>OX424557.1:40730934-42065342 GCA_949152475.1 Terebella lapidaria | reverse complement strand
ATCACGTTTTTTACGTCCACATTGAGCAGAGTTGGACATCCTATTATAGACGGTCCTTGGTAGGATGTTTTAACGTAGGATGTTAGAGGGCACAGTTAAAAGAGTTCTTCGCTTGAAAGACTTTTTCCCATCCCTGACATCACCCGTTACTCCAAGCAGGTGGTCTAATCCCTGTGACCTAAGGATGTGCGAAAGAGTCAGCCGTGCGTCGAGGTCGTATGGCCCGTCGTAGTGGTGGTGACGATCTCTCCCCAGTCGATGTCGCAGTGCTCAAGCGGCCGTCCGTTCGTTCTTCTATAGCCAAGGTCGCTGCTCGCACATCCTCGTCCGCGAACGATTCTCGTGGTGCTTACGTCATTCGCGTACGGTTCTTCCGCGAACGGTAATTCTGTAGATGACTGCTCTGCGAATAGAATGGTTCTTCCGCGAACGGTTCTTCCATGGTCGGTCTTCTATAGAAGACTCCTCCGCAAAGAGTTGGATCACATTAGGGTACCAGGAAAGACAGGGCATCGGGGAAACCAAAGCGATAATCTTCGGGTGAACCGTTTCAATTCTACCCTTCTTGAGACTGTTTCCTGTAGAATTCTGGTACCTTGAATTTTTTCCTAGTAAAATAATATGACAAATATAAATTACATAGGACGGTAATCAGAATGTTTCGTTAACAGGTTCTTGTCGCCAAAACCAACCAGTTTTAGTCACGTGACATTAACTAAGAAGAAAGTCGTTAGATCTTTGAATGAGTGAAGAAAAAGAAGTTAATAATCAGAGAAATTATAATATTTCGATACAAATGCAAGTACACAAGGGCTATCAGATTTGCTGTGCTGATTGTTTGCCAGTCTGAATATATGTGACAATTAAAGGAGATATCACATGACTGTTGCTTGGACTTTTACGTCTAAAATGCAGACGATATATTTTTTCTTGGTGTTTTCAGGTAGTCGTGGTTTAGCTGTAGGTTGTCACGGGCTAAGAACAGATTGTCAGGGTCTAACTATAGTTGTCGTGGTATAGATATTCGTTGTCATGGTATAGTCATGGGTTGTCATGATGAAGCTAAATTCAAATGTCGAGCACATCTAAAAGTGGTATTTGCGTAGTTTTCGTGAGGGTTCCGTTCCACTCATGTTTCCACTGACAGCTCCGACCAGCCCCCCCCCCCCCCCCCCCATCCTCATGAAAATCATGGAACCGCTAGTGTCACTGTCGATACCCAGATTACCGTACGGGTATTTCGTATTTCACTTCGAAAAGTTTCAGGCTTGTTTATCGTAAATTATTCAATGTAATAACATCAAACCAACTCGGATGATAAGTTTCTGTTGTACCGGGTGTGCCGTTAATAGATTGTGAGGCGTATAGCCGTTTCTTTCAACATATGGGGCCTTTGAAAATTCTCATCATGATTACCGTAACGTGGAAGCCGACTTTTCGTGTGAGTAGGATGATAGTGTCTTGATAAATGTTTTCAATGAATAAAAAACAACTACCGTAAACGTAAATGCGGCAATAATTGTCAGAATATTGTGTACTACATACATATACCATATTGAAATCATGTGCGTCGTGATTGCATATATTTTTTTTGAAGTCAGCACGAGCAGCTTCACAGACGAGGAATATAATGTATGGATTTCATACATATATATAATTCTTCGTAAGTATGACATTCGTACAAAGCGTATAAATCAATTCGATACTTGAATGTAGAAAAGCTATATGTCATATAACACTATTCAAACATCATTATCTTATCGAACCGATTAAACAGGTTGTTTCGGCTGCAGCTGAATGTAAAATTAACCAGGAGCGTTCATCTCTGTTGCGCTTAACTTTGTTGCTGAAGTATATCCAATTCAATGCTCCAGAAACGGTTCAGTCATTTCAAGAACACAACATATCGATGTACCAATTATATATAAACACTCGAGCAATGTGCATGTGTTGTGCTAACATACATCTGACAAGACGAATTTTCATCAATATAACTATGACAAAACGTGATAGAATAATCAAAATTTTAGTAGTAACTCAATTGGTAGAGCAGTAGCCCCGTGAGCGTATTTTCGTGATTCGAGTCCTGGTCGGGTCAACCCGTTTTTTCACTGAAATTTTCTCCATCCAGAAAAAGGTGATTTGTGAGAAAAGCCTTTCACTTCGAACTACATTACTGGCATCTGAACTAGAATAATTATGGTCAGAACGTCATCTGTCATCAGATATCCCACCATCCTTGATGAGTCCGCTGCCTCGTATGAAGGACGATACTAGATCTAGCTTACATGTACTTATATGTTGAGTTATTATCATATACAATTTGTTACTTTTTAGGTCATCAAATTTGCCACACTTTCTGAACGTCTGCAACACACGCATCACAGCACAGCTACAAATCATACCATAGGTATCGTATTTGTCATGCAAGCTTCTCTGTGATACGGTAATCAGTTTCGTGTATTCATTTGCACGTTTAACTTACTGTAATCATCGGTACACGTTACGATAACAACAATGAATTTTTAAAATGAATATTAAAACAACCTAACGTGAACAATACAATATATTTTATAATTGGTGGCAGAAGCAACATAGTTCTGATACCGTCAGGGTCACCTGTTCTCGGTGAACTTAAATTCGAATCGCATCATCTTTGGCCATTTTGAAGACTACCGTAACGTTCGACGGTAATCGGGGTATCTACAGTGAGTGTATGTACGAGTGTTCCGAGTAGTGAGTGGCCCACTCTCAGTAGGCAGTAGGCACACAATTAAAAAAAATTCAAATATACACCGACCCCATCATTGTATTCATACTTCTAACCACGTTATATTTTGTGCTGGAACAGACACGGAAGTTGTCAATGTAAATAATGTTTTATGATTAGATTAGCCGGCCGTCACTGCGCGGTTTATTTTGGCGTATATGCCTGGCTGAGTCAAGTAAGTAAATGACAGGATCTATAGTTGTCATATAAATCGCACTCAGCGAAACCAAAGGATGAAAATGTATGAAGTACTGTGACTTTTGACGACTTACTGGTAAGTTGTCACTGCTTACCGTTGCTGTGTTGTTGGGAGTTAATTATGACCAGGATAGTCCCACTTTTGACATCTCGTCAATTGTAGGAGGTATGTTAAATACATGTCTCTCAAAGCTAATACAAATTTGATTCTTATTCAAGTCACAGCAAAATAACCCTCAACCTCGTGTACCTTCTGAAACAGCAATGTCTCATCACCATGGTATGCCTAATATTGCCTACGTGCATAGTTCATGACCAAAAACTAGGGACACGTTACTCTAAACTCGCGTAAATTGTAACCATATTTGGAAAGCTGAAGTGATATATCACAATAAAGAAAGTAAGCGAAAACAGTTTACTGGTATGTGACCGCTTACTGCGTGAGCATGTTCGTGCTTACGCGGGTGGATCTACATTTACTCATTTACATCGCGTAAATATTACTTCTGAATTAATCAAACCACATTGAGTTCCGAAAAGAATGAGAAGTTGATACAGTGATCACTCGTCAAGAACATTATATAAATCATTCTTCCTCGATATTTGCTTCTGGTGAACACCTTTCACGAAATCAGAAATTCAATAAAATGTACGTCCAACGGTATCAACAAGGAATTGTGATACATGTACACAGCTTATCATGATATTAATAACTCTATTCAGAGATTAACGATAATAAACACTGCAAAATCAATTAAATCAACGTTATAACTCTTTGAGCAACGCAATGAGATAATAAGCCAAGTAGGAAAATGTGCATGCATAACGTAAAGTTTGCGAATATTTCAGCAATGATGAAAGACACGTCGTTTTTATTGGTCCTACTGATCAGCTGTATAAATCTGCAGACGGCGATATCTCAAGGTAGGTGTGATTCCGTGCATCACACATGGTATTTTAGCATTTGTCAAACAAACAGTAATACATGTATTATTTTAATAGGCCTACTATTGTACTCATTGATGATGTTTTGTACATTTGAAAAACTACGGTTCGTCTCTCCAGATAACATCGCCAGGGATAAGCCGACAAACCAGACAGGTGATTACAGTCGTGGTTCTGTGTCCAGTAAGGCTGTGGATGGTTACTTCCGTTGGGGTAATTGCGCACTCACTGATGCTCCTGATGGACAGCCGGGGCAGTGGTGGGTAGATCTGGAGGACTCCTACATGATCACAGACGTCAAGGTCTTCAACACTCCCAATGGCCAGGGTGGTAGGTACATGTATATTAGCTGGTGAATTCTTGTCAATGTCATAGCAAAATTAATTCCCCACTAAGGAAAAAAATGTATATTTACATTGATCTGTATACCATTATTCAATGTACGTAGTCCCTGGTATCTTTATTTGAAATACTAACCACCAGACGCCCGGCGTCTGACGGATGTCGTGGTGAGTGTGGGGCCGAGTCTGTCGGAACTCCGGGAGTGTGGTCGTCATCCAGGACAGGTTCCACTGAGTACACCTGCCACAATCAGTTGTGATATCCCGGGGCGCTTTGTGCACGTCACGAGGTTTGGTGGATTTAACACCCATGAATTGTTACTGTGTGAGGTCGAGGTGATAGGAACAAGGCTTAATGGTGAGTGTACAGCCTAGGTGGTGATGTAAATAGCCACATCAAACATGGATACCAATTCATACCATACCTAAACAGTGTGTACTCTGGGAACCTCGCTGACATAATGAGGGTCACCTTCACTACATCAATCATATGGCAGTTGTCAATTAATTTCTTAAAACTTTAACAACAACAAAACAGTTGCAACATATCAGCACAAATTAAGGTGACATACAAATGCCACAAGATGACAGTTGCCAATGAAATTCGTGAAACTTCGAAGGTAAACAAGGTAAAAATACAAACTAAGATGACACACAGGTGTGCCACACACAGGACACGAGTCAAGGCTACACCAAACTCAAAATACACAGATTATATGCTATTTATTATAATGCTTATTCAGGGTTATTATTAGATGAATATCAATTCTCCACAGACTGCAGTTCGTGTCCGTCTGGAGAGAGGTGTAACCAGGAGGAAGGTTGTAGCCAATGTGAACCCGGGAGATCGGGACCCGAGTGTGAGCCGTGTCCCACTGGTTATTACGGACTGAACTGTGCAAGTCAGTGTGGCCGCTGTGTTCAAAAACAGAACTGTAACCCACTGGATGGCGTATGTTCTCAAGGCTGTCAGATCTGGTGGGTAGGTGCCACGTGTCACACAGAAATATGTAAGTACATCGACAGTGTTCCTATTACAGAAGTATTTAATGAACGAATCTCGTCTTATTTGTGATATTTGATATTTGCAGTCATACCTGATCGAACAACAGAATCGGCATCAATTAGTGACATTTCCAACACAACTATCCACGTGACATGGCAGCAGATAATGTCACTTCCAGAGACCGCCCAGGCATTCTTTGGTTACCTAGTGCGATACAAAACAAGAAGTGACGAAGACTATACAGACAGTCTGAATGTCATTCAGACCACTGGGGTGGATAACACAGCTGTACTGGACAAACTGATACCACACACAACTTATGACATCACGATAGTTCCATACAGACAACATTCAGTCAATATAACTGCAGGGACGCCATACCAGGACTTGACCGCGAGAACTGCGTGTGGATGTTAGTATATTTCCGCTCGTATGTATTGTTTTTCCATTGAACCAAATTATAAAAATCGTACTCATGTATTTGCACTGGCTTTATATTGACAGTTCCAGATTCCCCATCAGACGTTCAAGTCGGTCAGAACGACAGCTCAATTCTAGTGTCATGGAAGGTTCGTTGAGTTATTATTTTCTCAGAAAAAAAGATGAAGAAATACGCATGTATCACGTATTACCGCTGGCATAATGAGATTTGATGTTGTTATTGCAAACACGCAATAAATAGAACCAATAGCAGATAACAATTGAAAAGCACACTGGTGTCACAGGGACAGAATTGTGTTAAAGATAATTCGGACAGGGCCCACAGGCGCCACCCAGCGAACGATATTACGGCTATATCAAAACGTATCCGTGACATAAAATGATCACGCGTAGTAACCAGTAATCTAACAAACTGCATAAGCCGGACCTGAAGTAGGCTATTTGCCGCTATACAATAAAATAAAAATAATATGCAGATTTTATAGTGAATAATAACATGTGATGCAGGCCTAGTCACCACTGGTCACGGCGCTGAGGAGCACGGTGGTGACAGTCGTCATACTCATTTGAACACGTTAACGGCGTCACCATAGGCCTAGACTACTCACCTCTAAGAAATCACAACAAAATTCACATCTGAAGCAAAACCGCCACAATAGTGGACCTATAAGTCTTGTCGCGTTTGATTGCCACAAATTATCAATTAATGATCTTCTCCAATGCTGATACACTTGCTTTCAATAAAGCACAAAAATATTGATGGACAGGCATACAAGTACCTGACCGTCATTGACTATTGTCCTGTGCATATTGTCGAAAATTGTGAAAATTCTATTACGGGAAATTATTTGTGATTCACCGTAGTTAGTTGAAGTCGCAACTGTTGTACAATGTAAAAATATATTGTCTGATCCAATGCACAGTATCAATGAATCAATGAAACTTTGGCGATCGTGGAGAAACAAGTCGAAAACACACGTTTGTTGGTAATTCAAGTCAACGATTGACTTCAGATTGCGATATCTTGTAGATAAAGATCCAATCTGGCTGAAACAAGAGAATGCAGCTAACTGCGGGGGACGACATTAGAGCTCGAGCACATCATCAGCACCACGACAGTATATTATGATGAAAAACATAGGCTTCATTCATATTCCTAATAAGTAAAAATTTATTTTGAACTCAATGTAACAGATAGATCTACGCCTACTAAAATGGTATTTCATTTAAAAAAAAAATTTAAAAAAATATTGAAAACCATGAGAAATATCTGCATCTGATATCATGATACATATGCCTACTGGGCGAATTGAAAGGCCAGTTTAAAATAAAAATTCGCATCCCCGCATGGAACACCTTAATTGTCATGTGATACAATACGTCATATTACGGTAAATTTAGCCGTGGCGTCGCAGACATATCATCGTGTTTACTTCATCATAGCGCCAGAGAATGTCACACGCAAGATGATGTATACATGCATACGGAAGACCGTTAGTGCCAGGTGTGAAAATATATTTATCTGGCGGCCACCACTTAATTATCTGGCGGCCGCCACTTAATTATCTGGCGGCCGCCACATATTTATCTGGCGGCCGCCACTTAATTATCTGGCGGCCGCCACTTAATTATCTGGCGGCCGCCACATAATTATCTGGCGGCCGCCACTTAAATATCTGGCGGCCGCCACATATTTATCTGGCGGCCACCACTTAATTATCTGGCGGCCGCCACTTATTTAGTGCTTTAACACAGCATTTTGGTCTATCCATAGAAATTCATTTCAAAATAAAATAAAATTTACATTTTATTTGAGATACAATATCGATATACTAAGTCGATATTATCAAGTTACTAACCCGGGATTTAAGAAAAAAATCTTCTCCCCCCCCCCCTCTTCGAATACCAGCATCCCATAGGAGTGGTGCGCGTTAGTGACATGCAAAGTGACTCTGATCGGTCAATGCCGATTTATATTGTAACATATGATGGCCGAAGAATGCCTCAATAAAATTAACGAATATTTGTTTGGGGGATGAAATGGTCATATTTTCATGTCATTGATTGGTATTATTGACCATAGGGCAACTTTCAATACATAATCCATAGGGGAAAAAAACTAAGAAAAAAAGGAACACATAATATTAATCAGATAATTTGACGAATATTTGTCACCACCATCGAATATGCACGGTTTTTATTTGTTTCCTTTAACCTATATATCGATGGTAGCCACCATAATTGCAGAGGCCCCAGTTGCCATGGCCACAACAATTAACATGAATTCATTGATGATCCCTATATAATGCTAAGTGTGAAAGTTAAGTTTTGTTGAATAATTTGCATGTCAACAACCCCATACAAAACCCAATATATCATTGTCTCATTAAAAACAGTATTGTCATTAATACAGTATGTCACGACTTTTATTTGGATACTAGGGCCTAGTATATATTAGCTATATGTATATTGCTTTACAAGAATCTCCTCATATTTCAAGCCACGTCCTACAGATAATTAAGTGGCAGCCACCAGATAATTATGTGGCGGCCGCCAGATAAATAAGTGGCGGCCGCCAGATAATTAAGTGGCGGCCGCAAGATAATTAAGTGGCGGCCGCCAGATAATTATGTGGCGGCCGCCAGATAATTAAGTGGCGGCCGCCAGATAAATATATTTTCACACCTTTCATTTGCTGGCCTCTACGGGCTTCCGTACATGCACGTATTGCTGCACAGAAAATTGTGTGTTCCATGATACGCGTCATTGCGGTAAAATTCGCTTTGCATTCTGGGAACGTCAATTTCCATCGGCTTCGCCATTTTGGACGTTTTTGGATAATTTGAGGATCTTACGTTATTTTCTCAATCCTGACACATCGATTTATGCATTATACATCTGTGGAATATTAAAAGTTTGCCATCAATTCGACAGATTTTATGTCAAAGACGAAGAAAATCCTCATTTGGAGTAGGTGTCTGAAGGTTTACCTGCCAAAACGGGCGTCGATAGCATGAAACCTCCATGAAAAAGTCAGCACATAGACATGTAGAGGGTTGGGGGCTTCGCCCCAACGCTCTAATGTCAAAAATTCACGTTGTTAAATAAAATAACATGGAAATTCGTTTAGAAGTAACTATTATTCTGTTGTTTTCGTGCAATCAATGCGAACATTCACTGCTTCCGATATCGTCCTCCTCCGGGACATCACCATGATTGCGAAATAACGTAAAGACGTAATCCTGGCGGTCACAAGAAATTTCCCGCAAAAAAAGGGCTGATTGGTTCCTTTTTCATCAATAATTTGTCAATATCTCAGAAATTAATTCGGTGACCTATATTTTTTGACATTAGAGCGTTGGGGGCGAAGCCCCCAACCCTCTACATGTCTATGTGCTGACTTTTTCATGGAGGTTTCATGTCAACCTATCGACGCCCGTTTTGGCATGTAAACGTTTAGAAACCTACTTCAAATGAGAATTTTCTTCGTCCTTGACATGAAATCTCTCGAATTGGTGGTAAACTTTGAATATTCCACACATGTATAATGCATAAATCGATGTGTTAGGTTTGAGAAAATTACGCAAAATGCTGAGATTGTTTGGAAAACGTCAAAATGGCGGAGCCGATGGAAATTGACGTTCCCAGAATGCAAAGCAAATTTTACCGCAATGACGCGTATTTTGGAGAACACAATCTCCTGGGGAGCATCCATGTATGCTTGCGTGTGCCGTGTGGCATTCCTCGGTCTTATGAAGCGAACACAATGATTCGTCTGCGATGCCACGGCTACATTTACCATAATTTGACGTATTTTATATGTCAAGGTGTTTGGTTTGCGAAGCCTTCAGAAAATCCTTTATATTTTAAACTGGTCTTTTCATTAGCCCAGTGGGCATAAATGTTAATTATCATGATATCAGATGCAGATATTCCTCATAGTTTAAAATATTTTTAAGGATATTTCATTAAGGTTCAATACCATTTTAGCAGGAGTATCTGTTTCAACGAGTTCAAAATGAATGTTTACTTATTAGAAAAATATGAATGAAGTAGGCCTATGCTTCCATCATAATATACGGGAATGAATTGGAATCATTTAAGGGAGGATATCATTATGGTAGCATTTTTATTTGGAGGGGGGGGGGGGGGGTTACGTTGAGTAGAATACATTCCGCTGTCTAGGGTGCTGATGGTGTGCTCGAGCTCTAATGTCGACTCTCACAGTTAGCTGTATTTTCTTGCTATTTTCTCTACACGTGTATTTTTCAAAGATGTAAATCATATTAAAAAATCAGTGAAATCTGACGACTGGATTTTTTTCTATTGCATTATTAATGATCAAAATTTGCATTTTCCCATTCACTCCCATTATAAAATTAATACAAAACACATGTTGAAATCGCTGTCATAATTCGAAAACTAGTTCGGTGACATATATATTTTTTTCACCTACTATCCCAGTACTACTCCATGCATAAACTGACGAAGATTGAAAATTTTCTGACGAATTTTTTGTTTTGTCCGAATTTTCTTTAATATGATAATTCTGAAATCTCGAACAAACCCTTGAGTGAGATAGGACAAATAATATATTAAGTGCTTAGGCTACAGAGTTGATAGTATTTCTGCAGATATATATAAAGTGATGCTTTTATAATACTGACAGAAAACCTAAGATGAATGTTATTGACGTAAGTTAACACCAATGCTGCAGAAAATCGGCGAGTCTGAGATTCAGATCCGCTGTCAGAGTTTGACGGCTCTCGGAGTTGACCACAGAATGTCTGGAGTCGTACCTTGGACCCTGACAGTCGTCAACATGTCCGATACAGAACACGTCATACCGATATCAGAGCCTGGAACATACGACGTACGCGTCATTCTGGTCAACAACGCGGGCATCGAGTCTCTGTCTAATGTCAACTCTGTCACAGTGGGAGGTGTGTATGGACGTATCTGTGTGCATTATCAACAATGAATTGTATGTAAAATCTACTTCATCTCATTTTACTAGAATAACTTTATAAACATTATTATTTTTTGGAATGTCCAAATGATTTTTATAATATTTCATGTTCGAGCAAATAATATTAGCGAGTATATGTCGTGTTGGTTTTGATAAAAACCAGACATCGATAAAGACGAGCCGGGAGAACAGACAGAGAGCAATGGTATGGCGGGTACATGTTAGCGACATATTTAATGCGTAGCAATGTTTGGTATATATAGCTATGTCATAAAACTGTAAGCTCAACTTGTAATTTGCTCTCTCCACTTCAGATAATTGAATATAGAGGCATAACTTGCAATTTAAAAGACACTATTCTATACATGTACAGCTTGCTTAAACTAATAAGCTAGTATGAACAACATGAAATGTTGTTAATAATTGTTCATTGTTATTTGTTAATAACTGTTAATATAGGCTAGATTCGGATCTCTCACATATCCATTCGAGTTATATCATGCATTTCGAATATGAATTCTCCGCTAAAAATAAAGTAGGAGTGGTTAATAGTTGAACGTTATTGATTGTTCTATTTTGGAAATGCTAGGGAATCACTTTGTAACTCCACTTGCTATATCTGTCTACTATGCAGCACCTAGTCGCTAGAACATTACAATACTAACTTTGCTTGTAACAATCGATCAGAAAAGTATTGCTTAATTAGTAGCAAACACAAGGTGGTGGATAAAAAAGCATATTTTCAACACGCTAGAGTTTTTGAAATACACAGTGACAGCCCCGTTGTTGCTGCCAGAGAATATCATGTTCATACACTTTCATACTTTTCATCCAAAGTTCTACTGTTCATTAAAAGTCTGCATTATCATGTATATTTCACACACATATATGTCGATATGTCACGTAAATTATATTTATTATGCATTGTGCACTGTGTGGTGATATGCTTTGGGCATAAAGTATCCTCACAACCACCACCGCCAATTTTTAGGTTGGAGAGGGCCTCCGTTGGTGGTAGACATAAGTAGCATTATAGTAGTTATACAGTTCACCACTCATATGTACATGAACACAGAACGTGTTATAGGTAGGTAGGTAGTTTATTTTCGAAAAGTACAAATATACCATTTTACATTTGATTATATTCTTGGACAATTGTACGATTCGAGGTTGGCGCCAAAGACATGACCCTGTAGCTTGTGGGACAAGCTGGTGCCAATCTTTATATTCGTAGATGATAGCTGTTCAAACTTATTGAGAGAAAAAAATTAAAAAGAAAAAAAACACGAATATAGATGGAATAAGGAAAAGGAAGAACGGAAGACAAACCGAACAAAAAAGAAAACATGCGAGGAGGTATACATATATAATGGATAACTAACCACATATATTAACATGTTGAACGAACTAATTATGCATAGAAGTACATTGATAGCCATGCAATATATTTGGAGACGGGGAAATACAATCACTTAATGTAGGCTGTTATCTAAAAACGGAACACAAAAGACATTTAATTATATTGATAAAATATACAACACCAGCTTCGAAATCATAAAAAAGGACAGAGGAGAAAAGAACCAATGAGAAAAGGAGGAAAACAAAAACACGAAAGTATACACACAGCATGTGACTGCAAACACACACATATACACACACATATGTAGACATATGCAAAGTCATGGACAAACACATGTAAACACACATAAATACATACAAATATAACTGCGGCATATTATTAGAGGTTTGAGAGTATCTACATTTTAATGCTATATTAATACATAAACGTTCACTTATGCTATTCACAGAGCTGACCTTAAGTTGATAAAACTTACGAAATATACATGCACATTAATACGCTATCAACGAAGTTTACTTGTTATACTATACACATTAGTATAGAATAAAGTAATATCATTTATGCTTACAGACTAATTTTTAATTATAACTAAATATATTAATTATAGCGAGGGCTAAGTATACATGTTGTGGATAGACGACAGACATGCTGAGACCAAGGGTCCTAAATAGACCAATACCCCGTGACAATTATGGATGACATTAGTGGTTACTGGATATATTTAGAGATTAATAATCGCTTAATTTTGGCCTTGAATATCGGATAGGTTCTACTATTCTTTATGTCAGTAGGGAGAGATAACCACAGCTCCGGTCCTTTGTTCACGAAACTGTTTCGGATCATATGCGTGTTTTTAAATGTGATATGTGGGTCCTTGCGATGTCTGGTGTTGTACTGATGTATCGATTCATTAGGAACAAATATTGTCATAAGCGGTATCGGGAGATCCCCTTTTGAATGTAAAAACATAAATTTGTATAGTTCAATGCTATAAATATCATCAACTCTTGGTATCTGACTGACATGAAACAGCGGCAATGCACTGGAATTGTAGGCGGCCCCAGTTATACATCGAACAGCTTTATTCTGTTTCACTTGTAGTTGATGGAGGGTAGATTTATTGCACGCACCCCATAGCAGTGCTCCATACTGTAGGTATGAATGAAACAAACTGAAGTACAATGATTTCATATGATGAACCGTTAAAAGATTTTTAGACGTGTTTAACAGATATAGCGCGCTAGGGATTTTTTTTATCGACATGCTCAATATGGATTTTCCAGTTTAGATGGCGATCGATGTGCACACCTAAAAAATATCACACTATCGGTAGGAACAATTGTTTCTGCACCAACAGTCAGTACATGAGAGTCATAAGTGCCGAGTGAAAGTTTAGAAAACAGAACCAGATTTGTTTTATTGATATTCAGTGAAAGTTTATTGCTTTTGAACCACTCAACCATGAGCAGCATATCGTCACCAACAACAGAGTAAACGCTGTTCAAGTCAGAGTGCGTGTGATACATTGTCGTATCGTCAGCGAATAAAATACACTTGGCCTTTTTATTGATTTTGGAATGTCATTAGAATATATTATAAAGAGAAGTGGTCCGAGAACCGAGCCCTGGGGAACACCGCATTTAATTGTTTGGGTTTCGGAAATAGCATTCTTGTACTGGACATATTGATGTCGATCGGTCAAGTAGTTCCTGAACCACTCCAAGGCCACCCCCCTGATCCCGTAATGATGTAATTTATGCAATAATATTTTGTGGTCAATTGTGTCAAAGGCCTTGGAGAGGTCCAGGAAAACGCCGAGTGTATATTGATTAGAATCAAAACCAACTAAAGTGTCATGGATAAATTCCGAAACAGCGTTCACAGTCAAATTTTTTGGTCCAAATCCATACTGTCTGGTGTTCAAGATATTGTGTTTTGTTAGGAAGTCATATAATCGTTTGTGAATAAGCTTTTCGAGGATTTTAGAACATGCCGGTAATAAAGAAATAGGTCTATGATTTTCGATAAGTAGCTTGTTTTTGTTTTTATAGATTGGTATGACTTTAGCGAAATTGAAATCGTGTGGCACGTAACCGTCAGACATTGACATATTGAACAAGTGAGTCAGAGGCACACATATAGCTTGTTTAATTTGCTTCAAGAATATACTGCTCAGTTTATCTTTTCCACAACTTTTTTTGCCTTGAATAGAATCTATTACTTTCAAGACCTCTTCGGGGTCAGTAGGACATATATATAAGGAGTTTTTGACGGATTGGCCAGATAGATATTCATTAAATGATTTTGCAACAGGAGGGATTTTCTCGGCCAATGCAAATTCCAAAATTTAAAAAGTAATCACAAAATTTCTTCGCTATCGTTTCGGGGTCATTCTCCACATTATCGTTGATGATGAACTCGTCTGAAATTGACTTTTTATTGTATTTCCGACCTATAATTTCATTCATTACTGACCACGTCTTCTTTATATCGTGTTTGTATTTTTCTAAACGTGACCCATAATACTCATGTTTAGTTTGTCTCTTCAGCTTCTTGAACAGGTTTCTGTGACGTATGTGTGCACGAGAGGCTGGGTGGTCCTTTGTCTTCCCCAGGGCTTTACGGTATAGTTTATTACATTTCATAGACGACTGCAATAAACCGGTAGTCATCCAAGGGTCTCTGATAACTGATTTGGGTATAGTCTTTAACTTCTCGGGAGCATGTTTGTTCAGGGAATCAGTAAGCTTACTTGTGGATGAGGCCAATGCATTATCGATGTGGTGAGTCTTCAAGTATGTCCAGTCAGTCATTTTTATGTCCGTGCAAATATTAGAAATAGCTTCTTCGTTCATGGGGCGGTAGGTGAATGTTAACCGTGCACTTTTGGACTGCACTTTGTTTCCAGCAAAAGTGAAGATTGGTAGGTGGTCTGACATGTCACTCAGCATAATCCCTGAGAGAAATATGCAGTTATGCAGTACAGAACACATTTGTTATTTACCTTTTCGCCACCCTAATTCAGGCAGTGGTGAAAACACCGGAGTGGATGATGTCGTTGTCATATCTGTGACAGTCGTGGCTGTTGTGGTCGTCATCTCTGTCACAGTGATTGTGACGACACTATTGGTCCTACGACACCGGTAATCAATAACTCAAAGGATGGTTATATCATTCAGTTAATTTGGGAATTCCTGGATTAGATGCACACAAGACTGCATTTCTATACATTCCAGGCGAACACAAGCTGCTCAGAATAACCCAACAGGCTCTGTAGGTGCTGCCGTTGGTAAGGAAATGCTGACTTACGTGAACAAGTCTGCTGTCGAAAAGGAGAGACGGACATACGTGAACGAGACCGTCGTGGACACTTGCAGCCCGGCTGTCCAAGACACAGGGACCGGCGAGTATGAGGAGGTCCCAGGTCCCGCAGTCCACATCAGCCCTGAGGCTCAGTATGAAGGGATGGACATGAGAGGGAGAGATCACCGACCGTCAGCAGACACCTACACCAGCCTACAAACCGGAGTAAGGACGTGGAGGTTTAAATGACTTGTATCATGACAACTGTTTGTGTACCAGATAAAATTTCAGTGATATGTAACACTTTAATTGCTGTTGGTAATACCAATCTCGTCGCATATTTCAAATCTACGTAGGACAGTACATCTACACAACTGTCTGTTGCAATACAAGAAATATGGATACATATTTCACGAAACATTAGGCAACCACCAAGCTAAACTTCATACATAAGGCCCTCTGTATAATGAGACTTTCAAATGTTTTTTTCATGTGTACTAAAAAGAAATGATTGCATTTCAGACCAGACACTGAACACTTTCTTCGAGAAGACATGCTGCGGGTTGGACCAGGAACCATATTGTTGACAGAATGTATAGAATATTTTTTTTCATTAAAATTAAGTATACTAGTATCCATATGAGTGAGGCAAGCCATGGTTCCTGGGTGGATGAGTGGGTATATCCCTATGTGTATATATAAACGGACGTAACAGGGTTTTTAATCTCATTGTTATCATTTAGATGAAGCTGATATCGCAAATGTCCTTGTTGTTCTTCACATGTTATCCTAGGACAAATCATCAGAAAATTAGTATTGCTTTCGAATAACACACTTGAAACATACATGGTATTTTATCATTTGTTTAAAGAGCATGTAGATATGCTCAGCGTAATTGCTTAATATATTATTGAGATTCTTTTTTCTCTTGTAGAGAACTCAAGAACTCTTAACATATATGTATGTCAAGTTATAATAAACTAATATTTAACACTGTAAACGGATTTTTGAAATCTCTATATTTTCATATGCTCATTCATAATTTAAGGGGGTTGCTGCCTTGAGTTTGACTACTCTGGTTCATTTGAGGTTGTTCAAATCACCTAAAGATGCATCATATATGACTCCATATATGGGCTTTGAACAATTTTGGGCTTCCAGTCCTATGGAAACATGATTTAGACACCGACAAACACGTATTCAAATTCCAAGCCGAATCCAAGTTGACAAAATCAGTTTGACTAGTTCGGTTCGAACGGTGCTATCAGTATCAAAGTCAAAGCAATGTGAATATCACTTACACAAACACTCAGGCACCAAATGGGAGATCATATGCTCCAGGAAAATGAGCATCTCGCGCCCTATATGGGACATATGCTGTATCTGTACAGGATGGGATAAATTCTTCCATCGCGTGTGTGCCGGCTTCACGTAGGATCAAACCAGACCATAATGGCGACCACAGAACAGCTTGAAATTGGACATCAGTCTAATCATTACATGTCCATTCTTGACCAGCTTCAAAATTCTTACACATGCTCTTTTATATGATTTTTAAAAAAATATTATATACATGTACAAATTGAGTTTCCGGTTAATGCTGAGGTTCATATTTATTAACTATGACAACATGGTCAATGACATGTCAGAATTGAAAGTGTCACCATGCAGTCAGTGATCAACAATGCAAAGTTCCTCCTCGTAAGTGGCTCTGGTGATTTCAATATTAATCTATCAAAATTAGGTCACTGTCTCGTTAGTTTTTTCCAGATATCTATGGTGTATAAAATATTGTAATAACACCTGCATGTTCTAAAAAGTTTTAAGCCTACATGTATTGATGTTGAGATGAGCAATGTAATGCATACAAGTGCTTGCAGGGTGTCACGGTATTTGATAATGGGCTCAGTGATTCTCACCATATGGTTTCGTTTGCCACCAAAATCCAATGGGTTTCTTCTTGTTTTCAAAACCGAAAAGAAATATCAACAAGAGGCCGCACTCCCACAAAAATGCGTGTCTGAGTAACTCGGGGAGATTAGGTGGCCACTCCCTCGCCTGTGAAGATTCTATTGTTCTTGCTAGCCACATAGGAACATACAGACAGTTCCGTGTCTTGTTATTTTAAACTATTTGATAAAACACAACCAAACTCAACTAATATGTTGTCAATCAGAGACTGCAGTATGCTAACAATACAATGGTTATTCAATAGAACAAACGGAATACTCTAATGATTAGCCACAAAGTATTTACCATATCGTGCAAAAAAATGTTCATCATTCTCCATTTAGGAATAGTTATGTGATGAGGATTGTTCATATGAGCCCATTTAATTTCATTCATGAGCCCATTGCTGCATAACATCTGATTTTCACCTTCTTCGGGGACTTGTGAACTCCAATAGAATTTTGCTAAATGCCATCCCGATTCTGGCTGATATCGGATAACGGACTCGGTTTTGGTCACATGGAGTGCTTTATATTTGGTATCAGTGTCATTATACGGTCTGTGCGAAATGCTGGAATGCTCTCTTTTGTGAGTCAAATTCAGGTCACATTGTAATATTTTAGCTGTGATTCATACAATCGAGTTCATAGCCAGTTCAGCTATAACGCAACTACAACAGGAACTCAAACGAAATAATGACTTTTATTACATTGATTACATCGTCATTTAAACGCCAGGTTCCAATTGAGAGTACATAATAATGTTTTAATATTATTCATTGCATTGTATACATCTACATACATATTACATTGTCATGTAAACGCCAGGCTCCAATTGGGAGTACATAATAATGTTTTAATATTATATAATACATAGCTATTCAATATAATTAGAGTCATATATTTTCAACATAGTTTGCACATTTCCATTATGCCTTTTGACAATCGTATGCAAAATGCTTTAGAAGAT
Source organism: Terebella lapidaria (assembly GCA_949152475.1). Taxonomy (NCBI): domain Eukaryota; kingdom Metazoa; phylum Annelida; class Polychaeta; order Terebellida; family Terebellidae; genus Terebella; species Terebella lapidaria. Next base: position 42,047,090 of record OX424557.1, on the reverse strand, counting down.
ATTGATCACGCACTGACTACACACTGTCATGTTATATTATCTGTATCTGTCACTGGGAGATGTCATGGAATCCACTCACTCATTTATTTTATCATAGACGGTCAAATGCGTCTGTCTCTGTAAAAGAGGCACGTCATTCATATGTATGGTGTACGACCGCGACCATTTTTGGATCTTGTGTTTTCGCCTTGAAAAGTAGGGCGAGATCGCAAGAGTACGGAGCGAAAAGACGAAACTACGAAGCAAAAACCCGAAATCACGAAGCGAAAACTCGAAACTGAATCTTGTCTTTTCGCTTCGTGTTTTCGTCTTTTCGCTTCGTGATTCCGTGTTTTCGCTTCGTGAGGGGTGTTGCAGGGGTACTGATAGACCGATTAAAATTAGATTATCTATATTATGCATAAATATCTATATTTATAGGGCGCCAAACATATTTAATGGCCTGACATCAATGATTGGCGGTTATCATGGATGGAGGGACACTGAAATGTAATGTATACCCCATAACAGTCAGCCATGTCTGGCGGATAATCATTGCGGACTCGTCAGGTCATATATACAGTATTCAGTGCACACGACGGCGGCCATTTTGGGATCTCTGGTTTTCGCCTATTAAAGTGGGCGAGAACGCGAATTCACGAAGCGAAAACACGAAATCACAGAGCGAAAAGACGAGATTCAGTTTCGAGTTTTCGCTTTGTGTTTTCAGGTTTTCGCTTCGTAGTTTCGTCTTTTCGCTTCGTACTCTCGCGTTTTCGCTTCGTGTTTTCGCCTTTTTGCCCTACTTTTTTAGGCGAAAACACGAGATCCAAAAATGGCCGCCGTCGTACACCATACATATGACATGCCTCTTTTACAGAGACAGACGCATTTGGCCGTCTATGATAAAACAAATGAGTGAGTGGATTCCATGACATCTCCCAGTGACAGATACAGATAATATAACATGACAGTGTGTAGTCATATGTGTTTTACATATGTGTTTCCATGCATGACGCTGCTAGTAATATAATATTAATATATAGTATACTGCATGAGTTTTGGATAAAAGTATGTATTAACTTGTTAACACTGGAAGAAATGCAATACATTTGTAGAAGCATGAAGGCCTGACCCAACATTCATATGTAAAGATGAACGGTAAATAATATTTTCATACCTGATGCATGGTTTCGTAACCAGCATCCAGTGACGACTCTTGCTCATGTCTCCTCTGACTTACGCCATCTAGCTCAATATGTGAACTCTGATTATTAACATTGTTCATAGCGCCAGACTTCTGAGCTCTCCTGCAAAAGAAACATTCATCACCGTGCATAACCAAATAGACATCTTCGATAGACATGCTCGCTCTGATGGATATAAATGGACCTACCTGTAACGAATAACGAGGATTGATGTCCCGATGACAGAGATAGCGACCACGACGAGTGCTGCTACAGTGGCTGATACAATGATTGCCAGCTATTCTGTGCACTGATCATGAACAGCTGCTGTCATTGACAAATATACATGACAGAGATGACAGAGATGGCGACCACGACGAGTGCTGCCACAGTGGATGACACAATGATCAACAGAGGCCGTATATAGATGCAGAACGAGCTGATCATTGGGATGAATGGGTTGAAAAACATTATGCCCACCAAAGACAACTAGTTGGGCGTCAGACCCAGTTTCTAGATCATCATTGGTCACAGCCACTAGTCTGATCTGGCGAGGGTCGTCACCAGCTGATAGATTCACTCTGTAGTTACGGGTCGTCAGAGGAACTGAGATACTGACCCAATCCATGCCTTCATTAGGTCGGTATTCCAATCTTAGTGCTGTCATCATGTCGCATCGACTCGACCGAGTGGCCTAATGGAAGTGGGACGCAATCTCATTCAGTAGCTTGTATACACCTGTGTAGTTGGATGGATATGTTCTGAAGTCTGTGAAAAGAAGCTATCAAAATACAGACATTCCAAGTGAGCAGAAGGACAGTCTGGTTCGAGGAGGGGAAGATGTAGGCAAGCACATTTTCGGGGGAATCTGGACCAGTCGTAGGCAAGCTGCAGTCTGTAGAGATCCATGAGAAATTACCATTTCATCTGGTTTGCACTTCGATCATCCTGTCTGAAGTACAGAACATGAATGCACAGTGCAAACTCTGCACTGTTTATACATACCATAAATACTGTACAATACATACCATTAAAGCTTCGCCCTGTGACCTCGACTTCACACAGTAACATTGCATGGACATCTCTCCCACCTAACCTCGTGATGTGCACAAAGCGCCCCACGATATCACAACTGATTGTGGCGGGTGTGATTTGAGAAACCTGTCCTGGGTGACGGCCACACTCCTGAAGTTCTGACAGACTCGGCCCCACACTCACAACATCTGCCAGACGCCAATCGCCTGGTGAGCAAATGGTGTTGTAATTGAAAACCTTGTGGACGAAAACCTTGGCATAGTCTTTAAATAATCACCATATATCATTTTTGCCATGGCATAACAATACAAGGTGAATGTACATCAATTTGCATTTATCACCAAGCAATCCAGGAGTGTTGTAGAGCTTTACGGTTGTGACCGTGTAGGAGTCCTCCAGATACACCCACCAATGCCCCGGCTGTTCATCAGGAGCACTAGCTAGTAAGAGCACAATTCGGCCAGTCATATTGGCCATCCACAGCGAGACTTGACACAGGATTGTTGTACCACACACCTGTCTGATTGATGTGTTTACCACTCGCTATGTTTTCTAAAAGTACATGATTAACACAGAGGTTTATCATAGTATATAAATTCATGGCAGGTCATTGTAATCGTGTATAATTCAGTAAGGTGATACAGACGCCTTACCCTGTGTTGTGGCAGCAAATAATCCGTAGCATCTACACAATATGACAGCATAAAATAATGTCAATTTTGGAAACATAGCTGGCATCCATAGTACAGGAAAGAATAATACATATTTACAACTGTACACGCATCACCAATCTAGCAATAAATATGGTATTTGAAGCTGGTACTGATTTGAAGTTAAACGTTTCAAATCCTGAATCGGATTTTAATTAGATCAACATTCAAAATTCTTGTATATATAGTACTGACGGGTAATATCTGGAAACAACCAGCCACGAAAATCGATCTTTAGTGTTCATTTGTTCTTGCCCTTATTTATTTTTATGTGCAATATATTTAGTAATACTACTTTATAATTGCTATCAGGCCTGTCTCGATTGTGCGTGGTGTCTACATTGCGAGCGGCAGGTCACATGATATACATTTCTGGTTAAATGATTCCTATATCATTTACTTTCTGGCGTTTAATGGCATTATTTTTTCTTTGGTGAAACAACTATCATTCACACCGATAACATGCTTAAAATTCATGTGATGTGTAAACATGAGGCATGCGATGGATCTTACCATCGAGCAGAATGAAGGTATAATAGTAGCTTCTATAAGATAGAGGTTGATCAGATATGCCCATTGTCATGCATGTTATGTATAAAACAACCATTTTGCTGGCAAACAAACATCGTGAATAATAAACATGAATATTAAGTAGGATCAGTCCTCGTGTGTTACCTCAACTAAGTTTCTTTGAGCGAAGCAACGAAGTCAATAGAAGAATCTTGAGGTCGACCTTCGTGATGGTAGTTTTTCTTCATTTATTACACAATAAACCTCAACGGGCATAAGGTTCCTATCAACATGTGTGATATTGGGTCATCTTTGGTTTTAGTATAAGGTTTATGGTAGACATTTGGCTTTTAAAGTTGAATGTTTACACAGTGGCTCGGGAGACCTGGTAGATAACGTACAGAGCCCCCATCAATCCCCGTTTTCGCAGAACATCAAAGATAGCCGCCATTTATAAGCAATGTAGCTTCTTGAGTAAACTAGCGAGTTGAGTATTGTATCTATGTTGGTGATTTTTGTCTCCACCCATATGCTTTCTAAGCCGAAGGATCTAATCGTGATATTACTGAGTCTCTGTGACTGCTGGTTGCTCAAAAATAAAAAAGGCTGCTGCAGAAAACTGGGGAATTCTAAAAATCACGTTTTTAACTAGATTTCAGCTTCTATGACAGAGGCGAAGATTTGGTGGCTATCCCTGTGTTTCTGGGCCCAAGGAGTCCAATGGTATTGATATTAATACCCTAGAATTTATGATGGCTGCCATCGGAAATTTGCAAAATCACATTTTTGGCTATTCTCTGGCATAAAGGAATAACATTTTTTCTCTGGGACAATGAATTTAATCATTATATAGTTGAGTCTCTGTGAGGGTTGGTTGCCTTGGAAAAAAGGTATGGGTGCCATGGAAACCTCTGAGAAAATCACATTTAGACCAAATATCATCTTCTATGGTAGATACATGTAGAAGCAATAGTCTGGTGTCTATACCCATATTTTGTTATCCAGGGAATTTGATAGGAGCATCAGTGAACCCGTATTCAAATAATAAATCGAAAAACTTCACATGATCTCCATAAACCCATAAGCTAATATTATTTTTCTCATGACGTATCACATCTTACAAACAGAATAAACACCGTTTGAATCGATCATTAAGTCACTGGAATTAGTGTACGAATTCAATTTACGATGAAGAAATAAAAATGGGCTCTCTGTAACAGATCCAACCAATTTCTGTTGTGAGTGGAATTGCACTGGTTGTATGTGATATGAACAAGTAGCGCAGGCGTGTGAAATATTACTAATGTTGACTTAACATTATGGGCATCGTTCGCATTGATTTCTTGACTCTCCTGCAACAAAGATAGTCATCGCCAAAGATAACCAAAGGTGTGAGAAACATCTAAAGACACATCAGATATGGTGCGATTAAATAAACTTAATCATTAACTTTCGATTCAATTAAGTTAAGTTAATTAACTTAACTTAATCAATTAATTTTCAAATGTAAACTTAATTGGATTAAGTTAATTTTCGCTCAATTCTAATCAAAATTCAATTAAAAAACAGTTACTTTTTGATTAATTTCATGACTTATATTATGCAGTGGTGTTATAAATAAATTTCGACACTCCATTTGGCTGCACGAGATATAGCTTGTTGCCTATGCTATTTCAAGTATTTTTTCACGTCTTTAAAACATCTAGACAACAAAGAATCACCTGCAAGGCTTTCCTTCAGTTCCAGTTGCTAAGGACAGCCATATAATTTATTGATACTATTGTGTTGAGCATGTATCTTGGCCTATCAAAACGAATGCCACACAAACAATTAAATCTATATTACAAAACAATGGCTACATGAGCAATTAGGGCTCTCACTGATTTTTTCAGCAGATTGACTTGATGTCTGATATCCCAGCAGATGATCAAACATGAATTCCAAACTTCATACAGTGGGTAGCGAGTGGGAATGGACTGGAGGGAGAGTCAAAGGCACAGGGTTGGGGAGAACGGGCTGGGTAGGTGGGTGATGGAGGGGATGGGGTACGGAAATGATTGCTGACAGTGTGTGTATTGGGCGGTCTGTATTGTCAAGTGATCAGTGACTGTGCGTATAAAAATATTTACAGTCTGCAGTACGATCACTACGATCATTACCTTGAGTGAAAGCCAAATACAGTTCATATCAATGCTAAAATGCCATGTTGTTACGTATGGATGAGAGTTTGCTTCAATGTGTGTGATCAGCAGAGAGCATCCTACGAATAATTAACTTAACTCAATCAATTAAGTTTATGAGGGTAACTTAACTTAATTAACTAATTATGCAAAAAGCGGGTTAACTTAACTGAATTAAGTTAAGGAAAATCACAGATTAACTTAACTTAATCAACTAAATTTTCGAGTTAATTGCCCCATGTCTGAGACACATTATATCTGAAAATGGGACATACCTATCACAAGAGCTGATGTCACAAAGATACAGAACGCAACGAGTGCGGAGCTACTGTCATCAACAAACATCCAATCATCCAATCATATGGTATATATACTGGATGAACGTGCACATTCAGAAATCGCATTTACGGAGTGTGATGAGCGATTTTATACCTTCAATCACTTGTTGTGTTTTGCCACAACTTGACCTTGTACAAGAAAATTTTGTCTTGGTTTCTGGTGGTCATCTTGCCATTTTGATATTGCTGCTCTGCAATTTCAGCCTATTAATGACTATGCCTTCTCTACATGTGCGTGGTTTCGTCTACGTGCTTTGACACATGTCTGAAATTCCCACTGGGTATCTTTGACTTCAACTCGAGTCAGTGTGCATACTAAATACTGCATGAACTGTGCGCAATAACATTGCTTAGTAACTAGTTAGTGAAAAGCGTGTTTGTCGCACTGTATTCATACCTATTTGTCGCTCTGTCGACTCGACTACAAGGTGTCGATACTTGTCTGAAAAGACACATCTATTGGTCTGAGTTCTAAGACTCTGTTGGATAAATGATCATCTCACTGATTTGATTTGTGTGGTTATTTCCACTTCGGTTTCTTTGACTACTGTTCTTCGTGCACACATTTTGTCAATGAAGTGTTGTATAAATATTTAAAAACAAAAAAAAACACAAAAAAGAGATAAAATAATTAAGTATTTTTGGATTGGTTGTGTTGTTGATTTTGAAGTTTCAGTTGGTTGTAGAGTTTCAGTTGGATGAATTTTTGGAACAACCAACTGTGGAACAACTCCATCGTGCAAGAAAAGTTGATTTGGTCGCCGATGCCAAACATTTTAAGGTGGACATTAAACCTGACATGAAAAAAGCGGTGATGAAACAAGTATTATATGAGAGTCTTTTGAAACAAAGTTTATTGGATGTCCCCAAGTTTGAGAGAACAAAGCCGGACACTGAAGCACAGCTTGCTCTCTACAAGTTTGAGCTTGAATATAAACTTTGAGAAGAGGAGTTTGAGGCATCTCTCGAGCGTAAATGTCTCAAACAAGAGGAAGCCATCAAAAGAGGTGAACTTGAGATGGAGTACAAAATCCGGGAGTTAGAGCTCCAAGTTCAGCGAGAGAAAAATGAAGCTTTAAATTTCGATGTCACTAAGAATATCGGACTCGTTCCGCCTTTCAGGGAAACTGAAGTTGACCAGTACTTTCTTCAGTTTGAAAAGATTGCGAAGTCAATGGCATGGCCAAAGAGCAAGTGGCCTTTGTTAGTGCAGAGTGTTTTGATCGGAAAGGCTCAGTCTGTATAATCATCCATAACAGTGGATCAGTGTAATGATTATGATTCTGTAAAATCGGCGATACTACAAGCTTATCAGTTGGTCCCTGAGGCATATAGACAGAAGTTTCGTAACTACAAGAAGGCTGAATCTCAGACAGTTGTGGAATTTTCCAGTGAGAAGGGAAGGTTGTTTGATAGGTGGTGTTTGTCTGAGGACGTTGGGTCTGATTTCAATAAATTTCGGAAACTGGTTTTGATTGAGGAGTTTAAGAGGTCACTTCCAGCTGAGATTCGCGTCCATTTGGAGGAGCAGAAACCTGCTGATTTGAGATCTGCTGAAACACTAGCAGACGAGTTCTATCTCGCTCACAAGAAGTCATTTAAACGGCATAATGGTCCAAACAGTTTCAGAAACAAATCTGATCAAACGAGTATTGGAGAGATTTCCAATGGAGGCTCTGCGACTTCCAGTGCATCCTCCAAGATTTCTGATTTGTTTTGCCGTTACTGTAAGAAGGAGATCATGTTATTGCTGATTGCAAAGTTTTGCAGAAAAAGAGAAACAAGGAATCTCCAACAGGACTCGTCTCATCACTTTCTGAGGAGACCGTAGTTAACAGACCTTGTCTACCTTCCAATTCAATGTCGAAGGAGTGTGAGTCCATGAAAAGTTTCAAACCTTTTATTTCCAATGGGTTTGTGTCTGGTGCAAAGTGTGGTCCAACTCCAGTTCGTATCCTACATGATACTGGCGCATCACAATCTCTTATACTTGAAGGTGTTTTACCGCTGGAAAGGGAAACACTCGAGGGTACAGTGTCATTGCGTGGTGTGGAGTTGGGATGCATCAACGTTCCTTTGCACAAGATACATCTAGAATCAGACTTGGTGACAGGTCCTGTTTTGGTGGGGGTGAGGCCATCCCTACCGTTTGAAGGAATATCCTTGTTACTCGGTAATGATTTGGCGAAAGACAAGGTTATTCCTGCTCCTGAGCTAGTGAGCAGTCCGGTCGAGTCACCTGAAACAGAAAAACTTGCAGAAGAATATCCTGGAATATTCCCATTATGTGTTGTGACACGTGCAATGGCACATAAGGAAGCTCAGAACGCCGATCCGAATATGGACCTGTCAAACACACTTCTTGTGGATATTCTCGATAGCAACACATTCAAGCACACCAGTGTGCATGTTGATGGTGTATGATCTGGTCAAGGTTCTCAAGACATTCCTTTGTCAAAGGTTACTCGAGAACAGCTGATAGCAAACCAAGAGGACGTTCCTGAACTTAAGGCATTGTTGCGTCAGTCAATGACAGAAAATGAGGTTTCTGAGGTCCCTGTCGGGTATTTCACGAGGTCAGGAGTTTTGATGAGGAAGTGGCATCCTCCAAATAGTCCTGCTGATAATGAGTGGCAAGTACATTATCAAATCGTAGCGCCACCAGAGATATGAGCATTCTCAGTATTGGTCATGAGTCTCCTATGTCTGGACATTTGGGAGTGGACAAAACATTGGACCGGATCAGCCGACACTTTTTCTGGCCTGGCATAGGAAAAGATGTAAGCTCTTTCTGTAAGTCATGCCATAGCTGTCAGGTTGTAGGCAAACTGAATGACAAGATCCCTAAAGCGCCTCTTATACCGATACCTGCATTCGAAGAACCATTTATGCGTGTTATTGTAGACTGCGTGGGTCCACTCCCTAAAGCGCGTTTGGTTAATCAGTACTTACTGACTGTAATGTGCGCTTCTAGTCATTTCCCTGTAGCTATTCCCTTGCGTAAGATCGACTGTTTCAAAAGCTCTTGTGGAATTTTTCACATCATACGGGTTGCCAAAGGTGGTTCAGGCGGACCAGGGTAGTAATTTTATGTTGAAGTTGTTCAAACAGGTTTTGCGGGAACTCAATATTGAGCACTGCACTTCTTCAGCATATCATCCCCAATCACAGGGGGCACTAGAGCGTTTTCATCAGACTTCGAAAACGATGATTAAGACGTATTGTATCAGTCATCCGAAAAGACTGGCATGATGGGGTACACTTGCTCCTTTTTGCAGCAAAGGAGGTGTGCAGGAATCACTTGGTTTCTCCCCATTTGAGCTAGTATTTGGGCATACAGTTCGAGGCCCCTTGAAGGTCTGTAAAGATAAGCTTCTGGACGAAACTGCTGAGACAAATCAGCTAGATTATATTTCATCATTCTGAGAGAAGTTGCACTCAGCTAGAGAGTTAGCTAGACAGAACCTTGTAGCCACACAGGAGAAAATGAAATCGTGGTATGATCGCAAGGCAGTTGTCAGGACGTTTGAACCAGGAGATGAAGTACTATTTTTGTTTCCACTCCAGGGTAATGCCCTTCAAGCCAGTTATCAGGGTCCGTTTAAAGTAGAACGGAAAGTTGGTGATGTGGACTACATTATCAACACCAGATCGTCGAAAGTCTCGACAATGGTGCCACATCAACATGCTGAAGCCTTATCACAAGCGTGTTCCTCCTGTCGAATCTGTTTCCAGTTGCCCTGATCAGTGTCCTGTAGAATCAGGAAAAAGTCCTGAGCAGGAAAGTGATTCCCTTGGTGCTCTGCTAGTCGCTCAATCAGTTGACTGTGGTGTGAGGTTGTCGAACTCTGAGGTTTTGCACAAGTTTTTGCAGAAGGTTGATTACCTTGACACAGAACAACAGAAAGATCTCCCTACACTGGTGAACAAGAATCAATCCATATTTCCTGATGTTCTCAGTAGAACCAGTGCTCTTTTTCATGATGTAGATGTGAGCGGTGCCTCGCCAATCAAGCAGCATGCCTACAGAGTTAATCCAGAAAAAGCAGGATACATGCGTGATGAGATGAGAGAGTAAATGGTGAAGAATGGCATCATAGAGAGTAGCTTCAGTCCATGGCGTTCGCCGTGTATACTTGTTCCGAAAGCTGATGGTTCTTTAAGGTTTTGTACTGATTTTCGGAAGGTGAATGAGGTTACCAAAACAGATTCATATCCTATTTCAAGGATCGATGACTGCATCGACCGTGTTGGATATGCCAAGTGTGTCACAAAATTCGACTTGCTCAAGGGATATTGGCAAGTCCCTCTGACCGAGAGAGCTAAAGAATCTCAGCATTTGTGACTCCATTTGGTCTCTTCCAATACACGTTAATGCCATTCGGTATGAAGAATTCACCTGCCACCTTCCAAAGACTCATGAAGGTGTGATTTCGGGGCTTACGGGCGTCTCTGCATACATCGACGATATAATAATATCCAGTCAGTCGTGGGAAGATCACATCAGGCAAACTGAAGCATTCTTCCAATGGTTGGAAGCCGCAAAGTTGACAGTCAATCTTTCTAAAAGTGACTTTTGCAAAGCAACCGTCGTTTATCTGGGACATGTAGTTGGTAAAGGTAAAATTTGCCCAGTCTCTGGCAAGATCCATGCCATTCTCGATATACCTCCTCCACAAGACGTTAAAAAATTGAGAAGGTATCTCGGCATGGTCGGCTTCTATAGAAAGTTCTGTAGAAACTTTGCCACGATCGCTGCACCATTGACCAATCTACTCCAGAAAGGTGTCAATTTCGTGTGGTCAAGTGATTGTCAAAAGGCTTTTGACACGCGCAAGGCTATACTGTCGAGTGAACCAGTATTATCGGCTCCAAACTTCGATACACCCGTCAGTTTGGATGTGGATGCCAGTGATGTTGGTGTTGGTTCTGAGCTCCTGCAGGATGACAAACACAGTTCATTACACCCGGTCGCATATTACTCGAGAAAGTTGAATAGGCACCACAGAAATCATTCGACCATGGAGAAAGAAACTGTAAGTCTAATTAGTGCAGCATTTTGAGGTATACTTGCGTGGATCCATCCACCCTATAGCTGTCTATACTGACTACAATCCACTGGTGTTCATTGGGCGCATGAAGAACAAAAATCAACGCCTAATGCGGTGGTCCTTGCTGTTACAAGAGTTTGATCTCATTATCTGCCACATCAAAGGCAAAGACAATGTCGTCGCTGACGCACAGTCACGTTTGTAAATAGATTACAAAAGCATACATTATACTTTATTTTGAAAATCGTCAGACCATACTATGAGAAATGTCGTTTCCCTTACATGGAATTTCTTTATGGGTGGAGGTGTTATGAGCGATTTCATACCTTTAATTTTGTTCACCCATTCTCTTGCGTGCAGTCCATTCATTCTTGTGCACCCGCCCTCGTCGGCGGACAGGGAATGTTCTTTCCTTCTTTTTCTATAGAGGAAGCCAAGCTAGCGGCCTTGTCTGTGTCCCCCAGCGAATTGAGCTGTGGTCAGAGGGCACTTGGGACACCGGCCCGTCAACATCGCCGTTGTGCACTTGCTCGCGTTTAGACGTTTGCCTTGTAAGTTTTCATTTCAGTACTAGAGTGGGTTTTTGTACATTGGTGTAGTTAGCTCTGGGGTAACGTTTTCTTTTTGTAGATACTTCGCCGGTTCTCGCAGTTAGTTAAGCTTTTGCCTTTAGTTCAAACACCACGTGTGTCCTGAGTTGAATATTGTGTGAGAGAGGAATTGACTCAGAATAATTGGACCAGACTCGATGGCCAGTTCGTAACAGGGAGGCAGTTTTTAGATGCAGAATGAGTAGATCGATGGGATGAAAGGGATTTTGAAAGAAAACCAATGACACCGAGCTGAACATCAAACCCAGATTCTAGGTATGTTAGAATTGTATTGTTGACAACATGTTGACAACATGGCGACAACATGGCGACTGACCACATGTAAACAAACATTCGTACCCAATTATTGCCGTTTTATGACGTGAGTACAGTGCAGGGTGAAAATTCAAGTTGTGTAAATAAATCCGAAAGCTACACTTGGTAGATCGTGGGAACTAGACATTTAGTGAATTCCTGACTGTGGTGGTTTCTTCGTTTTTTTGCTCGTGTATGGGCGATATTTCAACAAAGTTGAGGCACGATAAAAAATTCGTCATGCATGGGTGAACATTCGTCTGTTGAAAACTTCATAGAGTCTTTCTATCAAAGTATGCTGGGTGAGCTAGAAGGGAGCACCATGGATAAAGTCGCATCTGAGCTTAATTCGCACCACGGGGAAACTGTCACGTCGCAGCCAACCATTTCCAGCTTTTTTCATAGTACTCCGAACGTTGAAGCCTTCAAAAAAAGAAAGGCAAACTCACCTCTGTCCATACCAGAAAATTCGGATGAGTGCCTCTCTGGTGAACTGTCTGGTGTGAAGGAAGCGGTCGCGTGTAAAATGAACGATCTATCTGGCACAATCAATCAACTGATCAATGATGCCAAAAGTGATATGATCGACCAAATAAGTCAAATTGAGAAAAAATTAGACAAAGTTCAAGATATTGTGAATAAGCAAGATGAAAGAATCGACACCTTAGCAAGTGAGAATGCTTCACTCAAGGCCCGCTCGGAACTCTTAGAAGGTCGTTTGACGCGTGCCGAGAAAATAATTGACGATTTGAGAGAAGATTCACTCTCTGCCCAAGCTCGTGGAATGCGAGATAATATCTTTTTTCAAAGAATCCCAGAACAGAAAAATGAGAACTTACGGCAAATACTAATTGACTTCCTCAAACTGAAAATGGAAATCTCCGAAGCTGACATGAACAATATCAAGCTCTTAAGAGCACACAGAATGGGGAAGAAAGGCGACTACACCAGGTCAATTGTTGCACGTTTCGAACATGATAGTGTGTACACTATCATGTCACACACGAGCAACTTGAAGGGCACAACTTACAGTGTGAACGTCCAACTGCCACGGGAGCTTGAAGAACGTCGTAAGAAGCTGCTCCCTCTCTCCAAACAAGCTAAAGGTGACAAAAAGAAAGTAACATGGAAGCGGGATCGTCTTTTTATCGACAGTGAGGAATATGCAGTCCCTAACGATCGTGTGGTGGGCATCAACGATTCGGGTATTTCAGACAAGGCAGCCTCCATCAAGGTCACTCGAGCGCCACCAAAAATGTACCAAGGAAGCCGATTCCAAGGTTCGAAGGTCGAAGTGTCCTCCCAGCATGACATACTTCCGTCACTCCACGCCATATACCGTGATTCTCGAATTGCCTCGGCGACACACAATATTTACGCATACTGAATTCAGACACCAGAAGGATTGTTCGAACACCATGAGGATGATGGTGAGTTCGGTGCGGGACGGCGGATTTTGAAGAAACTGCAGGACATGGACGAGGAAAACGTACTGGTGTGTGTGACGCGCTGGTTTGGAGGAAAAGAACTAGGACCAGCTAGGTTCGATCACGTCCTGGAGGCGGTGGATGATACATTTCTAATGAACTGAACTGTCTCACTAAAAATATGATGAATTGAAAGTATACAAATGGGTCTATATGTTTGAATTTTTCGAATCAATGTCAAATGTTAATGTGTATGTGAAGTATATGTATCTTGTGGTTCTCCTGAATTTGTCTTTGTACAGTGTGGTTGTCTCTAACTCGTCTGTGTTTGTGTCTTTGTTCTTGCACACATGCATTCACACATATAGTTATGCCATGTATCCTGCGCATGGCTATGGAATTAGATATTCGGGTTCATTGTTCACACCCCTTCAAACTACTCTTGGCACATCAATTGCCTATGCGTTCTTTATGGGCTTGTCGCTTTTATTATGCGGCGATATTCATCCAAATCCCGGTCCGGTATCTTTGTCTTTTTGCCACACCAATATTAGAGGATTGGTTTTGAAAACAGCTGACGATCCCACGTACAAAGCAGATGAATTATATACCGACATGTGTATGTCACAAGCATTTGACTTCATCTGCATCAGTGAAACACATCTGAATGACAGTGTTGATTCCAGCACACTACCCTTTCCCCCAGATGAATTTGTTTTGTATAGACGGGACAGAAGGGATCGGAAAGGTGGTGGGGTAGGTATCCTAGCTACATCTAAGATGTATCATAAACAAATCAATGAACTCACACACGCTCGTCTCGAAAATTTGTGGATAGAAATCAATGTCTCTGGAAAGATTATTTTACTAGGTGTGATTTATAGACCTCCAAACGCCACCGGGGAGGAAGCTAGTGCTTTCATGAGTGATCTCAATGACAATCTTTACGATGCTTATAATCGAACATATGACAGCATTTTTCTGCTGGGTGATTTCAATGATAGGTGTAGTGTTTGGGAATCAGACCATTTGAATAGTGAACTGAAAAATGAATTGGTCAACCTGATAAATGTATTTGACTTTCAACAATTGATAACCGAGCCTACGCGCATAACGCCCCAAAGCGCATCTATTCTAGACTTGATCATAACGGATTCACCTGGTTTAATTTCTGACTGCGGAGTACTTCATCCAGTGTCTGACTCTGATCACTGCACCGTATATTGCAAGTCTAAATTCACCTATACGCAAGAAAAATCATTCAGTAGACGCGTGTATAATTACAATAACCCGGACTTTCAGCAACTGAACAACGATATTTTGGAATCTCCTTTAATTCCCTTATGCCACACACATCTTTTATAAATTAATGCACGATAGAATTGATGCTAACGTTCCCTCTCATAAGGTTACAATAAGACCTCGCGACAAACCCTGGATGACAGGTGAGATACGGGCTCTCCTACGTAAGAGAAATCGTCTTCATAAAACGCACTAGAAGACAAAGCGATGAACTATATTGGAAAACTAGCCGCAAACAACGATATTTCGATCGTCTATATCAGCAACTTGCTGATCCAGCCACCGCTCCCAAACAATACTGGCGAATCACAAAATCACTATATGGAGTGAAAAAATCGAAACAAATTCCAGCAATTAGGGAAAATAATATTCTTTATTCTAATGCTTCAGACAAATGTGACGTGTTTAATAAATATTTTGTGTCCCAAACACACTTGGATCATGCATTTAATCATGAATTACCAGAATCCAAGTTAGAAACAAATGACCGGCTAGACTCTATTGTAGCTACGGAATCTGAAGTGGAGGAAATGCTAAAAGGTTTGAATACAAACAAAGCAACAGGCCCTGATAATATCAGTAACCGCGTTTTAAAATCTTGTGCGGAATCTATCGCTCGTCCGTTATGTTTATTGTTTAACAAGTCTTTTTGCAGTGGAACATTTCCTTCTATCCGGAAATTGGCGAATGTTTCTCCGGTCCATAAAAAAGGAAACACTTCGGTCTTATCGAACTATCGACCAATATCCCTGCTTTCTTGTGTTAGCAAACTTCAAGAAAAAATCGTATTTAATCGACTGTACAATTTTTGCATCAAAAACGAATTATTAACTTGGAGAAACTCTGGCTTCAAGAAGCTTGATTCTGCCATAAACCAACTATTACATGTTACTCACAAAGTTAACTGCGATTTGGAACAGGGTAATGACTTATGCTTAGTATTTCTCGATATTAGCAAAGCTTTTGACATGGTGTGGCATGATGGTCTTCTATATAAACTTCGTTGTAAAGGAATAACAGGGGAGGTATTTGATTGGTTTTGCTCATATTTAACAGATAGGAAACAGCGTGTCGTAATCAATGGCAAATGTTTAAATTTTTTTTGCACGTGGATGCCGGGGTTCCACAAGGCTCCATCTTGGGGCCGTTATTGTTTTTAATCTTTATTAATGATATAGTAGATGATATTCAGTCGGACATCTTTATGTTCGCGGATGACACATTTTTATACAGAGGTATCGAATCAGTGAACGATTATGGATCAGTTAATGAAGACTTGAGCAAATTACAAATTTGGTCAGCCCAATGGCTCGTGACGTTCAACGCCCGAAAAACAGAATATTTAATAGTATCTAGGAAAAATCAACCGGTGAAAGAAATCCCTCTAGTGTTGAATTAAAGTCCAGTTAAACAAGGTGACAACTCATAAACATCTAGGGATTGTGTTCAATGAAAAAGGTACATGGTCCGACCATATTCTTCATCTGAGCTCCAAAGCTTCTCGGTCTGTGGGTCTGTTGCGTAGTGTACAACATACAGTCCCACGATCATGTTTGGAAACAATATACAAATCGTTTATACGACCAATTATTGAATACGGGGACGTACTTTTCGACGGATCGCCAGATATTTATTTGATTGAATTAGATCGCATCCAGAGAGAATGTGCCATTATATGCACAGGTGCGTACAAACATACCCCGCAAAGTGCACTCATGTGTGAGTTGGGTTGGGAACCTCTAGAATTTAGAAGGAAAAACCACAGATTGATTATCATGTACAAAATACAGTTCGGTCTTGCTCCAGCTTACCTGTCAAACCAGTGTACCTAGTTAACGAGCGAAGTAGTGCCCTATAATCTGAGGAATAACCAATCATTACGTACTTTCAAGACTCGGACATCACAATTCAAAAACTCCTTCCCCAGTACAGTAGTTGACTGGAACGCCCTTAGTCCCAATATAAAAACCTCTCAGTCGTTATCTATCTTCAAATCTAGACTCCAATTAAATCATCACTCTAGGCGTAATAAGTTATTCTGTCATGGATCAGGTTATGGAAGGATAAACCATACACGACTCCGACTTGGACTCAGCGGGTTGAATAGACATAGGTACGATTTCCATTTTATCGATTCAGACAAGTGCCCAAACTGTCAAATCACTGGTGAAAATATATCGCATTACCTCTTCGACTGCCCAGAATATGTTGACCAGAGAACTACAATGATTATCAAGATTCGGGATCTAATTGCACCAGGGGTCCACCATACTTTAGTATTACCTGATCAAAATGAGGGTAGGGAAGAATTTATCAATATATTATTGCACGGGAGTAATGATTTGAGTTTCGATGAGAATATAGCGCTGTTCGATATTGTTCAGCAGTATATCATTCAGACCAATCGTTTTTAACTACCGAATATTGTGTGTGAATTGAGGATTGAAAATTGAATACAAAAGAAAAAAAAACGAATACAATTGACATATACTTCACTTGTGTAATCGTCCTGTACATATGTACATTTATGTTATGTAAATACGTTCTGCACTTTTTATGTAACACGCACCGAGGAAATCCCCTTGTGGCTCTGCTGTGGGTCATCCTCTATAAATAAATGAAGTTTACATATTGTTGACAGCCAAGTCTGGTCTGTCGGGGGTCGTCACCAGCTGACATGTGCACTCTGTAGTTGGAGGTCGTCAGTGATACTATAAACCAACCGAATCTCAGGTGTCGGGACATCGGTATTCCAAATATATTGTTGTCATCAGTTCGCTTGATCCAGATGTTGAACTCGCATGATGAATGTAGGGAACAAGCTCATTCAGTATACCTACATCTGCATATTTGGAGAGATTAATCCAATGTCCCAACGAGGCTATCACATTACGAACATTCCACGTGAGCAGACGTACATAATCAGAATTATATCGGTATCAGTTTGTATCAAGCTTCTAGCCATAGCGGTGCATACCCAGTGGATATAGATGTTAACTACCTGGGTCGAGGAGCCTGTGATTTTGTCAACAGCCGTCCTTTCCGAAACCCGGCCTGGTTGTACTGATGTCACCAAATGAATGCTAGTTATTTTAAGCCAGATTCAATTAATGATGAACAATCCTCCACGTGAATAATCATTAGTTAGGTAATGTGTTTTCGTTTGGAAACTATACCGATTTGCCAGTCACATGTGCCACCTGCCCCTCAGATCTGACAACCCTGAGAATAGACACCATCATTTAACGTCACTATTTTTGACTCAGGCTTTGTTTTTTTCCATTCCAAAATGGTGTATTTAGGTATCCTATTTGCATCATATGATTAAAATCTAGTTGTATGACTTACATTTCAACCGTGTTTCCCCAAGTTTCAGTTTCAAGTCTTAAACTCGAGAACCTAAAATATATTATATAATATTTAAGGAATAATAAATGAATAGATTTGGAGTAATTGTAGCACAATAAACTTCGAAGGGCAAGGTGATATGGTCCCGAGACGCCAAAGGCGTTTAATTCCAGGACCTTCATTATCCTAAATGAAACTAAAGTCAGTTTTTACATATATACAAAAAATGTAATACAAACATCCGGGGTGAAATAAATACATGATGGTATACCTGCACCAATTAACAGAGACTGATGCTCTGTGGCCATTGCCAACACAAGACTACATGCCTGATGACTACGATGCCCCGTAATGGTTACTGAGATCAACTACATTGGAATGCAGCCAGTCCCTGAGACATTAGAAGGTGCTTCGATGAATTACTACTTCTGGATAGGCCTGTCCTGTGCAGGGATGAATATGAACTGAATATGCTACACTTGATCGCATTCCAAGTTATAGCAGTCTTAATCTCCAATCTGCAAGATCATATCCGTCCAGAGAGTATTTGTAACTGAGCCTATGTTCTTTGTGTACTGCAGAGATGTACACACTCAGAGGAAGATACTCTCCATTGTCATTCCGAGTATGATTGATGCAGAGTTTATGAGCTCACAAACTTTGCTGCCGCTGAAGGGTTTGCTGGCAAAAACAACAGGAATTTCATTACTTCTATACATTTCTCCTTCACTGAAAAAGACATAAAAAACTGGTTGGACCAGTGAGCAACACGTTCCTCGCGAGTCATAAAGATGAAAGCGAAACGCAAAAATTACTCTAGCCACACACTGCTGAATGGGAACACGTTCTGTTTTGCTTCAAACACACTTCCTGGACACGGTACTTTCGACTTCCCTGACCCTCTAAACCCTAACATCGCCACAACGCTGAAGATCACAGTGTACAACGACGACCAGTCAATGAACTGTGTCCAATATCCATCGTGGTGATCATTACACCCGAAACTATGGCGAGAACACTAATAAACCCCAACCTGGAGATTTCCAGGGAGGGAGATCTTCTCTCCAATTTTTATCCGGTGTTTCAGTGGGATGACCATCTCTTCAGAATTTCTGAGCATTGCTATCAGTCTCATCAGGCAATTTACTGGAAGAGACCAGATGTCACAGAAAAAATTTAAGATTTAGTGCGCACCATGGATACCAAGATTATTGGAGACAGAATGGCATCATGCACAAGCTGTGTCATAAATAAAATCCTAGACCTAACGTTCTACTTTAGAATACTTGGTATGGTGACAAGATGATTGTAGGAGCCACTCAGAACATGACCAGGAGATACCATGATGGGCCTTTTACTAGAAGACCTCAGGGACCCAAGTCGTAACACACCACCCAAAAGTGATCGCACACCACTGATCAAACTGATTGATGTCATGCTTTCACAGGCTCTCCACCATGCCTCAACGTCCTCCCTCTCGGTATCTCACCAGGAACTGACAAAAATCTGAGGCATGGTATTGAAACACGTTGTCACTGTTGGTTTGTTTTGGAGATGATCCACGCAAATAAGGAAATGATCAATGCAAAAGAAAAATTCCAATGTGAGATCATGCTATACAAATCATGTCGATGGTTCTTCGCAACTGAATTGTTGAATAATTCTCAGGGGCAAGAAATAATTCCAATAAAGGTGAGGGCCTGTTTGGTTTGATGATCTTCTTTATGCGGGAGAGTGGGTTAAGTATGTGGTGGATATAAGACAAGTACAAACAAGTTCAGTCACACAATTTTATCAATTCCTGTTGCTAAAATATTCGTTGGTAGTCGATATATTGGTATTGTTTATGGAATTATTATTTAACATCAGGTGTTATACTGTTATTGGTGCTGATTGCAGATATGCATTCGACACTGACGGTGTAATACGTCGTCATTCAGAGCGGCCTGATGGAGCTGCCTAAAGTTATAGCACAGAGTCAGATCTTCGATAAATTGCAATAATAGTGTGTAATATAATTAACAAATAAAGCTGACATATTTTTTGAAGAAAATGTGTCTTTATTCAGGTAATATAGCTAATGGTAAGCTTACCAACCAGACAGGTGTGTGGGGAGAAAATTATGTTTCTGTCGTGCTGTTAATGGCCAGTATAGATGACAAAACTGTGCTGTGTCCGATTCTTCAGCTGAGGAAGTGGTGGGTGGGGACTCTCACAGGGTACCAGGCGTCCAGCTCTTCAGCCCTCCCAGTGGTCATGGAGGTAGATATACAGTATCCCTTGTCAGAAATGTAATTTTATATAGCGAATAAGCAGCCTACGCATATTTACATCGGTTGAAGACGTAACGATATTTTGAGTTCCGAATTTTAGCAAACAGGCGTTTTTCGTCTGACAGACGTTGTGGTGAGTTAGGCCGAGTCTGTCTGACCTCCGGAAGGGGAGTGTGGTCGTTATCGAGGGCATGTGCCGCAAACAACACCGACCACAATCAGTTGTGTGATCGTGGGGTGATTTGTGCACATCTCGAGGTTTGGAGAGAGGGATGTCTATGAACTCTTACTCTGTGAATTCGAGGTGATATATATGCCGTATGGTGGGTGATAGTGTTTGATTGTCATATCTGGATGGAAACTTTCTGGGAAGCGTCTCATGCGATATGGCTGTCAGTAAACATGTCTGTTCTTTTGTGATTATTATTTCAAAGCCATACAATTAATAAACGTCACATTTTGATTCGTATTTTTGGGAACCACACCTGCAAAATATTTCGGAAATGAGCCGTGTAACATAAGACGAATTGCCTGTAGAACTGGAGATCATGACGAAAACTTATTTCAACTCAATTTCAAGTACAATAGTTCAGCAGTTCAATTCGAGATTGGAAAATTCGAGGTTCAGGCAAACGAAAATTAATGGAGCAATGCGGCTACACTTGTGGCTGAATATCAACGTTTCTGTTTTCATGACCAGTACACAGAAAGACACATAGAATCGACTTGGTTGTGGTTTCAAGCATCAGGAAAACAGGAAATCTCTGTTATTACCCTCGCCCCGTAGGGGGGCGAGGGTATTGCAATTGGGTCTGTCCGTTTGTATGTCTGTTTGTTTGTTTGTTTGTCTGTCTGTCTGTCCGCGCGCATATCTCATAGCAGAATGGTCCGATCAACATGAAACTAATAGGGATGAAGCGGTATCTCAGTGGCTCGGTCCTCCTCGAATCTGGTCAAAATCGGACAAAAACTGTTGCCATGGCAACGGAAAATGTAAAAATCAATAATTGACCATAACTTCGGTTCTAATCAAGATATTTTTTCTAACTAATTTTGTATTTTTCTACGGCCAATTCCTGATCATCTGATATATGGCCCGTGGTCGCACAACCAAAACTCTCCATTATCGCCCGATGTCGAAAAATTGGGGGTCACGATTTCAATTTTTTTTGGCCAGCGACGTTTCAGTGCAAATGTCCGCGCTCATAGCTCAAAGGCAAACGGTCCGATCGATTTGAAACTCATAGGGCAAGAGTGCCATGGTGGTGGCTCAATCCCTTTGAAATTTTACCAAAATCGGATGGAAACAGTTGCCATGGCAACGGAAAAAAGAAAATCACATCATTGGCTCTAACTCCGGTTCTACTTGATATCAATTTTTTCAACTATTTTTGTATTTTTCTGTGGCCAATTCCCGATTGTTTGGTGTACGACCGATGGTCGTACGACGAAAACTCTCTATTATCGCCCGATGTCGAAAAATTGGGGGTCACGATTTCGGTTATTTTTGGCCAGCGACGTTTCATTGCAAATGTCCGCGCTCATAACTCAAAGGCAAACGGTCCGATCGATTTGAAACTTATAGTGCAAGAGTGCTGTGGTGGTGGCTCAGTCCCTTCAAAATTTTACCAAAATCGGGTGGAAACGGTTGCCATGGCAACGGAAAAAAGAAATTCACATCATTGGCTCTAACTCCGGTTTTACTTGATATTAATTTTTCCAACTATTCTTGTATTTTTCTTTGGCCAATTCCCAATCGTATGGCGTACAACCGATGGTCTTAAGACCAAAACTCTCAATTATCGCCTAATTTTAGTGACTAAATATGAAGGGCGAGGCTCTGCAATCTCTGATTGTCTCGTTTTAGAATGGTACAGTTCAGTGTCTCACACAGTCTAATCCACCCACACCAACTTCTATGAGTGGAGCACATTTTCCATCCATTTTTCAAGTATCAATTGTGTGTGTGTGCAATCAGTTGAATGAATGCGAATGACAATGCCGGGAAAATTGATGACATACCAGACAATATGATATATGAGGAAAAACTAATCTAACCCAAGGAACAATGAAGCGAGTACATTGAGTATATTAAAAATATTTGATCGAGAATCACACATTTTTACAACTGGTTTGTGCCTATATTGAAAATTGTGAAGTGATAATTATGAACGGGGTGTAAATTATGAACTGGGTGAAAATTATGAGGTGATAATTATAGACGGGGTGGAAATTATAAATGCAGTGATAATTTTGAGGTGATAATTATGAACGGGGTGGAAATTATTAACGGGGTGAAAATTGTGAGGTGAAAATAATAAACGGGGTAGAAATTATAAATGTGGTGATATTTCTGAGGTGATTTGTGAACGGGGTGGAAATTAGGTTAAAATTGTGAGATGATAATTATAAACGGGGTGGAAATTATAACGCGGTGATAATTCTGAGGTTATAATTATGAACGGGTGGAAATTATAAACGGGGTGAAAATTGTGAGGTGATAATTATAAAAGGGGTGGAAATTATAAACGCGGTGATAATGCTGAGGTGATAATTATGAACGTGGAGGAAATTATAAACGCGGTGAATATTATGAGGTGGTAATCATAAATGGGGTGAGAAATACACGAACATAATTGGCGGTAATGAGCCACCGTAGTACGTGTCCAGTGTGACCTAGGCAGATCCAAACCCGGATATGATCCATGGCCATTGGTTATTACGGACTGGACTGTTTGAGTCAATGTGGCCGCTGCGACCAGGAACAGGACTGTAACCGACTGGATTGAGTATACTGTCAGGACTGTTAGGTCTGGTGGAAGGGTGACACTTGGGAATGGCCAATTGGTACGTAAAGTCTATTTCAACTATGTCTAACTTCATATGCCGCCAGAGTGGGCTTAAGAAACGTCAGCTATTCACATTTTCCTCCATCCGGGTGACTTGGTAGCAGTTGACATAAATACCTGATGAGTATGCATCACACTACAGCTATGAAGTCCAATACAAAACAGGTTCTGATCTTACGTACTCAGTTGGACCAGATGTCAGCCACACATCAGCGGCAGAAAACTCTGTCATCATTGATAATCTGGAACCAAAAACACGATACGACATCAAAGTCGTTCCCTACAAGTGTTACAGTCACTATGGAGAGGCTACGAAAGGCTCTTCCTATCCTACATTGACAACGATCACGACATGTGGCAGTGAGTCACCGTTTCTTCCACCCTCCTGAAAAGTATTATATTCCCCCCAAAGATGAAGGCGGTACATGTGTGTCCTCACGAATGAATTTGTCTTTTACATCCAGTATGTAGATGCTACATCCGTGTCAAGTCAGTGCGACATGATTGCATCACTAAGGTTGGAATATATCGATTTACTTCCCATGAAGTCTGGGTTAATATCCCT
Organism: Terebella lapidaria; assembly: GCA_949152475.1. Lineage (NCBI taxonomy): Eukaryota > Metazoa > Annelida > Polychaeta > Terebellida > Terebellidae > Terebella > Terebella lapidaria. The sequence goes on along the minus strand of OX424557.1, from coordinate 42,023,431 downwards.
ATAACACTGTCGACCTCTAACTACAGAGCGAGCCTGCCAGCGAACCCCAGCCACATCAGATTAATAAGTGGCCGTTAACAATGCTAAACTGGAAACTGGGTCTGACGCTAAACTCGATTTCCTTGAAGCTAACTGTGTGCCTATCGCAGGTCAGTTCCCAGCTATGCAAATTAGTTGAATCAGTCAAAATGGACCCAATCCCAGTCAGATATGAATAGTGGTATATATTTTTACCACTTTCTTACCACTGAATCTGTGTCACTGCTGGTGGACGTTCAATCTGTCCCCGATTATACTTTATGATGAGTAGACTTCATTGGCTTATATTTGGGTACTCATGAATTTCTCATATACCAAAATTTGTTTACACACCGTCGGCGCCTGCACGTCAGTGTGGTATTAGCTGTAAAAGCTTTTTCGGGCTTATTTTTTATCCCCAAAATCTGTATATTCGGTTTGCTATTGGCAGCATCGAACTCTGGTTGTACTGGAGGATATAGGTTGATACAATCAGGCAATCAAATATGTACTCATTCCAATGACAGAAGCCGTTCAGGAATGTGACACAGAACTACAGTTGGTGATCATTTTGTCAGCCATTGTGGCAGCACTCGTTGTGGTCGTCATCTCTGTCATCGGACATCAATCCTCGTGATTCGTTACAGGTAGGTCCATTTATCATATATAGCACGTCTAAAGAAGATAGGAAATTTTACACTAGTACGAGCAACAATGAAGCTTTGTGTGAAAACGAACAACAATGGAACTCCGACAACAAAATATAAATCACATAAAAGTAATGTAATTCTAAAGTCTCATACCAGGTAAATTTGCTGTGAATTATTGGCATATTTTGTTATATTCTCTCATGATGTAATATACACTAGTTGTCAACCACAATTTGGATATATTATTTTTTTCAATATATTTAATAAGTGTCTTTAATTATATACTATTTGGTAATGATAATGAGGAATTTATTGTATCATCCATATACATATATAATTTATAAAATATGTATATGAAATAAAGAATTTATGTCGTTTGGGATAATCATTGATCAACAGTTTGCCCAAACTAACAACTATGTTAGTTTTGATACATCAGCCAGTTAAGAAAAACTAGTTAGAAAGTCAGTTGCTTGGTCAGCTTCGTTAGCCAGTGGGAAAAATGTTTTTTGTATTTTATTGTCTTCATCATAATCTCAGATTTAGATTGTTGGTATATACAAACTTCAAAAATCATAGGCGGATTTAGAGGGCAGCAAGCGCCCCCCCCCCCCCCTTTGCGCTCCCAGAAATAATAAATCGGAAGAAAATTGGAAGAAAAATCATTGCCAAATATGAAGAAGTCATCAGACTTCCTATTTCTCAAGCTTCAACAATAACCCAAATGTAGTATTGATCATGATGTGTACGTGTAGGCCTATTACAGAGCGCCCTGACCACAGCAACACAAAGCATCCACGAGCTCGTTTTTATCCTTTTCACGCTGCGTAAAACCTGAATCCTGCCTTGCGATTCGGGTGTTAATCTCACTGTCAAAAATTACATTTATTGATGTTTAGATCGATATCGACGAAAATATTTGAATTTGTAAACTCGGAACAGATAACAATGCGACTTTGACTGTCTCAATACTTTTCATTTATGATCAATAAATATGCATTTTGATTTGGACAGGGTCGATAGGGCGAAATTTATCATTTGAATTGAGAAAAAAAATCATTTAAACCTGAGACATTTGAAATTCACATGATTTTAGTGCCTGCATGTCTCACATTTTATGAGAATTATAATTGCTTAAAGACGAAACAACTCTGTCCTAACTTAGAATTGCCCAACGTATCAACGCTCCTATGGATACAGGATTTTCCCCCAGAATGCGCATAGGGCCATCCAGAGGTATTCAGCTTCTGGGCCCCTGGAGCGGGCCCCAGACCTCACGCATTTAGTTAGGAATCTACAAAGAACCAATAATATGTCTGTAAAGACGCCAAGCTCTATATTATGATGAAGATAGGTTGAAAATCATTCAGACCCCAGCATTTGAAATTGCACATAATGTTCGCGCATGTCTTCGCTTTTTTTCATCATATTTTTAGTTGTTTGAAGACAAAACAACTCTGTTCCAGTTTAAAATTGCACAACATATCAACGCCGTTATGGACACGGGATTGCCGCCAGAATGCCCCTAGGACCTTCTAGAGGTATTCAGCTTCTGGGGCCCTTGAGCGGGCCCCACACCCCACGCCGGTTTGGCTGTGTCCTGCGCCGGTATGGCTTGTGCCAAACCCTCCCCTCCCCCCCTCCTTCACAATTGCTGGATCCGCCCCTGGAATGGTTAAGCTTTGTATTAACACCGCTTTCATTTTGTATGATCATGATACATCTGGGTCAATACAAACATCCTCAAATAAACTTTATTCAATATTTTCTATTTACATTTTACAACATATCATGTTCCATTCGTCATACTTCACTTACTGTTTCAATGCAACTAGTCCCGTTGTAATCTGTGTCATTCTGTAGCAGTCATAATCTCGTGGGATAAAGTACATACGTGTGCATCCTCTGGTAATGTTTATCAACGTTTGAGTGGTGGTAAAATTTCCTGGAGATGTTAAATAGTGTTCTGAAAGCACAAATATATTTTGTTGAACATTCAAAATTCACATTTCAAGACCACATCGATGGACATACTTTGTGAAATCTGTGTGAATGATCAAATTGGATTAATACTCTCAGTATCAAAGTTAGTACATGTGACTATCACAGACACCCAGCCAGCTGAGTGTGAGAGTGAGCTTCTTGCACAACATCTGCTGATATCCACATAGGCGAATCGAGATGAAAATATTATCATGTATAAAATCACGTTAATGAGATCATATATCCCATCATATACGAGCTTGGCGGAACCCTTAAACGGGTCACAGTGTCGACCATGGAATTTCTCTAAAATCGACCTTAGTTTAAAGCTGTAACTATGCTATATAAAGAGATACCGTACAATCCCTTCGAGCTTTTGAGACATCCCCTGAACCTTTCGTGCTGACTGGTGACGTAAGTAGGTGCCTTTGGCCTAGGCCGACCAGGGGGATTTTCGGCCGTATAAAAGGAGGGGGTGACTGGCCTACAGTGTGGCATAATCAATAGACCAAGGAGGCATACACATCGTCCTCAATGTCCGTATGTAATGCATTTCATTATGTGTATATCTATATTTCAGCGCTTAGAGCATATTGGTTGAATGTAGGGTGTAAAAAGATGGGTGACATCTCTGACCGAATATTTTGACATCATATAACATTGATAGCGTCACCCTCGATAGTCTGTCCAATTGTACATGTACATACTAATATAACATACAATGACTCAGCACTGCTCAACAACATATGAGTACAAAATTTACCAGGTCACACAGCCTGTTTGTATGTCGTGTACAAATATGTATGATAACTTTACTGTGGATGTGGCTACATTACTGGGAGATATATATGCACGTGAATTACTGGAAACCATACAAATTCGTCACACCAATAGATAATATGTGCATTGCGGCTAGGAGGGAAATATGTAGCCCTAATTATATGAGTAATTGTGTGCACGTATGGATATTATGCAATTATACTTTGCACTTTGTGTGTTCTCTGACATATGTGCTGTGGGGAACATGTCAAATGATCATCGACACACACTGCAAGAATGGCTTTATACCACTTCACCGTTACAGCCGACTGCCTCTGGCCTCTGTCGTGGGCGGCCTGACTCGCGCCAGTGCATAGACCCGCCCACATGCAGAGCAAAACAAACAACACGTGGTTCTGTGGTTTTACGTTCGGTTTATCCGGCGGAGGAAGATCTTGGTCGTTATCATAATATTTTTTTACCTGGTCGTTTATCTATTTATAACATACTTACAGCTTTAAGCATTGAATATCCACGGTAGAACAAATTTGAGAGTCAAACCTGTACTCTGAGTATGATTTCCTGGTGAGATGAACATGTTCTGGCATAGCGGATTAACTGGGACACGTAGGCGCTGTGGGCTGGTGATGTCTAGCATATACTAAACTCAAGTTCATGCATCAGTGAAACACGCTTTTTGGCCGTAGTTTTGTTTTAAATAATCGGTTCAACTCGAAATTTTGTGTGTATTAATTGGGCGTGATACTGAGTTCTATCTCAAAAATTGAGAAAATTAGCAATCTAACCCAATATTAAATTTCAACCCCAACATGGAATTTTGTACAAAAGTCTGTACAAAAAACGACAACTGTTATTCGATGTATGAGTTATATATTGCTTCAGAATAAACACATTTACTTAACATACACCGATGCCTTCCGACTCCAAATCAATGCAATAGGTTCATTCTGTGTGGGTATACACATGATAAAAGCCCTGATTTTGTTGGAATATACTTGATCCCATTTCCGACTGAAATTTAACATTGGGTTAGATTGCCAACTTTTTTCAATTTTTTAGATAGAATTCTGAAATTTGAAGAAAAATTACGGCATGATACCCAATTGAGAAACATAAAATTTCAAGTTGATCGATTATTCAAAACAAAACTACGGCCAAAAATCGGGTTTCACTGATGGCTGAACTTGACTTTAGTGCTCATTTCACGATGATATCTAATCCCAAATGTATATTTGGTAACATTATGGACTGTGAATTAATAGTCATCGCAGAGGATGACAGCAAATATTTGAAGATCAACTCGACATTAGCAAATTGGATCTGTATCATAATTAGAAAAAAATGTTTCAACAAATCGTTTGTAAATGTTTCTGCCATTAGACATAATACTCAACACACATACGCTGATTGAAACACACCAAATGATGACGCAGACTCGACAAAAATGGCGATGCTAGATAAACAAAAAACGAACACACTATGATGATGAGCAGAGCTGGTCCTTGTATTCACTGAGTATCACCATTCCTCACAATCCATTGCACCTTTAGGGGAAGTCCTTGTTCAAATACATTTCCTCTTGCTACCAAAATATTTGACACATTCACACAAATATGTCATATTACACACAAAATAAGGAAGTGAAATGGTTTAAAGGGAACCTTATCACCAGTGTTACAGCAGTATCAGGATATGGACAAAATGTGACATCTATGTCGCTAATTGAAAAATCATTTTATTATTATAAAAAAACCCTCCGAACTGTACTGTTCCAAATTTGGTATATGTGGTGCCCCTGAATTTGACATGCTTTGGTGATCTTGAAGTTCAAAACAGCCATATTGTCGAAAGGTGATGGATTATTTACGTTGGCGGTCACTTTCTCGAAATCTGCTCAGTAATTTGTTGGGCTCTTCATGTGTACCTTGTAAAGGACACTTTTATTATTCAACGCATTTTCGAACGATTTTTTTTTTGGTCCAGAATCAGCCAAACATTTTTCCTTTTTGCCACATGATACCTTTTTTTAGAATATTCCTATATTTCCTGTCATACAGAAAATATAATGTAAATTGCCCATGAGAGTCGAAGTAATTCGAGATGGGTCATTGTGCTTGTATCATGGTTAATCAGGATATCAGATTAATACAAGGTATATAATGTTTTTCCCTGAATGATGTGGAGCTTTGTTATGAAGCAATCATACGAGGTGAACTTTGGAAACTTGAATTAGATCTCAGATGATTGAAAGTAGTGATAAGCGTATAATTTTTATACGATGGCAATCAAGAATATTCGTTAACATATTCTATATCATGTCACCAAAATCTGTCGGTTTTAGTCTTTAGTCCAAAATTCTGATGGTGTTGTCATTGAAGACAAGCCACTGTCAAATTCTCGCATGAGAATGTAGTTAGAACCTACCAGGCAGCAGCCTTTTCATGGCTGTCTGGTTACAGGTTGTCATGGTTCGAGTACAATTTTCATGGTCTAGCTAAAAATTATCAGGGTCTAGGTAGAGGCTGCCATGCTCTAGCTCTAGGTGTCATGGTCTAGCTACAGGTTGTCACGGTCTAGCCACATGTCATCATGGTCTAGCTACAAGCTATCATGGTCTAGATACAAATCTCATGGTCTAGCTACAAATTGTTATGGTCTAGCTAGAGGTTGTCATAGTCTAACTACAGTTCTAGATACAGATGACATGGTCTAGCTATAGGTTGTCATGGTCTAGCAATAGGTAGTCAAAGTCTAGGGAAGGTTGTCATGGTCAAGTTACATGTTGTCATGGTCTAGGTATCGGTTGTCATGGTCTAGGTACTGGTTTTCATGGTCTACCTACAGGTTGTCATGGTCTAACCAAAGGTTGTCATGGTCTAGCTACAGATCGTCATGGTCTAGGTACAGGTTGTCATGGTCTAACTACAGGTTGTCAAGGTGTAGCTAGCAGTTGTCATGGTCTAGCTACAGGTTGTCATGGTCTACCTACATGTTGTCATGGTCTAGCTACAGGTTGTCAAGGCCTTGCTACCGCTTGTCAGGTCTAGCAACAGGTTGTCATGGTCTAGCAACAGGTTGTCATGGTCTTGTTACATGTTGCCATGGTCTTGTTACATGTTGCCATGATCTATGTACAGGATGTCGTGGTCTAGCTGCAGATTGTCATGGTCTAGGTTAAGGTAGTAATGGTCTAGCTACAGGTTGTCATGGTCTAGGTTAAGGTAGTAATGGTCTAGCTACAGGTTGTTATGGTCTTGTAACAGGTTGTCATGGTCTAGGTTAAGGTAGTAATGGTCTAGCTACATATTGTCAAGGTCTGGTTCAGCTACAGCTTGTCATGGTCTAGCTACAGTTTGTCAAGGTCTAGCTACAGATTGTCATGGTCTGGTCTAGCTACAGCTTGTCATGATCTAGCTACAGATTGTCATGGTCTGGTCTAGCTACAGCTTGTCATGGTCTAGCTACAGGTTGTCATGGTCTGGTCTAGCTACAGCTTGTCATGGTCTAGCTACAGTTTGTCATGGTCTAGTAACAGGTTGTCTTTGTCTAGCTACAGGTTGTCATTGTCTGGTGCAGCTATAGGCTGTCATGGTATTGCTACAGCTTGTCATGGTGTATCTACAGGTGGACATGGTCCGGGTACGGGTTATCATAGTCTAGCTACAAGTTGTCATGTTCTAGGTACAATTTGTCATGATAAAGGTTGTCATGTTCTAGGTTGAGATTGTCATGAACGAGGTACAGGTTGCTATTGTCTAGGTAGCGGTTGCGGTTACGTACAGGTCATGATCTTGCAATGGGTTGTCATGGTCTAGCTAAAAGTTGTTATTGTCTAGGTACAGGTTGTCATGGTCAAGGTACAGGTTGTCTTGGTCTAACTACAGGTTGTCATGTTCTAGGCACATTTTGTCATGGTTTAGCTACAGGTTGTTATGGTCTACCTATGTGTTGTCATGGTCTTGCTACAGGCTGGCATGGTCTAGTTACATTTTGTCATGGTCTAGCTACATTTTGTCATGGTGCAGCTACAGGTTGTCATGGTCTAGGTACAGGTTGTCATGGTCTAGCTACAAGTCTTCATGGTCTTGCTACAGGCTGACATGATCTAGCTCCAGGTTGTCATGGTCTAGCTAAAGGTTGACATGCTCTAGGTATATGTTGTCATTGATTAGGTATATGCTGTCATGGTCTTGCTATTAGTTGTCATGTACCAGGTTAAGGTTGTCATGGTGCAGCTACAGGTTGTCATGGTCTAGGTACAGGTTGTCATGGTGCGGCTACAGGTTGTCATGGTCTAGGTACAGGTTGTCATGGTCCAGGTTAAGGTTGTCATAGTGCAGCTACAGGTTGTTATGGTGTAGGTACTGGTTGTCATGGTGCAGCTACAGGTTGTCATGGTCTAGGTACAGGTTGTCATGGTCCAGGTTAGGGTTGTCATGGTGCAGCTACAGGTTGTCATGGTCTAGGTACAGGTTGTCATGGTCCAGGTTAAGGTTGTCATGGTTTAATTATGGGTTGCCATGGTCTTGGTACAGGTTGTCAAGGTCTAGATACAGGTTGTCAGTACTGGCTTTCCATGGTCTAGCAATGGGTTGTCATGAATTAGCTACGTGTTCTTATGGTCTGACTATAGCTGTCTTGCTAGGCCTTTAATCACGGTTCACCTACATGTAAACCATATTCGGTAAAGAAAAACCGGTATTCGTAATTTTCTTGCGTGTTCTTTTGCCCTCACGTTTCCACCGACAACTCCCCCCATGAAAATCGTGAATCCGCTACCGTTATGAACAATTGAAAAAAAACTGCATATTTACACCGAGCAGCACTGTACTCATGCTTCAACGTTATATTTTGTGCTGGAACAGACCCGGAAGTTGTTAGTGTAAATAATGTTTTATGGTTAAGTCAGCCGTCCGTCACTGATGCGCGGTATATCCTGGCGTATACTGGCTGAGTCAAGTAGGCCAATGACAGTATTTATATTCGTCATATAAATCGCACTCAGCCTAAACGAATGATGATGATGTTTGAGGTACTCTGATGTCTTTCTGGTAAGATGTCACTGCTTGCAGTTGTTGTGTTGTCGTGAGTTAATTATGATCAGGAACACTCGCCTGGAATAGTCCCATTTTTGACACCTCGTCAATTGTAGGAGGTATGTGGAATATAAGAATGAATACTCCTCATGTCTCTCAAAGCTGGTTCAAACTTGATTTAGAGTGTACCTAATTAATACTTTCTATTGCATGGGCTTGTCGGTGTTGCTGTCGGGTGTAATTCATGTCCCATGTAATGTTGCCTGAATAATGTTTGATGAATGGTTAATCAAGTTCGTCACAGCAACATAACCTTCAACCTCATAGGCTACAAGTATCACTGTACTGTGGTAACACTCGTGAACCTTCTGAAGCAACAATGTGTCTCACCACCATTGTATGCCTAATATTGCCTACGTGCATAGTTTATTACCAAAAACATAATACATGTACAAGGATTTCTAGGGACACGTTACTCTGAACTCACAAAAATTGTAACCGTATTTGAAGAAGCTGAAGTGTTATATCACAATAAAGAAAGTGAGCGAAATCAGTTTACTGATACATTGTATGTGACCGCTTACTGCATGAGAACTTCCGTGCTTACTCGGATATTCGTCTCAACTAGGAAAATACCACTTTTGAATTAATCAAATCACATTGAGTCCCGAAGTGAATGAAATAGACGTGGAATCAATACCCAGTATCAAGTATTCCGAGCAAACAAAACAGGGTCCGTTATCCAATCTCATAGTCCGGGGACAGAAAGTCATATCAGGCATACGAAGTGAGAGAAAACAAAAATGACAGGGAAACTCATGAACCCCCGTAAATGGCCATCAGGAGGTTTGGCCTCCTTTTCACTGTATGAAAAGTTCATACAGTGAACAACTCGTCGGTGACGTAATATAAAGCACTCTTCTTCGATACTTGCTTCTGGTGAACACCTTTCACGAACTCGGAAATTCAATGAAATGTACGTTCAAGGATATCAACAAAAAGTTATGATACATGAACACAGATTTTCATGATATTAGTAGCTATCTTCAGACGAAAACGATGATAAATACCGCAAAATCAATGAAATCAACGTTATAACTCTTTGAGCAACGCAATGAGACAATAAACCAAGTAAGGAAAAGCATATCATATGCATCATGTAAAGTTTGTGAACATTCCAGCGATGATGAAAGACGCGGCGCTTTCTTTGGTCCTACTGATCAGCTGTATAAATCTGCAGACAGTGATATCTCAGGGTAGGTGTGCTCTCGTTCATCACAAAGGGTATTTTGATTATGTCGAACAAACACTAATAACAAATACCAGTACTATTTTCCTTTGTCATAACGCTTCGAACATGTATATATCCAAAACTACGCTTCATCTCTCCAGGTAACATCGCCAGTGATAAGCCAACAAACCAGACAGGTAATTACAATCCTGGTTCTGTGTCCAGTAACGCTGTGGACGGTTTGTTCTACTGGCCAAAGTGTGCTCTTACTAGTGCTCCTGGTGGACAGCCGGGGCATTGGTGGGTGGATCTGGAGGACTCCTACAGGGTCACAACCGTAAAGCTCTACAACACTCCTGATGGTTACGGCGGTAGGTATATATGTACAATAGCTTTGATTGGAAATGTCCTAGCAAAATTTATTTGAGTAGCACTGGTGAAGAATTTCCCTGCCAGTTGTGGTTACTTCAGTACTCAACTCTGAACATTCTGAGGAACGCTACACATTGAATAGGTCCAACGCGTCTGACTCACGTTGTGGTGAGTGTGGGACCGAGTCTGTCAGCACTCCAGGAGTGTGGTCGTTATCCAGGACATGTTCCACAGAGTACACCTGCCACAATCAGTTGTGTGATTGTGGGGCGCTTTGTGCACATCACGAGGTTCGGAGGGAGAGAGATCAATCAGCTGTTACTGTGTGAGGTGGAGGTGGAAGGAGGGGCCGTATGGTGAGTTGTTATTGTCTTGTTTAGGATATCTAACATATACTCTGATTTTTCAAACTCGTTCACACTATAGTTTTTGCCCATATTTTTGCGAAGCTAAATGGTAATGTATGGAAGTATAAATGGCATAGTTCACTTGAGATTCAAAGGGCAATTTTCCACCGAATTACAGACTTGTAATGCAAAAATTTAAAAAGATGGGTATCTACCCCAATGTTAAATTTCAGCCCAAAACGACAACTCATAAATCCGAGCACGTTCCAGTATTTTGTCGTGTTTATGGCCCAAGTATCATATCCTGCGCTTTCCTCTTTTTTCAATAAGGATTAAAAAGGTGCGAGACGAATTAAATGGTATGTTTTTAGTGGACGAGTAGTATTAAAGTTGGAATCAATTTTAAAATCAGCCAAATTTAGAATTTTTGTTTGTCACCCAAACTTGAAAGTACATCTCGAATAGTCGGGAATATATAGGAAATATGCACAGATCGACAACAGATACTCAGAAAATTGCCTTTAATAGTGCATGGAAACAGTGGATAGAGAATGATCGGCCTGTCTACATTGCCAGTTGCCATAGTATCTAGACAAATACCAATGACGTCATCTGACTGTGTATAGAACTCGCCCACAAGGCGGGCCGCGTTGAGGAAAAAAATGATGCGAGTTTGACTGGCCCGAATTTGAACCTTGATTTAGCAACTCAATTCAGGCACGTAATACACATTTTCCGACACTAATTTGTACGATTTCTCATTCTATAGACAAAATAAAGCTCTCGCAGAATTAATAAATTTTGTCAATTCTAAAAGTGATTATAGCTTTTAGGAGCAGTGTATGGTACTTTGGCCGTGTTTATAGCAGATGCGCTGTGGTGTATCCCACACAAACACGCTGCTCTCAAAAATTGCAGGGCTACAAAATCGAGCAAATGCACAAAATTGTTTGTGGACCGAGAAATTATATGATGAGGCTAAAATTTTACATTGAGGTAGATTGCCCAGTTTTTTTTTGCGATACAAGTCTGAAATTCGGTGGGAAATTGCCGTTCGACTCATAGGTGAAGGATGCCAAGTTATAACACGATACCATTTAACATCGCAAAAATATGAATAAAACACGGTGTAAACGAGTTGAAAAGGGAGAGTATATTACCATGATTACACGGGAATGATTTCAAACAAATCTGATTTTGAGTCAAAATTTACTCGATGCTATAGCAAGATATGTTTTTCACACAGACTGTAGCCGATGTCCACTCGGAGACGGATCTGAACCCAACTGTAGTGGGGAGTTCGGCTGTGTCCAGTGTGACCCTGGGAGATCGGGACCCCAGTGTGAGCCATGTTCCACTGGCTATTACGGACTGAACTGTAGGAGTCAGTGCGGCCGCTGTGTCCAGGAACAACACTGTAACCCACAAGATGGCGTCTGTTCCCAGGGCTGTCAGATCTGGTGGGCTGGTGACACGTGCCAGACAGAAATCAGTATGCACCTCTACAGAGTTCCATTCATAATCTTACGCTTTGCAATGATTGTTATTGATACAGCACTTCATATATTGCATGCACAAAGCGCTATTCAATTTCTTACTCTTAATATATCATATTCGCAGCTACACCTAAATGGACATCAGAATCGGCATCAATTGGTGAAATTTCGAACACAACCATCCAAGTGACATGGCAGCAAATTATGTCACTTCCGGTGGAAGCCCTGTCCTTCTATGGTTACATAGTGCGATACAAAACACGCGATGATCCGCACTCTACGGGCAATCTGGATGTCCCTCAGACCACTGGGATTGATAACACAGCTGTTCTGGACAAACTGATACCACACACAACTTATGACATCAGGATAGTTCCATACAGACAATATTCAGTCAATATGACCGCAGGGAAGCCATATCAAGACTTGTCTGCGAGAACTGCTTGTGGATGTTAGTATATTTCTGTCCGTCTGTGTTGTTTTTCTATTGAACCGAATCATAAATGTAGTTCTCTCGTATATGCTTTCCTACTAACAGTTCCAGATTCCCCATCAGACGTCCGAGTCCAAGTCGGTCAGAACGACAGCTCAATACTCGTGTCGTGGAAGGTTGGTCAGTTATAATTTTCGTAGTAAAAGAAACATGAACAACGAGACAATCACAGATTGCAGACCCTCGCCCTTCCAGATTTAGTTACTAAAAAGAGAGTTTATGACCCTCACATTTTCGACCTTGTCGATAAAGTCGAGGATTTTGATCTTACGACCATTGGCCGTATATCAAATGGTCGGGAATTGGTCATAGAAAAATACAAAAATCATGGGTGAAATAATCAATAATAAAATTCTTGAGTTTTTGCGATTTATCTGTCTTAACCATACTCACGACCTAAATTCTTGATACTGACCTCCCAAACTTCGCAAGCACTCTCAGATTTGTACTGCATACTTTGTATTCAATATTCTATTGAATATCGGTAGTGGTTTTGGAATTACTACTCAAAATATTACGCATCGGAGATTTCAGTTGATGACCCTTACATTCTCGACCTTGGGCGATAGTAGGGAATTTTGATCGTACGGCCATCACTTGTACGACCATCATATAGCAAATTATGGGAAATTGACCATAGAAAAGTTTTGATTCATTTCGCTTTTTGATTTTGACATCTTCTGTGACCTTGACCTTGTCGCTCAATGTTGAGCTCTAAAATTTTTACATTATTCTTTCTTTTATGAAGACGTAAGACCCTCGGTCATACACCATACGGCTAAAGAAATGCAAAAAAAAGAAAAATGATCATTGATTTGAATTGGAGTTATAGCCAATTATGTGTTTTTCACTTCTTGGTTGCCATGGCAACCACATTTATTAAATTTTGACAAAAATTAGGGAGGACCGCCGAGCTACTGATATACCGCTTCAGCTCTATAACTTTCGAGTCGATGGGATCATTTGTTGTCGAATAATGCGCGTGGCCATACATACAGGTAGACAAACAGACAAACAGACAGACAGATCCACATATGATACCCTCTCCCCCTAACGGGGCGAGGGTACATATATGCATGTGTCAACGTTTTAACACTGGTATAATCGGATTCTGATGGTGTTGTTACAAACAATTAAAAAATAGAACCAATAATCCAAAACACACCCGCGAGTGAGATAGGACAAATAAAGTTGATGAGTACCCCCAGAGGCTACGGAGTTGACGGCATCCCTCGGGACAGATTCAACGCTATTTCTTTATCATACTAATAGAAAACCTAAGGAGAGTATGAGTAAACGAAAGTTAACACTGACTTTCGCAGAAAATCGTCGAGTCTGAGACACAGATCCGCTGTGAGAGTTTGACAGCCCTCAGAGTTGACCACAGAATGTCTGGAGTCGAACCTTGGACCCTGACAGCGGTCAACATGTCGGATACAGAACACGTCATACCGATATCAGAGCCTGGAACATACGACGTACGCGTCATTCTGGTCAACAGCGCGGGCAGCGAGTCTCTGTCTGATGTCAACTTTGTCACAGTGGGAGGTATGTGTTTATCAACAACTATTGAGTTGTATATCAGTTTAGCATTGTTCTTTTTTAGCAGAACAACATACATATCAACAATATTTTTTTCAAAGCTGCTTCCTTCGAATGTGTGCAATATTTTTTTCAAAACCAATTTTTTGTTAAACACATTTAATGCAATATAACAAAAGGTGCGCTCAATGAATTTGACCATTACAGTCTGTCCGAGTTGTCTTTTCATCCGTTTGAGTGCCCATTTTGTACCGGTTTTGTAAATAAACAAACGAAGTGTATCCATCAAACCCGAATGTGAACAAATGCTCAAATCGCGCCTAAAAGTCCACATCGAGTACATTTTCCAGTTCGTATGTGCATGTATAGTGTAGTTATGAGAAAATAATCAGTGATATACCATGATGTGCTCGGAATTGTCAGTCTACCTCGCACTTCTATGCTTTGTTTACATCTGCATGTGATGGATACAGTTCCTGTATTTACGCGAGAACCGCCTGTTCAAATGAGCAAAATTTCCCTCAGGACTGGTTATTTTAATTACATTTGATGTGAGTATGTTTCATTCAGTTAGTTCAGCATGTTTAATGTGAAAAAAAATATTGACTGGTTTCGAAGGCAGCTGCTTCCAAATGGTGAAATGTAGTTCAGTATTTTGATACGAAATATTCGACCAAAATGTTTCCAAATATATAAGTGGAACTCCTGTTTATTGTGATGAAAACTAGACACCGAGAATGAAGAGCCGGAAAAAGGAACAGGAAACAGTGGAAATGGTTTGTGGTTAACCTACTCCCATAATATGTACTCGTACCTGATCGCTGACATTGCAACATAACTGAACCATTTATTCAATTCGTATGTAGTATCCGTTGGTGTTGGTATAAAATATGCATTGTATGATTTTGCACAATTTTCAAAAATTGGGTGGTGAAGGCATTTAGCTGTAGTTTTGTATCAGACTTTAGTACCCTACTAAGTTCATAACATAATTAAGCCTGCAGTACAAGTACAAGTCGGATCCCCATCCTTTCTTATATTCATTAAAATCGTTTAACTAGAGTTAAAAGCAATCTTTTGAATATCACTCACATCTGAATTCCCGTTCTCATTCGGATTTCCTTGCGTATTAAAAGCATAGTACTATTCAATTTGAACATACTTGTTCTACGTTCATATGTATCGATGGCACTTCATTCATGATATATGATGGTAGTGTTTACCACGCTGTTGATATGATCTACAGGCAGTAGTATGACGGCCGTGATAGCAGCTACAGTGGTCGTGGCGATCCTGGTGATAGTGGCTGTGCCTTTATTGGTCATCTTTCTGAGAAAGAGGTATACTGCAGGCGTTTTCCTGGACAATGTCTCAACAATCCAGTATAATGATTATTATTACGAGACGATCCAGTATAATCAATATTATTACGAGAATAGAACCAATTATTGTACGTGCAAAAACATATTGGCATGCGGGTGCTTATATAGGCTAGAAAAAAAGAGATACACAGGAACTCATCCAACTTACTATTGGTTATCCAGAAAAAGGCATCGAGGTGATGGTAAAGCCATGGATCCGACTGACGTTGGTATCGGTGAGTACACCCTCTGTCCAACATAAACGTTGGGACATATATGGTGAATTTGTGAGTATCAGTATTATGTGGTATATGACATATATCACATCTCTTCCACTTATGATAGCCAATGGCAGTTTCAATCATTCGCCACCATCGACGCCTGTAATGACCGAGAGCAAGCCCCGGGAGAGGCCACCAAAGATCAGGATAAAGCCATCCAAAAAGCGACTTACCAAGAACAACCCATACGAGAACGTGGAGCTGACGGCGGGGGTCGAAGCATGCGAGGAGACTGAGGTCCCGGAGCCGCCCAGGGTCGCCTCTGTGCGCGGCCCTGGTGACTTTGACAAGGGACCCGTCCCTCTCTCCAGCCTCGCCCACGTCGTCACTGCCAAACTTACGGACCGGCAGCAGTTCGAGGACGAGTTCAAGGTAATCTCTTATAGACAATGTATACAACGTTATGAATATTGCTCTTCCCACACATGCCAGATAGATCCACGGATTCATGTAATTCATCGTTCACAGAGTCTGCCACGAAACGACAATGCCCGGTGTAAACATGGACAAACTGACGTGAACAAGCTCAAGAACCGATTTCTCAACATTTACCCTTGTACGTCAAAAAGTGACAGTGGAGCTCACGTACTTGTGTTGAACTTGTTTGAAAGATTTTCAGTAGTTTTCACACTACTATTATAGAGTGTATAGTATTTTTCTTATTCAATTATAAATATGTGTGAGTCTACCTACAAAAATCAATGTCGACATATGATTGTTGACAGACGATGACACACGTGTCATACTGGACTTAGAAAATGGCGTCGAAGGCTCAGATTACATCAATGCCAACTACATCACAGTCAGTATAGGATATGTACACATGTCTAATGTCACATCCATAAATATTGGCGATGTTCATCCCAGTTTTATTGTTTGAACAAATATCCCATATAAACGTGTACAACACTGCAACAACAAAATTTGGAACAGAAGAACTCAACAACAAAAAATCATTTCACCAGCAATGAACCATGTTCATTCAGAGTTCCATTTTTTTGACAGGGTTACTACAAGAAACAGGAGTACATTGCAACTCAGGGTTTGTCATACGTCTGATTTTTTGCAATCACATTTACACTCGAATACAATATCTATTACTATCTATTACAGTATCTATCGCAGTTTATTCGAGTAATGTCATTCAGTCATGATACAACTTGTTGTCTGTTGTCTGACTCGTTCTCGCAGGAGCCCGACCGGATACAGTGAACGACCTCTGGCGAATGATCTGGCAGGAGAAGGTCAACAGGATCGTGATGGTGGCCAACACGGTGGAGGGTGGCAAGGTACTTAATTATGTAACTAGCTGCACAGTAGTCAGCGTCACCCCCCCACCCCCACCCCACTCCCAATACACATCATCACACAAAAGGTATGATCATGTTCATAATGTATAATATCATGGAGGGTTGTCTCGATGATTGTGGTTGCCAGAAACGCTGTGCCGTGTACTGGCCAGAGCAAGTTGGAGGTTCTCAAACCTGGGGTAGGCTCCATACCAGACTGGCGGGAGAGGAAGTCTGTGCCGACTACACACATCGTACAATCACAGTGACGAAAAACGTGCGTAATTGATTGGAAACATTAATGTCACATGATTTGTTGTAAAAAAAACACCCCTCTAATTACAAATCATTCCATGCAGATACAACCAGACCGGTGCTTTTGCCGTCTTATTTGGTAGCAGAATCACATCTGCTATGAATATCATTTAATATAATATGTGACTTCATAGTTGTCATTTTGTGTAGAATCAATCTCGGACTGTTCATCAATTCCACTTCACGACTTGGGAGGACAAGAGTAATCCAATATTTGGGCCACTGACACTATTCGCGTTCCATAGGAAGGTTCACTCCTTTGACTCAATACGTCAGGGACCTTTGGTCGTACACTGCAGGTAACTGTTAACCATCACCCAATACATGTACCGTTTCTGCTATCCAATCTCAAGGTCAATTATTAGGTCAAATCAGCAATTTAATTCGGTGTATGTATGGGTGAAACTGACTGCTCAAAAAAGACTGAAGATTCCCTCCACCGTTCATGTACGGCATGTGTTCCTGGAAAAAGATGTGTTGTGAGCAAATCATAATGCATATTCCATACATATATTGGGTTCCAAATGGATTAATTAAGCAATGTTAATTCATTTCCTCCAGCGCTGGAGTGGGCAGGACCGGGACGTTTATTGCCTTTGACATCCTCGTGAACCAGGCCAAGGAGGAAGGACAGGTTGACATCTACGGCACTGTGCAGAAACTGAGACTCGAGCGCATGACCATGGTCCAGACTGAAGTAGGCTATCAAAATAACCCAGGACTTGAAAAAGATTAATGCATGTAAAAATTTATCAAAGAATGGTATGGTATTCGACTTGATACTCCTTCCCCTACATTTTTATGAATACTATTCTAATATTTGTTCACTTCAAACGAAATCAGCATAATAAAATATTTATGCAAATAGTTGATTGTTTTCAAATAATGAAAATATTCAATACTGAAAAAGCAACGTGTGCACTTAGGGAGGACACTCACAGTGTACTTCCATGTATTTCACATGTAAATGAACTCTTCAGGACTACACAAAATGTATTTAACGACTTCACACGATACGGTTTAATTGGTCATGCATGTACATATTTGGATTGGGTATTAATTTCTGTTTGTATTATTTTTTTCAGGCCCAGTATGTTTTCTTGCATGATGCAATCTTGGAGTTTACGACATGCGGAGAGACAGCTTATGACTCCAACAACTTCACGCAAAAATTCGAGAAAATCCGGGCAGGCAGCCGCCAAAATAATGGATCATCGGAGATAAAGAAACAGTTCGATGTAAGAATGACATTTATGATAAAGATAAGAATATCGGTAAAGTGTGCTCTTTGGGGCTATTTCACTCATGAAAACGCATATTTACTTCAGGTGATCCAGAAATACAAACACACCATCAACTTGGAAGAACAATCTGGTTCCACAACAGAGAACGGCCACAAGAACAGGAACCCGACGATAGTTCCTGGTAGGTAAACCTTCTGAAAATCGAAACGTTTCGTGATCCTAAGGAATGTCTCCTGTATTCAATTCAGTTGCTCATTGCACAGATTGAATTGGACCAAAAAAATGCACACACATCTCAGTTATAACATATCAGTATCACAGTTTCACAAAACCATGGGACTCGAGTGAGCGTTGATTTTCAATCCAAACAAAGAATATTGACTCACACTAATTTGACCTTACTACAGATGATATGCAGCGTCCGTACCTTACGACTCCTTACAAACAAGGCAATGACTACATCAATGCCGTCTTTGTTTCTGTGAGTGATCTAGTCTTGTGAAATGCTTCATTACGAACATTGTTGATTCAAAAGTTCATATCAGAATCACTCCATAAAGTGATATTTCGATTCAGGTATTGTGTTAGGCAAGATTGTTGATAAACTGACATCAAATTCGCTCAGTAATAATGGCGCCCTGTCATTATCAAATATATCTACTGTTTGTGCACTGTACATCTCCACCATGATGATGCGTCATATCTGGATAATATGTCGTACACAACTTTGCATGTTGTTTATGTACTAACAGAGTTACCGAGCCCACAAACACTACGTGGCCACACAGTCGCCTCTTCTAGACACAATCGTCGACTTCTGGAGGCTCATCAAGGACCAGGAATGTCAAACGATCATCATGCTTAATGACGGAAAGGATTCCGAGGTTTTTCATCAAGTATTTTACACGGACAAATGATATCAGATGGCTTCTCTGTACGTATACCATTCAAACAGTCCCTTCTTTGTTACAGAGTTGTCCAGCATACTGGCCTGATGAGGATGAGCCTAAACAGAAATATGGTCCCATTGAAGTTCAGCTTGTGGCAAACGAAAAACTGAAGACAATAATCACGCGAGACTTTAGAGTTAAAATGGCCAGGGTGGGTTTTCAAGATGCTTGCTTCAATACCACGATTAGTAGGTGGCATTAAAATAACGTGTTTCGTCTTTCTTCAGACCAACAAGGCAGCGCCAACAGAAGCGATGAGAGTACGGCAGTTCCAGTTGCTGAGTTGGCCCGCTGACTCTGAGATGCCACCTTCTCGAGTTGTTCTTCTCGATCTGATGGACCAAGTCCAAAACTGGCAACAGAAGAGGAGACTCAAACCGTCAGAATCCCGTATCCTCGTACACTGTCTGTTAGTGAATCACGTCCTAATCTTGGGTTCTAAATCATTTTTATTTACTTGTGCATTTGTAAATGAACACTGTTCACTCATCGGATCCCCCCACTGTCACTGTAGTTGGATGAATTCTGAACCTGCTTCCGATTACATGTCTAACGCACAAAAATTATTCTATTTGAAGTTGTCTTGTGTATAATGTGGTTTTGGCTACGTGTGTGGTCTTGTAGAGACGGTGTCTCAAGCTGTGGGGTGTACTGTGCAGCCAATCACGTCTTGGACAAGATGAAGAGAGAGCAGCAAGTGGACGCCTTCCTGGCTGCCAGATACATCACTCGTAGTCGTCCACAGTTCATCTCTACCCTCGTTAGTAATCTAGACTTCGACAGGCCAAATATTCATTTAACTAGATGTATTCTCTTTCAAAATAGACGAAAATACACTTGAAATCGCCTCTGCCACGTTATGATTGACAGGTAAATTATATTTCCAGGGAGAATACCAGCTCCTCTATCAGCTCGCGGTAGACTGCATGGATCGAAACAATGAGTATGGCAACTTCCAGTGACCAACATCTCCGTTCTTCAGACAGTGCATATTTCCCTTCGTTTGATGTTCATTTGATATCCAAATCCCATATATATATCAATATGTCAGTGCAGGAATACTGTCATAAACACATAAGAAGATATTTATGTATTCCTCTGTTTCTGATATAATAATGTGGATATATAATATATGCATTGTTTTGTTTTGTTTCTGTTGTTGTTGTATGGCCTGTGTATGTGATGACGTAACTCAAATAGTAATCCAGAAAGATGTTTCGTATAGCTATGTAGGTATTCTTACGATAGAATGCCAGATGATTATTCAAGATGCTGAATTCTCTTTAAAACTAATACAATGTATACTATTGCTGTAAATGATTTCAATAGTCATGCCACTGACGCCATGTTGTTGATAAGGCTGAGCCTTGAAGCTTGAAGACGGTCGATTGCCGATATTAAGTGAATATAAATGTCTAATAAAAAAAACTTGGGGTTGTCTCGAAAGGCTGCATAATGCTGCAATAATAGATTTAGGAGGTACTGTCCAGTGCTATAATTGTACATGTATACTGTGTAAGAACACACAACCCCCAGTGAATAGATTTCCTAACAATCGCATCATTGGGACCTCATAGTCGGGAATTCTCCATCCTCTGTTTACAAAATGACTTTTATAAGGTGAAATAACGTATCTATTTCGTTACACATTTAAAATTTAATGGTGACATATTGAAATATAATGGTGACATATTATATTGCATGTTTACGCAGTCACTAGTTTTAAGGCTGTTTCAGACTTTCCACGACCAGGTTTCAGATACTAATACGACAATTCAAAACAGTATTTAACACAATATCACAATCATTGACATTCACATGTAAATATTGTGGTGCCTGTGATGTGCTCTAGCTCTAATGTCGAATCACAAATCAAGATTTTTCATTTTCTTGTTTTCTAAATCGTGTAAATACATTCGTATTTTCACGTTGTATGAACTCAGCCTGTCAACATGTTAACAATATGTACTGTATTAATAATTATTCGCAGTATAATCACATAATAAGTTTTTGTATACGGTAATGTATGCGTTATTTTATATGTTTCATTTGTTATCCTGAAAGGAATAAAGCTTGTTTGTCGGTCAGGTCTTATGTCTTAAAGTACCTACATTCTGCGCGACTTTCATGTGCCAGATCCAATGTGAACTTTTTTAGAAAAAAAAAAACGTTCCAATCGTTTCATATTTTTTTGGCTGATTGTAATGACGCCATCGGAACTTGAAGGCGTCATGGGGAAGTCGGCGAGGTCGTGGTGAGTCTGTGACAAAAACGCCATCAGAACTTCACAGGGACTTGAAGGCATCATGGTGGCATCATAGTGAAGTCGTTGTGGTCTAGCTACAGGCTACTTCGGCCTATTTGGCCTACTTCGATTTTTTGACGGGTTGATCCGATTTCTGTTGTATAAAAATCTAATTAAACCATCCTTCCTGTCGGTTTAAGTCGGATGAATGACATTTCCAAGATTGTGATGAGCGGTGGCCCAACCAACAGGATGTCGAATAGACCCATTGTGATGAATGTGTATAACACGTACTGCAAAATTTATTGGATGTCTATGACTTTTTTAAATTGTAACCCAACATTTATCCTTCTGAAGTCTTCGTCGCTCGATTAAGAAATTGTGTGCACACTCATTTGCATATTAGCACCCAATTATTGCCCTATTACCCGGATTCAGTGTTTCTACAAATCGAAGTAGGCCGATGTGGCTACAGGTTGTCATAGTTTAGCTACATGTGAACCAAATGTCCACCACGTCTAAAAATGGTAATTGCGTTTTCGTCAGTAGGCATACAATTTTTAGGTTACCGAACCTATGGTCCGATAACCTATTGGCATGGCGTTGCGTCCGTCGTCCGTCGTCCGTCGTCCGTCGTCGTCCGTCGTCGTCGTCGTCCACATTTTTATCTTTTTTGTTTACAGGCGAATTTTTCTGAAATTTTGCACAAAAATACTTAAAAATAATTGAAGAAGGAGGTATTTTTTTGTTTTTTGATTTTCGCATTTTTTTCAAAATGGCGGCCGTTTTCGACGAAAAATGCCTGATTTTGGACTTTGGCGGCCATTTTCTCAAAATCTGTTCAGTAACTTTTTTTCTTTTTGATAAATAAGACTCCTCATATGTACTCCTATGATGTCTATAAATTTCGTTGCGCTTGAATCGCTCGAAGTGGGCCATTTTGGCCCAAACTCAGCTCAAATGGGACTTTTCCATGTTAAATTCTCCTATGCTTTATAATGGGACACATTATGCCTAATATCTCACTTGATATTGAGATTAGAGACTAGGAATCAATTGTGGACCTATAGGAAATGATATATGCTGAATATTCTCGTGACCTTGAATTTGACCTCTGACCTCACTTTCAAGGTCAGAGCACAAAATGGCTTATATCTCGCTTTTTATCGACTCTACAGCTTAGGAATCAATTGTGGACATATAGGAAATGATATATTCTGAATATTCTCGTGACCTTGAATTTGACCTCTGACCTCACTTTCAAGGTCAGAGCACAAAATGGCTTATATCTCGCTTATTATCGACTCTACAGCTTAGGAATCAATTGTGGACATATAGGAAATGATATATGCTGAATATATTGATGACCTTGAATTTGACCTTCGACCTCATTTTCAAGGTCACAGGACAAAATGGCTTATATCTCGCTTATTATCGACTTTACAGCTTAGCAATCAATTATGAACATATAGGAAATGATATATGCAGATTATTGTCATGACCTTGAATTTGACCTTTGACCTCATTTTCAAGGTCACAGGACAAAATGGCTAATATCTCACTTATTATCGATTTTACAGCTTAGGAATCAATTGTGGACATATAGGAAATGATATATGCTGAATATTCTCGTGACCTTGAATTTGACCTCTGACCTCATTTCCAAGGTCCAAGGACAAACTGGCTCATATCTTGCTCCTCTATTGACTGTATGGCTTGGGAATCAATTGTGGACATGATATACATGATATAGAAAATGATATACACTGAATATTTTGATGACCTTGAATTTGACCTTTGCCTTTTCATTTTCAAGGCTACAGCATAAAATTGCTAATATCTCTCTGATTATTGAACTTACAGCTTAGCAATCAACTGTGGACATGATATATGCTTAATGTTATATATGCTGAATATTCTCTTGACCTTGAATTCAACCAGTGACCTGGCTAACACCTGAAATATTAAACATTGTCCGGTAACCTATCTTTGGCCCTTGGCCTAATTTTATCTTTAAAGTATATGGTCAAATCTTTCTGAAATTTTGCACAAAAATACCTAAAAATATTTCCAGGAAAGGGTTTTTTTAGTTTTCTGATTTCCGCATTTTTTTCAAAATGGCGGCCATTTTTGACGAAAAATGCCTGATTTTGGACTTTGGCGGCCATTCTCTCAAAATCTGTTCAATAACTTTTTTTCTTACTGATGCATAACACTCCTCATATGTACTTCTGTGACATGTGTAAATTTTGTTGCGCTTGAATCACTCGAAGTGGGCCATTTTGGGACCAAACTCGGCCCAGATTTGACTTTCCCATGTTAAATTTTCCTATGCTTTATAATGGGACACATTAAGCCTAATATCTCACTTAATATTGAGATTAGAGACTAGGAATCAATTGTGGACATATAGGAAATGATATATGCTGAATATTCTCGTGACCTTGAATTTGACCTTTGACCTCATTTTCAAAGTCACAGGACAAAATGGCTAATATCTCGCTTATTATCGACTTTACAGCTTAGGAATCCATTGTGAACATATAGGAAATGATATATGCTGAATATTCTCGTGACCTTGAATTTGACCTTTGGCCTCATTTTCAAGGTCACAGGACAAAATGGCTAATATCTCGCTTATTATCGACTTTACAGCTTAGGAATCAATTGTGAACATATAGGAAATGATATATGCTGAATATTCTCGTGACCTTGAATTTGACCTTTGACCTCATTTCCAAGGTCACAGGACACAATTGCTTATATCTTGCTTATTATCGACTTTACGGCTTAGGAATCAATTGTGAACATATAGGAAATGATATATGCTGAATATTCTCGTGACCTTGAATTTGACCTTTGACCTCATTTTCAAGGTCACAGGACAAAATGGCCAATATCTTGCTTATTAGCGACTTTGCAGCTTAGGAATCAATTGTGAACATATAGGAAATGATATATGCTGAATATTCTAGTGACCTTGAATTTAACCCTTGACCTAAATTTCAAGGGTAGTCATTTTATTTTCAAGGTCAGAATACAAAATGGCTTATATCTCGCTGATTATCAAATTTACAGCTTAGGGGTCCATAGTGAACATATAGGAAATGATATATGCTGAATATTTTGGTGATCTAGAATTTGACCTTTGATCTCATTTTCAAGGTCAGAGAACAAAATAGCTAATATGTCGCTTATTATCATCTTTATATCTGCCCCTGATGACGCCAGTGTGTCTTTGGATAAACTATTTGGTCGGGCTTTGTTTCTATTGCAAAATGTTGTATTTTACGTTTCTTATTGGCATCATCAAAATTTGATTGTATTGGTGGTAATAGATTGATAAACATTTATACCACTGAGTCGGTGTCACTGCTGGCGGACGTTAAATCTGTCCCCGAGGATACCATCAACTCAGTAGCCTTCGGGCTTGTGATTGGGTACTTTTGTACTTGTCATGTATCTATTCCATGGGGTTAGATTCGGATTTCTAAATTATTTTCATAGGTTGTTGGGCAGTTGTATACTAATTCCATCTGGTGTACAGTAGAAACAACTACATTTAACACGTTGTCTGCCCCTGAAGACGCCAGTGTGTCTTTGGATAAACTATTTGGTCGGGCTTTGTTTGTTTCTATTGCAAAATGTAGTATTTTACGTTTCTTATTGGCATCATCAAAATCTGATTGTATTGGTGGTAATAGATTGATACTTACATTTACAGCATAGGAATCAATTGCGAATATATAGGAATGATATATACTGAATATTTTCATGACCTTGAACTTGAACTTTGACCTCATTTTCAAGGTCACATCACAGAATGGCTAATGTCTCACTTAGTATCGACTTTGCAGCTTAGGAATTTATTGTGGACATACTAGAAATGATATATTTGTTGAAAATTTCATAGCCTTGAATTTATCAGTGACTTTATTTTCAAGGTCACTGGACAAAAGGCTTATATCTAAAATGTATATTGTCCGGTAACCTTTCTTAGCCCTTGGGCTAATTTTTTTTTGTATAAATACACCGAGTCCAGCACTGTGTTCAAACTTCAAAAGTTTGGAGCAGACAAGGAAGTTGTTAGTGTCAAGATTTATGGTCAAGTCATCCGGCCATCACTGATGTGTGTTTCTTTCAGGTGTATGCGTGATTGAGTCAAGTAGGTGAATGACCGGATTTATAGTTGTCATATAAATCGCACTGAGCGAAAACAAATGATGACAATGTTTGAAGCTCTCTGACTTTTGATGACTTTCAGATAAGTTGTCACTGCTTACCGTTGTTGTGTTGTGGTGAATTATTTATGATCGGGATCACTTATCTGAAATAGTCCCACTTTTGATATCTCGTCAATTGTAGGAGCTTTGTAAAATATTTTTAGAAAATTAATAGTCTTCTAATCAAGTGGCAGAGCAACATAATCTCCAACCACAAACCCGTACTAAGAAATTGGATCAAAATAATACGAACATCCGTGTACTTTCTGAAGCAACAATGTGTTTCATCACCATTGTGTGTCTAATATGGCCTACGTGCATATAATTTATGACCAAAAACAAAACCATAATACATGTACAAGGATTTCTAGGGACAAGTTTCACCAAGCTCACATAAATTGTAACCATATTTGAAAAAGTTGAAGTGATATATCTTCGTAACAGCCGCACTACGAAATACAAGACAATATGGTAGAGTGCGGGGGAGGGGGGGGGGGGAGTAGAATATAGGCAGCAGCAGGAACGAGCTATTCACATTCGGGAGGAATATATGATGGGTGCTGGACTGCTTGCAGTGAAGCCGAGGTGAGTTGGGCGTTCAAGATAAATTTTAAATAAAATTGTTTTAAAATCAGGGCACGTGGTGGAGCCACCAATCGGTGGCAGTCTAAAAACTAGCCGGCTGACCGGTGGTCACTTTGTTTTATGAGCTGGCTGCGCTGGCTGAGCTGGCTGCGCTTGCCAAAAAAGGTTTCAATTCCTTCAAAACGATCAGTAGAATCACACAGGACATTTTAACAAAAGATGTTAGCAAATGTGTGAATACTGCACAGTTTCTAATGCTGTCTGACGCCGTTCAGAGCTTGAAGCCGGCACCATTGTTGTCAACAGCAACAGTGTCAACACAACCAGCCGACCAGCAGACACAGTCAAAGGCACTGTCCATGTCTACCAACAACTCCCAAGCTGGTGAAGAACCGAGACCGGGAACATCAACGACAGCAAGCTCTGCGGGCGTCAACGCACTGCAGGAAAAGCTGAATGCTGCGGGATCGTTGTCGGCGGCTGATATCCTGAACTTGGTGTCGGTGGCAGACCCAGATAGCACGCGGTCAACACCAGTGACATCGTCACCACCGTCAGGTATGAATACCATGCCCACCCTCTTTGATCCGTTCGCTCCATCCGACGACAAGGCCCCCAAATCCTCAAAGTTCCGGGATATACGAGACTTCATCTCCTTCGTGCGCAAGGGAGACCCCTCTGACGATCCCACGGGCACCCTCAAACTGGGCTCTGTTGAAGTCGCCCTTAATCTCAAGGAATAAAAAATCCCGCTTGAAAAGGTCCAAATCACGCACTACATGGAAGCCAGTCTAAAAATCTTGCGTGCTATGATTAGAGATGACGGGGCTAATATGTCCACAGTGTTCGACTACGTGAACTATCTCATAAAAATTGCCACATTCGCCCAGTCATTCCGTTGGGAATCACTGTTGCGCTATGATCATGAATACCGGAAGGGACAGGCTGAGATTGGTTTTCCATGGGGCTCCGATAGCCCGTATCTAATGCAGCTACATCTCCAGTCATCACTCGGCTATCGAGAGCCTACTGCCAAATCTAAAATGGCCGCCAAAAACCAGTCAAAGCCCTCGCAGAACAAATATGATCCGTCCACTGGAAAGCCCATATGCCGAAAATTCAATTACTCCTCGGGTTGTGATTTGAAAGCTTGTAAGTTCTCCCACGTTTGCCAGACCTGCTATGGTGAACACACAGACTGTGCGGCCCCCACCACCGCCACGAAGCCCTCCGCATAGGACAGTCGCCCTCAAGCCCATCGTACTCCAAATATGCCTATATCGGCACTACTCCATAATATACAAGCATGGGAGCACGAACTTGCAGACGATTGTGATGCTGACTTTATCCTGAATGGGATTAAAACTGGTTTCTCCCTCATAAACCCAGACATCATTGTCACTGATATTGAACCCGTAGATCTGGACAACCATCGCTCGACATCTGCCCCACATATGCGTTCCCAAGTTGAACACAAACTACACGCCGAGATTACAGACAATAATTATCTGATCGCCAAGTCAAAACCAATCATCACAAGCGCAATTGGCTGTATTCCCCAAAAAGACGGGGATATACGCATAATCCACGATTGCAGCATGCCATTGAACGGCTCGGTAAACAGCTACGTCAGTAAAGATCCGTGTACTTATCAGACTGTGTCAGACGCCTTGTCACTTATCAGACCCGGCTGGTTCACGGCGAAAGTCGACCTACAGGCGGCTTATCGCTCTGTTGGCATCAAACCATCGGAATATCCTCTAACAGGCCTGAAATGGCAGTTCAGTAACTCAGACTCATTCACCTATTTGGTAGACTGTAAACTTCCATTTGGAGCATGCAAAAGCCCACCAATATTCAACCGAATCACCCAATCCATCCGGCGTATGATGTCTCGCCGGGGATATCATGCCTGTGTTGTGCTACTCGACGATTTCTTCGTGGCAGCTGAGTCATTTGATGAATGTGTCCGAGCGTACAGTGACTTAATTACCCTCCTCTGGACGCTAGGCTTCCACATCAACTGGCGGAAAGTAGTTGACCCCACCCAAGACCTTGTGTTTCTCGGGATTCGGATTAACACGGCTCCTGGACGCGTTAACTTAGATCCTGATAAAGTTAACGAACTCTTACATCTATTGGACTCAGTGCTAACGTGGAAGCGTTTCTCTAAACACAACTCCAGTCATTGGCAGGAAAACTAAGTTGGGCAGCTACAGTTATCCCATGGGGTCGGACGTTTCTGTGCAACATATTCCATGCTATCGGGTCACTAAAACACAAATCCCATAAGCTGGTACTGCACGAGGCATTACGCAAGGACCTGAAGTGGTGGCGCACAGCGTTAGGATCCGGAAGCAACACCAGGCGTATCTGGGACATGCAACCCTCCCAGTGGCTTCACAGCGACGCGAGTCAAAATGGCGGCGGAGCATTCTGCGATGGGTTTTGGCTTTATCGCAACTGGCTTAAAGATACAGGCTTCTCAGGCTGTCATATCAATGTGAAAGAACTTGCCATGGTGTACTTGGCAATTGATCACTGGGCCCCTGTTCTGGCGGGAAAACAAGTGACTGTGATAATGGACAATACCGCGGCAGTGGCCTTTGTTAACAGATAGAGGGCTCCTAACAGACATGCTGTCTTCATACTGCGACAGTTGTCCCTCATCTCGGTCTGATGGGACATCACGATAGACGCAGTTCATATCCCGGGGTCGACCAATGAAATAGCAGACTCCATATCTCGACTCGACGAACCGTATCAGATACAGCGATTTGTGTCACTGCTGCATCGCTTCCATCACCCATCACCCCCTCCAGCACTATTCTGGCTCCCGTACTGCATGTCAATAAATTCTCTCCGTTACCTGTCCCCACAGCTAGGGCCAGTGGATACAACAGCTGACATCGTGGCACATCTAGACAAAGAGGTAGCGTACTGGAAATCGATCGCTTTTGCTGAATCCACCAAGTCCACCTACAGAACACACAGAGACATATATCTCAAGTTTTGTGCGATCGTGAAGTGTGATCCACTGCCTGTGTCGACTGTAAATCTGAGTCGATTTGCAGCCTACCTGGGTCGTGCCAGAGCCTACAACACGGTCCAGCAATACCTCAATGTATTGCGCATCCTCCACCTGGAGATGGGATACGTGAACCCGCTGAAAGATAATTATGCCTTGAAATCGGTGCTTGCGGGAATAAAGCGCGGGAAAGGAGCAGCTCAGGCATACAAGATTCCTCTCAACCCCAGCGATCTGTTGAAATTCCATAGCCGCCTTCGCCTCAACCAGCTGAGAGATTCTCAACTATGGGCAGTGTTGTTATGTTGCTTCTTTGGACTTTTCCGGATCAGCAACATGACAGTAAAGAGCCAGAGCGGTTCACCGGACTTCAAGTCACTCAGGAGATGTGACTTGTCTGTCACAAGCACGGGATCCAGGATAACTGTGACGGGGACAAAAACCATACAGCACGGCGACCGACAGTTCGTCGTCCCCTTGCCGTTCCTCAGAGACCACCCGCTATGCCCAACAAGTGCCATGGTGTTTTTCCTCGTGCTGGCGGGAAACTTGCCTCCGACAGCACCGTTATTCTCTATAAAGTGTCGGCGATTGGCGCAGTGACTGTGTCATGAGGTACCTCTCTCCGGATATAGACTCAAATGCAACAATCATAACCACAGCAGCAAAGACATTCCTTTAAATGTAAATTTTGTCCTTGTATTTTGGTATAATGTGTATAATTATTAACTACTACTTGTCTTCCCTCACTGGGCTTGGGGGTATTTATGTCAGTTACAATGTAATGTCAATGTTCATGTATGTATACCGTTTTCTCTAATATATGTAGTTTTATATGTATAGTCAGTAAAGCATATTTTTTGCCCACACAAGTGTTCTGTTTTAAGATAAATTTTAAAAATTGTTTTAAAATCAGGGCATGTGGTGGAGCCACCAATCGGTGGCAGTCTAAAAACTAGCCGGCTGACCAGTGGTCACTTTGTTTTATGAGCTCGGCCTGTAAGCAGCAAAATAATCCCACCCGCCCAACCCTAATTGTACCATTAATATGTGCTTGTATTATATCGGTATTTTATGTCAGGGGGGTATTTCATTTCAGTTACAATGTAATGTCAATGTTCATGTATGTATACCGTTTTCTCTAATATCTGTAGTTTTATATGTATAGTCAGTAAAGCATATTTTTTGCCCACACAAGTGTTCTGTTTTAACTAGGAAACCATGGACTAGGAGGCTGGGTGCACAACTGAGTAGACCAGGGATCAAAAAGCACGAAAATGACTGAATATATTTGCCTGTACGTGGTTAAGGGGATCGCATCCCCAGCGGCCAATAAATCGCAAGTGTCCGTCATTAGCTGGATTCTACTGTCGTCCTAAGAACCATCTACATACACAATGAGAGTAAACAAAGGTGAAAAGCACGACTCTGTCGCACAGCTGATAGGCAGCAGTCATTACAGAATTACCACCGTGATCCAGAACAACAGGCATCAAGGCATCCTCATAATGGACACATATGAAATAAAGAGTTGTGGGGGAAACATGCAGGAGGTGGTAAAAGTTGTCAGTGAAGACACACAGAAAGGAGAAGAAGAGACGAAATTGTCAACTTCAGGGTCGGAGCAGGAGCGGGTGGATAGCCAGGCCAGAGCGGCTCACGGCTGTTGTACGAAGTGCCACGGAGGTACTTGGGGAACCCAGGTATCCAATGCTCAAGGAATTACATTCCAAAGATAATTAAGGATATGAGGACCAGCTAAGAGTGATGAGAGACTAAGAATCGACGGCAGAGAATGGGTGGAGTCGACTTAGAGCAAGGTAATCTGCAGTGGATTTGGATGTGCTATGGCGAAGTCGCTGAGTCTGTGACACTGCAGTGTAGTGGGGGAGTTGTGTGGCCGAGCCAGTGGCGCCTCAGTGGAGTGGAAGCGTGGTGGAGTCAGTGACTCCATGGTGGAGTATCAGTATTTTGGTGGTAGTGGCTTCACGGCGAAGTGGAAGAGTTGCAGTGTCAGTGACTCCGTGGTGTAGTGATGGGTTCACAGAGTCAAGATAGGAGCGGAGGCTGTGAAGGAGGAGGTGAAGGGAGCAAACAACGGATCTTGCAAGGTGAAAGCAAACCTCTCATGACGCCACAAAAGTGGATGCATCGAGAAGCCATGGCCATTAGGGGAAGTCAAGGCAAAGTCAGTAGGAAGAACAACAATGACGACAGGCGTAAGAGCGAGTGAAATTGTTCAAATACTTCAAGGCTTGTCCGGATTTGTTCAGTGATATATGATGAATGGATTGATCAAGATCATGGAGGCTCTGGCTGAGAGGGACAAGCAAGGAGCTATAGAGACCAATGTAAGGAGGTCGGGGGAAAACTTTGATCTGAATTCAAGGGCGGAAGTGTGGCCTGACAGGGTCCCCAACATGCAAACAAGCCAAGCCAGAGCCCCCCGGTGCGGGCGGGTGGATGTGGAAATGCTGTATTGCTTAGGGTAGTCCTGCCCAACCTTCACCTTCTATGAGAAGGATCTAATGGGATGTCTGGGAGGGCCCCCGCCCATCCTGAGCTGGTAGGGAATGCAGGACCAGGGCAACCATAGTTGGCACGAGGGTACAAACCTCCCAACTGAGAAAGGGTCGTCAAACCACATAAGTATGATCACTGTGGTGATACTGGATGCACTAACGATCGTTAGTGCATCCCGCAATGGCCGACAGTAAACATGATCAGTTGGGTTTTTAACCGTATTCTATCAAATGACAGGTCCATTTGTGATAAATGGACACTCTGAAGGTAGCTTAGTGTTTGGGTCAAAGACATGCGTAGTTATTTCAAGCAGATCACGCTTCTTTGTTTAGATATGTTGAGGAAAAGAATTAGCGATAAGATTCACCAACGACAAAAGTGAGATTCCCTAACGATATAGGTCTAATACGTGTATATTGTAATACGTCCATATCATACACCATTGTGAATTCTTTGATTTATGCGACATAAATTAGCGAATGTCACATCAAAAATAGGAAATATGTATTAGAAGATCATCTATACACATCAATACGTGTCAATTGGTACTTTATTTCACGTTTAACATTTAAATAACGTAGATTTGAATTAGTAAAGAAAAGATCGTTAGGGAATCTTCACATGTTCGTTAGGGAATCTTTGATTTTACAAAAACAATCGTTAGGGAATCTTTCGGCTTTTTTTCAGGCGAGTTTTTCATGCTCAAACCAACATAAATCGCCATGTATTTGCAACGAACGGTTGTTTCGTGCGCATAAGAATCAGCAGATGCATGTGTGTATCGATCACAATCGTAATTATCGGGAAAATGAAGAAATTTCAAACGAACCGCGAGTGAGTTCGCCATTGCGGGATGCACTAACGATCGTTAGTGCATCCAGTTTCACCACAGTGATGATGGGGTAGCAGTTTGGGCGTAATATCTAAAGCAATTCGAGGCGACTGCTTGACTGAATCAGTGGAACGACCAGAGCAAAGCACTGCATCTAGTCAGCAGTCTGACATGAACTGCTCGTGGTG
The DNA here is from genome assembly GCA_949152475.1 of Terebella lapidaria. NCBI lineage: Eukaryota > Metazoa > Annelida > Polychaeta > Terebellida > Terebellidae > Terebella > Terebella lapidaria. The sequence goes on along the minus strand of OX424557.1, from coordinate 41,990,419 downwards.
TTCTGAACGAACTAATTATCACCAAATGGCTGATTGGACAATGGTGGTGGAAGAAATGTAGAAAAGGTATAATGGAGCCGGACGAGAGGTGACATTGAGAGGCCAACAAGAGGCCAGCACAGAAACCACATAGCTGGGCAGCTGAGGTGTCCCGGTTGGTTCACTGAGATTATCCAAACGTGACCAGTGTTAGGAAGGAAGATCTCATCAAGGACAACTTTGTGAAGGGATTGCCTGACGGACCTATGAGGGTGTCAGTTGAAATGGGCCAACCCAAAACACTGGCAAATGCATTAACCCATGTACTTTGTTACAACAGCACAGTAAGCAGAGGGTCGGTACCAACCGTCAAAAAAAAAGTTGACGGGATTCATCTGATAGTGGGAGAGAACCCCTACTTCTGGGATGCGGATAGAAAAGACACTTGTGGATGGAAGGATGTGGCCGGAGTTGGTCAACCTTAGTGGTCGAGGTGATCGGCTGGTCGAGATTGGATCAAGACCCAACCAAAGGAGGGTACTGTCAACGAGATACAATGACACTTATGAGACAAGTGATGGAGTGGATGAAGCAGTTGGTCAAGCTGACAAAAGGGGCTACTCAACAGACAGGGGGTCCTCAGGCGAGATGACAGCTGGTGGCAGAGCAGGTTGGAGAGCAGATATAATCTGGTTCTGTCAAGCGCGAGGTTACTTCAAAGGAGAATGTGCCACCTTGCGCAATAGAGGAGCGGATGGAAGCAGTCCGACAGGAGCACTGACCGGGAACTTGAACTAGCTAAAGAAAACTGATGGCTCGACTCTGGCCACAGTAAATGCTACAGGAGATGTTCCTATGATAGGAATCTCTATAACAGTTAAGAAGGCGACTGAGGTACTGGCTGTTGCCCTGGGAACAGAGCTTTTAACGAGCCGCAAACCATGCGAGAAGAGTGCTTAGTCCCCTTCTTGAGAGTAAGTGAGGAAGGTTACTGTGAGGAAGGATCAACTGTATGTTGCCTGTTGGCTGGACGTTAAGGCCAATGAGATGATTATCGACATCCAAACATCTGACATCCATCCGAAGAATGAAAGTGAAGTTGGGAGAATCAATGGAAGTCATGGCCATTGGGGAAAGTCAAGGCAGAGTCAGTAGGAAGAACAACAATGACGACAGGTGTAAGAGCGAGTGAAATTGTTCAAATTCTTCAAGGCTTGTCCGGATCTGTTCCATGGTATGATCAATGAATTGATCAAGATCATGGTGGCTCTGACTGAGAAGGACAAGCAAGGAGCTATAGAGACCAATGTAAGGAGGTTGGGGGAAAACTTTGATCTGAATTCAGGGCGGAAGTGTGGCCTGACAGGGTCGACAACAGGCGAACAAGCCAAGCCAGAGCCCCCCCGGTGCGGGCGGGTGGATGTGGAAATGCTGTATTGCCTGGGGAAGTCCCGCCCAATCTTACATGAAAAGAATCTACTAAAATGCTTGGGAGAGCCCCACCCAATCCTGAGCTGGTGGGGAATGCAGGACCGGGGCGACCATAGTTGGCAAGAGGGTATAAACCTCTGTCAGGCCCGAGGTTAATTCAAACAAGAATGTGCCACCTTGCGCAACAAAGGAGCGGATGGAAGCAGTCCGATAGGAGCACTGACCGGGAACTTGAACTAGCTGAAGAAGACTGATGGCTCGACATCCACCCGAAGAATGGAAGTGAAGTTGGATGAAGGGTCATTGGTACCCAATGGAGACTCTGCCTCATCTATCTGGAGGACGTTATCTGTACCGGAGTTGATGTGGCGGATGCACTGGCAAACCTCCAGTTAGTCTTCCAGGTTACAACAGGCAGGGTTGAAGCTGAAACCAACCAAATGTGATTTGTTCAGGGAGACAGTAAGTGGGCATGTCGAGTCAGAAGAGGGTGTCAGGTGTGACCCTTAGAAGTTTAGAAGTATGAAATACTGACATTGATGGATGTAAAGGCATACTTTGGTTCACGGGATATTGTAGAAGATTCATCCAGGGCTATGCAGCCAAGGAAGCACCAATGTCACAGTTGTTGAAGGAGACCGCTTTCTAGGGGGGTGGGGGACCTTGCTTGGTTCCCACCTATAGCTTGGTACTAGTCCATGCACAAAACGGTCACCGAACAGCCTGAAAACCCGGGATTTTTGTGTAGCATGAAAAAGGAATTGTTATCAGTCATGGTAATGATTCAGCATTTTTGACACTAACCGTGGGGAGTGCAGTTCACCCTGTGGACCAACCATGCTTCACTGAAGTGGCTGATAAACTTTAGGGATGCTGAAGGAATGATTGCTCCATGGAGTGCTCAGTTAGCCTTCAGGTTTACCATTGAGTTCCGACCAGGACATCAACATGCCAATGAGGACAATGTGCCAAACTCCCAGAACATTCAGAAAGAATAATGTACAGGATTTCCCAGAGCGGAGACACGCAATTTCAGTTGGAGAGTCCCACAGGAGCTCTTGGAGGATAAAAACCTACTGCCTGAATTGTCAGGCGAAGACTGGCGTGATTCTGACCTACAAGGCCCACAAGTTGTGGGATGTGGCAACACTCACAATGGAGGGTCAGAATGTGGCGACGCTCATCCCACGAATGAAGAGAAAATTACTACAGGAGACTCAAGAATCCGATCCTGATATTCAGTTGCTGATAGAATGAAAGAACAGGACAACTAGAAGTTTTGTGAGCTGAGGTCCAGCAGTATGGAGTGATCACTCAGACACTCTGGCAGCTATTGTAGAACCTTCATGTGGAAGATGAGAATCTCGTCAGGCAGGAGCCTGTGAAGAATAATCTAGTAGGAAGAGGAGCATGGTGGTACCACTGAAAATGAGGACAACGCTGCTGAAGAAGGCATACAGACACAAGCTGGTGGGACACATGGGTATAACCCGAAAGACAAAGAGGATGAAACAGTAATACAGGAACTACAGGCCAGGCATGAAGAGGGACAAGGAGTGTACCACCTGCCAAAGAGACTGAATATGAATAGACATCGCAAGGAGAACAATGAAGAGGTTGTCAAGTGTCTCAAGTGCCCTCAATGCCAACATGTCACCAAACGACTTATGTATCTACACTGACACCTTTGGAACTTCCACCGTGAGAGGCGGGCATTCGCCACTGCTATGGCAGCCACAGAGGTAAAGGAAACATGAACACAGTTTGAGACGAGGAGATAATAGTCAGCTCAGTATGATGAGGAACAGGGTCGTGATCGACCGGAATTCCTACCACGGAAGAGGCAGGACCCCCAGGCAGAGGGAGTAATGTCAGAAGAGGGGGGGGGGCGGATGTAGTGATAGCCTGAGACGACCCAGGATATCCAAATTCGGGAAGAAGATTGGATCGTGAGGCAGGAGCATACCCCCTCTCATGAGGAGTTTGAGGCCAGATGTACCACTGGCCTTGTACAGCGGTATGACTGTATGCACAGGCCTTTTTGGGTCCAGTGTCAACTCAGCAGAGGGGCTCGGAGAGACCTGGCCATGGATTCAGAACGGTGTGTGACGGAGAGTCCCCGAGGTCGGGGGCCCTACAACTAGCCAGTTAGGCTTTACAGTATGCGAACGCTGACCTGGCAGGAAGGGAACAGCAATTCTAAGATGTACTGCGGAATAGAGAAGCCTTACATCCAGGCCGGGAGGAGCCATATCATCGGATCCCACCAAGCCACAGCCAACACTCAGGAGGACTGGGAGAAACTAGAGATGGTGGCGAGACGTACATGACTGTACATAATAGTTGACTTCTATTCATTCCTGTTGGATGTTTCAAGTTTTGTTGTAGTGAATTAGCTAGACACGTTCTGTTCTAACCAGACTAAAGTAGGCCAAGAATGTAACAGTCACTGTATGGTACCCAAGGTAGTGTTAGGCCTTAGCATGTGAGTGTCGGGGACAGCAAAAAGATTTCAGTCGTGGGGAGTGTGACGAGCACTTGTGATATGAAATAAGTGATATTGTGACAAAGTGCAGTGTCAGCAATTAGAGGGAAGGATGTAGTATATGAGCAAGAGCAGGGTAGAGCTCTGCGCATTCTGGAGGGATATACCAAGGGTGCTGGACTGCGTACTTGCAGTGAAGCCGAGATTAGTTGGGCGTTCAACTAGGAAATCAACTAGGAAATGAGAAAATTGGTCTATAGCCAAGTAGGCCAGGAATCAAATAGCATGAAAATGACTGAATATATTCGAATGTACGTGGATGAGGGGATCACGTCCCTATCAGCCAAGAAATCGTAAGTGTCTGTCATTGTCGGCATTTGATTGTTGCCCTACACACCACCTACATACACATCGAGAGTGAACAAAGGTGAAGATTACGACCCCGTAACGAAGCTGATAGGCAGCAGTCATTACAAAAGTAAGCGATTACTGGTATGTGACAGCTCACTGCGTGAGAATTCCCGTGCTTATACGGACGTTCGTTTCAACAAGGAGAATCTCACTTCTGACTTATTCAATTAATTATGAGCTCTAAAATGAATGAACAGTTAAAACAGTCCACAACTCGTCGGTGACGTAATATATATCAGTCTTCCTCGATACTTGCTTCTGGTGTGCCCCTTCCACGAATTCAGATGTTAAATGAAATGCACAGCCAGCGTTATCAACAAGGAATTAAGATACATTACTTAGTGTAAAGTTATTGACTATCGTCCGCTCTTCGGGATCCTCGAGGATAGTCCTCTCACCGCGAGTCCTTGCGGACGCGCATCCGCTATTCTGGATCCTTGCGGCGGCGCCGCTCACCGGAGGTCACTGCGGACACGGTAACCATTCTAGCATTAACGGTAACCAGGTAACAGCCACCCGACACTCCCAGGCCTACGGACACCGTTCAGAAACTGGTTCATCACCACGGTGTTAGCTGGAGGGGCCTGGCGAGCCGCGGTCTGCCTCGGGGATGGAACCCCGTACAGTCCGACATGCTGGCCAGAGCCTATGTCACACCATCCCGGGAAGGGAGAGAACTGGCGATCCACAGGGCTTGCGCCCCCGAGTCAGCAACTTGTCTCTCCCAGCCCGGGCCTCCCCATGGAAATCGTCCCCAGGGCTCTAAGAGCCCACTACTCCTGACCAGGGAACTCAAAGCTCATGGCGAGCTCCGAGTGCATCCTGTCACTCGACCTTGGACAATCTCCTCGACCGAGTCGCTTCCAGTGTATATATAATACACCAGAAACTAGAGGCTGCACGCGAAGCGTAATCAAACCATTGTTATAGTTTACTGGAGCGTAAATTACAATGCGTTGCCGTAGCAACGCCCACTCGAACGGAGCATGTCAAAACAAGGCCAAGACCGAAAAGACCACATAAATGGCATGTATGTTTACAATCACCTGCCGCGTGCTTAGGGCAAAATCGCCACATTACCCCCTTCTTACAATGTTGGTCCCCAACATGTTCCGCCCGCGCCCAAAATGCCAGAAACCCGACGAAGGCTTCGCATGGGCCGGAAGAAGGCAAGATGGCAATGCCCGGAAGTCGCGGCGCAAAACTAGGACTTTAAGAGTCCCTTTTGGAAGAATGGGGAACTACCCCCGGACTTACGGAGTAAACTATAACGCGCTTTGTAATTTTGACAAACCCTCATAAACAAGCTAAAATTTTGACCGAGGTGGTCCAAAACCGTGTGATGACCTTAGAAGTTCTTCCATTATAAAAGGACGGTGTGTCGAGTCTTTGGAATATCTTTAAGGTTAAACTTTAAATTTAGAAATTTTGTAAAACGACACACCGGGTGATCAAAAGTGATAGTACCTCTAAAAAGTGTTGCCGACCGCCCTGCCGGCCGGCTCCTCAGATCCGCAGAACGGGTCTGAGGCAGGGCGGAGCCGCGGGAGCGATTCCGGCATGCCACCGCGCAAGTGCGGCGACGAGGCTAGCACCTAGCCTTCCCCCTCTGTCATTGGCTCCTCATCCGTGCCGCCTGTCCTGGGGTTTGGCGGCGGTGACGGGTCCCTACGCTGCGGAAGCAGCGGAACCGGCAGTGTGTAAGCCGGCTGCGTGGGCGGATGAGGCAGGCCCGGTGGCGCTTGCAGGGGCTTCTGCGGTGAGCCCTGCAACCCGGGTCCTGACGGAGCCATGACGACGGAGGACGGCAGAGATGTGGCGCCGAGGTTTGCGATGGCGCGGAACATCTCTACCGTATCGCGGGTGCGCTGAGGACCGGCCGTGCGCTCTCCCCACACCTGGACGAGGTATGGGTAGATGGCCAGCTCCAAAGCGGCATCCACCCGCTGGAGAGCCGCCTGGTTCCGGGCGAACGACTCGGGGTCATCGACGCCCTGGAGTAGGCGAGTTCGAGCGGCCTCGGCTTCGTCAAGACGACGCCGTAGCTGCTCATTCTCAGCCTCCAGGTGCTCCATCCTAGCGGCTACCTCTGGGGAGGTGGAGGATGCCCCGGACTGCTCGGCTAGTCCCTGGTCGAACGCGGGCCGCTCAATGACGGCCGACAAAGTCCGGTAGCTCTCAAGGCTCCGCCGGGTGCCTTCCATGAGGCCTTGGTCGTATGCTAGATCGCATGCGACACGGGAGGCCTTGGCGCGGCACCAGCTGAACCGGTCCAGAGAGCTATCCATCCACAAGGTACTCCGCAGCTTGAGTGAGTCGACCGCGCTGGGGGTGATCCCAGGGGTACTCTTCTCTCGCGCGGACCAGCGCGGCCACGCCTGCGGACCCCAAGTCACGAATGGCTCGGGGCACTGGCAGGTTCACCAACGCTGGGTCACCGGGGATCCGGTCCGAACCATCACGACGATGGCCGACCGCCTGGCCTACAGACTCGCGGAAAGTCTCATAGGCACTGGCGGTCTTGGGACCAAACCTCCGGCGTACGTCCGCCGTGGCGTCAAGGGGATCCAAGTCCAGGGAGGTAGTGCTTTGCCATCCCGTGGACGTCCCCTCAACTACCAACGAGGACGCGGACACCGACCTCGAGAGAGGTGCCGCACGTCTGCTACTGCTCGCTACCGAGGGAGTCACACATGGGGTCCTTGGCCGGACCACCGACGTGGTACTCGAGGAGGCGGAGGTGTCCGCCACCACCCGTCCCTCAGACGGACCTGCAGGTACCGTCACCTCGAGCAAGCCTGGGAAATCCTCCTGAGTCAGCGCGCCCGGGGACTGCAGGGGTGTCATCCCGGCCGGAGTTGTTCCAGCGGACGAACCCTTCCCCTGAGTCCTTGTCGGGGCGTGCGGCTTAGGAGAAGCCATGCCTAGCATCTGTGCTAGGTTCCGGAACAGGTTGCTCTCAAATTGCGTGCCCTGATCCGAATGTACCTGCTTAGGTACCCCATGGTACACCACCCATCTATTCACCAGCAACCGAGCTACCTCGTCCGCAGTCTGGCGGCACAGTGGGTAGGCATCGGTATATTTGGTGAAATAGTCGGAAATCACCAGGATGTACCGGAAACCGCGCGGGGTGACCCGATGGGTATCCAGTATATCCAAAGCTATCCGATCGAAAGGCGCCCCCGCCTTAACCGTGGTTAAGGGGTGGCGGCCAGGAGCCGGAACTCCTTTGCGAGCTTGACACCGAGGGCAGGCTGCGCACCACCGTTGCACGTCCAAGCTGCTACCAGGTCAATGAAAGCGCTGTTGTAGCCTATGGACGGTCCTCCGGATTCCCAAGTGACCGGTCACCCGGAGGTCATGCAACTGGTGGAGTACTTCTTTCCGCAGCTCCGCCGGAAGCACCAACTGCCATATTGGAGGCAGTGGGGTCGGTGGCTCATAGCGCCGGTACAAGAGGCCATCCCTCAAGGAGAGTCTTTCCCACTGGGATACTAGAGACAAAGTCTCTTCCCTGTAGGTTTTCCGCTCATCCTTAGAGGGTTTCTGGCCGGCCTCAAGGGCTGTGATTACCGGTGCCAGAGCACTGTCAGCTCTCTGCTTCGCAGCTATCTGCGCCGGAGAGTAGCCACCCAAGTAATTAGGCTCCTCATCCGTCGCGTCCGGCTGCGCCGCAGCGGCCATTACCACAGGGGGCAAGGACCGCTCATACTCAGACTCGCCAGAGGACGAGGGTACCCACGAGGAGTACACCGCTGGACTCGAGGAGGACTCGCTGGAGCTGAGCCGCACCTCCGCTTCATATGCGGGACGCCCTCACCGATATCGGCGGGTCCGCGCGCGGAGATGAGCCCTAGACGCTCCGGCCGCCGTGTTATTAAAGGGGGCGGCGGCCTGCGGTCTCCCCGGAACGTCCAATTCCGAGTCTGAGGACGAATCCGCAGCTTGCTGGAATGGAGCCATCTCTGCACAGCCAGGATTCTTGCACTTATGACAACGGGACAGGCCGACCTCACTATAGTTGAGGAGCCATCTCAGCGAACTGTGATCAGTCCGCAAGCGGAAATGGCGTCCCAACAAGTAATGCCGGAACCGCTTGGTCATCGTAACCACCGCGAGCAACTCGCGATGAGTGGTGCAGTAATTCATTTGAGAGCGGCTCAAGTCCACACTCGCATAAGCTACTACCCGCTCCTGCCCGTCCACGATCTGCGAGAGGACACCGCCAAGTGCAAAGTTACTCGCGTCAAGATGAACTCGCAGTCCGGACGAGGGTGCCGCAGTACCGGGGCCGCTACCAAGGCCTGCCGGAGTCCCGAGAAGGCGTCTGCCTGCTCGGCGGACCAAACAAAATCGGCTCCCTTTTCCGTGAGGATAGTAAGGGGACGCGCGATCTCCGCAAAGCCGCGAATAAACTTGCGGTGGTAGCTCGCGAAGCCCAAGAAGAACATCACATCCGCCACGTTACATGGCGGAGGCCATTTCTGTACGGCCGCCACCTTTGCGGGGTCTGGTCTCACTCCGGTGCCCGTTACCATGAAGCCCAAGTACAGGATTTCCTGCGCGAATAGTTCGCACTTACTTGGCTTCAATTTAAGCCCTGCTCCGCAGATGCGATGGAGCACCATTTGGAGGTTGGTGAGGGTTTCCTCGAACGACCGGCCATACACGACGACATCGTCGATGTAGACAATACATCGCTTCCAGAGGAACCCTTTAAGAACCATCTCCATGAGGCGCTCGAACGTCGCTGGTGCGTTACAGAGCCTGAACGGCATTACCTTGAATTGGTAGAGCCCGTTGTTGGTAACGAAGGCAGTCTTCGCCTGATCACTCTCCTCCATCTCCACCTGCCAATACCCGGAGGCCAGATCCAAAGCACAGAAATAGTGCGACCCGGCCAGGGCATCGAAGGTGTCCTCAACGTGCGGGAGCGGGTATGATTCCTTCCGCGTGGCATCGTTGAGTTTACGATAATCCACGCAGAACCTCCACGAGCCATCCTTCTTGTTCACCATAAGCACAGGGCTGGCCCAAGGGCTGTTACTGGGTTCGATGATGTCCAAGTCGAACATCTTTTGCACCTCCTGGTCTATGACCTCTTGGTGCACTATCGCTGCCCGACGAAGACGCTGCTTGAGAGGACGCTCGTCCACGGGGTCGATGCGGTGTTTGGCGACGTCAGTCTTGCCAACCGCACCATCTGGACCCATGAACACATCCGCATACTGCCGCAGCAGTTTGCGGAGCGCTTGGCGCTGCTCTTCATCCAGCCGGTCCTTCGGAACCCGAGATTCCAAATGGTGAACGGCAGGGTGAATGGGTCATCTCCGGCGGACGCCGCCGCGCACGCAGCGTGGCAGACAGGATCCTCGGGGAGGACACGACTCGATGACGCAGGAGTAGCAGTAGCTGCTATGCATCCGCGCCGCAGTACAATAGGAGCATCCGTGGGTTTCACCACAAGGATGGGCATCGCGTGGGGGTTGAACATGACCAGGGCCCCACCCAGCACTAGTCCGGTTCCTTCGGCGAAACTGCTCACTGGTTGCACTATACACGGCCGACCATCGAGGGGCATGCGGGGAGGACGCGGCCTCGCCTCAATGATCATCTCACTCATTGCCGGCACTACCACAGTGCGCGCCGCCCGCATTTGGAATGAATGCATCGGGCCCAAGCGGAAGAGAAAGTGTATGTCCTCTCCCATCCGGAATTCGCCAGCACTAAAGTTGGCGGTCACCCGGTGGACCCGTAGAATATTCATCCCAATAATCCCGGCCGCTCCGATATCCGCAACGATTGCCTCTGTCAGATACACCTTGTCCCCAAGGGTAATAGGCAGATCGATGATACTGTGGATACGGATGCGGTTGTCACCCGCTCCGTAGAGCTTGTAGGGTCCGGGATCCCGCAACTCAAGGTTGTGGAGCGCGGGCTCCTTCCTGAACGTTCCTGCGGAAACGAGGGTCACCTCCGAGCCAGAGTCCACGAGGAACCGGACCGGCTCCCGTCCGAAGGACAGGGGCAGGTACCAGCAGGGGTCCCTCACCAGCGCGCAGGTAGGGCGATACCGTTCGCACGCACTGGGCTCATCTACGGAGTCCTCACCATCCGCCTCAGCCGCGGAGGCGGATGGACTACTTCCGGAGAAGTCATATCAACTTGAGGTTCGTCCTGCCCATCAGCGGGTGGGGCGGCATCTGATGCCACGGAACAACTGTCCCCGGACGTAGTGTTGGTCGCCACCACGTCCGGATCTAGTTTCCCTGCCGCAGGTTCCGACCTTGCTGTCCCGGAGGACCAGACTGGAAGGAATTCCTCCGTTGCGGGCCGCAGGCGTTCCAACAACTCCGGACACTTCAGCCAAAAGTGTCCCTGCTTTCCGCAGAAGTAACAGGGACGGTTCTGGGCTGGTCCGGAGGTGAACGCGCAACATTCTGTGGGTCCCGGAGCTTGTATTCCTCCATGTCGCACTCGTCCGAGGACGAGCACGGCGCGGCGACTGGTGCCGCATGTGCGGGCATCCCTGTGGAGGGTGCTGGCGCTCTAACCCACTGCAGGGTAGGTTCCCTGGCGGGTTCCCGGACGACCGGGTCCTGCCACGGGGTTACCTGCGATGCTTTGGCCGGAGGAGGGGTCGCCGCCTGCGCGGGAACAGCCGAGGCCGGAGCCGGGGCCGGAGGCAACTGTCTAGGGCGGACAGCTACCTCGAGCGCAAGTGTGGAGTCAATCGCCTCCTCCATCGATCGCTTTTCATGGGTGGCCAGCCCGTATGATAAGTGGTAAGGCTGGCCATTGATGAACTGATCGATCAGCATCGTCTCAAACCATCTGGAGTCCATGTCCGGATAAGCTCTCCGGCCGAGTATGCACAGGTTGAACGCATAGTCTGTCACGGACTCAGTCGGTTGGCGGGTTCGCGCTTTGAACTCTCGTTCAAACTGCCGATGATTGGTCGTCGGCGTGAACAGCAAACGAAGTTGACGGGCAACCTCGCCGAAGGTCACTGTTCCCACCGGCAGACACCGCATAACGCGGAGAGCTTTTCCTTCCAAGCTCCCCGCGAGGACATGCCCAGCTTCCTGCTGGGTCCATCCTTCGTACATGGCGGTCCGCCACATTTGGAGTAGGTAGTCTTCCAAGTCGGCGTTATCCCCGTTGAACCGTTTCCGCCACGAGGAGTGGTCGGGCCCGTCATCACGTTTGTTACGCGCCCGACGTGCGGTTCCGGCTCCGGGGTCGTCCGTGTACAGCGACAAGGCCCGCGAGCTACCCGTGCCTGCGGCGGAGTCTGCCGAAGCAAACATCGACGCCGCGGACATGGGAGCAGGAAAGCTCACGCTCGCTGCCGGGGTCATTCCCGCTGAAAACCCACCCTGGCTGGGTGCGGGCGGGGCTCCCATCGAACTGGGTAGGCTCCAGATGGGGCGGCAAAGCTAGCATAGCATGGGGCTGAAGCCACCTGTTGCCACTGCCCGTCCGACGCGGTCGCCAACGTGGTGCCTCCGAGCCGCGGAGCAGGCGCGGGTCCCATTGCGGGGGCCACTGGCGCCTGCAGGCTCGGCAGGACTTGGGGAGAGGCCATGGGCCCAGTCATCCCCGGACTAAACACGGCCGACGGATCGACGCTCGGAGGCGGCTGATTCTGCTTGAACTGTACAAGCGCCTCGGATATCAGCCACCTCTCCCTCTCCGTCAAAGGCCCCAAGTTGCCTTGTGACGGCGGAGAGGGTGAACAGTTCCGCCGGTCTGATCATCCCTAAAGGAGCCAGCGCACTTAGAGTGTTAGTGAGCTGGTCCATTCCGCCTGATGCGGACCGCCTGGAATCCCCGCCGGGAGCCCTCGCAAGAGCTCCTCCGGCCGGAGGTGGCATCCAGTATCGCTGGTCCGCCTGTCCGGAGGTGCTCGCGCCGGCGTCCACTCGATCCCGGACATCCGGAGATATCCCCTGAAAGAGTGTCGCCTGCCACGACCCCCGCCCGGACTTAGGCGGGCGCGGTGTAAAGCCATTGCCAGCTCCACCCACTGCGCCTAACAGATCAGGGCTAGGCCCTGATGGCAACCCCGGTTGCGGCCCCGCGGGGCGCGACTCTACGTCCGGAGACGTAGCCAGGGACGCCGGAGTCGACTCTGTAGACGGGGTTCTGTCCACGGAGGTCTCCGCGCGTACCTTACTACCGCCGGAGTCACCCGAAGATGTCTCACGGTGGTCGTCGCTCGACCGGGTGCGGTCCGCGACGTTTCCAACCGTTTCCCTCCACTTGGGTTCAATGTTTTTGTCTCTTTCCTTCGTCATTATTTGGATTGTCCTTGAGGAGCGGGCGATCCCCAGGGACGAAGGAGGCTACAACACTGTGACGGTAGGCTGTGATGGAACGCTGTCGGACTGATCCTGGTCACGGCACTAATGTAAAGTTATTTGACTATCGTCCGCTCTTCGGGATCCTCGAGGATAGTCCTCTCACCGCGAGTCCTTGCGGACGCGCATCCGCTATTCCGGATCCTTGCGGCGGCGCCGCTCACCGGAGGTCACTGCGGACACGGTAACCACTCTAGCATTAACGGTAACCTGGTAACAGCCCACCCGACACTCCCAGGCCTACGGACACCGTTCAGAAACTGGTTCATCACCACGGTGTTAGCTGGAGGGGCCTGGCGAGCCGCGGTCTGCCTCGGGGACGGAACCCCGTACAGTCCGACATGCTGGCCAGAGCATGTCACACCGTCCCGGGAAGGGAGAAAACTGGCGATCCACAGGACTTGCGCCCCCGAGTCAGCAACTTGTCTCTCCCAGACCGGGCCTCCCCATGGAAATCGTCCCCAGGGCTCTAAGAGCCCACTAATCCTGACCATGGAACTCAAAGCTCATGGCGAGCTCCGAGTGCATCCTGTCACTCGACCTTGGACAACTACACAGGGTGGTAGGTTCCTGTTTATGTACAATACTTCATTGGCAATGTCATAGCAAAATCTGATTAGGGAGAGCAAAAGTGAAGAATGTCCTTGCCAGCTGAGCACTACTTGTCTTCAATATTTAAATCTGAAATTTCTAAAGAATATTATGCCTCGGCCAGGTTACACACGTCTGAGGGATGTAGTGGTGAGTGTGGGGCTGAGTCTGTCAGAACTCCGGGAGTGTGGTCGTCATCCAGGACAGGTTCCATGGAGTACTACACCCGTCACAATCAGTTGTGATATCGTGGGGCGCTTTATGCACGTCACGAGGTTTGGTGGGGATGAGATCCATCGGCTGTTACTGTGTGAGGTCGAGGTGACAGGAACAAGGCGATATGGTGAGTATGCAGGTTAAATGGTGCGTTAGTATTTATATTGTTTTGTTTACGACGTACCTCGTTGACATGCCAAGTGATTGAGCGTATGTGAATCGTGGTTAAAACTACTTATTTCAAAGGAAAAATGTATTTTATCAGTGTCCAGTTGAACAATTCCACTTTCAAATGACACAATGATACAGAGACAGCACCAATCTCAACCGACTATGTTCTTCACCTCAATATCACTTCCGTTTTCAATATGTAGTGATTTTAGCGACTGTAACCGCCCGTCCCTCCCTCGCACTACATTTCCATAGCAACACACACACTGTTTACATGATTTACATTCAGGACATATCCACTATACGATCACAGACATCAATATTCCCAGAACCATGCATACACACAGGTCAGTTCACGCGCACTTCGGCCCCGTCCAATCAGAATATTCGACCCCAATACACCGGCCTTGACCTTAACCTAAATACATGGAACATGCATACATCGCACCCCGATCACGAGGCAAACATGACAGGACATGCACCGGGGAATCCCACTTTCCCGGTGAGATCAGCATACACCAACCAATCACAACACCGCATACACGAGGCGAGAAAACTTGCATGTGCTTCCATGTCGGCCCCGCGCAGAAGAGTGGAGACTTCCCAGTGGATAGACGCGTTTAGAAGATTGACTAGAACATTATAGAATATCTACGAATTAAATACAATCTGTGGTATATGAATTGGATATATAAACTGTGTTATAAGAAGAACTGAATATACGGAATATATAACTTGACTGGGAGTATCACCGACATAGGTGTGAACGGCCTTTATATTGTGGAATATATGTGACATCGGACTATTATCATCGGAATAAATCATTGAACTAATCTGCCGGCCTTTTAAATCACACGACGCTCTAGATTAATTCGGCTTGATATCGGCCGTGAACGATATTCTTCACAAATATCTATATTTTTTTAAAAGCAAAATAAAGGTTTTCCAGGCGATCACTCTGCCATTTCTATACAGATTGCAGTTTGTGTCCGCCTGGAGAGATCTGTAACCAGGAGGAAGGCTGTAGCCAGTGTGAACCTGGGAGATCGAGACCCGAGTGTGAGCCGTGTCCCACTGGTTATTACGGACTGAACTGTGTGAGCCAATGTGGCCGCTGTGTAGAGGAACATGACTGTAACCGAAAGGATGGAGTCTGTTTTAGCGGTTGTCAAATCTGGTGGGCAGGGGACACGTGCCACACAGAGATCGGTAGGCATAGTTCACTTGCAGAAGTACTCTCCTGAATAAAGGTCAATTCTTTCAGTAATGTTTCTTCTTTTGCAGTCATACCCAATTGGACAACGGAATCATCATCAATTGACGAAATTTCCAACTCAACCATCCAAGTGACATGGCAGCAAATTATGTCACTTCCACAGGTTGCCCTGTTCTTCTATGGTTACATAGTGCGATACACAACAAGCATTGGCACGCACTCTACAGGCAGTTTGAACATCTCTCAGACCACTGGGATAAATAACATAGCTGTTCTGGACAACATGATACCACACACGACTTATGACATCAAAATAGTTCCATATAGACAACATTCAGTCAATATAACTGCAGGGAAGTCATATGAAGATTTGTCCGCGAGAACTGCATGTGGATGTTAGTATATTTCTGATTGTACATGTAGCACCATAAATGTGGTGTCACTACTCGCGCAGCCCACCATGTCATAATGCTGAGTAGTGACACCACGGTTATGGTGCTGCAGCACGGACATGTTATTAAGAAATTTGGTGACACTCCAGTAATGGGGTATACCACTTTACTGAAGTGTCACTGAATGTCTTATTAACCTGTCCGCATTGCAGCACCATAACTGTGGTGTCCCTACTCGCGCAGCCCACCACGTCATAATGCTACATATATTTTGACTTTCAAGAGAACATAATTATAATTGTGCTTCTCATATGCCTGAATGATGAATCAAATTCCCCGCTTGATATGGACAGTTCCAGATTCCCCATCAGAAGTTGAAGCTCGAGTCGGTCAAAACAATTCAATAATGGTGTCGTGGAAGGTTTGTAAAACATTGATTTTAATGCAAGATCTACCATAAACAAATGTAACAAGCATCGATCTACATATGTGACTAGTACTGTGACGAGGCTTTGATAATACTAACGAGGAACATAAAATGAATAGAAACAACAATCCACATGACAGTAAGGCCAAACAGTGTGATTGTTATCATTGCACATCTGATAAAAATTAGTGTACAACTGCACTGCAACAAGTAAATCCGAAACTCAAAACACCCACCAAGTGAGTTATGGTCATAACAAGCTCAGTGTGTGATCATCTAATCAAGAGGGTACATAGCTTATTGTATCCTCTAGGACAGTCGAGGTATCGTATTTGGTTCGGCTTTGTTTCTATTGCAAAATTTTGTATTCTACGTTTGTTATTGGAATCATCAAAATTTGGCTGTATTGTTGGTAATAGATTTATACTTACATTATTATCATTATACTGGCTATGTCTGTTTTTTTAATGCAAATGCAGAAAACCAGCGAGTCTAAGACACAGATCCGCTGCGAGAGTTTGACAGCCCTCAGAGTTGACCACAGAATGTCTGGGGTCATACCTTGGACCATGACAGTCGTCAACATGTCGGATACAGAATACGCCATACCGATATCAGTGCCTGGGACATACGACGTACGCGTCGTTCTGGTCAACAGCGCGGGCATCGAGTCTCTGTCTGATGTCAACTCTGTCACAGTGGGAGGTAAGTATGGACGTATCTGTGTGCATTATCAACAACAAATTGTATACACATGATTTTCGTAATACCTCATGTTAAGTTTGAGCAAATATATGAAAAAAAACAGATATCGATAATGGCAAACCGGGAGAACAGACAAGGAGCAATGTTAGCGACATATTTCATACGTAGCAATGCTTGGTTATAACGCTAGTAGTCAGGAGGAAATCTCACACAGGGTGGAAACGTAGTACAGACTTTTTCTGTCGATTGATATGGCTTCATAATGGTCTAAGACAACCCTTTCCAGAGGGTGTGTAAAATTTTCTCCTGGGCTAACTTTTTCATGGCCTTTTTCAAAATGGCCGACATCGGAAATTTGGTATTTTAGGAAAAAAATTTAATTATCCTCCTTGCATGATGCTTTTGGTCTATTAAGGTGACATTTAGTTATATGGAGATATATTCTTCATAACAATACTAATAATACCTATTCAAACGCCCCGAAAATGGAAAAAATCCAGGTTGGCCGCCAAATTCTCGCCATTTTTACACAAATGCTCATAACTTTCTGCCAAATTGAGATAGGAAGCCAATTTTGGTGTCTAACCCTGGGTTTTGGGGTATGAGGATTTCAAATATATAACCAGTTTATATGTGATTGGATGGTTCGAAGCTGCTCAAGATGGCTGCCAAATTTTAGCCCGATTTCGCAAATAAGCACCAATGACCGTCATATATATCAATAACAAGCCAACTCTGGTGGCCAGTCCTGGGCTTTGGGGTATGAGGGTGCTACCTAAAGAAATGCTCTTGTGTGTAGATGGTGACTGGCCAATTTAGAGGTGTTCAAAGGCGAAGATAACCTTTAATTAATGTGAAACATGTAAACGAACCCGTCTAATAGCACCCACTCGCACAAAATCAACAGAATCAACCACTATCAGACAGAAACAAAACATTTCTGAGCCAACTCTTCGGGAGGTCTGTTGGTGATAAGGCACGGGCATTGATGCCAAATTGGTCATTGTCAAATCTAACACACACATTGTGGTTGGCGTAGGTTTGGATCCTTCGATGATCATCAAGACCGTTCCCAGGTCGCCACTCACCAGATCATCCTCTACTTTGTAATTGCTCATCATAGTCACCATGGAGCCCTCACAGAGTGTAACTTCAGCAGAAAGGTTGCATTCAATGGGTACAGGTGTTGTATTCTTCTTCAAGCCAGATCTATTCTCGATAACATTCACAGCCACAATCTTCAATTTCTGTCTGTTCAAAGAATCAGTCATCTTTACATTGTGTGCAGCAGCAACTTTTTGGAAAGGAAACACATGAAGTACATCTGCTTGGATGTGTGATCCTTAAGCATCTCCTAATTTTCAGAGCTCTATGATTCAATATCTCCGAAAACGATTTATCATTTTTTTGTCATTATGTCGGTCAAAGTAGTAACCTTGAAGTCGTCCCAAGGCTCTGCAAGGGCAGCTGGGTCCCAGTATTTATCCTCTTACATGCGGCAGTGGATAAAATCACTGACTGTCAGAATCACTCTTGTTTCTTTTGAGTTGATCCAGACGACCTCTGATGACACTCAGCATGCCTCTGCTGAGATCTCATCAATGATTATCAGCTCGAGGTTTTAATAACTAACCTTTGGCGGCAGTGATGAGCTCTTCAGCGAGTGGTATGTACTTTTGTCCCACACCCCTTTGCATGGAAGCATGGTTCCGCCACTGATTGTAAATGCTGCTTTGCCAGTTGGAGCCACACATCAGAACTTTGATGATATAAAACTTTCCTTTACCAATATGTTGAAAGTCCCCAAATATTTTCCATTTATCTTATCGATGCACCACTAGCGAGTATGAATGAAGACTTTCCCTGCATGTTGTTCATGCACTGCATGAGAACTTGAGCCTGGTTCTATGGGATTGCCAAGATGCTGTGTTCTACTGACAACTGAGCCCATCTTGGTGTTGGAGCTCCGAGGCTGGCATCTCGATCTGCCACGTCTTCGAGACTGATGTCCTCGAGGTAAGCGTCATCTAGGTTGGCTTTTGTTTCCAAGCGTCCAGCCGCCACTATCTGGGGCAATGTGTGCCAAGGCATCTTCTGCAAGATGATTTTCTTGTATCTCTTCATGGCTACTTCAACCTCTTTGATATTATTTCCAAATAGTGCTTGCTTTTCTCTGATAAGGTTGCTGATGCTTGTCCTTTTGCCATAGTAGGAAATGCTCCCACTCATTTAAATCCATTTCAAAGTGGTGAAGATAAAGAATCATGAGATTCTGATAATGTTTCTCACTGTCCCTACAGATGTGCAAGCTTTACTGGAAGATTCCCGTCTTGAGATCTATCCTTTATTCTCAGCCAACTTCAATGAAGCATATGGAACATTGGACCGGTTGTCATTGTTATGGGTAGAATTTTCTTCAGATGGTTCATAATATCTATCTGGTTTACTATCAACCGTGAAGAGGGATACATTTTCAACCAGACAGGTCTTTGAGAATATCTACAGGAGGGCGTGCATGGTACATGTACATGTACCTGTCTAGTACAGATGTACAGTGTAGCCATACGTCTTAAATGCCTGGATCTCAGTGGCCCAGCAGTAAGAGTGGAAGTGTCAGTCTGGTACTTGTTGGATCTGCAAGTATCCAACATCCCGACTACAGTTTTTGAGAGGTGTGCCTGTGGCCTTGTAAATAGCCTCCGTGACACTCATCTCCCTGTTGGTCAGGTATGTTTTGCCGAGTCACGGTAGCTTGTCGTCTGTCTTATCCCAGCATATTGTGCTCTGCATGTTCTTCATGGAGGAGCTGACCATCTTCACTCTGCTTCTTACTGCAACAATATGACACAATATATCGAATGCAGGCGTATGCATCAACAACATATTGTGTAGTCAAAATTAGGATTCCAGGCTTTCAGGGGGTTTTGCTTTGTACTGACTTACCCATCAGTCTTTGTGTTTAAGCTTATGTACAACCATTTTCATGGAGGCTATAATGTTCCAAGCTTGTTCTTCAGCAGCGTTTTTTTCACTCATCTGGACCAGTGTCTGCTGGGATGACACATAAAGGTCTGACAAGAAGGTGGACGGGATAACCTGAACCTGTAGGTCCTGTTAACCTTCTTGCATGACCTTGTATAATTCTTGGAATGAAGCTGAACATCATTTATAATGTCATGTAACTTGCTGTATCTCGTCTAATCAACGTCTTCTGTGTTGATATATGTGTTAATAATGTCAACAACTTCCTCATCAAGTTATATGTCCAGCTTAGGACTCAGAAAAGGCAGTGAATGTAAGTACCAATGTGAGGCCAATCTCCTTGTAGAAACTCAATTGAAACAAAGTAGTCACAGACTTTGCCAATTTCATTTGATGGTGAAGTGATCATCAATTTCAAGGAGTTTGTTTTACTATCTGATCAAACATTCTGGCAGCTGTTATATGGTTTTAAATGCCTAATATAATATACTTGGTATTGATATGCCTAGTATAATATACTTGGGTTTGATTGCTCGGAAAAAAAATTATGCCTGGTAGTGGTACTGTTTATTTTGAAGTGCGAGTGAGTGTTATTAAACAGGTTTGTTTGCATGTGTTTCATTAATTAGTCCTTATCTTGACTTTTGGACAGTTGGATAGCTTTAAACTGGCCAATCACCATCTACACACCAAAGTATTTCTTCAGGTAGCACCCTCATGCCCCAAACCCCAGAACTGGCCACCAAAATTGCCTTCTTATTATTTTGAAAATGTGACGCTTATTGGTGCTTATTTGCGAAATCGAGCTATAATTTGGCAGCCCTCTTGGATTCTGAGCAGCTTCGAACCATCCAATCACGAAACTGGTTATTTAGTTGGAATCCTCATACCCAAAAACCCAGGGTTAGACACCAAAATTGGCTTCCTGCCTCAATTTGGCAGGAAGTAATGAGTATTTGTGTAAAAACGGCGATAACTTGGCAGCCATCTTGGATTTTTTTTCATTTTGGGGGGTCTGAATCGGTATTATTAGTATTGTTAGGAAGAATATATTTCCATATAATTAATAAGTATCATATTGGACCGAAAGCATCATGACAGGAGGATATTTTTGATTTTTTCCTAAAACACTAAATTTTCGGTGGCGGCCATTTTGAAAAAGGCCATAAAAAAGTTAGCCCAGGAGAAAATTTTACACACCCTCTGAAAAAGGTTGTCTTAGACCATTATGAAGCCATATCAATCGACAGAAAAAGTCTGTACTACATTTCCACCCTGAGTGCTATATTCTCAATATTCCTCCTGACTATAGTCTGAACAACATGAAATAATATAATAATATAGACTATATTTTGATCTCTCAAGTTATATCATGCATTTCCAGTATGATTTATTCTGCTGAGGATAAAGTAGGAGTGGTTTGTTCTCTTCTCAATCTGAATCTTGGTGTAGGCTAGTACTGTAGGGGTGATTGCTTTTTTCTTGGTACCAGTCTTATTTCCTGGACCGATACCAGTACTGCAAATTAGGCTGTCACCAATCAGAGCCCCACCACCTAATTACAGGTTGTCCCCAAGGGCCAGTGATAGAACCAATTAGCTACAATTTGTACACTGCACCATTGGAACGTATATTGTCTCGGCATGGCTTGCAGTACCATAAATATGCAGACTACCACCAGATCTATCACAGTTGCCTGCCTCATGAAATCAACATCGCCAAAGCTGCACTGGAGCGATGCGTGGCAGATGTCAGATCGTGGATGCTCAGGTGGCATCTGAAAATAAATGACAATAAAACGTAATTTATAATTTTCCTATTCGCGCGGTTCAGATCACAGAATCTCCATCACTCCTTGTTGCGAACATTGACATAATGGCAACTGACACTGTAAAAAAAACCCGGGGCATTATTTGAGACTAGCCTCAGTAGATCACCACATGTCAGCTCGGTGGTCAAGACCTGCAACCAACATTGCGACAACTTGACAGGATCCGTCGGTACCTAACAGCGGGAGCTTGTCAAGATCCGTCGGTACTTAACAGCGGAAGCTTGTCAGGATCCGTCGGTACCTAACAGCAGAAGCTTGACAAGATCCGTCGGTACCTAAACAGCAGAAGCTTGACAAGATCCGTCGGTACCTAACAGCGGAAGCTTGTCAAGATCCGTCGGTACCTAACAGCAGAAGCTTGTCAGGATCCGTCGGTACTTGACAGCAGAAGCTTGTCAGGATCCGTCGGTACCTAACAGCGGAAGCTTGTCAGGATCTGCTGGTACCTAACAGCGAAAGCTTGTCAGGATCCGTCAGTACCTAACAGCGAAAGCTTGTCAGGATCCGTCGGTACTTGACAGCGGAAGCTTGTCAGGATCCGTCGGTACTTGCACAGAAGCTTGTCAGGATCCGTCGGTACCTAACAGCGTGAGCTTGTCAGGATCCGTCGGTACCTAACAGCGGAAGCTTGTCAGGATCCGTCTGTACCTAACAGCGGAAGCTTGTCAGGATCCGTTGGTACCTAACAGCGGAATCTTGTCAGGATCCGTCGGTACCTAACACCGGAAGCTTGTCAGGATCCGTCGGTACCTAACAGCAGAAGCTTGTCAGGATCCGTCGGTACCTAACAGCGGAAGCTTGTCAGGATCCGTCGGTACCTAACAGCGGAAGCTTGTCAGGATCTGTTGGTACCTAACAGCGGAAGCTTGTCAGGATCTGTCGGTACCTAACAGCGGAAGCTTGTCAGGATCCGTCGGTACTTGACAGCAGAAGCTTGTCAGGATCCGTCGGGACCTAACAGCAGAAGCTTGTCAGGATCCGTCGGTACTTGTACAGAAGCTTGTCAGGATCCGTCAGTACCTAACAGCGGAAGCTTGTCAGGATCCGTCGGTACTTGACAGCGGAAGCTTGTCAGGATCCGTCGGTACTTGCACAGAAGCTTGTCAGGATCCGTCGGTACCTAACAGTGTGAGCTTGTCAGGATCCGTCGGTACCTAACAGCGGAAGCTTGTCAGGATCCGTCTGTACCTAACAGCGGAAGCTTGTCAGGATCCGTTGGTACCTAACAGCGGAATCTTGTCAGGATCCGTCGGTACCTAACACCGGAAGCTTGTCAGGATCCGTCGGTACCTAACAGCGGAAGCTTGTCAGGATCCGTCGGTACCTAACAGCGGAAGCTTGTCAGGTTCCGTCGGTACCTAACAGCGGAAGCTTGTCAGGATCTGTCGGTACCTAACAGCGGAAGCTTGTCAGGATTTGTCGGTACCTAACAGCGGAAGCTTGTCAGGATCCGTCGGTACTTGACAGCAGAAGCTTGTCAGGATCCGTCGGGACCTAACAGCAGAAGCTTGTCAGGATCCGTCGGTACTTGTACAGAAGCTTGTCAGGATCCGTCAGTACCTAACAGCGGAAGCTTGTCAGGATCCGTCGGTACCTAACAGCGGAAGCTTGTCAGGATCCGTCAGTACCTAACAGCGAAAGCTTGTCAGGATCCGTCTATACTTGACAGCAGAAGCTTGTCAGGATCCGTCGGGACCTAACAGCAGAAGCTTGTCAGGATCCGTCGGTACCTAACAGCGGAAGCTTGTCAGGATCCGTCGGTACTTGTACAGAAGCTTGTCAGGATCCGTCAGTACCTAACAGCGAAAGCTTTTCAGGATCCGTCTGTACTTGACAGCAGAAGCTTGTCAGGATCCATCGGGACCTAACAGCGGAAGCTTGTCAGGATCCGTCGGTACTTGTACAGAAGCTTGTCAGGATCCGTCAGTACCTAACAGCGGAAGCTTGTCAGGATCCGTCGGTACCTAACAGCGGAAGCTTGTCAGGATCCGTCGGTACCTAACAGCGGAAGCTTGTCAGGATCTGTCGGTACCTAACAGCAGAAGCTTGTCAGGATCCGTCGGTACCTAACAGCGGAAGGTTGTCAGGATCCGTCGGTACTTGACAGCGGAAGCTTTTCAAGATCTGTCGGTACTTGACGGCGGAAGCTTGACAGGATCCGTCGGTACCTAACAGCAGAAGCTTGTCAGGATCCGTCGGTACCTAACAGCGGAAGGTTGTCAGGATCCGTCGGTACTTGACAGCGGAAGCTTGTCAAGATCTGTCGGTACTTGACAGCAGAAGCTTGTCAGGATCCGTCGGTACCTAACAGCGTGAGCTTGTCAGGATCCGTCGATACCTAACAGCGTGAGCTTGTCAGGATCCGTCGATACCTAACAGCGTGAGCTTGTCAGGATCCGTCGGTACCTAACAGCGGAAGCTTGTCAGGATCCGTCGGTACCTAACATCGGAAGCTTGTCAAGATCCGCCTTTACCTAACAGCGGAAGCTTGTCAGGATCCGTCGGTACTTGACAGCAGAAGCTTGTCAGGATCCGTCGGTACCTAACAGCATGAGCTTGTCAGGATCCGTCGGTACCTAACAGCATGAGCTTGTCAGGATCCGTCGGTACCTAACAGCATGAGCTTGTCAGGATCCGTCAGTACCTAACAGCGGAAGCTTGTCAGGATCCGTCGGTACCTAACAGCGGAAGCTTGTCAGGATCCGTCGGTACCTAACAGCGTTCAGAACAGGGTTGCTCTGTTAATCCTACTACCACGTGGTCGCAATGGTATTGTACACATTTCTCCTTTGCTAAACCAACTGTATTGACTACCAGTCAAGCTCCGGATAATATTCAAAATCTGCGTCATTGTGTTCAATTGTCTTTATGGATGTGCGCGTGACACCTGGTTAAGTCAACACGTCATAATGAGCTACGAAAGTTTGTACCACGCAAGAAGATTGGTGCTTCTTCATTTTATGCGGCCGGCCCATCTCTTTGGAAGCAACTCCCTACAGCGATCCATGACATTAAAGCTGCTGCCTTCAAATGTATGCCATATTTTTTTTTCAAAACCAATTTTTTGTTAAACACATCTAATGCAATATAACGAAAGGTGTGCTCAATGATTTTAACGATTGCAATCCGTCCGATTTGTCTTTTCATCCATTTTAGTGCCCATTTTGTACCTGTTTCGTAAATAAACAAAGTCTATCCATCAAACCCGAATGTAGAACAATGCTCAAATCGCGCTTAAAGTCCACACCGAGTACTTTTTCCAGTTCGTATATGTGCATATATAAAGTAGTTGTGCGAAAATAATCAGTGATATACCATGATGTGATTGGAATTGTCAGTCTATCTCGCACTTCTATGCTTTGTTTATATCTGCGTGTGATGGATACAGTTCCTGTATTTACGCTAGAACCGCCTGTTCAAATGAGCAAAATTTCCCTGAGGACTGGTTATTTTCATTACATTTGATGTATGTTTCATTCAGTTAGTTTCGCATGTTTCATATGAAATACAGTTCGACTGGTTTCGAAGGCAACTGCTTTAACATGTTTAAGAATGTGCACGCATTCAGACACCAGCTAAAGACATTTCTCTGGACAAATTAGAATAACTGATCATTTGATTTCTTACAATTTGTTTCATTTTCATTGTTACTCCTGTTGGTATATATGTTATTTTTAAAACTTTCCTTCTGAATTTGCACATATAAGTATCAATATAATAATAGAAATAATAACACTTCCAGAGAATATCATATTCATACTCTTCCATACTTTTCATTAATTTTTTTTTGTTTATTAAAGTCTGCGTTATCATTTTTATTTCAAACAAAATAAGTATGTTGATATGTCACGTAAATTATATTCATTATGCATTGTGCACTGTGTGTTGATTTTTTGGGGCATGACGTACACTCCCTCCCAACCACCACCACCAATTTCTAGGTTGGAGAGGGCCTCCGTACTTGGGGCTAGACATAAGTAGCATAGCTCTAAAATTCACCTACTCATAAGTACGCAGAACGTATTGTGCACTACAGAACATATTTGTTATTTACCTCTTTTTTGGCACCCTAACTCATACAGACAGTGGCGATGATGTCCTCATAGCTGCGACAGTCGTGGTTTTTGTGGTCGTCATCGCTATCATCGTGGCAACACTGTTGATCCTACGACACCGGTAATCGATAACTCAAAACATAGTTATATCATTCAGTTAGGTTGGGAATTCCTGAATTCGATGCAAAACAAGAAGGTTTTTCTATACATTCCAGTCGAACACAGGCTGCTCAAAATAACCCAACAGGCTCTGTGGGTGCTGCCGTTGGTAGGGAAACGCCGACATACGTGAACACATCTGCTGTCGATAAGGAGAGACGGACATACGAGAACCAGACCGCCGTGGATACTTGCAGCCCGGCTGTCCAGGACACAAGAACCGGGGAGTATGAGGAGGTCCAGGACACAGGGACCGGGGAGTATGAGGAGGTCCAGGACACAAGGACCGGGGAGTATGAGGAGGTCCCAGGTCCCGCAGTCCATATCAGCCCAGAGGCTCAGTATGAAGGGATGGACATCAGAGGGAGAGATCACCCATCGTCAGCAGACACCTACACCAGCCTACAGACTGGAGTAAGGACGTGGAGGTTTAAATGACTTATACCATGTCAGTTGCTTGGGGGAGGGTTGTTCCCGGATCAAACTTTGGATACAAAATTTCAGTAATATGTAACAAGACAAGTATGATACCAAACACCATACAATCCGCAAGACTAAACTCAAAATCCATGGACAATATTTACACAATCGGTATGTTAAGGTTGGACAAAAATTCAAAATTGGTGATCAAGGTCCGAGCAATTTGAATATCACAGACATCCGGCGAAGCCAAATGTGAGATCAGGTGTATCAGTAAGAGTAAGCTTTTCTTGCCTCGCATGCGACACCCACTGTGATATCCAAAATAAATGGCATCGAGATGAAGGACATTGTTAGGTTATAATAACGACTCTACAAGTACCAATCAACATGATGTGATAATATCTCCCATCATCTGAGTTACAGAAAGACCGAAACGGTCTATTAATTCCTGATGACGACCACAAAACTTCTTAAAGACCTAGTTGCATGCCGATGAAAGTGCTTTTCATTCAGTCCATTATGAATAGTTATCTGTAAATTCGAACAAATTTTACAAATACAATCGATGGGTTTCGAGATATTGAATCAAATAGGCACTCCTTCCGTAAATTGCCGAAGATTTTGATCGCGATTTTAGTATGGGTCACGTGGTTTGTGACGTCATTTGAGGCAGTACTGAAAGTACATGTAGCCAGCAAGGTAAACTGCATGTCGCATATTCATTCTCGTTGTGTATGTTTGACAATTCAAGTTAACGGGTGAGATGGTAGGAATACGGCATTTCTTGTCTTGATATTTAGAATCAGTACTATTCATTCTCCCAGAACGGAGGTTTGTTGAACTGCAAGATGTCCAGTATTTGTTGGTTTTCATGTGTTTTCTTTTGAATCTCATGCCTTTTGGAGTGGTTTTCCATCTTTGAGCTGACCGCCCAAATTACGTGTTTTACGTTTTTGGCCAGCCATCAAAGCACATTTTGCCTCAACTGACGTCACGATTACGGAAACTGCCGAAGCTATTTTTTCATCGGCATGAGAAGGCGATTGCAATACTGGCTCAATAAACTCGATTATATATCGCTGTTATTAATTACCAATTAACGCGAACATCTTTTTTATCACCAAATGTCCACAATGCCTTTATCTGAACAGGAATAAAACCATATTATGGTACCTTGCTACTATGACTTTAAGCCTATTGAAAAACTTATTCATATTCAGTGTGGGAAGGATCCAATCAGCATATCGAATGAGTTTAATAGATGCTGCTAATAACAATCGAAGATTTCAAATCAACGTAGGGTAAATACAGCTGTACAACTGTCAATATACGAAAACTGTCGCAATACAAAAAAAAATATGGTTTCACGAAACATTGGGCATCCACCAAACTGAACTACATACATAAGGCCTTCTGTATAATGAAACATTTCAGATACTTTTCATGTGTACTGAAATAATATGATTGATTTCAGACCAGACACTAAACAACGTCTTCTTGAAGCCATGCTGCAGGTTGGACCGGGAACCGTAGTGTTGACGGAATGTACAGTCTTGGATTGTTTGTATTTCAAATAAGTATACTAGTATCGGTATCAATGAGGGGACCCATGGTTCCCGGTTGGATGAGTGGGTATATCCCTAAGTGTATATATAAACGTACCTGACAGGGTTATTAATCTCATTGTTATCATTTAGATGAAGCTGATATCGCAAATGCCCTTGTTGTTCTTTAGATGTTATCCTCGAACAAATCATCAAGATATTAGTATTGCTGTTGAATACCACACTGGAAATACACTTGGTATTTTATCATTTGCTTGACTATCATGTAGATATGCTCAGCGTGATTACTATTGTTGATATATAGTAATTCTATTATTGATATTGTTTGCTTTCCAATTTGTAATGAATTGTGCATGCTCCTTTTTAGAGTAGAGCAATTTTCACACATCATTTATGGGTGTTCTTCATCAACTGATGTGTGTGGATTGGTTTTCTGTGAGTTGTTAGGTTACCGAACCTTTGTTCCGATAACCTATTGGCATGGCATTGCATCCGTCGTCCATCGTCATCGTCGTCCGTCTATATTTTTATCTTAAGTTTACGATCGAATCTTTCTGAAATTTTGCACATAAATGCCTAAATATATTTGAAGAGGGAGGTATTTTTTTTGTTTTTTCAAATTTTTTTTCAGAATGTTCGGGGTATTTTTCAAATGGGCCGATTTTGGATTTTGGTCGTTTTCTCAAAATCTGTTGAGTAAATTATTTTTCTAAGTGACGCATAAGACTCCTCATATGTACCTTTGTGATGTGTTTAAGTTTTGTTACCCTTGAATTGCTCGAAGTGGGCCATTTTGGCCCAAACCTGACTTTCTCATGTTAAATTCTCCTATGCTTTATAATGGGACACAATATTGCTAATATCTCACTTAATATTGATGCTAGAGGTTAGGAATCAATTGTGGACATATACGAAATGATACATGCTGAATATTCTCGTGACCTTGAATTTGACTTTTGACCTCATTTTCAAAGTCAAAGAAAAAAATGGCTAATATCTCGCTTATTATCAATTTTACAGCTTAGGAATCAATTGTGGACATATAGGAAATATATGCTGAATATTATCATGACCTTGGCCTTTGACGTTATTTTCAAGGTCAGACCATAATGGCTAATTTCTTGCTTATTATCGAATTGACAGCTTAGGAATCCATAGTGAACATATAGGAAATATGGGATTTATACCATAAGTACTACGAGAGACGCTGATTGATATGTACTTTTAATCTGTAATCCTCCCATTTATGTTTTATCTTGTATTGTATCACCATGATGTCGCACAGAAGCTCTGTGAGCTTTATAGTATTTTATTCAGTGTGCTGCGGCACCTTCGTGAATACTAAAAACGACAATAAATATTTCTATTATTTTCTCGTGACCTTGAATTTGACCACATTTTCAAGGTCATAGCAAAAAATGGCTAACATCTCGCTTATTATCGACTCAAAGTTTAGGAATTTATAGTTAAGATATAGGAAATGATATATGCTGAATATTCTAGTGAACTTGAATTTGATCTCTGACCTCATTTTCAATGTCATATAACAAAATGGCAAATATCTCGTTTCTTATTGACTTTACAGCTTAGGAATCAATTTTGGAAATACAGTAACTGTTATATCCTGAGAATTCTCATGACCTTGAAGTTGACCTTCGACCTTTTTTTCAAGGTCAGAGCACGAAATGGCAAATATATATCGTGACCTTGAAGTTGATCTTTGACCTCATTTTCATGGTCACAGGATAAAATGGCTAATATCTCGTTTATTAACGATTTTACAACTTGTGAATCAAATGTTGACACACAGGAAATGAAATATATATGCCAAATATTCTGATGACCTTTAATATGACCTTTGACTTCATTATCAAAGTCACAAGACAAGATTGTTATTATTTCTTTTATTATTGAATTTACAGCTTAGCAATCAATTGTGGACATACAGGAAATGATATATGCTGAATATTCTCGTGACCTTGAATTTGACCATTGACCTTATTTTCAAGGTCAGAGCATTGAATGGCAACACGGGACAAAATGTCTAATATCTAAAATATAAAACATATACTGTCCAGTAACCTTTCTTAGCCTTTTGGGCTAATTAATTTTTTGATGTGTGTTGATTTTGATACAACCATTTAACGTCTCAATAAAAATCCGCAAGCAGTGCAAACTGATTTGTAAAATGTCGTTATATTTTCATATGCACATTTATAACTTTTAGGGGGTTGCTGCCTTGCATTTGACTACTCGAGTTCATTTGAGGTTGTGTTCAAATCACCTAAAGTTGCACCATAAATGCTCTTGGACAATTCTGGGCTTCCAGATCTAAGAAAACACAATTTAGACACCGACAAACAAACATTCAGATTCCCAACCAAATCCAAGTTGAGAAAATCAATGTAACTAGCTCAATCCAAACGGTGCTATTAGTATCAAATTCAAAGCCATGTGAATATCACTTACACAAACACCCAGTCACCTAATGGGAGATCATATGCTCCAGGAAAATGAGCATCTCGTGCCCTGCATGGGACATCCGCTGTACAAGTACAGAATCTCAAGGACAGGATAAACGTGGACCTCAATCTAATCAGTACCTATTCAGTGTTCTAACCAGTTCTGAAGTTAAAATCCGTGCTCTTCAAAATTCGTAACCCATGCTCTTTTTATATCAAATTTGAATATAATGTTCTCAGTCAGTTCAGGGCATTTCATTGCATAGAGGAAACATATTTAATAATGATACACTATACGATGGATGGGATATACAATCTGATGATGTACATATATATTTCCCGGTTAATGCCGAGGCTCATATTAATATTTCTGACAACGTGGTCCATAACATGTCTGCTGATTTCACTCATACTGTAACGAGTGAACTACAAAATGCAAACAAATCTGACATTGCTTAGTCCTGTGTAACACATGCTGATACCTAAGTGAAAACTCTGTTTACTTTCTGTAAGAAGCATTCCAAATATCTCAAAGTATCACATATGAAGATCAATAGTGTTGATCCTCTGGAGGAGACTTGTCGGAAGTTATGTTGACTTGATGTTTGTTCAAGACACGAAATTAGACGATTCATTTCCAGTAAATCAATTTCACGTGTCAGGATTGAAACATCATAGACGTGATTAGAAGCATTATATAGATGGCATCATGGTGTATGTAGGTATCAATCTATTACCACAAATACAGTAGATTTTGATGATGACAATAACAAACGTAAAATACAACATTTTGCAATAGAAACAAAACCCGACCAAATAGTTTATCCAAACACACACTGGCGTCATCAGGGGCAGACAGTGTGTTAAATGTAGTTGTTTCTACTGTACACCTGATGGAATTAGTATACAACTGCCCAACAACCTATGAAAATATTTTAGAAATCCAAAACAAACCCCATGGAACAGATATATGACAAGTACATAAGTACCCAATCAATAGCCAGAAGGCTACTGAGTTGATGGTATCCTCGGGGACAGATTTAACGTCCGCCAGCAGTGACACCGACTCAGTGATATTCACTCAGTGACACCGACTCAGTGATATTCACTCAGTGACACCGACTCAGTAATATTCACTCAGTGACACCGACTCAGTGACAGCGACTCAGTGATATGACACATGTCACTGAGTGATATAAATATCGCAATGATATTTTTTTATTGGCATCATCAAAATTTGGTTATCAGCGGTAATAGTTTGATACATACATTTCTACCACTGAGCCGGTGTCACTGCTGGTGGAAGTTAATTCTGCCCCCGAGGATACCATCAACTCAGTAGCCTTTTGGCTTGTGATTGGGTACTTATGTACTTGTAATACTCCTAATTCACGGGTGTTGTTTCGGATTGTTAAATTGTTTCAATAAGTTGTTGGGCAGTTGTGTACTAATTCCATCTGGTGTACAGTAGAAACAACTATAAATACACACTGTCTGCCCCTGATGACGCCAGCGTGGCTTCAGATACAAGGTTTTTATTTGCATCATCAAAATTTGGTTATCAGTGGTAATAGGTTGACATTGACCACAAAAGACGAGAAGATTTTGAAATCAATACAAAATGAACAATGTCAGAATTGAAAGTATTGCCATAAAATCAGTTATCAACAGTGAGAAGTGGCTCTTTGTAAGCTTGTCAAACAACCGTAAGCCCCAGATAATTATTTTAACAATTTTGTTGAATCTATGTATCTGATGTATCTATAGTATTCACTGGCGATTTCCGTATTGATTTTTCTAAATCAAGTCACTGTGTCATGAACTTTTAGGTAGCTATGGTGTAAAGCATATTGTGAAAACACGCACATATTCCAAAAGTTCTAAGTCTATGTGCATTGCTGTTGTGAAGAGCAATGCCTATATGTTTTCCAAGGTGTCAGAGTATTTGATGCTGGGCTCACATATTTTCACTATATGATTTCGTGTGCCACCAAAATCCATATTCCATCCAGTGAGCTGAAAAACATTTGTTGTTAGAATTATCAAACATTTTGATGAAACTGAACATATTATTGATTTGTTTACAGCAAATATTCATGTTGCTGTAAGTTTTGATGATGTTGGGTTTTTGGTTATATTGCATATTGGTTTTTGAAATCTTTATTGAGTGAGGTGATTGAGCAATATCTTCCTCGTACGAGGAGTTAGAACCAACTGCTATTCATATTCGATTTGAATCTAGCATTTTGTCCGGTTTCAGGACAAAATATTCAAAATGTTCTCATTCGATTCTTTGAACTACTTGAATATGAATTCGATTATATGGACGTTGCTATGACTGATTTATCCAAAGCTTTTGACCATTTGCCTCATGAGTGGTTGATAACTAAAATGTATACTCATGGAGTAAATGTTCATACATATTATATAAATTTGAAGTATATTCATAATAAATTTAACAGGGTTAAGATGATGTCTGATGTTGGTGAGTACCTACAACGTAATGTTGGAGCACCTCAGGGATCAATATTGGGACCTTTCAGTTATAATGTTCGTTGTAATGATATTTTTTATATTGAAAATTAGCGTGATGTTTTGTTGATGCTAATGCTAATACAACACGTTGTTATGGAAAGTATGATGACGATGTGAAGATAAATTTACAGAATATAACATTTAAAAATGTTATAAAAAGTATATTAGGTACTTATGATTAGGTACTTATGTACTTGTCATATATCTATTCCATGGGGTTTGTTTCAGATTTCTAAATTATTTTCATAGGTTGTTGGGCAGTTGTATACTAACTCCATCATGTGTACAGTAGAAACAACTACATTTAACACACTGTCTGCCCCTGATGACGCCAGTGTGTCTTTGGATAAACTTTTTGGTCGGGCTTTGTTTCTATTGCAAAATGTTGTGTTTTACGTTTGTCATTTGCATCATCAAAATCTGACGATTGGTGGTAATAGATTGATTCTTACATTAAATTGGTTTAGTGCTAATAACATGAAAGTTAACTGTAATGAGATCACAACATTACAATTCAGGAATAAATGTGGCATGAGGATTGTTTTATTATAGCCCACTACATCATAACATCTGATCTTCACCTCCTTTGCATCAATTCCGATTTCGGCTGATATTAGATATCGGATTTGGTTTTGGTGACATAGTATGCTTTACATTTGGTGTTAGTTTCATTGCATACGATAAGTTCTGTGCGAAATACTGGAAAGCTCTGCATCATACCACAGTTGACAGTTGATTGTAATATTCTAGTCAATCATACAATCGAGTTCATAGCCAGCTCAGCTATGGTACAACTGCAGCAGAATTCATGAAATTAGTTACATTGACAGTCATGTGTACTTACTAACAATACTAATACACAAGGTTGAAATTGGGAGTACATTTCTTTGTCGTACAGATAATAATCTTAATTAAATATTACCATTATTCAGAACAATACAGTTCCAGTCAATACGGTTGAGTTATATATTTACAACATAATTTGCATATATATATATATATATATATATATATATATATATATATATATATATATATATATATATATATATATATATATATATATATATATTTACTGGCAAATCATATGCATGTGTAATAAGATATTGATAATGTAGTGACTACATAGAGTGATGTTAGGCCTATGATCATGTACTGACCACAGTGTGTGTGTAATATCAATGAGACGTCGAACTACCACAAAAAATGCATGAGCACTTCTAACTCGAGAAAAACTCAGGGTGACTGTTATGCTAGGAGGCCGCTCTCGCGCCTGCGAAGGTCTTATTGTTCGCCACTTCTTCCCTGAGAAGGGTCTATTGTTCTTGTTTGCACATTGGAACATATAGAGAGCTTCGCTCCTTTGCTATATTTTAAACGGCTTGGTTAGTTTATGATCATGCACTGACTACTACGTCACATCTGTCACTGGGAGATGTCATGGAATCCACTCATTCATTGATTTCATCATAGACGGTCACATGCGTCTGTCTCTGTAAAAGAGGCATGCAATTTGTGTTTCCATGCATGACTCTGCTAGTAAAGTTACATTAAGATATGAGATACTACATGAGTTTTGGATAAAAGTACGTATTAACTTGCTACCGCTAGAGGAACTGCAATACATTTGTAGAAGCATGAAAGCCTGATCCAACATTCATATGTAAAAATAAATGGTCAAATAATAATTTCATATCTCATGCACGGTTTCGTAACCAGCATCCAGTGTCGATTCTCGCTCATGTCTCATCTGACTAGCGCCATCTAATTCATTATGCGAACTCTGATTATTAGCATTGTTCACAGCGCCAGACTTCCGAGCCCTTCTGCAAAACAAACATTCATCACAGTGGATAACCAAAAAGACACCTTCCATTTTATATGCTCGCTCTGATAAATGGACCTACCTGTAACGAATCACGAGGATTGATGTCACGATGACAGAGATGACGACCACAACGAGTGCTGCCACAGTGGCTGACACAATGATCGCCAGCTGTTCTGTGCACTGGTCATGAACAGCTCCTGTCATTGACAAATATAAAATAATTTGGTTTATTGGAAAATAATAATAAACTAGATCAACGGGCACAATAAAACATATTTGAAATCAAGAGAGGCAGTATCTAGATGCAGAACGAACTGGTCATTGGGGTGAATGGGATGAAAAAAAATTATGCCCACCAAAGACAACTAGTTGGGCATCAGACCAAGTTTCTAGCTCATTGTTGTTGACGACCACCAGTCTGATCTGGCTGGGTTCGTAACCCGGTGACAGGTTCACTCTGTAGTTAGAGATTGCCAGAGGCATGGAAATACTGACCCAATCCATGCCTTCATTACGTCGGTATTCCAACCTTAGCGATGTCATCATGTCGCATCGACACGACCCAATTGCATACTGGAAATAGAATGCAAACTCATTCAGTAGCATATATACACCTGTGTAGTTCGATGGATATGTTAAAGTGGAAAAATCGGTTTTTACAATAGTTTCACTCAGAACAGTTCCCATGCAGTGATGCCAAATTAACAAAAATAGCTGAGAATATAGAAAAATACACAAACCTATCACTTGAAACTCGTATATGTATGGTATATTATAGTGATGGAATCCCAGGTATTCAGTTTGATTCTTTTGTGCTGCGATTACCGACACTATAGAGAAATTCATGTCTTTGTTTACCGTACTGGTCCTAATAGTGGCACGTGCACTAATAGTAGAGCACCTCCTATTTCCGCCAAAAATGTTCGATTTTTGTGACTTTCACTTCATATCTTTCTAATAAAATCTTGGAGTGCTCCAATCCACAAATTCATATTATTTGAATCATAATAAAGGTGATTGAAGGCTATAGGTATATTATTCGGTGATTTTCTTAAATTTGACCTCAAATCGACCACTGCTGCAGGAGGTCCTGTTTTGACACACTGTGCTACTATTGGGACTAATACGGTATATTAGCGCAGATGTAAACAATTCGTTCACATTGTGCGTTTTCACGGTATGTTCAAACTCAACTGCAGGGTCATCCAGACTTATTTTAGGGGTTGTAACGGTGCTATATCATCTAAGATATACTGCTAGCCAATTGGTTGATAAGAAAATGCAGAACCCGATTATTCCACTTTAAAGTAGCATAATCCATTTCTGGAATTTGTTTGGATAGCATATTCCTGATGATATAGCACCAATAGATCCTTCAAACTATGCCTGGATGACCCTAGATTGAAGTTTGAACATACTGAAAAAACGCACGATGTGAACGAATTGTTTACACTTGCGCAAACTCAAATAAAGTCACGTGTTGACATATGTTGTTTTTTGGGGCATATATACGAATCAAATTAAATATTGTGAGTTCCATCGCTATTATACAGCTTACATATATGTGAGGTACACGTAAGTCCGAGCAAATAAGCTGTATTTTTCCAGTATTCCTGGTGTTTTGGTATCACTGCGTGAGAACTATTTTGGACGAAACTATGCGAAAATCCTGACTTCTAATGTCACATTTTGACGAACTGGAAATTGCAGTGAAATTTTTTTAGTGTTCGTCTGTCTTGTAGGCATCCAATGATCACTTTCGCAGGGAAAACCAAAACCGATTGTGTCAGTTTAAGTCTGTGAAAGGAAGCTACTATCAAAATACAGACATTCCAAGTGAGCAGAAGAACAGTCTGGTTCGAGGAGGGGAAGACGTAGGCAATCACATTCTCGGGGGAATCTGGACCATTCGTAGACAAGCTGCAGTCTGTAGAAATCCATGAGAAATTACCATTTCATCTGGTTTGCACTTTGATCATCTTGTCTGAAGTACAGGACATGAACGCACAATGCAAACTCTGCACTGTTTATAATACCATATACATGTACATACTGTATAATACAAACCATGAAATCTTTGCCCTGTCACCTCGACCTCACACAGTAACATTTCATGGACATCCCTCCCACCAAACCTCGTGATGTACACGAAGCGCCCCACGATATCACAACTGATTGTGGCGGGTGCGATTTGAGAAACCTGTCCTGGGTGACGGCCACACTCCTGAAGTTCTGACAGACTCGGTCCCACACTCACCACGACATCCGTCAGACGCCAGGCGCCTGGTGAGCAAATGGTGTTGTAATTGAAATTAGTGTGGATAAAAAACCTTGAGCATAGTCTTAAAATTATCGTCATTTGATGTATCAGTATATTCTGTGGTAATATTATTTTCGTTCCTAGGCATGCTGCGGACCCTACTTTTCAAGCAACAACTCTGGTAGCAGGCACGACAGTTTATTATCTCATGTACTCACGAGTTCAATGAGCGTCTCGTCCACACAATTATGGCCCCTAGTAGCCCATACTCAGTCCTATTCGTCACCGTTATCATCCAAACATTTATTTAGTCCTGCTTTTATAATCCAATACGAGTCTGACTTGATTCTTCTCTATACGATCACAGCCATGTGCTTCAACTATTATCACCAAACTGCCAAGATGGAGGGTCTAAGTTGCTGCGCATGCATAAATTATCAGTCTTGTGGAACGGAAGTTGTGTTTTGATTGGTCGGTGATGCATAATGTGTTCAGGTGCATGTCTGTGAGTTTGTTACTATGTTACTATGGTGTCATGTGCATGGAGTGTGTGGTGGCGTGTTGAAGACATTGCAACATGTATGTATGCAGAGAGGCCATGTTAGGAGGTTTTGGGGGGATTACTGTCAAAATATACTGGATCTACACAATGAAGGTAAATGTGCATCAATTTATACTCACCACCACTCGATCCAGGAGTGTTGTAGAGCTTGACGCCTGTTACCCTGTAAGAGTCTTCCAAATCCACCCACCACTCGCCCGGCTGTCCATCAGAAGCATTAGTGATAGCACAATTCGGCCAGTCGTATCGGCCATCCACAGCCAGACTTGACGCAGGATGTCTGTGCCACAGGCCCGTCTGGTTGGTGGGTTTACCGCTCGCTATATTTTCTAAATATACATGTAATAATTACTTTACATTATACACAGGGGTTTAGTTTTGTATTTAAAATTATGCCATATAATTGTAATCTGCGGTGAAGCAAGAATAATTCAGTCAGGTGATACAGACTCACCCTGTACTGTGGTTGCATTCAACCGGTCGAAACTACACAATGTGACGGCATATAAAATAGTCACTCTTGGAAACATAGCTGGCATCCATACTACGAGGAATAATAATACATATTTTGAACTCTACACTTCAGACAGACCTTATATTCCGGACAGATTGTTGGTATTTATTGTAATAATGATGTCCCCTCATAGTTGAACATTTATTTTAGTGAAACCTTTATCGTAGGCGGCACAGAAATAATACATATTTAAACAATTTAAATAAATATATTGCTAATAATATTTACCATCTTCCACATTGTTGTTGTCAAAGGGAAATTGGCGAAAAACCATATTTTGTCAGCCGTCTTGTATTCAAGCAAATTAATATCGTTGCATAAAGCGTGATTTCCCGGAAATATCATGGACATATTATAAGGGAATATATTTTGTTGCAATTAACTCCCGAGTGGAGCATCAATTCGTTAGGACAACAATCATTAGTTGAGTTATGAATGCTCAAGTTAGACAATTTTGGTAGATTATTTGGGAACTTGGCACCTTCATATATCTGTATATGGAATATGGAGTGTCTAGGTAGCTTCCTCGTGTGAGAAAACATAGGAATATATATCTATTTTGTCTTGATCTGTTAAAATTCAGGAGGGGTATGACCATTCCAATATTTGGTCATGAGCGATGGTGCTCATCTTAAATTTGTTTTCATATTTCTGGAATCAAACCAAATCCGGCTTGGTCTTGTAGCTATAATCAATACACATTATCTGTACCCAGTCTGAATTGTACCAATTTTAGCGCTTTTACCACCAAATCCCACAATTATTCAACATATCTTCTGCAGCACCAAAGGTTCCCTCCAGTGAGCAACACTTGAGTGACCTCCGCGAATAGCAAAAGTGCTAAATCCAATTGAGTGTGAGCAATACTTCAGAAATGCAAGGTTGACCTCAAACTCAGACTCCAGTGCTCCTTGAGCCCTACTTGAGTCTACTTCACTTGAGTATGAGCTTTCAGAATACAAGACTTAGTGTTCATTTCCGTAGAAAACCAAAATAGAATAGAATGGTATCTAAGACTGGGTTCATTTCAGTGTTCATTTCCGTAGAAAACCAAAATAGAATAGAATGGTATCTAAGACTGGGCATGAAGTTACATACCTTCCTAGTAATTTACTTCATGACTCATAGTTGAATGTTCTTGTCCTTATTCACCTTCATGAGCAATAATAATAATGCATTATACTCGTTATTGGACCTATCTCGTTTGAGCGTGGTGTTTATGGTGCGAGTGTCAGGTCGCATAATTTCTATATAAATTTTCCTTTAAAGGATTCCAGAATCATTTACATTCTGGCGTTTACTGGCATTTATTTTTTCTGTGTTGAAACAACTATCATCCAGAACGATAAGATACTTAAAGCTATAACCACTTTTAGAATTGACCAAATTTATTCATTTTGTAATAACTTTATTCGCTCTATAAAATGAGAAATCATGCACAATTTGGTCTGAAAATATATATTTTGTGCCTATCAAACTCGGGCCAATCAATCTCGCAGGCATCTTTTTCCACAAAGCGGCCCGCGTTGTGGGCAGGCCGATCATTCACTCTCCGGTTATGATATGCACAGTTAATGGCGTTAATGGCGAGTATCTATCGCCGAGTTGTACATATTGCCAATATATTCCTGACAATCTCGAGATGTACAATCAGATTTGCGTGACAAACAAGTGTGCTAAATTTAGCCGATTTTAAACTTGGTTCCAACTTTAAAATACATGTGATATGTAAACATGAGGCTTGCAATTGAACTTACCGTCTAGCAGAATCCAAAGGGGAATATGACAGTGCGACCAGAGGATGGATCAACCACCCAGGGCAACATTCCATCGATTGTCATTCAAGTGGCAGTATTCTAGTAGATTCCATAAGACATGTAAGATGAAAGTTGATAAGATATGCATATAGGCATGCATGTTATGTATAAAACTCCCATTTTGCTGACAAACAAACATCGTGAATATTAAACATGAATATTAAGTATGGTCGGTCCTCGAGTCTTACCTCAGCTATGTTTCTTTGAGCAAAACAACGAAGTCAATAGAAGACTCTTCAAGCCGACCTTCTTGATGGTAGACATTTTTTTATTTATTAGGCAATAAACCTCAATGGGCGTAAGATTCCTATCAACACGTGTGATTTTGGGTTACCGTTCTATGGTTTGAGTATACTGTATTTAGGGTTTGGGGCAGGCATTTGGGTGTCAAAGCTGAATGTTTACACGGTGACTCTGGATACCCTGTAAATAAAACACCAAGAGTCCCCATCAATGTCAATGTGTTCCGTGATATGTCCCACGATAATGTGAGTTAGTTGTGGCGGGTGCTGTTCGAGAAAACTGTCCTGAAGGACGACCAGTCATCATTGTTCAGAAAACAATCTTTGATTCTGAGCTCATGTATTAAGCTACATTTTTCTCCCTCGCCTTCACGTAATTTCGCCCTCGCCTTTTCGTGATATTGCCTTCGCCATCGTCTTCGTCCACTCTCGCCTTCTTGTAATTTCGCCTTCGTCTTCGTGGTTTTTTCGCCCCCGCCTTCGTCCACTGTCGCCTTCGCCTTCTTGTAATTTCGCCTTCGTCTTCGCGTATTCTCGCCTTCGTGGTGTTTTCAGCCTCACCTTGCCCCCCCCCCCCCCCCCTTCGCCCACTTTCGCCTTCGCTTATTCTCGGCTTCGCCTTCTCGTAATTTCGCCTTCGCATACTGATGTATACGTATGTAATACAAAGTGATGGGCAGATCATGGCCTTCACATCTCAGATGGAATCCCTATACCTGGACCTTAAGCTGGAATATGGAGGAACCATGGAATAAGGAAGCACTAGAGTCCCCTAATCGTCCCTGGCATAATCCCTATCATTCACTCCCATTCCACCTAGTTCAAATGTCTCCTGAAAAAAAACATATGGAGATGGTGATCAGTATCGTTTTTCGAGTCTCAAGCTGAAGAAATGAGTCTAGAGTGGGTTAAGGGGACTTGAGACAGTGAGAAAAAACATGTAGCGGTGAAATGGGCCAGAGGATCCATCCGTAGGGCTGGAATTCTTTCCCAGCAAGAGGCTTTGTAAAGTGCCTAAATATCGGCCAGCGACCCAGAACATCCACATATAATGCTGTGAATCCGGCTGCAGAGATCATCAGGGACCCGACACCGACCACCGAGCCAAAGAGGGCACCCATAGAGCTGTAACTTCCCTCATTAACCACAAGACAGACCACCGGAAGAATCCATCACTGTGATGACAGGCACCCTCGTTGTTTCATTTACAACACAATGTAACTGTCAGGTTCCTATCCTGTGACGGACGTTGTGGCGATCGTGGGATCCAGCAGGTCGGAACTCTGGGAGTGTTTGAGACCTTTTTCCCGTTCGTTGACGTCACGACGAAAGTCACGTCAAAGGTATAGTCGGGAAAATAATTATTTTGACGTAGGATGTTCTAAAATGTTGTAATTTAGGTATCCTGTTAGCAGCATCGAAATCTGGTTGTATGACTTACATTCACAATCGTCAAGGGCTTCCACAGTGTTTTTGTCGCACTCTCAGTTTCACAGTTTTACTCGAGAACGTAATATATAGGCCTAAT
Organism: Terebella lapidaria; assembly: GCA_949152475.1. NCBI lineage: Eukaryota > Metazoa > Annelida > Polychaeta > Terebellida > Terebellidae > Terebella > Terebella lapidaria. The sequence goes on along the minus strand of OX424557.1, from coordinate 41,949,266 downwards.
ATATAATGATGTCAAATATCCGAACCGGGTTACACATTTATTTATGGTTACTGCATGAAAATATAAAAACATGCCTTGGGTGTGAAATTAGGCTCTCCGAGCTGGGATTAGCGACACATGTAGTTGACATATGACGACATTCACACAGTGACTGGCTCAAATTACTGCATAAACCGAATAATTGAGTGAAAGAAAATTAAAATTATTTATGATACATATATAAAAACATGCGAGTGTGTTTTCCGCAAAAAGATATCAGTCGAGTTTGGTCTGGCGGATGAATTCAGGATGCACGAATCCGATGGACGAGTGTATTCTGTGTTCATCCGCCAGACCAAACAAAACCGATATTTTTTGCGGAAAACACACGAGCGTGGTTTTTATTTTATCGCACACAACTGTTCAGACATCTAGGTATTGTCATAGTTCATACGAAAATTGTGGATCATCATGTCCAAAAAATCTCAAGTCGGCTTGGTGATTTTCGGTTGCTAAAATCGTTTGCATATATATGAGTGTGTTTTTTTGTGTACGGATCACAAACCTGATCCCGGATCTCAAACCTGATCCCACAAGAAGCGTACGGATCAGGTTAGTGATCTGGGGTCAGAAAGACCATAAAGATCGAAGAGATCTTATAAAACTGCTCTCAGCATTTGCTGTTGCAGTGTTCCCTACATTTTGGGAATGATTTGTATTGCATTTGCTATGTGTTTACCAAGCTACTAGAATACATGTACAAAATGATCCCTTTTTAGGGTTGGAGGTGTTTTTCGCGTACGGATCAGAAACATGATCCTGATCCGGGATCAAGTTTGTGATCCGTACACAAAAAACACACCATAGTATGACTTCACATTGTTCTCTCACCTAATAACGATCTTCACGTAATCCGCAGTAAAAAAAAATTGTTTCGGCCCGAAGTGGCTCAGCAATTGATACAGAATAATTTAGGGTGATACAGAAAAAGAATAATGTAGGGTGATACAGAAAAGGTTATCACATCTTTTTGGGTCCCGTAGCATTGTAGTTTTAGTGTGTGATAAAATATAGAATGATGAATTACTGCATTGATTATATTACTCACTCAATTTTAATTATGAGAATGTAAGCATATAAGAAAATTATAAATACATGTAAAATAAACATCATGTAATGTTCATGTGAAATAAATACATGATTGTACAACTGCACAATTTAAAGCTATAATCACTTTTAGAATTGACAAAATGTATTCATTCTGCGATAGCTTTATTTTGTCCATAGAATGAGAAATTGTAAAAATTTGGTTCTGAAAATGTGTATTACGTGCCTAAATTGAGTTTCCAATTTAGGATTTGCAACATTTTTTTCCTAAAAGCGGCCCGCCTTGTGGGCGAGTTCTACACACAGTCTCATGACGTCATTGGTATTTGTCTAGATACTGTGGCAACCGGCAATGTAGGCAGGCCGATCATTCTCTATCCACTGTTTTTATGCACGATCAACGGCAATATTCTGAGTATCTGTTGTCGAACTGTGCATATTTCCTATATATTCCCGACTATCTCGAGATGTACTTTCAAGTTTGCATGACAAAAACGAATGCTAAATTTGGCTGATTTTAAAAGTGATTCCAACTTTAACAGAGACTGATCCTCTCTGGTCAATGCCAACTCAACACTACATGCCTGACGACCACGTAAACCCGTTACTGAGATCAACTACATTGGAATGCAGCCAGTCCCTGAGACATTGGAAGGTGCTCCAATGAATTACAACTTCTGGATAGGCCTGTCCTGTGCAAAGATGCCGATCGCCACTGACCTGAATATACTACAGTTGATCGCATTCCAAGTTATAGCAGTCTCAATCACCAATCGGCAAGACATCGTATCGGTCCAGAGAGTAGTTGTATGTTGTATGAGCCTATGTTCTTTGTGTACTGCAGAGATCTACACATTGAAAGAAATAATATACTCTCCATTGTCACTCAGAGTATGAGTGATGAATATTATGAGCTCACAAACTTTGCTGCCGCTGATAAGGGTTTGCTGGCAAAAACAACAGGAATTCCATCCCTTCTATACATTTCTCCTTCACTGCAGAAGACATCAAAAACTAGATAGACCAGTGGGCAACACGTTCCTCGTGAGTCATAAAGACGAAAGCGAAACGCAAAGATGATTCTAACCACACGCTGCTCAATGGGAACAGGTTATCTTTTGCTTCAAACATACTCCCGGGACACAGTACCATGTAAACCAATGAACTGTATCCAGTATCCTTCGTGGTGATCATTACACCTGAAACTTTGGCGAGAACACTAATAAACCCCAACCTGGATATCTCCAGGGGAGAGAGAGAGAGATCTGCTCTCCAATCTTCATCCGGTGTTCTACCAGTGTTTTTCCAGAACTTCAGAGCATCGCTATCAGCTCTTGCAGGCGATTTACTGGAAGAGACCAGATGTCGCGGACAAGATTCAGGATTTAGTGTGCCCCATGGATACCAAGAATCTTGGAGACAGAATGGCATCATGCACAAGCTGTGTCATAAATCAAATCCTGGACCTAAAGCACTACACATGCCCAGAATTCCAGAACAAACTACTTGGCATGGTGACAAGATTATTGTAGAAGCCACTCAGAACATGTTTTGGGCTTCGGTCTGGAACCTGACGCGACTCTCAGACAGCCCCGATCACAATGACCAGGAGATAACGTGATGGGCCTTTTACTAGAAGACCTCAGGGACCCAAGTCGTAACACACCACCCAAAAGTGATCGCACACCACTGATCAAACTGATTGATGTCATGCTTTCACAGGCTCTCCACCATGCCTCAACGTCCTCCCGCTCGGTATCTCCAGGAACTGACAAGAATCTGAGGCATGGTATTGAAGCACGCTGTCACTGTTCGTTTGTTTTGGAGATGATACACGCAAATGAGGAAATGATCCATGCAAAAGAAAAGTTCCAATGTCAGATCATGCTATACAAATCATGTCGATGGTTCTTCGCCACTGAATTGTTGAACAATTCTCAGGGGCAAGAAATAATTCCATTGAAGGTGAGGGCCTGTTTGATTTGATGATATTCTCTATGCGGGAGAGTGGTGTTAAGTATGTGGTGGATATAAGACAAGTACAAACAAGTTCAGTCACACAATTTAATCAATACCTAATGCTATAATATTTGTCGGTAGTCTATATGTTGGTATTTTTTATGGAGTTATTATTTAACATCAGGTGTTATATTGTTATTGGTGCTGATTGCAGATATGCATTCGACACTGACGGTGTATTACGTCGTCATTCAGAGCAGCCTGACGGAGCTGCCTAAAGTTATAACACAAGGTCAGATCTTCGATAACTTGCAATAATAGTGTGTAATATAATCAACACATAATGCTGACATTTTTTAAAGAAAATGTGTCTTTATTCAGGTGCGAATGGTAATGGTAAGCCTAACAACTGAACAGGTATGTGAGGGAGGAAATTATGTTTCCAGCTGTGCTGTGGATGGCCAGTATAGATGACCAAACTGTTCTGTCACTGATTCTTCAGCCGGGGGAGTGGTAGCCCCATAAGTGGCTCTTCAACCTAGTGATCGATATGGGCGGTTGATGGAGCCACATGTTGCGATTTCCAACCAAAGGTGTCATGTGGCTCCATCAACCGCCCATATCGATCACCAGGTTGAAGAGCCACTTTTGGCACTAGGGGAGTGGTAGGTGGAGAGTCTCACAGGGTGACAGGCGTCCAGCTCTGCTGCACTCCAAGTGGTCATGGAGGTAGATATACAGTATCTTTTGTCAGAAATGTAATTTGATGCAGCGAATAAGCAGCCTATGCGTATTTACATCTGCTGATGACGTGACGATATTTTGACTGTCTGAATGTTTACAAACGAGCGTTTTTCGTCCAACGGACCTTGTGAAATGAGCCGTGTCAAATAAGACGAATTGGCTGTAGAACTGGTGATCATGGCGAAAAGTTATTTCAACTCAGTTCCAAGTACAATTGTTCAGCAGTCCAATTTGAGGTTGGAAAATTCGAGGTTCAGACAAACGAATAGCAATGAAGCAATGTGGCTACACTTGTGGCTGAATTTCAACGTGGGCAGTACACAGAACGACACGTAGAATCGACTTGGTTGCGGCTTTAACATCGACGGATTTCAGCACGTAACTGCCAAGCATCATTTCAGGCGAGCTCATTGCTAACGAGGCTTCTAACGAGGATTCTTTAGGGATGGGCATCTACTGTACATACATCCTTCGTACTGTACACGTGTTTTGTTTACAATATATACTTTAATGAATGATGCTTATGCGATACGTATTTAAATGTATCATTGTGTATCATATGGGGTACCTGACCTTTGGTCCTTTAACCTTTTGTCTTGGCGTTTCGTTCGTCATCCGTCCGTATACAGTTTTATCTATATTTATACGAACGATCCTCTCTGAAATTTTGCACAGAAATGCCTAAAAATATTTCGGGAGGGAGGTATTTTTTACTTTTCAATTATCGCAATTTTTTTGAAAATGGTAGCCATTTTTTTAAAGAAAAAAGCCAATTTTGGAGTTTGACGGCCGTTTTTTGAAATCTGTTCAGTAACTTTTCCCCCATTGATGCATAAGACTCCCCATATGTAAGCCTGTGATGTGCATGAGTTTCGTTAGCCTTGAACGCTGGAAATAGGCCATTTTGCCTCAAATGGGACTTTCTCATTTTGAATCCTCCTATGCTTTATACTGAGATTATTATTGCTAACATTATTGCCAATATCTCAATATATTAATATTGATATTAGAGACTGGGGGTCAATTCTGGATATATTATTTCCAAGGTCAGATAGAAAAAATGGCTAATTTCTCACTTATAATCGACTTTACAGCTTATGAATCAACTGTGAACATACAGGAAATGACGTATGCCGAATATGTTGATGACCTTGAATTTGACCTTTGGCCTCATTTTCAATGTCAGAGCACAAAATGGCTAATATCTCACTTAAAGTTGGAACCAACTTTAGCATTCTTGTTTTTCACGCAAACTTGAACTTACATTTCGAGATTGTCAAGATTATATAGATAATATGTACAGTTCGACGACAGATACTCAGAAAATCGCTGTTAATCGTGCATAAAAACATTGTATAGAGAATGATTGGCCTGCCTCCATTGCCGTTTCCACAGTATTTAGACAAATGCCGATGACGTCATAAGACTGTGTGTAGAACTCGCACGCAACGCGTTACCCATTGCAAAATTACCCGTTGAAAAATATTTTGACTTCATTCCTTCATAATGGAGCCGCAACAACTGTATTCCTAGAACACTTGAAGATATTGTTCAGATATTGACAATTTCAAATGAATTGGAAGTCATATATGGCGATTTGCCTCGAAACCTTGAAATGTCAAATCATCCTTTTTCTGATCAGATTTTAGATTTTTGTTTCAGACCATGCCATTTGAGATACTTGATGTTGCATTAAAAGATGGAGTGCCTTGAATCATCATAAGGCCTGATACATAGGCCAAAAAGGCCCCAAAAAAACACATTGGAATCTGGGGCAAAAGCGCTTGTACATTGACCTCAGGTTTTTAAAAGAAAATCTATATGTTTATAGGAAGTCTTATATGGAGCATATTTCGATGACCCTGAACTTGACCTAAGTTGACCTTGAGTAGTAATTGTTGAGGTAACATTTGACGTGAATGATGTGAATTGACCGATGCAGACAGAATGCTTGTGACAAAACTTAAATTTGTATGATTAACATGTACAGGAATTCACATCAGGTTATTCTTTTGTTGATCCTGAATTTAACTTTTAGTAAATTTGACATGTCATTTCTCTGGTAACTTTTCTTAACCCTTGGGTTAATGTCTCAAACTGTCTGATAACTTTTTTTTCTAATTTTATCCTTCTATGTACATTCATAATGTGTACAATTTTCGTTGCCCTTAAGCCGCCTATCTGCGTATGGCGGCCATTTTTGACGGGTTGGCAAAAAAATATTTTGCCCAAATTGAATCATTATCTTTGTTTAGATCATTTCCAGCAAAAAAAAAAATTTGCCATGGAAACATTTTTTGGACTTTTTGAAAACTTCATCCAAATTTCCTTCATAATGGGAACTGTATGGAGTAAATTTCAAGAACACTTCAAGAAGATTCAAATGGGAAGTTAGATATGGCGAATTTACAGGTGAACTTGAATTTGCCTTCTATGATCTTGAAAGGACAAAACGACCATGTTTGTGAATAAATTTGTGGTTTAACACTATACACATTTCTCTGGTAAACTTTCTTCACTCTTAGGCCAATGTTTCATCATGGATCAATAGTTTTACTAAACGGACAGTTCGAAGCTACTGACTTCGAATATATGCAATATTTTTTTCAAAACTAAATTTTACTTCGATATATGTAATACACAATAATAAAATATGTGCAAAGCAATTTTGATGATTACAATCTGTCTGAGACGATTCCCCAATTTTTTTTTAACACACATTTTTGCGAGTTTCGTATGAAAACAAACGGAATGGATTCATCTAATAGCAACTGACTTTGCGTCAAAATATCGGCTTTGATAGCAATGGAGATTTTGATGTAGATGTTTTGGGTAATGAGGTTCCTGTTTGCCACCAGGATCGCCACCATGTAATTCGGGTATAGATAAACCATAGAAACAGTCTACTGTGCCAAATACATACAAAAACGTAATAATGTTGCATTAAAATTTTGTCATGTTTGTTTTTGCATAATGGAGACAATGAACATGACGTTTTTTGCACTTTTTGGGCATAATAGACTGTTTCATAGCCCCAAAAGCACATGGCATCAGCAGGTACCCCATTCATTGACTTCGTCATAATCTTGGATTCAGGTTGTTAATAAGACTACTGTATTGAGCTAGCATATACATATATGTTACGAAAATACTTCAAATTTTACACAACTGACATCCTGTATTATACATGTAGATTATTTACACGCATCATCAAATATACGTTTTGTAACAGGATAAAATGATATTTATTAAATAAAACTGTTACTTTCCACACTCTAAGATATCCCACGCTTCACCAGTGTTTGTTTACAATAACTATGATACCAACAATTCAACAGGTTTTCTACTTGTGGTTATGGTTGTTGCTTCTTGGTTGTTGTACAGTTGAGATGCACAGTTGAAGCAACTAATTTACACACTTTTTCAGTGAAGTTTTGGAAATGAATATTTGCCCGGGCTTCTAATTTACCCAGTATTCCAGCATGCTTCATTTTAATTTACGTCCTCAAATCTTAGTAATGTGGTAATATATAACATAAATTTAAAATGATGTAGAAAAATTTAAAATCGTCATTTTTCGATAGTCAGGAGGAAATTTCACACAGGGTGGAAACGTAGTACAGACTTTTTCTGTCGATTGATATGGCTTCATAATGGTCTAAGACAACCTTTTTCAGAGGGTGTGTAAAATTTTCTCCCGGGCTAACTTTTTTATGGCCTTTTTCAAAATGGCCGACATTGAAAATTTGATATTTTAGGAAAAAAAGCAAAATTATCCTCCTGTCATGATGCTTTTGGTCTATTAAGGTGACATTTAGTTATAAGGAGATATATTCTTCACAACAATACTGATAATACCGATTCAAACGCGCCGAAATTGGAAAAAAATCCAAGATGGCCACCAAATTCTCGCCATTTTTACAAAAATGTTCATAACTTCCTGCCAAATTGAGATAGGAAGCCAATTTTGGTGTCTAACCGTGGGTTTTGGGGTATGAGGATTTCAAATATATAACCAGTTTTGTGTTTGGATGGTTCGAATCTGCTCAGAATCCAAGATGGCTGCCAAATTTTAGCCCGATTTCGCAAATAAGCACCAATGAAAGTCATATATATCAAAATAACAAGCCAACTCTGGTGGCCTGTCCTGGGCTTCGGGGTATGAGGGTGCTACTTGAAGAAATATTCTTGTGTGTAGATGGTGACTGGCCAATTTATAGGTGTTCAAAGGCGAAGATAACCATTAATTAATGTGAAACATGTAAACGAACCCGTCTAATAGCGCCCACTCGCACAAAATCAACAGAATCAACCACTATCAGACAGAAAAAAATATTTCTGAGCCAACTCTTCGGGAGGTCCGTTGGTGATAAGGCACGGGCATTGATGCCAAATTGGTCATTGTTAAATCTAACACACACACATTGTGGTCGGCGTAGAGGTTTGGATCCTTCGATGATCCTCAAGACTGTTCCCATGACGCCTCTCACCAGACCATCCTCTACATTGGGATTGCTCATCATAGTCATCATGGAGCCCTAACAGAGTGTAACATCAGCAGAAAGGTTGCATTCAATGGGTACAGGTGTGGTATTCTTCTTCAAGCCAGATAAATTCTCGATAACATTCACAACCACAATCTTCGATTTCTGTCTGTTCAAAGAATCAGTCATCTCTACATTGTGTGCAGCAGCAACTTCTTGGAAAGGAAACACATGAAGTACATCTGCTTGGATCTGTGATCCTTAAGCATCTCCTAACTTTCAGAGCTCTATGATTCAACATCTCCGAAAGCGATTTGTCATTTTTTTGTCTCATTATGTCGGTCAAAGTAGTAACCTTGAAGTCGTCCCAAGGCTCTGCAAGGGCAGCTGGGTCTCAGTATTTGTCCTCTTACATGCGGCAGTGGATAAAATCACTGACTGCCAGAATCATGAAGAACTTTTGTTTCTCGTGAGTTGATCCAGACGACCTCTGATGAAATTCAGCATGACTCTGCTGAGATCTCATCAATGCTTATCAGCTTGAGGTTTTATTACCTAACCTTTTGGGGCAGTGATGAGCTCTTCAGCAAGTGGTATATACTTTTGTCCCACACCCCTTTGCATGGAAGCATGGTTCCGCCACTGATGGTAAATGCTTCTTTGCCAGTTGGAGCCACACATTAGATCTTTGATGACATAAAACTTTCCTTTACCAATATATTGAAAGTCCCCAGACATTTACCATTCATCTTATCGATGCACCACTAGCGAGTTTGAATGAAGACTTTCCCTTGCATACTGTTCATGCACTGCATGAAAACTTGAGCCTGGTTCTATGGGATTGCCAAGATGCTGTGCTCTACTGACAACTAAGCCCATCTTCACAGTGCTTACACAGATTAAGGTACCGCGCGGTACCTTAATCAAAGATGGCGGGAGGTAGGTTATGCTTCGACCTTTCATCGGCGATTTCTAGCATATACATTAGGAATGCGCATATATTTTTGTGGTTTCTGAGAGGGGGTTACATCATATACACTGTGAATAAGTTACAAGAGATGCTATACTGGCAGTCGCGAGTAATTTGAGGGAGAAGAAATCGGCTTGATTATGGTACCGCGTGAGGTTGATTAAGGTACCACGAACAGCCTTGAATCGTGGATTATGGTACCACAACTACCCAATTTATCCATTTAATGTTTTTTTCTGTTAACGAGGTGCTATTCCAGTGTTACTTTTTTGACACACAGTCACCCGAAAATGGCAATATTTACGAGGTTCAGTCTGTTTAAAAGTGTTTAATGTTTAAAGGTGTTTAATGGTGGCTACCAACTTTGTCCTAGACGAACATAATATATGAAATAGACATGCTGATACCACCGGCCTCGAGGTAGGGCTCGTTTCCATGGCAACAGGTCTATTTCCCTTCAAAATGGCAAAAATATTGAAGATCGGGCTGCTTTAAAGTGTTCATGTTTAAGGAAAGATCAACAACCTTGTCTAAGATATAAACCACAGGTCTGTGGGACAGGGATGGAATGCTACCAGCGTGGCCCCTGTGTGGGACTCATTTCTATGGCAACAGGCAGTCTTAACCATCCGTGCCAGTTCTATTTTTTTTGCACAAAAGGGCAAAATAATGAAGATTGGGCTGCTTGTTAATGGATAAATAGCGAGGATAATCGGCAAGAATTGAATATATTACATACAGTTGTAAATGACAAGTTTCCGAAGAACAATATCCTACATTCAACGCAATTTTACTGCAATATCTCTCAAATTTTTGTTTCTATTGTGAGACAGTTTTGTACAGCTAATAGTCAGATTCTATTCATATGACTCAAATGATTACTGAGTACAGAACCATTTTTACATTTTTAAACTATAACATTTACAGAACAAGTAATCATACAGACCCCAATAGAACAATTTATGTGCATTTCATAAATACATCACTGCACTTGCACCATCCTATTGTATGCCAGTTATAAACCTCGCTGTCACTATGGTGTCAGAGGAATCAATTGATTGACAACACGGCTTATTTCACATGAACGGTTCTGCTGGCAATCTCTAATATCTAAATCATCTTTCATTAACACCCTGCAGCAGTGCTAGACAAGAAAAAAGTCTCCAAATTTCCTGACACAGATTCGGTGGCTAAGTTCTGTGATCGTTTTTGAAACGTCTTCAGCAACAAACTTGCCAAGATTACATTAACGTTCTCTGATGATCACCCAGTGCTAAATCAGATCACATACAAACTCGAGAACTTCAAAAGGCTAACATCAAACGAAGTGTGTAACATCATCAAATCTTCACCATTGAGATCATCGCGAAGTGACCCCATCCCAATTCCGCTGGTGAAAAAATGTCAGGAGTTTTTGCTGAACTCCTTGCTCTGCAGTGGTGTATTCATGTTCGAAAGTGCACTCATTTTTCTGATGTGGTACCATAATCTTCTACGCGTGGTACGGTAATCACAGGCCGCTCAGCTCTGTGTGGTCCCGTAATCAAGCCGATTTCTTCTCCCTCAAATTACTCGCGACTGCCAGTATAACATCTCTCGTAACTTATCCACAGTGTATATGATGTAACTCCTTCTCAGAAAACACAAAATATACGCGCATTTCTCATGTGTATGCTAGAAATCGCCGGTAAAAGATTGAAGCATAACCTACCTTCCGCCATCTTTGATTAAGGTACCGCGCGGTACCTTAATCTGTGTAAGCACTGTGATCTTGGTGTTGGAGCTCCGAGGCAGGCACTCAATCTGGCAGGTCTTCCAGACTGATGTCCTCGAGGTCAGCGTAATCTAGGTTGGCTTTTGTTTCCAAGCATCCAACCGCCACTTGCTGGGAAAATGTGTGCCATGACATCTTCTGCAAGATGATTTTCTCGGAGTTTTTCATGGCTACTTCAACCTTTTTGATATGATTTCCAAATAGCGCTTGCTTTCCTCTGGTAATGTTGCTGATGCTTGTCCTTTTGCCATAGTAGGAAATGCTCCCACACATTTAAATCCATTTCAACGTGGTGAAGATAAAGAACCATGAGATTCTGATAATGTTTCTCACTGTCCCTACAGATGTGCAAGCTTTACTGGAAGATTTCCGTCTTAAGATCTATCATTTATTCCCAGCCAACTTCAATGAAGCATATGGAACTTTGGACCGGTTGTCGTTGTTATGGGTAGAATTTTCTTCAGATGGTTCATAATCTCTGCCTGGTTTACTATCAACATTGGAAAGGGATACAATTTCAACCAGACAGGTCTTTGAGAATATCTCCAGGAGGGCGTGCATAGTACATGTACATGTCTAGTACAGATATACAGTGTAGCCACACGTCTTCAATGCCTGAATCTCAGTGGCCCAGCAGTAAGAATGGAAGTGTCAGTCTGGTACTTGTCGGATCTGCAAGTATCCAAACAACATTCCGACTACAGTTTTTGAGAGGTGTGCCTGTGGCCTTGTAAATAGCCTCCACGACACTCATCTCCCTGTTGGTCAGGTATGTTTTGCCTAGTCATTATAGTTTATCGTCTGTTTTATCCCAGCATATTGTGCTCTGCATGGTTCTTCATGAATGAGCGGACCATCTTCACTCTGCTTCTTGTTGCAATAATATGACACAATATATCGAATGCAGGCGTATGCATCAACAACATATTGCAAGTCAAAATTAGGATTCCATGCTTTCAAAGGGTTTTGATTTGTACTGACTCACCCATTAGTCTTTGTGTTTATGTTTATGTACAACCATTTCCGTGGAGGCTATAATGTTCCAGGCTTGTTCTTCAGCAGCGTTTTTTCACTCATTTGGATCAGTGTCTGCTCGGATGGCACATAAAGGTCTGACAAGAAGGTGGACGGGATAACCTGAACCTGTGGGTCCTGTTACCCTTCTTGCATGACTTTGTATAATTCTTGGAATGAAGCTGAACATCATTTATATTGTCATGTTACTTGCTGTATCTAATTAGTCCTTATCTTGGCTTTTTGACAGTTGGATAGCTTTAAACTGGCCAATCACCATATACACACAAAAGTATTTCTTCAGGTAGCACCCTCATACCCCATACCCCAGGACTGGCCACCAAAATTGCCTTCTTATTTTAAATATGTGACGGTTATTGGTGCTCATTTGCGAAATCGAGCTATCGTTTGGCAGCCATCTTGGATTCTGAGCATCTTCGAACCATCCAATCATGAAACTGGTTATTTATTTGGAATCCTCATACCCCAAAACCCAGGGTTAGACACCAAAATTGGCTTCCTATCTCAATTTGGCAGGAAGTTATGAGAATTTGTGTAAAAATGGCGAGAATTTGGCGGCCATCTTGGATTTTTTCCATTTTCGGGACGTTTGAATCGGCATTATTAGTATTGTTATGAAGAATATATCTCCATATAACTAAATGTCACCTTAATAGACCAAAAGCATCATGCCAGGAGGATAATTTTGTTTTCTTCCTAAAATATCAAATTTTCGATGTCGGCCATTTCGAAAAAGGCCATAAAAAAGTTAGCCCTGGAGAAAATTTTACACACCCTCTGAAAAAGTTTGTCTTAGACCATTATGAAGCCATATCAATCGATAGAAAAAGTCTGTACTACATTTCCACCCTGAGTGCCATATGCTCAATATTCATCCTGACTATAGTATAGTGTTTATCAACGGACTTAATATTGAAAGTAGAATCGTATCAATCTTAGTCATACGTATTCATGTCATATTCGTGGGACAGATAAATCTAAGAGTTCATTCCTTTGTAATGTTCTACAAGGTTTGATTGGGGGTAATATTCATCAAATTCATTAAATTCCTCATTGTAGGAGGACAAATAGATATCACTGACCAAATCGACGGAAGACATATCAAAAATGCATACAAACTATTAAATATGCATAATAAATGATTGAATATGCATATAAAATAATAAAATGCATAATAAATGATTAAATGCACATATGAAATATATTTCACGCATATAAAATATTAAATACACGTAATAAATGATTAAATATGCATAAAAATAATAAATATGCATGTAAAATGTTAAATACGTGTAATAAAAGATTAAATACACATATGAAATATTGAATACGCATATAAAATGATTATATACCTGCCACAGATATTTCGAACTTTTTTAAAAAACAAAAAAGCAATGTCCTATACGAGCCACAGTAGATTTGTGTTCTGAAAAAGTGAAAATTTCCTGCTCCGCATACACTAAATTGGCGAATCGAGACGTATATAATATTATGCACAATATTATGTGAGCGGGATAATACCTCCATCATATCTGGGGCAGACTTGGCGTAACTTTCAATAATCATGCCGACCGTAGAACTTATTGAAAATCGACCTCAGTTTTTTGCATCGCATATTCCTGTTTGAACAATTTCGAAATCGAACCTATGGGCTCGGACTATAAATTCGATTTGAGATGAACATGGTCTGGCATGTTGATTAACTGTGACTAATACAAGATGTGAGCTGGTGATGTCCATCATATATCCATTTACAGGTTCTAATAGCCTATGAGATTGGCCTCAACGTTGGACTACACAATGAATGTTTGGTGACCTGTGGGTAATAATTTTGTGTTGACTTGTGCTATTTTGGTTATATTTGGACATAATCTGCATGATGAGTAAAACACGGACTATTTCGAGCTATTAGTCATCACAGCTAGGTAGAGAACTACATAAACTATGGAAACATTGATTCGAAATGAAGAAAAAAATTGAACACGCATAAATGATTATTAATTGGAGTGATGTTACTACAATGGAGTGATGTTACAACAAAACAGTTTGTACATATCTCTGTCATCAGAACTAATGCACAACATATACGCTGATTGAAACACACCAAATGGAGATGAAGACTCCAATGACAGTGGCAGTGCTATCTAAACCAAGAACGAACACCTGGCCCTGCACATTTAGGGGGGGGTGGGTATACCTATTCAAATATATTTCCCTGTTGTTACCAATGCGTTTTGGTGTTGTGATTTGGGTCAGTGTTGTTTTTGTCTACCCAAACTCTCTTCCTCAAGATCGTATAGATTTTCGTAACTCCCACTCGGTGTGATTCGAGAGCCGCCACAAAAGGTGTTCCACTAGTTTAGGTTCATCATTCTGTAGCTTACCGGCTTGCTCGAGCAATGATCAACTCAGACGTGAATAGATGAAGATTTATATACACAAGATCATCGACCTACAATTATTGACGATCACCCGCGTGACGTTAAGATGAATAGATCAGACATGAAGCACTGTTCAAATCACATTAAAAAATAAATGGTGCATGAGGGCACAGTTAAAAGAGTTCTTCGCTTGAAAGACTTTTTCCCGTCCCTGGCATCACCCGTTACTCCAAGCAGGTGGTCTAATCCCTGTGACCTAAGGATGTGCGAAAGAGTCAGCCGTGCGTCGAGGTCGTACGGCCCGTCGTAGTGGTGGTGACGATTTCTCCCCAGTCGATGTCGCAGTGCTCAAGCGGCCGTCCGTTCGTTCTTCTATAGCCAAGGTGGCTGCTCGCGCATCCTCGTCCGCGAACGATTCTCGTGGTGCTTACGTCATCCGCGTACGGTTCTTCCGCGAACGGTAATTCTGTAGATGACTGCTCTGCGAATAGAAAAGTTCTTCCGCGAACGGTTCTTCCATGGTCGGTCTTCTATATACAACTCCTCCGCAAAGGTTCTTCCACGAACGGTTCTTCCATGGTCGGTCTTCTATATACAACTCCTCCGCAAAGGTTCTTCCACGAACGGTTCTTCCATGGTCGGTCTTCTATAGACGACTCCTCCGCAAAGGTTCTTCCACGAACGGTTCTTCCATGGTCGGTCTTCTATATACAACTCCTCCGCAAAGGTTCTTCAGCGAACGGTTCTTCCATGGTCGGTCTTCTATATACAACTCCTCCGCAAAGGTTCTTCCACGAACGGTTCTTCCATGGTCGGTCTTCTATATACAACTCCTCCGCAAAGGTTCTTCCACGAACGGTCCTTCCATGGTCGGTCTTCTATAGACGACTCCTCCGCAAAGAGTTGGATCACATTAGGGTACCAGGAAAGACAGGGCATCGGGGAAACCAAAGCGATCTTCGGGTGAACCGTTTCAATTCTACCCTTCCTGTAGAATTCTGGTACCTTGAATTTTTTCCTAGTAAAATAATATGACAAACATAAATTACATAGGACGGTAATCAGAATGTTTCGTTAACAGGTTCTTGTCGGCAAAACCAATTACCGTACGGCTATTTCGTATTTCGCTTCGAAAAGTTTCAGGCTTGTTTATCGTAAATTATTCAATGTAATAACATCAAATCAACTCGGATGATAAGTTTCTGTTGTACCAGGTGTGCCGTTAATAGATTGTGAGGCGTATAGCCATTTCTTTCAACATATGGGGCCTTTGAAAATTCTCATCATGATTACCGTAACGTGAAAGCCGACTTTTGGTGTGAGTAGGATGATAGTGTCTTGATAAATGTTTTCAATGAATAAAAAACAACTACCGTAAACGTAAATGCGGCAATAATTGTCAGAATATTGTGTACTACATACATATACCATATTGAAATCATGTGCGTCGTGATTACATATATTTTTTTTTAAGTCAGCACGAGCAGCTTCACAGACGAGGAATATAATGTATGGATTTCAAACATATATATAATTCTTCGTAAGTATGACATTCGTACAAAGCGTATAAATCAATTCGATACTTGAATGTAGAAAAGCTATATGTCATTAAACACTACTCAAACATCACTATCTTATCGAACCGATTAAACAGGTTGTTGTGGCTGCAGCTGAATGTAAAATTAACCAGGAGCGTTCATCTCTGTTGCGCTTAACTTTGTTGCTGAAGTATATCCAATTCAATGCTCCAGAAACGTTTCAGTCATTTCAAGAACACAACATATCGATATACCCATTATATATACACACTCGAGAAATGTGCATGTGTTTTGCTAACACACATCTGACAAGACGAATTTTCATCAATAAAATTATGACAAAACGTGATAGAATAATCAAAATTTTAGTAGTAACTTAAGGAGCCCCGGTACCTCAACTGGTAGAGCAGTAGCCCTGTGAGCGTATTTTCGTGATTCGAGTCCTGGTCGGGTCAACCCGATTTTTCACTGAAATTTTCTCCATCTAGAAAAAGGTGATTTGTGAGAAAAGCCTTTCACTTCGAACTACATTACTGGCATCTGAACTAGAATAATTATGGTCAGAACGTCATCTATCATCAGATATCCCACCATCCTTGACGAGTCCGCTGCCTCGTATAAAGGACGATACTAGATCTAGCATACTTATATGTTGAGTTATTATTTTTTCAATTTGTTACTTTTTAGGTCATCAAATTTGCCACACTTTCTAAACGTCTGCAACACACGCATCGCAGCACAGCTACAAATCATACCATAGGTATCGTATTTGTCATGCAAGCTTCTCTGTGATACGGTAATCAGTTCCGTGTATTCGTTTTCACGTTTAACTTACTGTAATCATCGGTACACGTTACGGTAACAACAATGGATTTTTAAAATGAATATCAAAACAACCTAACGTGAACAATACAATATATTTTATGATTGGTGGCAGAAGCAACATAGTTCTGATACCGTCAGGGTCACCTGTTCTCGGTGAACTTGAATTCGAATCGCATCATCTTTGGCCATTTTGAAGACTACCGTAACGTTCGACGGTAATCGGGGTATCTACAGTGAGTGTTATGTACGAGTGTTCCGAGTAGTGAGTGGCCCACTCTCAGTAGGCACACAATTAAAAAAACTATAAATATACACCGACCCCAGCACTGTATTCATACTTCAAACCACGTTATATTTTGTGCTGGAACAGACACGGAAGTTGTCAATGTAAATAATGTTTTATGGTTAAATTAGCCGGCCGTCACTGATGCGCGGTTTATTTTGGCGTATATGCCTCGCTGAGTCAAGAAAGTAAATGACAGGATCTATAGTTGTCATATAAATCGCACTCAGCGAAACCAAAGGATGAAAATGTATGAAGTACTGTGACTTTTGACGACTTACTGGTAAGTTGTCACTGCTTACCGTTGCTGTGTTGTTGGGAGTTAATTATGACCGGGATAGTCCCACTTTTGACATCTCGTCAATTGTAGGAGGTACGTAAAATACATGTCTCTCAAAGCTAATACAAATTTGATTCTTATTCAAGTCACAGCAAAATAACCCTCAACCTCGTGTACCTTCTGAAACAGCAATATCTCATCACCATGGTATGCCTAATATTGCCTACGTGCGTGGTTTATGACCAAAAACTAGGGACACGTTACTCTAAACTCGCGTAAATTGTAACCATATTTGGAAAGCTGAAGTGATATATCACAATAAAGAAAGTAAGCGAAAACAGTTTACTGGTATGTGACCGCTTACTGCGTGAGCATGTTCGTGCTTACGCGGGTGGATCTACATTTACTCATTTACATCGCGTAAATATTACTTCTGAATTAATCAAACCACATTGAGTTCCGAAAAGAATGAGAAATTGATACAGTGATCAACTCGTCAAGAACATTATATAAATCATTCTTCCTCGATACTTGCTTCTGGTGCATACCATTCACGAAATCAGAAATTCAATAAAATGTACGTCCAACGGTATCAACAAGGAATTGTGATAAATGTACACAGCTTATCATGATAATAATAACTCCATTCAGAGATTAACGATAATATATATGATTTATTTCGTACGCATGTACATTTCAATTTACAAACAATAAAAGCAATAAAACAACACACACAACTTCTGAACTAGAACTAAAGAAAACAGTTAATTTACACAGAAAGCATACAGCATATTTCCGATTTCGTCGTGACTGAGGTCTGATAGCATTTTGCCATCTCTCATCAGACAGAGTTCCTGAATGGAATTGCCAACAGAACGACATTCGTCATCACACTGGTACGATTGCAACACTAGGCGTTTCAGCTCAGATAAATTATTGTTTGACAGATCAATAGAACTCTTATTAATTTTGGACAGAAGAATCCTTCTATTAACACCTACTGATGAGTTGGACATTTGAGACAAATAACCACATGTAGATATAAGTTGATTTTCGCTATTCAATACATTGTAGTAAAATGCAAGAAATCGGTTGAGCAACTATGCTTCAATACATGGTTTTCCAATAAGGTGTTTCAGTATTTTACAATGGGTCATCGAAGGCACGGCCCATATTTTCCGTACACATTTGCGCCAAGTTGCATAAAAACGTTCAACATTATTATCACCCAAATTCATAATTCATAATGAACACTGCAAAGTCAATTAAATCAACGTTATAACTCTTTGAGCAACGCGATGAGATAATAAACCAAGTAGGAAAATGTGCATGCATAACGTAAAGTTTGGGAACATTTCAGCAATGATGAAAGACGTGGCGTTTTTATTGATCCTACTGATCAGGTGTATACATCTGCAGACAGTGATATGTCAGGGTAGGTATGATTCCGTGCATCACATATGGTATTTGAGCATTTGTCAAACAAAAAGTTTTACATGTATTAATTTACTAAGCCTACTATTGTACTTATTGGTGATGTTTTGTACATTTCAAAAACTACGGTTCGTATCTCCAGGTAACATCGCCAGGGATAAGCCGACAGACCAGACAGGAGCGTGGAATGGCGCAGTGTCCAGTCTCGCTGTGGATGGTTCCTTCAACTGGGGCAATTGTGCTCTCACTGATGCCCCCGATGGACAGCCGGGGGAGTGGTGGGTGGATCTGGAGGACACCTACAGGATCACAAATGTCAAGCTCTACAACACACCCGATAGTCTGGGTGGTGGGTACCTGTTCATGTACAGTAAATTTGATCGGCAATGTCATGACAAAATTTATTTAACGGACACTTGTAAAGAATTTCCTTGCCAGTTGTGGGCTACTTCAATATTTATATCTGATTTTTTTTAACAACACTACGCATCTAACAGGAGCCACGCGTCTGACGGATGTCGTGGTGAGTGTGGGGCCGAGTCTGTCAGAACTCCGGGAGTGTGGTCGTTATGAAGGACTGGTTTCTCAGAGAACACCCGCCACAATCAGTTGTAATATCGTGGGGCGCTTTGTGCACATCACGAGGTTTGATGGGAACGAGATCCATTTTTTGCTACTATGTGAAGTCGAAGTGACAGGGAAAATTCTGTATAGTGAGTGTACCCGGCGTATTAGGAGCTGGCATTAATAACAAACTGAAACTTAACACACCAAGCAGTATATATCTAGGCACCCCGCTAAAATGACGAGTGTCACTTTCAAAACAAGACTGACATTTCAACATAAAGAATACACAATAAATACACGATAAGATGCAAAAAAAGAACAACAGTCACACGCAGGACATAGAATGAAAAACATAGGTAACAAAAAATGATGTCAAATGAAGTTAATTCTCACCATCTATAATACACATTTCTCAGAGCAGAACAAGGGTTTTCTCGATTGATGTAGGCCTTGTGGGATTTATTCACAGACTGTAGTTTGTGTCCGCCCGGAGAACGATGTAATGTGAATGATGGCTGTAGCCAGTGTGACCCTGGGAGATCGGGACCCCAGTGTGAGCCATGTTCTACCGGTCGTTATGGCATGAACTGTGCGAGTCATTGTGGCCGCTGTTTCCAGGAGCAGCACTGTAGTCCACAAGATGGCGTCTGTTCCCAGGGCTGTCAGATTTGGTGGGCTGGTGACACGTGCCACACAGAAATCAGTAAGCATATTATGCAGTGTTCCTATTGCCGAAGTACCCTTTGGAATGAATGTCATTTCATTTGTTATATTTCGTATTTACAGTCATACCTAACTGGACATCGGAATCGGCATCAATTGGTGAAATATCAAACACAACCATCCAAGTGACATGGCAGCAAATTATGTCACTTCCGCAAACTGCCCTGTCATTTTATGGTTACATAGTGCGATACACAGCACGCACTGGGCCGCACTCTACAGGCAGTCTGAATGCCACTCAGACCACTGGGATGGATAACACAGCTGTTCTGGACAAACTGATACCACACACAACTTATGACATCACTATAATTCCATACAGACAACATTCAGTCAATATAACTGCAGGGACGCCATATCAAGGCTTGTCCGCGAAAACTGCATGTGGATGTTAGTATATTTCTGCTCGTCTGTATTGTTTTTCCATTGAACCAAATTATAAATGTCGTACTCATGTATTTGCACTGGCTTTATATTGACAGTTCCAGATTCCCCATCAGACGTTCAAGTCGGCCAGAACGACAGCTCAATTCTAGTGTCATGGAAGGTTCGTTAAGTTATCATTTTCACAGAAAAAAATGAAGAAATACGCATGTATCACGTATTACGGCAGGCATAATGAGTTTTGATGTTGTTATTGCAAACACGCAATAAACAGAACCAATAGCAGATAACAATTGAAAAGCAGACTGGTGTTACAGGGACAGAATTGTGTTAATATGATAATTCTGAAATCTCGAACAAACCCTTGAGTGAGATAGGACAAATAATGTACATAAGTACTTAGGCTACAGAGTTGATAGTATCCCTCCAGATAAATATAACGTGATGCTTTTATAATACTAATAGAAAATCTAAGATGAATATGATTGACGTAAGTTACACTAATGCTGCAGAAAATCGTCGAGTCTAAGACACAGATCCGCTGTGAGAGTTTGACAGCCCTCAGGGTTGACCTCAAAATGTCTGGGGTCACACCTTGGACCATGACAGTCGTCAACATGTCAGCTACAGAATACGTCATACCGATATCAGAGCCTGGGACATACGACATACGTGTTATTCTGGTCAACAGCGCGGCCATCGAGTCTCTGTCTGATGTCAAATCTGTCACAGTGGGAGGTGTGTATAGACACGTGATGAGTTGTATATACACTGAAAATATTACACAATCAGCGGTTTGTCAAAATATAGTCAAAAACTTGTTTTTCTGACAAGTTTGCTATCGTCGAGTACGTGACTAGTTTTCGAATCACAGTGGCTGGATAGTTTCGTCAAAACCTAGTCATGCCTTCGTCAGAAATTGATATTCGGTTAGTCGGAAGTGATGTCACAAGTGATTACAACCATGACAACACGTGCGACAAAATGACAAATGGCTGGTTTGTAATTTTGTTTGAGGAATACTGAATAGATTTTATATCGTTGAAAATCACTGTACTGGTCGGTAATCTGTACAAGTAGAAAAGTGCTTTAGCAAATATCAACATTATAGCAGAACTGCATTTTTCTTTTTTACTAGAATAACACATATAAAAATATTTTAAATGGTAAGATGTAGTTATGTATTCTGAAGCAAAATGTTTGAGCAAATATAAGTGGAGTCATGTTTTTTGTGATGAGAACTGGACACCGGAGATGAAGAGCCGGAAAAACCGACAGGAAACAGTGGAAACGGTTTGTCGTTAACCTACTCCCATTATATGTACTCGTACCTGATCGCTGACGCTGCAACACACTTGGACCCACAGGCATTTGAAGACCATTAAATTGACGGTACAATGTGCTATAAATAATTATATATACAAGGCACTCAAGCCCCTGTCGGGAAAATGGTGGTTGGACCAACACTCGAAACTTCAAAGCTCCAAAAATTCTACTTATCCACCGAATTGATACAAACCAGCATATCCCGTGAAAGCCGTGAAGACTCTATATTCAAATTAGTACAGTATTTACACATAATATCCATGAAATGAAGGTTTTCTAGCACATTGTATATCACCACCACCGCTTCCAAGACCTTGCGTGGCTGGAATTTGGATTCAAAACATCCGTTGTGCACTTGTTTTTGGTCGAACACGTTGTTTTGGCATTGCTCACACTGGCGATCACGAACTGTAAGTCATACCATCTATATAGATTTCTATACGATTATATCAGAGTGCGATTAGAGTGAGCTGTACTTACATTAGTACAGCTGTTTTTGCTGACCAATTATGTCGCAAGAAACGGACATGGTTCAATGAGCTCATGTGTTTTTCAACCGAACAAGTGCACAACGGATGTTTTGAATCCAAATTCCAGCCACGCAAGGTCTTGGAAGCGGTGGTGGTGATATAAAATGTGCTAGAAAACCTTCGTTTCATGGATATTATGTGTAAATACTGTACTAATTTGAATATAGAGTCTTCACGGCTTTCACGGGATATGCTGGTTTGTATCAATTCGGTGGATAAGTAGAATTTTTGGAGCTTTGAAGTTTCGAGTGTTGGTCCAACCACCATTTTCCCGACAGGGGCTTGAGTGCCTTGTATATATTATTATATATAGCACAATGTACCGTCAATTTATTGGTTTTCAAGTGCCTGTGCTTGGACCATTTATTCGATTCATATGTAGTATTCGTTGGTGTCGGTATAAAATGTGCATTGTATGATTTCGCACAATTTTCAATTAAACTGTGTGGTGAAGGCATTTAGATGTAGTTTTGTATCCGAGTTTAGTTCACGGTTCTATTGTTCTCCGCAGTAGAATAATTTTCAGAATCTACTGGGAGACTGTTCCCAGTAGATTATTGTAGTAGATTATTGTGTACATGTATTGTATGCAATAATCTACTGTGGATTCATTGCAGTAGATTGTGTCCAATAACTTACTGCAATATAATCTACTGCATGTGAAAACAACAACTACCAGTGTACAAACTGCATCTGGTCAAACAAGACGTGTTTGTTTGCATACTAGCGAGTTGTTTTCATCATTGCCAGAACCTAATTCGTTTGATGCCACGGAACCCTTGTCGAGGCGGCCCATGTAGCGCAGCTTACTATTTTCAGAGATAATATACAGAAATTCCGTGTACTATCTCTGGCACCATACTAATTTCATGACTTAATTCAGCTTGGAGCATAAATACAAGTCCCAATCCTTTCTTATTTCCAGTGACATCGTTTTACTAGAGTTAAAAACAGGCTTTTGAAAATCGCTTACTCCTGAATTCCCGTTCTCATTTTGAATTTCCTTTCTACTAAAAACAGCATTATTTCATCTAATCATACTTGTTCTACGTTAATACGTATTAATGCCACGTCATTCATGATGTCTGATGGTAGTGTTTACCACGCTATTGGTAGGATCTACAGGCAGCAATATGACAGCCGTGATAGCAGCTCCAGTGGTCGTGGCGATCCTGGCGATAGTGGCTGTGCCTTTATTGGTCATCTTCCTGAGAAGAAGGTATACTACAGGCGTTATCCTAGACAATGTCTCAAGAATCCAGTATAATCAATAGTATTACGAGACAATCCAGTATAATCAATATTATTACGAGAATAGATTCAAGTATTGTACGTGGAAACACACATTGGCATGCGGGTGCTTATATAGGCTAGAAAACAGAAATACACATCTCAAGCCAAACTCATCCGACTTATTCTTGGTTATCCAGAAAAAGGCGTCGGAGTAATGCTAAAGCCATGGATCCGACTGACCTTGGTATCGGTGAGTACACTCTGTCCTACACAAACGTTGAGACATATATGTGGTAGATTTGTGAGTATCAGTATTATGTGGTATATGACATATATCACATCTCTTCCACTTTTGATAGCCAACGGCAGTTTCAATCATTCGCCACCATCGAAGCCTGTAATGGCCGAGAGCAAGCCCCGGGAGAGGCCACCAAAGATCAGGATAAAGCCGTCCAAAAAGCGACTTACCAAGAACAACCCATATGAGAACGTGGAGCTGACGGCGGGGGTCGAAGCATGCGAGGAGACAGAGGTCCCGGAGCCGCCTAGAGTCGCCTCTGTGCTCAGCCCTGGTGACTTCGACAAGGGACCCGTCCCTCTCTCCAGGCTCGCCCACGTCGTCACTGCCAAACTTAATGACCGACAGCAGTTCGAGGACGAGTTCAAGGTAGTCTCTTATAGACAATGTATACAACGTTATGAATATTGCTCTTCCCACACATGCCAGATAGATCCACTGATTCGTGTGATTCGTGTTCACAGAGTCTGCCGCGAAATGACAATGACCGATGTAAACATGGACAAACTGATGTTAACAAGCTCAAGAACCGATTTCTCAACATTTATCCTTGTACGTCAACAACTGGCTGCCTGAGCTCTCGTACTTGTGTTCAACTCGTTTGGAATATTTTCAATACATTTTGCACTGTTATCATGGAATGTACAGTATTTTCTTTTTCAAGTATAATATTTTTTCTTTGTGTGAGTCTACCTACAAAAATCAATATCTACATATGATTGTTGACAGACGATGACACGCGTGTCATACTGGACTTGGAAAATGGCGTCGAAGGCTCTGATTACATCAATGCCAACTACATCACGGTCAGTACAAGACATGTACACATGTCTAATAGACGTGGAATCAATACCCAGTATCAAGTATTCCGAGCAAACAAAACAGGGTCCGTTATCCAATCTCATAGTCCGGGGACAGAAAGTCATATCAGGCATACGAAGTGAGAGAAAACAAAAATGACAGGGAAACTCATGAACCCCCGTAAATGGCCATCAGGAGGTGAAATCAGGTGTTCCGGAAAGAGTGAGCATTTCCTGCCCCACTAGTGGCACCCGTCATGAATTCCCCAAAATTAACATGAAAATAGATCTAGTTGCATGGCAGACATGGATTTGCTGTATTTATCAACCAGATCATGATGACGTCCATAGAATTTCTTAAACGCAGCGATAAGTCTTGGTAAAACATATCCTTGTCGTAGCAGTTTAGAGACTAGCTGGGCACTTCGATAGACAAAGTCCTCATATTTGCAACTAGCTCTGGAATAGCGTATAAGTTGAGAAACAAACACACCATATGCCGGTGACATAGGAATGTTGCTGCTTAGAAAAGGGAAATTGACTATGGAAAAATTGAAATCATCACGTTTGTCATATAATCTAGTTGACAGGTTAGAATCATTATCAATCTCCAACCTCAGGTCTAGATAGTTGGAAAAATTAGCGGATTCTGTAGTATCCTTAATTTCAAGTTCCTTAGGATATATGATATCCAAATAATCACCAAACTTGGGATTATTTAGCGACAATACATCATCTATGTATCGGAAAGTGAAATTAAAATTACATGTTAGTTTCTTAGAACCTCCTCTTTGTAAATGTTGGATAAAATCTGATTCATATGAGTATAAAAACAGGTCTGCCAATAATGGTGCACAGTTTGTACCCATGGGAATACCAATAGTTTGTTGAAATATTCGACCACCAAATTCCACAAAAATATTATCAATCAGAAAATTAACCATATTTACCACATCTAAATATGGACCCGTCCCTCTCTCCAGGCTCGCCCACATCCATAAATATTGGCGATGTTCATCCCAGTTTCTTTGTTTGAACAAATATCCCATATAAACGTGTACAACACTGCAACAACAACAAAATTTGGAACTGAAGAACTAAAAAAAAAATCATTTCACCAGCAATAAACCATGTCCATTCAGAGTTCCATTTTTTGACAGGGTTACTACAAGAAACAGGAGTACATTGCAACTCAGGGTTTGTGATAAGTCTGATGTTTTGCAATCACATTTTCACTCGAATACAATATCTATTACTATTACAGTATCTATCGCAGTTTATTGGAGTAATGTCATTCAATCATGATTCAACCTGTTGTCTGTTGTCTGACTTGTTCTCGCAGGAGCCCGACCGGATACAGTGAACGACCTCTGGCGAATGATCTGGCAGGAGAAAGTCAACAGGATCGTGATGGTGGCCAACACGGTGGAGGGTGGCAAGGTACTCAATTATGTAACTAGCGGCACAGTAGTCAGCGTCAACTCACTCCCCCCCCCCTACCGCACTCCCCATACACATCATCACACAAAAGGCATGACCATATTCATAACGTATAATATCATGGAGGGTTGTCTCGATGATTGTGGTTGCCAGAAACGCTGTGCCGTGTACTGGCCGGAGCAGGTTGGAGGCTCTCAGACCTGGGGTAACCTCCATACCAGACTGGAGGGAGAGGAAGTCTGTGCCGACTACACACATCGTACAATCACTGTGACGAAAAACGTGCGTAATTGATTAGAAACATAAATGTCACGTGATTTGTTGTAAAAAACCTGTAATTACAAATCATTCCATGCAGATACAACCAGATCGGTGTTTTTGCCGTCTTATTTGGTAGCAAAATCACATCTGCTATGCACATCATTTTATATATTATGTGAGTTCATAGTTGTCATTTTGTGTAGAATCAATCTCGGACTGTTCATCAATTCCACTTCACGACTTGGGAAGACAAGAGTAATCCAATATTTGGGCCACTGACATTATTCGCGTTCCATAGAAAGGTTCACTCCATTGACTCAATACGTCAGGGACCTTTACTCGTACACTGCAGGTAACTAGTGCCAGACAATACCAGATCTGCTATCCAATCTCAAGGTCAAGTATCAGGTGAAATTAGCAATATTAAATCTGTGTATGTATGGGAGAAACTGGCTGCTTGAGAAAGACCGAAGATTTCATCCACCGTTCATGTATGGTACGAATCATGTGTTCCTGGAAAAAGATGTGTTGTGAGCAAATTATAATGCATATTCCATATATATATTGGGTTCCAAATTGATTAATTAAGCAAAGTTAATTCATTTCCTCCAGCGCTGGAGTGGGCAGGACCGGGACGTTTATTGCCTTTGACATCCTCGTGAACCAGGCCAAGGAGGAAGGACAGGTTGACATCTACGACACCGTGCAGAGACTGAGACTCGAGCGCATGACCATGGTCCAGACTGAAGTAGGCTATCAAAATAACTCCAGACATAAAGGAAAATAATGCCAGTACAAAAATGCCTTAATTATCAGTGAAATATATAGCGTTCAGCTTGACACTCCTTGCCATACATTCTTATAAATACTATATTAATATTGGACATAAAATTAAATATTGGACATAAAATTAAAAATGTTTATGGGAATAATCGCTTGTTTCCAAAGCAGCAGCGTGTGCACTTGAGGAGGGCACTCACAGTGTACTTCCGTGAATGTATTGTAACATTAAAAGGACTACACATGATGTTCTTATTGACCCTACACAATACGTTCATTTGGCCAAACATATACATTTTTGAAGTGGGTTTTTATTAATCACCGATTTTTTTCTGTTTTTCTCCAGGCCCAGTATATTTTCTTGCATGACGCAATTTTGGAGTTTACAACATGCGGAGAGACAGCTTATGACTCCAACAATTTCACGCGAAAATTCGAGGAAATCCGGGCAGGCAGCCACCAGAATAATGGATTATCAGACATAAAGAAACAGTTTGATGTAAATGTGGCATTTATGATAAAATGAAAACGTATGTAAATGCTCTTTTATGAGTTCACTCATCAAAACATATGTCTACTTCAGATGATCCAGGAATACAAACACAACATCAAATTGGAGGAACAAGCTGGTTACACAACAGAGAACGCACACAAGAACAGGAACCCGACGATAGTTCCTGGTAGGCAAACCTGAAAATCGAACCTTTTTGTGATCCTATGGAATGTCCCATGTATTCAATTCAGTTGTTTATAGCACAGATTGAATTGAGAAATTTGCACACACATCTCAGTTATAACACACCAGTGTCACAGTTCCACAAACCGTGGGACTCGAGTGAAGGTTGACTTTCAGTGCAAACAAAGGATATTGACTCACACTAATTTGACCTTAATACAGATGATATGCAGCGTCCGTACCTTACGACTCCTTACAAACAAGGCAATGACTACATCAATGCCGTTTTTGTTTCTGTAAGTGATCCAGTCTTGTGAAATGCTTCATTACAATCGTTGTTGATTCAAACGTTCATATCAGAATCACTTCATAATGTGATGTTTCGATTCAGGTGTTGTTAGGCAAGATTGTCGATGAACTGGCATCAAATTCGCTCAATAATAATGATGTCTACTATTTGTGTACTGTACATGTCCACCATGATGATTCGTCATGTCTGGATTATACTTCGTACACAACTTTGCATGTTGTTTATGTACTAACAGAGTTACCGAGCCCACAAACACTACGTGGCCACACAGTCGCCTCTTCCGGACACAATCGTTGACTTCTGGAGGCTCGTCAAGGACCAGGAATGTCATACGATCATCATGCTTAATGACGGGAAGGATTCCGAAGTTTGTACTCGTGTATTTGACACGGACAAATGATCTGAGGTGACTTATCTGTATGTGCACCATTCACCCAATCCCGTTCTTTGTTACAGAGTTGTCCAGCATACTGGCCTGATGAGGACGAGCCTAAACAGAGATATGGTCCCATTGAAGTTCAGCTTGTGGCAAACGAAAAACTGAAGACAATAATCACGCGAGATTTTAAAGTTAAAATGGCCAGGGTGGGTTCAAAATGCGTGCTTCAATACTACGATTTTTAGTTGGCATTAAGATAACCTGTTTCGTCTTTCTTCAGACCAACAAGGCATCCCAGACAGAAGCGATGAGAGTACGTCAGTTCCAGTTGCTGAGTTGGCCCGCTGACTCTGAGATGCCACCGTCTCGAGGTGATCTGCTCGATCTGATGGACCAAGTCCAGAACTGGCAACAGAAGAGGAGACTCAAACCGTCAGAATCCCGTATCCTCGTGCACTGTCTGTGAGTGAATCGCGTCCTAATCTTGGGTACTAAGTCCTTTCAATGTACTTGTGCATTTGTAAATGAACACTGTTCACTCATCGGATCCCCCTACTGTCACTGCAGTTGGATGAACTCTGAACCTGTTTCCGATTGCATGTCTAATGCACACAAATTATTCTATTCTAAGTTGTCTTGTGTATAATGTGGCTTGGCCATGTGTGTGGTCTTGTAGAGACGGTGTTTCAAGCTGCGGGGTGTACTGTGCAGCCAATCTCGTCTTGGACAAGATGAAGAGAGAACAGCAAGTGGACGCCTTCCTGGCTGCCAGATACATCACTCGTAGTCGTCCACAGTTCATCTCTACCCTCGTTAGTAATCTAGACTTCAACAGGCCGAATATACATTTAACTAGATGTATACTTTTTTAAAATAGACGAAAATACACTTGAAATCGTCTCTGCCACGTTATGATTGACAAGGTAAATTATATTTCCAGAGAGAATACCAGCTCCTCTATCAGCTCGCGGTAGACTGCATGGATCGCAACAATGAATATGGAAACTTCCAGTGACCAACATCACCGTTCTTCAGACAGTGCATATTTTCCTTCGTCTGATGTTCATTCGGAATACACGGTATCCCAGTATTATGTTAAATGTATATTGATATGTCGGTGCAGGAGAATACTGTCAGAAAAAATTAAGAAGATAGTTATGTATTCCACTATTTCCGATACTGTGGATATACGATATACACATTGTTTTTTATTGTATTATATATATTCGTATAACTATGCAGGTACTGTTATGGTAAAATGCCAGATGATTATTCAAAATGCTGAATTATCTTTAATACTAATACAATGTATAATGTTGCGGTAAATGATTTCAATAATCATGCCACTGACGACATATTACTGACAAAGGCTGAGCCTTGAGGCCTAAATATGGCCAATTGTCAATATTTACTATATCAAACGTAGCCAATACAAACATTGGCGTTCTCGCGAAAGGCTGCATGGTGATAGCATCGTACATACAATATACTATGTAAGAACGCACAACCCACAGTCGATAGAGTTCCTAACAATCGCGTCATTGGAACCTTATAGTCAGGAATTCCCCATCCACTTTGTACAAAATGACATGAACAGTAATAACGTAGAGGTTTCTAATTCATTACACATTAAAGACTCTAAATATAATTGTGACATATTGATATATTGCATGTTTTCGCAGTCATTTGCTTTAAGACTGTTTGGGGAGGGCGTAGCAAAATAGGTTTCAGATACCAACACAATAATAAACATTTTTAGGTTACCGGACCTATGGTCCGATAACCTATTGCCATGGCGTTGCGTCCGTCGTCCGTCCGTCCGTCCGTCCGTCGTCCGCCGTCCGTAAACAATTTTATCTTTAAAGTTTACAATCGGATTTTTCTGAAATTTTGCACAAAAATGCCTAAAAATATTTCGAGAGGGAGGTATTTTTTAGTTTTTTGATTTTCGCATTTTTTTCAAAATGGCGGCCGTTCTCGTCGAAAAATGGCCAATTTTGGACTTTGACGGTCGTTTTCTCAAAATCTGTTCAGTAACTTTTTTTCTTATTGATGCATAACACTCCTCATATGTACCCCTGTGACATGTATAAATTTCGTTGCCCTTGAATCGCTCGAAGTGGGCCATTTTGGGCCCAAACTCGGCCCAAATGGCACTTTCCCATGTTAAATTCTCCTATGCTTTATAATGGGACACATTAAGCCTAATATCTCACTTAAAATTGAGATTAGAGACTAAGAATCAATTATGGACATATAGGAAATGATATATGCTGAATATTCTCGTGACCTTGAATTTGACCTCTGACCTCGGTTTCAAGGTCAGAGCGGCCGTTTTCGTCGGAAAATGGCCAATTTTGGACTTTGATGGTCGTTTTTAGGTTACCGGACCTATGGTCCGTAACCTATTGGCATGGCGATGCGTCCGGCGTCGTCGTCGTCCGTCGTCGTCCGTCGTCGTCATCGTCCGTCGTCGTCATCGTCGTCGTCGTCCGTCAACAATTTTATCTTTAAAGTTTACGATCGAATTTTTCTGAAATTTTGCACAAAAATGCCTAAAAATATTTCGAGAGGGAGGTATTTTTTAGTTTTTTGATTTTCGCATTTTTTTTCAAAATGGCGGCCGTTTTCGACGAAAAATGCCTGATTTTGGACATTGGCGGCCATTTTCTCAAAATCTGTTCAGTAACTTTTTTTTTATTGATGCATAACACTCCTCATATGTACCCCTGTGACATGTATAAATTTCGTTGCGCTTGAATCGCTCGAAGTGGGCCATTTTGGGCCCAAGCTCGGCCCAAATGGGACTTTCCCATGTTAAATTCTCCTATGCTTTATAATGGGACACATTAAAGCCTAATATCTCACTTAATATTGAGATTAGAGACTAGGAATCAATTGTGGACATATAGGAAATGATATATGCTGAATATTGTCGTGACCTTGAATTTGACCTCTGACCTTGGTTTCAAGGTCAGAGCGGCCGTTTTCGTCGAAAAATGGCCAATTTTGGACTTCGACGGTCGTTTTCTCAAAATCTGTTCAGTAACTTTTTTCTTATTGATGAAAAACACTCCTCATATGTACCCCTGTGACATGTATAAATTTCGTTGCGCTTGAATCGCTTGAAGTGGGCCATTTTGGGCCCAAACTCGGCCCAAATGTGACTTTCCCATGTTAAATTTTCCTATGCTTTATAATGGCACACATTAAGCCTAATATCTCACTTAATATTGAAATTAGAGACTAGGAATGAATTGTGGACATATAGGAAATGATATATGCTGAATATTCTCGTGACCTTGAATTTGACTTTTGACCTCATTTTCAAGGTCACAGGACAAAATGGCTAATATCTCGCTTATTATCGACTTTACAGCTTAGGAATCAGTTGTGAACATATAGGAAATGATATATGCTGAATATTCTTGTGACTTTGAATTTGATCTTTGACCTCATTTTCAAGGTCACATGACAAAATGGCTAATATCTTGCATATTATCGACTTTACAATTTAGGAATCAATTGTGAACATATAGGAAATGATATATGCTGAATATTTTCGTGACCTTGAATTTGACCTTTGACCTCATTTCCAAGGTCGCAGGACAAAATTGCTAATATCTCGCTTATTATCGACTTTACAGCTTAGGAATCAATTGTGAACATATAGGAAATGATATGCTGAATATTCTCGTGGCCTTGAATTTGAGCTTTGACCTCATTTTCAAGGTCACAGGACAAAATGGCCAATAGCTTGCTTATTAGCGACTTTACAGCTTAGGAATCGATTGTGAACATATAGGAAATGATATATGCTGAAAATTCTCGTGACCTTGAATTTGACCTTTGACCTCATTTTCAAGGTCACAGGACAAAACGGCCAATATCTTGCTTATTAGCGACTTTACAGCTTAGGAATCAATTGTGAACATAAAGGAAATGATATATGCTGAAAATTCTCATGACCTTGAATTTGACCTTTGACCTCATTTTCAAGGTCACAGGACAAAATTGCTAATATCTCGCTTATTATCGACTTTACAGCTTAGGAATCAATTGTGAACATATAGGAAATGATATATGCTGAATATTCTCATGACCTTGAATTTGACCTTTGACCTCATTTTCAAGGTCACAGGACAAAATGGCCAATATCTTGCTTATTAGCGCCTTCACAGCTTAGAAATCAATTGTGAACATATAGGAAATGATATATGCTGAATATTCTAGTGACCTTAAATTTGACTTTTGACCTCATTTTCAAGGTCAACAGGACGAAATGGCTAATATCTCGCTTATTATCGACTTTACAGCTTAGGAATCAATTGTGAACATATAGGAAATGATATATTCTGAATATTTTAATGATATTGAATTTGACCTTTGACCTAAATTTCAAGGTCAGTCATTTTATTTTCAAAGTCAGATTACAAAATGGCTTATATCTCGCTTATTATCAAATTTACAGCTTAGGGGTCCATAGTGAACATATAGGAAATGATGTATGCTGAATAGTTTGGTGATCTAGAATTTAACCTTTGATCCCATTTTCAAGGTTAGAGATATGGCGATTTCAGTGGTCACCTTGAATTTGACCTTCAACTTTCTCGGCTTAACTCTGTATATTTCTTCGGTAACCTTTCTAGCCCATTGGGCTAATTTCTCAAAATCTTATCAGTAACTTTTCTTCTTATTGATGCATAACACTCCTCATATGTACCCCTGTGACATGTATAAATTTCGTTGCCCTTGAATCGCTCGAAGTGGGCCATTTTGGGCCCAAACTCAGCCCAAATGGGACTTTCCTATGTTAAATTCTCCTATGCTTTATAATGGGACACATTAAGCCTAATATCTCACTTAATAGTGAGATTAGAGACTAGGATTCAATTGTGGACATATAGGAAATGATATATGCTGAATATTCTCGTGACCTTGAATTTGACCTCTGACCTCGGTTTCAAGGTCAGAGCGGCCGTTTTCGTCGGAAAATGGCCAATTTTGGACTTTGACGGTCGTTTTCTCAAAATCTGATCAGTAACTTTTCCTCTTATTGATGCATAACACTCCTCATTGGTACCCCTGTGACATGTAGAAATTTTGTTGCCCTTGAATCGCTCGAAGTGGGCCATTTTGGGCTCAAACTCAGCCCAAATGGGACTTTCCCATGTTAAATTCTCCTATGCTTTATAATGGGACACATTAAGCCTAATATCTAACTTAATAGTGAGATTAGAGACTAGGAATCAATTGTGGACATATAGGAAATGATATATGCTGAATATTCTCGTGACCTTGAATTTGACCTTTGACCTCGGTTTCAAGGTCAGAGCACAAAATGTCTAATATCTCGCTTATTATCGACTTTACAGCTTAGGAATCAATTGTGGACATATAGGAAATGATGTATGCCGAATATTCTGATAACCTTGAATTTGACCTTTGACCTCATTTTCAAGGTCACAGGACAAAATGGCTAATATCTCACTTATTATCGATTTGACAGCTTAATGATCAATTGTGGACATATAAGAAATGATATATGCTGAATATTCTCATGACCTTGAATTTGACCTCTGACCTCAGTTTCAAGGTCAGAGCACAAAATGGCTAATACATCGCTTATTATTGACTTTACAGCTTAGATATCAATTGTGGACATATAGGAAATGATATATGCCGAATATTCTGATGACCTTGAATTTGACCTTTGACCTCATTTTCAAGGTCACAGGACAAAATGGCTAATATCTCACTTATTATCGACTTCACAGCTCAGGAATCAATTATGGACATATAGGAAATGATATATGCCGAATATTCTGATGGCCTTGAATTTGACCTTTGACCTCATTTTCAAGGTCACAGAACGAAATGGCTAATATCTCACTTATTATCGATTTTACAGCTTAGGGATCAATTGTGGACATAAAGGAAATGATATATGCCGAATACATTCTGATGACGTTGAATATGCTGCATATTATCGTGACCCTGAATTTGACCTCTGACGTCAGTTTCAAGGTCAGAGCACAAAATGGCTAATATCTCGCTTATTATTGACTTTACAGCTTAGGAATCAATTGTGAACATATAGAAAATGATACATTCTGAACATTGTCATGACCTTGAACTTGACCTTTGACCTCATTTTCAAGGTCGCAGGACAAAATAGCTAATATCTCGCTCATTAATGACTTTACAGCTTAGGAATCAATTATGAACATATGGGAAATGATATATGCTGAATATTGCTATGACCTTGAATTTGACCTTTGACCTCATTTTCAAGGTCAGAGAACGAAATGGCTAATATCTCGCTTTTTATCGACTTTACAGCTTATCAATCTATTGTGGACATATAGAAAATGATATATTCTGAACATTGTCATGACCTTGAACTTCACCTTTGACCTAATTTTCAAGGTCACAGGACAAAATTGTTAATAGCTAGCTTATTATCGACTTTACAGCTTAGGAATCAATTATGAACATATAGGAAATGATATATGCTGAATATTGCTATGACCTTGAATTCGACCTCTGACCTCATTTTCAAGGTCACAGGACATAATGGCTAATATCTCGCTTATTATTGACTTTACAGCTTAGGAATCAATTGTGGACATACTAGAAATGACATATGGTGAATATTATCGTGTTCTTGAATTGACCAATGATTTTTTTTCCAAGGTCACGGGACAAAATACTAATATCTAAAATATATATTGTCCGGTAACCTTTCTTAGCCCTTGGGCTAATTTTTTCTACATAATATCACAGTGACATCATAATTACATGTAAATTATGATTTGGTGCTTGTAATATGATCTAGCGCTAATGGATTGTCACAAATTAAGATGTATTTTGTTACTTCCTGATTTGTGTAAAAAACATATTGGAATATAATATCAGTCACGTGGTATGAACTTGCTCTGTCACATGCCAATAATTAATGTACAGCATGAAGAGTTAGTGTTTAGTATATCCACATATTCGGTTATATGGTAATGTATGCCTATTATTGTGTATGTGTATATATGGCAATAAAAATGTATGCATAATGTATGTATTGTATGTGTATATATTTTTATATGTTTCATTTGTTACCATAAAAGAAATCAATCTTATTTGTCGATCAGAACTTATGTCTTAAAGTACCTTTTTTGCGCGACTTTCATGTGCAAGATTCAATGTGATCTTTATTAAGATTCTAAGCTTTTTCACGAAATTCTCCTGAAATTTCACGGTCAATCACGTTGAATATAGAATATAGATTGAATATGACTGCGGATGATTGTCGTTATTACACAGTTAATACTGTCTTCTTCGAGGATTTTTTATGTGGGTTAATTGCATTGTAAACATTTCAAATTGCTTGATTGTAATCACGAAATTGGAACTTGAAGGCATCATGGGGAAGTCATCATGGTTTTGGTAAGTTCGAGACAAAGACGCCTTGAGAACTTCACAGGGAAATGAACGTCTATCATGGCTAAGCCGTCATGCTCGTGCTACGGTTGTGATGTATAGTGTTGCGATAAATGATTTCAATAATCAGGCAAATCACGACATCTCACTGACAAAGTCTGAGCTTTGAGGCCTAAATATGGCAAATTGTCAATATTAACTACATCAAACGTATCTAATAAAAAAAAAATGTTGTTCTTGCGACAGGCTGCATAGTGCTGGATAAATCGATTGAGGTGGTGCTGTCCAGTGATAGCATTGTACATACAGTATACTATGTAAGAACGCACAACCCACAGTCGATAGAATTCCTAGCAATCACGTCATTGGAACCTTATAGTCGGGAATTTCCCATCCTCTTTGTACAAATTGATATGAACAGTAATAACGTAGAAGTTTCTAAGTCATTACACATTAGAGACTCTAAATATAATGTTGGGGAATTCATGACGGGTGGCACTAGTGGAGCAGGAAATGCTCACTCTTTCCGGAACACATGATTTCACATTCTAATGGCCATTTTGGGGGGTTCATGAGTTTCCCTGTCATTTTTGTTTTCTCTCACTTCATATGCCTGATATGACTTTCTGTCCCCGGACTATGAGATTGGATAACGGACCCTGTTTTGTTTGCTCGGAATACTTAATACTGGGTATTGATTCCACGTCTATTGGTATATTGCATGTTTTTGCAGTCATTTGCTTTAAGACTGTATGGGAAGGGCATAGCAAATAGGTTTCTGATATCAACACATTAATAAACACTTTTTCAACATAATATCACAGTGACATCATTAATAATTACATGTAAATTATGCTTTGGTGCTTGTAATATGATCTAGGGCCAATGGCTTGTTACAAATTAAGATGTATTTTGTTATTTCCTGATTTGTGTAAAAAAAACATATTGGTATCAGTCACGTGGTATGAACTTGGTCTGTCACATGTCAATAATTAATGTACAGCATGAAGAGTTAGTGTACAGTATATTCACATATTCGGTTATATGGTAATGTATGCCTAATATTGTGTATGCGTATATGTGGCAATAAAAATGTGTGTATATGGTAGTGTATGCCTATTATTGTGTATGTGTATATGTGGCAAAAAATGTGTGTATATGGTAGTGTATGCCTATTATTGTGTATGTGTATATGTGGCAAAAAAATGTGTGTATGTGGTAATGTATGCGTAATGTATGTTATTAAATGTTTATTTCAGGCACAAGGCCCATATACATGACAATAAAAACATTGGCATAGACATATATATATATATATGACATGTATAAGAGGAAATTAAAACACATAAAATACAGTGCAGTGTTGATTTGGGTAAGCTGTATCATGTTTGAATGTCAATACATCCAGCGGATGTATGTATTGTATGTGTATATATTTTTATATGTTCTATTTGTTATCATAAAGAAATAAAGCTTGTTTGTCGATCAGAACTTATGTCTTAAAGTACCTATATATTGCGCGAATTCCATGTGCCAGATTCAATGTGATCTTTGTTCAGATTCAAACCTAATTTCACAGTCAATCACGTTTAATATACAATATAGATTAAGTATGACTGGATGATTGTGGTTATTACACAGTTAATACTGTGTTCTATTGAGGATTTTGTATGTGGGTAATCGCATTGTAAACGTTTCAAATTGCGTGATTGTAATCACGTAATTGGAACTTGAAGGCATCATGGGGAAGTCATCATGGTTGTGGTAAGTTCATAACAAAGACGCCATGAGAACTTCAAAGGGATATGAATGCATCAAGGTGGCATCATCGTGAAGCCGTCATGCTCTACTAAGGTCGTGATGAGGATACCGTGAGAACTTCATCGGAACTTTAAAGCATCATGGCGGTATCATAGTGAAGTATTCCTGGTCTAGCTACAGGTTGTCATGGTGTAGCTACAGGTTGTCATGGTCTAGGTACATGTTGTCATGGTGTAGCTACAGGTTGTCATGGTGTAGCTACAGGTTGTCATGGTGTAGCTACAGGTTGTCATGGTGTAGCTACAGGTTGTCATGGTCTAGGTACATGTTGTCATGGTGTAGCTACAGGTTGTCATGGTGTAGCTACAGGTTGTCATGGTCTAGCTACAGATTGTCATGGTCTAGGTACAGGTTGTCATGGTGTAGCTACAGGTTGTCATGGTGTAGCTACAAGTTGTCATGGTCTAGGTACAGGTTGTCATGGTGTAGCTACAGGTTGTCATGGTGTAGCTACAGATTGTCATGGTCTAGGTACATGTTGTCATGGTGTAGCTACAGGTTGTCATGGTGTAGCTACAGGTTGTCATGGTGTAGCTACAGGTTGTTATGGTGTACCTACTGGTTGTCATGGTCTAGGTACATGTTGTCATGGTGTAGCTACAGGTTGTCATGGTGTAGCTACAGGTTGTCATGGTCTAGGTACAGGTTGTCATGGTGTAGCTACAGGTTGTCATGGTGTAGCTACAAGTTGTCATGGTCTTGGTACAGGTTGTCATGGTGTAGCTACAGGTTGTCATGGTGTAGCTACAGGCTGTCATGGTCAAGGTACAGGTTGTCATGGTGTAGCTACAGGCTGCCATGATCTAGGTACATGTTGTCATGGTGTAGCTACAGGTTGTCATGGTGTAGCTACAGGCTGCCATGATCTAGGTACATGTTGTCATGGTGTAGCTACAGGTTGTCATGGTGTAGCTACAGGCTGCCATGATCTAGGTACATGTTGTCATGGTGTAGCTACAGGTTGTCATGGTGTAGCTACAGGCTGTCATGGTGTAGCTACAGGTTTTCATGGTGCAGCTACAGGTTGTCATGGTGTAGTTACAGGTTGTCATGATCTAGCTACAGATTGTCATGGTATAGACATGGGTTGTCATGGTATAGTCGAGGGTTGTCAGTATCTCGCTACATGTAAACCATACAAATGTCGATATTTGTAGTTTTCATAGGGATTCTGTTCCATTCACGTTTCCATTGAAAGATACGCAATGAAAATCATGAATGCGCTAATCTGCTAATGTAATGCACGAATGTCCTAGTTAGTAAATTGCGCGCTGTCAGTAGGCATACATTTTTTAAAAGGATAAATACACCGAGTCCAGCACTGTATTCAAACGTGGAACAGACACGGAAGTAGTTGGTGTAAATAATGTTTTGTATTCAAGTCAGCCGGCCGTCACTGATGTGTGTTTTATTCAGTTGTATGCCTGGCTGAGTCAAGTAGGCGAATGACAGGATTCATATGGTTGTCATATAAATCACACTCAGTAAAAACAAAGGATGAAAACGTTTGAAGTACTGGTGACATTTGACGAATTTCTGGCAAGTTTTCAATGTTTACCGTTGTTGGGGTGGGTTAATTATGATCAGGACCACTTCTGAAATGGCGCCTCCTCACATTTCGTCCATTACAAAAGGTATGTAAAATATAAGAATGAATACTCCTCATGTCTCTCTAAAGCCGGTTCAAATTTGATTCAGAGTTTACGTATTATTACTTTCTGTCGCATGGGCTTGTCGGTGTTACTGCCAGGTGTAATTCTTGTCTCATACACTCTTACATGAAGTAATGTTTGATGAATGGTTAATCAGGTTTGTCACAACAACATAACCTTCAATCTCTTAGGCTATATCACTGTCATAATAGCTTGCGAAAGAGATCGTCAGAAATTTAATCAAAATAATCAGAACACTCGTGTACCTTCTGAAGCAGCGATGCATGTGTCTCATCGTCATATTGTATGCCTAATATTGCCTACTTGCATAATTTATGACCAAAAACAAGAACATAATACATGTACAAGGACACGCTACTCTAAACTCACGTGAAATGTAACCATATTCGAAAAGCTGGTGTGATACATCACAATAAAGAAAATAAACGAAAACAGTTCACTGATATGTGACCGCTCACTGCATGAGAATTTTCGTGCTTACTTGCATATTCTCTTCAACCGGGAAAATACTACTTTTGACTTACTTACATCACATTAGGTTCCAAAATGAATGAAAAAATAATACAGTGAACAACTCGTCGGTGGCAATATAAATCAGCTCCCTCGATACTTGCTTCTGGTGCACACAATTCACGATATCAGATATTCACGGAAATGTACGTCCAACGGTATCAACAAGGAATATGACATATTACAGGTTATCATAGATCTATTTATAATATCATAAATCTTCAGATATGAGCCTAAAAACTTCGGGTTCGTTTGAATATTTGAGTAAATCAATGTGATAATGCAGTAGGAAAAGAACCTGCATATTGTAAAGTTTGTAAACATTCCAGCGATGATGAAAGACGTGGCGTTTTCTTCGCTCCTACTGATCAGCTGTATAAATCTGCAGACAGTGATATCTCAGGGTAGGTGTGCTTTCGCGCATCATACAGGGTATTTTAATTTTGTCGAACAAACACTATTTTACTTTTTCTTATGACGTTTTGTACGTTCAAGAAACTACGCTTCATCTCTCCAGGCAACATCGCCAGGGATAAGCCGACAAACCAGACAGGTAATTACAATCGTGGTTCTGTGTCCAGTCACGCTGTGGACGGTTTGTTCTACTGGCCAAACTGTGCTCTTACTAGTGCTCCTGGTGGACAGTCTGGGGAGTGGTGGGTGGATCTGGAGGACTCCTACAGGGTCACAGGCGTCAAGCTCTACAACACTCCCACTTCTCAGGGCGGTGGGTACATGTATATTAGATTTTCTCGTATATCAGAATTTTTCGTATGTTAGGGTGTTCAATAATAAGAGAAAACACTAGGCCTACTAAATTTACACATACAAGTATTCATTGTATTTTGTGTTTGATATATTTATTTAAAATACCGTGTAACTTTACCAGGCGCTTGGCGTCTGAGGGATGTTGTGGTGAGTGTGGGGCCGAGTCTGTCAGCACTCCAGGAGTGTGGTCGTTATGAGGGACAGGTTTCACGGAGTACTACACCTGCCACAATCAGTTGTGTGATCGTGGGGCGCTTTGTGCACGTCACGAGATTTGGTGGAAGAAATATTCATGAACTGTTACTGTGTGAGGTCGAGGTACTAGGAACAAGGCCATATGGTGAGTGTACAGATTTAGGTGGTGTGTATAGCAACCTTTACAGCTTAAACGTCTACCTCCCGAACAGCGTATATTTTCCAAATCTTGCGAACATAGCGAAATTCACCTTCACAAAAATGACAGTCGTCAATGGAATTCGTGAAACACCAAATAAACGTTCCAATGTAAACAGTACAAGCTAGGATCATAGACATAGAGAATAGAAATATGTCTATGCTAAAATAACATGCAGGTGTGCCACACAGGACAGAAGTAAGGCTGCATCAAACTCAATATACACAAATCATATGCTATCTTTTATTATGCATATTCAAGGTTTTTATTCGATGACTGTCAATTCTCCACAGATTGTAGTCAGTGTCCGCCCAGAGAGAGGTGTAGCCAGGAGGAAGGCTGTAGCCAGTGTGCCGCTGGGAGATCGGGACTTGAGTGTGAGCCGTGTTCCATTGGTTATTATGGAATGGACTGTGCCAGTCAGTGCGGCCGCTGTGTCCAGGAACATGACTGTAACCCACAAGATGGAGTCTGTTCGCGAGGTTGTCAGATCTGGTGGGCTGGTGACACATGTGACACAAACATTGGTAAGCACCTATATAGTACTCCTATTGCAGAACTACCTTCTGGAATAAAAGACGCGCTCTTTTAAAGTATTTCATCTTGCAGTGATACCTGTTCGGACAACAGAATCGGCGTCAATTGGTGAAATTTCGAACACAACCATCCAAGTGACATGGCAGCAAATTATTTCAATTCCTCAAACTGCTCTGTCCTTCTATGGTTACATAGTGCGATATAAGACAGGCAATGAGGCGCACTCTACAGGCAGCTTGAATGTCACCCAGACTGCAGGGATGGAAAACACAGCTGTTCTGGACAAACTGACACCATACACAAATTATGACATCAAAATAATTCCATACAGGCAACATTCAGTCAATGTAACTGCAGGGACGCCATATCAGGACTTGTCCACGAGAACTGCATGTGGATGTTAGTATATTTCTGCTCGTCTGTATTGTTTCTCCATTAAACTAAATTATAAATTGCGTACTCATGTATTTGCACTTGTTTCTGCTGACAGCTCCAGATTACCCATCAGACGTTCGATTCCAAGTCGGTCAGAACGACAGCTCAATTCTAGTGTCATGGAAGGTTCGTTAAGTTATCATTTTCACAGAGAAAAGATGAAGAAATACGCATGTATCACGTATCACGGCGGGCATAATGAGTTTTGATGTTGTTATTGCAAACACGCAATAAATAGAACCAATAGCAGATAACAATCGAAAAGCAGACTGTTGTCACAGGGACAGAATTGTGTTAATATGATAATTCTGAAATCTCGAACACACCCTTGAGTGAGATAGGACAAATAATGTACATAAGTACTTAGGCTACGGAGTTGATAGTATCCCTCCAGATAGATATAACGTGATGCTTTTATAATACTAAAGGCCCGGTCAGACAGCCGAAAACGCATGATGGTTGTGCGTGTTTGTTAGTGGACAATTTGACCATTTTTGCTGATTCATGTGATGATAAATCACCGATGAATTGCGCAAGAACTACGGAAACGTCACGTACAAATCACTAACAAAGCACGCACTTCAGCGCAAATCCGATTTTTTAAAGTGATTTTAAGTGATTGTCAGTGATTTTAAGTGAAATGTACGTGTTACTAGAGCGGTACATGCGTGATATGTTTTTCAGTGAAAAGTCATCGATGAATGCGATAGCGGCAACATTTTCGCGAACAATCACTAATTTTTTATGCATATTTCGCGCATTGTCCACGTAAGAACCACGCAACCTACGCAGAAATAATGTAAAAACCGCTTAAAACTGCGTAAAGTCTTACGCGAACCGATTTTTTAGTTGCTCAAAACCCGGAATCGCGTAAAACGATGATTGGGCGTACATCCACAGACAACCAAAAAAAGGATGAAATACGCAAATGACAGATGTATCGCGTAAGACACAAATTCTTTACGAAATTCATACGTAATTCATGCGTTTGGGCAGTGTGACCGCGCCTTAATAGAAAACCTAAGATGAATGTTATGACGTAAGTTAACATTAATGTATGCAGAAAATCAGCGAGTCTGAGACACAAATCCGCTGTGAGAGTTTGACAGCCCTCAGAGTTGACCACAGAATGTCTGGAGTCGTACCTTGGACCATGACAGTCGTCAACATGTCGGATACAGAATACGTCATACCGATATCAGAGCCTGGAAAATACGACATACGTGTTATTCTGGTCAACAGCGCGGGCATCGAGTCTCTGTCTGATGTCAACTCTGTCACAGTTGGGAGTATGTATAGACACGTGATGAGTTGTATATAGCAGAACTGCATTTTTAGCTTACCGGACATTTGGGCCGATAAGCTATTATCGTGGTTTTTTTGTCCGTCGTCCGTCCGTCGTCTGTCCGTCGTCCGTCCGGGTCTGTAACTTTTTTTGGCATGATGAATTTCCCCATAAATTTGTGTAAAGTTATTGACTATCGTCCGCTCTTCGGGATCCTCGAGGATAGTCCTCTCTCATCCGAGTCCTTGCGGACGCGCATCCGCTACTCCGGATCCTTGCGGCGGGGCCGCTCACCGGAGGTCGCTGCGGACACGGTAACTACTTCAGCATTAACGGTAACCAGGTAACAGCCCACCCGACACTCCCAGGCCTACGGACACCGTTCAGAAACTAGTTCATCCCTACGGTGTTAACTGGCGGGGCCTGGCGAGCCGCGGTCTGCCTCGGGGACGGAACCCCGTACAGTCCGACATGCTGGCCAGAGCCTATGTCACACGTCCCGGGAAGGGAGAGAACTGGCGATCCACAGGGCGTACGCCCCCGAGTCAGCAACTTGTCTCTCCCAGCCCGGGCCTCCCCATGGAAATCGTCCCCAGGGCTCTAAGAGCCCACTACTCCTGACCAGGGAACGCAAAGCTCATGGCGAGCCTTGCGTGCGTCCTGTTCACTCTCTCTCGGACAATCTCCTCGATCGAGTCGCTTCCAGTGTATATATAATACACCACAAGCTGTAGGGCGCACGCGAGGTTTAATCGATCCATTGTTATAGTTTACTGGAGCGTAAATTACAATGCGTCGCCGTGGCAACACACGCTCGAACGGAGCGTGTCAAAACAAGGCCAAGTACGAAAAGGCCACATAAATGGCATTTATGTTTACAATCACCTGCCGCGTGCTTAGGGCAAAATCGCCACATTTGTCAGAACATACCTTAGGCCAATATCTAAAGATCTTGTTTAAATTTTTTTATTG
Source organism: Terebella lapidaria (assembly GCA_949152475.1). Classification (NCBI taxonomy): domain Eukaryota; kingdom Metazoa; phylum Annelida; class Polychaeta; order Terebellida; family Terebellidae; genus Terebella; species Terebella lapidaria. The sequence goes on along the minus strand of OX424557.1, from coordinate 41,904,937 downwards.
AATCGTTTTTGCCGATTTGGCGGCCATTTTTGACGGAAAAATGCCAATTTTGGATTTTGGTGGCCATTTTCTCAAAAACTGTCTGATCTGTTTGAATGTTTTCAAAACATTCCTCTCATATCCCTCTATGACGTGTATAAGTTTCGTCGCCCTTGAATCGCCAATCTGTGTGTGGCGGCCATTTAGACTTTTTGACGGGTCGGCGAAAAAAAAAATTTTGTCCCAAATCAAGTCACTATTCGTTTTGAGCCATTTTTCTGGACTTGCAAAATTTGACCCAATTTTTCTCATAATGGGAGCTGTGCGGAGTAATTTCATAGAACACTTCAAGATACAGCCTAAGTATTGGCACATCAAATGGAAAATCATATATTGCAGTTTGAGTGGTGACCTTGAATTTGACCTTCAATGACCTTGGAATGTCAAAACGACATTTTTTGTCGAAAAAATGATGCATTTTGTCTTTGGTGGCCATTTTGTCAAAATCTACTCAGACAGTTTTCCTCAAAATCATGTATAAGATTCTCCTTATGTACGTTTGTGGTGTGTATACGTTATGTTGCCTTTGAAATGACGGTCTGCATGGGGCGGCCATTCTGATTTTTTGACAGGTAGACAAAAAAAAATTGGTCCAAAATCAAGTCATTATTCGTTTTGAGCCATTTCCACCAAAAGCAAGTTTTTTTGGGTTTTTTTTTTTTGGCCATTGAAAAAAATTTTGGACTTGGAAAATTTCACCCAGTTTTTCCTTCATAATGGGAGTTTTGTAGGGTAAACTCCTAGAACACTTCAAGATAGAGCCTAAGTATTGGCACATTCAAATGGTAAATCATACATTGCGGATTGAATGGTGACTTTGGATATGACCTTGGAAGGTCAAAACGACCATTTTTGTCAAAGGAAACAATGATTCTTGTCTCTGGCGGCCATGATTTTTTGATTTTTTGATTTTTCTCGAAATCTATAAGATAATATTCCTCAAAATACATAAGATTCTCCCTATGTACCTTTGTGACATGTATAAGTTTTGTTGCATTTGATTCGATGATCTGTGAAAATATGTCATTAACGAAAAAAATCTTTCAAGATGTAACTTGATTTCGTATTATAGTCCATAAACAAAACGTGTTTTTATCAACATTTACGCACATGTTTCAGCAATAGATTTTAACATCAGTGTAACAGTTTATATTTTTCAGTATTTTCTATGCAATTCTCGTGATAGCCGGTAAGCTACAGCACCCTTGGTGCTATGCTTTTTCATTAGAACAACATATAAACATATTTTAAAATAAAGTTATGTATTCTGAAACAAACTGTTTGACCAAATATAAGTGAAAGTCCTGTTTATTGTGATGAAAACTAGACACCGAGAATGAAGAGCCGGAAAAACCAGCAGGAAACAGTGGAAACGGTTTGTCGTTAACCTACTCCCATAATATGTACTCGTACCTGATCGCTAGCATTGCAACACACTTGAACCATTTATTCCATTCATATGTAGTATCCGCTGGTGTTGGTAAAATGTGCATTGTATGATTTTGCATAATTTTCAATTAAACTGCATGGTGAAGGCATTCAGATGTAGTTTTGTATCTGAGTTTAGTACCGTACTAACTTAATAACTTAATTCAGCTTGGGGTATAAATACAAGTCCCCATCCTTTCTTATTTCTAGTGACATTGTTTTACTAGAGTTAAAAACAGGCTTCTGAAAATTGCTTACTCAAGAATTCTCGTTCTCATTTGGATTTCCTTGCCTACTAAAAACATATTACTATTTAACTTAACATACTTCTTCTACGTTCATTGGCCAGCGCATCGCGCTGGTCTTCTAAGTTTGCCTAAAATAAGACCCACGGAGGGTAGATATGAGTGGGCCCGGTCCTGCTCATGCTGCTATCCTTTGGTAAATACAGTAATCTCAACAAAAGGATCACAGCACTTTCAAAAATAATATTTCTGATTGTTTCCATGAGGTTTTACATTTTAATCCTGTGAATAAACGCAAATACTGTGAGAGCTTTTAGATATTTGTTGATTTACCGTAATACATACGCATACAGTACTTAGCGCAACAAAAATATTGAACTAAATTTCTGATGTTGACAGAACAATTACGAAAGGTTGCCAACTTTTATAGTTTAAGATATAAAAGTGATAAAATGTGATGACAAATGCTTTTTTTACACCAAAATAGACGCATAAACTATCAATTTGATCAAAAACATTGGGCAACATTAAAACCATTGAATGTCTGTGCTCGGATATACGTCGAAAGATATGTTCTTCTTTGTTTATTATATGGAGAATAATGAGCAATATAATCCAATAAATTAAGGTTATTAATCACATAAACTTTCCCATCCCAACATATTTCCGCTGGCCACAAAAATAATTCTCTTCACTGTAGGTTACTTGTATGTATTGATGCCATGTCATTCATGATGTATGATGGTAGTGTTTACCATGCTGTTGGCAGGATCTACAGGCAGCAATATGACAGCCGTGATAGCAGCTCCAGTGGTCGTGATGATTCTGGTGATAGTGGCTGTGCCTCTATTGGTCATCTTCCTGAGGAGAAGGTATACTACAGGCGTTATCCTAGACAATGTCGTAACAATCCAGTATAATCAATATTATTACGAGACGATCAAGTATAATCAATATTATTACGAGAATAGAACCAAGTATTGTACGTGCAAAAACACATTGGCATGCGGGTGCATACATAGGCTAGAAAAAAGAGATACACATGTGTTCGACACTTTCCAAAAGCGGAACTCATCCGACTTACTATTGGTTATCCAGAAAAAAGCGTCGAGGTAATGGCAAAGCCATGGATCCGACTGACCTTGGTACCGGTGAGTACCCTTTCTGTCCTACACAAACGTTGGGACATATGTGGTAAATTTGTGAATATCAGTATTATGTGGTATAGGACATATATGACATCCACCTATTATAGCCAACGGCAGCTTCAATCAATCACCTCCATCAACGCCTGCAATGGCCGAGACCAAGCCCCGGGAGAGGCCACCGAAGATCAGGATAAAGCCGTCCGAAAAGCGACTTACCAAGAACAACCCATACGAGAACGTGGAGCTGATGGCTGGAGTCGAAGCATGCGAGGAGACGGAGGTCCCGGAGCCGCCCGGGGTTGCCTCTGTGCTCGGCCCTGGTGACTTCGACAAGGGACCCGTCCCTCTCTCCAGCCTCGCCCACGTCGTCACTGCCAAACTTACGGACCGACAGCAGTTCGAGGACGAGTTCAAGGTAGTCATTATAGACAATGTATTCAACGTTATGAATATTGTATACATGCCGGATAGATCCACAGATTCACACAATTCCTCGTTTACAGAGTCTGCCACGAAATGATAATGCCCGATGTAAACATGGACAAACTGACGTGAACAAGCTCAAGAACCGATTTCTCAACATTTACCCTTGTATGTCAACAACTGGCTGTCTAAGTTCTCGTACTTGTGTTGAACTTGTTTGGGAAATTTCAAGTGGATTTCACACTATCATTAGAGAATGTAGAGTATTTTCTTATTCAACTATAAATATCTTTGTGTGAACCCACTAGCAAAAAGCAATGTCTACATTTGATTGTTGACAGACGATGACACACGTGTCACACTGGACTTGGAAAATGGCATCGAGGGCTCTGATTACATCAATGCCAACTACATCACAGTTAGTGCAAGACATGTACACATGTCTAATGTCACATCCATAAATATTGGCGATGTTCATCACAGTTTCAATGTTTGAATAAATATCCCATATAAACGTGTACAAAACTTTGTCAAATTTATTTGACTAACAATAAACCATTTTCATTGAGAGTTTTGTTTTTTGACAGGGATACTACAGAAAACAGGAGTACATTGCAACTCAGGGTTTGTAATAAGTCTGATGTGTTTTATTTTGCAATCACATTTACACTGAAATACAGTAACTATTACTGTTTGTGGTTTATTCCAGGCATGTCATTTACTCATGCTATAATTCGTTCTCGCAGGAGCCCGATCAGATACAGTGAACGACCTCTGGCGAATGATCTGGCAGGAGAAGGTCAACAGGATCGTGATGGTGGCCAACACGGTGGAGGGTGGCAAGGTACTTAATTATGTAACTAGCTGAACGGTAGTCATCAGTTCCTAAGCTGGTGTTGTTTTTCTGAATAAAAATATTAATGGCCCACATAATACCACGTTTGCACAGAACATATTTACCAGGATTTCTGCCAAACACACACACCACGGACAACCAAAATAGGTATGATCGTATTCATAATGTATAATATCATGGAGTGTTGTCTCGATGATTACGGTTGCCAGAAACGCTGTGCCGTGTACTGGCCGGAGCAGGTTGGAGGTTCTCAGACATGGGGGAGGTTCCATACCAGACTGGAGGGAGAGGAAGTCTGTGCCGACTACACACATCGTACAATCACTGTGACGAAAAACGTGCGTAATTGATAGCAACCATTAAAGTCACGTGATCTTTTGTTTTAAAAAACTGTCTAAATACAAAGCATTCCGTGCAGATACAACCAGATCAATGTGTTTTTTTTTCCTCTCTTATTTGGTAGCGAAATCACGCCTGTTATGAAATGAATCAGTTCAAATGATATGTGACTTCATATTCGCCATTTCATGCAGAATCAATCTCGCATTGTCCATCACTTCCACTTCACGACTTGGGAGGACAAGAGTAATCCGGTATTTGGGCCACTGACCCTATTCGCGTTCCATAGGAAGGTTCACTCCATTGACTCAATACGTCAGGGACCTTTACTCGTACACTGCAGGTAACTATTAACTATCACCCAATACATGTACCATTTCTGCTATCCAATCTCAAGGTCAATTATTAGGTTAAATCAGCAATTTAATTCGGTGTATGTATGGGTGAAACTGGCTGCTCAAGAAAGACTGAAGACTTCCTCCGCCGTTCATGTATGGCACAAATCATGTGTTCCTAGAAAAAGCTGTGTTGTGAGCAAATCATAATGCATATTCCATACATATATTGGGTTCCAAATGGATCAATTAAGCAAAGTTAATTCATTTCCCCCAGCGCCGGAGTGGGCAGGACCGGGACGTTTATTGCCTTTGACATCCTCGTGAACCAGGCCAAGGAGGAAGGACAGGTTGACATCTACGGCACTGTGCAGAAACTGAGACTCGAGCGCATGACCATGGTCCAGACTGAAGTAAGCTATCAAAATAACCCAGGACTTGAAAAAGATTAATGCATGTAAAAAATATCTTTTATCAAAGAATGGTATGGTATTCGGCTTGATACTCCTTCCCCTACACTTTTATGAATACTATTCTAATATTTGTTCACTTCAAACGAAATCAGCATAATAAAATATTTATGCAAACAGTCGATTGTTTTCAAATAAATCTAAATATTCAATACTGAAAAAGCAGCGTGTGCACTTAAGGAGGACACTCACAGTGTACTTCCATGTGTTTCACATGTAAATGAACTCTTCAGGACTACACAAAATGTATTTAACGACTTCACACGATACGGTTTAATTGGTCATGCATGTACATATTTGGATTGGGTATTAATTTCTGTTTGTATTATTTTCAGGCCCAGTATGTTTTCTTGCATGATGCAATCTTGGAATTTACGATATGCGGAGAGACAGCTTATGACTCCAACAACTTCACGCAAAAATTCGAAGAAATCCGGGCGGGCAGCCGCCAAAATAATGGATCATTGGAGATAAAGAAACAGTTCGATGTAAGAATGACATTTATGATAAAGATAAGAATATCGTTAAATTGTGCTTTTTGGGGCTATTTCACTCATGAAAACGAATATTTACTTCAGGTGATCCAGAAATACAAACACACCATCAACTTGGAAGAACAATCTGGTTCCACAACAGAGAACGGCCACAAGAACAGGAACCCGACGATAGTTCCTGGTAGATAAACCTTCTGAAAATCGAAACGTTTCGTGATCCTAAGGAATGTCTCCGGTATTCAATTCAGTTGCTCATTGCACAGATTGAATTGGACCAAAAAAAATGCACACACATCTCAGTTATAACATATCAGTGTCACAGTTTCACAAAACCGTGGGACTCGAGTGAGCGTTGATTTTCAGTCCAAACAAAGAATATTGACTCACACTAATTTGATCTTACTACAGATGATATGCAGCGTCCGTACCTTACGACTCCTTACAAACAAGGCAATGACTACATCAATGCCGTCTTTGTTTCTGTGAGTGATCTGGTCTTGTGAAATGCTTCATTACGAACGTTGTTGATTCAAAAGTTCATATCAGAATCACTCCATAAAGTGATATTTCGATTCAGGTATTGTGTTAGGCAAGATTGTTGATGAACTGACATCAAATTCGCTGAATAATAATGGTGCCCTGTTCAAATTTGTCTACTGTTTGTGCACTGTACATCTCCACCATGATGATGCGTCATGTCTGGATTATATTTCGTGCACAACTTTGCATTTTGTTTATGTATTAACAGAGTTACCGAGCACACAAGCATTACGTGGCCACACAGTCGCCTCTTCCTGACACAATCGTCGACTTCTGGAGGCTCGTCAAGGACCAGGAATGCCACACGATTATCATGCTTAATGATGGGAAGGATTCCGAGGTTTTGATTCGTGTATTTGATACGGACAAATGATCTCAGATGGCTTCTCTGTACGTGTAGGCCCTACCATTCACACAATCCCGTTCTTTGTTACAGAGTTGTCCAGCATACTGGCCTGATGAGGACGAGCCTAAACAGAGATATGGTCCCATTGAAGTTCAGCTTGTGGCAAACGAAAAACTGAAGACAATAATCACGCGAGACTTTAGAGTTAAAACGGCCAGGGTGGGTTTTCATGCTGTTTGCTTTAATACTACGATTAGTAGTTGGCATTAGAATAAACTGTTTCGTCTTTCTTCAGACCAACAAGGCATCCCAGACAGAAGCGATGAGAGTACGACAGTTCCAGTTGCTGAGTTGGCCCGCTGACTCTGAGATATCACCTTCTCGAGGTGATCTTCTTGATCTGATGGACCAAGTCCAAAACTGGCAGCAGAAGAGGAGACTCAAACCTTCAGAATCGCGTATCCTCGTACACTGTCTGTGAGTGGATCATGTAATAATCATGAGTACTAAACCATTTTTAATTTACTTGTGCATCTGTAAATGATCTCCCGCAGTCATTGTACTAGGATGCACTATGAACCTGCTTACAATTGCATGTCTAACACACACCAAAATACTCCTATCTGAAGTTACCATGACTTTGTATAATGTGGATTTGGCCATGTGTGTGCTCTTGTAGAGACGGTGTTTCAAGCTGTGGGGTGTACTGTGCAGCCAGTCACGTCTTGGAGAAGATGAAGAGAGAGCAACAAGTGGACGCCTTCCTGGCTGCCAGATACATCACTCGTAGTCGTCCACAGTTCATCTCTACCCTGGTCAGTGACCAGGCTTTCGTCATTCAAAATATACACTTCGCTAGATATATACTTCTACGCTTCCGTAACTAGTACTCTTTTGAAATGGACGAAAATACACTTGAAGTCGCCTCTGTCACGTTATGATTGAAGTCACCTCTGTCACGTTATGATTGACAAGATGAATTTTATTTCCAGAGAGAATACCAGCTCCTCTATCAGCTCGCCGTAGACTGCATAGATCGCAACAATGAGTATGGCAACTTCCAGTGACCAACACCTCCGTTCTTCAGACAGTGCATCTGCAGTGGACATTACCCAGATCTTTTTCCTTCGTTTGGTATTCTTTGAAATCCACGGTATTCCAGTATTTATACGTTACATGTATGTTCATATGTCGGTGTAGAAGAATACTCTCAGAAAAACATAACACAATATTGATGTATTTCACTATTCCTGATACTGTGGATGGATATATTATATATGCATTCGTTTATAATTATATGGCTTATTTATTCGGTAGCGCTAACTGAAATTGTAAACTAGAAATAAACTTTGTATTACTATGTTTTGTTACGGCAAAATGTCAGATGATTATTCAAGATGCTGAATTTTTCTCAATAAAATGTATAATTTTGCTCTAAATTGTATCAAAAGTCCGGCCACTGAAGCCGTTGCTGATGAAACAGAAGCAAACGTTTCCTACAGAGCCTTGAGGCTTAAGTTGAGACCGTCAATAGTCGATACTAACAATACATACATTGTATTGTATGTGCATTGTCTAATCAAACATGTGTCTGTAACGTCCGGACGCCCAGTACAGGGCGCCGGGTGATACCCTACAGGCATCACGACCAGGTAACAGCCCGTTCGGAGCGAGTCCGGCCGTCATACATCACATCATAACACATCACCTTATCTACAACATGCATATTACACGGTTATGGCAATGTAGCCGTGTGTAGAGCCCGAGATGCCATGGGAGCGGCACCACGGAACCCGTACACGTGGGCATGTTGCTGGCCGACCTCGCCGACGGCACTGACGCAGAGATAGAACTCTGGATCAGCCCGACAGTCTGCCAGAGCTGGTGTCGCACCATCCCGGGTGGGGAAGGGACCGGTGCAAGGGCTGCGCCCCCGAGTCTCCCCCAACCCGGGCCCCCTAATAAAAACGTTTGCTTCGTGAAGGAAACATTCCCTCTGCGAAGGAAACTATTTACTTCGTGTAGGAAACGTTTGCTTCGCGAAGGAAACATTTGCTTTGCAAAGCAAACTATTTACTTCGTGAAGAAAACGTTTGCTTCGTGAAGGAAACATTTGCTGTGCGTAGGAAACTATTTACTTCGTGTAGGAAACGTTTGTTTCGCGAAGGAAACATTTGCTTTGCAAAGCAAACTATTTACTTCGTGAAGAAAACGTTTGCTTCATGAAGGAAACATTCGCTCTGCGAAGGAAACTATTTACTTCATGTAGGAAACGTTTGCTTCGCGAAGGAAACATTTGCTTTGCAAAGCAAACTATTTACTTCGTGAAGAAAACGTTTGCTTCGTGAAGGAAATATTTGCTGCGCTTAGGAAACTATTTACTTCGTGTAGGAAACGTTTGCTTCCTGAAAGAATCATTTGCTCCGTGTGTAATTAAAATATTTATATCTGAATTTTTTTTTTACACAAATTAATCTAATTGTGGCAGAAATAAGCCACCGTACTCTGGGCATATTCCGGTATTTGATGGTATCTGATCGTGTTGTCCACCAGGAATGGAAATTGTAATCTTTATGTTGTAATCTTGGACCATAAGACACACTGGGTGTTTTCTACACAAATATCCTGATTTCAAACGATTACTTAGCTACAAAAGCAAGCAAATGAACAGAATCGTATGCGCACCCAGGAATTCAATGATTTAATGAACTTTAACATCGGGGTAGATTTTTCAATTTTTGCAACAGAAGTCTGATATTTGGTGGAAAAATTCCGGTTGACTCTTTCGTGATAGAAGTCTGAAATGTGGTACAAAGAGTTTCCAGGTAAAGTATGCCAAGTATATAACCATCTAGCACCGCAAAAATATCACCAATAAACGGTGTAAACGAGGTATAAAAATCATAGTTATACGTAGCGTACACACAGCTCTACATGTTAGAGATAGGGATTTTTAGAGTTTTCAAGAATTTTTGGTGACGTCATCAATATACCAATTTCTTTCATAAATGGGCGGTACTGTTTCAGGGAACATACCTATCCATAAAAAAAAAAGATTCAGGACGTTCGCGTAAAAACTGTATGCGTTGAATGGAGTTTTCAATGTTAAATTCAAGCGGCTGTCAAATCCGTACTCCGGATCAGATCCGGATCAACTTTTGCTACTCCATGTACAATGATCAACGTGAACTATGTATATCAGATCGAAATATAACAAAGAGAATTTGTTGTATGGAGTTTTCAATGTTAAAGTACTGCCTTCGAAACCAGTCAATATCTTTTGAAAACTATATTTCATATTAAACATGCTAAATTTACTGATTGCAACATACTCGCATCAAATGTAATGAAAATAACAAGTGCTGCCCGGGCAAAAGCTAGACTACAGGGATCATCGTTCAATAAAAAGGACTGCTGAAGTTTGCTGAAAAATATAGTTAAATTAAATAACAACTTCCATTCCGCCTCTAGCTAACGGCAATGTTTTGATTGTAGATCAAAATGAGAAGGCAAATGCCTTCAACAATTTTTTCTTGTCTAATTCCACACCAGATGAATCGGGTGCAGCCTTGCCGCCGCCCAAACAGTGTGATTTCTCGCTGGACAGTTTCACACAACAAGAGGTTATCGACCAGCTTGAGATTTTAGATAGTTCAAAGGCGTATGGGCCTGATGGTATTGGACCCAGATTGATGAAAACACTGAAATCAGAGCTTTCTGAGCCCCTGTATATTTTCTGCCAGCTTAGATCAGAGTACATTTCCAGATAGGTGGAAAGATGTTAATGTTTTGCCCATATATAAAAAAGGCAATAAGGACAAAATAAATAATTATCGTCCGGTATCGGGTATCATTGTTGAACACATCTAGTAAAATCTTTGATAAATTGTTTTTAAACAACTACTTCCGTGACAATTTTGTTTCAACTGTTTGGCAATCGGGATTCATGCCTGGCAGTTCCACAACCAGTCAATTACTCGAAATATATCATAGCTTCTGTTCAGCCATTAATGATGGGAAAGAAACACGGGTCGTCTTCTTAGATATAAGAAAGGCGTTTGAAAAGGTTTGGCACTCAGGACTGCTTTACAAACTTAATTGTGTTGGGGTAGGAGCTAAATTACTAAGTTGGTTTCAATCATACCTTATCAATAGGATACAACGAGTCTGACTGAATGGACATTTTTCTGAATGGGGCTATGTAAAAGCAGGTGTGCCACAGGGGGTCCGTCTTGGGCCCTTTGCTATTTCTCCTTTATATCAATGATCTTACCTAAGTTATGAATTTTGCCAATATCAGATTATATGCGGATGATACTTGCCTGTTCTTATCGGTGGATAACAGAGAATCCGCAGCCCAAAAGTTGAACGACGACCTATCAGGAATCAATCAATCGGCTAACCAATGGCTGGTTAATTTTTGTACTGAAAAAAAAACAGAAAGTTTAACAATTTCGAAATTTAGACTCCCACCCGCCGCTGATGTTTGGCGGAGTTCCTATATCTGAAGTAGATCAACACAAGCATTTGGGGATTCCATTTTCATCCGATTTATGGTGGCATACACATAACAAGAATGTTTATTTGAAATGTATGCGTAGATTAGATATAATACAAAATTTTAAATTTAAATTAGATCGGCAGTCACCAGAACGCTCTTACATGGCTTTTGTCAGACCAATTTTAGATTATGCTGACGTGGTATGGGCTGGTGCACATAATTATGACCTTGCAAAACTTGACCGAGTTTAAAATCGGGCGATGAGAATTGTCACTGGTGCCACGGCACGGGCAAGTACAGAGAATTTATATTTAGACACTGGTTGGATACCCCTAGCAGATCGACGTGAGCTACATCGACTCTGCTGGTTTTACAAAATTTATAATGACCTAGCACCTGTATATTTGACTGAACTCTTGCCTCCTTTGGTGGAAAACCGCACGACATACCATCTTCGTAATTCTCAGAATGCATCTCAAATCCAAACAAAGAGAGAATATTTTTCCAAATTTTTCTTTTGCCTACTTCAATAGCTTCTTGGTATTCACTTCCACTGAACATCAGGGAAATTCCGACTTATAAATTATTCGTCAGTACGATTAAAGCTGGTATCACTCCCAATAAAGCACCGTGGTATTCTGTAGGTGATCGTAGTACAAACGTTATTTTGGCAAGGCTTAGAATTGGATGCATCGGCTTAAATGCGCACTTGTTCGCAAATTTATATGTAGTAGATGATCTTAAATGTCGTTGTGGTTTTTTGTTCGAAGATCCATACCATTGTCTAATTAAATGTCCACTTTATCTCCAACAACGGAAAAATTGTTCAACACTCTCTCTGACTATTGTCCTCTTGAAGTGAAATTGTTGCTGTATGGGGATACTAGATTATCAGTGGAAAGCAATACAGTTTTCTCATTAAATGTTTTTACAAATTTACATTAAAGAATCATGCCGCTTCTAATTATTTGTGATTGTGACCATGAGGTATTGGTTAGTATATTTTATATGCGTTGAATTATTGAACATGTCAATTATTGGCTGATTTTTCATAATTGAATCGAAATATTATATATATATATATCATTTATTTCGCATCGTCTTGATACAATTGTTGAGTATGGAACAGAAAGCACAATACAATTGTTAAATATAATTGATTCAATTGTTTGGAGTGTAGAACATAGAAACTATATTACGTAATGCATAGAAAATCTATGATTGCCCTGACTTCTTCAGGGTCAAGTACTGAATTCAGCGAACCATCTCTCAATAAACATAGTTCTCGAATTGTTTTACCACAATGTTGACAATCTGCGTCACACATATATTGCTGGGTTATACATTGCTTTAACTTTGACAAAGCATGATCAAACACACAGTCATCATTCACGTTTAATTTATACAACAAAAACCTTCTATTGGCCGCCACCGATGTGGTTGAGAAAGAACATAGATTACAACATAATTTTACAATTGAATTATGGTTGTTACAAGCCTTGCGATAGAAATTAAGGAACCTGTTCATGAGATCAACTTCAATATTTTTGCCGATAAGATGATGCAATATAGACCCATGGCTTTTCCATAGTAATCCCCATATTTTACGAACGCATTTCCTCCACGCAGTATATAGGCGCTTAATAGTATCACTATCGAGTTTCCATAACACACTGCCGTAATAACTAGTACAATATGTGTTGAACATAAATGATTTAACCTCAGAATTGCAACTGCTAAACCTGGAATTGACGAAGTTTGTTCGATAACAGATATCACTCACAGCTGTATTAATTGCGGTGTGAAGACAATTCAGACCAATAGGGTGACCTAAGTGTACAGCCTCATTTGATACACAGAGAGCTTGACCATGTAACCTGATACACACAGATCCAGTAGCAGGGGTATCTGCATTGGAAATCAGCAACTGGGTTTTAGCCGAGTTAAATTTTACATCATATCGTTTACTATAATGTTCACAAACCCTGAGCATTTTGTTTATAGCATTTTGACTGGGTGCCAATAGACTGACGTCATCCGCATAGCCAAAAGCCCCACAGAATACGTTTCCAATATAACAACCAAAGCCAGCGCGCTGGAGCTCACACAACAATTCATCAATATACACACAGAACAATATAGGCGATAAAACTGCACCTTGTTTTACACCGTTAGATATTTGGAATTCACTACTAACAATGCCGTTCCATCGTACCCTGAGAAACTGATTAGTATACAATCGAGCCAAAAACCTGGCAGTAAGACAACATATATGCCTTTACTCAAAAGTAATTCAAATAGTTTTATGTAATGTACACGGTCAAATGCCTGTGAGGCATCCAAAAGAACCAATTACACTGAAGAATCATACCGAGTGTAATAATCAATAATTTCCTCTAGAACAAATGTACACTGTGCAGTTGAAGATTTTGGTTTGAAACCAAATTGTAGATTACTAGACGTTAAAACATCGACATTTTGTTCTAATATAATGTTATCCAATAACTTCCCCAGGAGACTGCTCAGAGCGATAGACCTATAATTGCTGCTGTTTTTCAGACTTTTCTTCCTGTTTTTTTGGTATAGGAACAATTGTAGACAAACACATGCCCTTTGGAGAATACCCATGACGTAACATGAACGTAAACAGAAGGGATAAGTGAACTTGGAAAATATTGGTGCTGTTTATAAGCGAATCTGACATCAAATTATGTACACCATCGGACTTCCTACGTTTCAATTTCATAATAGAATGTTGGACACTCTTAACATCAACAGTATGAGGGTTTAAACACCTGTTGGAATTACAGTTAGATAAAATACCAATGTCAATATGATCTAACAATTGTTTCATCTTGGTGGAATCGTATGATACACAGTTATACAATTCTTTATATTGTTCTGCATAATGCAAAAACATTACAAATATCCATTTCGTCATGTTTGCCATCAATCATATTTGATACCGGAGACTCGTGATTATTTGAACATAAGTCATATGTATCATATTCATAATTAATAACCCAATGTTACTTCATGTATATATATGTATATATCTGTAATATATGTTCGCTGCACTTGTGCTGTAAATAATTGTTCTTCTCACCGGAGAGATCTTTGTATAGGGCGTTTGCCCTGTTGATCTATCCAATAAAATTTGTTTTAAGAAAAAGAAGAAAAAAACCAGTCCTCAGGGAAAATTTGAACAGGCGATTCTCACGTAAATACAGAAATTGTATCCATCACACGCAGGTGTAAACAAAGCATAGTGCGAGATATACTAATAATTCCACGTACATCATGGTATATCACTGATTATTTTCTCATAACTATATATGCACATACGAAGTGGTAAATGTACTCGATGTGGACTTTTAAGCGCGATTTGAGTATTTGTTTACTTTCGGGTTTGATGGGTACATCTCGTTTGTTTATTTACAAAACCGGTACAAAATGGGTATTAAAACGGGTGAAAAGACAACTCGGACGGACTGTAATCGTCAAAATCATTGAGCACACCTTTTGTTATATTTTGCATTAGATGTGTTTCACAAAAAACTTGGTGTTGAAAAAAAATATTGCATACATTCGAAGGCAGTAGCTTTAAATTAAAATGGCTGTCAAATCCGTGATACAGATCAGATCCGGATCAAACTCATCTGACCGATAGTAGTTGTCAATGTACACGTCTGCTTAAATTTCAAAGCAATTGAATGAACAGTAGGCAAGTTATGTATTTTTAGCTTACCGGCCCATTTGGCCCATCCGTCGTCCGTCCGGCGTCCGTGAATCTGGAATGCGCGAGATCTCCATTCACTTATGATGTAAATATAAAGGTAACATAACTGTGAATCTGGAATGCGCGAGTTCTCCATTCACTTATGATGTAAATATAAAGGTAACAAAATCATGAATCTGGAATGCGCGAGCTCTCCATTCACATATGATATAAATATGAAGGCAACATAACTGTGAATCTGGAATGTGCGAGTTCTCCATTCACTTATGATGTAAATATAAAGGTAACAAAATCATGAGTCTGGAATGCGCGAGCTCTCCATTCACTTATGATGTAAATATAAAGGTAACAAAATCGTGAATCTGAAATGCACGAGCTCTCCATTCACTCATGATGTAAATATAAAGGTAACAAAATCAATAATCTGGGATGCACGAGCTCTCCATCCACTTATGATGTAAATATAAAGGTAACAAAATCGTAATCTGGAATGCACGAGCTCTCCATTCACTTATGATGTAAATATAAAGGTAACAAAATCGTGACTCTGGAATGCACGAGCTCTCCATTCACTTATGATGTAAATATAAAGGTAACAAAATCGTGAATCTGGAATGCACGAGCTCTCCATTCACTTATGATGTAAATATAAAGGTAACAAAATCGTTAATCTGGAATGCACGAGCTCTCCATTCACTTATGATGTAAATATAGAGGTAACAAAATCATGAATCTGGAATGCACGAGCTCTCCATTCACTTATGATGTAAATATAAAGGTAACAAAAATCGTGAATCCGGAATGCACGAGCTCTCCATTAACTTATGATGTAAATATAGAGGTAACAAAAATCATGAATCTGGAATGCACGAGCTCTCCATTCACTTATGATGTAAATATAGAGGTAACAAAATCATGAATCTGGAATGCACGAGCTCTCCATTAACTTATGATGTAAATATAAAGGTAACAAAATCGTGAATCTGGAATGCTCGAGATCTCCATTTCAAATTAACAAAATCGTTAATCTGGAATGCACGAGCTCTCCATTCACTTATGATGTAAATATAAAGGTAACAAAAATCGTGAATCCGGAATGCACGAGCTCTCCATTAACTTATGATGTAAATATAGAGGTAACAAAAATCATGAATCTGGAATGCACGAGCTCTCCATTCACTTATGATGTAAATATAGAGGTAACAAAATCATGAATCTGGAATGCATGAGCTCTCCATTAACTTATGATGTAAATATAAAGGTAACAAAATCGTGAATCTGGAATGCTCGAGATCTCCATTTCAAATTAACAAAATCGTTAATCTGGAATGCACGAGCTCTCCATTCACTTATGATGTAAATATAGAGGTAACAAAATCATGAATCTGGAATGCACGAGCTCTCCATTCACTTATGATGTAAATATAAAGGTAACAAAAATCGTGAATCCGGAATGCACGAGCTCTCCATTAACTTATGATGTAAATATAGAGGTAACAAAAATCATGAATCTGGAATGCACGAGCTCTCCATTCACTTATGATGTAAATATAGAGGTAACAAAATCATGAATCTGGAATGCACGAGCTCTCCATTAACTTATGATGTAAATATAAAGGTAACAAAATCGTGAATCTGGAATGCTCGAGATCTCCATTTCAAATTAACAAAATCGTTAATCTGGAATGCACGAGCTCTCCATTCACTTATGATGTAAATATAAAGGTAACAAAATCGTGAATCTGGAATGCACGAGCTCTCCATTCACTTATGATGTAAATATAAAGGTAACAAAATCGTAAATCTGGAATGCACGAGCTCTCCATTCACTTATGATGTAATTTTGGGGAATTCATAACGGGTGCCACTAGTGGGGCAGGAAATGCTCACTCTTTCCGGAACACCTGATTTCACCTCCTAATGGCCATTTTTGGGGGTTCATGAGTTTCCCTGTCATTTTTCTTTTCTCTCACTTCGTATGCCTGATATGACTTTCTGTCCCCGGACTATGACATTGGATAACGGACCTCGTTTTGTTTGCTTGGAATACTTAATACTGGGTATTGATTCCACGTCTATAGAGGTAACAAAATCGTGAATCTGGAATGCACGAGCTCTCCATTCACTTATGATGTAAATATAAAGGTAACAAAATCGTGAATCTGGAATGCTCGAGTTCTCCATTCACTTATGATGTAAATGTAAAGGTAACATTTGGCACCAGAATTTAATATGGCAATCTTTAGGCACCAATGATCATCAACCGAGATTCGTTCTTGACTAAACATAATGGACCGATCATTGACCAGTTGTTTAGACCTGGTTTTGCAATAAACCAGGTCCAAACCTCTGATAAACCGTGGTTTTCCAAATGTATGGATTTTTGTAGAGTGGTTTTAACACAAACCTGGTCCAAACTGTGGTCTAAACATAAACCTGACAGGTTTCACTGTGGTTCATCAGTGGTTCTCTCTGTATCTGATGATCTTGTGTACACATTATACGACACAATGACTCTATTAAACATAAAATACATGTATTATGATCATGTATGATGTTTTATGACATGACAAACAGCACGACGGAAACATGTCTTTCGGGAAGAACGAGGTCCTCCGGACATGTAATGATGATGATTAAATTGTTCACTCCACATCGGCAATGCGAAAATGTGGTGTCTTACATATTGGCGCACGTGCACGCTGACACGTAACTTAACTTGAATCCGAGTCAATATAGTATCCATATCGTATGCACAATATTATGAAAATCATGCTAAAAAATGTGGTGTGAACGCTATTGATGGATTTCCAAATGTGAAAGATCTTTTACGTATTAAAGAGATATGAAAGACAATATTTTCGTGCCATACAAGAATCTCGGTTTCCTTCATAAAACAAATCTCTGCAACACAAACTGTTCATCATGATAATATATGTAAGGCAACTGTGGTTTA
Organism: Terebella lapidaria; assembly: GCA_949152475.1. NCBI lineage: Eukaryota > Metazoa > Annelida > Polychaeta > Terebellida > Terebellidae > Terebella > Terebella lapidaria. Next base: position 41,887,078 of record OX424557.1, on the reverse strand, counting down.
TGTAGATAAACCATGGTTCCACTAAACCAGGCACAGTCCACTGTTAAAAAACGCGATTGAAACAACTACAGAACCACGGTTCAGACCAGGTTTCCCCAGACCAGGTTTCAACATAGTTTCCAGTTAACGTGGATTAAGCCAATGTTTGGATCACTGCTCAAAATCGACTCTAAGAGTATACATATCTCTGTCAGGGACGTTCCGGGAAGAAGGGTTGCGTAGTCTTGCTAATTTTGTTACCTTTATGTTTACATTATGAATGAAAAATATAATAGGTAAGATCTGTGAGCAGGTGAGATGTGACCATTATCGTCTAAAATCAGCGAAGCTGTAGTAAGACAAGTGTGTCACGCATAGTTTTCAGCATTTGTTATATTAAGCCTCAAACGGTATTCAGATGAAAAGATTGTATTTGGGTTGTATTAGTAGTGGAATATGTGGTAATATTTGTAGCATGTGACGAGAAAGTTGTACTTCTCATCATGACGTCATAGCATCCCATGAGTGAAACATAAATGCGACACGACAACTCCTGGGAGAACTTTGAAACTGCTGCCTTCGAATGTATGCAATATTTTTTTCAAAACCAATTTTTTTGTTAAACACGTTATAATGCAATATAACAAAAGTTGTGCTCAATGACTTTGACGATTACAATCCGTCCGAGTTGTCTTTTCATCCGTTTTAGTGCCCATTTTGTACCGGTTTTGTAAATAAACAAGCGAAGTGTATCCATCAAACCCGAATGTAAGCAAATGCTGAAATCGCACTTAGGCCTAAACTTGGAATCAATTTTAAGGTGTGATTGCACGTAACTTACCGGTGACTGCACTGAGGCACCTTTTCATTGACTCATAATGTGAAAGTAAAGGTAACAAAATCACCAAAACAATACAATCCCCTGACCTAAAACTTGGCTAGCACACACACAAATACGCATGGATGATGAACCGAGACATGGTTTCATAAATGATTTCACGAAAGCTGTGCAATTTGATGATTAGATAAATCATTTTATACGTTTCACCAAAACGAAGATTCGAGTGCTCTGCTTGACAAGCACTGGCTGTTGCATATATTTATTCCTTGTTGTCGTCAAAATAATGAGAATATCTAGGGCTATACTTTCTGTGAGATGAATACAATGAGCTGAACATTCATAATCCCAAACACCTCGGTACACCCGAGTGCATATCATCTGTGAGTTTTCCTGGCCTCACTAGCTATTTGCTGCACAACATAATCCTTTCGCTCGCATTGTTGTGAGTGTATTTTGTAGACTGAGAAATAGGTCGGAAAATGACATATGAAAATGAATAATTCAACAATTTAACTTTGTTTAGTAATGTGAAGAATACGGTTCTTTGGCCCCTATCAAGCCGAATGTCTGTGATGTTGTGCTAACAGACCAACAAGCCGGCAGTTCAATTCAAACTGTTTATTGTGGTGACAATGCCGATGTCCACACACACACCACAATCAGGGCCGCTCACACCTACGTCGGTGATTTCCCAGTCAATGAATATCCAATATTAATATAGTCCTTCAATCACGTATATCCACAGTATATCTTTATATATATTCACTTATACTTCACGCCCGTTCTTCTTGTTACAATATAAAATACGACCGTCTTCATTAAACACTTCTACTCAACTGCGCAGATAACTGGGGCCGAGGGATCATGTGCTTGTGTGATTTCCCGCCAAGTGTATGCGGTGTTGTGATTGGTCGAATGTATGCTGCAATGCGTTGATGTCACCGGGAAAGTGGGTTTCCCCGGCTCGTGTCAATACTTGTAATGCCTGTATCTGTGCACGTGATGTGTGGAGTATGTGTGTCAAGTTCTATGTTTAGAAGTCAGTGCATGTGAAGGTCAAGGCCGAGTAAATGGGGCCGAGTGTACTGAACAAGTGGGGCCGCAGGTGCGTGGTTTGACCTGTGTGTGTAACCATGACTACATGGAGTTTATGCTTGTGATCGTATAGTGTGTACTTGTCCTGTATGTAAGTCATGTAGAATGAATGTTTGTTGTGGAAATGTGTAGTGCGCGGGAGGGACGGGAGTTACAGTCGCTAAAATTACTACATAACACCCCTTCATTAATTCTACGCCCTCGGAATTACCCTCCCCGGACCCTACCGTCGCCAAAACTAAACAATAAAAAGCTAAGAAGTCCTAAAGGTCAAACCCAAAAACACTCACACACACACGCCGCACGAAATGAGAAAACACTACATACAATAAAAATTTCCTAACCGTCAAAATAAACGTCAGCAGTCAGTCCGTCAACAGTCTCTACGATGATACATATACAAATACATGCACTACAATGAATGGAATGAATTATATGGAATGTATGAACAAAACTCCTCGACGTTTCATAATGAAACGGAAACTATTTAAAGTCTATTGAACTGAAATAAAATGATGATTAAACTTAACTAAATCACATGTATAAAAACGAAATGCCGTGACTAGGATAATATTATTATTTGCAACTATTTACAATATCCGAGTCCATGACCAGGATGACTGGTCGCTAGCTGGGGCCGTATTCAAGGGGCCGAACAGTTCTGGGCCGAAACTTCACTTGCCATCCCGTTCGCGCCTGCTGGCGGGAGGAGGCGGGGCCGCTGGCGATGCCTGCCGCATCAGCTGTAGCTGTTCGTCCGGGGGCAGTCTGGGCAGGATGGACACGATTGTGGCCAACAACTCCCCCGGGATGGTCGGTGTGGTCGGGGTAGACGGAGCTTGTGCTTCCGATGGCGTCGGGGTCGAAGTCGCTTGAAGCCAAGTGATCTCTTGTTGTTGGTGGGCGACTTGATCCTCCAACTGAGTCACACGGACTCGAAGCCGCAGATTCTCCTCGGACAGGGAAAAAAAAAATCATGAATCTGGAATGCACGAGCTCTCCATTCACTTATGATGTAAATATAGAGGTAACAAAATCATGAATCTGGAATGCACGAGCTCTCCATTAACTTATGATGTAAATATAAAGGTAACAAAATCGTGAATCTGGAATGCTCGAGATCTCCATTTCAAATTAACAAAATCGTTAATCTGGAATGCACGAGCTCTCCATTCACTTATGATGTAAATATAAAGGTAACAAAATCGTGAATCTGGAATGCACGAGCTCTCCATTCACTTATGATGTAAATATAAAGGTAACAAAATCGTAAATCTGGAATGCACGAGCTCTCCATTCACTTATGATGTAATTTTGGGGAATTCATAACGGGTGCCACTAGTGGGGCAGGAAATGCTCACTCTTTCCGGAACACCTGATTTCACCTCCTAATGGCCATTTTTGGGGGTTCATGAGTTTCCCTGTCATTTTTCTTTTCTCTCACTTCGTATGCCTGATATGACTTTCTGTCCCCGGACTATGACATTGGATAACGGACCTCGTTTTGTTTGCTTGGAATACTTAATACTGGGTATTGATTCCACGTCTATAGAGGTAACAAAATCGTGAATCTGGAATGCACGAGCTCTCCATTCACTTATGATGTAAATATAAAGGTAACAAAATCGTGAATCTGGAATGCTCGAGTTCTCCATTCACTTATGATGTAAATGTAAAGGTAACATTTGGCACCAGAATTTAATATGGCAATCTTTAGGCACCAATGATCATCAACCGAGATTCGTTCTTGACTAAACATAATGGACCGATCATTGACCAGTTGTTTAGACCTGGTTTTGCAATAAACCAGGTCCAAACCTCTGATAAACCGTGGTTTTCCAAATGTATGGATTTTTGTAGAGTGGTTTTAACACAAACCTGGTCCAAACTGTGGTCTAAACATAAACCTGACAGGTTTCACTGTGGTTCATCAGTGGTTCTCTCTGTATCTGATGATCTTGTGTACACATTATACGACACAATGACTCTATTAAACATAAAATACATGTATTATGATCATGTATGATGTTTTATGACATGACAAACAGCACGACGGAAACATGTCTTTCGGGAAGAACGAGGTCCTCCGGACATGTAATGATGATGATTAAATTGTTCACTCCACATCGGCAATGCGAAAATGTGGTGTCTTACATATTGGCGCACGTGCACGCTGACACGTAACTTAACTTGAATCCGAGTCAATATAGTATCCATATCGTATGCACAATATTATGAAAATCATGCTAAAAAATGTGGTGTGAACGCTATTGATGGATTTCCAAATGTGAAAGATCTTTTACGTATTAAAGAGATATGAAAGACAATATTTTCGTGCCATACAAGAATCTCGGTTTCCTTCATAAAACAAATCTCTGCAACACAAACTGTTCATCATGATAATATATGTAAGGCAACTGTGGTTTATGTAGATAAACCATGGTTCCACTAAACCAGGCACAGTCCACTGTTAAAAAACGCGATTGAAACAACTACAGAACCACGGTTCAGACCAGGTTTCCCCAGACCAGGTTTCAACATAGTTTCCAGTTAACGTGGATTAAGCCAATGTTTGGATCACTGCTCAAAATCGACTCTAAGAGTATACATATCTCTGTCAGGGACGTTCCGGGAAGAAGGGTTGCGTAGTCTTGCTAATTTTGTTACCTTTATGTTTACATTATGAATGAAAAATATAATAGGTAAGATCTGTGAGCAGGTGAGATGTGACCATTATCGTCTAAAATCAGCGAAGCTGTAGTAAGACAAGTGTGTCACGCATAGTTTTCAGCATTTGTTATATTAAGCCTCAAACGGTATTCAGATGAAAAGATTGTATTTGGGTTGTATTAGTAGTGGAATATGTGGTAATATTTGTAGCATGTGACGAGAAAGTTGTACTTCTCATCATGACGTCATAGCATCCCATGAGTGAAACATAAATGCGACACGACAACTCCTGGGAGTTGCTGCCTTCGAATGTATGCAATATTTTTTTCAAAACCAATTTTTTTGTTAAACACGTTATAATGCAATATAACAAAAGTTGTGCTCAATGACTTTGACGATTACAATCCGTCCGAGTTGTCTTTTCATCCGTTTTAGTGCCCATTTTGTACCGGTTTTGTAAATAAACAAGCGAAGTGTATCCATCAAACCCGAATGTAAGCAAATGCTGAAATCGCACTTAGGCCTAAACTTGGAATCAATTTTAAGGTGTGATTGCACGTAACTTACCGGTGACTGCACTGAGGCACCTTTTCATTGACTCATAATGTGAAAGTAAAGGTAACAAAATCACCAAAACAATACAATCCCCTGACCTAAAACTTGGCTAGCACACACACAAATACGCATGGATGATGAACCGAGACATGGTTTCATAAATGATTTCACGAAAGCTGTGCAATTTGATGATTAGATAAATCATTTTATACGTTTCACCAAAACGAAGATTCGAGTGCTCTGCTTGACAAGCACTGGCTGTTGCATATATTTATTCCTTGTTGTCGTCAAAATAATGAGAATATCTAGGGCTATACTTTCTGTGAGATGAATACAATGAGCTGAACATTCATAATCCCAAACACCTCGGTACACCCGAGTGCATATCATCTGTGAGTTTTCCTGGCCTCACTAGCTATTTGCTGCACAACATAATCCTTTCGCTCGCATTGTTGTGAGTGTATTTTGTAGACTGAGAAATAGGTCGGAAAATGACATATGAAAATGAATAATTCAACAATTTAACTTTGTTTAGTAATGTGAAGAATACGGTTCTTTGGCCCCTATCAAGCCGAATGTCTGTGATGTTGTGCTAACAGACCAACAAGCCGGCAGTTCAATTCAAACTGTTTATTGTGGTGACAATGCCGATGTCCACACACACACCACAATCAGGGCCTCTCACACCTACGTCGGTGATTTCCCAGTCAATGAATATCCAATATTAATATAGTCCTTCAATCACGTATATCCACAGTATATCTTTATATATATTCACTTATACTTCACGCCCGTTCTTCTTGTTACAATATAAAATACGACCGTCTTCATTAAACACTTCTACTCAACTGCGCAGATAACTGGGGCCGAGGGATCATGTGCTTGTGTGATTTCCCGCCAAGTGTATGCGGTGTTGTGATTGGTCGAATGTATGCTGCAATGCGTTGATGTCACCGGGAAAGTGGGTTTCCCCGGCTCGTGTCAATACTTGTAATGCCTGTATCTGTGCACGTGATGTGTGGAGTATGTGTGTCAAGTTCTATGTTTAGAAGTCAGTGCATGTGAAGGTCAAGGCCGAGTAAACGGGGCCGAGTGTACTGAACAAGTGGGGCCGCAGGTGCGTGGTTTGACCTGTGTGTGTAACCATGACTACATGGAGTTTATGCTTGTGATCGTATAGTGTGTACTTGTCCTGTATGTAAGTCATGTAGAATGAATGTTTGTTGTGGAAATGTGTAGTGCGCGGGAGGGACGGGAGTTACAGTCGCTAAAATTACTACATAACACCCCTTCATTAATTCTACGCCCTCGGAATTACCCTCCCCGGACCCTACCGTCGCCAAAACTAAACAATAAAAAGCTAAGAAGTCCTAAAGGTCAAACCCAAAAACACTCACACACACACGCCGCACGAAATGAGAAAACACTACATACAATAAAAATTTCCTAACCGTCAAAATAAACGTCAGCAGTCAGTCCGTCAACAGTCTCTACGATGATACATATACAAATACATGCACTACAATGAATGGAATGAATTATATGGAATGTATGAACAAAACTCCTCGACGTTTCATAATGAAACGGAAACTATTTAAAGTCTATTGAACTGAAATAAAATGATGATTAAACTTAACTAAATCACATGTATAAAAACGAAATGCCGTGACTAGGATAATATTATTATTTGCAACTATTTACAATATCCGAGTCCATGACCAGGATGACTGGTCGCTAGCTGGGGCCGTATTCAAGGGGCCGAACAGTTCTGGGCCGAAACTTCACTTGCCATCCCGTTCGCGCCTGCTGGCGGGAGGAGGCGGGGCCGCTGGCGATGCCTGCCGCATCAGCTGTAGCTGTTCGTCCGGGGGCAGTCTGGGCAGGATGGACACGATTGTGGCCAACAACTCCCCCGGGATGGTCGGTGTGGTCGGGGTCGACGGAGCTTGTGCTTCCGATGGCGTCGGGGTCGAAGTCGCTTGAAGCCGAGTGATCTCTTGTTGTTGGTGGGCGACTTGATCCTCCAACTGAGTCACACGGACTCGAAGCCGCAGATTCTCCTCGGACAGGGTGTCCGGGAACGTGGGCTGGTGACGCTCATGCAGAGCTCCCATCCCAAAGCCGACAGACAGGCCGTTGTATTCTGCCTGCCTGATGTGATGGTCCAGGGCCGACAGGTACTCCCGACGAATTAGTCGCAAGTACTGGTGCGCTAAATCATCAGCGCGGGCGAGAGACAGGGTCGGAAGATGCTCCTCCGGTTCTGACGGCAGGAGCAAGGGGTCGGCATTATGGGCGGCCTGTTCGAGACGAGCCGTCCAAAAGTCCTCGTGAAACCCGAGGTAGTTCGGGAGCCGCTGGGCGTCCTCATCTCGCAGGAAGTCCCTGAGGTCGGGGTTCTGGCCGGGTAGCGCCTGCAGGCCGGGAAGTGAACGGGTCGCCAGACGTCTGCCGTGTTGCCGCAGGAACTGGAAATCGGCCGCAAACTCGCCGGACCCATGGAACGGGAGACGCTCGTCGAGATCCCTGTGGAGCGACTCGAGTTGTTCAGGGTCGTCTACTTGAAGTCGGGGTCGATCTCTGTCAGTGCCGCATGTCGGGACGGAGCGCAGAGGCTCCACTTCCTCCGTGAGGTACGGCGGGAGCGGGACGGGTTCCACCATCCGTCGCGAAGGCTCTGGTGAGGATTCCGGGGTCGAAAACTGTGTCGGGGACGTACGCACAGGAGACCCGGGTGCGATCTCCCTGAGTGGAGGCGGCCGATCCTCAGCTGGACTCTTTGGTTCAGGAGTCTCCTTGCCGGGTGATGCAGATACCGGTGTGGTATTCAGGGGTCGACTTGGGAGTGGCGGATACTCCTCAGGTGGAGGGACTAATCCCTCACGGACACGGTAGTCCGTGACGTTAGAGGCCGTGGGTCGCTCCACAACCATCCGCCTGGGTATGATGTCCGATGGCCGAACTCTAGACGGGGTCGAAGATGTCACTGTGGTGACCGGTCGGGTTGTCGCTGGCGATGCCACTGACGCGAACGAAGCCGTCGTGACGACTGCCGAGGCCGAAACACCGGTGGTCGTTGTCTGGATTTCCTCCGCCGTGCTCACCGATGTCGTCTGGTAATTGATGGGCCGGACAAAGAAGATTGTACTGGGCCGTCGTACTCGAACCCGCGTGTTCATGGTCTCAATGTCACTGACCATGCGGGTTAGCCGAATTTCATCTGCCGGGGTCGAAGCACGATTGTACTCCAGTCGACGGAGTACCTGCTGCACTTCCGGGGCCGAGTTGGGCGGATATTGCTCAAAGAGCTCTGGCGCCATGTGCCAGATGCCGAACGTCAAGACGGTGTTAACATCCCTCCTGAAGATCGGGATGTTGGCCGGAACTCTTGCGGGTCGATAATTCGGGTTCGGCTGCATGTCGACTCTGCAGCGTAGCGCGAACCTGACGAGCATGGGGCCGGATGCCGATAGTCGTCCTTCCTGATAGAATGGGAACGACGTTACGTGTTGCAGGGTCGCTTGAGACATATGCCGGAACATCTCCTCCTGGGCCAATGTCCGGAAGTTGTCGCGGGCCGGGCACACGAAGTAGCGTAGAAACGGGAAGTGGTACGCCAAAACGTGTGCGTCAAGGTTCTGGGCCGTCCGGAAAGGTCCGCGTCGTGGTACGGAGGACCACTGTCGCTCTCCTGCTCCTTCCTCTTCGCCGATGCAGAAGGGGCACTCGTAGCGACCGTCTCCACGCTGTAGCGGAGCCAACGTGAGGAGGTTTCCCTCCGACAGGGTCGACTGCTCATCGAAATTGTGGATATGGCCGTATCCAGCGCTCCGATTTCGCTTGCTGAGTGGAACCTTGTTCCAGTCTATGGGCCGAGTTCCGTAAGGTGTCACGGGAGGTGGCACCAGTTCCATCAGTTCCGCCACTTGCCGACGGAAAGTCGAGGCCGGGGCCGAAATAGCAGATCCGCCACTAGAGCGCGACGAACTGCTAGATGTCGATCGGGCTCCCGCTCCATGTTTCTTCTTAAAAGAAGTGTAAGTTCTCTTGTTTGGAGAACGGGAGGCCGCAGGTCGTGCTACCGCTGAACTGGAAGCGGGTGAAGTCGGGGCCGGAGCGATCGGGGCGATCACTTGATTCGTTGGGTCGGGTTGGCGGCTCGCCGTAGTGACTCGCTGAGCCTCCTGGGCCGCTTGTCGTGCTTCAATCGCACGCTGGACGATACTTCCGCCCTCCTCGAGTCGGCGGAAGCGTTCGGGGTCGACGTTAAAAATGTTGTCCGGAGTCGGGCTCGGTGTATGGCGCTCTCCTCGTTGCGCCAACTTGTCCCGGGCCGTTTTGGGTCGCGCTCCTTTCTCCGATCCACTCGCCGTGTCGCTGAGCGTGACTGGATCGCGCTGCTCAGGCTGCGAGTCGGGGCCGGACGAAGTTTCGTTGTCGGGGACGATTATGGGATGATCCGATTCATCCCCGGTGTCGACTACTTGGACGGTGATATTATCGCCATCCAACTTGACTGTGCGGGGCCGATTTTCGCCTGGGTCGCCATTTTCCCGGTTGTCTCCCTGGGTTTGTCAGCCATGCTGACGGGCCAAATCAAGTCGAAGTACTTCCCAAGTACTGACTAGGCTGGTTGTAACAGAGTCCGGATTTCTTCAAAACCAGCCTAGTTCAAATGCCGATAATCAGAGCCGAATTATTTCTCAAGTCTTGCGACCAGGACTTAAACAATGTTAAAGTTTATAAGCCGACAATTATCTATGATTAGCACAGTTTTTGTAATCAATAGTCTGTATTCTGGTATCCGAAACTTTCGACAACAGTCCTTCTCCTCCAAAGTCTCAGGCACGAATGACCTGATTGCCGCTAATCTTCACTGCCGTACACAAAGATGCTGACAGCATCTCGATTCTTAGAACTGGGCCGGGGGGCGCTCTCTATCTGTATAGAAAACGTCTTTACGCTATGTATCATTGTTCCAAGCGTACACACAGCAAGGCGGGGCCGTCGTCAAGGAAACGCGGAGCGATCCTTCTCTGACCTCTTGGGTCAGTCCATTACGACAGTAGGGGTGTCCTCACACTGTCCAGATTTCCGTATGTCCATCTGCCGTCCCCTGGATAACTCGTTCCGAATCATTGTCTATTTATACTAGTCGACTGTTCGAATTACTGGGCTCTTTTTGCCCGACGACTCACTATTGTCTTTATCAGGGGAGATTTCATGTGGGTGCTGTAAACAGCTAAAATGTTTATTAGCGCTCGTGCGTGCCTTGTGAACTAATCAGTCTATCGTTCCTTCTCCCACAAATTAGCGCACAATAAACTACGGGGTCGAATTGCTGTTTCACAGACGACACACAGTTATTAAAGGCTGAGATATGAATATCAATCACTCACAGGGGCGGACATCGTTCCATTCATTTTCAGCCAGTTCACAGGACGACGGGGCCGCAAATATTGTAGGGGTCGAAATTGCAATGAACTGGGTCGGTCACACCGCGGCGCTTTGAATATTTGGGTGATGAATTTGGTGACAGGCCGCATCTTGGCATGATAGCTATATAGTGACTGGTTCCCGTACCACTGGGCCGTTCCTCCGAATATTACATGGAGTGAGTAGAGGCTCTGTCGACGCATACTCCAGAACGAATCACCTCTTCGACAACTAAGTGGCCTTACTCACGGTGTGACTGGTTTTATTATCCTCTTCGGCTGGCACATGGATTGAAGCTTTACATGATAATCTTAGTCATTGCGTAACATACGCCTTGATCAATGGTACATGTTATACGGGGTCGAAACACATATCATAGTGCAACCAATTTTTCACCAGTATCATAATTATAATATCATATCTAGTGTGTATATATCGAATTTGCCTCACTGACATCTTTTACATATTAAATGCATATATTGTTATTGTAATATAATATATTATTGTGGGAAAAGACATGATATCATAGTCCATTAGACATGCATAATTCATCATCAATGATATCAATCAGATAACAAGGCCGGGGTTATCTGTATCGGGCCGGTTTGCGTGCGTTGCGTCTGGGTCGATTTAGTCGTGCAGGCGGGGGCGTAGCCTCGCTTGTCTCAGGGTCGGAAGATACCACAGGCTTTTGCCTGCGTGTCTTGCGTGCCGGTTTTGGAGTGTCGGAACTTGATCTGTGTGATCTTTTCCATTGCCGATGTCGACTTGAGCCGGATGAAGTCGGAGATCGCGATTGACGATCCTGGGTCGTTGGCGAATCAGACTCAGCTGTTTGGTCTGAATCGGTATGTCGATCTTGGACTGTTACCTCCCAAGGGTAATAGAACTCCTTGAGAAGTCCCATGGGGTCGGGTGACTGTTCTGGGTCGGACTTGCTTGACGACGACGTGGGTCGTACAGGGTCGGAGTACATGTGGGCCGCTTGGTTGTCACCTTCGTATGGCTTGAGCACATCCAGATGAACAACACGAGTGTTCCGAGGGTTGGAAACCAGGGCGATCCGGTAATCAACCTCGGTTACACGGTCGATGATACTCCAGAGACCAGTCCAGGGCCGAGCGAACTTATTATTCTGCGTGAGTGGCAGATAATAATACCGGACCAGTTCGCCTGGTTGAAACTGGGGTCGTGGTTTTGCGTGGGCGTCGTAACCCATCTTTTGCCGAATCGCCGCTTTCTCGAGATGGTCTTGGGCGAAACCGTGGGCCGTCCTGATGGCTTGCCGCAAATACTCCACATACTCCGGACCACATGGAGGTAGAGGCTCAGGGTCGTAGGTCGGAAACATGAGATCGACTGGCAAGTTACACTCATGTCCATACACCATCAGATGCGGGGTGCATCCGGTGGACGAGTGTACTGAGGTTCGATAGGCCATTAACACATATGGCAAGTGCAAGTCCCAATCGTTTGCACGATCGCTGACGAACGCACTCACCATGTTGAGCAATGTCCTGTTGAATCGCTCAACTTGGCCATCGCTCTGGGGTCGGTATGGGGTCGTACGAATCTTCTTAGCGCCCAGTAGACGCACAACATGTCGGAACAGGGACGACTCAAACTCAGTACCTTGATCGCTATGGATCGCTTTGGGGACACTGTGGTAGACTATCCACCGATTCACCAGGGTGTCGGCAACATTTTTGGCCGTATGTCGCCGTAGCGGAAAAGCGTCAGTGTACTTCGTAAAGTAGTCCGACACGACTAGTACATACCGATGGCCTCTTCCCGTGACCTTGTGGATGTCGAGGATGTCCATCGCTATTCTGTTGAACGGCGCTCCTGTCGGTAGCTGTGTCAGGGGCGATATTTTTGGGGCCGGTTTACCCTTGCGGGTCACACATTGCGGGCAGTGGGCACACCAGCGGGCGACGTCCAGCGCCAAGCCGGGCCAGTAGAATCGGCGCCTGACTCTCTCAATGGTACGCTGTATGCCGAGATGTCCGACAATCTTCAGGTCGTGTAGTTGGTGCAGAACTTGTGTCCTGAGTGCTACGGGGAGCACGGTTTGCAGCACAGGCCGTCCGGCGGGGTCGGGTTTTATATGTCGAACCAGCACTCCGTCTCGTAGCGCCAGGAGGTTCCAGCGGGAAACAAGTGTCTTTACCTCCTCTCCTTGGCGGGCGACTTCTCTAGAGTCGGGCTTGGTGCCGGCTAACATCCATTGCCGCACTTTTCCGACGCTGGGGTCGGCTTGCTGTGCCGCGACAATGTCCTGGGTCGAATAGTCCGAAAGCCACTTTTGTCCATCAAGCGTGACGTCCAAAGCACGGACTCGAACAACTTGGCGTGCCGAAACTAGCTGGGGCAAGACCGGTGATGTTATCGAATCACTGTCCAGGAGGTCTGCCCTTGTCTGGGTCGGAACAACAATTATCCGACGAACTGGAAGTTCTCCGGAACTTGTTTCTGGGTCGGTCGGAGATGTGACGAGTCGTCCGGGACAGTCTTGGTGTTTGCAACTGTGGCACCGTGACAAGCCGTCGGCGTTACCGTGTAGTTTTCCGGGTCGATGCTCTATCCGAAAGTCATACTGCTGTAACTTGGCGAGCCACCTAGCGAGCATGCCGTCGGCGTCGCTGTAGTTTTTCAGCCACCTCAGCGAGCTATGGTCGGTCCGGAGGAGGAATTTCCTACCCCAGAGGTAGTGCCGATAGTGTTGCACCATCTCAACTACTGCCAGTAGTTCCCGATAGGTGGTGCAATAATTCCGCTGGGTCCGGGACAGGGTTTTACTGGCGAACCCGATGGGGATCTCCTTCCCGTTAACCCTTTGTGAGAGGGCGCCTCCCACAGCAAAGCCGCTTGCATCCGTGTCGAGGATGAAGTAGTCGTCCGGATTCTGGGTCGGGTGAGCGAGCTTGGGCGCCTTGATGAGGGCGTCGCGGAGTCGCTGGAAAGCTCGTCGCTGGGCCGGTCCCCAAGTGAAGTGGCATTCACCTCGGGTAAGCGCTACGAGAGGTTCAGCGATCTCAGCGTAGTCCTTGATGAATCGCCTGTGGTAGTTGGCGAAACCAAGGAAAGCCCTGACGTCGGTGATCTCGCACGGGGTCGGCCATTCTCTGATGGCTTTAACTTTGTTGGGGTCGACTCAGATTCCTTGGCCGCTCACTATAAACCCTAAGTACAAGATTTCCCGTTGGAACAACTCGCACTTCTTGGGCTGAAGTTTCAGGCCTGCCGATCTGATCCGATCCAGGACCGCTTCCAGGTTTGCGAGTGCCTGATCGAATGTTCTGCCGTAAGCTATCACGTCGTCGAGATAGCACATACACCGGGTCCACAAGTAACCACGGAGTATGGTCTCCATAAGCCGTTCGAACGTTGCCGGGGCGTTGCTAAGGCCGAATGGCATGACCTTAAACTGATAAAGTCCCTTCCTTGTGGCGAAGGCAGTCTTCGGCCTGTCGCTGGGGTCGACTTCGACCTGCCAGTAGCCGGAGGCCAGGTCTAGGGCCGAGAAGTAGTTGGCGCCTGCCAGGGCGTCATGAGTGTCCTGAATGTTGGGCAAGGGATACGAGTCCTTGCGGGTGACATCATTCAGGAGCCGATAGTCGACACAGAAGCGTACTTGTCCGTTCTTCTTCCGCACGAGCACTACCTGTGCGCTCCAGGGCGAGTCTGACGGCTCAATACACCCCAAGCGGAGCATCTTGTCGACCTCCTCGTCGATGATGCTTTGCTGCGCCTGAGGGACGCGTCGCTGTCGTTGTCGAATCGGGGCCGAGTTGCCGGTGTCGATCCTATGCTGGACGACTTGGGTCCGTCCCAGTTGGCCGTCTGGGTGCATGAATGTGTCCTGGTATTGGTGAACCAGGTTGGCGCAACGCCGATGCTGTTCCGGCGCTAGTCCGGCGCGATCCACCATTTCTTGTAGATGTGGCGGTAGGTCGCGGTAGTGACTGGCGTCTACCGTGGCCAGGTCGGGCTCCTCTCCAGGTCGTGGCAGAGCTCCGACGACACTTTCGACAGGGCTTGCTATGGCGACAGGGTCGGAACGGGTGAGCGTAATGCCAGTATCTGCTGGATTGACTACCGACACCTTTACGCACTGCCGATTCAGGGTCGTAAGTGTTCTTCCCATAATGAGGTCAGTCTCCTCGGGAAAGGTCGTTAGTGGCTGAACTATCCTCGGGTGTTGTCGAACTCGGACTCGGGAAGTCGGGACCAGCTCCACTATTGCTTCGCTGCGTGCGGGGACGGTAATAGCTCTTCGCACGGCCATTCTGACAACATTGGCCTCAATGTCTTTATGTGCGAACAGGATCTCCTTGTATACCTGTATCGTCCCTTCACCGTAATTCACTACAGCGTGAGCTTGCCGGAAAAAGTTCATGCCGAGAATCATGTCGTCATGTATGTCAGCCACACAAAAGGTTACGACCATATGGTTGGTTCCGACCTGTATTGAAAGGTCGATCAGTCCATCGATCGGGCTTGACTGTCCAGTGACGTCACGAATAATAGCCGAAGTAGATCGCAAAAGTCGCTGGTCGGCGGGGACGTGACGTAGCTGATTGCGTCGGAGCAGGGAGATCTGCGCTCCGGAGTCGAGTACAGCCTTTATCGTCTTGTTTCCGACGTGTACCGGCAACTTCCAGCATTTGTGATTGGTGGCGCTGGAGTTGTTGATGACAGGCGGAATTTCGGGGTCGTCTGGCGGCGGCCTGAATAGTGTGTGAAGAGGCGGCAGTTTGGATTCCGGTCCACTCGGAAAGGCGTAGAATCCTCCATCGTCGGAGATCCATTCAATCTCGGACATGCTGTCCGTTCCGGTGCCGTTGGCGGTCGGGGGTGACACCCCTTCAGGACGACGGTTTCCACGTGGTGGCCGTTGCGGTCGCGGTGCGGACACCCTTTCATGAAAAGAGGCCGGTTTCGGGGTCGGAGCTTGACATTTTGTACACACCCCTTCAAGGAGTTGAGGTGTGGGCTGGGCCGGCTGCGGGGTCGTTATGGGTGTCGTTACCGGTACGGTAGTTGTGACAACCGCAGATGTGGAGCGGGGAACGTTGTTCTGTTGTCTGGAAGGCCCTTGCTCCTCAGCACCTTCCCCTACTGGTTTGACGACGGGGTCGGAGGTGTTGGTGGGGCCGGTTTAGTTTGATTACCGGTTTGGTTAGGTACTGACAACACTTGAGCTGTCCTTCTGTCAGTACCGGGACCATTAGGCCGAAATGCTAGCGGTTTCATGCCGTTGCGTACTAGCACATCCTTAAGCCGAAAGCACCGCATCCAGCGATGGCCGGGCTTCTTGCAGAAGAAGCAAACCATGGGTCGTCCGGGTTGCGGGGGTCGATCACCTTTCATCGGGGCCGTTGTTCGCAGGACAGAAAAGATAGCCGTTTCCTCACATAGTCCATTCTCGTCACTAAGGACGCACTGGAAAGCTTCAGCCACCCACTCGCGTGAGCTGGCCGGCACTGAATGTTCGTCGCAACCTTGTAGGCCGGTAGTGTCACTGTCCGCGGGGTCGTAGTAGGCCGCAATTTGCTCTGGGGTTAGTGTTTCCCCCTGAGTGACCTGTCCCATGGCACAAGACAGTTCTTCATTAACAGGGTCGTCTTCTGCGTGTCCGCTTGCGGAAATGTCGGCACGTCGTGTGCCTCGGTGTCGATCTCTGGCTGTCCTCTGCTGACGACTCTCTACTTTGAGAACGGCCGTAAGTGCCTCACTGTAACTGTTAAAAGTGAGAGCGCACAGTTTATCGGCAATGGGGTCGGATTGGCCGTTAACGAATTGTGCAATTACAGTTCGTTGCCGCGACGCTGGCGTAACGTCATCGAACACTTGCTCCGCCAGGGCTTGGAGTCGCTCCATGTAGTGTTCCGCGTCCTCTTTTCGTTCCCGCTTGAGGAACGGAAAATCGTCCCGTTTGGACTGTCGACGGGGCTCGGGTTCCCAGCCCTCTAGCTGTTGGCGACGGAACTCCTCCCAGGGAGTCGCGACTGGGATATTTAGGGCTAGCGCTTCAGCGCGGCCACGCAGCGTGCTCCGGAAGGTCGTCGTCTTGTTGAGGTCGGAGTAAGTGAAAGCCGCGGTAAATTGTTCGAAACTCCAAATGTATTGAGTGAGATTGCCCTCCTTGAAGGTCGCACGCCATTGAGCCATTTTAGCCGTAGCCAACGTTTGGGGCTCAGACGTGAGTCTCTGTGGCGTGGGCGTATCAACACTCACCGCAACTGATGTAGTCGCTGCAGTGGCCGTCGGAGTCGGAATAGCCGAAGTCGCCGGAGCCGTTGTATCTGGGCCGATCGGGGTCGTGTTAGCGGGGGCGGTCGGTGCTGTCGTCGCGGAGATGGCGAGCGATGCGGCGGGTGGTGCTGTCGTGTGACTGGGGTCGTGTGGTGCTTGTGCAGCGGGGGCCGGTTGGCTGTATGGAGGCGTCACCCATGGTATCCCGACTGAGGGTGGGAATACAGCCGGTGGTGGATATCGGTATACCGATCCATCTGGGCCTACACCATGGTACACTAATCCGGGTTGTGCACCATGATAGCCGGTGTCAGCTATCACGCTGGGAACGCCACCATATCCGGGCGGTGGGTTCACATAGCCGACATGCGGTGAATAGTATCCGACAGCTACTCCATTTGGAACACCGCTTGTTGCGCCAGGGTATCCGACTAGCGGTACACCATATCCGTTGGTGTTTCCGACTGATTGTGAGATCGGAGGTCCGATCATTGGCACAACACTTTCTGCCGGCGCAGACACAACTTGATCTTGTGACGGATCGAAGCGCGGTTGTTCTCCGGTAGTCGGCGATGGTCGGTGCGTGGTCGGCGCGGGAGCGCATGTGTCGGAAGTCGGCGTGTCCGGGTCGCAGGGTCGGCGACTTGATGTCGAGGGTGCTTGTCGGGGTCGCGCTTGTCACATGATGGCGCAAGATTCCTTCATCGTGTCGCTGGGTCATTGTTGTCGTGGAGGCGTCGCGATCCGGGTAGCGGTCGTCGCCAGGATGTCTTCGGATGTCGCTCCCGCCTGGCTGGGTCGTGTGTACTCTACCACCGTTGGCTCGGTCGGTATGCGTGAGTACATTTCTGGCGCGGGGTCGTGTTGTCTCGGCGTCATGGGCGGCGCCAGGGGTCGATTGGCCGAATAAGCGTTCGGCGGGGTCGGTTCCGGAACATTGTCAGACTGACAAACCCACTGTCGTATCCGAGAGTTACTTGGTGGGTGCGTAACCATTGACGTGTCTATGGTTACCGGCCGAACGTTCACTGCTAATTGTTCTGGGTCGATATCACGATCTACGCTCGCTCTTTGGCGTGAGCGCGTATAGTTTCTGTCGGCAAAGTCACTTTTCTGGGTCGCTCTAGCCGGCGTGGCCGAGTACGCTCTAGCGTGTGCACGCAGAATGTCACTTACTGTATGTGACGGCGCGAGCGGGTCTTCGTCTAGGAACTCCTGCACCAGGTCGGTGGGCGGCGAAAACGATCTCAGGGTCGAATGGTCGCCGATGGAGTCGAAAAGGCCGGACGGTTGTTGCTCCTGCGACAGTGGAACCGTATCGCTCATGGCAACTGAGCGAGGGCCGGAAGGTCGGAGGGCCGGATTCGGATTGATCGTCACTTCATCATCCGTGGGGTCGAGTGGCTCACCGCGGGAGACTCCCGGGGCCAATGCCATCAATGCCGGTCAGGTCTGGGTCGAAGATCCGAGACTAGCTCAGATCCTGGTCTACGGCGCCAATGTGAAGAATACGGTTCTTTGGCCCATATCAAGCCGAATGTCTGTGATGTTGTGCTAACAGACCAACAAGCCGGCAGTTCAATTCAAACTGTTTATTGTGGTGACAATGCCGATGTCCACACACACACCACAATCAGGGCCGCTCACACCTACGTCGGTGATTTCCCAGTCAATGAATATCCAATATTAATATAGTCCTTCAATCACGTATATCCACAGTATATCTTTATATATATTCACTTATACTTCACGGCCGTTCTTCTTGTTACAATATAAAATACGACCGTCTTCATTGAACACTTCTACTCAACTGCGCAGATAACTGGGGCCGAGGGATCATGTGCTTGTGTGATTTCCCGCCAAGTGTATGCGGTGTTGTGATTGGTCGAATGTATGCTGCAATGCGTTGATGTCACCGGGAAAGTGGGTTTCCCCGGCTCGTGTCAATACTTGTAATGCCTGTATCTGTGCACGTGATGTGTGGAGTATGTGTGTCAAGTTCTATGTTTAGAAGTCAGTGCATGTGAAGGTCAAGGCCGAGTAAACGGGGCCGAGTGTACTGAACAAGTGGGGCCGCAGGTGCGTGGTTTGACCTGTGTGTGTAACCATGACTACATGGAGTTTATGCTTGTGATCGTATAGTGTGTACTTGTCCTGTATGTAAGTCATGTAGAATGAATGTTTGTTGTGGAAATATGTAGTGCGCGGGAGGGACGGGAGTTACAGTCGCTAAAATTACTACAGTAAGAAACAGAGTCTCGATTAGTAATCCTTGATGGCTAACAATAAAAAAGGCAAAGTTTCACGTTGGTTGGAAGTGTGTAACTTCATGAATTTGTTACCTTTGTATTTACATTATAAGTGAATGGACAGCTGGTCATTGCCAGGTTCATGACGATCACATGCAATCAATCCTTAAAATCAGCCAAATTTAGCATTCTTGTTTGTCACGCAAACTTGAAAGTACAGCTCGAGATGGTCGGGAATATAGGAAATATGCACCGTTCGACAACAGATACTCAGAAAATTGCCGTCAATCGTGCATGAAAACAGTGGATAGAGAATGATCGGCCTGCCTACATTGCCGGTTGCCACAGTATACCAATGACGTCATCAGACTGTGTATAGAACTCGCCCAGAAGGCGGGCCGCTTTTAGGAAAAAAAAATATGCAAATCTTGATTTGGAAACTCAAGCTAGGCACGTAATACACATTTTCAGACCCAAATTTGTACGATTGATCATTCTATAGACAAAATAAAGCTATCGCAGAATGAATAAATCTTGTCAATTCTAAAAGTGATTATAGCTTTAAAAGTCCACATCGAGTTCTCCAGTTCGTATGTGCATATAGTGTAGTTGTGAGAGAATATTCATTGATATACCATGATGTGCGTGGAATTGTCAGGCTATCTCGCACTTCTATGCTTTGTTTACATCTGCGTGTGATGGATACAGGTGCTGTATTTACGCGAGAACCGCCTGTTCAAATGAGCAAAATTTCCATGAAAACTGGTTATTTTCATTACATTTGATGTATGTTTCATTCAGTTAGCTTAGCATGTTTAGTATGAAATATAGTTTTCAAAAAATATTGACTGGTTTCGAAGGCAGCTGCTTTAATTGGTACTGTGATAATTATGTAAAACTACATCGGTACTAACTTGTTGAAAGTTCTGGTTCCTGTCGTGATTTTCGTTATTTGTGTTCCAATTAATGAAATGAGAAACATGAATCTGACGATGATTATTGATAAAGAATATCGTTGTGAAAAAAAACCACAAACTCGAATAATTTTACACAAGAAGATTTATACAAACATGTACTTTGAGCATAGAAAAGTATATGAAAGACGTCTTGGTGATGGAATACATTATACAGAGCGATAATAAACACACTGTCATTGGCGCAATCGAATGGTTTCTACACATCGATGTGGGATGTCTATAACTTACTATAAACACGGCCCTGCCTCAGCGTGACAATATTGGGAATATAGGCAAAGAGTTTTAACTAAACTCTTAATACAAGTAAATAACAATACATCGCGCAAATATATAATTACATATTCTGTTACTTTGGTGTTATCTGTATAAGTTGTGACTGGGATTACAGAGAGCTATGGCGGGGGGTTTAGATGAGGCGTCGCAGGACGAGTAGGAAGACCGAGCCGGCGAGCAGTGTGACAGTCGGGCCGACCAGACTGCCAGTGTTACAGCCATCACTCTGACAACACACCACGCGGTCCACGTACGCGATGTTCTGTTCCTCGCATTGGTTGGCGCAGCCTCGCTCCACGTTCGTGTACACGTTGTTCACGCCCGTCTTCCTCTTCTGTAAATGGATAATCATCAGTGATAAAAAAAAATTCAACTTCAAACGAAGCTTTACTGGACCTGAAATTGTGAGCGAATCTGTGGACGTGAAAGTTTGACACCTAGGCTAATCACTCACTGTAATCAGAAATACATAACGAGATAATGTATTTCTGCTGTAATCAGTCTGCACTCGCTAACTAACGGAACTCGCTCAGGTATATAAAGGACTGAGACAGGGGCAATGATTAGGGATTCCTTACCCTGCAGAAGGTCTCATTAGCCTGGCACGTCTGGAGCAGAGCCTGGTTGTTTGACGTGCTGAACTCATCAGCACAGTCCCCGGCATCTCCGTCATCGTCATCGTTACTGCACGTGTAACACTTCAGTCCTGTGTCACAAACAGTGTATTAGTATTTGCATCGTTACTGCACGTGTAACACTTCAGTCCTGTGTCACAAACAGTGTATTAGTATTTGCATCGTTACTGCACGTGTAACACTTCAGTCCTGTGTCACAAACAGTGTATTAGTATTTGCATCGTTACTGCACGTGTAACACTTCAGTCCTGTGTCACAAACAGTGTATTAGTATTTGCATCATTACTGCACGTGTAACACTTCAGTCCTGTGTCACAAACAGTGTATTAGTATTTGCATCATTACTGCACGTGTAACACTTCAGTCCTGTGTCACAAACAGTGTATTAGTATTTGCATCATTACTGCAAGTGTAACATTTCAGGCCTTTCATGCATATACAAATTTACGGCACCTGGTCTGAATATGTAGATCAGTAGATTATTAGCATACACAAATTATTGATAAAATGAATGTGAAGGATTCCATTATTGTGGGTGGATATTGATAACCAAGATAACCAGAAAAGGTTCCTCACGGATGATTTGAGGCGTTATAATGATCCGACTGAACGGGCGATAGCGCTATATGCAATCACCCAGCGTCATCGCGACTTTCTCCCTCCAGATGACTGCGATAGGCCTAAGTTAACGCTGTGCTCTATCGAGGATTTTGTGCGTTGGTCGATCGCATTGTAAACGTTCCAATCGTATATTTTCCGTGATCGGAATCACGCCGTGGAAACTTCATAGGAACATGAAAGCACCATGGCAGCATTATGGGGAAGTCACCATGGTCGTGTTGGGCATATTATAGTAATTGAATTGACCATCAACTCAATGTTAAATGGTCTTACTTTGGTGGTGCATAGCACCTTTCTAAAAAAAATCCCAGGCTAACCACTATGCTAGTTGTATCAATTGGCGTATTGGACATCACGTGATAAGCATGAATATATTTGACGACACATGGGATTTTTCGCTATTCTGCCTTGAATGGACCCGGGGTGAAAATACCCGAAATTATGGGTGCTGATGGTCGTGCAATACCCCTTTGCTCCCCCAGCTCCTGAGAAGAACGCTAACAAGATATGTCTTGAAAACCGAGTCTCCGGCAGTGTATTCTTTCAGATGAATACCATTTCGTATAGAAAACTGGCATAAAAAATATATGAGGTGATGTTTCACAGTTTCCCTTTAAATTGCTCAAGTGAGGTGAACGCTCGCTGATTGGCTGAGCGAGTTACCGTAATGTGTCCTTAGGTCGTGATCTGGACGCCGTGAGAACGTCATGGAGCCATGTAGACGCACCGCCGGTTTAATTATTCAAACTGGTCCTGGTAATTAACTGGGACCGTTTGAATAAGAATTTTTTAGCGCATAATCCGTCGTATAGGATCCTGGTGTAACGAGTGACCAAAAACTGCCGCCAAGGGCCGAGGGGGCGCAGTATATGATGAACATTGCATCCAGATGATTCTAGCTTTCATAGTCTGGCTATTATCAAGTGTATGACCGCTTCTGCAGACTTTGTCTTGGTCAGTATTGCCATTTAACAACGTACCGGTCCGACGCTTTTTACAGCATATATAGTTTCGCTGCTTTCAATGAACTGGATAATTTTAACATGGTGATTTGCAACATTAGTTTTTCAAATGTATCATACTATGACCTGCATCCAGATGATTCTAGCTTTCATAGTCTGGCTATTATCAAGTGTATGACCGCTTTTGCAGACTTTGTCTTGGTCAGAGTTGCCATTTAACAACGTACCGGTCCGACGCTCTTTACAGCATATAGTGTCGCGGCTTTCAATTAACTGGATAATTTTAACATGGTGATTTGCAACATTCGTTTTTTCAAATGTATCATACTATGACCTGACAAAACTGATGTAACATGAAGGAGACATACCTAGAGTCGTTGTGAAGACAACAGACAAGACAATCGTGGTCACTAGCAGCCTCATCCTGAAACAATAAAAAACACCGCCTGTGTTTGGAAAAGCAAAACAAAACATGTTTTTTTTACATGAAATACGGTGACATATTTCAGCAGATACATACTTATGAAAGCCATCGTGCTCATTGGCCTATATTATTTTCGATACATTTGCATAAAACAGCACCAATCCCCACAAAAACACGTTTGTCACAATTCAAAGGAGAAGTCTCTGTCTTGACAGAAACAATTGTGTTCATTCTCAGACCAGGAGAAGTTTGATGGTGGGAGTTATTTCTGCCTGAAGTTATTGGCAACAGAACAAGGCGACTGGCCCGCCCCCTCGTACGTTGTCCACAATTCATTTGGTATGAGGCCCGAGCTTCCATCAGATAGAGAATAGCTTGTTTCATCGGGGTCCTCAAAGACATGAGGTTTCTAGGCCCAAGGACATGTGCAGTCAGGCGCACATTTTATGTACATAGAGTTACAGAGAGTTTGTGATACAGCGTGCGTAAAGACGGAAAGAGAAAAACACCCAAAAATAAATAGGCCTACATCATTCGAGTGATCGGTTATTTCGATAAACACTATCGGGTCACTACCCTATGTGGACTCACTACCCTGTGTGTTGTTCTATGCTTAGCTGTCATATATAAAAAAAAAAAAAACGCCTAGCAATATCATTTGAATTATATTTTAATTTAATATTATTTTAATATTTTATTTTTGTCTATTTTATTTTGCACTATTTTTGTCTATTTCTCTGACGGTTTACTGATCTGGATATTATCAGATATCCTGTAGTTGGTGATTAGTGCAGTTTGATCTATAAACAATAATCAGTTTGCACTTTTCAACTTTTGTGAAGGCACAAAGTTGATCGATAAGCAAGATCACAATTTGCACTTTTCAGCTTATTTGATGACACGAAGTTGATCGATAAGCAATAATCACATTTTGCACTTTTCAGCTGTGATGATACAAAGTTGATCGATAAGCAATATTCAATTTGCACTTTTCAGCTTATGTGATGACACAAAATTGATCGATAAGCAATAATTAATTTGCATTTTTCAGCTTATGTGAAAACACACCGTTGAACGATATTCAATGACTGATTTGCTCGAATAAAGAAATCTTCATGAGAAATGTTTTGTTTTTTACCGTGTGCGGTAGAATTAATAGAAAATTACCTTGTTTCCAATTTGTGTGTCGCGGCGTTCAAGTCCCGTGTGATGCTAGTGCCCTGGTCGGTTGAGAAGTGTCGAGAATTTTGTGTCCGCAGCTAAACCTGCTAGAGAAACGACACCACGCCCATCTCCTGCACATGCGCACTGAGTCTGACACCTACACGCATTTTTTCACCGAGACTGGCTCCCACTGAAAGCTAAATAATAGTAGTAAATACTCGAAACAAAAATGATAAAAGAACTTCGTACAACCAATACCACTGTAGGGACCCTACTACCGTAACGCGGCGTTACGGTAGTACGGCACGATGGCGGCAGGCGAGTGGTTCGATTGGTTTTCTTGAGATTATCGTTTATAGAATACATGTCACTCTTCTCCGATGGTGTGCTTTGAAGCCTCTTGAAGTTTCGCATCTATTGGTGTATTGTTTTGTGGGAATATTGCTCTTAATTAGTCAGAAAATGGAAAATAAAAATCAAGTGAATACTACGGTAACGTCAGATCAGTAGATGTGGGGTACTACCGTAACGCCAAGCATGTACTACCGTAACGTTAACCTTGGTCTCACACTAAGTCTTTCGTAATATGTCTTTTGCATCGTTCCAGATAAGAATTTCGAATGTAAGGAGCTTGCATATACGAAATTGATTTCGAGGTACAATTGTTTTTTTATATTATACTACTGATATTGTATGGTGTCATGTAAATTGACGAAATGTGGTGTTTTGGGACGTCTATAACTGAACATATTACACGGGTTGTCGAAGAAGCAGAAAGTGAGCAAGCAAATAAGCAATGTTTTAACATTGAATAATGACATTTTCGAATGTTACCCCAGCGTAGAAAATTTAGTTGTACTAATTTCATGATAAGGTATGAGAGAGAAAATAATATTGACAAGATACTCTTACTCTAACGAAGATAATGTATGTTCCGATTTATTTCAATGCCATATATTGTTGTCGTATATATATATAAAATGTTAAGATACATTTGTGTATTCCGAGCCGTATAATTTACATGTATGCCAACGTTGACCGTTGCACAGTATTACACACTCGTCTGAGGAAAAGGCAATGACGTTCACAACAAGATTCAAGTGGCATCAATTATTAGTATAGATTCGCACAGTGATATGCATCAGATATGGTCTCTTTTTGGCATTTGATTTTTCACCGACGTCTGTGAGAAATCATATCAAAAGATTGAATGCATACAATGAAAGAGTGAATCCTTATTTATGCACCAAGTTTCGTTTTGTGTCAGTCAAACTTTGAAACGTACGATATAAGGTAAACTTCAACTTTGAGGTGAACTTGAAGATAAGGTCGCCACTGGTCCAACCGCAATGTATCCACGGAAGAACCGCAAAGGTTTCCTCTTAAAACGCTTGTACACTGTCCCCAAAAAAATCATCGTCAGAAGGCTGTAACGATTATTGAATTTCTGTCAGGATATCAGGTATTTTTTAATTACAGTATATGAGTAAGTGTCCTGAAAAAATGTCATAAACGATAAATGAATGAATCATCACCCAGGGTTACAGCACCAGTGCAGCAATGGGAACACGAGCCCATCATTCATCAATGTAACTTGACCTATTATTTATCGGCAATGCACAGCTTGCACATGTATCTCGAGTCAGGGGAAGGTACTCCCATTCACACCAATTGTTACCTTTTGGCAACTGATTAGGATACCTACTGGGATGTCTGGCATTAGCGGATTTAGCGGGTGGTTACTGAGGTCAGGACCCCCACCCCCTCCCCCCCCCCCCTCCTTCGGAAAAGAATCAGTGCTTCCATAGGCGGACTCCTGCCCGAAAAAATGATGTCGAAACATGTTTGAGAACAGGTTGATCATAGTGAGTTTGTTCCGCTAGTATACTCAGGAGAGATTAGGAAGCTACCACAGAACATAAAAAGGCATCTGGCTTCTGGGGCCCTTCAGCGGACCCCAGACCCCCGGCCCGAATGTGCAGCTTCCCTTCTACCTTTGATTTTACAAACGTTTCAGAACATAGTCATCAATGAATTTTTGGATGCAATTTATTCCTCCAGAAAGGCCACAAAATTAATTCAGAACATAAAAAAGGCTCTGGCTTCTTGGGCCCTTCAGTGGGCTCCAGACCCCGAGTCGCATCAGGTTCGCTTCGTTTCTATTTTTTACATTTTTAAGTATGGAGATCAATGGCATTCAAGTGGAATTTATACCCAGGAGAAATACTCTGGCTTCAGGGTCTCTTGAGCGGGCCCCAGACCCCACCAGGACAGGTCGTTTCACCCCATATTTTTTACAAATACCAGAGGCAAGAAGTGAAATGTATACCCAGGAGATACCAAAAAGCTACCACAGTACATAAAAAAATACTCTGACTTCAAGGTCCATTGAGCGGGCCCCAAACCCCACGCCGTATGATGCTGGACCCCCGCTTTTCAAATTCCTGGATCCGCCACTGTCTGGGCATTGTAAACAATTTCCAAATTTGTTGCCATTCTCAAAACACATTTCTACAATGTATAGCTGCACGAGACAATCACAGTATGTACGAAAATTCGCATTTTTGTTGACCACCATAATATGCCTCACAGGACACATATCGCCGTCCGATATCCGTCCACTACCAGCGAGTACCACCACACAAATCAGCCGAAGAAAGAGGAAGTTGCAACGGGCCGAAGTACTGACTAACGTACCGTCCGTGGTTACGTCGGAGGGCCAGGACGTGCAGCCTTCCACGTCCACGGGAAACAAGAAGAAAAATATGACATCCAGGACCAAGGCCCGAAATGTGACAGACTACTTCTGTTTGGTGTGCGATGGACTCTTCACAGAACCGCCAGTAGAAGACTGGATTGAGTGTAGTTCCTGCAAGCTATGGGCCCACGAGGCGTGTACCACATACCAAAGTGGGCTGTATAGTCAGGAAGAAAATTCACACAGGGTGGAAACGTAGTACAGACTTTTTCTTTCGATTGATATGGCTTCATAATGGTCTAAGACTACCTTTTTCAGAGGGTGTGCAAAATTTTCTCCCGGGCTAACTTTGTTATGGCCTTTTTCAAAATGGCCGACATCGAAAATTTGATATTTTAGGGAAAAATCGAAATTATCCTCCTGACATGATGCTTTTGGTCTAATAAGGTGAAATTTAGTTATATGGAGATATATTCTTCATAACAATACTAATAATACCGATTCAAACGCCCCGAAAATGGAAAAAAAATCCAAGATGGCTGCCAAATTCTCGCCATTTTTACACAAATGCTCATAACTTCCTGCCAAATTGAGATAGGAAGCCAATTTTGGTGTCTAACCCTGGGTTTTGGGGTATGAGGATTTCAAATATATAACCAGTTTTGTGATTGGATGGTTTGAAGCTGCTCAGAATCCAAGATGGCTGCCAAATTTTAGCCCGATTTCGCAAATAAGCACCATCAACCTACATATATATCAAGATAACAAGCCAACTCTGGTGGCCAGTCCTGGGCTTTGGGGTATGAGGGTGCCACTTGAAGAAATACTCTTGTGTGTATATGGTGACTGGCCAATGTAAAGGTGTTCAAAGGCGAAGATAACTATTAAAAAATATGAAACATGTAAACGAGCCCATCTAATAGCAGTCACTCGCACAAAATCAACAAAATCACTTACTATCAGACAGAAAAAAATATGTCTGAGTCAACTCATCAGGAGATTTGTTGGTGATATGGCACGGGCAATGATGCCAACTTGGTAATGGTCAAATCTAACACACACATTGTGATTGGCGTAGAGATTTGAATCTTCGGTGATCCTCAAGACTGTTCCCATGACGCCACTCACCAGACCATCCTCTACATTGGGATTGCTCATCATAATCACCATGGAGCCCTCGCAGAGTGTGACTCCAGCAGAAAGGTTGCATTCAGTGGGTACAGGTGTTGTATTCTTCTTCAAGCCAGATCTATTCTCGATAGCATCCATAGCCACATTCTTCGATTACTGTCTGTTCAATGAATCCGTCATCTTTACATTGAGTGCAGCAGCAACTTTTCGGAAAGGAAACACATGAAGTTGGGGGGGGGGGGGGAGCTTAAGCGTCTCTTAATCTTCAGAACTCTATGATTCAACATCTCCGAAAATGATTTGTCACTTTTTTGCCTCATTATGTCGGTCAAAGTAGTAATCTTGAAGTCGTCCCAAGGCTCTGAAAGGGCAGCCGGGTCTCAGTATTTGTCCTCCTACATGCGGCAGTGGATAAAATCACCGACTGTCAGAATCACGAAGAACCCTTAATTCTCCTGAGTTGATCCAGACGACCTCTGGTGAAATTCAGCATGCCTCTGCTGAGATCTCATCAATGATTATCAGTACGAGGTTTTAATACTCAACCCTTGGGGCAGTGATGAGCTCTTCACCAAGTGGTATATTGTATATACTTTTTTCCCACATCCCTTTGCATGGAAGCATGGTTCCGCCACCGATGGTAATTGCTGCTTTGCCAGTTGGAGCCACACATCAGGGCTCACACATCAAATTTCCGCTTTGAGATCTATCCTGTATTCCGAGCCAACTTCACTGAAGCATATGGAACATTGGACTGGTTGTCATTGTGATGGGTAGAATTTTCTTCAGATGGTTCATAATCTCTACCTGGTTTACTATCAGCCTTGCAGAGGGAAATAATTTCAACGAGACAGGTCTAAGAGAATATCCACAGGAGGGCGTGCATTGTACATGTAAATGCACCTGTCTAGTACAGATGTAGCCACACGTCTTCAATGTCTGGATCTCAGTGGCCCAGCAGTAAGAGTGGAAGTGTCAGTCTGGTACTTGTCGGATCTGCAAGTATCCAAACAACATCCCGACTACAGTTTTTGAGAGGTGTGCCTGTGGCCTTGTAAATAGCCTTATTGACAGTCATCTCCCTGTTGGTCAGGTACGTTTTGCCGAGTGTAGCTTATCGTCTGTCTTATCCCAGCATATTGTGCTCTGCATGGTTTTTCACGGAGGAGTTGACCATCTTCACTCTGCTTCTTGCTGTAATAACATGACACAATATATCGAATGCAGGCGTATGCATCAACAACATATTGTAAGTCACAATTAGGATTCCAGGCTTTCAAAGGGTTTTGGTTTGTACTGACTTACCTATCAATCTTTGTGTTAATGCTTATGTACAACCATTTTCGTGGAGACTATAATGTTCCAGGCTTATTCTTCAGCAGCGTTTTTTTCACTCATCTGGATCAGTTTCTGCTGGGATGGCACATAAAGGTCTGACAAGAAGGTGGACGTGATAATCTGAACCTGTAGGTCCTGTTACCCTTCTTGCAGGACCTTGTATAATTCTTGGAATGAAGCTGAACATCATTTATAATGTCATGTAACTTGCTGTATCTCGTCTGATCAACGTCTTCTGTGTTGATATATTTGTTAATAGCGTCAACAACTTCCTCATCAAACTCAATGTCCAGCTTGGGAGGATTTTTCCATCCAGAAAAGGCAATAAATGTAAGTATCAATGTGAGGCCAATCTATTTCTAGAAACTCAATTCAAACAAAGAAGTACCAGACTTTGCCAATTTGATTTGATGGTGAAGTAATCATCAATTTCATGGAGTTTTTCTACTCTCTGTTCAAACATTCTGGCAGCTGTTATATACTTGGGTTTGATTGCTCGGAAAAAAATTAATGCCTGGTAGTGGTACTGTTTATTTCGAAGTGCGAGTGAGTGCTATTAAACAGGTTTGTTTGCATGTGTTTCATTAATTACCCATTATCTTGGCTTTAGGACAGTTGGACAGCTTTAATCTGGCCAATCACCATCTACACACAAAAGTATTTCTTCAAGTAGCACCCTCATACCCCAAACCATAGAACTGGCCACCAGAATTGGCCTCTTATTTTGAATATGTGACGGTATTGGTGCTTATTTGCGAAATCAAGCTATAATTTGGCAGTCATCTTGGATTCTGAGCAGCCACAAACTATCCAATCACAAAACTGGTTATTTACTTGGAATCCTGATACCCGAAAACCCAGGGTTAGACACCAAAATTGGCTTCCTATCTCAATTTGGCAGGAAGTAATGAGTATTTGTGTAAAAACGCCGAGAATTTGGCGGCCATCTTGGATTTTTTTCATTTTGGGGGGTCTGAATCGGTATTATTAGTATTATTATGAAGAATATATTTCCATATAACTAAATTGTATTATTTTACACCAAAAGCATCATGACAGAAGAATAATTTCGATTTTTTTCCTAAAATACCAAATTTTCGGTGGCGGCCATTTTGAAAAAAAACATAAAAAGGTAACCCGGGAGAAAATTTTGCACACCCTCTGAAAAAGGTTGTCTCAGACCATTATGAAGCCATATCAATCGACAGAAAAAGTCTGTACTACATTTCCACCCTGAGTGCTATATGCTCAATATTCCTCCTGACTAGTATATTTGTCCATGTTGCCAAGGCTAGTTTTTTCCATGTATTTATACTAGTCTGTGTACACAGTACTATGTCTATTTGTTTCTTTAGATGAGAGTATTCATTTCACTCAATAAAAACGTCTTCAATTCGACTTCTTTGTAACATTTTTTATGGTGATATAATAGTACATAATCAACGGTTCGAATTTCCAACCCAACATTATCCTGTTTTATCTATGACATTACACACAGTACATGTAGTGTGTACGAAAAAACCCCAGCTCGAACTCTACCATGATCAATATATGTAAGAAATGAGAAATTTTTACTGATCTATAGGGTGGATGTCTCAAAAAGGGTGTTATAAACTCTCAGGAGTACTATTTTTTAGTTTGGCAACTTTTGCATCCATATAGACTACTTGCTACTGACATATCACGAAAAGAATCCAATCGTTGAAAACTAACTGGCCCAGGATTACGTGGATTACGGCATTATGACCCATAATATGGGCAAATTTGGTATATATTTGGCATAGTAAATGTTGCCATAGCAACAATAAATGGGGGTTATGAAAAGCTGCCAAGAACCTGTAGTTGTTTGGAGAAGTAATCGAAGTTGAAAAAAATATACCAAATTGTAATTTAATCCCATCGCGTCATGCCTATATTTGGAAGTTTTTGGGCTGGGTTTTTTCTGGTCCACCCCGTATCTAACTATATGATTTATTATTATTAATAACTGTATGAATATTATGGATTTTCAGTTTATCTGCACAAAATATCAATCAGATATATTGGAAGCA
Organism: Terebella lapidaria; assembly: GCA_949152475.1. Taxonomy (NCBI): domain Eukaryota; kingdom Metazoa; phylum Annelida; class Polychaeta; order Terebellida; family Terebellidae; genus Terebella; species Terebella lapidaria. The sequence goes on along the minus strand of OX424557.1, from coordinate 41,855,721 downwards.
TGGTTATACAAAGTTTAGACCTTATTGCCGGGCAAAGTGGTCCACGTGGCCGCTTTGCCCTGTACATTGGCCCTCTTTGCCCAAGGCTCCGGGCAAAGCGGACCATTGTAGCAAAAAACTATAGTTTATTATATTTTACTAAATTATGACAGTTGTGCTCCACTTTTGTGTTCGCATAAAGCCGTGCAGTGGCATCTAACCATATTTCAATATTCAATGATTAATTGAGCTTACATAACTAATTTATTGCTTATTATTCTTAGCATGACCCCTTTGCCCGTGCCTCCCCTAAACTTCATTGGGAGGTTAACCTCCACACAATGAACTTTCAAAGGGTATGATAATTTTGTCTAGATGAATAGTTACATGTATGTAGGCCTTATGTGGTTGTGTGGTTCGCTGAATCCAAGCAGCCACTAAACTTATATGCTCGTTACCGCCAACGGCTATTCGTAATGTTAAAAATTTACTTTTATAACGCGCCGAATACAGTAAGAAAGAAAGTAGAATTGGGAATATTATGAACGAAGAACTTAAGAGAATGAACGTTGCTATGAACGTTGGATGTTAAAAAGAAGAAAAGAAGAAATGTACATTCATAAAAAGGTAATGCAAATGACCAGTTGACAAATTCAGGATAACAGGTTAATTTCACACAATGATGTTGTTCCACACCAGTTACTTCACGATGTTTCGCTCAGTTCGGACAAGTTACTGATTTTGGTGTTCCTGGGCTCCTGTTCTTGGGTGTGTTGGTTCCAGTAAATAATTTTTGCGTACATGGTACAGAGCCGTCAACCAATCGAAGGTGCAGAACCCTTCAGATCCTAAAACTTCGGTGAAATATCCTTCACTAATAACACACATGATGAAAGGTCAATATGAACTGTTTATAATCCTTGTATATTATAATATAATTACTGCCCACTGAACCAAGTATGCGGACTATGTGGTTTAAGATCACTCTTATTATGAAGGTCGTCTATCCATACCCCAGGAATATGATAATGACGGAAGCGAAGTCGAGGTCATTATGACATTTTTGGGGTCATAATGAGGGTCCTGATCACAAGTCTCGTCATAACGTCCAAAAGGCAGATAGGCATGTGACTATACAGGAAAGCTGGAATGTTCCGTAAATGAGTTGTGATGAGAAGTCGACTTGGGTTTTTTGTTCGAGAAATGACCGGAAAACAAGGGATACCAACATATCACGTGGGGAAAAACTGCGAACATATTATGTAGACGGAGGCCCTACTACTAGGCCTACATGTAGGCCTACTTTAATTGGTGCCGATGTGATGGATGTGGACCGACAGGTAGTCTGGGACTGCATATATGTTTCGGTATTATTACCCTCGCCCCGATAGTGGGAGAGGGTATTGCATTTGGGTCTGTCCGTCTGTTTGTCTGTCTGTCTGTCTGTCTGTCTGTCTGTCTGTCCGCGCGCATAACTCGAAAAGAAATGGTCCGATCGACTTCAAACTTATGGAGAAGAAGCGGTATGGCAGTGGCTCGGTCCTCCTTAAATTTTGTCGGAATCGGGTGAAAACGGAAATCACATAAATGTCTATAACTCCGCTTCTACTTGATAATAATTTTTCCAACTATTTTTGTATTTTCTTTGGCCAATTCCGGATCGTATGGTGTACGGCCGATGGTCGTACGACTAAAATTCTCCATTATCGCCCGGTGTCGAGAAGTTGGGGGTTCACGATTTCGGTTATTTTTCTCCAGCGACTTCTCAGGGCAATTGTCCGCGCTTATAACTCAAAGACAAACGGTCCTATCGTTCTGAAATTATAGGACTGAGGCGCTATGGTAATGGCTCGGTTTCTGTCAAATCTTGTCGGAATCGGATGAAAACGGTTGCCATGACAACGGAAAAAGTGAAAATCACATAAATGGCTATAACTCTGGTTCTACTTGATATTAATTTTTCCAGCTATTTTTGTATTTTTCCTTGGCCAATTCCGGATCGTAGGCTATGGTGTACGGCCGATGGTCGTACGACTAAATTTCTCCATTATCGCCGAAAAATTGGGAGTTCACGATTTCGGTTATTTTTTACCAGCGACTTTTCAGTGCAAATGTGTGCGCCTGTAACTCGAAGACAAACGGCCTTATCAATCTGAAATTTACAGGACTGAAGCGCTATGGTAGTGGCTTGGTCTCCTTAAAATTTTGTCAAAATCGAATATAAACTGTTGCCATGCCAACGGAAAATCACATTATTGGCTATAACTCCGTTCCTACTTTATATTGATTTTTCCAACTATTTTTTTATTTTTCTCTGGCCAATTCCGGATCGTATGGTCTACGACCGATGGTCGTACGACAAAAACCCTCCATTATCGCCCGATGTCGGAAAATTAGTGATCACGATTTTACGACTTTTGAGTGTTCTGAGACTCAAGGCCATATATTGTGAAGCTAGTTTTCATTCGTTTTAACCCATTTTCATTCAGGAGATGTGGCCGGATAAAAGAAACAATACTCTGAAATTTTACAGTTCAATATTGAACGACAAGGTCAAGGCCAGATAAAAGATAAAAATCGAAAAGTTGCAATAACTTATATTAGTGATTAATTCCCCTCATTAATTTTGTATTTTTCAGTGCTCAATTCCCATCATTTGCTGTATGGCCGATGGTCGTATGATCAAAATCCCCCTATTATAGCCCAAGGTAGAAAGTGTATTCAGCCGAAATCACTGATTCGTAGTATTTCGAGGTTTGGTAATTCCCAATACGACGATGTTCAATAGAATGTTGAATTACAGTATGCAGTATAAAGTTGTGTTAGCTGGCGAAGTTTGGATTGTCAGTATCAAGAATTCAGGTCGTGATCGACAGGTCGAGAATATGTTCAAGATAGAAAAAAAATAACTCTACTTTGATTAATGATCATTTCTCCCATGAGAAATTTATCAAGAATTCAGGTCGTGGTCGACAGGTCGAGAATATGTTCAAGATAGAAAAAATAACTCTACTTTGATTAATGATCATTTCTCCCATGATTTTTGTATTTTTTATGGCCAATTTCCGACCGATTTATATATGACCAATGATAGTACGACCAAAATCCCCGATTATTGTCCAGGTAGAAAATGTAAGGGTCATCAACTATATATTTTTAGTAAAACTAAATCTGGAATGGCGAGGGTCTGCAATCTCTGATTGTCTCGTTTATACTATCATTCATATTATTCGGTATTTATTTGAGAACCTATGTGCCATGCCCTGTGTATTTACTGAGTACTGAGGAGATAGAAGCCTCTCTGACTGACCATTGCAAGCTCCTTGTCCACAAACTCGCATTCTATATAAACGATTACAACCTCCAATGCCGATCGAGCGCGGGTTGATGTTCTATCTGCAAGCAGTTTGCCGAACAATATGAAGCTGATGAACGATTCGATAACATTTGGTATTTGGATACGCCGGAGAATCATCAGTCTGCTTCTAAAACTGTTCTCATTCTGAAAAACCGCAGCTCATAAACCAAATACATGTACCGTAATGATACATATTGATTCTGGACAGTGAGAGCGATAATTAATGCTCACAGGGAAATACATGTAGTAGTGTGTAGGCCTACTGACAGAGTATTTCTAAAATGTATTCAGCTTTACTGACATTCAAATCAACAGCAATTTTGAAATGTTCACTTAATATTGGTGTGGTAGAATTACAAAGGAAAAGGCTTGAACTATTTATCTTTGTTAGTCACGAATCTGTGCAATAGAAAATAAGTTGAGCACGACAACCCACACGACTGCCGTGTAGCTACATGTACATGGGTGTAATAGACAAACCAATGCCCAGTGCAAGTCACCAGTGTAAAAAGTACGATGTATTTTGCAATATATTGACCTCCCGACAGTGTGCTGTAATGTATTTTAAAAAACCATAATACAATGAATGCTACGGATATCATATCAAAACCATTTGTATATCAACAACAACAACAACAACAACAACAGAATATAGCCTACAGACATTTTATTTAACTTTATAATTACACCACATTACTTTTGTCATAGGCATTGTTCGTATTGTTACATGAATTCCATGCTCGTTCAAAACAAGCAAGTTTTCATAGTTCTGTCCATGGACGTATTAGAGGGAACGCCCCCATGTCCATGTTTTGTCAGAATGGATCGGCTGAAACGATATCATGTGACATATTCACATGGAAGCTTCGATCCTGTCATGCCTCCAAAAGTTAATACAAGCTAGAGTTTATAAGCTAGAGACCCGATCTGGTCACGTCACAACATCATCTTAAAAATGTCAAAAACGACTTCGTTATAAGACACAAAACATTGATCATCTACGATACTATTAACTATTTAGACAATGCACATTTCACAATGTTAGATGATGTAGGCCTACTGGACAATCTATATATGATACGAGAACAGTTCACATTGTGAGATATACCTCACTGAGCAAGGAAACCCGCATGTCATTGGAAGCACACAGCCTTTGCGTTGTTAACACGATGGCAAGTTGTCAAAAGATCCGTCAAGCGAGTTCCCACTGCCCATTAAAAGTTTTGTTCGTACACGGGGAATGCTATCCAAACCCAATAGTATGCTTATACTAAGCAAAACAACACAAAAACACACAGATACGGCACATTGCCAGAAACTGACACTGTCAACTAACCATACAAAATAGAAACAGTCAGGGTTGAGGCCTGGCCTAGATATGCCTAATGTCTAATATCGCAAATTACGTACAAAAAAGCAAAAATGACAAAAATAAGTCTTCCTTACTGTATGTTTAAAGACACTGAATTCTGGACATGTGACTAAGACATAAAATATTCACAAATACGGTCTATAACGACTTGAACGCAAAGAAAAGTGCAGCAGACGACAGGAGGACGAAGAACGCAGGTCTGACGTCACTTCCGCCGTTACAGCCGTCAGTGTTGCAGCAAGTGACGCGATCGACGAAGGCGATATTCCTCTCCTCACACATGGCAGCACAGCCTCGAATCGTGCTCGTGTACACGTGGTTCACTCCCTTCTTTTGTTTCTGAAAGCAAACAAAAAACAATGGACTGAGACAAGGTTACATGTGTGGAGATACACTATGACCAGAAACCCATAAGAGATCTCTTATGGGTTTCTGCTATGAGGTGTTTACGGTCTGGACAGAGCTAACCACGTCTACAGCCACATGGGAACAAGAGAGCACAGTGCTGAGACGCTGATGTCACACTGACCTCCAGACAAGTGAGATATATAAATATGTGGTGCTTATATTTGTGAATCATTTCGACTCAAACTAATTGATAACTACATACATACAGAAGAAAAGAGGATGTTCGAGTGATTATTCAAGTGATGGTATAGGCCTTTGTGTATTCGAAACTGATTGTGTAGCGACTGACATCCATGGACTGACTCGTAACAATTTTATTATAAATTCATCCTCTTAATGAATCAGATATTATCTCTTTGCTATTATTAAAGCTTGGACGCGGGAGAAACGGGTGGGATAGCCACTTGTCTTTGGCACTTGGAGCGATAGCAGGCTCTAGTGGTCTATTGTACAAGTAGAGGATCCGTCGTGACGGAGCGCCGAGAGCTCCAATTTCAGGGAGTCCGACAATGGTCCATGTTTATTCACCGCCCAAAGTGGACCACGTTCGCTGTTTGATGAGGGAATGTGGGTCACGGGCTGTGAACAAGCTGGTTTAACCCTCTCGGATTCAAAGCCCAGAGGAGTGTGTGCTTTGCCAGCCCATGACTCAAGAGAGCCAACCACGGGTCCCTGTCATCTCCATTCTGTTCAGCTCTTCGCTACTGCAAAGCCGTGACAAGTGCAATTCCAATAGGGAATATCGCACCATCAAATATGCCATATTTACATATTTAAAGCACATGTGTCAGAAACCATATCATTGCACAACCTGCTATGTGTGGTCCGATTTAATATAAATACTATAAGAAGCATACGGGTCCTCAAGTGTTTCTGATAATGTCCAAAGCTGACATATATCGTACCATGAAGCACCTAAGTCAGTACATTCAGTAGACCCGATAAACAATATTAAATATACACTACGGAATTGAATATTGGTAGCTATGGTTAATATTTACAAAATATGGTTTCACTGCTCCTGACAGAATATAAGGTAAAAGTGCATACCCTGCAGAAGTTCTCGCCGGCGGTCATGTTGCAAACGACCAGGTTGTCCTTGTTGGCCTCCTTGTCAAAAGTATCGCCACAAGAACCCTCTGCCACAGATGAATCTCCGCCCTCACAGGTGTAACACTTCAGACCTGGTCAAATGTAACAACAAAACTCACTCACGGCGAACTCGAAACATAAATACACACATCATCTCACACCCTGTAACACACAAACACACATCTCACGTCCAGTGACACACAAACTCACATCTCACGTCCAGTCACACACAAACACACATTTCACGTCCACTCACACATCTCACGTCCAGTCACACACAAACACACATCTCACGTCCAGTGACACACAAACTCACATCTCACGTCCAGTAGCACACAAACACACATCTCACGTCCAGTGACACACAAACTCACATCTCACGTCCAGTCACACACAAGCACACATCTCATGTCCAGTCACACACAAACACACATCTCACATCCAGTCACACACAAACACACGATCTCACGTCCAGTCACACACACACACACACACACACACACACACACATCTCATGTCCAGTCACACACAAACACACGATCTCACGTCCAGTCATACACAAACACACATCTCACGTCCAGTCACACACAAACACACATTTCACGTCCACTCACACATCTCACGTCCAGTCACACACAAACACACGATCTCACGTCCAGTCACACACAAACACACATCTCACGTCCAGTAACACACAAACACACGATCTCACGTCCAGTCATACACATACACACAACTCATGTCCAGTGACACACAAACACACGATCTCACGTCCAGTCACACACAAACACACGATCTCACATCCAATAACACACAAACACACATCTCACGTCCAGTCACACAAAAACACACATCTCGTGTCCAGTCACACACAAACACACGATCTCACGTCCAGTAACACACAAACACACCATCTCACGTCCAGTCACACACAAGCACACATCTCATGTCCAGTCACACACAAACACACATCTCACATCCAGTCACACACAAACACACGATCTCACGTCCAGTCACACACACACACACACACATCTCACGTCCAGTAACACACAGACACACGATCTCACGTCCACACATACACACACACACACACACACACACACATCTCATGTCCAGTCACACACAAACACACGATCTCACGTCCAGTCATACACAAACACACATCTCACGTCCAGTCACACACAAACACACATTTCACGTCCACTCACACATCTCACGTCCAGTCACACACAAACACACGATCTCACGTCCAGTCACACACAAACACACATCTCACGTCCAGTAACACACAAACACACGATCTCACGTCCAGTCATACACATACACACAACTCATGTCCAGTGACACACAAACACACGATCTCACGTCCAGTCACACACACACACACACATCTCACGTCCAGTAACACACAGACACACGATCTCACGTCCACCTATACACACACACACACACATCTCATGTCCAGTCACACACAAACACACGATCTCACGTCCAGTCATACAAAAAACACACATCTCACGTCCAGTCACACACAAACACACATTTCACGTCCACTCACACATCTCACGTCCAGTCACACACAAACACACGATCTCACGTCCAGTCACACAAACACACATCTCACGTCCAGTAACACACAAACACACGATCTCACGTCCAGTCATACACATACACACAACTCATGTCCAGTGACACACAAACACACGATCTCACGTCCAGTCACACACAAACACACGATCTCACATCCAGTAACACACAAACACACATCTCACGTCCAGTCACACAAAAACACACATCTCGTGTCCAGTCACACACAAACACACGATCTCACGTCCAGTAACACACAAACACACCATCTCACGTCCAGTCACACACAAAGACACATCTCACGTCCAGTCACACACAAATACACATCTCACGTCCAGTCATACACAGCACACATCTCACGTCGAGTCACACACAAACACACATCTCATGTCCAGTCACACACACACATCTCTTGTCCAGTCACACACAAAGACATATATCACGTCCAGTCACACACACATACACACATCTCACGCCCAGTCATACACAAAAACACATCTCACGTCCTGTCACACACAAACATGCATCTCACCTCCAGTTACACATAAACACAAATCTCACGTCGAGTCACACACAAACACACATCTCACGTCCAGTCATACACAAACACACATCTCACGTCCAGTCACACACAAAGACACATCTCATGTCCAGTCACACACAAACACACATCTCACGTCCAGTCACACACAAAGACACATCTCACGTCCAGTCTCACACATACACACATCTCACTCCAGTCACACACAAAGACACATCTCACGTCCAGTCATACACACACACACACACACACACATCTCATGTCCAGTCACACACAAACACACGATCTCACGTCCAGTCATACACAAACACACATCTCACGTCCAGTCACACACAAACACACATTTCACGTCCACTCACACATCTCACGTCCAGTCACACACAAACACACGATCTCACGTCCAGTCACACACAAACACACATCTCACGTCCAGTAACACACAAACACACGATCTCACGTCCAGTCATACACATACACACAACTCATGTCCAGTGACACACAAACACACGATCTCACGTCCAGTCACACACAAACACACGATCTCACATCCAATAACACACAAACACACATCTCACGTCCAGTCACACAAAAACACACATCTCGTGTCCAGTCACACACAAACACACGATCTCACGTCCAGTAACACACAAACACACCATCTCACGTCCAGTCACACACAAGCACACATCTCATGTCCAGTCACACACAAACACACATCTCACATCCAGTCACACACAAACACACGATCTCACGTCCAGTCACACACACACACACACACATCTCACGTCCAGTAACACACAGACACACGATCTCACGTCCACCTATACACACACACACACACACACACACACACACACACATCTCATGTCCAGTCACACACAAACACACGATCTCACGTCCAGTCATACACAAACACACATCTCACGTCCAGTCACACACAAACACACATTTCACGTCCACTCACACATCTCACGTCCAGTCACACACAAACACACGATCTCACGTCCAGTCACACACAAACACACATCTCACGTCCAGTAACACACAAACACACGATCTCACGTCCAGTCATACACATACACACAACTCATGTCCAGTGACACACAAACACACGATCTCACGTCCAGTCACACACAAACACACGATCCAGTAACACACAAACACACATCTCACGTCCAGTCACACAAAAACACACATCTCGTGTCCAGTCACACACAAACACACGATCTCACGTCCAGTAACACACAAACACACCATCTCACGTCCAGTCACACACAAAGACACATCTCACGTCCAGTCACACACAAATACACATCTCACGTCCAGTCACACACAAAGACACATCTCACGTCCAGTCATACACAGCACACATCTCACGTCGAGTCACACACAAACACACATCTCATGTCCAGTCACACACACACATCTCTCGTCCAGTCACACACAAAGACATATATCACGTCCAGTCACACACACATACACACATCTCACGTCCAGTCATACACAAACACATATCTCACGTCCAGTCACACACAAAGACACATCTCACGTCCAGTCACACACATACACACATCTCACTCCAGTCACACACAAAGACACATCTCACGTCCAGTCACACACGAACACACATCTCACGTCCAGTCATACACAAACACAGATCTCACGTCCAGTCATACACAAACACAGATCTCACGTCCAGTCACACACAAAGACACATCTCACGTCCAGTCACACACAAACACACATCTGACGTCCAGTCACACACAAAGACACATCTCACGTCCAGTCACACACAAAGGCACATCTCGCCTCCAGTCACACACAAACACACATCTCACGTCGTCACACACAAATACACGATCTCATGTCCAGTCATACACAAACACGATCTGACGTCCAGTCACACACAAAGAGACATCTCACGTCCAGTCATACACAAATACATGTCCAGTTACACACAAACGCACATCTCACGTCCAGTAGCACACAAACACACATCTCATGTCCAGTCACACACAAACACACATCTCATGTCCAGTCATACACAAACACTCATCTCATGTCCAGTCATACACAAACACACATCTCATGTCCAGTCACACACAAACACACGATCTCATGTCCAGTCACACACAAACACACATCTCACGTCCAGTCACACACAAACACAAATCTCAAGTCCAGTCAAACACAAATGCACATCTCATGTCCAGTCATTGTATTGTATTGTATTGTATTGTATTGTATTTATTCCGAATCAAAACAATAACAAGAATATGATGGTGCAAAAATACACAAAAAAACGTTCTGATCCGTGGAGCACCTCAAAGCGATTTAGTCTGTAACCTCACAAATCACATAACACAATAATACAATTATTAAAACAGGGGGTGAAGTCCCATAGAAACACACATCTCATGTCCAGTCACACACATCGTACATTCTTAATTTTTACATGTCATTGTGTGCATAATATGATTATTATTTTCTTCGAAATTGAGAATCCTGAAACTGGAGGATATATATTCTGACTCGAGGTTTTTTTTCCACGTAGGTTTTTAAGATTGATCGGTAAATAGTCGATGTTTGAACTAAATATGTGAGAGCTCATATGAAAAAAAAATCCGGCATGCCAACGTAGCAAACAGTAATCTACAAAATGTTAATGTATTAAAGTGTTGGATCTCGCCTAGATGTTGAGCGGAATAACAAGATGCCGTTGATATGGCGGCCTGGATCGTCTGTGGCTATTTTGGTCTTGTTGTGTTTGACCCGTTTACTGGGGAAGTGGATATAACCCGTGGGAGTGACTCACCGCGGGAAAGGATAATAAAAACAGTAGTCGGGATCTCTTACCGTACGCCGTTGTCATGGTAACGGCCAGAAAGACGCTGACTACCAGTACCTTCATGATGGATGGAATCTTCACCTGATCGATAAAAAAAAGAGGAAGCTCGTGAATGTTTTCACATTTGGTTGTATCAAGGTTACAAGTTCCAGAGCAGTGCCGGAGCTTTCCGTCTACCGGGCAATAATCCCCTGAGCAACCAGATGTACGTGTGGCTTCGGGAGAATTGAATCTACACTGGCAGGGAGGGTGGTAACACCCCGGGCTGATTACAATGGCGAGTCAATCCAGCACTGTCTGGTGAGATATTGCAATAATATTGCAACACAACACTCGACAGAACGTATTTGGCATATCCCTTGCTCATTCACCAGTTAATTATGTTTACACGACCTCTATTTCTGATGAAATGTCATAATATTGTTTTCGATATTATGTGTTTACGTGGGACGGACTTCCCAGGCTGGGTGAATCACCTGGCCAGCCCAACTGTTCTCTCTCCTTGTCCGTGGTGCGGACCACGCCCTCGGGTGTAGGCCTACAAGCCAGTCGGTCCGGACAGCTCAGTGTGCGTCCTGGCAAGCAGCTGCCACTTCCAGTATATGGTAACTGTTACCGTGTGGAGAACTGTCTTGAACCGCTGACATACATTATATTTAATAATGTCTAGTAATAAGTCGGTTGCTTCTCCATATATAGTGTACTCTAATTTACTCATTTACTGTTTTTAATCTCGTATATCCTTGTGGTCATCTTTGTATCTACCTATTTACGTCAACATAATGTTGCAAACTATCTATCATAAAACACGAGAGACATATTCTAGCAATAGCAAGTGGCATCAATATGGAAGACTCTCAATCTCAATAAGTAATTGTGTCTTGAGGATTTAAACATAGTGGGATATCGTATCGATTTTATACATCTCAACTCCAACATATTCGAGATAAAACGCCTATGGCATGTAGGTTACGCCGAAACTTGGTATAATATGCCTAATCTGAAATCCGGCTGGTAATGTTATATCCGACATGTGATCGACACTTTATTCAGCATCCGTAATCAACTCAAACAGAATAAATTAATGTAGCGTCAGTTGCCTCAGTATGATCGTCAATATTATGATTTATTGATGGGATGTGCTGTGGACCAATTGGCTGGCACATAATATTTGATGGTATATATAGAACAGATAATATCCCCTCCCCTCCACCAGCCAAACAAACGCCCTGGTGACCCTAGGAATATCGAGATAGGAAATTCACGATGCGAATCAGCGAATGAACAGTACTAGTATACGAAAATATCACATTCGCACTTCTGGTATTTAAAAAAACATGCCATTCCGAGGCATGAATTGTATACCAATATGGGATCGGTGCCGGTATTTTTGTAGCCGTTCCCGACGAAAAAAAACACTACACTTTGTCGATTGTACAGTGTATTCTATTCGATCGGCTTGTTAACTCTGAATAATCTATGAGCCACTGGAACCCAGCCGGGAGCTGACCATCCCGCGGATGGTCGTTCGATATGGCCTTGACCTTATTATCTCTCTCCAGACCACTCACCCAAGGGCATTGATGCCACATGGCTTCCATTATGTACAATTCCCCCAGCCAATGGCCAGTCCGTCAATATTGCTCCTGCAGCTCACATATACTGGCCATATATTGGCCATATATTGGTTATATTCTCTGTCATATTTCATTGTGTGTTCATTCATTTTCGATCTGGCCATCTGATCAATATATCACTTGGTTCCTGTTATGTTCTATGTGATTTTATACACGGTACAGAACTACAGGCTGGTGAAAAATAAACTGAAACTCTATATATATGTGGAAATCTTTATGTGGCTTCTTCGTTCATATCGACAACATAAATTTATTTATGAACATAATATATATTATTAACTGTTGTCACTACATGACTTTTACGTAACATTATTTGACATAACGTCATTATTTGATGAAGTTTCTGTATAATATACTCGAGTTGTTTGTCATACATGAGTGTCCAGGCATAGCTCTGTCTCCATAGTGCACTCCTGGATGTTGTGCAATTATACAATTATATCGGTGTATGGTGACTTGGTTTTCAACTGCTCCAACATGCGTGCTGCAGGGTCAGAGAAGCAGGACTATCATGTATTCACAAAGAAAAGAAAGATGAGTGATAGACCTGGTGATTTTGCTAGCTAAGAATACAGACCATATATATCTCGTGATGAGTGTGGATGGGAGGGGATCCTGACGACTGCCAACCTGCCTTCTCTAATAGTATGTGCCTTAGTGCCATCTTTGTTCAAATATGTAATAACCATGATGTCACCAATGACCTTGTTAACCTTTAGCAACAATATTTAGTAATTACATTTGGGTTACATTTATATTAACCAGGCTTGAAAATAATAGCATCACAACCAAATGATACATAATTTTTTCGGTCTACGTTTTATGGAACACCCGGTACATATATATACCCGTGCCCATATTATACCCATGGTCTTTGATCGCAATCATTTGATATGTGATCATGCGTGCCAATTATTAAGTGTTCGTACAAGTTGTAGCCACTAGAATATGGTGACTGTACTGTAGAATATCAAATTTCATAATAATTCAAAAGTAGGCTAACAACAAGAATGTCCACATGATTTATCGTGATGGAATTCCACCTGATTCAATCTCACATTGATTTTATACCAAAAATCTATGAAATTTAGAGTGTTATTGAACATGTAGGCCCACGCTGCATGGTGCGTTGTTTATCATTGTCACAAGCTGGTCTGAGTCATCCAGTGCTACGAGCACACAAACATATCAAACTCATCGTATTTTAACAATATTCTTAAGCGCAATGGTGTGTATTTTCAGTAAGATTAATTATTTCCCTCATCTTCATTATACATGTAGATTACTATTAACATAAACACTCATCTTCATCTTGAAGAGTAAACAAATTTGACAAATCACCACATTGGATCAGCATGTGGAATCAAATCATTCGTCCATGCGGATTTTTCTGATCCCAAATGTTTGGGATCTTGAGCCTGATCCGTATTAATTTCTGCAGGATCAGATTTGTTATCGGTACGAATGGAACGCATCCGTTATCCAAGGGTAGATGCCCAGTTTGTGGCATCTTTATGTCTAGCTGAATGCCTTGGACTGTACATACGGTTGTCTGTGGACTCCTATACAGACGCCGTGTCTAGTGTCCGAAGGGATGATACCGAGCCCTAGACGTCATGTTCTGGTAGCAGAGAACACACCACAGTCAAGGGCTGACGCTCCACCGCCGGGTCAGCTTTTATTAATTAATTTTGACACCAACTGATGTTCTCAGAGGGGATACTGCCATTTACCACTTCACAGTGCATTATCTGGTCCCCGCCTGTGCCTGTGCATCAGATAAAGTTCGTGAGAGCTTTTTATGGCTTCCCCTGGTTTTGTTGATTTGGTTCCGGAGACTGGGGGGGGGGGGGGTTGAGTGGGGCGAGATTATTTCCAACAGATGGTTGTGGCAACGTGTGAGCCAGAATATTTGAAATGCGAAGCCTTCATAAAACAAGGCATTTTACAGACTCGAAAGTTTTCCATGAACGGAGGGGAAAAACAATACCCATCAATAGTGGAGCACCTTTTTGGCCCCGGGTAGAATGCAGGATAATATGCAAAACTGTAACGGTATAATAATAATGCAATATTCGCTAACAGTCTGATAGTCACACAACACAACTACACCTCGAAGATACCCATACGGTGTGAACAATGACCAGACATTGTTGTACAACTTGCTTAGGGCTATATTGTCAGGAGAAATCATGTCATTATGGCGTAATTTTACATGCAAACTGCCTGTGTCTGGCTGTCTACTTTTTTCTTTGCAATATCAATATGTGGAGGTAGAGCTACCACACATGCAATTCATAAAACATATATTTAAAGAGAAACTAGCTGTTTACTGCTCAACATAGATTGGTGATTACACCGTCAATATACTCGCCTGTGCTGTATCCCGGAGTACGATATTCCACGAGTGGTGAGCTGTGTGCCGCGTGCTGTACCGTGTCTGTACTGAAGTGAGACTGAGTGAGCATCTCTCGACCGACCGACAGCCGCGCCCAAAGCATCCCGCATCCTCTACCGCGCCTGCGCACTCCTGTCTCTCCTTCAGCAGCCCAGAATCTGTGCACTCAATGAAACAACGACCATGGCAGACAACCAACACAACGTAAAATGTGCTGTATAATGAATGTCCACTGTTACAGCCGGCGGGCAGTTTTCACTCTTATGTGTCTAGCTATGTTAAAACAAGTTCACTTGTAAAGTGGAAGTTGCCAAATGTATCGTGTACAACTCCAGCCAATGGATGATGGATCGCATTTTTATAAATAGTCAATGAGACTGCCAGTTCAGCATTGCCAAAATGATACTGGTGTAACAGCGATTGTCCCCGCTGTGTTCAATATGTCATGGCGCATATAGGCCTATTTGTTGTTTAGATTTTCACTAACATGTTAATTCGAAATTTCTATTTATAGGACCTCGGGTTCAGAAACGGGTGTTGATAAAATTTCGAGCGAAAACCTAGCCGGAAACTGAGGGGGCCGGCACGTCCGCCAGACGAGAAACGATCAGTTTGTCGCCCCACTCCCACCACGCTCCACCCCCCTACACACACACGCAAACTCACTTTTGAAATTCTTCCATCGCCAGTGATTCTGAGGAAGCCCTAGCCTGTTGTGACGACATAATAGTGGGGAATATTCCCAACCATACTACTGATGTTACTTAGGGTGTGACGACATCAATCAGGGTATAACGGGTCCGTAGATTATGGTTCAGGAGCTCACTTCTGGCTCATGATTTCCATCTCCCAGATGGAGACCCCGTTCCTGAACATGGACCTCCAGCTGAAGCCAATACCAACCGGAACCTCAGAACGATGAAACTACATGTAGAAGTACTTGTCTCCTTTTACCAGCCTAACATTTCATGAATGAACGAATGAAAGTGGCCATCAGTGTCTTTTCATGAATGTCCGATTGCGAGTCTCCTGCTCAAGAAATAACAGAATTCAGAGTGTACGGCAATAACCAGTGAATTAGCAAGCACAAGCACAGGTACCGGGCTGGAGAATTCAGAATCAGCAACTTGGGAGGACAACAGTAGGGCCATGTCCTTCTGTCAGGCAGAGCGTCAATTGAGATGCCTGCAACCTCATGAGAAAATGTCGGATCTGATCCAAGACACCAGCACTAAGGCGTCACTTACGTGACCGAAAGTCGATCAAGCAACTCTGGAGGCCATAATGCAGAGCCACTCCCACAGCACCCAGGGAAGTGGTGTTTGGTATCAAAGAGCTCATCCAGCACCCTCGTGCTGGCACTGGGATAGGCTAAAGTACAACATGGAGAGGCGCCAGAAGATGAGAGGTAGAGCCAAGGCAGAGGCGGAGTCAGCCCCATCATGATAAACGAGCTGAAGGAGTTGAGAGAGGTATACAACTCACCACTCGTGGAAAATAGGAGATAGAGGAGCTGTGTGAGACGCTCGCGAAACAAAGCAATTAGCAGTGAACTGGACACCTACAACAACTCGAGGCAAAGTTATACTGCTTTGACTGTGGTAAGAAGTGCATTTTGCCAATGAATGCCTCGAAAATACTTGGAAGATGCACGCTAGTTCACTGAAACTAGCTCTGGTTCCATCCTCCGGGGGAAGAGGGAAAAACATGCAAGTAAAAGACCCTGTCACAAGCGTTTGCAAGCTGGTACAAGGCAATGTAATGGGCCCACACCTTGGCAACAGTCATAATTGACCGTGGACACCGGCAGCGCCATCGCACTGATGAAGCAGAGTAAATTTGAATAACACTGGAACCGTCGACAGACCTGAGGCCATGTTGCACGAGAGCCAGGAATTTGACCATCAAGATGCAGCATCAGAATTTCTAGCAGAAGATTCAAGTCGTCGACTTTAGAGACACGGTACTGGAAATTTCCTCCCTGAGATCCCACACTTGATCAATGAAGTTGGAGTGCCTAACAATGCAGGTAGGAGCTCAAGATATACCCCTCGGCTTTTACCAGGAATCCGAGATTTTTTATACCTTAATTATACCATAAGTTGGAAAAGCTAAATGCCAAAGCCAGTCTTGATTCCAGACATTATGAATGCTAGAGGTGAACCTACTGTACATCACAGTGATCTGGGATCGTGGCAAGAGCTTTGGTGTGACTGCAGGAGCATCAAGTTTCGGTCCAACTGATACATCCTCAGCGACAGCCGGTAACCATCTGCAAACGAACCTACATTAAAAAGCTTCCATGTGGCTGGAGAATCATACACAAATGGTCGAGCGGGTCCGGCGAATGAAGAAGATTGAGACTGGCAACAAGATTGAAACAACTACTCATAGCTCCTGCAGCTCTGAGACAGCCGGAGTCATCTGAATGGCAACAGGACTGATATCCGTGACCAAGTTGCTTTATAGCAAGTTAAAGTCAAAGTAGCAAGGTACCATTTTATGGTTTTATTCCTGTTCAGATGAGGGCATTGTGGACATTTGGTGATAAAAAAGATGTTCGCATTAATTGGTAATTAATAACAGCGACATATAATCGAGTATAATTAGCCAGTATTGCAATCGCCTCCTCATGCCGATGAAAAATATAGCTTCGGCAGTTTCCGTAATCGTGACGTCAGTTGAGGCAAAATGTGATTTGATGGCGGGCCCAAAACGTAAAACACGTAATTTGGGCGGTCAGCTCAAAGATAGAAAACCACTCCAAAATGCATGAGATTCAAAAGAAAACACGTGAAAACCAACAAATACTGGACATCTCGCAGTTCAACAAACCTCCCTTCTGGGAGAATGAATAGTACTGATTCTAAATATCAAGACAAGAAATGCCGTGTTCCAACCATCTCACCCGTTCACTTGAATTGTCAAACATACACAACGAGAATGAATATGCGACATGCAGTTTACCTTGCTGGCTACATGTACTTTCAGTACTGCCTCAAATGACGTCACAAACCACGTGACTCATACTAAAATCGTGTTCAAAATCTTCGGCAATTTACGGAAGGAGTGCCTATTTGATTCAATATCTTGAAACCCATTGATTGTATTTGTAAAATTCGTTCGAATTTACAGATAACTATTCATAATGGACTAAATGAGAAGCACTTTCATCGGCATGCTACTAGGTCTTTAAAGCAACAAGGAAGACATTAGTGTTGCTTATCTTGACCAGAATGACCTCAGCCGGATTGACACGGTATAGCACGAAATAGATATGGATCACCACGGTCTCATAAAACTTCCACAGAGATGGATCACTCGTCAACATCGAGGCCCATAGACTGGTGGCCTACATATTAAAAAATGAACGATGGGAATGCATGCTTTGGCATCATCGACCGTCCTCAAAAAGAAAGATGGGAACCTCCATTTCTTCATCGATTATCATCAGCTAAGTGTAGTGGCTGTGAAGAATGCCTACCTCCTGCCCAGTATCGATGATACCATCACCATTTCGGAACACCATTCGGTTTCCGACTCTCGGCTTCACGAGTGGGTATTGGCAAGTGGGTATGTCAGAAAATACCAAAAAGGAATCAGCCTTCTAAGCCTCTACCACTCACAAGTAATGAGCAATGCATCAGCGACATTCGAGTTGCTGATGGAGAGGGCACTTACTATACTGTCCTGAAAGCCCAGATATAGTACTTGCTATACCTGGACAGAATCGAGATTCCACCCCCACCCCCTCCCACCCCAAAGATTTCCAAGACCCACACAAGGCATCTGACGGAAGTCAACTTTCGAATGGCTGTGGCTGACCTTGAACTCAAACCATGTGAATGTCAGTTGATCCAACAGGATCCATCTTTCCTGGGTCACATCGTTGGCAAAATACCAGAAGTGATCGATTGGATCCAAGCTGATCCAATGAAGACAGAGGAAGTCCTTAGATTGGCCAAGCCACAGAACAGCATGTTTATCCTGAGCTTCCTGGGTCTATGCTGCTATTACTGCAATTTTGTCCAAGGCTAGGATGACATCCCCAGTACCACCCTATACCGGTTGAGTCAGAAAAAAGACGTCTTTCTAAGGGAAACAGAGCAACAGAAGGCTTTCAACAGGCTGAAGGGCCACTTGGTGGTGATGCCCGCATTGAGCTTCCCACAGGACAAGGGCCAATACATCTTAGTGACGAAAGTCACTGAAACGTCAAGGCAGTCTTGTCTCTTATCAACCGTGGCCGAAAACATGTTTTAATGTAGCCTACTTCAGGTAGCATCTGGCCAACACTCTGTTTTTTTCGTGCAAAAATAAAAATATCTCCCTCTTGAAATATTTTTAGGCATTTTTGTTCAAAATTTCAAGAAAATCCGACTGTAAACTTTCAAAATAAAAATTTAGAAGGCCGATGAAGAACGGCAATGGAAGACGATGGACGTAACGCCATGGCAATAGGTTATCGGACCGAAGGTAGGCCGCCGAAATATTAGCCCAAAGGCTACCGGTTACTGGTTTAATTTAGGGGCCGGTCATTATTTATCAGGTGGGGGGGGGGGGGTAAAAACTGGGGGGGGGGGGTGTCACACTTTCATTTTCAACATTATTGGGGGGTCATAATTTTATTGTCAATGGAACTGGGGGGGTTGGAGTTTGAATTTCAGTTAATTTGGGAAAATCTGTATATTGAAATAGTGAATTAATAGGTAAAATCAATCCACTCAACATGGACTGATGGTTTGTTGGAGTATACAACATGTGGAATCCATCATTGTGTCACATCTTCAGTGAAACTATAGCTCCGCCAAATTTGATCATAGAAAGGACCATCCAGGAACACCCAAAATTAGGAGATGTCGTGATACATGTGAATCGACAACCGCTCATCACCCCCAGACCGAAACATTGTCACCAAGGATCAAATATGGACCTTTAGTAGAACACAGCAGCACTGCAGCTGAATATGCCAGCTAGGATGATCAACATGCAGGGCATTGTCACAGACTAACATTGGATCACCCGGCCCATACCATGCTGACCAACATGTCATAACATCCAATGACCCCGAACCAACATGTCAAAACCACAGACCGATTTTCCACTCAACACGTTGCCAACACAGGAACCCGGCCACTGATGATAATCCTCGATCAGCTCAGGACCCAGGGGCTGTCCTGGGCCGCCATGAACAAAACATGGACCTTTCCACCCAGGATTGCAAAATAGTCCTGGATCGTCCCGGATGGCGCTATAGTGAATCGGATGTACATGTATGACTTTCTTGGTGGCTAGGACATTGATAGACAATCGCGGGTCATCACGGAACATTATGAACCCATCATGAAGCCAACATAGATTTGATTCAAGGCCAGAAAAGTACCAGTCCAGGATGGCCTGATATGTGGAAGAGTCATAATCTTTCCGAGTTCGCTCTGGGGTCCAATTAGTCCATAAGGAAGATATAAGATTCATGTATAATGGCAATCACATTTGAAGCAATGGACATGGTGGACACGGACGACCACAAATTCATAATACTCACTGACGTTGTAGTATAAAAAATTTGCGACAAACGTCACAATTGTTTTAATAGAAACGTGAATGAAGTGTTGAATCAGCATTTAAGTATCATATATATTATGATACTGGCTTCTTATAATTGTCATCATCTGCAACAAACGTCACAATTGTTTTAATAGAAATGTGAATGAAGTGTTAAAACAGCATTTAAGTATCATATATATTATGATACTGGCTCCCTATAATTGTCATCATTTGTGTATTATGGCCTTGTATATGTACATGGGGATTGGGGGGGTCACACTTCATTTTTGATCTTGGTGGGGGGGGGTCATACATTGTTTTTTCGAAATCGGTGGGGGGGTCAAACTTTGAAAACTCATTTCTCTGAAAATCCATCCAACCCCCCACCCGATAAATAATGACCGGCCCCTTATAGTGTGTCACAACTGTTTTTTTTTCTGTGTTTTTTTTTTCCACCACATTTTCCGTTATGACAAAAGGGAAATGAGGGAAATCTTATGCATGATCTTGAAAAAAAATTGTCTGAACAGATTTCCGACAAAAATGAAAGGCCATTGAAGATCAAATTCAAGATCACTGAAACCGCAATATATGATTTCCCATTTGGATGTGCCAATATAGTTAGGCTCTATCTTGAAGTGCTTTAGGAGTTTTAGGGAAAACAAATATGGGAATACATGGAAATGGTTAAAAGTGAATAGTAAATGAAATGAGAAAAATGCTCATTTGCCAAACAAAGTACATCATCAGATATGGTTTGAAATAGACGTTTATTAGCTTGAGTAACTTGTTTTACTCTAGCAACGCCATGGATACTCATTATGATTGTTAAGTAGGTGAGTTTTGCTCTCGAGGAAAGATTCAAAGAAGGCATTTGAAATAGGGTCAATTTCAACACCACTAAAATATTTTCGATGCGTCTGAAATTATTTTTGATATGTCTAAAACATTTTCGATACGTCTAAAATATTCTCGATGCGTCTAAAATTATTTTAGATGCGTCTAAAACATTTTCGATGCATCTAAAATATTTTCGATCCGCCTAAAACGATTCTCGATATCTAAAACATTTTCGATGCATCTAAAATATTTTTCGATGCGTCGAAAACTATTCTCGATGCGTCTAAAACTTTTTTGATGCGTCTAAAATATTTTTGATGCGTCTGAAACATTTTCGATGCGTCTGAAACCAATTCCGATGCGTCTTAAACATTTCCGACGTATGCAAATCGAAAATACTTCATGTTTAAGATGCACCTAATAATTTCCGATGCATAAACATCAGAGCTGTTTGATATACATCTTAAATTATTATCTATGCATCGAAAATGTTTTAGACGCATAGAAAGTGTTTTAGACGCGTCGGAAATGTTTTCGACGCGTCGGGAATGTTTATGACGCATCGGAATTGTATTCGACGCGTCGGAAATGTTTTCGACGCGTCAGAATCGTTTTCGACGCATCAGAATTGTTTTTGACGCGTCGATAATTATTTCTGACGTGTTAATATTTGTATTTTTAATTCTAACTGGAGCAAAAATCTAAACTTCTAATTGTGGCAGATAGAAACCACCGTAAGGTACACAAAAGTTAGCAGAAAAAATACACTAAAACTGTCAGTTCTTCATAACTATATTGGCATGCTCTAAAAATTATAATGATTCATAAAATCCGCCAAAAGGGCTGAAAAAGGTTAATGAAGAAATGTTTGGTGTTGAACCACAACTATATTCACCAAAATTGCCGCTTTGACCTTTCAAGTTCACTGAATGCCAAATTCATGGTCACCTGTAAATTCTACAAATGTGACTTTACATTCGAACGTGCTAATATTCAGGATCTATCTTGAATTGAACTTCTAGGAGTTTACTAGAGTATTCCATACAACTCCCATTATGAAGGAACAATTGGGTGAAATTTTTGAGTCCAAAAAAAAATGTGTCCGAAAAATGTCAAAAATGTTTTTTTTTTTTTTGCTGGATATATGAGGAGCTGTGAGAGTGAGCCAAACCCAGTACCTTAACCAGACACTCGGAACTTCAGTTAATAGCCCCAGAACATATACTTTGAAGACCCAGAATCAAACAGAAACTAGGAACACAGATGGAGACATTACTCAGCCTAAGACCTGGAACCCAAAACCTCCAGCACTATCAGGAAGGCTCTTGAGTGCAGCCAATTGGGATCGTCATATGACCACTGAAAAAAATAGAAAGTCAGCTTGTCACTTGACTGCTAAATGTGATACATCATCCGAAGCCACAACCTAGAGATTTTCAAGTTTGCACCTAATTTCAGCCAAATCCCACCTTTTTCCGAGACCGCCAGGAAAGTGAGAGAACCTGGATGTCAAACAATCAGCCTCTCATATGGAGCCCTACAAACAGCTAGAGGACGTGAATAAGCATGCAAGTGATGTGGTGAACACTTCGCCTTCCAGGACGGTCTGAACAAATCTTTCAAATAGAACGAACATATCTTCTGACGAGCTCCAATGTCTGGGTACCCAGTGGAGGATACTGATACCTCACTTGGTGCACTCGGGGGTCGAGCTCACCTGCACCAAAGGAAGAAGAGCCACAAAAAGCACCTGATAAATGCGAGATGGAACTCACCCCAACAGCATTGGCTCCATCGACCCGGAGCCCAACGGCGATGGGGAGTCTGGCTGGTGTGAGACCAGCTGAGACGAATATTTTCTGTCGGTGGTGATGTACTGTGGAAGGTACTCTTCCCCAGCTCTGTGGTGGACGTTGACCCCTATTGATGTAGTAGAGGTTTTAATTTGGAATCGCCCATGAATAAAACCACTGACAAAACCAGACCTCGTAATGACGAGAGAAGTCGAGACTCAGCTGCTTTTGCTTTGGAGTGAGTTTAGGCTTCCTTCTGGCCATTATGACATTCAAACCCGCTGCTTTCAGCGGCTGGCGAACTGTTGCTCGAGAAGCATGAGCACCATGGTCGCTCCAAACTGCCAAAGTGCGCTGAACTCAGGAATAGTGGCCTGACTGTTCTGCTTGCATTGACGTACCAGGACCTGGCCATCCCTGGCAGTGGGTACAGCAGGCTTCCCGATCTTGGGCGGTCTCCAACATCTTCCATAAGCGCTTTCAGCGATGAAATGATGAAGACCCAATGAGAACCAATGTTTCAGCTGGGTCGAACGGGGTTAGCACTGGGTTTGGCCGCAAAATGTCCTTCAGGACATACATTTTCACAATGTAATTTCCGGTTTACCATGGCGTGTCAGTAGCAGTGCCAGTGCTGTGGTGATCAATTGACCCTAGCCTAGTACTCTATGCGGCCTACCCCCGTCCCCCTAATTTAAATTTAAAGAAATGACCATTGACAGAAGGAAAAATTCATCGCTTAATCACTTGACATACCTACTGGGAATCTGACTCAGTGGGACACTCATCATTTCATCCTTTCAACTCACTCAGTGGAAACCTCACCCAGTCAGACATTCATCACTTCATCATTTCACTTGACCTAGTGGGATATTCATCATTTCATCCTTTCAACTGACCCAGTGGGAATCTGACCCAGTCAGGCATTCATCACTTCAACATTTTACCTGATCCAGTGGGACACTTGTCATGATAATGCATTTATACATCATAATGTTTTATATGTGAATCATAACGGTACCATTTTTTTAATGTACATCAGTTCATGTTGTGACCGTGACCTACGTGAGTGACGTAATAAAGACACACGTGAGTTGCGCCAATGGCCGGCTACTTGTTATGACAACACTCATCATTTCATCCTTTCAACTGACCCAGTGGGAACCTCACCCAGCCAGACATTCATCGCTTCATCATTATACATGACCCAGTGGGACACTCATCATTTCATCCTTTCAACTGACCCAGTCAGACATTCATCATTTTTTTCATTTTACATGACTCAGTGGGACATTCATCATATCATCCTTTCAACTGACCCAGTGGGAACCTCACCCAGCCAGAAATTCATTGGTTCATCATTTTAGATGACCCAGTGGGACACTCATCATTTCATCCTTTCAACTGACCCAGTGGGAACCTGACCCAGTCAGACATTCATCATTTTATCATTTTACATGACCCAGTGGGACATTCATCATTTCATCCTTTCAATTGACCAAGTGGGAACCTGACCCAGTCAGACATTTATCGCTTCATCATTTGACATGACCCAGTAGGACAATCATCAGTTCATCCTTTCAACTGACGCAGTGGGAGCCTCATCCAATCAGACATTCATCGCTTCATCATTTTACCTGACCCAGTGGGACATTCATCATTTCATCCTTTCAACTGACCCAGGGGAACCTCACCCAGCCAGACATTCATCGCTTCATCATTTTACATGACCCAGTGGGACACTCATCATTTCATCCTTTCAACTGACCCAGTGGGAACCTGACACAGTCAGACATTCATCACTTCATCATTTTACATGACTCAGTGGGACACTCATCATTCCATCCTTTCAACTGATCCAGTGGGAACCTGACCCAGTCAGACATTCATCGCTTCATCATTTCACTTGACCTAGTGGGCCACTCATCATTTCATCATTTCAACTGACCCAGTGGGAACCTGACCCAGTCAGACATTCATCACTTCATCATTTCACTTGGCCTAGTGGGACACTCATCATTTCATCATTTAAACTGACCCAGTGGGAACCTGGCCCAGTCAGACATTCATCACTTCATCATTTTACCTGACCCAGTGGGACACTCATTATTTCATCCTTTCAACTGACCAAGTGGAAACCTGACCCAGTCAGACATTCATCACTTCATCATTTCAATTGACCTAGTTGGACACTCATCATTTCATCACTTCAACTGACCCAGTGGGAACCTGACCCAGTCAGACATTCACTGCTTCATCATTAAGGCAGACAGCAGTAATGCCTTTGTGCTTTTGTCAAAAAAATCTAAATGAGGTGTAGAAGAAGCCTATTGTTTTCGAGCTGGCTCCGGGGTCCATAAGGTTCGTCAGGACGAAATCAATGTTTCTGGTCAATGTTAGCTGATCAATGTTAGCAGAGTCATCCTTGAGGCTCTCATGCATATCTCGGAAGCGGTGCGTCGTAGAGTGAAACAGACGTTATTTTCGGACTCGTGGCGCTAGTGAAACATATCTAAGGGGTTCTCGGGATGAACTTTGACCTTGACCTGATTTTTTTTTGCCGAGTCGGAAAAATGCTGTGTCGGCATTGTGAAAGAAAAAAAAACGATTTTTTTTTACAAAACCATAAAGGCATATCTGCTGGTATACCTTAATGAAGAAGCAATCATTGTCTGACTGGCTGAGGTTTCCACCGGGTCAGATGGAAGGATGGAGTAATCAGTATCCCACTAGGTCAAGGGAAATGATGAAGCGATGAATATCTGACTGGGTCAGGTACCCCCTGGGTCAGTTGAAAGGATGAAGTGATGAATGTCTGGCTGGGTGAGGTTCCCACTGGGTCATTTGAAAGGATGAAATGATGAATGTCCGACTGGGTCGTGAAAATTTATGGAATGATGAATGTCTCACTGGGTCAGTTGAAATGATGAGGTTCCCACTGGGTCAGTTGAAAGGATGAAATGATGAATGTCCCACTGGGTCAGGTAAAATGATGAAGCGATGAATTTCTGACTGGGTCAGGTTCCCATTGGGTCAGTTGAAAAGATGAAATGATGAGTGTCCCACCGGGTCATGTAAAATGATGAGGTGATGAATGTCTGGCTGGGTCAGGTTCCCACTGGGTCAGTTGAAAGGATGAAATGATGAGTGTCCCACTGGGCCATGTTAAATGATGAAGCGATGGATGTCTGGCTGAGTGAGGTTCCCACTGGGTCAGTTGAAAAGATGAAATGATGAGTGTCCCACTGGGTCATTTAAAATGATGAAGCGATGAATGTCTGGCTGGGTCAGGTTCCCACTGGGTCGGTTGAAATGATGAAATGATGAGTGTCCCACTGGGTCATGTTAAATGATGAAGCGATGAATGTCTGGCTGGGTGAGGTTCCCACTTGGTCAGTTGAAAGGATGAAATTATGAGTGTCCCACTTATTCAAGTAAAATGATGAAGCGATGAATGTCTGACTGGGTGAGGTTCCCACTGGGGCAGTTGAAAGGATGAAATGATGAGTGTCCCACTGGGTCAGGTAGATTGATGAAGCGATGAATTTCTGACTGATTCAGGTTCCCACTGGGTCAGTTGAAATGATGAAATGATGAGGTTCCCACTGGGTCAGTTTAAAGGATGGAGTGATGAATGTGCCACTGGGTCATGTAAAATGATGAAATGATGAATGTTTCACTGGGTCAGGTTCCCACTGGGTCAGTTGAAATGATGAAACGATGAGGTTCCAACTGGGTCAGTTGAAAGGATGAAATGATGAGTGTCCCACTGGGTCAGATAAAATGATGAAGTGATGAATTTCTGACTGGTTCAGGTTCCCACTGGGTCAGTTGAAAAGATTAAATGATGAGTGTCCCACTGGGTCATGTAAAATGATGAGATGATGAATGTTTTACTGGGTCAAGTTCCCACTGGGTCAGTTGAAATGATGAAATGATGGGATTTCCACTGGATCAGTTGAAAGGATGAAATGATGAGTGTCCCACTGGGTCAGGTAAAATGATGAAGCGATGAATTTCTGACTGGGTCAGGTTCCCACTTGGTTAGTTGAAAACACGAAATGATGAGTGTCCCACTGGGTCATGTAAAATGATGAAGCGATGAATGTCTGGCTGGGTGAGGTTCCCACTGGGTCAGTTGAAAGGATGAAATGATGAGTGTCCCACTTATTCAGGTAAAATGATGAAGCGATGAATGTCTGACTGGGTGAGGTACCCACTGGGGCAGTTGAAAGGATAAAATGATGAGTGTCCCACTGGGTCAGGTAAAATGATGAAGCGATGAATGTCTGACTGGGTCAGGTTCCCACTGGGTCAGTTGAAAGGATGAAACGATGAGTGCCCCATTGGGTCACATATAATGACAAAACAAATGCTCCTGGCTGTGCTCCCTTTTGTCTTTTCGAAAGACCCAGCTGAGACCTGTTAATTGTCACTGGTTCTTCATCATGTCATCGCTGAAACCCCCTCTCAAATCTCCCGCTCTTCCGTATCAGACTAAAGCAAGGTTCACTCACTTGCAGGAGTAGCCATCTTCAGCTGCTATAGCCCTCAGGATCTCTGCACATCTGGATCGCTCAAATCCGTTCAGCTCAGCCATGGTCAGGAACATGTACGTTGCACTGATAATTTTTTTCAGAACCCGATTTATAACCTCATTGTCGATCAATAAATGTGTTGTCAGGAAAGTGATATGAATACCAAGCTTCTGAAATGATTTGTGATTTGTTTGCATACTAGTAATCTTGTAGTGGTGTCATGAATACTGTGATTTACATTACTTCTAACATTTTTACATTGAAAATCACAGTATGGGCATTTCATAGTTTCCTATGGGAACTGAAATTATGCTTCTTGATCATGTTTATAAATACTAGTTATATTACGATTTTGTTTTATGAATATCATGGCCAGAACACAATGCGCATGCCATGAAATTGGAATCCTGTGGGTGGGCCCGAACTTTTGGAGGCGACTGCTTCGAACAAACATACATTTACACTGAAACTGAAGTTTGCATGATATTTTCAGTTTATTTGTATACGATTTTTCTCTACTGGAATGGTACTGAAACATACAGGTACAATTGTATTGCTATCATCATATCACATCTGGCGTCTGAGTATTTGAGCTATGTCGCCACTAAAGACCACTATTATAAGGACTTTCTCTCCAATTAGATAAGCAGATATTTTCAGTAAGTTAACCGATTGTATCTAGCTCTGCTCATAATGGCTTTGCAGTATAATATAATTAGCATTTCTTGATTAGCCTAACATATTCGTTGTATCTTGAAATTTTGATGTCCAATACTTGTAACGTATTAATTCGAACGCTATCCGAACCGGTACCTCAGCCTGTTAACAAAAGGCGACCCTGCTCTCTCACTTGATAACAATAAGGCGATTATGCTTGCCACTCAAACGTTCATTTCCTCTACACAGCGTTTTGTTTCGATCAAACATTAACAGCTTCAGATGATCCCTGACCACCTCTGAGTAAATAATTTCCCTCCAGTTCACCAACATCATCCCCATTTCAAACAGTGGTTGTATTCCGATTTTTCATCGCTAGTTAGAAGTCCTAGACTAGACTTGAAGTCCTAAATCATTTACTGTAAACGTATGAAATTTCTCGTTTATCAACGTTCGCATTTTCAACATCTCAACAGGTTCGCGTGGATTTATAAGTTCGCGTTTTTATGTTGGGTGTGGGATCAGGTATTTTAAATTGGTAAGTAATTGTACCAATTTAATACACAAGGCCCAAACATTATTGATCACAGATGTATGTTTGCCATAAACTGCAAATGATTAGTAGTACAATACTTGTACAGTATGTTCACGTTATACTAGCACTAGTATGTTGCTATACTAGCATACTAGTATGTTCAGACAGTGAACAAAACACAAACGATCAATACTCAATAAATCTGCTCATTGTTTATTTCTGCCAGAGCAGAACTAACGGTGGCGACATCAACCAAGGAAGGCATTTGTGAGACAATTATCACATGAGTTGTTCTGCCGGCTGGTCATTTTCCCGACGAACTACACTAACATAGTGCTGTTGGTCAGAAAAGTATCCCACTGTCAGAGTAACACGCGACATCTTCAGCGACCTATTGGCGATAATTGTCTCACAAATGCCTTTTTTGGTGAGCGACAGCACAGATGGAACACATTAAATCTTTGATAAGATTTCAAGCGTGATGTGGTCTGCATATGTATTTATTTTCGCCGTATTTTCGCGTGTATTTATTTTCGCGGTTTTTTTTTTCAAACGCGAAATTAATACATCGCGAAATTTTGTATGTTTACAGTACTCTTCATTGTTCTCGCAACATCCTCATCACGTTACATCTGTGTTGATCTTATGTCATGTCTGTTTTGAACATATTGTAACATGTATAATGTATATGTGTTATGTTTATCTATGTATCCGTATTTGTTCTCAAATGTGAAACTATGTTGGGAATCTCACTCGATTAGCCCTTGGCTATTTGAGAAATCCAACTCAAATAAATATGTTTAATAATAATTGTAGGTCCTAAACCAGACGATTCGGTCGACGACGATCGCGTGGGTGTATCCCCCTGAGGCCATATCATCCCAGTTGTCCAAAATATTTTAATTCAGACAAAATATCATTGCTGCCAGGTCAGTGTTTCATCGACATCAGTAATGAAAGTTCCGAACCTGAACTATCTTTATTCCACGCAGTAACACTTATAACAATTAATATATTCATTAACTTATTATTTCTTACCAATATTTTCCAGAGAAGCTTTTCTACTTTACCTTGTTGAACCCAATATTACACTTTTTTTGCTTGTTGAACCTTGTTGAACCCAATATAACTATTTTTATTGTGGTCAATAATACACTTAACTAATAACACTGGGTGGGAGCTTGCCCATGATTCTTGACGAGTGAACTCGGTAAAAATCTTTCCTCGCAGGGACATTGCTCGGCAAAAATCTTTTGTCGCATGGGCTTTCAGATGCCCCTGTGATTAAAGATTTTTGCCGAGCAAAATGCCCCCTCCCAGTGAATGAAACATATGCTAACTTATTACCGGGTAAGTTACAACCGTGAAATCTCTACTGGACAAAACCTTTACCTTGTTGAGCCCAATAATAAATGCTTCTTGTCTTAACTATTTCTTATTGTGGTCAACAATAGACTCAACTAGTAAAACTAATGTTAACTTATTAAAGAGTGCCACTTGCTTTCATAGTACAGGTTATTTGAGTGATCACAGATGTCAAAGGAGGTATTTTAATGGTCGTAATAAGTTGACCTGTTTACCAATTAATATTTATTTGATCATTCTGAAAAACAATATGTTTTGTGTGACTCTTGTTCTCATCGAGCCTGTGCAATTTCATCATCATTTATCAAAATCTCTTGACTGTAGAGCGATGTGTGATAAACAGGTTATTCTAAGCACAAAATGAGTTGACAGTCGGCCAATTTAGTTGCTATGGCATGGTTCAGATATGCAACCTGTAGAGCGTTCACAAGAAAGTGTCTGCGGACGCAGCGGCAGCGGCGCGACGAAGACAAATCCAAAGTATCCGCCGAACTTCAAAACTTATCCGCCGAACATCAAAACTTATACATGTCATAGAGGTACATGAGAGGAATGTTTTGAAACAAAATCTCAAAACTGATCAGTTGTTGAGAAAATGGCCACCAAAGTCCAAAATTGGCAATTTTTCATCAAAAATGGCTGCCAAATCAGCAAAAACGATTCAATCAAAAAATTTTTTTGAAAAGTCTTTAGATACTACCCCAAAGTATGTTCTGACAAATTTATGGGGAAATTCATCATGTCAAAAAAAAGTTACAGACCTGGACAGACGACGGATGAAAAACCATGACAATAGCTTATCGGCCCAAAGGGCCGGTAAGCTAACAAAACTGGGATCAACAATTTGTCCAGATTGTGGTTCCCATAAAGTAGACACAACCTGGAATTCCAGTAGACTTACTCACAGTTCTAGAGAATTATTTGATATACAAGGTCTAATGGAATAACTGGATGAGCCAGGGTGATGAATGAGTACTATAACAGGCTGGTTTGGTGTTTTTAAATGTAAACGTGTGTCATGTGTTTGTGTTCATGTATGAAAAAAGCACAATCAACAACTGAGTAATACACATCACTGTAACATTTTTACATGCGAAATACAAGGCAAGAATATATGATCAAGGCCTCATGTGAGGACAGTTAGTTTTTTTCACTAATTCACAAATAATAACAACATGAGCAATCCATCATGATTCTGTGATATGCAAACGTTTACCAGCACATAAACACGTTTTGGCAATAACTATCGATGGTGCCAATGATACGCACAGAAGCACATCAATCAGATTTTGCGTATGGGTGAAGTTTCAATAAATATCTCAGCAGTGTTTGAAATTCAATTTCACAAGGAATACTACATGTAGTAAAAATGACTGTATCACTGGTGTATGTATATAACTTACAGGCACAAACTGTGTAGGCACATTTACGGACAATGTTATAACTTGTAATTTAATACATGCAAGTTACAAAAATAAGATGACAAATTCACACAAGGCACAAAAGCTTGAGGGGTGATAGCTTGGTGACCTTTTGATTTTACCACTGTGTTCTCTAAGACACCAACACACTCGATCATACGTACAGAAACTCTCCAGTCTGTCACACTCTCACACACGACTGAATGATTGTCACAGATTATCCTGAGCATCAACACGTCTGAGTATATAAACCATTCAGCCATCAGGGAATGTATCTTGTTGTATCTATTCATCAGTCAAATGTACATCTGTTTTATGGCAAAATAACGAATGAAATGTAATCCATGAAATCTGATGAGTAAAAAATTATATATTCTGGATATACACGTACATTTTGTATATCATTCACTTGTTTACTACAGGGATGAATATACGTTCTTTTCTCATTTTGCAATTAAATGTATCTGTGTTACTACACTAAATTCCAATGTATATGTACACATATTAGAAATTTCACAGATGAGTAATATTTTAGATGAAAAAAACGTTTATGCTATTACTGGCCATTTCCTCCGTGTATAATAGTGAAAAAGTCACCAATGATAAAAATAATATTGCCACAACTGACTGGAAACACTAGTTCTACTCTCACACAGGTCCCCATAGTTATATGATCTACCTACAATGTACAAGATTGCTGACTCTCACACAAACGTATATCCTCCCATACGTCAACAAAATAAACAGTCATCCATGAAAACCACAATACATGTACCCAATATTTCACCCGAAAAAATTCTAGATACACACTACTTGAACCAGATAATAATGACAGGGACACTTGATAAAAAATTTACATATGTAATTTTCTATTTTGAGGGAGGAAAACTTGGTGACAGTAGAGATACTGGGTACATGTATCCATGACGGTTTTATGACATTTGACTAGTGGGCATTCCTCAGCAACACAACACTCATTATGGAATGTGGACAAAGTTCATCCTATCAAAGATCAACAATGGTGTAGTGTTTGGAGTAAATATTCACAATATTTGAGGTGTGATTGCAAATATCTGCATGAGTTTATCTGCCAATACTGTTTCACGTACTTTGATTGAAATTCAAATTCATAGCTTGGATTGTGGCTCATCCTCCTAACTTTTTGAGCTGCTCGAGCTGGCAAGGCAGTGCTGCAGAAATGTTCCTTTTAGACAGGCCCAGTTTCCAACCAATAATGTTTTGACGCAATTTCACAAAGTTGGAAGAAAAATCATTCTTGTTTTTATATGGCCTGAATCACATGATTGTATTGAAAATCTCAAACAGTATTTGACTTTGAATCGTGCAAGCTTCGAAATAACCACTCAAGCATATATCTGGTTTCAATTGAGAGCAGTTTCTTGCACTTTCGAGCACACCATCAAACATATTTAACATCAAATGAAATATTCATTTTCTGATACAATCCAAAAAGCCAGTCCCAAACCATGTCACCCCCTGTTTGAACACTGTAGAGAAATCTGAGTCTTGATTTAAAATTTTCCTCCACACAAACAAGGAAGACACGAAACTAGTTGTAATTGGCAACCATTACAAATCTCCGTAGCACAGGTTGGCCAGACAGATGTTAGACAACAATCGCAACTCCAAAGTATCACCTAAAAGAAATTCATGGGTACAATGATGCCACTAACCAAACATTCCAGCTTCGAAAATGAATCAAGCAATCACTGATGCCACAGACAATAAATATCTTGAATACAGATATAGTCTAATATATAACCATCCCTGAATGGCATTGTCAATACAAAAAATAAAGATAATTCAACAACATTGAAAGTGTTTATGGCAGATGAAGTCACCACACTTACGCAAGGCACAGTCAGTGTAGAGCACATTGAACACACATGTACGTTGTACGTAACACGGGTTAGCGAAGATTAGGTGCCTGTCAAGTTTGGATGGATTGGAATCAGTTAATGGCTACTGCCTGACTAGATAATTGACTGCTAGGGCGGGCGATGAACACAACAACACTGAAGCTCGTCGCCATCTCACGTCACCATCATGGTTTTATGTGTGACATACGAATGAGACGGGGGTATTAACGTTCTGTGAACGTCCCTGACGACATCCAAGGGGTCACTATCTGACCATGGTGGGGGGTGGTCTGTTGCTATGGATGCTTTCCTCTGGACCACCAAGGCCTCACTGTCCCCACCTCCAGACTCGGCCGGACAGGAGTGAGTGGAGTCTGAGTCCTGGGCTGTGGACTCAGATTCCATGTGTTCTAGACTGGACGACACATCACAGAAGCCCTGGTCTGGAACAGTCAACGAGAACTCTGTTTTGTTGTTGTTATCCGGTGCTGAAGCATCCTTACTCTTCGAGAGACATCGATCAGTTTCCACCTGGCTGCAACGACCGGCATCCGGTGTCGCAAACTTGGCCATCATTTCTTCGATGTCGCGCACCTGTTGCTCAGCCTCAGGGTCCGGAACGAGATCATCGTTGGCCACGAGTACACAGGATTCCTCGCAGTGTGGATTGCTTTGCGTGCCTGAGTCGCTCTCACCGCTAGGCTCCAGGTCGGCGTCGGCCTGTCTGGCGTACACATCGCTCACCTCAGCCTGCTGACAGAGGGTGGAGTACACCATGATGGAAGAGCCGTGCGACGAGCGGCCAGTTGAATCCTGGAACATGTTCTTGGGTAGGTAGCCTGAGCTGGAGTCTCGGGTTCCCACGGCAACCATGCCGTTCTGTGTTACAATGTTGTATGCTCCCAGGCTGGACACGTTGGACTGCTGTCTGATCAGAATGGGATCTCTCTCACTCTCTTGTCCCCATGGCGAAACACCATTACAGTGCACATTGTTAGTCTGCAAACAGATATTTATCATGAATCATTACATACAGCTAGACAACAGAGTCAGAATAAGTAATGAAATTCTAATTATATATGTATATGTATATACAGATATAGACAAATATATATCAAAATATATATCAATCATATTAAACCAATCCAGCAGATTATGGACAGCAAGCACTGACCAGTAAACTTTCGTGAGAGGAGCCACCATTGCTGCCTGTCAGTATCGGATCGTCCAGGGTGGAGGCATGACTGTACGGGTCAGGGGGCATGCACACCTACAACATAACCGCTATGTTACACACATTCTACCACAGTAAAACGACTTACTTTGGCAGGCGATTTATTTGGCAGATTTGGTGGTAGGGGGAAAACTGCCAAATTAAATTGTCCGCCATATTAACTAGATAATTATATGTTAAGAAATATATAGAGGATCTTAAATGAGTGCCCATTTGATATCAAATTTATTAAACGAGCCGAAGAACTTTTGCTTTTTGCGAGCCTTGGCGACATGAAACACTATACGGTCTTTTTACTGCATATTTACTGGTATTATATATGATTTCACAGTGCTTGCTGCAGTTTTTATGCCTTGCTCCATGCAGGTTTTCCAATGCACATTTTGCGTAATGACGTCATGTCCCCATGGTTACGTTCCGCTTTATTACACGTGTTAAATATGAAATATATGCAATGGCTTTATGCCACTGTTAAACACGGTTTCATGTGATAAAAGTGGTTTTGAAACCGCCAAATTGAATCTTCGCCAAATAACATGGGGCTCACAACTACCAAATTTAATCGCCGGCAAAATTAGTCATTTTACAGTAGACACAAGTAAACGTCAGGGATCCAGAGTAGCAAAAGTGGTCGCCGCATGAAACAAATGCGTTGGCCAAAATTCTTGCTGTGAGATCGTCAGTCAAATAAACTGATAAAATTAAATGATGTTTGTGCTAGAATATCAGTTCGTGCGCTGAGCGGCAGGTGGAAAAAGGTGCACTGTGCTAAGCAGCACCGGAAGTTAAAGTAACTTTGTATTTGATATAGGCCGCCGCTGATGCGGCGACCAATAATCCTTGGCAATCCCTTGACCAATCTGTCAATGATGCTGTATTGGATGTTCAGACACACTGTGATTACCTCCTGCTGTTCAGGAATGTCAGGGATGACAACTTTGATTGGTCCTTTGCAACACTTCTTCTTACACAGTCTGAAATCAAAGCCCAAGTCAAGACATGTAAATAGACATCGTGGCTATGACCTATTTATCGTAATCAAGTTTCTTTATATAGTTTCTTTCTGGCCATTGCTGACTGACCTGATGATGAAGTAAATGGTTGCTGGCAGGAGCATTGCTGCAATGATGGAGCCTACAATGACCAGGGCTTTCTGTGTACCGGTCCATCCTGCAAAACATATTGCACATGTATTACAACTGAATAAACATTCGAGGGAATGAAAAAGCTTTATGTACTTATACATGTACTAGAGATAATATCCCACAAGTGAGAAGTTAACGAATGGCAAGATACACATCCGTTTTATACATATATAATTTTGTTCCACACTTTACCTGTATATACCAGCTTCATATGAAGCTTTGCATGAGCAATTGTTGCCAAGGTGATATCACAGCTTTTTTGCAGGAACTAACCTTTGCCAAGAACACTGCCCCGGACACTCGCCGTATAGGGGCTCTCATTGCCATGGTCACCAACACTCAGCACCTTGACGACGTAGTCCTGTCCGTTCTCCAGACCAGTGATTGTATAGATCTGGTGTGAGCCGTCCAGCTCCCTGTCCACCGGAACCGTGACATTCTCTGTAAGGCCCAAGGGCACAGTATCAGTCACAATAGACCCCTATCTGACCCTAGCTTTATCCTACAATCAAGCAACTACCTTGAAAATACTAAAGTGAGAGAAACTCACAATCCTCTGTAATTTACTGATATATTTGTGACACAGACACCATGAGAACAGAGCAACACCATGTACCAGTTTTGCTGCAGTGCCGTCTCCTGCAGTAGGACACCAGGAAGTTCTGGATGTATGCAGTGTCAGTCCATTTGGGTTTGATCCACTCCACAGTCAGTGACTTGCCTTCAGGATTCTGTTGACTGAAAACCTTCAGATCTGTTGGTGACTTCAATTCTGAAAGTCGAGGGTACACCTATAGTCCATATGCCATACACACTTGTTCCTTGTTTATTTTATAAACCTGATCTTTCAGACATGGATATACGAGATGGGAATTATTAATCTACTTTAAGACATTCCACCCATTCAACACACCTCAAAACTCTGAACTCTTCAATTGAAACCAACACAATTACATTTATCATATTTATACTCAGATCAAAATATATTTCAATGGGTACCCAGGCCCGTTCACAGGGTTGTGAAAAGGGGGGTTCGAGTGACATAGCCATAACGGCAGGGGGTCTGGGGGCCTTGAGCAGCCCCCAGAAGCTACAGCCTTTGTTATAGCTCTAGGTGATTCGTGAACTGTATTCACTACATAAGTTAGTATTTTACATCAAAAATTAGCCCAAGGGCTAAGATAGGTTACTGGACAATTTTGGCTTTAAGCATTGCAAGTGACCTATGACTTTGAGATTTACCAATCAAACTCATCTTTGTGAACTGCAATATCACCATTAGGTATGCTGCATATTACTTCATACATGTTCATAATACAAACATATAAGCTCTATCAACAAGTATTTTGTCTGTAGAGGCCAATTTACACATGTCAAGTCAGACAAGGTTGTGAAATTTGGATTTCAAGGTCAAACATAATGTCAAACTCAAGGTCTCCAGGAGATGTGTGCTATAAATACATGACTTCTTGTAAGCTTATACACAATCCTAACCTGTATGTGTAAGTCTTCAAGCCTCGGTGGCTAATTTACACATTTCACATCGGACATTAGCACTCAAGGTCATCTGAAGTCAAGGTCAAAGTCATCATCACTTGTTCCATATATGACTTCCTATATGCTCATAATGCAAACTTAAGCTCTATCTACAAGCATTTAATCTGTAGAGGCAAATCTGGGCATTTTTTTTACCCCAAAATGGCTGTTTTGACCTTTCAAGGTCATCAAAGGTCAAATTCAAGGTCACCACACATATCGTCATATATGACTTCCCATTTGAAAGTGCCAATTTCTAAGCTCTATCTTCAAGCGTTCTATGAGCACAGTCCTGGCAGCTCCCATTATGAAAGATTTTCCAAGTCCAAAATTTAAAGGATGCAAAACTTAAAGGATGCAAAATTTAAAGGATGCAAAATTATCTGGATTTACAGTGGCTTACATGAGAACCAAGCCACAATATGATCTCAAGTGCGACCACTCACCATTGTGCCGAGAGAAGACACCAGGTGCGAAGTCCATCCCCGTGCTGACGGTTGTGTTGTGGGAATCGTGGAACTCTGTTGACATGGCAACAATATAAAATGAGTAGTCTCGGTTAAGGACGATCTGAGCGCTGGTGTCGTTGGGACCTGCCGTACTCCACTGAAGCACACTCTGGGAAATAAAATGAACATTTATATGGTTATTCGCACAGTTTTCAGGTAACATGTCAATATAAACCTGTCTGATGACTAGAGCAAATCTGTTCACACCACTTTGAATTTTTTTGTATTGATCATGTAGATACATTGTTTGAGTTATGTTAGAAAACTATCACAGAAAACTCCAGTCTGACAACAGTTTGGAGTTCAGGAAGAAAGTTTTCTGACATGTCAAGAAGATTACCTCTGTTTGACACATGGATACAGATCCCTGACACCAGTACACAGTGTATCCTACAGCCTGGTCTACAGCAGACCACTTCACATACAAGATGTTGTCCTCTTCTTCCACGTAGAATCTAGTCCTCGGAAAATCTGTGGAATCTGCTGAGTCCAGTACATGAAAAATGAGAAATATACATCTGCAAAGTACTCTCAAAGTACTATCTGAATCACTTCTCCGTCATATTATCAAGAAGTGCATTTACAGTCAGGTGGAATTTCACCAACGACAAATGTGAAAATTTAAAGCTGATTTGGTCTGTTTCTTGATGAGTAGACTTACCGCGGTGAGTGGGCAATGTCAGTGGGCGCAGCAGGAGGTCGTCGTTGTAGCCCCGCTCATTGCCCTGCCTCACACAGACATGGTAAGTGGGGATGACAGGGTCCAGGTATAGTTCGGCGGTGGAGGCTTGTGACCCACGGACTGTTTTCTCCACGGCGGGAACTAGACTCGTGTTGCAGCAGGGTAACGTGTCATTCCCCTCCTCGGCCACATACGCACGCACTCTGGTGGTGACCCCAGACCCAAATGTCTGGTTCGCGGGGAGAGGCTGCACAGTGCAATAGGAAGGTAGACAAGGCATAATTCAGGGTAAACCTGGCATCAGAGCAGCAAAGGTGAGAGCCGGTAACAGTACAGGAAACATGAAATATGTACTGTTTGGACACCAGGAAAATAGGGATGAAAATGTGCTCATAAATCAATTCATAAATGAAAAAAATTGATAAAATATCATACCTGCCAGAAAACATGCACCACCACTCGTTGGTTACCATGTTCATCAGTTTCTCTGGATTTCTCGAGAAAAAATCCTCCAGGTGTTACCAAGGGGAGTGCCTCCGGAACTGAAATCAGCATGGAACATAATTCACATACCAGTAACTGAATCATGCAGAACAAAATGCTGAGCATGAGTTTGCGCTGAGATTTCCGCTGCCTCCCGGCACATACAAACCTGCCGAGTCGGTCTGGAATATTTTTCTTGTGATGTTGCTCCAGAAGCCCACACCGGTGTGGTTGTATGATGGGATACACCGCATCAGGACTGTGTAGTTAGTGTGAGGTACCAGACCTTCTAGTGTGTACCTCACAAACTTCTTGTTCGAGGTTATGTTGTACTGAAAGTAAAAGTGTAAGTTATTTTTTATTTGAGTGTCAAATGTCAATTATCAGCCGATTCTGCTTCTGGTCAATTCAAAATGTTACACATAATTTGTAATTTACATGGATATTCCATGATCAGTTGCAAGCTCATAAACTGCATATGAATGAACTACCTACAAACTGGAGGTGTTTGGCGTGTATTTTGTGACCTCTCTGACGTGTACCTCATCTTTCCAACCACATGCAGCATGTGCTGTCCATGGTTACCAAGTAAAATCTGTGACTCTCCCATCCTATGTACCATGTCTTGTGTCACATGTACCCAATGACATCTATGATCTGTACTCTGTGACCTCGGTGACCTTTATCCTGTACAGAAATGATGCTGTTGGTCTGAGTCTGTGGTCTTTCTCACCTGTATCCCGTGACCATTATGACCTGATCTGTGCGCCTTTTCTGACATGTGGCCTGTCTCTGTGATCTCCCCTAAACAGTAATGACCAAGACCACTAGACCTCTACCAAGACAACTAGACCTCAATGTTGTCATGGTTATGGAATCTATGGCCTGTCCGATCTGTACCACCTAACCTTACTGACCTTCACTCCACAACTTTCCTGTCCTATAATCCACTGTGATATCTGCTTCCTGGCAAAAAATCCACTATGATATCTGCTTCCTGGCCTATAATCCACTGTGATATCTGCTTCCTGACCTATAACCCACTGTGATCTCACCTTCCTGACCTATAATCCACTGTGATATCTGCTTCCTGGCAAAAAATCCACTGTGATATCTGCTTCCTGGCCTATAATCCACTGTGATATCTGCTTCCTGGCAAAAAATCCACTGTGATATCTGCTTCCTGGCAAAAAATCCACTGTGATATCTGCTTCCTGGCCTATAATCCACTGTGATATCTGCTTCCTGACCCATAACCCACTGTGATCTCACCTTCCTGACCTATAATCCACTGTGATATCTGCTTCCTGGCAAAAAATCCACTGTGATATCTGCTTCCTGGCAAAAAATCCACTGTGATATCTGCTTCCTGGCCTATAATCCACTGTGATATCTGCTTCCTGACCTATAACCCACTGTGATCTCACCTTCCTGACCTATAATCCACTGTGATATCTGCTTCCTGGCAAAAAACCCACTGTGATATCTGCTTCCTGGCAAAAAATCCACTGTGATATCTGCTTCCTGGCCTATAATCCACTGTGATATCTGCTTCCTCACCCATAATCCACTGTGATCTCACCTTCCTGACCTACAATCCACTGTAGTCTCACCTTTCTGATCTACAATCAGACTGACCTGTGCAGTTTGGTTCCACTGTGAGGTGATGTTGATGTTGTAGATGATGAAGTAGGAGTTGGCGTAATGCGTGGGACTCTCCCACCGTAGTGTGACAGCCGAGCTGTTCAGTCTCACCACATCGGGGTAAACCGGGTTGGGCATCACTGTCACAGACAGGGTAGAGAACACACTTTGAAACACATCCAACCAAAACTAGTCAACAATCACTTATAGATGAACTTCTTATCGGAATGTTAGAACTAGGCTTTTAAAATCACCAAACTTTATAATATCAATCAATACTTGTACCCGGTATGTATGAGAGGGAAATGATAGTATTTACAAATATACAAGAATAGATATTGGAGATAACAGTATATCGGAATTCGTCAAATTGAAACAAATGTACATAAAACATAACATGCATAGCCATACATATCATACATAAACAGCTCTGGCATTCTTAACTACACCCACATACTGGAAACATGCACACACATGCTCACACTTATCATGCAACATCCTACGTGTAGCAACGGGAAGCAATGAGCCCAGTATTCTACCATATTGGTTTTTGTTACACATGCAATGTTATATACAGGTAATATGAAGGTGAGTTATGGTACAAATTATGATACAAACAGTATTGCTGAAGTGAAAACATACAGTCAGTTATGTTCTAATAAATGCACCAAAAATCACAATCTTAAAATAGATTATGATCAGTAAGTCATAATATGTAGACACAGTATAACAGTACGCGGCAGCAATTAACCATGCCAGCTCAATGGTTTCTGGTACAAGAACTCAGTCACCAGGGGAGTTACCAGAGTAAAGACACATGACCCTTGGAACTGTATGTCTATCTGTATTTTGATATCTGTCTCATGTCATAAGGTTTTTATTTCCTGTCGTAATGGACTGATACGGCATTTCAAACACTGTGAGGCCTACTGTCCCATCCTTGTTCCCAACACAGGAATTTTGTAACTGATCATTTTTGTAACAAAATCATTTGTCTATCATTTGAAAAGACTGAAAAATATAATAGCTGTGCTTAATAAACACCAACCGAGTATACCAGTAGTCAAATTCAAGGCAAAACCATATTTTTTCACTGAAATTCAGACTTCAATTCTCAAAACTGAACAAATGTTGTGATATACCCCATAAATTTTGGGAATTCAATCAAGACATACACATGTGTACATGTATTCTGATCCAATATCATATCATGCAATCCGAACATCGAATAACATGCCAAATTGTGCTCAGACTTGTAAATTTCGTGTTTTCGATATTTATCATCGGAGTAGATTATGATGTTCAGTTTTCCAGAGAAAAATTTGAAGCTCAGTGAAAAAAAATATGGCTCTATGCTGAATAGAAACACATACAATTTCAGATTGATCCAATGATCCTAAACAAAGGTATGGTCCAAATTCATTTGAAGTTTTGTGTTGAACATGACTTTAGTTGCATGTACATGTATTAAGTAGTATAATGAGCACCCATGGGCATGGGTCATACACGAATTTATTCTCGAGGCATTAGCTGGTAGCCACTGTACCGAGCCACTGAGGGGACATAGAATAAATATTTATGGCACATTGTTATTGTCTTGCTTCGCAATATAATTGCACTCCCTCATGATCTTATTGCATTCTCTCGCATTCCGGATCGCGTTCCCTTGCAAGCCAGATCACGTTCCCTCGAGATCTTGTAACAAAACCTTCTCAAAAGGCATGGGCGTCAGCACAAAGAAGGCTATCGACGCTATCATCAAGGAACATGATCCAGAATGCGAGTGAACGCAATAAGATCATGAGGGAATCCATCCGGGTTGATAGGGAACGCAATAAGATCACAAGGGAATGCAATACAGAATGAGAGGGAACACAATAAGAACGCAATCCGGAATGCGAGGGAACGCAATATGATTGGAGGGAATGCAATCCGGGATGAGAGAGGACACAATGAGATCGTGAGGGAATGCAATCTGGGATGAGAGGGATCCATGCCCTTTCAACAGCTCCGTAGTTACCGTAGAGTAAGCACCGATTTCGCAAAACCTCCCCAAAATGCTAGCACGCTGAACCTGGCATTTAGCATGTGTTAGCCCATCTTCACCTGACCTAGCATCGTGCGATTTGATGCTAGCATTGTGTATGCGAGCATCACCTGATGCTAGCATTGCTTCTTGGTACTGTGGCACACTAAAAGCATTTCTCAATTTTTTGTGAGGGCAATTATATCGCA
The DNA here is from genome assembly GCA_949152475.1 of Terebella lapidaria. NCBI lineage: Eukaryota > Metazoa > Annelida > Polychaeta > Terebellida > Terebellidae > Terebella > Terebella lapidaria. The sequence goes on along the minus strand of OX424557.1, from coordinate 41,812,454 downwards.
TATGCTTGCAAACACATGGGTGAGTAGTTTATAGGGTCTGTATCATGTAGATCGTATGAGCAAATGAAGTGTTTAAGTCCAGTTCATATGGAAGTCTGTATTTGGGTCTGAAATAAAGCATGCATGCATCTGTGTGAGACAATGCTCGCCTGTTCAACTAAGATGGCCGCCTTATGCGATGGCATAGCGCCCACTGCATGGTCGTACCATGCGAGTTGATGCTAGCATCAAGTCGCATGTAATCGCACGAGCTAGCATTTAGCATGTAGCGTTCACATGGCTAGTGAGGTTTTGTGAAATCGGTACTGTAGGTACTTGTAATCTTGTCTCATATCAATGCAATGTAATTATATATACACAAATAATAAAGGATGAAGCCACTACTTTATAATGTCCATGATATAATGGAGAGCTAGTTTGGAAAGTGTGGCCTCTTCATGTCTCATCAATTAGATACATGATTTAGGGTCTACTGGAAGACTAACGGACTGCTGAGGGACTGAGGGACGTGTTGGTACATTGTGTCACTACAGCAAAGTCAACCATTGCATGCTGCTGCTGCTGCTGCGGTGCTGGTACAGCAAACCTTGGTCACATTCGCAACAAGTCAGTGCTACACTGCAGCCAGATAGAACACTCATTACCAGTCGTGTCCCAACAACTTTTAGTGAGTGGACTTCAACTTGGCAGATCACTGAAAAATAATCAAGTTTATCATTAATTTACGGGACACTGCTTTCAAAGGCTACATTTACATACATCAGCATAATTATGTGGATTCTTGGATAAATACACATTCAGTAACATCTCACTACAAGTCTAGTCATCTAATTATGATCTCAAGCAAACATAAAATGATAAGCCTAATAGTTTGTACAACATACACTGCATGTATCACATGTTGTCACGTACATGTACCCAGACTTTTGGACAGCGGACAAGGTAGGAAGTGTATAACACCCAAGATTGTCCAGTATTAGTAAACTTTGCTTTGCAATCTGTGTTCAAACATTTCCCAACATTAAACTCACATATCCAACACAATTTGAGATGGATGAAGGTAATGTTATACGGCACAACATGTGATGATACAGCATAGGATAGAGCCAACTTTGGTCTTGTTTGATCTAATATTATACAGGATCCCTGATACATAAATCACTACAAAACTACATAATATTACCTTGAGAAATATGCATCAATAATCATAATCACAGTGCACCTACTGAATTTAATTTTGTCAAATTAGGTAAAATACAGTAGAGTTTGTTCTACATTTTTTCATCCAACAATGTAATAACTTCACAATTGGCCCTTGCTGTCTCTGTTTAACTGAAGCAAACATATGAATCCAACACCAGCAACAAGTCAATCTGTCTAAACAATCGAGCAAGTCTCCATTCGATCTCCAGAGGAGGCACCATGCAAAGGAATGAGTCGTCTACCTGACAACAGAAGCTCTACTTCCGTCACCACGGAGGTCAGTCTGTCCTTGTCATGGGCCCAACCAAACTGGTAAACATAGTCGTCCCTGAACAATAAATGTGTCGAGTCTAACGTGATTCTCTGCATGCCCTGAGATATCTTCTCCTTTCTAATGTAACCTTTCCCGTTGCCGCCTTTGATTCTGTCAACGAAGCCACAATTGAAGATGACAGTTGAAAAACACAACAAAAACTTCCACGAGTTCAATTCTAACATTATTTCGTGTGGAAAAATGTCAGAATCCCATTGAGTAGAGAAACACCTCGATGAGAACACCTTGATGAAAGCTTGGTAATGTAAATACATTATGTGAATATATTTGGACAATACAATACAGATTTCTGTATTGATTTGATCAGAAATCTGTCCCGCCTGTGGTTGCTGTTATGGTCTATTTACACATTGCGTAAACCCATGATAGGTCTCATACAGTACATAATACCCCAACCTTGGTATGGTGGTACATCTGGGGCAGGTTGGAGACTTCACTTGATTTAGGGATCATTTATGTACACCTAAAATACAAGTAAAAGAGTTGACAGGCCAGATTTTACATGTTTGTACTATGCTGGTTTTCCCAGTAAAGACCGGTCTCCTATTGGTTTTTCAGCCATTAGAAGACTCATATTATAGCTTTGTTTCATACTTTTTCTAAACAATAAATAATTGTAGGTCACATTTGATTAATTCTCATCTTCACTGGTTCATCAGCAAAGTTGACATGTAAAATTCTGCTGAGGGACGTTGGTCATGAGTCACCACGGAGACCTGTACAAGACGCATGTAGCAATACCTATGTTAGCTGTTGTTATAGTAAAATAAGAATCTTCTTGGCCAGACAGACTGGTCGCTTGCAGCCACAGAAAATATCGAAAGTCTGGCATAAAACTGTCTTGGATCGGTGAGGATTTGCTGGGCCATGTGCAGGAGCGATGGGCCAGGACAGGGCAGTCGAAGTATCCGGCCTGGGGCCTGCAAGAGGGGAGAGCGACAGGCAGTTATAGCAGGACTACAGTCGCCATGTACAGCTACTCGACTCCCTGGACTCCCGGCTCCTGATCCAGCAACCAAACGTCACTCAGTCGGTCTGCACAAACTCCCTGAGCTGCGTCGCCAGCGCTAGTGGACATAGCATGTACAGTAAACAAACATGGCGCGCAGGATTATAGGTACCACTTCACAGTGACACATATCTTCACTGGACACAATAAATGTACATGTACATACATGTAGTGATGTAAACTGTAGCTTGACTAGCTAAGAAAAGCTAATATACATGAGCACATAGATCATGTACATAGTAACAGTTATTATAAAGATGTACCATGTGTACAGTAATGACTTGTGATAGTCTTGTAATCAGCAGGTTCATTATACTGTAAACGTATGAAATTTCGCGATGCATTAATTTCGCGAATTTCGCGTTTGAAAAAAAAACGCGAAAATAAATACACGCGAATAGATGGTTATTAAATCGGGGGGTCGACCATTCACAACAGTCACGAACTTAAATCCACGCGAACATGTTGAGATGTTGAAAATGCGAACATTAATACACGCGAAATTTTATATGTTTACAGTAGTTATTGATCAAATCTTCAAATTATCTTGTTCACAAATCATTGGTTTGTTACATACACTGGAATCCTACGAATCCCAAACGTAGGATCAAAAATACTAAAGTATGTACCGGTACATGTGGACAACAGTTGAGTTCAGACACCAGGACAAACATTTACAATCACTGCATGGCAATTTCAATTTGTGATATCCCAGTCTTAGTGAACCTACAGGTGTAAAACTCACACTGCCTTAAAACACGAACAATCACACCACACACAGACACACACACACACACACACACACACACAATAGTTCAAAAAGCGTGAACCGAAGTACCGTAAACATCAATAACAAACCAACAAGAAGAACAACAGCCATCAATACCTTTATACTTGGTGTCAACTGACACGCTAGTGGTGACTGTGCCCAGCTGATTGGACACTGTCACATTAAGGTGGTACTCAAAGCCTCGTTTGTACGAGTTGGAGAGAGTCTGTGTGCTGTTCAGCCACTGACACATGTTGGGATGAGGGCGAGGACAGGGGGAGTAGCCGGTATCAGGTCTGAAAGTCAAACACAGGCACGTCATACAGGGAGGCATTATGACAGGAGATCAACATACCTGTCCATGGGTCCATTATGATGACATCCCATCCATGCATTATGATAGATGGAGGTGTATAGGTCTTGCATGATTGCAAAAACAAAATAAAGCTTGTCAGAGTATAGACACAATAACACAGTTCACAGTGCAGTTCAACATGCACATTGTACACAAAACATGTACTGAGATAACAGTATATAGACTATCAATTTACTGATTCCAAGTTTGTACACTGTACATGTACCTGTTTGATGACACTGATTTTGAAGAAAAAATTACTCAAACCTAGTGAACACATTAATATGCAATACGGAATGCGGGAATTTTTGGCAGTGTCTGGGTATCATTAACTATTATTCGATTCCACAAGATATACGCGCTCTATATCGAAGTGGAAAACGAGACCCAAGATCATTCAATATGATATATTTGGTTTACTGATGGAGGATATGCTCCAAGATATATAACACAGAAAAAAGAAATAACACTTAATGTAACTATAATGTCATGCTTTAAGTTTTTTCTCGTCTCGACAGTTTTGAAAGTTTGAAAATAATGGCATGACACAGGGTCGGTTAAAACACAAAACACGGAGTAAGTCTGGTGTGTAAACAAAGGATAGAAAACAATTACTACATTAACACATATAGAAACTACTGGAAATGAATGCAGCAGATCCTCCGATCTACATAAATATGCTAGGACAGTATCATGCATTTACAGATAAATCTACAGTTTCCGCGGCATTCTCTACCTAGAGACACATTGGTGTAAAACTGGAAGCATGTGAGGTTGGCGTGGGTCGTGCCGTTGTCGTGTACTCGTGTGATGTCCAAACAGACGTGGTGTCTGTGGTTGAGGTACAGGTTAGGACCCTCCCACACACAGGAGCCGGCCGTCTGGTACGGACAGTAGTCGTGTCCACTCGACTGACCACCGGGGTGCAGACCTATGTCCCTGTAACCATGGCAAGAGCCAGCTCCTACGTCACATCACTGCTGTACATCCTCATCCAGGCATGTATGTGTACACATCATGGATACCGAAAACAGCAGATTCCTCTGCCGATCACACTGATTATATCCAAACCTGATTCCGCAACACAAATATATCGGCACACCTCCCGCGCAGTGATCAAAGCCAAGGTACAGTTTGGAGGTAAACACGACGAAAACCCTAATCACAGCATACTTGGACATAAATAGAGATGATAAATATATTTATCACATTAGTTTGCCCTATGTCTATCTTCGCAATGAATATTGTGCTGTGAGCGTGTATACATGTAATACAATGACGTACATGACCACAACTGTATATATGTACACTAAGCACCAAAAGTTTAGGTTCATCATGTTAATGACATCAGGTCTCAGAAGTGATCAGCTCAAAGTCCAGATCTGAACCCCACCTAAATTATATCTCACACCTTGGTCGGGAGGTGCAATAAAGACCTCCAGATGCCCCGACAGTTCTTGAAACAAGTTTGCATGAAAACTGGGCAAGAATTACCCAGGACACTTCTCTGGATCTTGTTACGAACTTGCCATGCGGAGTCCAGGCCATGCATGTGAGAAGCCTGAGGACGACACACACACATGTTATTTATTAGTTGTGCCATATAGTCTTCCTATATGTTCATAATGCAAACATAAGCTTTATCTGCAAGCATTTCATCTACAGAGGCAAATCTGGGCATTTTTCGACACAGAAATGGCTGTTTTGACCTTTTAAGGTCATCCATGGTCAAATTCAAGGTCACCACACAAGTCGCCATATATGATTTCCCATTTGAAAGTGCCAATTTCTAAGCTCTATTTTCAGGCGTTCTATGAGTACAGTTCTGGCAGCTCCCATTATGAAGGAAAAAATTGCCAAAAAATTTCTAAGTCCAAAATTTTTTTCAAAGGGTGAAAACATTTTTTCCCCTGGAAATGGCCCAAAATGGATAGTAATACGATTTGGGGTGAACAAAATTTTTTTCGCCGACTCGTCAGAAATTCAAAATGGCCACCACGGTAACCTAAAAATGCGCTGGGTAATTCTTACCCATTTTTCATGCAGACTTGTTTCAAGAGCTGCCGGGGTCTCGGAAGGCCTCGTTGCACCTTGTGACCAAGATGTAAGATATACTTTAGGTGGGGTTCAGATATGAATCTCAACCTGACCAAATCTGGGACCTGATGTCGCTTATGTGATGAACCTAAACTTTTGGTGCTTATCAAGGTAGCTAGTGTACCTTAGTGTAGTCAGAGGACATGTAATGTCAAATTGGAGGTTCTTTTGAAAAAAAAGATACCCAATTCTCCTGCGTGGTTTACTTCCATAAGTACTCCTGGACCACAATGTACCAGATGGCATAATTTACATGAAAACTTTTGTTTTGAAAGGAAAGTATGATCTCCCATCAGGTGAGGTGCTTGTGCTTTTTGCAGGAACAATACCAGTTGTGAAGATGTAATTATTGACTCTACAATATTTATTTCCATGTCATTGAAGTTTCATAAATATGTAGATGCATGAATATCATATAACATCAAAACAATAGTGAATTGTGCATGAATATTAAATTGATATAGCACTTCAACGAAAAACAACATACACAACATAACAACATCATGAATAAACTGAAACAAAGGAATTTTTTCCCTTTGGCGATACAATGTGCAATAATTTATGGACTAGAACATATTGCCAGTTTTTCTATGTTATAGATTTCCTACACAAATCCCCATTAAACCACAACATTAATTGCTCATGTTCAATAAGTTTTAAAGAACATTTTAAAACACAATTTGAGTGAGTATCAGCTGCACTATAGAATACTACATGTAGTACATGCACTGACAATTTAAGGATTGACTGCGGGTAACAAACCAAACACTGTAGTGAGCCGCTCTCCCATTCATTTGTAATGTAAGCATAAAGGTAACAATATCAGCAAGACTACCCAACCCTTCTTCCCGATACTTCATTAACAGAGTTATGTGTATACCCATGGATGATGAACCGAGACATGGTTCTATAAAAAGTATCACAGGAATTGTTGATTACAGATATCACTTCTACACGCGTCAACAAACAAGGCGTCGTATCTTCAGCGTTACATACAAGCTGTTTTCTGGTATGTACGTTTTGTTGTGTGACCATCCAATAATAGATGCATATACGACTTGAATTTCTGCGATAGGAATACAATAGGCGGATTTGGTGCACCCGAGCGCAACTCACCAGTGAGCTTTACTAGCATTACTAGTTATCCGTAGTACGAAACAATCCTGCCGTTGGGCATGTTTTGAGTGTACCTTGTCTTTTGAGAAATAAGTCACAAAATGACATTCGAAAATGACAATTATAATACAATTAATCGTATTTAGTCAAGAACCAAGTCTCGGTTGGTGATCCTTGATGAGTATAGGTCGCCACAGTAAATTCTGGTGCCAAATGGATGTTTGCAAGTTCATGATTTTGTTACCTCTATATTCACATTATAAGTGGATGGGGGACTGGTGCATTCCAGATTCGGGATTTTACATGCAGTTCGTCCTTAATTCATTCTTTCAACAGATCTTGAGGTCAAATACTATCAACTCACAGCACAGTCCAGTATAGGGTTGTGGTAGTGTTGATCCCTGTATTCTGATTGGTCGGCTCCCAGCAACATTCCATACTCGCCCAGTTGTACACCTTACACTGTATGCCCGTCGGCTTCTCCGGCACATCTGTACACAAACAACAGGCACCGATCAAGACATGCTAATATAAACCAGTCTGCACTACGAGATATGAAATGCCAATTAACAGTTATCGATACCAAAGTGTATGAAATTTGATTGACTATTTATACATCATTACACTATGCACAGTGCGGCCATATGTAACCCATGTTATGTCAATAAACTTCTACTAAAGTCAAGTTCATCTGTCAGTGAAACAAGTTTTTTGGGCCGTATTTTTGTTTTGGATAATCGTATCAATTTAACTCTAAAATTTAAAATTGATCTTCATTGAGTATCATTCCGCAATTTTTCACCAGATTTCAGAATTCTATCTCAAAAAATGAAAAAGTTAGCAATCTACCCCAATGTTAAATTTCAGCCCCAAAATGAAATTTCAGAGTCGGCACAAAAAACAGCAAGCTGAAAACAAAATAAATATATTTACTTAATATACACAGACTGTGCCTTCTGTTTCCAAATCAATGCAATAAGTTCATTCTGTAAGGGCATAAACATGATAAAAGCCCTGAATTAATTTGATCCCGTTTTGTACTGAAATTTAACATTGGGTTAGATTGCAAACTTTGTCATTTCTCTAGATAAAAATCAGAAATTTGGTGAAAACTTGCGGCATGACACCCAATTAAGACACACAAAATTTCAAGTTGATCTGATTCTTCAAAACAAAACTATGGCCAAAAAGCTTGTTTCACTGACAAATGAACTTGACTTTAGGTCGCTATCAGAATAGGTAATGAATATCTAAATTGTGTTGAAGACTTCACCGTTTGGGCAAATATTCATTGTACTGTTTAATAGATCCTAGACATAGTAGCATTTATCTATTGGTGAACCAAACTACAGTACAGTGGATAAAACTGAAAAGTAGACGGAGATTAATCAGAACGCTGCAGACACCAATATAATATATCAATGTTCTGGTCGTGTTCATATCACTGAATAAACAATGGATAACAAATAGCTGGAGTGGGTAATTTTTTTATAAAATGGTAATACCTATAAAAAAAACACACCAGTTTAAAATAGATCCACACTGACAAACAATGCGAGTGATTCACAATTTGTTATCGATGCATTCAAAATGCTACTGATCAAAATGACCTAGACGTCTATATGTAGTGTAAACCTTGTTACTGTTTCCAAAAAACAAGGCCTGAGCAAGTTCTTGGAAAGACGGGAAAGAGAATTCATAATTGCCATATCATTATCATCACAATGCATTGTATCTATACTCGGATTTTTCTAACTCGTTTACACTGTTTTTCGCTAATATTTTTGTGATGCTAAACACTATCGTTCTATAACTTGGCATACTTCACCTGGGAGTCAAACGGCAATTTTCTACCAAATTTCAGACAGCTAAAGCGAAAATTGAAAAAGTTGGCAATCCACCCCAATGTTAAATTTAGCCCTATTATTTAATTTCTGGGCCCGCACACAATTTTATGCATTTGCTCAGTTTTGTAGCGGAGAAATGTTTCAAAATCAACATGTTTGTGCAGAATACAACCCATTGTGTCTTCTGGTTCAAAGTTACAAGAATATTTCGAATCCTGATGGATGTAAACAGGACCAATTTCTCGAATATGCTCAGATTCTCGAGATCCCGTTTTGGGCTGAAATTTTACATTGAGGTGGATTGCCAACTTTTTCAATTTTAGCGTTAGCTGTCTGAAATTTGGTAGAAAATTGCCGTTTGACTCCCAGGTGAAGTATGCCAAATTGTATAACAATAGCGTTTAGCATCACAAAAATATTAGCGAATAACAGTGTAAACGAGTTAGAAAAATCCGAGTATAGTCATGTGTAGAAAAAAATACAAATCGTTATGATGGGTTATCTTATGGGCCTTGATATACAATAAATGTATGATACATGAAAAAAATCACAGCTAGATAAATTCTTCAAAGTGGCCACATACCAGTAATCACTACTTTATATCATGTTCACCAGAGATCAATGTACATAGAAGTCATCCTATATCCTACCCTACACTTCATTCCATCTTGTACACACACTTAACCAAGTCAAGAGCAAAAACGTTAACACCAGTGATATGAAACAGTGTTGTACATTCGGTTATGACCAGCAAAATTCCCCAGGTCATCAAGCGCTGAAAATTTGTACCGTTCAAATAAATATACACCAAACCTACCAGCGTCTGCCATGGCACGCATTCCAGTTGATACGATCATCACAACACACAAGACAACAAAATGGAACAAATCCCTCATGGTGTTCAACATCCTCAGACATCAGTGGACATCATTCAAATACAAGTACAAAGAGCATCCGTAACGCCGCATGTTTGTGGCTTATCTCTGGTCATATTTCGAACGGACTGAATGATTTCGTCCAGTCCTACTCCAGGAGAAAGTAAAACTTTGTCTCCTGTCCTCTTCACTTTATAATAGGCCATCACAGTCACTCAATCCCGCCCCTCTATCCCCCCACCCACCCCTCATCATTTGCTTGTACCCCTGATAAAGGCAGCCTGACTGATATCCCCCCCCCCCCCAACCATCCCTCCCCCCTCCCCCCACCTAAATACAGGATAATAGGCAGACAAGCTGTAGCTCTCATGATTATTCATGAGTTTAATTTCGACAGTATATATCATGTTTTTTTCCATATATGCCCAGTATATACATACAGTCCGGCAGAATTTTATTGATGTTTAATAGTGGGCCGTGGCTCACGGTGCATGGCACAGAAAAAAAAACATGAGTTTAAAGTCTTTGAAAGAGGTGTTTCCGAATAAAATTGCATGCTCGACGTCCATGAAATAAAGATTATCAGAGCATGCAAATTACATTTCATGTATATTACTTGTGATATACTTGCACTATCAAAGTAAATTGATCGATATATTATAATGTTACAGTACTGGTAGTTACAAGAATGGTAAGACAATATGGGTAATATGTCACTTATCATGTACATCCCGTCCGATAGACAAAGTCTAAGTATCTGGCCCATGATACCACATACAGTACATGATGATTGTAGTATGATCATACCACACTACCCCAATCCACACACCGTATTGGTCCTAATTGTAGCACGGCGTGCCAAAGCAAGACCTCCTGCAGTAGTGCACGCAAAATTGAGGTGAAATTTGAGGTCAATTTATAAGGTCAATTGAGGTCAATTGAGGTCAAAACATTATAAGGATATTTTCCTAGATATGCGAATTATATGACTCACAATCAAGCAACTACGGTTGTGACACGTATATAAATTAGTACTGGACATTATAACAAACAACGATTAACAAAGTGTAACGCAAAAGTATTTGTGTGATAGAAATGGCCTGCTGAATACAATATGGTTAGCTAAAATAAAAGACAAATTTATGTCAATAACGTCAAAACGTCAATAATGGGTATGTGAACCCCTCTCTGCAATCACCACCTCCGCGCTCTGATATCTCTGATAGAGTCGGGATATCAGAGACTGTGACACTCCATAGCTTCGTGCAACATCAGCCTGTGTAGCATCACCTGTTAGGCAACCAATAACTTACCATCGTTGCGGCACATTGAGTGGGTGGCGAGTTCGCATCATGTACAGTAATATCCTGTATATCAGTGACAGGCCTGCCTGAGGGCCAAGACCTAAAGCACAATGGTGAAACCCACTCCAATGATACCGACAAACTCAAGCTAATCCTCAATACGGTGGGTTCACAGGGGGTGGAGATAAAAAGCCTCCAGCCCCTGGGGGAGAGGAAGCAAGACAGAACAAGACCTCTGAAAGTGACATTGAAGCAGAGTCAAGACAGGAAGCAAGTCCTAGCGGGAGCAAAGAAACTGAAGCAAACCAATAACCTGTCTCAGGTCTACATCAAGAAAGACGTCCACCCGGGCATCAATAGAGAGCTAGCAAGACTCCGCAAAGTGGAAAGAGATGAAAAACAGAAACCAGAAAACCAAGGGAGAAAAGTCATTTTTGATGCCAAAAAACGCTGCGTGTTCCTAGATGGAAATACCATTGACAGTTTCCAGCCGACTTTTTTCTAGGTAGCAGGGTAAGAAAGGAACTGACAATATTCTCGCTGAACATTCATGGTGCCTCATCCAAGCTCGAATCTGCGCCTTTCACCAATGCCATAATCAAATTTGACATTGTATGCCTCAGTGAAATCAAACATTCATATGCTCTATCCATCCCTGGATACACAGCTATCAAAAGCCGTGCAATACCAGGGGAGGAACGGAGAGGTGGAGTAGCAGTTTTCATCAAGAACCACTTGTGGCCAGAAATCCACAGCATAACTTTATTCAAGGACCAAGTATGGTTCTCTGTGTTTTCTATCAAGGATACAAGGTTTGGGGCTGTGTACATAGCCCCAAAAGACTCTATGTACTATGACCAAGCATCATTTGCCCACATACAAGAACAGTGTACTGAATCATATATGTTTGTAATTGGTGACCTCAATGCTCGCATGGGCTGCCTGGATACTTTTGTGACTGAAACCCAGAGGTACACCTCAAACCCGGATAATGTCTGGAATGCACATGGCCGAGAACTAGCTTCCGTATGCAAACAAAGTGGCTTGACGCCCGTGAACCACCTACAAACAGACAACTTGACAAGTGAAGGGGCTCTGACCTTCAAACAGGGAAGGACATGGATGTCTCAAGTAGACTGGGCCATTTGCTCCAGTCAAGCAACCAAATTTCTACGAACTTTCAAAATCTCACAAGATAAAGCTTTGCCTTCCGACCACGCCGCTCTGTGCTTGTCACTGCATGGACTAAACCCCTCTGCACAACACCTCTGCCAGTGTGCAATGAATCTAGGTGAATACAAAACCACAACGCAGAGACAAACTGTGATAAAGAGACCGATAAAAGTGACTGACATCATACCCCAGGAAATGGTAGCACACCTCCCAAGCCCCGCCACAATAGACACTTCTCATGACATCGATACCTTGTGTAATGAACTGTCTGCTGTTATATACACCGCTGCAAAACAAGCTCGGAAACCTCGGGGTAACCAGCGGGCTCCCACACAAACAGACAATGCAAACAACAGGTGGCACAGCCTGCTGCAACGCAGGGATGAGGCAGCCATCTGGTCAGCTATCGGTTGGCAGGGAAACATCAACACTGCACTACAGGATCAAGACAAACCAACAGACACGGAGTTCAGTGCACATTTCGAATCACTTTTGAACCCACAGTCAGGATCAGTGGAACAGGCCTTCACCCCTCACAATGTCTAAAGTCTTTACTATATACAAAAAGGGCTCCAAACGTGAAGCCAGCAACTATCGTGGCATTAGTGTCATTAATGCCATACCGAAAATCTATGACCAAGTCCTCGCCAAACGATTTTCATTGTGGTACCAGAGTCAACCAGAACAAGCCGGCTCGAAAAAAGGACGTGGATGTGAAGAACAAATCTTAGTCATCCGCCTGCTGATAGACATAGCACGGAAAACCAAGCAACAGCTATATGTAACATTTATAGACTACGAAAAAGCATATGACCGTGTCATAAGAACCAAACTGCTGGAGTACCTACAGTCGAAAGGATGCGGATCAGCATACCTACGAGCCTTACAAAAAGCCATGGACAATACAGGTGTCATTGGGTCAAACAGTTTCAAAACGTCGTCCGGGGTCAAACAAGGTAGCAGCTCAAGCTGTAGCCTTTTCACAGCATATATTGACCCAACCATACAGGCAGTGAAGTCTTTCGGACCTGACGGCTGGATCGGTAGCACAAACATTCTGCTTTTGATGGATGACACAGCTATCATCGCATCAAGTAGGGACAGCATGAACAGGAAACTGTTAATGCTCAAGAACTCAGCCGACGAAATTGGAATGACGCTTCACCCCAGTAAATGCAAATTTCTCACCACGGTCGCGAACGACGACAACCCTTTCGTCTTGGATAACGTCATCATCTCAAAGACTGATCAGTACCAATACCTAGGGACGCCTATATCATGTGACCCAGTCGCTAACCAAATTTCCAACCATATCAACAACAAAATGAACCATGTGCGGAAGTTCCATTCTTTCTTGAGTAAAAACCCGGAAGCACCATACGCCGTGAAAAAGAAAGTATGGACTAGTGCCCTGAACTCGTCTATATTCTACTCGTGTGTCACATGGATGTGCAATAACATGACCACAGCAAATGCCTCGTATCTTAAAACTCTGAAACATATGTTGGGGGTCCGCGAGACAACTTGTAGTGACCTTATCTTCTTAGAGACTGGCATCCCTGACGTAAAATCCTGGATAAAAGATAGACAAATCAACTTTATGCGCAAACTTCGAACTACCCACATAGACAACTACGTGGCCTTCACTATAGACCTTGCTATCCAAGTTAAGTCACCAATGGGGAAATATATTTCTCAGCTGGAAACCCTCCAACCCAACCAAGCTGCAATTTTCTTCGACAACCTGAAACAGAAGGTCTCAACTTCAAACTCAACAAGGCGAGACGCCTACAAGGACCGTAATCCCGACCTGACAATTAACACTATGTTGACTCATGAGGCAGTAAAGGACCTAGTCCCAGAATACGCCCGCCAGGCCTGTGTCAGACTCAGACTAGGATCTCATCGTCTCCGCATCGAAACCGGCCGGTGGACACATACACCAGTACAGGACCGCCTCTGTCAGTGCAAAAAGGATACACAGACAGAAAAACACGTGCTTATCTCCTGTGAACTCACAGACCACATTAGGACAGAACTAAATATTTTCCCAATAGACACTTCTGACCTGTTTCATAACAATATCCAACGGGACGTAGCCATCTTCTGTTGGCGGATATTAGATTATTTTAGAAATCTCTAAACTTGATGCTCCTGACAAACATATCCCGCTTACATTGGCTTTGTTTAACTCATTCACTGCCACGATAATTTCTGGGTTTCAAGGCCTGTGTGCCACAATAATTTCAGAAAATATGAAAAATTCCCTATTTTAGAAGTTGTCATTTTTATTCCAAGACCATAATAACACAACCAACTTTTGATAATCAGCATATAATAAGACTGATTTCTTGAAAACAACAACAATATTCCAAGTATCAGCTCTTGCTATTTTCACATACTGTTTTAAATATATAGGGCATTACTCAGAATTGATGAAAATTCACTGAAATAATTTGGAAAACAACAAGTAATTGTCAGAAATCTGTCTGAATTTGTTCATATTGTGAACAAAAACGAAGTACAAACTAGCTAGACAGTGCTAGAGGTGCCACCTATCGAATGGAATAGGTACTTAATAAACGAAACTGAAACCAGGTTTTTCCATGTGGGGAATCCCCCCAGGCGAGATAACTCGTCGCCGGCACACAGATCGTGACGTTTGGGCGACGAGATAACTCGTCGCCGGCAGTGAATGAGTTAATATGCTCGCAAGTATATGAACTACTATATGTTAGATTCTCACTATTTCTTTTTCATTCCCTCTAGGGATGATCAATACTTGGTATAGTACACTATATAATTGTACTTGTAATACAGTATTTCAACTACTTGAATACTATTTTTGTACATCAGCATGAACTGATAGATACCTATACATACAAGTATATGACTGTTAACTTTCACAGCCATTTTATCATACAGTTATCAAGGTGACTTACTTTTTGCAGTAACCTGATCTTCATTAATATATACAATGTTTGTCCTTTTCCAAACTGTTCTATCATATCGTCGTGAACTCATTTACATTTGACTTTACCAAATTTGGACACACTGTTCACATGAATGTTGCTCTTTCTTGCCCTGTACTTTTGTAAGCATGAGTCAATAAATCTATCTATCTACAAGGCGTAATTGCGTCAGGATTCTAAGCAAACATTCCCTCAACCATACATCTCATAGCCCGGTGCTCATCCATGTTGTTTGCTTCATTTGAACATTTGTTTCTAAGCAACAGCAACAGGAGAATATCTATTGATTATTGTGTGAATAAAATTGAGAATTCCATGAATAGGATCTACCATTTTAATTCTAAGGAAAATCTATAAAAAAGCAGTGTAATCCTTCAATCCCCTTGATAATGATTCGAATAACACAAATATGTGGATTGGAACACTATAAGATTTTATGATATGAAGTGAAATACAAGGTTAAAAAAATTGAATATTTTTGGAGAAAAGAGGGGAACGTGCTACTATTAGGGCACGTGCCACTATTAGGACCAATACGGTACATCTACACAAAGTTACTTTCATTTACCATGTGCAGGTAACTGAACAAAGCTTACATGTACAAGCCTGAATTTAGAACACCAGGCAAAGCCCACTCACTGAAAAAATTAGCCCAATGGGCTAGAAAGGTTAAGCCGAGAAAGTTGAAGGTCAAATTCAAGGTGACCACTGAAATCGCCATATCTCTAACCTTGAAAATGGGATCAAAGGTTAAATTCTAGATCACCAAACTATTCAGCATACATCATTTCCTATATGTTCACTATGGACCCCTAAGCTGTAAATTTGATAATAAGCGAGATATAAGCCATTTTGTAATCTGACTTTGAAAACAAAATGACTGACCTTGAAATTTAGGTCAAAGGTCAAACTCAATATCATTAAAATATTCAGAATATCTCATTTCCTATATGTTCACAATTGATTCCTAAGCTGTAAAGTCGATAATAAGCAAGATATTAGCCATTTTGTCCTGTTGAGCTTGAAAATGAGGTCAAAAGTCAAATTCAAGGTCACTAGAATATTCAGCATATATCATTTCCTATATGTTCACAATTGATCCCTAAGCTGTAAAGTCGCTAAGAAGCAAGACATTGGCCATTTTGTCCCGTGACCTTGAAAACGAGGTCAAAGGTCAAATTCAAGGTCACGAGAATATTCAGCATACCTATATGTTCACAATTGATTCCTAAGCTGTAAAGTCGATAATAAGCGAGATATTAGCAATTTTGTCCTGTGACCTTGGAAATGAGGTCAAAGGTCAAATTCAAGGTCACGAGAATATTCAGCATATATCATTTCCTATATGTTCACAATTGATTCCTAAGCTGTAAAGTCGATAATAAGCGAGATATTAGCAATTTTGTCCTGTGACCTCGGAAATGAGGTCAAAGGTCAAATTCAAGGTCATGAGAATATTCAGCATATATCATTTCCTATATGTTCACAATTGATTCCTAAGCTGTAAAGTCGATAATAAGCGAGATATTAGCCATTTTGTCATGTGACCTTGAAAATGAGGTCAAAGGTCAAATTCAAGGTCATGAGAATTTTCAGCATATATCATTTCCTATATGTTCACAATTGATTCCTAAGCTGTAAGTCGCTAATAACCAAGATATTGGCCATTTTGTCCTGTTGACCTTGAAAATGAGGTCAAAAGTCAAATTCAAGGTCACTAGAATATTCAGCATATATCATTTCCTATATGTTCACAATTGATTCCTAAGCTGTAAAGTCGCTAATAAGCAAGATATTGGCCATTTTGTCCTGTGACCTTGAAAATGAGGTCAAAGGTCAAATTCAAGGTCATGAGAATATTCAGCATATATCATTTCCTATATGTTCACAATTGATTCCTAAGCTGTAAAGTCGATAATAAGCAAGATATTAGCCATTTTGTCATGTGACCTTGGAAATGAGGTCAAAGGTCAAATTCAGGGTCATGAGAATTTTCAGCATATATCATTTCCTATATGTTCACAATTGATTCCTAAGCTGTAAAGGCGATAATAAGCGAGATATTAGCCATTTTGTCATGTGACCTTGAAAATGAGGTCAAAAGTCAAATTCAAGGTCATGAGAATTTTCAGCATATACCATTTCCTATATGTTCACAATTGATTCCTAAGCTGAAAAGTAGCTAATAAGCAAGATATTGGCAATTTTGTCCTGTGACCTTGAAAATGAGGTCAAAGGTCAAATTCAAGGTCATGAGAAGTTTCAGCATATATCATTTCCTATATGTTCACAATTGATTCCTAAGGTGTAAAGTCGCTAATAAGCAAGATATTGGCCATTTTGTCCTGTGACCTTGAAAATGAGGTTAAAGGTCAAATTCAAGGTCACGAGAATATTCAGCATATATCCTTTCCTATATGTTCACAATTGATTCCTAAGCTGTAAAGTCGATAATAAGCGAGATATTAGCCATTTTGTTATGTGACCTTGAAAATGAGGTCAAAGGTCAAATTCAAGGTCACGAGAATATTCAGCATATATCATTTCCTTTATGTTCACAATTGATTCCTAAGCTGTAAAGTCGATAATAAGCGAGATATTAGTCATTTTGTCCTGTGACCTTGAAAATGAGGTCAAAGGTCAAATTCAAGGTCACGAGAATATTCAGCATATATCATTTCCTATATGTTCACAATTGATTCCTAAGCTGTAAAGTCGATAATAAGCGAGATATTAGTCATTTTGTCCTGTGACCTTGAAAATGAGGTCAAAGGTCAAATTCAAGGTCACGAGAATATTCAGCATATATCATTTCCTATATGTCCAGAATTCATTCCTAGTCTCTAATTTCAATATTAAGTGAGATATTAGGCTTAATGTGTCCCATTATAAAGCATAGGAAAATTTAACATGGGAAAGTCCCATTTGGGCCGAGTTTGGGCCAAAATGGCCCACTTCGAGCGATTCAAGCGCAATGAAACTTATACACATCATAGGAGTACATATGAGGAGTGTTATGTACGACACACAAGTCGCCATATATAACTTTCCATTTGAAAGTGCCAATATCTAAGCTCTATCTTCAAGCGTTCTATGAGTACAGTCCCGGCAGCTCTCATTATGAAGGAAAAAAGTGCCGAAAATTTTCCAAGTCCAAAATTTTTTTCAAAGGGTGAAAAAAAATTTTTTGTCTAGAAATGACCCAAAATGGATAGTAACGCGTTTTTGGACGAAAAAAAAATTTTTCGCCGACCCGTCAAAAATTCAAAATGGCCGCCACACGGAGACCGGCGATTCAAGGGCAACAAAACTTATACACATCATAAAGGTACATGAGGGGAATCTTTTGAAACAAAAATCTCAAAACTGATCAGACAGTTTTTGAGAAAATGGCCGCCAAAGTCCAAAATTGGCCATTTTTCGTCAAAAATGGCCGCCATTTTGAGAAAAATGCGAAAATCAAAAAACTAAAAAATAAGCCCCTCTTGAAATATTTTT
The DNA here is from genome assembly GCA_949152475.1 of Terebella lapidaria. Lineage (NCBI taxonomy): Eukaryota > Metazoa > Annelida > Polychaeta > Terebellida > Terebellidae > Terebella > Terebella lapidaria. The sequence goes on along the minus strand of OX424557.1, from coordinate 41,793,902 downwards.
AGGCAACTTTGTGCAAAATTTCAGGAAAATCCGCCTGTAAAATTTAAAGATAAAAATGTGGACGGACGACGGACGACGGACGACAGACGGACGACGGACGCAACACGACGGCAATAGGTTATCGGACCATAGGTCCGGTAACCTAAAAACTAAAAAATACCTCCCTCTCGAAATATTTTTAGGCATTTTTGTGCAAAATTTCAGAGAAATTCGATCTTAAACTTTAAAGATAAAATTGTTGACGGACGACGACGACGGACGACGACGCCGGACGCAACGCCATGCCAATAGGTTATCGGACCAAAGGTCTGGTAACCTAAAAAACCATGGACATTACAAAAGAAACATACATGTAGATGTCCACGTATATCTCACAGCTGAGCAATCAATGGCGACAATTAATTGAATTAACTCAATGACAAAGACCACAAGTCCAGGCCTGGAGCTTGGGGCAGAGCGTTGGTTGTGAAGTGTTCTCAAGGAATTGCCCAGCCAACAGCAGGAGCCACGTACCAAAGCCAAAGCCGAGCCAGGTCAGACCAGTACAAACCAATAGTGCTCCTCCAGCCCCACGCAACACATGCATAATCTTGGCTCTATCCAGCACTTGGCAGGCTACTTGTTGATAAAAACTGACAGGTAATATACAGAAAACAGATGTCACCAGAATAAAAACAGTTTAAAATTTAATTTCCATCTCTGATTTTTGGTTCATTACGTGTTCTGAACAAGTGAGCATGACTATCAAAGAGGAGAAACCGGCATAGGAGAGGCTTAGAAACATGTGCAAGATTAGAGAAATTCAAAACCTATTAATCAGTTGACCACAGATGATGGGTATGCAAGGCAACATGCTTTGAAACAAATTTGTCTACGAAACAAGCAAAAGTGGGTGAATGGATTCAAGTCAATCCCTCATTGTGCTGATCACCATTCATGCAATAAACGTCCAGTTAAACTGAGTCAACAGGATTGATAATGTCTATCGTGTGGGTCTGGAATTACATGTACATGTACTATATCAATGGGCCTGACCCTGGATGATCATGTGTTATATGAGTATTTGTTAATTACATTCCAATATAAATTATTTGCCGAGAATCCCAATCGTCATTTCATGCACACTATGATCACCGTCACATGCTATGAACAGATGTGAATTGTGAATGTATTGCAGCCATTCAACTTTGTCATCACTGACATGATTAATACAATGAGGAACTCATAAAATGTAATTATATACATGTATATCTGTAATTATTCATAATGATATATTCTATTGATGATTTTTTATAAATTAGTGTAGCAAATTTCCATTAATATAACCACATGATCAGACTAGATAATGACATCCAGATACATGTAATTGTGCCTTTGAGATGATGATTATATTGTGTATTACTGTAGGACAATTAAGGCAATGCATCATGTACACGATGTATAACACTGAACGAATATTTTTGAATACATGTATCAGACATACAAGTATTACAAGTGTGTCCACTAATTTCATTTTCTTGAAAAATTAAAACTGATACTTTAACAGGTTGCTTGGAGATTGTCAAAAACTAAACGCTCTCTGGTCGCTGATGACCGGGTGGGTGTATACGGTACCCATGATGCCCAAAATATGTTAATCTCAGACAAAATATTATTGATTACTGCCAGGTGAGTGTCTTCCATCAATGTCAGTACTAAAACTTCCATTTAACTATTTTTATTCTATGCAGTTATACACCTAATGAATCAAATATTCATCAACTTATCATTTCTTACCAAATACTTTCCACAAAAGCTTGTTAATAGTTCAGAACATGAAACCTTTCTCAATCCTCAACATTATGGGTGATTTCAATATGTACATTTGATGTAAATGAATAAGTTACAATATTATCACCCGTATAAAATCCTTACCAAGCAAAAAATTTACTTTGTTTAGTCTAAACATACATGTTTCTCATCATACACTAATAGACTAATAGACTCAACCAGTGAAAATCATCTAACTTACATGTACGCCTACTTGTAATTGTCATCTACTTTGCACAAAACCAGCTCTACACTTGTACACGCATTGAGTGTGATCGCAATCAAAAGGAATGATCACAGACTGCACACTGGATACTAGTATTTCATATTGTTTTATAAATTAACTCAAATGTGATAATATACATGTATGTTCAATTATTCCGTTTCGTGTATGAGCTTTGCTGAACATACCTATTCAATATCTCAGCGATTCCTATAAAATTACCACTCCTAAAGTATTCACAAGATACCGTAATTACTCGAATAATTCAAACACATACAAATTATTCAAGACAATAATTTTCAAATTGACTTGATTAGTTCGAACAGGCAAATTTTCATTTGAATTTTCGATTGAAAGAGCAAACAAATCAACTTGTAAACTGCACAACTTACAACTCACCAGCGGCAGCGCTACGAAATGAATGATCAATGATATCATTTGCCATGTGGCAGTGTTTGTGATTATGTGCAAAGCGCGGACCTCTGAGTGACATGCGGCACAGGTTTTCCTGGAGAATGGGACTCGATTGCGTATCACTAAAATCTGGTATCAATGTTAGGTTATAAATGACAATAAGCCTGGGATTTATTAGCCGATTATTCAAAGTTATTTAAATTAACATCAATTATCAATGCATTTTTAAACCTAATTACCCATATGATACCGGTAAACAACTAGACGCTTCCGGTCGCCTACGACCGCTTGGGTGTATCCCCCGTAGCCCTATCATCCCTGTTGCCCCAAATATATCGCTGATGTACATTGTGAGTGTGAAACCTTTCAGACTTATTGAAGGTCGAATTCAAGATCACCACTAGAATCACTGCATTCGAATTTCCATTTCGACCACTGGCGGATTTAGGGGGGGGTGCACCCGGCGCGCACCCCCCCTATTGTGCCGTGAAAAAAGAGAAAAAAAAAAAAAAAAAGAGAGAGCAAGAAGCTATAGGAAATTTGGGTATGCACCTACATGTAAGGAAATATAGGTGTAATTTTCCTCGTTTGATATTTTTGACCGAGGGGGGGAGGGGGGCAGGATATAATTTCAACAAAAAAATCTGTGACCCAGAAATATTTTAAGGTGCATTACAGCGTTACATAGGCCTAACATTCGTTGGTCAATAATTATGCAATTGATTGTCATTAAATTTGGAATTAATTTTTAAAATGTGCCAAATTCAGCATTATTGTTTGTCATACAAACTTGAGAGTACATCTCGGGATAGTCCGGAATATATAGGAAATATGCACAGTTCGACAACTGATACTCAGAAAATCTTGCATGAAAACAGTGAATAGAGAATGATAAGCCTGTCTACATTGCCGGTTACCACAGTATCTAGGCAAATACCAATGACGTCATCAGACTGTGTATAGAACTCGCCCACATGGCGGGCCGCTTTGAGGAAAAAAATGATTCGCTCGAATTTGAATCTTGATTTGGAAATTCAATTTAGGCACGTAATACACATTTTCAGACCCAAATTTGTACGATTTCTTATTCTATAGACAAAATAAAGCTATCGCAGAATGGATAAATTTTGTCAATTCTAAAAGTGATAATAGCTTTAAAGCTCTACTTGTCTATAGAATGAGAAATCGTAAAAATTTGGGTCTGAAAATGTGTATTACGTGCCTAAATTGAGTTGCCAAATCAAGATTCAAACTCGGGCCAGTTAATCTCGCATCAATTTTTTCCTCAAAGCGGCCCGAATTGAGGGCGAGTTCTACACACAGTCTCATGACGTCATTGATATTTGTCTAGATACTGTGGCAACCGGCAATGTAGGCAGGCCGATCATTCTCTATCCACTGTTTTCATGCACGATTAACGGCAATTTTCTGACTATCTGTTGTCGAACTGTGCATATTTCCTATATATTCCCTACTATCTCGAGATGTACTTTCAAGTTTACGTGACAAACAAGAATGCTAAATTTGGCTGATTTTAAAATTGATTTTAATTTTAATCAGCAATTAAGTTCTATGACATATAATATGTAAAGTGGCAATGAATAGTTTTGGGATAAATACATTTAAGTACCAGCAATATTTATATGCATGTGTGGAATGAAAAATACTCAATCAGAGCCAGAAAGATCTCAGAATCAACCACAGAACATGAAAAAAGCTCCGGCTTCTGGGGCCCTTGAGCGGGCCCCAGACCCCACGCCGTGCAGGCTACCACCTATCCACCTTACTTCGCTCGGTCGCTGGACTCCTCTAACCAGCTTGCCAAACCCGCCGCCCTCCCTCCAATAATAATCTAGTCAGACACACTTGACTTTATACTGAAACTGTCATTGAATATACACAGGGGATATTTTATTTTATTTACTTGTTTGTTTCTGACAGAGTTCTGGATATAACTCTGGATGTAGAACAGCCTTAGAATGGTAGGACTATTAGACCTTCCTTTCTTTGAAAATCTATCCTTCATTTACAACAGAACTAAGCAGACTTCTAAAGTAAAATTCTACTTATTGATTTCACAAGGTACAGTTGAAAATACACCTTAGAAACCATCTCAGAGACACTAAATTCCAAAAATTTCTCGGGGGGCTTACGGCGCCCCCCTAACCCCCAGACCGCATAACGCTTCGCGCGCTACGCTCGCTCACATAATTTCAAGCTTACATACAGTTAAGATGAGCACCCCCCCTATTCAAAAATCCTGGATCCGCCCCTGTAAATTGAGTTGCCAAATCAAGATTCAAACTCGGGCCAGTCAATCTCGCATCAATTTTTTCCTCAAAGCGGCCCGAATTGAGGGCGAGTTCTACACACAGTCTCATGACGTCATTGATATTTGTCTAGATACTGTGGCAACCGGCAATGTAGGCAGGCCGATCATTCTCTATCCACTGTTTTCATGCACGATTAACGGCAATTTTCTGACTATCTGTTGTCGAACTGTGCATATTTCCTATATATTCCCTACTATCTCGAGATGTACTTTCAAGTTTACGTGACAAACAAGAATGCTAAATTTGGCTGATTTTAAAATTGATTTTAATTTTAATCAGCAATTAAGTTCTATGACATATAATATGTAAAGTGGCAATGAATAGTTTTGGGATAAATACATTTAAATACCAGCAATATTTATATGCATGTGTGGAATGAAAAATACTCAATCAGAGCCAGAAAGATCTCAGAATCAACCACAGAACATGAAAAAAGCTCCGGCTTCTGGGGCCCTTGAGCGGGCCCCAGACCCCACGCCGTGCAGGCTAGCACCTATCCACCTTACTTCGCTCGGTCGCTGGACTCCTCTAACCAGCTTGCCAAACCAGCCGCCCTCCCTCCAATAATAATCTAGTCAGACACACTTGACTTTATACTGAAACTGTCATTGAATATACACAGGGGATATTTTATTTTATTTACTTGTTTGTTTCTGACAGAGTTCTGGATATAACTCTGGATGTAGAGCAGCCTTAGAATGGTAGGACTATTAGACCTTCCTTTCTTTGAAAATCTATCCTTCATTTACAACAGAACTAAGCAGACTTCTAAAGTAAAATTCTACTTATTGATTTCACAAGGTACAGTTGAAAATACACCTTAGAAACCATCTCAGAGACACTAAATTCCAAAAATTTCTCGGGGGGCTTACGGCGTCCCCCGAACCCCCAGACCGCATAACACTTCGCTCGCTACGCTCGCTCACATAATTTCAAGCTTACATACAGTTCAGATCAGCACCCCCCCTATTCAAAAATCCTGGATCCGCCCCTGTCGACATGTTCGAAAAAAATAACGAAATTACAGCCAGATAAAAGTTTTCACCTAAAGCTATATTTCAACTCAGAATATTTGACAAACTTGGTTCGCAACTAAGTTGCGAGATGACTAAATTGGAGCCAGATCGAACTTTTCACTGTAAGTTATATTTCAACTCATACTATGTGCCAAACAACTCATACTATGTTCCAAGTTGAAATTCAAAGTAAAAGTTGACCAAAACTACATTTCAAGATGACGAAATTGGAGCCAGATCAACTTTTCACCATAATTTAAATTTTAATTCATAATATGTGCCAAACTTGGTTTCAAGCTGAAATTCAAGTAAAAGTTTACCAAAACTGCATTCCAAGATGACGAAATTGGAGCCAGATCGATCTTTTCACCATAAATTATATCTTAATTCATATGTGCCAAACTTGGTTCCAAGTTGAAATTTGAAGTAAAAATTGACTCTACTGGTAAAAATAATGTTAACTTATCCGGTTACACCCATGATCTCTACTGGACAAAACTTTTAAATTGTTGAGTTCAATAATAAATGTTTCTTGTCTTAACTGATTTTCTTGAGGTCAATAATAGACTTAACTAGTAAAAAGGATGTTAACTTATTCGGCTACAGCCATGAAATCTCTACTGCACAGAAGCTTTACCTTGTTGAGCCCAATAATAAATGTTTCTTGTCTTAACTATTTTTATTGTGGCCAATAATAGACTTAACTAGTAAAAATAATGTTAACTTATTCGGTTACACCTGTGAAGTCTCTACTGGACAAAACCTTTACCTTGTTGAGCTCAATAATAAATGTTTCTCATCTTAACTATTTTTATTGTGGTCAATAATAGACTTAACTAGTAAAACCAATGTTAACTTATTCAGTAATATTGTTCTTTTTTCACCAAAAACATCAGTTCTGTATTCTGAACAAGAATCCAGTGCAATTTGCTTTCATAGTACAGGTTATTGGAGTGATCACACATGTCAAAGTAGGTATTTTAATTGTCGTAATAAGTTAACCTCTCAAACTTATTAATATTTATTCGATCATTCTGAAAAACAATAGGTTTCGTGTGATGGTCTTTCTCATTGAGCCTGTGCGATTTCATCATCATTCATTGAAAACTCCCACCCGTAGAGCGTTCACAACCCATGTGTGTTAAACAGGCTAATTTGAGCACAAAATGTTACGCCAATCGGCTATTTTGGTTGCTATGGCAACCAAAATCGATAGGTGTCCAGATCTCACCATAAGACATGTCCATATAAAATATTATCAAAATCGGTTCATATTTGCAACCTGCAGCGCGTTCACAAGAAAGTGTCTGCGGACGCGGACGCGGACGCGGACGCGGCGGCGGCGGCGGCGGCGGCGCGACGATCGTAAATCCATAGTATCCGCCGAACTTTGTTCGGGGGATACAATAATGCATCTAGATAGTGGTCTATACCTAGATTGCCTAATAGTCAGATATCATGATGATGACCACACTAATTAACATAAGGAGGTCATGACACAATGACACAAATTATAACAAGTACATTGTACTGTATGACAGTTACCGATAGTTGATTAAATCAGCCCAAAGGCTAAAAAAAGGTTACAGGACAAAAAATGCTTTATATTTTAGATATTAGTAATTTTTTCCCGAGAGCTTTAAAATAAGGTCATTAGTTAAATTCAAGGTAATGAGAATATTTAGCATATATCTTTTCCAATATGTCCACAGTTGATTTCTAAGCTGTAAATTCAATAATATTGTGAGAGATATTGGCAATTTTGTCCTGTGACCTTGAAAATGAGGTCAAAGGTCAATTAATGGTTATCAGAATAATCGGCATATATCATTCCCTGTGTATCCACAATTTATTCTCAACTTTAATAACGATAATGTACAGTTGAAAATACACCTTAGAAACCATCTCAGAGACACTAAATTCCAAAAATTTCTCGGGGGGCTTACGGCGTCCCCCGAACCCCCAGACCGCATAACACTTCGCTCGCTACGCTCGCTCACTATGAGATATTAGCCATTTTTTCCTGCGACCTTGAAAATGAGGTTAAGGTCAAATTCAACGTCATGACAATTTTCATATCATTTCCTATAATGTTCACAATTGATTTCTGTACATTACATGACATTAGCTGTACATTAGATAATAAGCAAGATAATAACCAGTTTGTGCTCTAACATTGAAAATGTAGTCAAAGGTCAAATTCAAGGTCCTCTAAATATTCTGCATACATCATATTCTGCATACATCATTTTGTGCTCTGACCTTGAAAATGAGGTCGAATGTCAAATTCAAGGTTATCAGAAACGTTGCATTTCCTACAGTTGATTCCAAAGCTCTATTAGAAGAGAGATCTATATTAGCCATTTTGTCCTGTGACTTGGGAATGAGGTCAAAGGTCAAATTCAAGATCATCACAATATTCAGCATATATCATATCTTATATGTCCACAATTGATTCCCAAGCTTTAAGTTGATAAGAAGTGAGATATCAGCCATTTTATTAGGTAAAAGGTCAAATTCAAGGTCACGAGAACAATCTGTATATATCATTTCCTATATGTTCGTGATTGATTCCTAAGCTGTAAATTCGATAATAGGCGAGATATTAGCCATATTGTCCTGTGTCCTTGAAAATGAGGTCAAAGGTCGAATTCAAGGTCAGGACAATTTTCAGAATATTTCATTTCCTTTATGTTCATAATTGATTCCTAAGCTGTAAAGTCGATAATAAGCGAGATGTTAGCCATTTTCTCCTGTTACCTGTGAAATTAGGTCAAATGTCAAATTCAAGGTCACGAGAATATTCAGCATATATATCTCAATCTCAATATTATGTAATCTCAATATTAGGTGAGATTTCAGGAGTAATGTGTCTTATAAAGCATAAGAGAATTTAACATGGGAAAGTCCCATTTGAGCCAAGTTTGGTCCAAAATGTCCCACTTTGGTTGACTCAAGGGCAACAGGGGTACATATGAGGAGTATTACGCATCAAAAAGATAAAAGATTACTAACAGATTTTGAGAAAATGGTCGACACAATCAGGCATTTTTCATAAAAAATGGCCGCCATTTTGAAAAAAAAGGTGAAAATCAGAAAACTAAGAAAATACTTTCTTGGCAATATTTTTTAGCTATTTTGTGCGAAATTTCAGAAAAACTTAACAGTAAATTTCAAAAGTCAAAATGTGAACGGACGACGGACACCAGACGACAGACACAACGCCATGCCAATAACCTGAAAACAATGTACATGGTGTAAGGAAAAACACAAAATTTGGACTTCGTCATGTACATCCGGGGCCCTGTTTAAAGCTAACTTTGTACATGTAGACTGATTTCTCACCAATTGATTTGGGCACTGGTTCGATGTGAGGTGTGGTCGCCAAACCGAGTGAGTGTGTTTTCGCCAGATTCTCTGGTTTCACCCACGATAATGACCACTTTTACGCCAAGATCCGAGCCAACAAGAGATGTTAATATTTGCATACATGTATGCTTGTTCGTCAATTGTCATGAATAAATAAAGTTCCATTTTTTATTATCGGATAGATGTAATACCGGTACATACGAGATAATACAGTAATTCACACCCCAATATGTTTGGCCAAATACAAATGTATCTGCCACAATTGACAAACAGACAGTGACAGACCAGTAGCACAGTGTTACTTTTGATCTTGTCCTAGAACGGGCACACACATAACTTCAACCAATTCACCAATCACCATGTCCGTGCAACCATTGATGACATTATTCATGAGACGCCAGTATTACCGCGGGAACGGAGATGTCACTGCCTGCGTTTAAATTTCCAAATGAAGTCAGTGTTGTTGCTAATAACCAATACAAGGCCTGGATCATGACGATTCAAAATTCAACTTGCTCTCCTCCCCTTCCTGGAAAAGAACAGCTTTGTTTCCAATTTTCCCACAACATGACAAGGACAAATCTGAAAGCAAATTATGATGTCTAGAGCCAAAACGTGTCCCATCATACCTACTTGTACACTACATGTGGCTACAGAGGCTTGATTGTAGCTTCAATGTTCTATACATGCTTACTTCATTACGCTCTGTGTAAGTTGAAAAGCACACAAAGGGCCAAGGACAAAGTCATGAAGCCTGCATGCACCTGGCCTGCTTCACCAAGCAGTCCTACTGGTGCTCGTAGAGAGCACTGATCAATTTACAGCAATACATTAAACATTACATTCAGCACCCTCACATGTAACTTTTTGGTTATATTTTCATCTGTTTTCATAGTTTACGCCTTCCCATCATGTAAATGAACCTGTCATTAAAGACCACATTTTTGGGTCACCCGTAAATTGAAGATCGGTATTTCTCCTCATAAGATCGATGAGCAGTGTGTCCAATGTCGATAAGTGGTCCCTCAGATAAGACCCACCCTTCTACCATAAAATTGAGGTGTTTTCTGAGGGAAAGTCTTACTAGAGGGGTTCATTTACATGTCATGCAGTCATCCAAACACCACACGAAAATTTCTTCATAGAGGGGGAAGTCTTTTTTGAGGGGAGTCTCATCTGAGGGGGACCACTGTACATATATCATTGGCTCCAAACACAGACGGTCAGAATGGTCTGAAGGCAGTGGCAAACTTCCCTCCATTCCCTCAATGTTACTTGAAATATCCTCAAATATCACTACCAGCCCCTTCCTGAGACAGCCACCGTCACCGGTGGCAACTATCAGCTACACTCACCCTCCCCTACACACACACATACTGCAGTGTTCGCTTGTACTTCACAGGATAGCCCACCTGCGACACGCACGACCTTCTGGCCAATGTTGGCTCGGATCGCCCGTCCACTCCTCGTGCGCATCACATAGCCTCTCAGCTTGCAGTAAAGGTGCTTGCCACTGTGTTCGCGTCGTAGTTCTGGCAGCTGGAGCATCGCCGTGGTGGCGTTGATCGCACTGACATAGGCCTTAGCAACATCACCATTCAGGAAGCGGAAGGAGAGGTCATCAGCACCGAAGGAGCATGGACGGTCAGAGGGCTGGTACACGATCCGACAGGTCGCAGTGAGGTTCGAGCCAGTCTCAAACACTTCTGCTGCGAGACTCAGCTCTGTAACACACACAAATCACCATGGTTACCGGCACCCAACTAGTAGACTGGATATAAACCACTGTTATCACTGGAGAACAGAATGACGTTCAAGTATACACTGTTACATATATAGATTGACTATGAACAAGTATCTGTAGATATGACCCTGACACTGACCTCCCTGAATGGAGCAGGACTTGGTGTCACACTCGCATGCCGAGCCGAGGTCAGTGGAGGCCAGGAATGTCAGTAACATGGTTACCATGGTAACATATACACAGTCTTGCGGCATCCATCCCGTCGGGTGGGTGATGACCATGCTGATATCCACCTACATGGTCCACGCCAGTTACCATGGATACCAGCCAGCCACCATCGCCGAGAGACAGTCCATACCGACGTGAGACGTGCTTATATATGTTCGTAACGGGGTGTGCTGACTATTAGGCTCCAATCTTCATTCTAATGCACTTGGAGCTGAGGCTGTGCTCATGCAGTTCATGTGGGTAACACCAGGATACCTGGAAAAAAATTGATAACAACACTATCGATTCTGGTAAAAATAATCATCATACAATGGGAGTAAAATCACTCCATGATCCTTAAAATCACACACATAACTTTTTCAGCATATGTTTAATGCTGTTTATGATAAAGCAACATACACAGGAGAAACTTATTCCTTTACCAGTCTACTTTATCAATCATATATGTCGTGATTCTGACCAGGTCTTTTAACATAAAATATTGCATAATTATTACAAAGGATATTAGGATGGAAGGTTACATGTACATGGAAAATCTGTCATCTCACAGAGCACATGCTTTTTCCCAGACCAAATACTAGTCATGAATCACAGATACGACTGCATGCTGTCACTGTATGGATACATGTATACTGGTATACCATATGTTCATTCACTTGTCCATTTGTTCAGTTCAATTGTTTTTGACATTAGAGTGTTAGGGCGAAGCCCCCAACTCTCTACATGTCTATGTGCTGACTTTTTTATGGAGGTTTCATGCCAACCTATCGACGCCCATTTTGGCAAGTAAACATTTAGAGACCTACTTCAAAAGAGGATTTCCTTCGTCCTTGACATAAAATCTATCAAATTGATGGCAAACTTTGAATATTCCACAGATATATACCACAGATATCGATGTGTTTGGTTTGAGAAAATTACGTAAAATGCTCAAATTATCTGAAAACGTCCAAATTGGCGGAGCCGATGGAAACTGGCGTTCCCAGAATGCAAAGCAAATTTTACGCGTATTTTGGAACATACAATTTTCTGTGCAGCAATTCGTGCATGCATACATGTAAGCTAGTGTATGACCTTCTTTGGCGTTATGAAGTAAATACACTGATTCGTCTGTGATGCCACAGCGGAATGTACCCTAATTTGACGTTTTTTGTCACATGACAAGGTGTTTCACGCTGGACTGCGAAACCTTTTATTTCAAACTGGTAGGCATGTGTGAGAGGCGACATCATGATATCAGATGCAGATATTCCTCATAGTTTCCAATATTTTAGGGATACTTTATTGAGGTTCAATATCATTTTAGCAGGCGTATCTGTTTCATTGAGTTCAAAATAAATGTTTACTTTTAAATAGGAATATGAATGAAGTAGGCTACATGTATATGTTTTTCATCATAATATATGGGGGAAAGAATTGATATCATGTGGGGGAGGATATGGTAGCAATTTTTTTTTTTTTTAGGGGGGGGGGGGGGGGGGGAGAAGGGGGGTAATGTTGTGTAGCTCTAACTCTAATGTTGTCTCCCGCATTTTCCTGTGTTTTCTTGTTATTAATCGAGATTTATTTGTTTTCCTTTATTCATAGATTCATAATATTTGGTATGGTCCTTTTTATTGCACACTGGTCTCTATTATTTCAAGGAGAAGATATACATAAAATGGAAAGAACCTAGACACTGGATTATCATCAAACAATACGACAAATAACCGTTTATCTTTGGAGGACTCTAAATAGGTCCACCTCATGAACATGATGCCAATTATAGCGGTGTGAACTGGTGAAGATAGCTCCATGTACTAAAAGGAACAGATTAAACAGAGGTCGAATACTAACTGTACAACTACAATATAGAGTGTGGTACCCATACCAGGTTAGACTCTCAGGTGCAGTTTGTCCAGTTACTTGTATATCATGACTCATATACAGGGTAGTTTTCATGGACAAGTGATTTTTCTGTAATGATCATCATAGAATGAAATGAACACAAATGTGGTCGTTATTGATACAGGCATGACGCAATGACACATGATTTTCCTCACGGGAGGATATAATAAATAAATTGTTTTCTACATTGCATTGATGAAATTATCAAAATCATATTTCACAATAGTTTTGGTGTACTTTTTTTCTGAATAACCCTGTATGTGTATCATACGGAAGCTCATATTCGCCACATGGAGGAGCACAATTTTTTTTTAGAGCGTTATAACGCTCTAATTACAGTGTAATAACGCTGTAATACAGCGTTATAACGCTCTAATTTACAGCGTTATAACGCTCTAATTTAGAGCGTTATTACGCTCTAAATTAAACCGTTCACCTTCCTAGCATATTTCCATTATCGTGATTTGTAATAAACATATCTAGATCAGAATAATTTTGAGATTTCCCTACAAATGATTGAGCTGATGAACTAGCAGGTCCGATGATGTCTCTGGCAGTGTAAATTAGAGCGTTATAACACTGTAATTTACAGCGTAATTACGCTCTAATTACAGCGTTATTACGCTGTAATAGAGCGTTATAACGCTGTAAATTACAGCGTTATAACGCTCTAATTTACAGCGTAATTACACTCTAATTAGAGCGTTATTATGCTGTATTAGAGCGTTATAACGCTGTAATTAGAGCGTAATTACGCTGTAAATTACAGCGTAATTACGCTCTAATTAGAGCGTTATTACGCTGTATTAGAGCGTTATAACGCTGTAATTACAGCGTTATTACGCTGTAATTAGAGCGTAATTACGCTGTAAATTAGAGCGTTATAACGCTGTAATTTACAGCGTAATAACGCCTAAATTACAGCGTAATAACGCTGTAATTAGAGCGTAATTACGCTGTAAATTAAAGCGTAATTACGCTATAAATTAGAGCGTTATAACGCTGTAATAGAGCGTTATAACGCTGTAATAGAGCGTAATAACGCTTTAATTTACAGCGTAATTACGCTTTAATTTACAGCGTTAATACGCTGTATTACAGCGATATAACGCTGTATTAGAGCGTAATTACGCTGTAAATTAGAGCGTTATTACGCTGTAAATTAGAGCGTTATTATGCTGTAAATTAGAGCGTTATTACGCTGTATTACAGCGTTATAACGCTGTATTACAGCGTTATAACGCTGTAAAGAAAAAAGTGCATTCCTCCATCTGGCGAATATGAGCCACCGTAGTATCATGATAACATTCAGCACTGCTGAATTTAGCGAATATGTTAAATCACTCAAGAGTACAGTAGATAAACCAGAAAATACACATATTTACCATAGGTTCTTAATCAAATCATCAATCGATGACAATATATGAAATTCTATCTAGTCAATTATGCTGTCATTATTCATGGATGGTTGAATTTATAGTACAAAATTCACTGTGTTCACACTGCCGATTTTAGAAAAGACACGCTCGCATACATTTTAACAGATTTGTTCTGTCGGGTTTTTTTTCTCATTTGTTTTTGTTTATTCGCACACAAGTCATCTTATCACTGGCAGGCACACCTCACCCCCTTCCTCTCACATCTGCTCTCCTGCCACCCCCCCCCCCCTCCCCCCCCCCCACCCCACATAAGTTATCAATATCGATGTTCATGTATGGCACATTTACCCATAAACAGTCTGCATCTCTAAGTTCACTATTGATTCAATTGATCGAGGACACAAAAATACGATCAACATTTGTTGTGGTACAATATACATACACTGGTGTCCAGTGCATAGCTCAGGTATAGTGTCTGTCTAGATTTGATGTCTGGCATAATAATTAGCTTATTCTTGTCCAAGGACAACAGGCATTCATGCAACAACAAAACAACTGGTGTTTGAGTCTTCGATCAATCTGATAAAAAAAACCAATGGAACCTGTGATAGTTTGCTATTCAGCTACATGTACATGTTCTTGTGAACCTCAAGTCAGGTAAATCATGTTTACCAGGCAAAACATGCAAACATTATGACAGAGACTGAGTGCATTATGCTAGCTATACTCTGATTTTTCTGTTCCAACTCCTTTGCACTGTTTTTTGCTAATACTTTAGTGATGCTAAATGGTATCGTTCTGTAACTTGACATACTTCACCCGAGAGTCAAACAACAATTTTCTACCGAATTTATCGTGAAAAATTGAAAATTGAAAAGCTTACCAATCTACCCCCATTACTTTGTCAATTCATTTCTGGGTAGGCACACAATTTTGTTCATTGGCGAAATCAAAATGTTTGTTTAGAATTTCCCAAAGAATCGAAAATGAGCATGTAGTAGTTCAGATTGCTGATGTGTAAAATAAACACATTCCAATGTGTCTTCTGGTCCAATATTATGATAATATTTCGAGTCCTGATGGATATAAACAGGACCAAATCCTTGAATATGCTCAGATTCTCGAGATCCCATTTTGGCTAAATTTGACATTGGTGTAGATTGCCAACTTCTTCAATTTTTGTGATAGAAGTATGAAATTTGGTAGAAAACTCCTGCTTGACTCCAAGGTGAACTATGCAAAGCTATAAAACAATACCATTTAGCATCGCAAAGATATCGTCAAAAACCGGTGTAAACAAGTTAGAAAAATCAGATTACAGGCCAACATGTCCTTCAACAGGTGAATCAAATCAGGATTAAATTGGTAGCAAATCAGTAAATACATGTAAGCAAATCAGAACAGATTGAATGCAACAATCCAACATTAGTCCATTATTCAGTTTGCCACGGACATCAGACAATATGACAAATATAATGCATGTTGCAGGAATCATTGATATGTGTGCAAAATAAGGTCCTATTTGTGAGAATCACATGTTTGGTACACAAAGTATGTGTTTCTGGTCATACTTACCCCAAACAAATAAATGTTACACTCGTCTCATGAATGCAGATGCCCAGGGAGAACCAATTAAAGCTACTATTCAAAGTTTTGTGTCCATATACTCATTCAAATTGTAATATGACATTATTCCAATCCAAGCGCATCCAATGACAAGCCAGCCAATCCTTGAGAAGCTTTTCTCATCCTCGACCAGCCTTACTTTTGGACTTAGAAGTAGGCTCAGCAATAAAGAATGCCGTTGTTTTTAAGTTAGTACTGAACAGATGACCCAGATAGTTTTTATCACGGTGACACTATGACACACTTGAGTAGATCAGTGTCCTTGCTTCTTGTGATTACACTTTCCGGCCAATTATTAACCCTCTGACATCCAAAGAGCCTCCGAGAACACTAGACGTAGCACATCTTACATGCATATCACGCCATGCACTGTGCAACCACTGGGTCATTCAGTTGTCAAACACAAAACTGCACCTTACAAATATAGCCGACAAATTCGTCATTGAGAGATGATCTACTAATAATTAAAACATTTGTATTTTGCACCGAACACGATGTCAATGAAGGCAAATTATTTTCAATATCTCCATTACCATTACATGTAGCATCCAGGCTTTGGAGAGGACATTGATCGTTTACAATATTTGCATCAAACATGTAAGCTCAGGTAACAGATTGTATAATATTTGAGTTGAGCATGTCATAGGACTCCTCAGTAATCGTCTCTTGGGCTGTGCACCTTGACTTGCTTTTTTCGTCTTTAGGTATTTGAAGTACGCACACTCATCAGTTAGAGAAACCAACAGACAAACAATGATACATATGTAAGTGACACAGGGACATCACAATAATGACAGCGCTTGAAAATCTATAAAATTGAACAGTTTTATACCAAGAGCAGCTCATGTTATATCATTACAAAACAAAAGATGATGAAGAAAACTCATCAAATCACATGACAAAAAGTAATTTCACATCAAATCAACTATCATGATTGATGAGACACTAGGTACTTGTTTTGTCGATATTCAGCTCATAAATTAGTTACGAGAATCATAAATTTGTGTCCTGCGGCATGATTCAATGATATTTATAATTTGATTATTTTTAATCTCAATTTAAATTTACAACTTTCCCATGGAATCCTGACTTTGTCATTGCTAAGCTACATGTATGTCATCATGTCACTATCAGTCTATCAGCGGGAGGTAACATCTGCTAGTCCACAACAGGCTAGTGGCAACGCTGCTTGTATATGGAGATCAGTGGGTGCCAATCAAAAATACATACATGTTTCAATTTTCCACACTGTTTACTATTGAGTAACTGTCACAAAATTCAAATGGACAGACACAGACCTACTGCTCATGACTGCGCTGATGTGATATGCCATCAGGTGTATAGTACACATAGGTCTTCATTACAGCAGGTGTTTATGAACGAGACAAGTAGTTTATATATATCCACATATATATACATGTGCCCTGATGAAGCAAACAGATCAACTGACAACACACTTCACTGTTGGGTAACATTATCTGAGCTATGTAGAATACCAATTTACAGACCATCTGCAATCATAGTACTCAGCAAACAGCATGTTGGTTTTCTGTTATCGTGACTAATCAATTTGACAGGATGAAGGTAACACCTGCATACTAAGTCCATTCAAGTAACACAAGTACGTACTCTCAACAAACGTAATCCAGCTATGGAATCAGATTTTTGTCCTGATGCCACCAATAATGAACAATTAACATATCTGACTGAATTTATAATATCAAGTTCTCTCTGTGAAAAAAAACTTTGCATGTAATGTATCGAAATACCCAGTTGCCTGATACTGGGATATTTTACCTAATGTCACTGTCCGTACAGACATGTACAGAAAGCATACATATTACTAATTCCTCTTTGACCTTGAATTAACATATATACCGGTATATAGTGTTACATACGATGCACTTGAAGAATTTGACTGACACACTAGTTGGGTATGCACATGTAATATTAGGGCACAGAATAATATGCTTTTTGATCATATTTCAACACAATAAGCGACTAAATGAAGTGTACGCTGCTTCAAAATCTAAGGTATGCATTAGGTATGAAACTTCTGATACTGTTGCTTGATCAAGTCAGAAGGATTTCTTCAATATTTGATTGCTGTAGAATATTCAAAAGGCTGGTTCAGTCTGCGGCACTTGTGATTGGTTGGATGCAATGGGTGAATACAGCAAACTAATCAACCCACATTTAGTCTAATACACCATCTGATATACAGCAGCCACTGCACACAAACAGTTTCTAATGGGGGTAATTGTGCATAAACTTTTACAAGAAAAAACATATTGCGCTATCAGTCGGTGCCAGCTTGCGTATCATTTTATCGATCATGCGGGACTGCATGTTCACTGGGTCAGGTCACAATACTGTCTATGAAAGTAGGCTACAGCCCGAAGTACAGAAGGTGGTCCACTAGTAGTAACAGTGGAAAATTAGTGGGAAAAATTGAACACATATTGTGAAACTGTAGATCCGCCCTCCACCCAAGGTGTGATGTAGAAAGCATGTATCAGGTGATAGACAGACGGGAGGCGCGGCCACAGCCAGAGACAACATTGTGTGACTCGCACCAGCCCCGGCCGACGACATTGATTACTAGTACTTGTCCAACCACACAGCTCCTCAGACAGGTGGAACTCGACCTATAGAGACAAATCAATGGGCAAATCCCACTGCGAGTGTGCACTTATAGAGCTACCTCAATGTTTTTGAGACGCTGATAGATTCCTGGATGAAAAAAACATGACAAATCACTTTCCCGTCCCTTCTTACCATTGGAGTGACCTAACTCTGTAATTACACTGTACAACAGTTTCGCCCTTTTGCTCGTCCCCTGTATTTATTATGGCAAAGCAACATTAGATGACAGGAAGCAGCCTGCCATCGAGTCTGTAGTGCTGTGATACCACAATGTTTTCTGAATCAATAAAGTGAGGAGAACTGATTAGGGATGCTAGCCAGCAAGCACGCTCGAGTGTCTCAGGCTGGTTGGCTCTCGGTCAGTGCGGACATAAGCTTTGACAGGCCTGCAACGCATCCGTAATCAACACCCATCTCGAACACGCCATAAATCATACAGCTTGACCTAAAGCTGCTGAACAATGAACCAGAGCCGACCTGTATCACAGAACAGTGAATAATTGCCACCTTTGGAACATCCACAGACCCTGAACACATAGACACCTAGGTATGCAATTGAAATCAGTTGGAGGCATTGAACATGTGCACAGACTGTGCTAAATATGAAAACTTCGCCAGCCATTTTCAAATATTAGTAGCCATAAATGAATGCACAGATGCTTTAAAGATGTTATAAGTGCTGAATGACAGTGTTACTCACATAGTGTACCTGATATGAATGTCAGATGAAACTGCAGGTATACATATAATAGAACATGATAACATACACACAGAGGGGAACATACCGGGTAGTCATGATATACTCATACCTGACTGCCTCCTCCCACCCCTCCCCTTCTTTTTACCATTACGTACCTTAGACATTCCTTAAACATTGCTCATTTGCTCAAAGTTCTCAAGTGAATTATCATCAGTGACAGATAGGTCAGGTTCACACATCCAGCAATGACCAGAATCAACACACGAACTCACAGGAACGCTAATTTGTTGCTCATCCTAATGGGTTGTAATCCACTTGTTTTCCAGTTCAGATGAATAAATCTCTTATTCCACAAAGGTGATATATTTTCTCACCCGAACTCCTGAAGGCTTCTGATGACCTGATGCACGTTTTGAGTGTCCGATGACTGTGAGCGACTATGGTGACAAAAGGTGAATTCATTCTGACACAGAAGGTGATCTCAAACAATCCACAGTGTTCTCAAATGTGCGTTCAATGTCACTTGCATCAAATACCCCGCGCGACCAAATTGATAATCAGCACAGATAACAAGCAAACTGATATGCAACAGTGATATCATGATATCAGTCAGAACACAGCTATTTAGCAAGCTGCTCAGTCCAATAGCGATTGAACATGCACCGCTGAAACAAGGCCTTGTGGACTTTTAATATATACAACACCGCTATGTTTTAAATGGCAGTGTGCTATTGAATGGCATGCGAATAGTCGATAAAGAAATACCACAACAAACCTTGGTCCTTGAGTTCCTGAGGGGAAGCAAGTTGAGAGGTGGGAGGGGTGGGGACTCACTTCTACGAGGTAGAGTAGGGGAGGGAGGGGTGAGGGGGGGGGCAGGGGGGGGGGGTGTTCCTGGGGGCATACAGAACAGTCAAAGGGGAAACTAACCAAATACGGCCTGCTGTTGATTTTATCATTTTTGCATAACATACACAAGAGCTGTATTGTGCGAAATTTGCAGCTGAAGGATTCTTGTTGGTACGAATGAGTTGCTAATGTCAAGCACAGACAAACCAATCACGAGAGCATGTGTGGGAAGATCTCATTCGGAATAGGATGAATAGAAAAGGATGAAACACCTAATCACATTGCCAGATCACATTGTCTGACTTTACCCCTGTAGCATTAATAGTGTAGTGTGCGGCTAGGAGCTGTCACCATAACAATGTACCATGATACAGCAATGATTCTATATGGTTACAAAATTATTACCAGTACATGTATGTGTGTATTGAAATGTAAAATTTTTCCTCGCACTGCACATGTTATATAAATTGTATATACTGGATTGTGTATTTTTTACCATTCTATAGATCTAACAATGTGAATATATTTGTCCAAGCCAGCTGGGAACTGAAACTCTCTTCAAGTCTCATTACTCCAAACACGGAACCCATCATTCAACATACATGTACATTTATTAAACCCAAATTATGACTGATTCCAGCATGCAACTTTATGCCAGACATAACTGATGTAAAATGCATGTACTAATTGTACTCATGTATTGGCACAATCTTCTGAAACATTGAAAGTTATTGCTTCAGTAATAAATGATCAAAATAGCCAAAAAAAACTAGCCCATTACATAAAACATTGGGAAGAAATCATTACACTGATAACTAGACATCAAGGCCTAAAGATGCCTTGGGGGCATTCCGACTGAAATTGGGCCACAGTCGATGTTCATCGGATCCAAATACCCATCAGACACGTTTTGTCTAGGGCGACGAGTGTGAAAATAACGTCCGTTTCGCTCTGTGACACACCATTTCCGAGATATCGTCGAAAACAGAAAATACCGACTCGGCAAAAAATTTGAGGTTAAAGTACATCCATGATACCCCTTAGACATGTTTGTGTGGGGTGATGATTCTGAAAATAAAGTCCGTTTCGCTCTACGACGCACCATTTCCGAGATATGCAGGAAGTCTCAAGGATGACTCAGCATAAACTCTTCCGAGCTCTAGGTCAAAGGTCTTTTGACGAGATGACCCCAAAATCGACAGGGTTCTTCTCTGTTGATATATGGACCACCATGCAAAATTTTGCAGCCATTGCCTGAATACTTTCTGAGTTATCGTGCAGTCCAAAAATTTACATATATTTCATCCTCACGGACCTGAGGTCAAGGTCAAATTCAAGATCCCGACAATATTCTGCATATATCATTCCCTATATGTTCATAATTGATACCTAAGCTGTAAAGTCGATAAGAAGCGAGATATTAGCCATTTTTTCCTGTGACCTTGAAAATGAAGTCAAAGGTCAAATTCAAGGTCATCAGAATATTAGACGTATATCATTTCCTATATGTCCACAACTGATTCCTAAGCTGTAAAGTCGATAATAAGCGAGATATTAGCCATTTTGTGCTCTTGATCTAGAAAATGAGGTCAGAGTTTTAATTCAAGGTCACATTTAAGGTCAAGGTCAAAAGGTCTGTTAACCTAAAAACAGACAAAACCATAAGGCCATTTCGTGCCGAAATGCCCTAACTCAGGTACATGTCTCTTCATGAGTTGGAATATTAGGCATCATATTATAATGCTGCTCACTTATAACAGACTTATATTATGGAGAATATATGTAAGTCAATACTTCTATTACTGGACAGATCTACTTGTGTTAATAATGCCATGAAAGTTCCCTTTGACAGGCAAACTTTGTCACTCAGCACTTCGAGAATAACGTCCGGTATCAGGGACGTTACATATTACGGTGGTACTCCCGTATCAACGACATTACAAAGGCCGTTTAGACGAGGATGTTTCACTTCCACCTGTAAAAGCTCTCACTGTTTGTATGTGTCATTACACATTTATCATTTCCAAGCATGAACAGAAGTACTTCACTTCTCCTCGAAAGCACTCTGGGCATTTAGAAAAGTCATCTTACATCCAACAAACCGAAGAACAGAATAGCTGGAACACCCAGACAGCTACCGGTTAGCAATGCCAATGACAATGGCAATCAGATATTTATAACAGATGTACATCATGTTCATAATGCATGGCCTGAGATCATCACTGTCCATTAAAGCAAGGACAGGTTTTGAAGAAACAAATGGCTAACAAACAAGCATGCGAAGGATGCCAACAATCGGCAGTCAATGGTGAACTTCAATCAGGAACTATTGTTTCTATACAAGGTATACCAGATGTGTTTATCAGGATAGTGGCGAGGCATCGCTATAGGAGAAGTCCTCAATATTGCTGAATGTTAAACAAGATAGAACAAAAGAATCAGATCCTCTAGTGATTGATATTACAAATACTAAAACAATCGATTTCAACTCATTAAATGGTCAGGAACATGAAGCTACTGTTGATTGATATGAATTGAACCCTATTCCTTATTGCATGGCATATTATATTATTGGTTGATCGATTCTGGTTTCTCAATCAATTCCCAACATTAGAATCGATCGCCTCAAAATAATTAAATGTGAATGGTACTTTGGTAAAAAAGCATACTTTTTTAGTGATGCACAGTGAATGACTATAGCCATCAGTTAAAAGATAATTATGACCCAATAAAGTATTTTTTTCCACAGAAACACAACTGGATGTACATGCGTACTCATTGAATGTATACATGTAACACCTGATTTATATAACTATGACCTGTACATGTAATATGTACAATATGTGAAGGATCACTTAGAAGCTAGATTTAGCACTTAATATTCTACACTCATTACTCATTAGCATAAACCCGGCAACATTATATATATTCATATCATACACAATACATGTATACATGAACATAATTCATACTTATATGTGTACTCACATTGCTGGAGATGAAAATGTTACGCAAGCTTCATTATTATATTTCGATGAATAACTGCAGTTGTAAATGTACCTGAGATAATTATGCAGATGGAACTGGATTACTAGTATATTGTATTGAATCAAAATTAGTATGGCGTCAACTTCGTCAAGCTTTTTCAATTCTAGAATAGATAATCTAATGCAAATTTTCTTCCTGCGACAAAATGTCACCAGCAATTATCAGATTATGGAAATGATGGATTAAGGAGAATTGAAATGCAATTCTATTTATCAATATTCCCCGATTCTACAGCTTAGTTCCATGATTAGAATTATAAATTTTGAATCCACAGCCACCCAAATAGTGAAACGAGAAACAGTATTGCACCGAGGCATGTCTGAGAGTTTGTGATGAATTAAAGAACATGGCATTATGTGACTCTGTTTTCTTCAGACTGAAGTTTGTACGAGGTACAGCAAGGAAACCAATAAACTTCACTATGATCACATTTGGTTACAATATCCTTCTGTTGATGAAAATAATTAATGGTCTATGCTAACGTAAAACACCTGAACATTTAAACATCTGTTAGCTATTGATATTTTAGTGAAAATCATACTCATGTTATGAACTGCATGTTCGATGTTGCATGTAACATACTAGTAGTATACACATGAAATGAAAGGTCATGCAAAACTCCAAACAATATTATCTGACAACAAATGCCCATGGCATAACCCTGTCTCCAGTTTATATAATGTATCAGGCAAGTTACCTTACACAAGTCCTGTTACTAACATGTGTACCTTGCTGTAGTGTGTGAATCTTGGGAGGATTCTACTCAATCAGACGGAATAGCATTTTCATTTGCAGATAACTGCTGTCACATGAAAGTCAACATACATGTAACAATTGCTAGAATTGAATGTAGAAAATTTTTACGTGATCTGATAATGCATATAATACCAGTGACTCTGTTAAATATACATGGCAGCTTCACAGGTTAATCATGAGAGATTTCAGAAAATGTAGATACATGTACATGCTATTATATGTACATTTACATCAGGATGACGAGAAAACATTTTTATTAATATCAATAAACCCATTTCAGAAACCTGGTGCATCCAGGAGAGACATGGTACAACTGATCTGACCCTTAGATCAGACCCTTAGACCCTTAGGTCAACCATCTACAAAACCTGACTTCTGACCCTTTCAGCACTATCCAAAATTGCAAGCAGAACAAAAAGTCAGAGATGAACGATAAATGCCTATAAATGGTCACCTGTACAAACTGCACTGCAGAGGAACTGAAATGACTCGACACATCTGGGGTTTCTGTATTAGAGAGTGGAGGCCACATCAATCTACACCGGTACAGCATCAATCAATGCACTGACAACATATGCTAGCATTATGTCAGGAATTAATATAATATATCACACTCAACGTAGATAAATCAGAAATACAGTTTGTATCTAGACTCTACATCGTAGCTTTGTATCCACATATACATTAAACAAGTGCAATACTCAATGTGCTTCCCGATATAGGAGTACACCGGCACAGTACCGGTACTCCATAGTGTACAATGTTCTACAGTATGGCCCATGGACATCGTAGTGACCTCATAATTTCTTCAACATGTCCAGATTATTTGACCATAAAAGAATATGAAGGAATTGAAGAATCATGCCAGAGACCATACCTGTTGCTGCTACGGTATGTTGTGTGATGGTAACATGGGCCGTCCGTCCGTCCGTCCGCCTGGCCGCCCCGTCGTCACTCTATCTGTCTCCCGTCACATCCGTCACATTCACCACACACCTTTACTTCCCTTGCTAAGGGCGAACCTCTTCTCTTGTTATCCCTTCAAACCACAAGACAAAGAACACAAACCTGTCAATACTTAAAGCACAGCGACGACACGGTTTTGAGGCATGCAGGGAGCAGCGCTGGGCTGACACTGAGTGAGGAAGATCTACCTGTAGGACAGGATGGAGTGCAGTGGAAGCGTGTTGGTGGCTGCTCTCGCAGGCTGGCTGGCTGTCTGGCTGGTCCGTGGGTCGGTCCGTGGAGGCTTGATCACAGCGTGGAGGGGAGCCTGCCCGCTGTGATCACACCACACCATCAGTCGCTCACTGGTGCTGGATGTGATCAGTCACGGGGCTGCTCACCTAACATAGCACTATACCTCAGCCTCCGATCACTCCCTGCTGCCACCAAGGAACCCCAGATCCGATTTCACTCACTCCACCGCCTGTGAAGCCAGCAGTGCTTCCCAGCCAGCTTCCCTGTGCACAAAAAGACAGAATCCACTGAATACAACAAACAGAAAACACAACTACACACTGCATGCCAGTAGCAATACAAACACAAACAATTTTTGAGTTCACACTTGGTGCCATCTGTTGCCATGGTTCAGAAGTCTGTGTGCTGGATGCTGGAGGTATCTTTGAAAAAGATCAGATCACAGCTGTACGACAAAAACTGAATATTCACTGAATATGTTCTGTGTACTTTTTGTTAGAAACAACTCACATATACATGTATACCCTCATACAACTACTTGGACACACATGTAAAGACTATACTAGTATACCACAGGTAAATATCTGTGCAACTAAAAGTTACAATGACTTGCTTGGTACAGAAAGGGCTATCCATGAACACCCTTGCTTATACATGAAGGGATATATTCATGTATACAAAGTCCTTGAAGCTCCTCTTGCTGCTGCACCGTATCACTGTGTGCCCTTTCTCAACAACGCCAGAGCAGAAAAGAAGCTGTCAGCTAGAGCAGGTCAGAAGAGAGAACACTGGCTGACTCCAGGCCGCTAAACTCAGTCAGCTCAATAATAAGGGAGCTAATAGTATATCATTGGTGACACTTATCAGGACAAAACATTGCTCCTTCTATAGCACTCTACAAATGGCAATTAATTTCATGGATAAAGTCGTGGATGGGGGTGGCAGGAAGGGGGATGGCAGCAGTCAAATATGTTTTCCAGGACCTTGTCCATCCCTTTAATTCTTTCCCCATGCATACACCCCCGGATCTACGCAACTTGTATTCCTCCAATTAATTTCCTAGTGCCATAATTACTTCCTCTAGAGGAACTTCTAATCGCTACCATGACCTGGGTGCAGGGAGGTGATGTTTTTGTGTCGTCAGCCTTATGCTGGTGCCTATGGCTACACTGTGACTGTGGCAACAGCCCCCAGTCAGTGCCCCCAGCTCTGTCTGTGGGTCCGTCCCTCCATATGTCCATCAGCTGATTATCCTGCCCACAGCCTATAGACATGGTTGATTACCCCCAGGACTCCCTCAACCCTCCGACAGCGATATCCCGCCCAACCCCACCAGCAAGGCCTTTGTCTGCACCCGAGAGGACGACCAGGCGTGAAGTTCAAGAGATGACTTTACACGTCACTGCACGCAGAAAAGTGGAGGGAAACAGCTTCGGCATCACACAAATAAATGCTGCTCACATCATCCTGGGTGGTCATTAAAGCTGTCACAGCATGGAGCGCCTCGATACAAGCATGGAGCGCCTCGATACAAGCATTTACACACTGTGTGTGTCAAGTATGTCCATCGAACAGACAAAACAAGTTTTGTACATATCCAAAACACATCCTGTGGGAACGAGAATTTAATCCAGGGTCAGGCAAGTGCAACGTTGCATGGATGAAGGTAACATTCTGCAATTTATAGAGGATCGATCGATATTGTAAATGCCTCACCGTGATGTCACAGCGTAATCAACAGGTCATTTGAACAATGTGGACGGTCATGTACAACAGACATATTAATGTGACCACGAGGTGCTAGATACATGGTCAACTGATGATCAATTCACGGAATAGTTATTATTCAACTTGGAAGAAAACAATGTTTCCATCCTACTACAATAGAGAAAAAATTTAGTCTATGATGAAAACTAGACGTAAAGCCTAGAGGCCTTGGGGCATTTCGATACACAATAGAATAACAATTGAACTGTTAATTACTGATAATTGCCAACACCACCAACTGCCAACACCACCAAATTTAATAAACATAGCACCAAGGGTGCTGTAGCTTACCGGCAGATCATGAGAATTGCACAGAGTATTGATTTTCCAAAGTATAAATTGTTACACTGATCTTAAACTCTATTGTCAAAACATGTTCATAAATTTTGCCGGAAACACATTTTCTGTACGGACTATTTAATACGAAATTAAGTTACATCTTGAATTTTTTTTTTCATTATATTAAATGACATATATTCACAGGCCGTCGATTCAAAAGCAACAAAACTTATACACATCACAAAGGTACATAGGGAGAATCGTATGCATTTTGAGGAAAATTGTCTCAATAGATTTTGCAAAATGGCCGCCAAAGACAGAAATTATTGTTTCTTTCGACAAAAAAAATCGTTTTGTCCTTCCAAGCTCATTCAAAGTCATATTCAAGGTCACAATTCAAACCACAATATATGATTTCCCATTTGAATATGCCAATACTTAGGCTCTATCTTGAAGTGTTCTATGAGTTTACTCCGCACAGCTCCCATCATGAAGGAAAAATTGGGTGAAATTTTCCAAGTCCAAAACATTTTTCATTTCGCCCTACGATGCAACGTTTCCAAGATATGGCCGAAAGTGGAAAATGTGGACTCAGCAGAAAAAAAATTAGCCCAAAGGCTAAGATAGGTTACCGGACAATTTTGGTTTGGCCATGGCAGCATTGGCAGGTTCAGACCTTGAGATTTACCAACAAGGTTCGCAGTGTAAACATATGACCTTGGGATTTACCAATCAAGGTCATCCGTATGAACTTCGATGTAACAATTACATGTATGTGTGCGGCATTTGATATTCTATATGTTGGGTGGAATCGTTTAGGCCGCTCAGGTCAATTTACACATTCCAAGTCAGACATTTGGCACTCAAGGTCATCTGACGTCAAGTTCAAGGTCATCATTAGTTGTGCCATATATGTCTTCCTATATGTTCATAATGCAAACAGGAGCTCTATCTGCAAGCATTTCATCTACAAAGGCAAATCTGGGCATTTTTTGACCCCAAAATGGCTGTTTTGACCTTTCAAGGTCATCCAAGGTCAAATTCAAGGTCACCACACAAGTCGCCATATATGACTTCCGATTTGAAAGTGCCAATTTCTAAGCTCTATCTTCAAGCGTTCTATGAGTACAGTCCTGACAGCTCCCATTATGAAGGAAAAAAGTGCCGAAAATTTTTTTCATAGGGTGAAAATTTTTTTTTGCCTAGAAATGGCCCAAAATGGATAGTAATGTTATTTGGGGCGAAAATTTTTTTTTTCGCCGACTCGTCAAAAATTCAAAATGGCCGCCACACTGAGATCGGCGATTCAAGGGCAACAAAACTTATACACGTCGCAGAGGTATATAAGAGGAATCTTTTTAAGCAAAAATCTCAAAACTGATCAGAGAGTTTTTGAGAAAATACAGACCAGGTGCAAATTTGAGCGTTTTTCGACCCAAAAATGGCTGTTTTGACCTTTCAAGGTCATCCAAGGTCAAATTCAAGGTCACCACACAAGTCGCCATATATGACTTCCCATTTGAAAGTGCCAATTTCTAAGCTCTATCTTCAAGCGTTCTATGAGTACAGTCCGGACAGCTCCCATTATGAAGGGAAAAAGTGCCGAAAATTTTCTAAGTCCAAAATTTTTTTCAAAGGGTGAAAATTTTTTTTTGCTCTAGAAATGGCCCAAAATGGATAGTAATGCGATCTGGGGCGAAAAAATTTTTTTTCGCCGACCCGCCAAAAATTCAAAATGGCTGCCACACGAAAACCGGCAGATTTAGGGCAACCAAACTTATACATATCACAGAGGTATATGAGGGGAATCTTTTGAAACCAAAAACTCAAAACTGATCAGACAGTTTTTGAGAAAATGGCCGTCAAAGTCCAAAATTGAGCGTTTTTCGACAAAAATGGCCGCCATTTTGAAAAAAAATGCGAAAATCAAAAAACAAAAAAATACCTCCTTCTCAAAATATTTTTAGGCATTTTTGTGCAAAATTTCAGAAAGATTCGATCGTTAACTTTAAAGATAAAAATGTTAACGCCGGACGGACGGACGGACGGACGGCTAGACGGACGGACGGACGGACGGACGGGTGAACGGATGGGCGTTACGGGCGGACCCAATGTTAAATTTCCTATCTTAACTTTCCCCATAAGTCCTGAAAAAATCCCCATAAGACCGCACTTTTGGCTTAAACTGTGGTTGTGGGGCGTTTTCAGCTTTATTCCCCCTAAGAAATCCCCATAACTCCGTTCCGTTTGCCCGGACAGACGGACGGACGGCTGGACGGCTAGACGGACGACGGACGCAACGCCATGCCAATAGGTTATCGGACCAAAGGTCCGGTAACCTAAAATTGGCTGAGGGGCAAGTTCACCCTACATTCCCCTAAGACATGTTTGTCTAGTGCCACGAGTCTGAACATAACATCTGTTTCACTGTACGATGCATCGTTTCCGAAATATGCAGTTGGCCTCAAGAATGACTCACCAATATCTCTTTTGAGCTCTGGGTCAAAGGTCATTTGACTGATTGACCTCATGATCAATAGGGTTCATCTCTGATACTTTGTGTCAAGTCCCACATGTGTAGCACAAGTACTTTTCTTGAGTTATCATCCAGAAACCAAAAAGTGAAAAAAAAAATTCTGACAAAACCACGGGCATGTCAATATTAATCGATTTTATAATCATAGCATAAAGTCCACTTTATAACATAAAGCTATAGGCCTACATGTTTAAAATTCTTGAAATAAATAGGAGACAAATTTGAAGTGTTACACCAAGTACACTTGCGTCTGTTTGAGTTACAACTTGTACCTACATACACACAAATGCACACTTACATGTACATGTGCACGTATATATGTATACCGCATTTCACCAAGAAATTACACATATCATTCTTCGAATTCCAATCACACTGACTACGCAGATATGAATACATAACTTGCATGTACCGGTGGTCATTTGCAGTGTTATATTGCTGATCCCTTATGATATTCTTCACTCTTTGATGCCCCACTCGTGCACTACATGTATACATGTTACTATAGCTTCATTTTCAAGAGTATTGACAGGTTTTTTCATTACATCAGTACAATGTACCCGGTACATTTTAATCAAGCTGAGATGCCAACAAGCTCTGACATCTGAGACACAGTGCTCAGTAATACCAAATGTTCATAAAGCCAAGATTTCTAACAAAGAAGTCCAGGATTTGGTCCCTGACCACCATGGAAGTATCATCAGTTAATCAACGAGGTTGTATATCCTGCCGGGATGAATACCAATATCCTGTTGCCAGGGCCAGGCACTAGGTACA
Source organism: Terebella lapidaria (assembly GCA_949152475.1). Lineage (NCBI taxonomy): Eukaryota > Metazoa > Annelida > Polychaeta > Terebellida > Terebellidae > Terebella > Terebella lapidaria. The sequence continues at coordinate 41,763,316 of OX424557.1, read as the reverse complement.
CACAACATTCAGGGATTCATGGTCATCTTCAGGCACTGATACAAACTAGCCTTATCAAATGACCACAACTCGGTTCATGCCAGTAACAATCCATGTACCTATATAATGATACACATGTACTAGTCTCACAACAACTAATATTATCATTGAAGCTCTATAAAATATCTACAACAGTTTGTACGGCTTATTCAGTTAAAAACTAGACGTCAAGGCCTAAAGATGCCTTGGAGGCATTTCGGTGTTAGGACTAAAAAAATTTCTGGTCAAGGTCAAAGTTCATCCATAATACACCTGAGACAAGTTTGTCTAGGTCGACGAGTCCAACAATAACGTCCGTTTCGCTCTACGACGCACCGTTTCCGAGATATCAACGAAAACGAAAAATGCCGACTCGGCAAAAAAATTCGGGTCAAGGTCAAAGTGTATCCATAATACCCCTGAGACATGTTTGTCTAAGTCGACGAGTCCAAAAATGACATCCGTTTCGCTCTACGACACACCGTTTCCGAGATATCGACGAAAATGAAAAATGCCGACTCGGCCAAAAAACTTCAGGTCAAAGTCAAAGTTCATCCATAATACCCCTAAGACATGTTTGTCTAGGTCGACGAGTCCAGGTCATCTTCAGGCCAGTGTTCCCGAAAAACTGTCGGACCGTCGGACATAGCCGACAGAAAAATTAAATGTCAGACAAAACACAGCAGATCGTCGGACAAAATGTCCGGTCACATTTGCCCCCCCAAAATATTTCCAGTTCGCAACTTCTCAATATCTTATGCTCAACTCGCTCCCAATACATCTCGGCAACGTAGATTCGTACCATTTCCGTTCCGGTCTGACAAAACGTATGTTTTACATTGTTTTAACACCATGCACGGCCCATCTGTAACCGTTGGCTTGTCATAACGCAACACGCTTGGAGTCGGGTTGACCCGGGTATGAGTTGTCAGTGCATCGGGTACGAAACTACCTGAATAAAGATGGCGAGCCTGGGCACAACTTCGAAGCGTTCTCAACAGCTCAAGTGCGAAAATTCCAGCAGAGCTGGAAAGTCGGCCGAGGATGGCTGAGATTCGATGGCAGACGTAAGTTGACGCTGGATCTCGGCTCCCAGTCAACCAGCCAGGGCAGGACTCTGACTCAGACCAGTCTGAGCGTCACTACTCCACAGAAAATGACAGCGACTATGGAGAGGCGGCAGAGAACTACAAACGACTGGACAAGTTCCGGCTCGAGCTTGTGGACTCTGACTGATTAGTGATTACTATAATACTATGGCTATGATCATTGATGATAATGTTGTCTACAATTTTGAACTAGACGCTTCCGGTCGCCTACGACCGCTTGGGTGTATCCCCCGTAGCCCTATTATCTTTGTTGCCCCAAATATATCACTGTCAAGTGTGAAAAACTAGAGCAAGGGCTAAAAAAGATTACCAGAGAAATGTTAAATCTCAAGTCACAACTGTTTTCTTTTCCCCACCAAAATTGCTGCACTGGTTTTCCGAGGTTATTGAAGGTCGAATTCAAAATCACCACTGAAATCTCTTTATATGAATTTCCATTCGACATGTTTGATAAAATAATGAAAATACAGATAGATCAATCTTTTCACCTATTTATATTTCAACTCAGAATATTTTACAAACTTGGTTCCAAGTTGAAATTCAAAGTAAAATTTGACCAAAAATGCATTTCAAGATGACGAAATTGGAGCCAGATTGAACTTCTCACCATAAGTTATATTTCGACTCATAATACATGTATGTGCCAAACATGGTTCCAAGTTGAAATTCAAAGTAAAAGTTAATCAAAACTGCATTTCAAGATGACGAAATTGGAGCCAGATAGAACTTTTCGTCATAAGTTATATTTTAACTCATACTATGTGCCAAGCTTGGTTTCAAGTTGAAATTCAAGCTAAAAGTTTACCAAAACTGCATTTCAAGATGAAGAAATTGGAGCCAGATCGAACTTTTCATCATAAGTTATATTTCAACTCATAATATGTGCCAAACTTGGTTTCAAGTTGAAATTCAAACTAAAAATTGACCAAAACTGCATTTCAAGATGACGAAAATGGAGCCAGATCGAACTTTTCACCATAAGTTATATTTCGACTTATAATATGTGCCAAACATGCTTTCAAGTTGAAATTCAAAGTAAAAGTTGACCAAAACTGCATTTCAAGATGACGAAATTGGAGCCAGATCGAATTTTTCACCATAAGTTATATTTTAACTGATAATTTGTGCCAAACATGGTCTCAAGTTGAAATTCAAAGTAAAAGTTGATCAATGTTTTCATAAAAAGCTATTGTGATAAATAATAGACTTAACTAGCAAAAAAATAATGTTCAACTTATTTGGTCACAGCCATAAAATCTCTACTGGACAAAGCCTTCACCTTGTTGAGCCCAATAATAAATATTTCTTGTCTTAACTATTTTCATTGTGGTCAATAATAGACTTAACATGTAAAAATAAAGTTAACTTATTCGGTTACACCCAGAAATTTCTACCGGACAAAACCTTAACCTTGTTGAGCTCAATAATAATTGTTTCTCATCTTAACTATTTTTATTGAGGTCAATAATAGACTTAACTAGCAAAAAAAATGTTAACTTATTTGGTTACAGACATAAAATGTCTACTGGACAGAATCTTTACCTTGTTGAGCCCAATAATAAATATTTCTTGTCTTAACTATTTTTATTGTGGTCAATACTACACTAAACTAGTAAAAATAATGTTAACTTATTCAGTACACCCATGAAATCTGTACTGGACATACTTTCACCTTGTTGAGCTTAATAATAAATATTTCTCATCTTAACTATTTTTATTGTGGTCAATAATAGACTTAACTATTTTTATTGTGGTCAATAATAGACTTAACTAGTGAAAATAATGTTAACTTATTTGGTTACACCAATGAAATTTGTACTGGACAAAACATTTACCTTGTTGAGGTTAATAAATATTTCTTGTCTTAACTATTTTTATTGTGGTCAATAATAGACTTAACTAGTCAAAATAATGTTAACTTATTCAGTTAGACCCATAAAATCTGTACTGGACAAAACCTTTACCTTGTTGAGCTTAATAATAAACGTTTCTCGTTAATTAGTTCTCTTAGTTAGTTCTCTTACCTATTTTTATTGTGGACAATAATAGACTTAACTAGTAAAACTAATGTTAACTTATTCAGTAATATGGTCCTGTTTTCACTGAAAACTTCAGTTCTCCATTCTGAACAAGAAACCAGTGTCATTACCTTCCATTGTACAGGCTATTGGAATGATCGTACATGTCAAAATGGATATTTCAAAATTCTGTAATAAGTTAGGCTGTTAATATATTAATATTTATATGATCATTCTAAAAAACGATTGGTTTCGTGTGACAGCCCTTCCCAACAATACTTCCAAATATTATCGAGATTTGTCAAAAATTGCCATCTGTAGAGCGTTCACAAGCCATGTGTCTCAAACAGGCTGTTTTCAATGCAAAATGTGTCCCCAAACGACCAATTCAGTTGCCACGGCAACCAAAATCGATTGGTATCGGGATCTTACCATAATATATGTGCCTGTGAAAAATAATGGTGATCGGGTGAGAATTGCGGCCTGTAGCGCGTTCACAAGCCATGTGTCTCAAACAGGCTGTTTTCAATGCAAAATGTGTCCCCAAACGACCAATTCAGTTGCCACGGCAACCAAAATCGATTGGTGTCGGGATCTTACCATAATATATGTGCCTGCAAAAAATAATGGTGATCGGGTGAGAATTGCGGCCTGTAGCGCGTTCACAAGCCATGTGTCTCAAACAGGCTGTTTTCAATGCAAAATGTGTCCCCAAACGACCAATTCAGTTGCCACGGCAACCAAAATCGATTGGTGTCGGGATCTTACCATTATATATGTGCCTGCAAAAAATAATGGTGATCGGGTGAGAATTGCGGCCTGTAGCGCGTTCACAAGAAAATCTCTGCGGATGCGGACGCGGACGCGGACACGAACGCGGACGCGGACGACGAAGCCTTTGTTCGGGGGATACAATAAAGTTTGTGTGGTTTTTGCCATGATGTCTATTCATTGTTTGTTTCATGGCAAAGCATGCTACAATTTTTCACCTTTTCAATTCCAAAACTCCACACTTTTATTTGAAGTGATAAATGTATGTCTATGACACCTACTCTAGGTATTCTGGTATTACTTGCATGATATATCGGTAACAAAAAAATTGTCAGACATGATGAAAAAATGTCCGACAAGAATGATGTTTCTGTCTGACATTTTGTCAGGCAAGGTGTGAAAGTTTTTCGGGAACACTGCTTCAGGCACTGATACAAACTAGCCTTATCAAATGACCACAACTTGGTTCATGCCAGTAACAATCCATGTATATAATGATACACATGTACTAGTCTCACAACAACTAATATTATCATTGAAGTTCTATAACAGTTTATTTAGTTAAAAACTAGACGTCCAGTCCTAAAGATGCCTTGGAGACATTTCGGTGTTAGGACTAAAAAAATTTCGGGTCAAGGTCAAAGTTCATCCATAATACACCTGAGACATGTTTGTCTAGGTCGACGAGTCCAACAATAACGTACGTTTCACTCTACGACGCATCGTTTCCGAGATATCAACGAAAACGAAAAATGCCGACTCGGCAAAAAAATTTCGGGTCAAGGTCAAAGTTCATCCATAATACCCCTGAGACATGTTTGTCTAAGTTGACGAGTCCAAAATGACATCCGTTTCGCTCTACGACACACTGTTTCCAAGATATTGACGAAAATGAAAAATGCCGACTCGGCCAAAAAATTTCGGGTCAAGATCAAAGTTCATCCATAATACCCCTAAGACATGTTTGTCTGGGTCGGCGAGTCCAAAAATAAGGTCCGTTTCGCTCTACGACGCACCGTTTCTGAGATATGGCCCAAAATGATAAACGCCGACTCAGCAAAAAAAAATTTGGCCCAGGACCAAGTTCACCCAACATACCCCTAAGACATGGTTGTCTAGTGTCACGAGTCCGAAAATAACGTCAGTTTCGCTCTATGATGCACCGTTTCCGACATATGCAATGAGCCTCAAGGATGACTCACCAAAATTGTTTTCGGCCCCTGGATCAAAGTTCGTTTGAGGGATTGACCCTATCATCGATAGGGTTCCTCTGCGACACTATATCAACATATATGTCAAGTTTCAGAATGGTACCACAAGTACTTTTTGAGTTATCATTCGGAAACCATTTGACACAAAATTCATCCTCACGGGCTAACCGGACCTCGGAGCTGGCTCCAAAACAATAGGGTTTATCTATGTAATGTATGTGATAACTGGTGAAAAAAATCTCAAAGATTCGTCAAGGCATTCTTGAGTTATCGTCCGCAAACCGAAAAGTGAAAGAAAAAAAAAAGAAGAAAAAAAATTCTCACAAAACCATAAGGACATTTCGTGCCGAAATGCCCTGATGATCAGCCAGTTCGATCAATCATACTTATAGCATATTTGTGATGTCGTTGTCAAATAATTGGATAACCCTAGATTTGAGGAATGTTTAGACATTAAAAATAACCAGACGAACTGGAAGTCAAATAAATAACTGATTCTACAATATCAGCTTTTTGTCTTGACATTTCCCTTGAAAATCACCATAAAGGCAAATTGTGTAAAAAGTTGTATGACAAACGTGATGATTTTGATATCCTATCATTGATTTCCCTGCCTTGAGTCGCAATATATCAGCACGACCAGCCTACCGCGTCCACATGTCTCGGCTAATCTAGTATGCTAGAGCATGTTCATCTTACCAGGATATCATGGTCAGACTCAGAGCATAGGTTTTGACTACCAAACCGCTCAAACAGAGATATGTAAGCGGCAAGCCCAGAATGAAGTTGACATTCAAGAAGTATTATGGTTGGCACTATGATCTGTTTTATGATCTTTCTGAAAAACGACAGATTTCATGTCTTGGCAATATTGCAGCACCATAAAATATCGCATCAGTAGACCAATTTCAAGGTTATTCTGGATGTAGCACTGACACAATTGCTGGATTATCACCAATGTGTCAGGCTGTAATAGGAGATTTACCGTACGTCATCAGAAATACATAATAAATGGTCTTATGTATTTCTGATGTCATGCTGTAATAGGAGATTTACTGTACGTCATCAGAAATACATAATAAATGGTCTTATGTATTTCTGATGTCATGCTGTAAATAGGAGATTTACTGTACATCATCAGAAATACATAATAAATAGTCTTATTTCTGATGTCATGCTGTAAATAGGAGATTTACTGTACATCATCAGAAATACATAATAATAGTCTTATTTCTGATGTCATGCTGTAATAGATTTACCGTACGTCATTATAACATGGCATTGCTGTGACAGAAACGTCTTTCCGCAATCTGAAACGGCCAACAGCGGTTTCTAATCGAGTACAGAGATCGAGGTGGAAAACGTAAATAAAACTGACCAATCACATGCGCGTATTTGATCGATCGATATGCAAATGAGCCATGGCGATACTCAGCCGAGCAGACTGCAACAACAACGGAAAGTTGTTGACATGGAAAATAAACCAGGTTTGATGATCATTTTCATTAAAGATTGGAAGAAACCAACACATAAGAATGCCATGTAATAATCGGGATAAAACTGTGTTTGGTTCGATGTCTGTGACTAACAAAAATCCCTCGGGATCTCTGTTGTGATCTGAGACACTCGAGGCTTCGCATCTCGTGTCTCAGATCACAACAGAGATCCCTCTGGATTTTTGTCACGTCACAAGACATCGAGCCAAACACAGTTTGGCTTCGCATCTCGTGTCTCAGATCACAACAGAGATCCCTCTGGATTTTTGTCACGTCACAGACATCGAGCCAAACACAGTTTTATCCCTTAATCAGAGATACATAATAAATGGTCTGATATATTTCTGATGTCATGCTGTAATAGGAGATTTACCGCACATCATCAGAAATACATAATAAAATGGTCATGTATTTCTGATGTCATGTTGTAATAGGAGATTTACTGTACGTCATCAGAAATACATAATAAATGGTCTTATGTACAGTGGTCCCCCTCAGATAAGACCTACCCTTCTGCCACAAAATTGAGGTCTCATCTAAGGGTATGTCTTATTAGAGGGGTTCATTTACATGTTAGCGTTATCCTATCGCCACACGAAAATGTCGTTACAGAGGGGGAGGGCTTTATTGAGGGGGGTCTTATCTGAGGGGGACCACTGTATTTCTGATGTTGTGTTGTAATAGGAGATTTACCGTACGTCATCAGAAAAACAATAAATGGTCCTAAATGTATTTCTGATGTCATGCTGTAATAGGAGATTTACCGTACGTCATCAGAAATACATGATAAATGGTCTTATGTATTTCTGATGTCATGCTGTAATAGGAGATTTACCGTACGTCATCAGAAATACATAATAAAATGGTCATGTATTTCTGATGTCATGTTGTATTAGGAGATTTACCGTACGTCATCAGAAATACATATTAAATGGTCTTATTATTTCTGATTTCATGCTGTAATAGGAGATTTACCGTACGTCATCAGAAATACATAATAAAATGGTCATGTATTTCTGATGTCATGTTGTAATAGGAAATTTACCGTACATCATCAGAAATACATATTAAATGGTCTTATCATTTCTGATGTCATGTTGTGATAGGAGATTTACCGTTTAAATGCACACAATGTGACAAGCGCTTCCAACTCTCTGACCGGTGCCAATCTGTGAAGACACAATGGTCAAACAAACTCAATTACTCATGATTACAAGATAAGCTTTGAACAGGAAACCTTCCATTGAGGAGACTTGCGGCACACATCTTAGATAATCAGGATAAATGTGAGGCAGCAGGTCCTCACAGTACTGCAGACATCTCAAGTATCTCCCCAGACGTTCACTGACATGACCGTGATGAGAGAGGCACTTGTCAAGTTTCCCTCTCAGTTACTCATGCTGGTCAAAACCCTGGTCTTTATACATGTATCAAAAGATGTCTTATTCAGATAAAAAAAATGCAGGTGCACGGTTTGGTCTAATCAAAGAACTACCTCCATTCACATGTATCTACTATACTCAAGTTCAACACAAAATCTCATATGATTTTTGGCGATAACTTCATTTAGAATGGTTGGATCAATTTGATATTTTATGTTTCCATTTGGCACAAGACCATATTTTTTCACCAAATTTCAGACTTCTATCTTAAAAATGAAAAAATTTGGCAATCTTCTCCAATGTTAAATGTTGGACACAAATTGGATCACATGAATTCAAGCAAATTTGGGGATTTCATGATCTTTATCCCGCTAAGAAGTGTAATATGAGGAAAGTTTTTGAGTTAGAAGAATCATACAATCGTACATGTTTTCTAATAAAATATCATTCTTACAAAGTACTGTGTAATGTGAACATCGAACAAAATGCCGAATTCTGTTCAGACTCGGAAATTTCAAGTTTGATGTGAAATTTAACATTAGAGTAGATTACTAACTTTCTCAATTTTAAAGATAAAAGTTTGAAATTTGGTGATAAAATACGATTTCACACCAAATTGAAACAAACAAAATTTCGTATTGATTGGATCATCCTAAACGAAGTTATGGTAAAAATTCTTATGAGGTTTTCTATTGAACTTTTACCCACTCGAGTTCAACACAAAATGTCACATGAATCTTGGCCATTACTTTGTTTAGGATCATCCTATCAATTTGAAATTTTTTTATGTTCCCATTTGGAATAAAACCATATTTTTTCCCCAAATTTCAGACTTCTATGTTGAAAACTGAAAAAGTTGGCAATCTACCCCAATGTTAAATGATGGTCCCAAAGGGAATCACGAAATTTCAGGTAAACTTGGGGATTTCAGGCAAACTTTAAATTTAAAGCTGCTGCCTTCGAAACCAGTCAATATTTTTTGAAAACTATATTTCATATTAAACATGCTAAACTAACTGAATGAAACATACTCACATCAAATGTAATGAAAATAACCAGTCCTCGGGGAAATTTTGCGCATTTGAACAGGCCGTTCTCGCGTAAAAATAGGAACTGTATCCATCACACGCAAATGTAAACAAAGCATAGAAGTACGAAAGAGACTGACAATTCCATGCATATCATGGTATATCACGGATTATTTTCTCACAACTACACTATATATGCACGTACAAACTGGAATATGTACTCGATGTGGACTTTTAAGCGCGATTTGAGCATTTGTTTACATTCGGGTTTGATGGATACACTTCGTTTGTTTATTTACAAAACCGGTACAAAATGGGCACTAAAACGGATGAAAGGACAACTCGGACGGACTGTAATCGTCAAAATCATTGAGCACACCTTTTGTTATATTGCATGAGATGTGTTCAACAGAAAATTGGTTTTGAAAAAAATATTGCATACATTCGAAGGCAGCAGCTTTAACATTGGAGTAGATTGCCAACTTTCTCCATTTTCAGGATAGAATCCTGAAATTTGGTGAAAAAATAAGGTTTTATGCCAAATGGAAACAAATGAGGTTTCAAATAGATCTGACACACCAAAACGAGCTTTTGAGTTCTGATAATATCAAGCCTTTTGGGATGCGGCGAATTTAGGACGGATGGCTCGTAGAGAGTCTATACTTTGATTTTTCTAACTCGTTTACACTGTTTTTCGCTGATATTTTTGCGATGCTAAATGGTGTCGTCCTGTAACTTGGCATACTTCACCTGAGAGTCAAACGGCAATATTCTACCGAATTACAGATCTCTATGACAAAAATTCATGTGACATTTGGTGTTGAACTTGACTTTTAGTTCAGTTTAGACAGTAGTTAAACGGTAAAATCGGCGTCATTCAACTCTGACCCACTGTGTTTCCGCGATAATTTAACTAATTTTTAGGGGACCGGACCTTTGGTCCGATAACCTATTGGCATGGCGTTGCGTCCGGCGTCCGTCCGTCTGTCGTCCGTCCACATTTTTATCTTTAAAGTTTACAGTCGAATCTTTCTGAATTTTTGCACAAAAATAGCTAAAAATATTCCCAGGAAACTTTTTTTTTTCGTTTTTTGATTTTCGCATTTTCCTCGAATTGGCGGCCATTTTCTTTGAAAAATGCCCAATTTTGGACTTTGACGGCCATTTTCTCAAAAACTGTTTAGACAGTTTTAAGATTTTTGTTTCAAAAGATTCCCCTTATGGACCTCTGTGATGTGTATAAGTTTAGTTGCCCTTGAATCGCCGGTCTGCGTGTGGCGGCCATTTTGAATGAACATATAGAAAATAAAATACCGCACCCGTACATGTACATGTAATGGTGACATTGAAGTTCACATGGATGTCCTTGATTGGTAAATCTCATGGTCATAATGTTCACACTGATAACCTTGATTGATAAATCTCAAGGTCTGTTACATTCCATTATCCAAACCAAAATTGTCCGGTAACCTATCTTAGCTTTTGAGCTAATTTTTTAGATAGCCGCATGAAATTTTCACAGCTCCCATAATCCCTAGCGACCTAATTTGATACAAAATTTCAGAAGGATTGGACAGTAAACAAAACAGTTAGCCTATTTGGCCTATACATAAGAAGAAACGTCAAAACGTTATCTATAATGAATGTGGTCAAAGGCCAAATTTCACCAGAAACTACAGGCCAAATAGGCCAACATTTTTGTTTACTGTTCAAACTCTTTCAAATTTTATAACAACTACTTAAGCATGATGAACGCTGTTGAAATTTCAGAAAAGTAACTTACGAATTGAAGGATTTATTGCGAAAAAAAGCGGAAGGTCAGAGTTGAATGATGCCGACTTTAGCTGACGGAACAGTTAGATGACACCACAACGGACTGAACGCACTGCAACTGAACGGATGCCAAGACCAAACCAACAGTTGAAATTTAAAAAGTTGAATAGAACAAGAAGAACGGGTATTTATGTACATAAATACATACAGGTAGGGGATCCAGAGGGGATCAAATGTCGAACAGCACCAAATGTCGAACACAGTTTTTAATGTTGTCAGTGCTCAGAAAAGAATGACTTATGTCACGTGAGCATACAAATGTTAGATATAAGCAAATCTTACTTATGAAATTTTCATTTAATTTCATGCTTTTTGAGTCTAGATCTAGATCTACTGCTAAAATTAAAAATTGTGTTTGACATTTTGGTGCTGTTCAATATGTAGATCTAGTCCCCTACCTGTAATCTAACGTATTTCTCTGGTGACGTATAGACTATATCTAGGCCATAGAAGTGGAGGGGGCCTATCACTGGCACTGCACTGGGCCACTGGCTGGCATCTGACTCATTCTGAGCATGGCACTGAAATGTGAACAGTTCGCCAGGATTAGGATTCATGGGACATTGCTTGTCTGATCTCGCCCTCTGCACCGGGGACAGTGAAAGACATGGCGCCTGTCACTGTGACGCCACTCAACTGCTCAACAGGTCAACAACAGAAGTCTAGATCTAGACGATGGAGAACGAACACATTTTTGTTACCACTTTACAAGTCCGATCTGCTCAAGCAGTCACTGGTAGTGTCTACTTTAGTTTGTTGTTCCCTTTATAAGTTTATGTATGTTGTTTTCCTAAATGTGCGCGCGTGGTTATTCAACCGTGTCAGTTTTCTAACCAATCAGTTGAAGATCTCTGGAGCGGATCCTGCAAAGATGCATGGCGGATCCCGGTAACCTCTACTTGAGCTATTTGAAAGTTTTTTTTTTTATTATGAGGGTACCCGTATTAAGGGCCTCAATCACACTGTGGCGGAGCTTGCCCATACGTGAGGAGATTTTTACCGGAAAATGCCCTTGATTTTACCCGGGAAGCCCACGATTCTCACCGGGAAGCCCGTGATCCTTTCCGGGAGGTAAATTCAATGAGCAGGTACAGTATGTTTTGAATGTGGAGAAAAACAGTGATTACCGATGTTTCAATGATAAATGTGGCCGAAATAGTTAGATAAACGGCTGTTGGTGGTATTGCGAAGAGAACTTGAGTTGAGCAATAATTCACAACGATACGGCAAATTCGGGACAGGCTGGAAGTATTACAAATTGTTGAATGCTTACTGCATATTTTCACTCACCAATATGCAAAACCCTTCGTCAGTATGTATATAATAATTGCATCACAAGAAAACAAACTGGAGGGTATTTATTGCAACGTTCAAGCTAGTGAAATAAAACCAGAAGCCCCTGATTTTTTCCGGCTCGCTTAGGCATGCCCAGGATTTTCACCGAAGCGCCCAGGATTTTCTCCGGTGAATATCAAATATTTTCCCATTAGGCCTACTGTTCATAAGATGCTGCCGTTTCAAACATGATAACCTGTAAAATCAAACGTAAACGCTACTGTAATATGGCAGAGAATTGTTACGTACAAGTAGCATATTTAATTTACATTTTATATGGCGGATTTCACGCTCAGGAAATTTTATTGCGAATTTTGAAGATGGTCTGTATTTTTTTTTAAATATTGGTCACAGTTTCTATATTTTGTTGGCCCGTGATCGATCGAATATACGAGAAACAGTCTGTTTGTAACCCGTGAAAAATTATCCATTATTTTGCTCATAAATCGTCAGAAAGTAACGGATTCAAGACGGGCAAAATTCCCGATATGTTTATATGCATGATATAGCGAACAGAACGACAAAGTGGCTCAGTCGGAATGTTGTGGGGAGGTGTAGGTGGAGAAATGGATATGATCTGCATTAAATAAACTGAAGAATGTTTCGTAGACAAGAGTAACTTCTGTACTTTCAATTTAAAAGTGCACATTAAATTATCTCTTGTCCATCCAAGACGGACAACATGCTACCCCAAAAAGTAACATAATATTATTTTATAAAAAAAAAATAGGTTCTGCTTCAATATCGTAGGGACAACTCTTTGGGGACAACACGAAAAATATTGGCACCATTGTGATGTACTCGATGCGAACACCAGTTTTTATTGTACTTTTCTTTCATGATATTTTGACGGATGGAAAAAATTGCGATTGTTACGTGTTTTTTTAACGACCGTATAGTAACGACCGTAGCATGTTTCATCTTTGATTACATTACTAGTTTTGGCAAACACGTGTTTCTTTTGGTCTCCCAGATGGCCACCACTCAAACTGGTGATGACGACAACCAGAGGAGGAATATGGACGAAAATACCAAAATGATGATTCAGCAAAAAGTTTTAGGTTGAGGGCAAAGTTCACCAGAGTAAGACATGTTTGCCTGGGGCCGCGGGTCCGAAAATAACATATGTTATCCTCTACGATGTACATTTCTCGAGATATACAGGGAGCCTCAATGTAACTCAGCAGAAATGTTGGTAATGTGATGCATCAATCCCAAAATCAATAGGATTATTCCCTAGTATGAACCTCAATGCAAACTTCCTTATCCATTGCCTGAAGATTTCTCGAAATATGACTTTGAAATAAAGTCCAGAGATCAACTTTGAAACCGTCCTCATGAACACCAGTAGGTACAAACAAGAATGGGTTGTGTGCTTTATATACTGGACAAATGGAGAAAATTTTTATCCAAATCCATTCGGGCATTCAGGACTTAATAATCGCAAACCCAAAACGATTGAAGGTAAAAAAAGTAACACAGACTAAATCAGGAGGAATAAAAGGAACACAGGCAAAACCATAAAGGTTGAAATATTGAAATGTTCCACTAACGATCATTTTTGTTCAATAGGCTCAACAAATCTCACTGAGAACAAATCTTAATTTTTTTTAAAGAGACTTTTCGTTAGCTCCTCCAACTTTTATTGTCTTCATTGCTGGGCTGTGGAGGAACATATCGATGTCACCAAGTAGGCTACATATCATCTGCACTTGGTTCATCCTTGTGGCTTTCGATACAGTGTTGAATTGTCTTTTCGGCATCTTCATATTTTGCTTTGTAGTGGTAACAGCGATAATGATCGTGGAGATATACAATACATAATATCATTCAATTACACACATGTGAGGTCATACATGAAGTTATAACATTTTTACACGTGTTTTTATACACATGGATTACCGGAAAGAATCATGGGCCCTGTTTAAAACGCCGGGTAAAATCCTGGACACCCAGGTAAAAATCATGGGCTTTTGATAAAAATGGAAAACAGGCATCGCACAATGTATCTACATCAGGATAAATTTTTCAATGTTCACAGGTAAATGGTTGTTTCAATGCATCTACCAAATTGAAATAATGAATGAGAAATACATATTTACCATGCCTATAAACCAGCGTGCTGTGTAGCACCGGAAAGAATCGCGGGCATCCCGGGAAAAATCAAGGGCAATTTCCGGTAAAAATCTCCTCACGCATGGGCAAGCTCCGCCACAGTGAATCAGGCTTATGGGACACTTCGTTCTCTTGTACAGCTTTACCCGATTTCTATCCTATATGCCAGGCGCCCAAGAGGGCGGCAATCGGTAACCATGGTAACTCACCAACCGGCCACATCAGAACAAGCTCCTGGCGAGGCTCGAACCTTCGACCTCCCGCACCAGTGGCGGACGCCTTACCCCTAGACCACTGGCACTGGTTATATATGGGGCATTAGCGGATTTAGAGGGGGGAGGTGAAGGGATCGACCTCCCGCACCAGTGGCGGACGCCTTACCCCTAGACCACTGGCACTGGTTATATATATGGGGCATTAGCGGATTCAGAGGGGGGAGGTGTAGGGATCGACCTCCCGCACCAGTGGCGGACGCCTTACCCCTAGACCACTGGCACTGGTTATATATATGGGGCATTAGCGGATTCAGAGGGGGGAGGTGTAGGGATCGACCTCCCGCACCAGTGGCGGACGCCTTACCCCTAGACCACTGGCACTGGTTATATATATGGGGCATTAGCGGATTCAGAGGGGGGGGGGGGGGTGTAGGGATCGACCTCCCGCACCAGTGGCGGACGCCTTACCCCTAGACCACTGGCACTGGTTATGTATATGGGGCATTAGCGGATTTAGAGGGGGGAGGTGAAGGGATCGACCTCCCGCACCAGTGGCGGACGCCTTACCCCTAGACCACTGGCACTGGTTATATATATGGGGCATTAGCTGATTCAGAGGGGGGAGGTGTAGGGATCGACCTCCCGCACCAGTGGCGGACGCCTTACCCCTAGACCACTGGCACTGTTTATATATGGAACATTAGCGGATTTAGAGGGGGGAGGTGTAGGGATCGACCTCCCACACCAGTGGCGGACGCCTTACCCCTAGACCACTGGCACTGGTTATATATATGGGGCATTAGCGGATTCAGAGGGGGGAGGTGTAGGGATCAACCTCCCGCACCAGTGGCGGACGCCTTACCCCTAGACCACTGGCACTGGTTATATATATGGGGCATTAGCGGATTTAGAGGGGGGAGGTGAAGGGATCGACCTCCCGCACCAGTGGCGGACGCCTTACCCCTAGACCACTGGCACTGGTTATATATATGGGGCATTAGCGGATTTAGAGGGGGGAGGTGTAGGGATCGACCTCCCGCACCAGTGGCGGACGCCTTACCCCTAGACCACTGGCACTGGTTATATATATGGGGCATAAGCGGATTTAGAGGGAGGTGAAGGGATCGACCTCCCGCACCAGTGGCGGACGCCTTACCCCTAGACCACTGGCACTGGTTATATATGGAACATTAGCGGATTTAGAGGGGGGAGGTGTAGGGATCGACCTCCCGCACCAGTGGCGGACGCCTTACCCCTAGACCACTGGCACTGGTTATATATGGGGCATTAGCTGATTCAGAGGGGGGAGGTGTAGGGATCGACCTCCCGCACCAGTGGCGGACGCCTTACCCTCAGACCACTGGTACTGATCATATATATGGGGCATTAGCGGATTTAGAGGGGGGAGGTGTAGGGATCGACCTCCCGCACCAGTGGCGGACGCCTTACCCCTAGACCACTGGCACTGGTTATATATATGGGGCATTAGCTGATTTAGAGGGGGGAGGTGTAGGGATCGACCTCCCGCACCAGTGGCGGACGCCTTACCCTTAGACCACTGGTACTGATCATATATATGGGGCATTAGCGGATTTAGAGGGGGGTGTGGGGTTGCACACACCACACAACCGATTTAATTGGGCACTTGAAAAAAGAAGAAGAGAAAATTAGCTCAAGTGCTAAGATTGCCCAAGTGCTAAGGTTACCAGACAATTTCGGTTGAAGCACCACAGGTGAAATATGACATTGAGATTTACCAATCAAGGTCATCCTTGTGCACTGCAATGTCACCATTATGTGTGCTGAATATATAATTTTGTATACAATTATGTAATGTCTACTTACAAGTTTTTGTCCGTAAAGGTCAATATACACATTTCAGGTCAGAGATGACCTTCCGATTTAGCCTTCACGATTGACTGTAATCAACTTCAAGGTCACCAAATGATGTACCATATATGACTTCCTATATCAGTATATGCTTATAATGCAATCCTAACCTATATGTGCAAGTGTTTTAGCGCCACAGGCCAATTTCGTGTCAGGCGTAATATTGTGATTTAGTACTCAAGGTCATCTGAGGTCAAAGACAAGGTCACCAAATGTCTTCCCATATGCTCATATTACCTTTATCTACAAGCATTCTGTCTGTAGGGACCAATTTACACATTTCATTTCCCCATGACGTTGAGATTTACACTTCAAGGTCACCTGCTGTCAACCTCAATGTCACCAAAAGATGCACCATATATGACTTCCTATATGCTTATAATACAAACCCAAGCCCTATGTTTAGGTGTTTTTGTATAGGCCCCATATGGCAATTTGTAAATATCAGCCTTTTTAGGCCTTTCCAGCCCATATATTGTGCCTTTTCAGAGATTCAAGAGAGTTTATCTTTATAAACAATGTCAAGGACCCCAACTAGCATATTTTGAAACAAAAATCTCAAGATTGGTCAGATAGTTTGTTTTTTTTCGAGAAAACAGCTAAAAACTGAATTTCGGGCCTTTTTGGACCATTTCAGGCTAAATCTGAGGTCAATCGATTGATTCAAGACACTCCATTTTTGTACACAATCTCAAGGACCCCAATTAGCATGTTTTGAAACAAAAATCTCAAATAATAACTGATCAGAAAGTTTTTGAGAAAACAGCTTTAAAACTGAAATTTAGGCCTTTTTGGGCCTTTCGAGCCTAGTTTTGGGCCTTTCAAGTGATTCAAGGCACTCCATCTTTATCATAGACATAGAGCCATTACTTCTATGTCTATGATCTCTATATACAATGTTAAGGACCCCAATAAACATGTTTTAAAACAAAAATCTCAAAACTGATCAGATAGTTTTCAAGAACATAGCACCAAGGGTGCTGTAGCTTACCGGCAATCATGAGAAACGCAGAGTATTGATTTTCCCAGCATATAAATTGTTACACTGATTTCGAACTCTAATTGTCAAAACATGTTCGTAAATATTGCTGGAAACACATTTTCTGTATGGACTATAGTACGAAATCAAATTACACATCACAAAGGTACATAAAGAGAATCTTATACGTGATTTTGAGAAAAACTGTCCGAATAGATTTAGACAGAATGGCCACCAAAGACAAAATTCATCGTTTTTGACCTTCCAAGGTCATTGAAGGTCAAATTCAAGGTCATCACTCAAACCGCAATATATGATTTCCCATCTGAATGTGCCAATACTTAGGTTCTATTTTGAAGTCTTCTATGAGTTTACTCCGCAGAGCTCCCATTATGAGGGAAAAATTGGGGGAGTCCAAAAAATTTTTCAATGGCCAAAAAAAATTTGTTTTTTGTTTTTTTTTTGCTGGAAATGGCTCAAAACGAATAGTGACTTGATTTTGGACAAAAAAATTTTTTTTTGCCGACCCGTCAAAAACTCAAAATGGCCACCACACGCAGACCAGCGATTCAAGGGCAACAAAACACATCATAGAGGTAAATAAGGGGAATCTTTTAAAACAAAAATCTCAAAACTGTTCAGACAGTTTTTGAGAAAATGGCCGCCGATGTCCAAAATTGGCCATTTTTCGTTAAAAATGGCCGCCTGTAAACTTTAAAGATACAGATGTGGACGGACGACGAACGACGGAATGTTAACGCTGGACGGACGGACGACGGATACAGCGCCATGCAAATAGGTAATCGGACCAAAGATCCCGTAACCTAAAAAGAAGAAGAAGAGAAAGCAAGGAGCTATAGGCAATGTGAGTATGCAATACATGTACTTCATGGACCAAAGCTAATATAGGTGTAATTTTCTTCGTTTGATGTTTTTATGGGGGGAGGGGGGGGGGGTGCAGCCCCCAAAAATGGGTGACTCAGAAATATGTTAAGGTGCATTTACAGCGTTACATGGGCGTACATTCTTGGGTTAATGGCCATAATGTTATTTATACAATTGAGTGTCATTAATCATTAATAAGTGTAAAGTGGCAATGTTTAGTATTTGCATGCATGTGTGGAATGAAAAAATACTTAATCAGAGCCAAAGATACCCCAGAATCAACCGTAGTACATGAAAAAAAAACTTTGCTTGATTCCTCTTATATGCTGAGGCCCCCTCCCCAGTTGTGGAAAACGCCTCAGAAAACATCTCAGAGACAGCGCCCCGAAACCCCAGATCGCATAGGCCACAGGGCTTTGCTCGCTACGCTCGATCGCACTCTCTGTCCATTTAAGATGAGAACCCCCCCCCCCCCCCTCCGCCCTATTGAAAAATCCTGGATCCGCCCCTGGCACTGGCGCCACTCCCCCCTGATTTCCCGCACTATCGGAATCCGGTATTTCTAGCTTACCGGCTCATCTGGGCCGATAAGCTATTGTCGTGGCATGTCGTCTGTTGTCCGTCGTCCGTTCGGGTCTATAATTTTTTTGACATGACGAATTTCCCAATACATTTTTCAGAACATGCCAGAACGACGTTTTTTTTTTGGCAATTTGGCGTTCATTTCGGTGTCGAAAATGGTCAGTTTGACCCAATATAAACTTTAAAGTTAATTGTCTCAAAAATGACGTGATAATTTTTTTCTCTATTTCTGTCCAAACATCCGATTTTAGGCCTTTTGTAATGTTTATAAAAAATAGTAGACCTTGAATCTCTTGAAGGACCAAAAGACAAAAATAATAAGTAATAAATATAGGCCCAAAAGACAAAAATGGGTCGAAATAATAATAATCAGATTTATTAAACAACGGTCCATGATGATAGGCAATTCTGCCTGTCTTCCCCATCCCCCGTTGAGTAACATTTTATGATTTGGAAAACACATGCACGAATGCACAAATTGTCCTCTGGGGACAGAACGCTTGTAAACAGAGCTTAGGTTTGTATTATGAGCATATAGGAAATCATATATGGTGGATGCTTTAGTGACCTTGAACTCGACCTCAAATGACCTTGAGTGGTAAACCTCAAGGTTACATCTGGCCTGAAAGGTTGGCCTTGCAGACATTAACCTGTTAGATAGACCCCGGAAAAGAGAAGCTTCAATCCTGGGTGATCCGGGGCTTTCTTGGAAGAGAAATCACATGTTGGTCACTCGACGGTCGAAACAAAGTGTTCACCCCAGACCATCCAGGGTAATCACAGACCCACCACGGACGACCAGGACCAAACATCCCGTGATGGCCGTGGAGAGCTCAGGTGGCCCCAGACTGAACTAGGACTCACCCCGGACTGTATATATAAGAGATACCCTTTCTGGATCATTATCATTGTTCTTTTGTACAGTGGTGTGTTTGAAGGAAGACGAGGTTATTCTGAGTGATCCGTAGTTGGGTTGGGATGAGTCCTGGGTAATATGTAAAGTTTGACGCCGTCTGCTATCCCGGATCCTCGCGGATAAGCCACTCACTGTGGGTCACGGCGGACGCACGCCCACTATTCCGGATCCTTGCGGATAGTCCGCTCACCGAGGGTCAGTGCGGGCGCAGTATTTACTTCAGAACGTTAACCAGGAATGTTAACCGATGGTCTGCCAGAGCCTGTGTCACACCACCCCAGGGCGAGAGACCAGTGATCACAGGGACGAGCCCTGAATCAGCACGGTCCCCTTCCTGGGCCCCCTATGAGAATTGTACCCAGGGCCCTCGCGAGCCTTAGCCGGTGAGATGGGACATGGAGCTCATGGCTGAGCCCTCCGTCGTCCTCTTGCCTTTCCAGCACTGAGACAACTCCGCTGAACAAGACGGCTTCAGAGTATTTATAACCCCCAAAGCACCAGACACGAGGGATGATGTAAGACCATTGTTACAGTACAATGGAGGGAGAGGATTAGAGGGCGTTGCTATGCAGCGCACGTGCTCCGGACACGAAGTGGCCAAAACAAGAGTAGTGTTTACTACTGCCGTGATCTTTGGGCGAAATCGCCACAATACATATACCCCGGATTACGTCGAAAGTTCAAGGATGAGCCAGGACCAACTACGGAATGTCAAGGACCTTCACGGACCCTCCCCAAGGATATAACTGATGCAATGCAAGGACATCTGCCACGTCATTAAAGCAAGGCGAAGGACATCCCCATCACTAATGCAAGGCGAGTACATCTCCCATGTGATTGACACAAGGCCAATATATCTCCCCCGTCAATGATACAAGGTGATGACATCTCCCAAGTCACTGGTGCAAGGCAAGAATATCTCCCTCATCATTGATGCAAGATGAGGTCATTTTCCCCAATACTGATGCAAGGCAAGGACATCTCTGCCGTTATTCACGCAAGGCAAAGACATTTCTGCAGTTATTGGCGCCAGGGAAGGACAACCTCCTGTTCAGATATCCCTTGAACATACTCCAAGGCATGGATGTATCCGAGTAATCCGACCAAGGGCAGGGCACCATATCTTACCACATTAACCAAGAATTGCTGATGTCCACAGGTTTGATGTGTTACCAGTGTCGTGTTGAATACGTCGCTACTGTTTTTTTATGTTCGTGGGATCAATCCACATATATCTCAATTAGGCAATATGCCACCTAAAATGTTGTGTTAGTGTGTGATGCCAAGAAATTTCAGCTCCTTCAGAGTAATGACAAAGTGACCTTATCTATGGAATTCCGGTCACGACATCAACTTGTGACTTATGCGATGTGACTTCTGACAAGTTTTTCCATATTAAACTACTGTTTAGTAAGTCACAAATCGTTGACTTGTGACTTCTATGGCGCCCCGTTCATCCCACAAAAAAGTGAAATTAATTTCATCTCATACGTATGAAACTAGACATCGTACACCCTTGGATGCATTTCAGGGTGAAGCAGGAAAAAAAACTGACTCAGGAAAAACATGACAAAGCTCCCAATGAGACCTATAAGACATTTAGGCAATTACATCTATGTGAAGGACAAACTTGATACCCCAAAGACTATCTGTCTAATGTCTGTTTGCTCTAGGTCACACAGTTTCCGTGATATGGACGAAAATGAAAAATGCCGACTCGGCAAAAAAAATTCAGGTCAAGGTCAAAGTTCATCACTAGTACCCCTTAGATATGTTTGTCTAGTGCCACGAGTATGAAAATAAAACGACGCATCATTTCCGATATCGCCGAAAACGAAAAATGATGACTCAGGAAAAGAATTTCAGATCAAGGTCAAAGTTCATCCCTAATACCCCTTAGACATATTTATCTAGGGTGACGAATCCGAAAATAACGTCCATTTCGCTCTGCGATGCACCGTTTCCGAGATATCAACGAAAACGAAAAATGCAAAGAAATGCCGACTCGGCGAAAAAATTCAAGGTCAAGGTCAAAGGTCATTCCTAATACCCCTTAGACATGTTTGTCTTGGGTAAGGAGTCCAAAAATAACGTCCATTTCGCTCTACGACGAATCATTTCCGAGATATCGCCGAAAACGAAAAATAACAACTCATGAACTCAACAAAAAAAATTAGCCCAAGGGCTAAGAAAGGTTACCGGACAATATACTGTGGCGATTTTGCCCTAAGTTCACGGCAGGTGACTGTGTAAACACATAACTCATTTATACGTCCTTTTCTGTCTTGGCCTACTCGGTTCGAGTGTGCGTTGCTTGGCGACGCTCGTGATTGTGTACACTCCAGTAAACTATAACAATGGTTTGTATACGCTGCGCGTGCTGGCTCGGCTTTCTGGTGTATTATATATACACTGGGAAACGCTCGATCGAGGAGTCCGTCCGAGAGAGAGCGGAGAGGCAGCACGCAGAGCGCGCCATGTGCTTTGCGTCCCTGTCTTTCGAGTAGAGGCCCGTGGGGGCCCTAGGGACAGATTCCATTGGGGGGCCCGGGCTGGGGGAGACGAGCTGCTGACTCGGGGGCGCAAGCCCTGTGGATCGCCAGTTCTCCCCTTTCCCGGGACGAGGTGACGGAGGCTCTGGCAGACCGTCGGGCTGGTGCAGAGTTCTATCTCTGTGACAGTGCCTTCGGCGAGACCGGCCAGCAACATGCCCACGTGTACGTGCTCCGTGGAGCCGCTCCATGGCTCCTCGGACTCTACACACGGCTACATTACCATAACGAATGTATAATGTGCATGTTGTAGATAAGATGATGATATGTGTTATGTTGTGATGTATGACGGCCGGACCCGTTCCGGATATGCGGAGCCCGTTCCGGATGTGCGGAGTCCCGTTCCGGATGTGCGGGACTCGTTCCGGAACCCGTTCCGGATGTGCGGGACCCGCTCCGGATGTGCGGAACCCGCTCCGCATGTTCTGGATCCGATCCGGAGGTGCTGTTACCTGGTTGTAGTTGTTACCGTAGAGAGCGGCGTCCTGTAGCGGGCGCCGAACTTTACATTGGTGCCGTGACCAGGATCAGTCCGACGGCGTCCCATTGCAGCCTACGGTCACCGAGTTGTAGCCCCTTCGTCCCTGGGGACTCCTTACTCCTCTGGGACTTCTCGAAAATGGTGGACAAGGAGAAAACGAAGAAAAGTAAAGATAGCGGGAGGGAAACGGGTGGTAATGTCGCGGACCACACCCGGTCGCGCGACAGCCGCCGTGAGACACCTTCGGGTGACTCCGGCGACCGGAGGGAACGTGCGGAGCCCTCCGCGGACAGAACCCAGTCTGCGGAGTCGACTCCGGCGTCCCTGACTCCGTCTCCGGACGTAGAGTCTAGCCCCGCGGGGCCGCAACAGGAGTTGTCATCAAGGCCGGGCCTTGATGTGTTAGGCGCGGTAGGCGGAGCCGGCAACGGCTCTACGCCGCGCCCGCCCAGGCCCAGAATGAGTCCGTGGCAAGCGGCACTCTTCCGTGGGACGTCTCCGGACGTCCGGAATCGAGCGCCAACTACTGCGGGCACTTCTGGACAGGCGGACCAGCAGTACCAGATGCCACTCCCGGCCGGGTGGGCTCCCTCGCGAGCCTCCGGCATGGGCTCTGGTCGGTCCGCACCGGGTGATGTGGTGGACCAGCTCGCCGACGCGCTTGGTGAGCTGGCCCCCAGAGGGCGCTATGACCGCGCCCGGTCGCCCCATCAGGGACGATCTGACCGGCGGAACCGCTCCCCTTCTCCGCAGACACGAGGCCACTCGGGGCCTTTGTCGGAGAGGGAGAGGTGGCTGATATCCGAGGCGCTTGAACACTTCAAGCAGAATCAGTCATGTCTGAGCGTCGATCCGTCGGCCGCTTATAGTTCAGGGATATCCGGGCCGCCGGCCCCTCCCTCAGTTTTACCGAGTCCGCCGGCGCCGGTGGTCCCCGCAATGGGATCCGCGCCCGCTCCGCGACTCGGGGGTACCACGTTGGCGACCGCGTCGACCGTTCCGACGGCCGGAGCGCAAGCCGCGTGGTCGGCGTACCCTGGCATGCAATATGTGCCGGGCGGGCAGTGGCAGCAGGTGGCTCCGGCCCCCAGCTACATTAGCTATGCTACCCCACCTGGAGCTTACCCAGTAAGTTCGGTGGGAGCCCCGTCCGCACCTATTCAGGGTGCGCCCATGGGAAGTATGGTTCCGGCAGCGAGCGTACCCTACCCAGCTCCTACCTCCGCGGCGGGTGGGTCTGCATCTGCGGACTCCGTCATTGGAGCGGGTGGCAGCCGCACGTTGCCTGCGTACACGGAAGACCCCGGAGCGGGATCCGCCCGTCGGTTCCGGTCCCCTAACTACCAGGGACCCGACCAGTCATCTTGGCGGAAGCGCTTTAACGGGGATAACGCCGACTTGGAGGACTATCTACTCCAAGTATGGCGCACGGCCGTGTACGAAGGATGGACCCAGGCGGAAGCCGGACACATCCTATCCGGGAGCCTAGAGGGGAAGGCTCTCCGGGTGATGCAGTGTCTGCCGGTGGGGACAGTAACTTTTGGCGAGGTTGCCCGTCAACTTCGTTTGCTGTTCACGCCGACGACCAACAGGCAGCAGTTTGAACGGGAGTTCAAAGCGCGGATCCGCCTACCGACTGAGTCCGTGACAGAGTATGCGTTTAACCTGCGCATACTCGGCCTGAGAGCTTATCCGGACATGGAAGCCAGTCGGTTTGAACCGATGCTAATCGATCAATTCATCGATGGCCAGCCATACCATTTAGCCTACGGGCTGGCCACCCATGAAAAGCGATCGATGGAGGAGGCAATTGACTCCGCCCTTGCGTTAGAGGTGGCTGTCCGTTCCAGACAGCCACCTCCGGCCCCGGCTGTCCCCACGCAAGCGGCGGCTCCGCCTCCTGCCCAAGCATCGCAGGTCACCCTGTGGCGGGCCCCGGTTTACCCGGAGCCCACCAGGGAACCTAACCCGCAGTGGGTTAGTGCGCCGGCACCCTCTGCAAGGATGCCCGCACAGGCGGCACCGGTTGCCGCGCCGTCCTCATCTCCGGATGAGTACGACTATGACGAGTATGATTTCAGCGCTGCGCAGATGATTGCGTACTGCGCTGGGATCGACACTCCGGGGCCCGCTGAATGCTGTGCGTTCACATCCGGACCAGCTCAGAACCGTCCCTGTTATTTCTGCGGAAAACAGGGACACTTTTGGCTGAAGTGTCCGGAGTTGTTGGAACGCTTGCGGGCACGCGGATACCAGGGGGTCCTCCCCAGTCCGCGCCGGAGTAACTACTCCCGGCCTGGTCCCGCGGGACAACAGGGCCGTCCCTCACGGCAGGGAAACTGAACTCGGACGTGGTGGCGACCAACACTACGTCCGAGGACAGTTGTTCCGTGGCAACGGATGCCGCCCCACCTACGGATGAACTGGACGAACCTCAAGTAGATATAACTTCTCCGGAAGTGGTCCTTGAGGATCAGTCTGGCTCGTCCGCGGCTGAGGCGGATCACGAGGACTCCGAGAATGGGCCCAGTGCGTGCGAAAGATACCGTTCAAGAAACGCACTGGTCAAGGACACTTGCTGGTACCTGCCCCTGCCACTCGGGCGGGAGCCGGTCCGGTTCCTTGTAGACTCAGGCTCGGAGGTCACCCTCATAGCCATAGGAACGTTCCGGAAGGAACCCGTGCTCCGCAACCTTGAGTTGCGGGATCCCGGTCCTTACCAGCTCTACGGGGCCGGTAACAACCGCATCCGTGTCTACGGTATCGTCGAGTTGCCTGTTACACTTGGGGACAAGGTGTATCCGACAGAGGCAATCGTCGCAGACATTGGAGCGGCCGGGATTATTGGGATGAATTTTCTTCGGGCCCACCGGGTCACCGCCAACTTCAGTGCGGGTGAGTTCCGGATGGGAGAGGACACACACTACCTCTTCCGCATGGGTCCGGCGCATTCATTCCAAATGCGGGTGGCGCGCACCACTGTGGTGCCGCCAATGAGCGAGATGATCATCGAGGCGCGGCCGCGTCGTCCCCGCATGCCCCTCGAAGGTCGTCCGTGTATAGTGCAGCCGGTGAGCAGTTTCGCCAAGGGAACTGGGCTCGTGCTGGGCGGGACTCTGGTCAAGTCCGACGCCCGCATGATGCCCCTTCTCGTGGTGAATCCCACGGACTCACCCGTTGTGCTGCGGCGCGGGTACCTAGCAGCTACAGCTGTGCCCGCGTCGTCTAGTCGTGTCATCCCCGACGATCCGGTCTGCCGCGCTGCGTGCGCGGCGGCGGCCGCCGGAGATGATCCGTTCACCCTGGCGAACCATCTGGAATCTTTGGTTCCGAAGGACCGGCTGGGTGGAGAGCAGCGCCAGGCGCTCCGCAGACTGTTGCGGCAGTATGCGGATGTGTTTATGGGTCCGGACGATGCGGTCGGCAAGACAGACGTTGCCAAACACCGCATCGACCTCCTGGACGAGCGTCCGATCAAACAACGTCTACGGCGAGCAGCGATAGTGCACCAAGAGGTCATTGACCGGGAGGTGCAGAAGATGCTCGAGCTAGACATCATCGAACCTAGTGACAGCCCCTGGGCAAGTCCTGTGGTTATGGTGAAGAAGAAGGATGGCTCGTGGAGGTTCTGCGTCGATTATCGTAAGCTTAACGATGTCACGCGGAAGGACTCATATCCTCTCCCGCACATCGAAGACACCTTCGATTCCCTGGCCGGATCGCACTACTTCTGTGCTCTGGATCTGGCCTCCGGGTATTGGCAGGTCGAGATGGAGGAGAGTGATAGGGCGAAGACTGCCTTCGTTACTAAGAACGGGCTCTACCAATTTAAGGTAATGCCGTTCGGGCTCTGTAACGCTCCAGCGACGTTCGAGCGCCTCATGGAGATGGTACTTAAAGGGTTCCTCTGGAAGCGATGTATGGTCTACATCGACGATGTCGTCGTGTATGGCCGGTCGTTCGAGGAAACCCTCACCAACCTCCAGATGGTACTCCATCGCATCCGCGGAGCAGGGCTCAAATTGAAGCCAAGTAAATGCGAACTTTTCGCGCAGGAGATCCTGTACTTGGGCTTCATGGTAACGGGCACCGGAGTTAGGCCAGATCCTAAAAAGCTAGAGGCCGTCAAGAACTGGCCTCGGCCTTGCAACGTGGCGGACGTGAGGTCCTTTTTGGGCTTCGCGAGTTACCACCGCCGGTTCGTGCGAGGCTTTGCGGAGGTTGCGCGCCCCCTTACTATCCTTACGGAAAAGGGCGCCGACTTCATCTGGTCTGAAGAGCAGGTAACTGCCTTCGCGGAACTCCGGAGGGCTTTGGCAGATGCGCCGGTGCTGCGGCACCCTCGTCCGGATTGCGAGTTCATCCTAGACACTGACGCGAGTAACTTTGCACTCGGCGGTGTCCTCTCGCAGATCGTGGACGGGCAGGAGCGGGTAGTAGCTTATGCGAGTGTGGCTCTCAGCCGCTCTCAAATGAACTACTGTACCACGCACCGCGAGTTGCTCGCGGTTGTTACTATGACCAAGCGCTTCCGGCACTATCTGTTGGGACGCCATTTCCGCTTGCGGACCGACCACGGTTCGCTGAGATGGCTCCTCAACTATAGTGAGGCCGACGGCTTGGTGGCCCGGTGGCTCGTCAAACTCCAAGAGTATGACATGAAAATTGAGCACCGCGCCGGTAAGTTGCACGGCAACGCGGACGGCTTGTCCCGTTGTCATAAGTGCAAGAATCCTGGCTGTGCAGGGATGGCTCCATTCCAGCACGCCGCGGATTCTTCCTCAGACTCGGAAGTGGACCTTCCGGGGAGACCGCAGGCCGCCGCCCCCTCTAACAACACGGCGGCCGGAGCAGCAGGAGTTCACTCCCGCGCGAGGACCCGCCGTTACCGGCGTTGGCGTCCCGCGTTTGAAGCGGAGGTGCGGCTCAGCTCCAGCGAGTCTTCCTCAAGTCCGGCGGTGTACTCCTCGTGGGTACCCTCGTCCACGGACGAGTCTGAGTATGAGCGGTCCTTACCCCCTGTGGTGATGGCCGCTGCGGCGCAGTCGGACGCGTCGGATGAGGGGCCTAATTACCTAGGTGGCTACTCTCCGGCGCAGCTGGCTGCGAAGCAGAGAGCTGACAGTGCTCTGGCACCGGTAATCCAAGCCCTTGAGGCCGGCCAGAAACCCTCTAAGGATGAGCGGAAAACCTACAGGGAGGAGACCCAGTCTCTCATCTCCCAGTGGGAAAGGCTCTCCTTGAGGGATGGCCTCTTGTACCGGCGCTATGAGCCACCGACTCCACTGCCTCCTATATGGCAGTTGGTGCTTCCGGCGGAGCTGCGGAAAGAAGTACTCCACCAGTTGCATGACCTCCGGGTGACCGGTCACTTGGGAATCCGGAGGACCGTCCATAGGCTACAACAGCGCTTTCATTGGCCTGGTAGCAGTTTGGACGTGCAACGGTGGTGCGCAGCCTGCCCACGGTGTCAAGCTCGGAAAGGAGTTCCGGCTCCTGGCCGCCACCCCTTAACCACGGTTAAGGCTGGCGCGCCGTTTGATCGGATAGCTTTGGATATACTGGATACCCATCGGGTCACCCCGCGTGGTTTCCGGTACATCCTGGTGATTTCCGACTATTTCACCAAATATACCGACGCGTACCCGCTGCGCCGCCAGACTGCGGACGAGGTAGCTCGGTTGCTGGTAAATAGATGGGTGGTGTACCATGGCGTACCTAAGCAGGTACACTCGGATCAGGGCACGCAATTTGAAAGCAACCTGTTCCGGGGCCTAGCACAGATGCTGGGCAGTACCAAGGTCCGGACCACCCCTTACAGGCCCCAGTCTGATGGCCAGGTCGAACGCTTCAATCGATCGGTCCTCAATATGCTGGCGGCCTTTGTGAATGACCGTGCGAATGATTGGGATGACCACCTCCCGTACGTCTTAATGGCGTACCGGTCGTCGGTCCACTCCTCGACCGGAGTTACGCCGCACGCGATGTTGTACGGCCGGGAGCTAAATCTGCCCGTGGATATCATGTATCCAACTGCGGCAGAGACCGGCGCGGTACCTCAGTGCGGTCCGGAGTACGTGGAGTGGGTTCGCCGTGCCCTGGCGAACGCTCATGATTTCGCGCGGGCGCGCCTTGACAAGTCCGCTATCCGGCAGAAACGAGCCTATGATGCCCATGCTAAGGCTAGGCCCGCTTTCGCGGAAGGCGACAAGGTGCGCTACTATTACCCACCGCTTAAGCAAGGTAACAAGTTTGCTAAGCCGTGGATAGGGCCGTTTACAGTGCTTAAGAGGGTTACGGACGTGGACTACCGGATCCGGAGGGACTCCGACCCGGACAGGGTTCTGGTGGTTCACATAGATAACCTGAAGAAGTACGAAAGCCCGCTTGTCATGGATCCGCTAATTCAAGATGCGGAACCGGATGATGCTCCCGTATGGGATCCGTCCGGTCAGCATCCGCGGACTCCGGACGAGCGTGTACGCCGTATGGTGGGTCTTCCGGACCTCTCTGACCCGTCGGATGACGGTCCGGACGACTTTGAACCAGATCTCGGCGATCCGCAGGTACCCCCGCTCCCTCCACCACCTGCGGATGACGGGCGGCCACGCCGTAAACCTCGTGCGCCGTCCCGGTATGGGTGGGATTAACGTTCCGCCCATGCGGATGCGTCTGCGGTATCCATCTATCACACCAGGGATGGATTTTAGGTCGTTCCGTGAGGATCCGCACGACTTTCCTCCGTGAGCGGTCACTTTGTGGCTATCTCCGGAGTTGAGGGTCCGCGGATATCTTTGCGTCGTAACGCCTCCGCTCCGCATCCGCCCTCCTGTAGTTTCCAGCGCCAGGGACGTGCGGATGGCCTGTCCGCACATTGTGGACGGCTGTCCGGCGTAATCCGCCACACGGTTACGCTGGCCGGACGAATTTTGTGATTCGGCCGGACGCCCCTGGTCCCGGAACAACCTCTTATGTGGCCAGACTGAGGTTGGGATTTACGTCCGCTACGGGAGAAGCGCCTTCCCACGGATTTGGGAACTGGCTACTGGACGCGGGGATAGCATCCGGATGTGAGGACTGATGTCCGCGGTTCGTCCGCGTGACTCGTCCGGCGTCCGGACGCTTTAAGATGACGCACTTCGGTGTAGTTATCCCCCGTGCGCCACTACTGTAATTGCGGTTATAGTAGTTTAAGGTTTCTACGGCAGGAAACCGTTTACCATTATTTATAATGGACCGGCTGTTAAGTCCGCGCGTGCGGACCAGCCGCGGCAGTGGGGGACGCTCATTTTCGTCCGGATCGCACCTTATAATACGCGGTCCGGCCGGGATGACCGGATTCCCGGCCCCTTTCTAAGAAGGGGGTCGTATTGTACATGCGCAGCATGCTTTGTGGCTTTTAATCCCTATCATTGTCATTGGATAAGGTCAATATGCCAAATTTATGGTGGGCGTTCGTTCTGGACTCCGTCCGCGGGCAGTTCCGGACGTCCGCCGGCTATTGATTTCATCATGTTAGGGATCCTCTAGATTGGGCGCCGGCATGACGGGCACGTTCCCCCTAGCCATAGGGGCTACGGACCATGCCGGCTCCGCGTCTAATCTATTGGTTCCGCGCTCCGGTAGTCGTTTGGATTGGCTCTGGGTTGGACCGTACACCGCTCCGCGGTCGGGCTGTACGTTGGGGTTGCTAGTGGGCGGGTCGCTACCGCCCATAGGGCGCCCAATTGTCTGTCCGGACGTCATGGGTATGTCCGATCGCCCTGTAAGCGTACCAGCGGCTATGGGGAGTGATTTTGTTTATTTTCCATCTCACCTTATTATTTAGTGAGTGGATTATATAAGCCACAAGTGTGCGGCATGTCTCTGGAGAATTCTGTTCTTGCTCGATTAATGACACAATTGAGACAAGTATGTGAAATTTCCTTTCCGGTGCAATAGAGAGTAAGAAATCGGGAGATTTCCGCTCTCGAAAGA
Source organism: Terebella lapidaria (assembly GCA_949152475.1). NCBI lineage: Eukaryota > Metazoa > Annelida > Polychaeta > Terebellida > Terebellidae > Terebella > Terebella lapidaria. The sequence goes on along the minus strand of OX424557.1, from coordinate 41,732,523 downwards.
GGGGTATAAGGAGTTGCGCTAATTTTGACAGTGACGGATTGATGTGCATATTCGAAAAGACTGGAGAATGACAATTTATTGTTGTTTTCGTCTGACATAATCGTAACAACCACAAGTTAGTGGTTACTGTCAATTTTAAGCCCAATTTCTACCTTGCTGTGTGATTAATTTTACGTCATTGACCGCCGCTGCGGACGCTAAAGCGAATGACTAATCTTAATTACAATATATATTTGCAAGGTCCCCCGGGATAGAAATACATTTTCTACCTGTATACATGGAGTGTGAGGAGTCACCGGAGGGAAATGATTGTTTCCGCATGAGTTTATAGTGTTTGAATTTTGGTTCGAGCAATGTGTCATTTTGGCCGGGGACAGAGTTTTCAGTGACTCCGCGTGCGCTGCTACGCGTGTAGAATAGCTGTCAACATTTGTTACATGTATATTTATACAACAATGTCGAACCCGGATTATTTATTTAATCTCCAGATGTGTAGCGCATTTGTTATGTGCCATTCGTGTTTCGTCCGCTGCTGCAGCGCTGGGTCCTAACGGATCCGCGTGGCCGGTGTTCGAGATGCGAGTGTTTTTGCCGGTGGTGAATTCCCCGTGCGAGCCGTGTTGGGGATGTGCTGATGGACGGGTGTCCGCATTCGTTTGTGGATGTCCGCCTGTCTGCGCGTCTCTACACTGGCCTGCCCGGGTAGTAGTACGCCGATACCGGCAGTCAGTGCGGCTTGCCGCATTGGCTATTGTTGCTGTCTGCGACAGCTGTCCGCAGGTGTATGTATGTCTGTCAGGCATATGTATGTCCGTGCGGACAAGCCGGAGCTGCTTCCGCGGCTCCGCCCTGCCTCAGATCCGTCCTGCGGGTCTGAGGTGCCGGTCGGTAGGGCGGCCGGCAACCCCTTTTTAGAGGTACTACCACTTTTGATCACTCGGTGTGTCGTTTTACAAAATTTCTAAATTTAAAGTTTTAACCTTAAAGATCTTCCAAAGACTCGGCACACCGTCCCTTTCGGCTGGATGACCTTCCAAGGTCACCACACCTTTTTGGACTACCTCGGTCGAAATTTTAGCTTGTTTATGAGGATTTATTCAAAATTGCAGAGCGTGTTATAGTTTACTCCGTAAGTCCAGGGGTCGTTCCCCATTCTTCCAAAAGGGACTCTTAAAGTCCTAGTCTGTTGCGCCGTGACTTCTGGGTACCGTTCACCTTGCTTCCTTCGGTCCGCCATGCGATGCTTCCGTCGTGTTTCGGGAGTTTTGGGCGTGGGCGGAGCATGTTTGGGACCAACATTGTAAGAAGGGGGTAATGTGGCGATTTTGCCCTAAGTTCACGGCAGGTGACTGTGTAAACACATAACTCATTTATACGTCCTTTTCTGTCTTGGCCTACTCGGTTCGAGTGTGCGTTGCTTGGCGACGCTCGTGATTGTGTACACTCCAGTAAACTATAACAATGGTTTGTATACGCTGCGCGTGCTGGCTCGGCTTTCTGGTGTATTATATATACACTGGGAAACGCTCGATCGAGGAGTCTGTCCGAGAGAGAGCGGAGAGGCAGCACGCAGAGCGCGCCATGTGCTTTGCGTCCCTGTCTTTCGAGTAGAGGCCCGTGGGGGCCCTAGGGACAGATTCCATTGGGGGGCCCGGGCTGGGGGAGACGAGCTGCTGACTCGGGGGCGCAAGCCCTGTGGATCGCCAGTTCTCCCCTTTCCCGGGACGAGGTGACGGAGGCTCTGGCAGACCGTCGGGCTGGTGCAGAGTTCTATCTCTGTGACAGTGCCTTCGGCGAGACCGGCCAGCAACATGCCCACGTGTACGTGCTCCGTGGAGCCGCTCCATGGCTCCTCGGACTCTACACACGGCTACATTACCATAACGAATGTATAATGTGCATACATGTAGATAAGATGATGATATGTGTTATGTTGTGATGTATGACGGCCGGACCCGTTCCGGATATGCGGAGCCCGTTCCGGATGTGCGGAGTCCCGTTCCGGATGTGCGGGACTCGTTCCGGAACCCGTTCCGGATGTGCGGGACCCGCTCCGGATGTGCGGAACCCGCTCCGCATGTTCTGGATCCGATCCGGAGGTGCTGTTACCTGGTTGTAGTTGTTACCGTAGAGAGCGGCGTCCTGTAGCGGGCGCCGAACTTTACAATACATTTTAGATATTAGCCTTTTGTCCAGTGACCTTGAAAATAAAGTCACTGATAAGTTCAAGGCCATGAAATTTTCAACAAATATATCACTTCTAGTATGTCCACAATAAATTCCTCAGCTGTAAAGTCGATAATAAGTGAGACATTAGCCATTCTGTGATGTGACCTTGAAAATGAGGTCAAAGTTCAAGTTCAAGGTCATGAAAATATTCAGTATATATCATTCCTCTATATTCGCAATTGATTCCTATGCTGTAAATGTAAGTATCAATCTATTACCACCAATACAATCAGATTTTGATGATGCCAATAAGAAACGTAAAATACTACATTTTGCAATAGAAACAAACAAAGCCCGACCAAATGGTTTATCCAAAGACACACTGGCGTCTTCAGGGGCAGACAATGTGTTAAATGTAGTTGTTTCTACTGTACACCAGATGGAATTAGTATACAACTGCCAAACAACCTATGAAAATAATTTAGAAATCCGAATCTAACCTCATGGAATAGATACATGACAAGTACAAAAGTACCCAATCACAAGCCCGAAGGCTACTGAGTTGATGGTATCCTCGGGGACAGATTTAACGTCCGCCAGCAGTGACACCGACTCAGTGGTATAAATGTAAGTATCAATCTATTACCACCAATACAATCAAATTTTGATGACGCCAATAAGAAACGTAAAATACAACATTTTGCAATAGAAACAAAGCCCGACCAAATAGTGTTTCCAAAGACACACTAGCGTCATCAGGGGCAGATGTAAAGATGATAATAAGCGACATATTAGCCATTTTGTTCTCTGACCTTGAAAATGAGATCAAAGGTCAAATTCTAGATCACCAAAATATTCAGCATACATCATTTCCTATATGTTCACTATGGACCCCTAAGCTGTAAATTTGATAATAAGCGAGATATAAGCCATTTTGTATTCTGACCTTGAAAATAAAATGACTAACCTTGAAATTTAGGTCAAGGGTCAAATTCAAAGTCACTAGAATATTCAGCATATATCATTTCCTATATGTTCACAATTGATTCCTAAGCTGCAAAGTTGCTAATAAGCAAGATATTGGCCATTTTGTCCTGTGACCTTGAAAATGAGGTCAAAGGTCAAATTCAAGGTCACGAGAATATTCAGCATATATCATTTCCTATATGTTCACAATTGATTTCTAAGCTGTAAAGTCGATAATAAAGCAAGATATTAGCCATTTTGTGCTTTGACCTAGAAAATGAGGTCAAAGGTCAGATTCAAGGTCATGAGAATAATCGGCCGATATCATTTCCTATATGTCCACAATTGATATCTGAGCTGGAAAGTCCATAATAAGTGAGATATTAGCCATTTTGTGCTTTGACCTTGAAAAGGAGGTCAAAGGTCAAATTCAAGGTCATCAGAATATTCAGCATATATCATTTCCTATATGCCCACAATTGATTTCTAAGCTGTGAAGTCGATAATAAGCGAGATATTAGTCATTTTGTGCTTTGACCTTGAAAATGAGGTGAAAGGTCAAATTTGAGGTCACGAGAATATTCGACTGATATCATTTCCTATATGTCCACAATTGATATCTAAGCTGTAAAGTCTATAATAAGTGAGATATTAGCCATTTTGTGCTTTGACCTTGAAAATGAGGTCAAAGGTCAAATTCAAGGTCATGAGGATTTTCAGCAGATATCATTTCCTATATGTCCACAATTGATTCCTAGTCTCTAATCTCAATACTAAGTGGGATATTAGGCATAACGTGTCCCATTATGAAGCATAGGAGAATTTAACATGGGAATGTCCCATTTGGGCCGAGTTTGGGCCCAAAATGGCCCACTTCGAGCGATTCAAGGGCAACGAAACTTATGCACATGATAGGGGTATATATGAGGAGTGTTATGCATCAATAAGAAAAAAAGTTACTGAACAGATTTTGAGAAAACTGCCGCCAAAGTCCAAAATTGGCGATTTTTCCACGAAAACGGCCGCCATTTTGAAAGAAATGCGAAAATCAAAAAACAAAAATATACCTCCCTCTCGAAATATTTTTAGGCATTTTTGTGCAAAATTTCAGAGATTCGACCGTAAACAAAAAAGATAAAAATGTGGACGACGGACGACGACGACGACGGACGCAACGCCATGCCAATAACCTTTGGTCCGCTAACCTAAAAATTAGCCCAAAGGCTAAGATAGGTTACCGGACGATTTTGGTTTGGCCATGGCAGCATTGGCAGGTAACAGACCTTGAGATTTACCAATCAAGGTTCGCAGTGTAAACATATGACCTTGGGATTTACCAATCAAGGTCATCCGTATGAACTTCGATGTAACCATTACATGTGTGTGCGGCATTTGATATTCTATATGTTGGGTGGAATCGTTTAGGCCGCTCAGGTCAATTTACACATTCCAAGTCAGACATTTGGCACTCAAGGTCATCTGACGTCAAGTTCAAGGTCATCATTAGTTGTGTCATATATGTCTTCCTATATGTTCATAATGCAAACAGGAGCTCTATCTGCAAGCATTTCATCTACAAAGGCAAATCTGGGCATTTTTTGACCCCAAAATGGCTGTTTTGACCTTTCAAGGTCATCCAAGGTCAAATTCAAGGTCACCACACAAGTCGCCATATATGACTTCCGATTTGAAGGTGCCAATTTCTAAGCTCTATCTTCAAGCGTTCTATGAGTACAGTCCTGACAGCTCCCATTATGAAGGAAAAAAGTGCCGAAAATGTTCTAAGTCCAAAATTTTTTTCAAAGGGTGAAATTTTTTTTTTGCCTAGAAATGGCCCAAAATGGATAGTAATGTTATTTGGGGCGAAAAAAATTTTTTTCGCCGACTCGTCAAAAATTCAAAATGGCCGCCACACTGAGATCGGCGATTCAAGGGCAACAAAACTTATACACGTCGCAGAGGTATATAAGAGGAATCTTTTTAAGCAAAAATCTCAAAACTGATCAGAGAGTTTTTGAGAAAATACAGACCAGGTGCAAATTTGAGCGTTTTTCGACCCAAAAATGGCTGTTTTGACCTTTCAAGGTCATCCAAGGTCAAATTCAAGGTCACCACACAAGTCGCCATATATGACTTCCCATTTGAAAGTGCCAATTTCTAAGCTCTATCTTCAAGCGTTCTATGAGTACAGTCCGGACAGCTCCCATTATCACAGTAGGAACCCCACTACCGTAACGCGACGTTACGGTAGTAAGGGACGATGGCGGCGTGCGAGTAGCTCGATTGGGTTTCTTGAGATTATCGTTTCTAGTACACATGTCACTCTTGTTCAATAGTGCGCTTTGGTACTTCTTAACGTTACGCATCTAATGGTGAAAGTTATTTTGGTGATATCACCCTCAGTTAGTCAGAAAATATAAAATAGAAATCGGCTGCATATTACCGTAACGTCACATCGGGAGATGCCGGGTACTACCATAACGCCAAGTGTGTACTACCGTAAGGTTAACGTAAAGCTTTCATTCTCTATTTCTATATATGTATCTTGCAATGTTTCAACCAAATATTTCGATAAAAAAAAACCAGAACCCATGATATGGGTGAGGAGGTACAGTTGTGTGTTATGTTGTGTGACTGTTTTTGTATAGATCTAATAATATGTAATATATACCGGTGGCTACTGCAAATTTGTTGACGTGGTTTGTATTGCACGCCCTCTTCTGGAGAAACCATTTATGCATCTAGCAGGGTCAATGTTTTGATCACCCTAATGGTCAGCTCGTATGAGCATTGATATATTTCAGCCATATTTGATTTACTCTTAGACATTTGAAATATTCATACCAGTCCGATCTACTTGCTTAATGTAGATGGATGACATAATTTGTAGCTTTCTGTAAAATGCACATTATTCTCACAATAAAAACAATTAATGCGTAGCACGAATAAAGGAATGTTCACTTGCTTTTGTTTGCACTATGTTCTGATAACGGCAAGTCAAACGTACCTTAAACATTTTGAAGGTAAATTCAAAGGCCATCTAGGTGATATCGAGGTGGAGATTACTACCGGGCACAGTTTGTGGAAGAAAAATTGTCTATAGTCACTAGGTGTTGAGGTTGGAGGTCACTCTGCTGTCGAAATCCCAGATAGTCCGAAGGTGCAGCTGCACCCCGATGAAACTTGGTTTGCATGGGAAATTCCCAAATATATTGTCCCTACCTCGTGGTAAACTATCTACATACATATTACAACAATATCGCCACTATCCATTCTTAACCGGAGTCATATATTATGATCCAATAAAAATAAAATGCATTTTGAAGTATGGGTTCAAACATGCGTTACGGTAGTACTTGAAATTTGAAAATTGGCGTTACGGTAGTGGGCGACTAACGTTACCGTAGTAATCGTCGCAAACTTCAAACCGTTTTTGCTCAGGAATCGATCAAATTTACGGCTCGATTACTCTGCCGCAACATGAAGTATATCTCGCAATTCGCCTCATGTATGTGTTATAGAAAAATCATGCCTAACACCTAGTTTATCTAGAAGAAACTTTGCGAAGCTACCGACCTTCCGCCATCATCCGTACTACCGTAACGTCGCGTTACGGTAGTGGGGTTCATACAGTGATTATGAAGGGAAAAAGTGCGGAAAATTTTCTAAGTCCAAAATTTTTTTCAAAGGGTGAAAATTTTTTTTTTGCTCTAGAAATGGCCCAAAATGAATAGTAATGCGATCTGGGGCGAAAAAATTTTTTTTCGCCGACCCGCCAAAAATTCAAAATGGCCGCCACACGAAAACCGGCAGATTTAGGGCAACCAAACTTATACATATCACAGAGGTATATGAGGGGAATCTTTTGAAACCAAAAACTCAAAACTGATCAGACAGTTTTTGAGAAAATGGCCGTCAAAGTCCAAAATTCAGCGTTTTTCGACAAAAACGGCCGCCATTTTGAAAAAAATGTGAAAATCAAAAAACAAAAAAATACCTCCTTCTCAAAATATTTTTAGGCATTTTTGTGCAAAATTTCAGAAAGATTCGATTGTTAACTTTAAAGATAAAAATGTTAACGCCGGACGGACGGACGGACGGACGGACGGGTGAACGGATGGGCGTTACGGGCGGACCCAATGTTAAATTTCCTATCTTAACTTTCCCCATAAGTCCTGAAAAAATCCCCATAAGACCGCACTTTTGGCTTAAACTGTGGTTGTGGGGCGTTTTCAGCTTTATTCCCCCTAAGAAATCCCCAAAACTCCGTTCCGTTTGCCCGGATGGACGGACGGACGGACGGACGGACGGACGACGGACGCAACGCCATGCCAATAGGTTATCGGACCAAAGGTCCGGTAACCTAAAAATTAGCCCAATGGGCTAGTAAGGTTACCGGAGAAATATACAGAGTTAAGCCGAGAAAGTTGAAAGTCAAATTCAAGGTGACCACTGAAATCGCCATATCTCTAGCCGTGAAAATGGGATCAAAGGTTAAATTCTAGATCACCAAACTATTCAGCATACATCATTTCCTATATGTTCACTATGGACTCCTAAGCTGTAAATTTGATAATAAGCGAGATATAAGCCATTTTGTAATCTGACTTTGAAAATAAAATGACTGACCTTGAAATTTAGGTCAAAGGTCAAATTCAATATCATTAAAATATTCAGAATATATCATTTCCTATATGTTCACAATTGATTCCTAAGCTGTAAAGTCGCTAATAAGCAAGATATTGGCCATTTTGTCCTGTGACCTTGAAAATGAGGTCAAAGGTCAAATTCAAGGTCACGAGAATATTCAGCATATATCATTTCCCATATGTTCACAATTGATTCCTAAGCTGTAAAGTCGGTAATAAGCGAGATATCAGCAATTTTGTCCTGTGACCTTGGAAATGAGGTCAAAGGTCAAATTCAAGGTCATGAGAATATTCTGCGTATATCATTTCCTATATGTTCACAATTGATTCCTAAGCTGTAAAGTCGATAATAAGCGAGATCTTAGCCATTTTGTCATGTGACCTTGGAAATGAGGTCAAAGGTCAAATTCAAGGTCATGAGAATTTTCAGCATATATCATTTCCTATATGTTCACAATTGATTTCTAAGCTGTTAAGTCGCTGATAAGCAAGATATTGGCCATTTTGTCCTGTGACCTTGAAAATGAGGTCAAAGGTCAAATTCAAGGTCACGAGAATTTTCAGCATATATCATTTCCTATATGTTCACAATTGATTCCTAAGCTGTAAAGTCGCTAATAAGCAAGATATTGGCCAATTTGTCCTGTGACCTTGAAAATGAGGTCAAAGATCAAATTCAAGGTCATGAGAATATTCAGCATATATCATTTCCTATATGTTCACAATTGATTCCTAAGCTGTAAAGTCGATAATAAGCGAGATATTAGCAATTTTGTCCTGTGACCTTGGAAATGAGGTCAGGGTCAAATTCAAGGTCATGAAAATATTCAGCATATATCATTTCCTATATGTTCACAATTGATTCCTAAACTGTAAAGTCGATAATAAGCGAGATATTAGAAATTTTGTCATGTGACCTTGAAAATGAGGTCAAAGGTCAAATTCAAGGTCACGAGAATATTCAGCATATATCATTTCCTATATGTTCACAATTGATTCCTAAGCTGTAAAGTCGATAATAAGCGAGATATTAGCCATTTTGTCCTGTGACCTTGAAAATGAGGTCAAAGGTCAAATTCAAGGTCACGAGAATTTTCAGCATATATCATTTCCTATATGTTCACAATCGATTCCTAAGCTGTAAAGTCGCTAATAAGCAAGATATTGGCCATTTTGTCCTGTGACCTTGAAAATGAGGTCAAAGCTCAAATTCAAGGCCACGAGAATATTCAGCATATATCATTTCCTATATGTTCACCATTGATTCCTAAGCTGTAAAGTCGATAATAAGCGAGATATTAGCAATTTTGTCTGGCGACCTTGGAAATGAGGTCAAAGGTCAAATTCAAGGTCACAAAAATATTCAGCATATATCATTTCCTATATGTTGACAATTGATTCCTAAACTGTAAAGTCGATAATAAGCGAGATATTAGCCATTTTGTCATGTGACCTTGAAAATGAGGTCAAAGGTCAAATTCAAGGTCACAAGAATATTCAGCATATATCATTTCCTATATGTTCACAACTGATTCCTAAGCTGTAAAGTCGATAATAAGCGAGATATTAGCCATTTTGTCCTGTGACCTTGAAAATGAGGTCAAAAGTCAAATTCAAGGTCACGAGAATATTCAGCATATATCATTTCCTATATGTTCACAATTGATTCCTAAGCCGTAAAGTCGATAATAATCGAGATATTAGCCATTTTGTCCTGTTACCTTGAAAATGAGGTCAAAGGTCAAATTCAAGGTCACGAGAATTTTCAGCATATATCATTTCCTATATGTTCACAATCGATTCCTAAGCTGTAAAGTCGCTAATAAGCAAGATATTGGCCATTTTGTCCTGTGACCTTGAAAATGAGGTCAAAGCTCAAATTCAAGGCCACGAGAATATTCAGCATATATCATTTCCTATATGTTCACAATTGATTCCTAAGCTGTAAAGTCGATAATAAGCGAGATATTAGCAATTTTGTCCTGCGACCTTGGAAATGAGGTCAAAGGTCAAATTCAAGGTCACGAAAATATTCAGCATATATCATTTCCTATATGTTCACAATTGATTCCTAAACTGTAAAGTCGATAATAAGCGAGATATTAGCCATTTTGTCATGTGACCTTGAAATCGAGGTCAAAGGTAAAATTCAAGGTCACAAGAATATTCAGCATATATCATTTCCTATATGTTCACAACTGATTCCTAAGCTGTAAAGTCGATAATAAGCGAGATATTAGCCATTTTGTCCTGTGACCTTGAAAATGAGGTCAAAAGTCAAATTTAAGGTCACGAGAATATTCAGCATATATCATTTCCTATATGTCCACAATTGATTCCTAGTCTCTAATCTCAATATTAAGTGAGATATTAGGCTTAATGTGTCCCATTATAAAGCATAGGAGAATTTAACATGGGAAAGTCCCATTTGGGCTGAGTTTGGGCCCAAAATGGCCCACTTCGAGCGATTCAAGGGTAACGAAATTTATACATGTCACAGGGGTACATAGGAGGAGTGTCATGCATCAATAAGAAAAAAAGTTACTGAACAGATTTTGAGAAAACGACCGTCGAAGTCCAAAATTGGCCATTTTTCGACGAAAACGGCCGCTCTGACCTTGAAACCAAGGTCAGAGGTCAAATTCAAGGTCACGACAATATTCAGCATATATCATTTCCTATATGTCCACAATTGATTCCTAGTCTCTAATCTCAATATTAAGTGAGATATTAGGCTTTAATGTGTCCCATTATAAAGCATAGGAGAATTTAACATGGGAAAGTCCCATTTGGGCCGAGTTTGGGCCAAAATGGCCCACTTCGAGCGATTCAAGCGCAACGAAATTTATAGACATCATAGAAGTACATATGAGGAGTTTTATGTATCAAAGAGAAAAAAAGTTACTGAACAGATTTTGAGAAAATGGCCGCCAAAGTCCAAAATCAGGCCTTTTTCGTCGAAAATGGCCGCCATTTTGAAGAAAAAGCGAAAATCAAAAAACTAAAAAATACCTCCTTCTTGAATTATTTTTAAGTATTTTTCTGCAAAATTTCAGAAAAATTCGCCCGTAAACAAAAAAGATAAAAATGTGGACGACGACGACGACGGACGACGGACGCCATGCCAATAGGTTATCGGACCATAGGTCCGGTAACCTAAAATGGCCGCCAAAGTCCAAAATTGGCCGATTTTCGACAAAAACGGCCGCCATTTTGAAAAAATTGCGAAAATCAAAAAACTAAAAAATACCTCTTCTTGAATTCTTTTTGTGCATTTTTGTGCAAAATTTCAGAAAGATTGGTCCGTAAACAAAAAAGATAAAAATGTGGACGCCGCCGACGCCGGACGCCGGACGCAACGCCATGCCAATAGGTTCCGGTAACCTAAAAAGTAAAATTTTTTTTTGGCTATTAAAATTTTTTTTGAAAATTTCACCCAATTTTTTCTTCATAATGGGAGCTGTGCTGAGTAAACTCATAGAACACTTGAAGATAGAGCCTAAGTATTGGCACATTCAAATGGGAAATCATATACTGCGGTTTGAATGATGACCTTGAATTTGATCTTCAACTAGACGTCAAGGCCTAAAGATGCCTTGGAGACATTTCGGTGTTAGGACTAATTCGTAATATTTAAAACATGTTTGCCACGAGCTCTATGACACACCGTTTGCTAGATATTGACGAAAATGAAAAATGTCGAAAAATGCCGACTCGGCAAAAAAATTTCGGGTCAAGGTCAAAGTTCATCTGTAATACCCCTTAGACATGTTTCCCTGGAGCCACGTTTCGCTCTACGACACACCGTTTCCGAGATATCGACGAAAACGAAAAAAATCCGATTCGGCAAAAAAATTTCGGGTCAAGGTCAAAGTTCATCCATAAAGCCCCTTAGACCTGTTTGTCTAGAGCGACGAGTCCGAAAATAACGTCCGTTTCGCTCTTTGATGCACCGTTTGGCCATGGCAGCATTGGCAGGTAACAGACCTTGAGATTTACTAATCAAGGTTCGCAGTATGAACATATGACCTTGAGATTTACCAATCAAGATCATCTGTGTGAACTTCGATGTCACCACTACATGTATGTGTGCGGCATTTGATATTCTATATGTTCATAATACAAAGATATATCTGGGTGGAATCGTTTAGGCCGCTCAAGTCAATTTACACATTCCGAGTCAGACATTTGGCACTCAAGGTCATCTGACGTCAAGTTCAAGGTCAAAATTAGTTGTGCCATATATGTCTTCCTATATGTGCATAATGCAAACATAAGCTCTATCTGCAAGCATTTCATCTATAGAGGCAAATCTGGGCATTTTTTGACCCCAAAATGGCTGTTTTGACCTTTCAATGTCATCGAAGGTCAAATTCAAGGTCACCACACAAGTCGCCATATATGACTTCCCATTTGAAAGTGCTAATTTCTAAGCTCTATCTTCAAGCGTTATTATGAGTACAGTCCTGACAGCTCCCATTATGAAGGAAAAAAGTGCCAAAAATTTTCTAAGTCCAAATTTTTTTCAAAGGGTGAAAAATTTTTTTTGCCCTAGAAATGGCCCAAAATGGATAGTAATGTGATTTGGGGCAAAAAAAAAATTTTTTGCCGACCCGACAAAAATTCAAAATGGCCGCCACACGGAAACCGGCGAATTTAGGGCAACCAAACTTATACATATCACAGAGGTATATGAGGGGAATCTTTTGAAACCAAAAACTCAAAACTGATCAGACAGTTTTTGAGAAAATGGCCGTCAAAGTCCAAAATTGAGCGTTTTTCGACAAAAACGGCCGCCATTTTGAAAAAAATGTGAAAATCAAAAAAATACCTACTTCTCAAAATATTTTTAGGCATTTTTGTGCAAAATTTCAGAAAGATTCGATCGTTAATTTTAAAGATAAAAATGTTAACGCCGGACGAACGGACGGACGGACGGGCAGACGGAACGGACTTACGGGCCTTTCCCATGTTAAATTTCCTATCTCGACTGGCCCCTAAAATTGCAAAACTGGCCCCTAAAATCTAACTTTTGGCCTAAACCATGGTTAGGGGCCGTTTTCAGCTTTTCCCAGGCCCCCAACTCCGTTCCGTTAGCCCGGACGGACGGACGACGGACGCAACCCCATGCCAATAGGTTATCGGACCAAAGGTCCGGTAACCTAAAATTCAGGTCAATGTCAAGTTCATCCATAATACCCCTTAGACATGTTTATCTAGGGTGATGAATCCGAAAATAACGTCCATTTCGCTCTACGATGCACCGTTTCCGAGATATCGACGAAAACGAAAAATGCCGACTCGGCGAAAAAATTCAAGGTCAAGGTCAAAGGTCAATCCTAATACCCCTTAGACATGTTTGTCTAGGGCGAGGAGCCCAAAAATAACGTTCGTTTCGCTCTACGATGCATCATTTCCGAGATATCGCCGAAAACGAAAAATGACGAGTCAGCAAAAAAATTTCAGCTCAAGGTCAAAGTTTGTCCATAATACCCCTTAGACATGTTTGTATAGGAATCCGAAAATAACACCCGTTTCACTCTACAACGCACCGTTTCCGAGATATCGACGAAAACGAAAAATGCCGACTCAGCAGAAAAATTCAAAGTCAAGGTCAAAGGTTATCCCTAATACCCATTAGACATGTTTGTCAATGGCGACGAGTCCGAAAATAACGTCTGTTTCACTTTATGACGCACCGAAAACGAAAGGTCAAAGTTCACCCTAATACCCTTTAGACATGTTTGTCTAGGGCGACAAGTCTGAAAATAACGTCCGTTTCACTCTATGATGCACTGTTTCTGAGATATCAACGAAAACGAAAAATGCCGACTCAGCAAAAAAAATTCAGGTCAAGGTCAAAGTTCATCCCTAATACCCCTTAGACATGTTTGGCTAGGGCGACGAGTCCGAAAATAATGTCTGTTTCGCTTTATGACGCACAGTTTCCGAGATATGCACGGAACCTCAAGGATGACTGGGCAAAAACTCTTTCGACCTCTAGGTCAAAGGTCGTTTGACGGATTGATGCCAAAATCAATAGGGTTCTTCCTTGTTGGCATATGAACCTTCATGCAATTTCTGCAGCCATTGCCCGCATACTTTTTGATTTATCGGGCAAACGGAACGGAGTTATGGGGATTTCTTAGGGGGAATAAAGCTGAAAACGCCCCACAACCACAGTTTAAGCCAAAAGTGCGGTCTTATGGGGATTTTTTCAGGACTTATGGGGAAAGTTAAGATAGGAAATTTAACATTGGGTCCGCCCGTAACGCCCATCCGTTCACCCGTCCGTGCAGAAACACATCGACATGGATTTCATCCTCACGGACCTCATGGACCATGGATCCGGCTGAATAACAGTAGGGTTCTTCCACATGATGTGTCTGACCCATGCTGAAAATTTGGCGAAGATACATAAAGGCAAACTAAAGTTATCGGTCGTAAAACCCGAACGGGGCGCTATAGATTTGCGACTAGGGATTCCATACTAAACAGTAGTTTAATATGGAAAAGCAACTCGGAAGTCACAAGTTGATGTCGTGACCGAAATTTCCAAGCCTTGGAAAAGTCCAAATGTGACATTCTCGTATTGTTCCTCTTCCAGAGAATATAAGATGGTTTCAGATATCAGCTCACGGAGGCATGACCTTACAGAACATAATATATACTGATTTACATGTAGATTGGGAAATCTGTTTTCCTCGAGATATGTTGTGATGTAATTTCTCTTTATTTTTTCGATTATCTCGATGAAATGTGACGCGAGTCCTACTAGTTCATTGCTATTGCGTGATTCTTTGTGAATTTGATTGGCATAGTTGGAATGGAAACACTCATTCTAGAGTTGATGGCCAGATGGTTTCCTAGAGGTTCAATTTCATGTAGAATGCCTCTGATCAACTGAACCAAAAGCAGATGTCGCAGAGATATTTTCAATCATCAATGGCACTGATTACCAGATCGTGGTCTTACTCGAAGTACAAGACCACAAACTCTCAACGTATACCGATACTCCAACATCTTTAGTTGGCGGGAAGATGGCACTGGACTTGGGTCAGTTGTCCCTGGAAGTGTTGTATACACGTATAGAGGTATAATGTGCAGACACCGAGTCGGGTGTCACTGTTGATGATAGAGTTGATAGGGTCAGTTTATTAGAGGACTCATACTAATACTAGTTTTGTGTATAATCTAAATGACCACCGATGTTCAGATTAAAGAAAACAAATATAAACAGAAGTATGTATGATGCATTTTTGGTGACAGAGTAAGATGTGATATTTACACTGAAATGCAGTGTCATATTTTGATCAATATCCAGCTGTATGAAGATGGCCACATAATACTGAAGCGAAGTTATCTTCTGGGCATACATTTTTGCTCGAGAAAAATGATTATAATCTAGTTTTGAGTCACACCATGCACGTGTGGAACTTACACATTGTAATATTTTTGGGATAATGATTTCTTATTCATTCCAAGGTTTTTTCATTCCAACAGGCTTAAAAATGAAAATCCAGAGGCAATCCATAGTATTCTACAGGCTTTACATGCTTTAGGGAAATCCAAAGTATGCCAGGTTGATATACAGTGTGCATATGTACCCAGTTCTCAAATGTTTAACACCAGTGGAACATTAAATAATATCACTTTATTTGCTACATAACAGTTGTTTGCCCAACAAACAAATGTCAGACAGAACAAATTCATATCATACATGCACAAAGGCAATGGATGAACAAAACAACTGTGTATTATATCAGGAGTAGTTACCGGTAGTCATATCTGTCTTCCATTTCACATAAATCTTTAAAAAGCAAAGATTTGTGCATCCTAAAATACACTCTTAATTTCATATGCTCAGTGTGTTGTGTCTCTATTCAACAAAATTGAAACCATGTGTTTTCCAGAACGCATAATTTTTTTTTTTCATTTTCTAGTAAAGATTGGGAAAATCTGACCCATTTGACAGTTATAAGCACTATTATTTCAGCACTTATTATCCAACTAGTGTAAGATATAATACTAGAGGTTCTGTGTTACCCTAATCACTCACTGGATTCACTCACTCTGAATACAATAGCAATGCATAAGACTCATTGAATTTAATGTCTGAAAATCTTGCACATAACTAGACCATCGCCTAGGAAAACAGTTTCAAAATCATGCATCGGTACATTAATAGTTCACTATACTGTATGATTTTGGTTCACCAAAATTACTCGACTATAACTCCAACATGAATTATTCATATGGTAACATAGACCTTCATGTCAGTAACAACTGAAGACACCAAGATACAACAAAATACAATAAAGGTATCATAAATAATTTTACAGGTATCTACACATTATTCAATCAGCCATGCCTAGTAGCACGCAGTCGAACCGGTAAATCTACATACCGGTAAATATCATAGACACTGAATGCTGCAGTAATTCGGTACATAAAGTCATGAACTACATATGAATATCATAATGTCAACTAATATTACGAATGTGTAAAACAGACATTTTTCTCTATTTGTTTGCATAATATATTCTCACTAATCTAGTCAGCTGTTCCACACTTCTACACATACTGTATACAATTGTACATTCAATCAAAGAAAAGTCCACAACAAACCCCTGACACACCGGCATCACTCATACACTCATGAATACAACAACAAAGTCAATCAACATAATCAGATAATCGGTACATAATCAACATACACAGATGGCACAATCCTGCTGACTGTGGAAATTTTTTCCTCTTTTCATGATGAGACCCGATTAACTTTTCAAGAAATTGAAAGTAATGCAAACTTCATATCATATGCATCAAGACAGAAGATATGATGGATATGAAACACTCACATCCCCACGATGTTCTACCCTAATGCACACTAATGAATACTAGAACCTTGGAATCAAATCACACAGAACCAATACCAAAGGACACAATGCTGCCATCAAGTACTTGCTGTGCCACTACCAGCCTCTACCATGCTGATACACCGTGAATACCGTACCACTGCCAGTACACATACACACGTACAGCGCTCAGTACACAAACAGCTCCGGGAACTTCATCTCGTACAGAGGAATGGGTTGTTCGTCGGAGCGTGACTTGCGAGGCGTACCGCCAGGACTCTCGGGGGTGATCATGTCCAGGATCTCCTCCAGCTTGTCTTGTAGCTCACTCGACTGTAACACACAGTCACAAGTCAAGTTATGTATATACAATATCCATGTTGGGGGAACATGAATCACAAACAATATTCACGTACGGCTTGGGAGCAGTGATGATTATGAGGGACCTCAGACTCATTACCTTGGCTTCAGATCTAGCCACGATTTCGTCAAAGTCGCCAGTCTTGAAAGTGTTGTAAATCTTCTTCTGTTCCAGTTCCTCCTGCTCTTTGGCCCGAGGGTTGTTTTCTGACAGAACAATAAGTTTGGAGTGGTTGAGAGAAAGGGGCACACCACCCAGAAACATACTTATACACATTACACACCACCCAGCAACATACTTATACACGTTACACACCACACAGCAACATACTTATACACATTACACACCACACAGCAACATACTTATACACATTACACACCACCCAGCAACATACTTATACACATTACACACCACCCAGCAACATACTTATACACATTACACACCACACAGCAACATACTTATACACATTACACACCACCCAGCAACATACTTATACACATTACACACCACCCAGCAACATACTTATACACATTACACACCACCCAGCAACATACTTATACACATTACACACCACCCAGCAACATACTTATACACATTACACACCACCCAGCAACATACTTATATACATTACACACCACCCAGCAACATACTTATACATCTTTTTAAAACTCATGCCAGGAAATCAATCTGCTGATTTCGCAGAATACTGTAAACTTATCTCATATTACCTTTTACTCAAGAGGAAGTGGATAATTTTTACACATTAGCAAATAACATATAGTCCTTAATTTAATGTGTACTGACTCCGTCATACATTATTACGAATGAGTCTGCAGTTACACACAAAAATGAAAAACTCGTGCAACAGTTTCGTGTAACCATGGAAAAACAAAGAACATGATGGTGTGTGCTGTGTAGCTCACGGTAACACGAGACACTAATCGCCTGCACAACAATGCCTCGTACCCAGGGGACTTGGGGCAACAAAGCGATTATTGATATTATCTTACCTAAAACTTTCTTCAGGGCCTCGAACGTTACTTCCTCAGCTGGTGATTTCTGTGAGAGCGGAGGTGTTTACAGGTGATTAGAAAGCATACACTGGCAATCCTGTATGTTACACAGTAAAACGATGGCTTGGTTCTAAGTTCAGCTGGTTTAATGTGTGCCAGTAATTCTCTAGTACAGAACTGACATTTATAACCTGATAGCATAATTATATTCCTGGTTCACAAATGTTGTAGGCACCTTCTCTTCCACCCAGATATCAAAAGTTCTAACTATTAAACATGTCAAAATCACAGTTATCTAGCAGCAGTTCTGGGAAATCTGCCACGTGCAGATTGCTACATTCAATTTGCATAATAGGTGTGTAACCATACACCCAAGCCACGATTCGATACATTTTAATGTTAGTGAATGTTTCAATGGATAGAAGAAATAGTTATCTAACAAATGTCATTGTTTGTTTTGAGCTTTTTATTAGGATGTCATGCTGTGATTGGAGTTCACTATAGAAAATTGAATGGACCTTTAACAACATAAACATAAGCTATATATATATATATATATAAATTATCTGGCACTGGCATGCCTTTAGAGAATCTAAAGCTTTTAGATTCTGGAAAGATGATCATAAACTAGACGCTTCCGATCGCCTACGACCGCTTGGGTGTATCCGCCGTAGCCCTATCATCTCTGTTGCCCCAAATATATCGCTGTCAATTGTGAAAAACTAGAGTAAGGGCTAAAAAAGATTACCAGAGAAATGTTAAATCTCAAGTCACAACTGTTTTCTTTTCCCCACCAAAATTGCTGCACTGATTTTCCGAGGTTATTGAAGGTCAAATTCAAAATCACCACTGAAATCTCTTTATATGAATTTCCATTCGACATGTTTGATAAAATAACGAAAATACAGATAGATCAATCTTTTCACCTATTTATATTTCAACTCAGAATATTTTACAAACTTGGTTCCAAGTTGAAATTCAAAGTAAAATTTGACCAAAAATGCATTTCAAGATGACAAAATTGGAGCTAGATTGAACTTCTCACCATAAGTTATATTTCGATCCATAATACATGTATGTGCCAAACATGGTTTCAAGTTGAAATTCAAAGTAAAAGGTAATCAAAACTGCATTTCAAGATGACAAAATTGGAGCCAAATCAAACTTTTCGTCATGAGCTATATTTTAACTCATAATACCTGCCCAACTTGATTTCAAGTTGAAATTCAAACTAAAAGTTTACCAAAACTGCATTTTAAGATGACGAAATTGGACCCAGATCAAACTTTTCGCCATGAGTTATATTTCAACTCATAATATGTGCCAAACTTGGTATTAAGTTGAAATTCAATGTAAAAGTTGACCAAAACTGCATTTCAAGATGACGAAATTGGAGCCAGATAGAACTTTTCGTCATAAGTTATATTTTAACTCATAATATGTGCCAAACTTGGTTTCAAGTTGAAATTCAAGCTAAAAGTTTACCAAAACTGCATTTCAAGATGAAGAAATTGGAGCCAGATCGAACTTTCCATCATAAGTTATATTTTAACTCATAATATGTGCCAAACTTGGTTTCAAGTTGAAATTCAAACTAAAAATTGACCAAAACTGCATTTCAAGATGACGAAAATGGAGCCAAATCGAACTTTTCACCATAAGTTATATTTCGACTCATAATATGTGCCAAACATGCTTTCAAGTTGAAATTCAAAGTAAAAGTTGACCAAAACTGCATTTCAAGATGACAAAATTGGAGCCAGATCGAATTTTTCACCATAAGTTATATTTTAACTCATAATTTGAGCCAAACATGGTCTCAAGTTGAAATTCAAAGTAAAAGTTGATCAATGTTTTCATAAAAAGCTATTGTGATCAATAATAGACTTAACTAGCAAAAAAATAATGTTGACTTATTTGGTCACAGCCATAAAATCTCTACTGGACAAAGCCTTCACCTTGTTGAGCCCAATAATAAATATTTCTTGTCTTAACTATTTTCATTGTCGTCACTTATAGACTTAACATGTAAAAATAAAGTTAACTTATTCGGTTACACCCAGAAATTTCTACCGGACAAAACCTTAACCTTGTTGAGCTCAATAATAATTGTTTCTCATCTTAACTATTTTTATTGAGGTCAATAATAGACTTAACTAGCAAAAAAAATGTTAACTTATTTGGTTACAGACATAAAATGTCTACTGGACAGAATCTTTACCTTGTTGAGCCCAATGATAAATATTTCTTGTCTTAACTATTTTTATTGTAGTCAATAATAGACTAAACTAGTAAAAATAATGTTAACTTATTCAGTACACCCATGAAATCTGTACTGGACATACTTTCACCTTGTTGAGCTTAATAATAAATATTTCTCATCTTAACTATTTTTATTGTGGTCAATAATAGACTTAACTATTTTTATTGTGGTCAATAATAGACTTAACTAGTGAAAATAATGTTAACTTATTCAGTTACACCAATGAAATTTGTACTGGACAAAACATTTACCTTGTTGAGGTTAATAATAAATATTTCTTGTCTTAACTATTTTTATTGTGGTCAATAATAGACTTAACTATTAAAAATAATGTTAACTTATTCAGTTACACCCATGAAATTTGTACTGGACAAAACCTTTACCTTGTTGAGCTTAATAATAAACGTTTCTCGTCTTAACTATTTTTATTGTGGACAATAATAGACTTAACTAATAGAACTAATGTTAACTTATTCAGTAATATTGTCCTGTTTTCACTGGAAACTTCAGTTCTCCATTCTGAACAAGAAACCAGTGTCATTACCTTCCACTGTACAGGCTATTGGAATGATCGTACATGTCAAAATGGATATTTCAAAATTCTGTAATAAGTTAGGCTGTTAACATATTAATATGTATATGATCATTCTAAAAAACGATTGGTTTCGTGTGACAGCCCTTCCCAACAACACTTCCAAATATTATCGAGATTCGTCAAAAATTGCCATCTGTAGAGCGTTCACAAGCCATGTGTCTCAAACAGGCTGTTTTCAATGCAAAATGTGTCCCCAAACGACCAATTCAGTTGCCACGGCAACCAAAATCGATTGGTGTCGGGATCTTACCATAATATATGTGCCTGCGAAAAATAATGGTGATCGGGTGAGAATTGCGGCCTATAGCGCGTTCACAAGCCATGTGTCTCAAACAGGCTGTTTTCAATGCAAAATGTGTCCCCAAACGACCAATTCAGTTGCCACGGCAACCAAAATCGATTGGTGTCGGGATCTTACCATTATATATGTGCCTGCAAAAAATAATGGTGATCGGATGAGAATTGCGGCCTGTAGCGCGTTCACAAGAAAATCTCTGCGGACGCGGACACGGACGCGGACACGGACGCGGACGCGGACGCGGACGACGAAGCCAAATCCATAGTATCCGCCGAACTTTGTTCGGGGGATACAATAATATTTATTTTGGGGCGACCAACTGGTCAAAGTGTCAAATTACATTTATTTTTTACATTCGTTTATTTTTTTATTTTCAAACTGTCAAATTATATTTATTTTCATATTCCGCCTCCCGACCCAAATTTTTCTTGTTAAAAATCTGTAAACCAGTTAATCAAATAACTATGGCCTAATACAAGTATACAAACAATTCTCAGTGCCTCAAGGCTGTGTAGATGACACGTACCCTGCTGGAAGCTGGTGTGGACGCTGCGCTGTCCAGCTCCAGACTAATTGAATGAATGTCGCTCGTACTCTTGCTCAGGTCCACCGAGTCTGAAACACGATGCCACACCATGTCACAAAATAAATACCTGCCATGTGATGTCACAGCATCAACACGGTCAGCTAATTGTTAAACTATATTTTGCTGTACTGGGTTATTCAATAAGCAAGCTGACAGTGACTACACTACTGTATAGTTTCATTAGTCTGAGAGGTGAGTACTCTGCACTTGGGGTCAAATCTGCCTGAACATTACCAGAAGAAATGTGTAAACTCATGTGGTTTTAGATATAGTTTTCTGAAACCAGTAATCAAATTCATACACTACCCACATAGGTATGGTATCATCACTTATACATTCTGTCATGCGCCACACATTGATTTTTGCTAACACATCGTCCCTTCATGACACAAAGCTCTACAATCAAGATCAGCCTAATACACATAATGTAAAGTATCTAACATGCTACAGTCACATGTGTGAATATACGTTAGTGTTGGGAATTGAAATCTTTGACCATGTTTGATGATTGAAATTTTTTTTCAATCAATCATCGATATTACTTGAAACCTAATTGTACATACAATCACATTATTTTGCTTGCCCTGATG
Source organism: Terebella lapidaria (assembly GCA_949152475.1). NCBI lineage: Eukaryota > Metazoa > Annelida > Polychaeta > Terebellida > Terebellidae > Terebella > Terebella lapidaria. The sequence goes on along the minus strand of OX424557.1, from coordinate 41,710,175 downwards.
TCCGAAACAAAAAATCAAGGACAATTACCATTTCTTTGTCCTGTTCGAATTTGGTCATCAAGCCCACCATTCAGGTATTTTTTACAAACACCATCGAAAAGAGACGAAAACAGACAAGTTTCCTGGATCTCGAAGTTATGGGAGGATGTTATGATAAAAAAAAATTTATGGTCATGTTTGATTCGAATAATTCATTTTTCAAAAACATAATCGATGATTTAGTTGAACACAGTTTCGATCAATCATCAAAGACAATCGATGATTGATCCCATCACTAATATACGTACATGCAACTACATATAATATCCACCATGACAAAGAAGAATTGTTGGCCTAATACCCGATGACTTTAGCTGGGCACACCAAAATTACACAAGACCATTGGTCTCCTGTATTTCTGATCACACATATTTCCAAATAGTATTCTCTTATTATGGAAGCGAGTGACAAGTGTCCCAAACACGCTTGACAAATTGATCAAAATAATGCTTTCAATCATGAAATCAGCCTTAGAAGATGGTAATTTATAATAAGAAGCAAGCTTTGAGAACTGACTGTTGAGAACTAACAGACAGTAATTTCTACTCAAGCTTACAGAACACATTATTTCTAATTCCTACGAAACAGGTAAATCACATTGCATCTAAACACACGGTACATTAATTCTGCACTATAAATTAGATGAAACATCACTATGAACGAGTCTTAGAAACAAACATCTCAACACAAATATACAGCTCTATGTTACCATGGTTACCATTACGCCTCAGGTCTGTCAGCACAATCAAGAAACAGAACGCAAACAGGATTATAAACATGACAGAGCATGTAAGAGAGAGGGAGAGAGACAAAATGAGATAACCCCAAAACCGTTATCATTATATTGGCACACTGCATGATGCACAATGCCTTGATATCTTCAGGATGGATGAACTTCTATCAATTCATAAACTAATATTTAGGCAGTACAATCATACAAGCTACGATTACATATTGTACCACAGAGCCCCCATCCTGAAGTACCTTGGCATTGGCACATCCAAATAATCTTACCATACCATCCCATACCAAACAATTGACCTATCCCAAATCCAACTTGTCCGAGTCTTTTTACATTTTCGACTTAATCTGCAAAACGTTACTATTGGCCAAAGAGAAGTTTGTGAAACTCGGACAACTTTTTGGGGCATTTGGGATAGGTCAAATACACGTACACTTAACTAGACTGTAAGAATCAATGCAGCAATGGGCCTTTAGAAGCCAACAACACACTTACATGCCCCACTTAGTACAGAATAGTCTGTGAGAATGGAAGTACAGAAATCTGTTATGTTCATAAGCAAACTACATTGTTGGATAAGGTATATGTAATTTGTACAGAAAACTTCCTGGAAGCTACATGATATACAAATCACAGTTTATCCTCACAAGGACAATTATGTCACCAAATCATGCAAATAGCTACGTAGCCTGCAGTTAATAATCAAGTTTTATAGCTAATGTTTTTCCTAACATACTGGTAAGCAAGTCATCCAATAATTTTACCACAAGTTGGTTTTCTGGTCGGTGCATCAATAGTTATGAAATATGTATGGCAAGAGGAATTTCCAAGAAATACACCAAATTAAATTGGCTTGTTAGATTACTTTGACACACGATGGTACAAATTACCTGGGTTCTAATTTCAACAATGGTAGGATGGAGACAATTTTACAACATCACTGAAAAGATGCTGGCCTATATTTTACGAAATAAATATTTGTGTCAGTGCACTAAGAACTCATGACTCATGATTCAATTTCAGACTATTTACTGACAGTAGAATGACTTGGATGTAACTTGAAACAACTGGCACAAAGCTCTGTGATTTGAAATCCTACAGACTGCCACAGTCTGTCTGTATATTGTGTGTGTGAAGGATCTAGACTGCTCAGCCCAACCTTATACCACGCCCTGAGCAACCTCACACTTGTATCTGGTATATTTACCAAGTCCTGTCGGTTTGGCCACGAAGGGCGTCGTGAGCCGGGACGAGTCGTGACCGGTGCTGGTGAGGGACTCGCTCAGTACACTCGCGTCAAACAAACACGAGGTCGGCACGCCGCTGGAGCTCGGGTAACTGTGCGGGGACACGCGGACATCATGCAAAACATTAGAATCCACACACAATACGTTACAACACAAGATTTAATACCAGGGGTTACAAAGTGTCAGCCAGTCTCCCATGGACAGCTAGGAACCACGCTAGCATGCGACAAAAATGATATTGATTAATAGTGAGAGTAAATCAGACAATTTATTTAGCACATTTCATCAGAGACACATAAGATCTATGTATTTCAGATTTCCACGAGTCTCTCCATCAGCCCGAGGTCCACTGGTCACGGGGGTCAAACTGATTATGTCAAGAAAGAAGAACGATACGACAGGCAAACAAGGAATTCTATACTAATATCCTAATTAAGTCTGAAAGGAATATAACTCAGTGTAACATTAAACAGAACTCATGCTTCACCAAGAATTTCCCCAAGCTGTTAGACGGCTGAATATTGCTGAAACTTCTACCAGTAGTTTTTGAAGAAGGCAGTTATCATGGCTATATGTTAGCTGTCGGTTGTGGACAGAATCGGGGTGTGGGTATGATGTGATGGGGTTCTGGAGTCACTCAGTTTGAAGATGAGGTGTCACACTCGCTGGTGACGCTGTGTCGACAGTCTTACGTTTACGTAGCGTCGAGAGAAAGAGGGACAGCCGAGTCGGCTCAAGGCGTTTTTCCTCCTCCACAATGTCGCAGATCCGACATCGGTTGAACATAATGTACTGTGTGAGGTACCGGGACGCCTCGGGGCTGTAAGCAGGCAGCAGGTACAAGTTTACAAGCTCGTGGCTGGGCAGGGGCAGAACCTGGGGGTCTTGATATGGTCTTGTAGATATATATCATAAGCATGATAAGGACATAAGAAAAGTTTATCATGGATAGTTTGGATACTGACAGAACATGTACTGTTTACATTTATATTATTGGACTTTCATCAACAACCTTATAACCAAACACCACCATAAATTAGTTGATAAACTCCTAATATCCCAGATCAAGTAAACAAAATGTTAAAAAATCCTGAAAATATTATCCTGGTATATTTTAAAACTTTCATGCTTGGGAATTCCATCCTGAAAAGTGACTGAACTGGCCTTATATCATGCAAGCTTAGATTTAGTAATATATGGAATGATATTAAACAGGCTCTTGTACTGTGTGTCAAAATTTGTCTGGAAGTTCATGCATTGCAAATTTGCAAGCTACATGACCTAAACATGGAACCATACATCTGTACTCATGCACAAGCCAGGATCTTATACATCAAAGCACCAAATGGTAAACAAATTTAGTGCTATTATGTTAAGTGAATGGCTTACATTCCACTTTTCATAATTGCCTAATATATTACAACAACATATTCACAAAGAAACCAAAGTATTTTTTATGCTATTTTGATCAAGCTACTTGTATATGTATAGAGTATGAGGAAGAATTATTCACACATGCATGCTAAACTTGTAAGAACAATAGTTATCAGGGGGTGCTCAAATGATAAAGTCTATGTCCAAGATCTCACTCAAAATTTCAAATGAATTTCTCTCTTACAAAACTTACTGAGAACAGGTAAGAGAAACTCTCAAATATTCTACATTCTGCAATAAGCTGTATATCTGGCGGATATGATCACATGCTATTAGCCCTGTATTGAGCGATAAGTTGAGATTATTTCCTAGGGGCTGAAACACCAGTACAAGAGCCTGTGTGAGAGGGGGGAGGGCCCGGAGGGGGTACGGTATATTGGTATCAGAATGAAAAACTTGCTAGCAAAATGACAAGGCTTAAGTAGCAAAGATCACCTTTGGTCGGGGTTGCCCCACTCTCCCTTCGGGTACCTGGCAACAGCAACAAAACCAAGCTGTACCCACAGGATCACCACCAGACAGATCACAGACTAATCTATCCAAGCGGCGGTAATCATAGAGCATCTCTACAGGTTCTACCACCCACTCATCTTACATGCTGCTATTACAGACCATTGTAAACTAGTAAACAATACACCTTACACACCATGGAACATGTAATTACAGATGTCAGAAAGTTTGATTTCAACAGCAAACTGATGGAAACTAGACGTCAAGGCCAGGAAATGCCTTGGAGGCATTTCAGTTTGAAGTATCAGCATCCGGCACATCTATCACATATGGTGGATAGATACGACAACGTGATTGACAGCAACACATTGAATGAATATAGTTTAACAAGAAAAGTTAGGGTGTCAAAATGCACTGCATTGTAGGGGAACCACATATTACTGCAGAGCAGTTCATTTCTGAAAATACTCAGAATACTTTTATGTAGCTAACTTTAGCAATTATTGTATCTTTTTCATCTGCCTGTATCCCCATGAATGTATTCATTTATTTGTGGTCCAGGGTGAAAAAATATTGTGAAAACTATTGGGAGTGAATATACATAATGAAGGTCTTAATACCTGTTCATCTTCCTTGCATGCACTTCTGAATATCTGGTCCAATGTGAGCGTATTTCGATCAGATAAAAACTCAGTAAGTTTAATGTCAATAACACTTACGACTTTGATGTGTTGGTCCTGTTGAATGCTACATCTGGTAGATAAAAACTGGCTTCTTTCTTACGCATTTCAATCACCTGACAAATATATATAGATCTCTAGATAAATTGCACATCTAGAAACATACAGTACTTGTGAAAATTTGACCAGGAAACATGTCACTAGTTAGTAGACAATACACGTGGTATGAGCAATGTAACTAGTAATTGATTGCTATGGTTACCTGGGAGATGTGCCGGCACAGGGCTGGGATAGCAGTCAGTTGACTAATGAGATTCAGGTACGCAGCAACTACCGCGTGTATTGCACATTTGTGAGTAATTGGCAGCTCCGAACTCAACGCCATTTGCTGAAAAATATTCAATAATGCCCATCACAGTTCGGTAATAGTTTCTATTATCATGTTCATGTATAGATCATTTACTCTGAAACACAGTGTACTAGCATGTGGATTATACCTGTGTACTGAATCTAATGACCTGTTGCCATGGTAACCCATGCATATGCTGACTTACAATGATTGTGTCTTGTTGCGATGAATAAACATGTTTCAAGTTACAATGACTGTGCCATGTTGCCATGGTTACCTGTATGCTGAGTTTTATAACAGTTGTGCCATGTTTCCATGGTTACCTGTTTGCTGAGTTATAAAAGTTGTGACATGTTTCCATTGTTATCTGTTTGCTGAGTTACAACAGTTATGGTTACCTGTTTGCTGAGTTACAACAGTTATGCCATGTTGCCATGGTTACCTGTTTGCTGAGTTACAACAGTTATGCCATGTTTCCATGGTTACCTGTTTGCTGAGTTTCATAAGTTGTGCCATGTTTCCATGGTTACCTGTTTGCTGAGTTGCAACTGGTTTCTCAGGTTGCCATGGTTACCTGCATGATGAATTACAACAGTTATGCCATATTGTCATGGTTACCTGTATGCCCAGTGCCAGGTTGAGGAGCTCCATGAGCACCTCGTCTCCCCCGAGCTCAATACAGAGCAGGGCCATTGTACAGTACTGCGTGTTGTCATGGTTACCTGTATGCCCAGTGCCAGGTTGAGTAGCTCCATGAGCACCTCGTCTCCCCCGAGCTCAATACAGAGCAGGGCCATTGTACAGTACTGCGTGTTGTCATGGTTACCTGTATGCCCAGTGCCAGGTTGAGTAGCTCCATGAGCACCTCGTCTCCCCCGAGCTCAATACAGAGCAGGGCCATTGTACAGTACTGCGTGTTGTCATGGTTACCTGTATGCCCAGCGCCAGGTTGATTAGCTCCATGAGCACCTCGTCTCCCCCGAGCTCAATACAGAGCAGGGCCATTGTACAGTACTGCGTGTTGTCATGGTTACCTGTATGCCCAGTGCCAGGTTGAGGAGCTCCATGAGCACCTCGTCTCCCCCGAGCTTAATACAGAGCAGGGCCATTGTACAGTACTGCGTGTTGTCATGGTTACCTGTATGCCCAGTGCCAGGTTGAGGAGCTCCATGAGCACCTCGTCTCCCCCGAGCTCAATACAGAGCAGGGCCATTGTACAGTACAGCATGTTGTCTTAGTTACCTGTATGCCCAGTGCCAGGTTGAGTAGCTCCATGAGCACCTCGTCTCCCCCGAGCTCAATACAGAGCAGGGCCATTGTACAGTACTGCGTGTTGTCATGGTTACCTGTATGCCCAGTGCCAGGTTGAGTAGCTTCATGAGCACCTCGTCTCCCCCGAGCTCGATACATAGCAGGCCATGGTAGAGTACTGCATGTTGTCATGGTTACCTGTATGCCCAGTGCCAGGTTGAGTAGCTTCATGAGCACCTCATCTCCCACGAGCTCAATACAGAGCATGGTCATTGTACAGTACAGCATATTGTCATAGTTACCTGTATGCAAAGTGCCAGGTTGAGTAGCTCCATGAGCACCTCGTCTCCCCCGAGCTCAATACAGAGCATGGTCATTGTACAGTACAGCATGTTGTCATGGTTACCTGTATGCCCAGTGCCAGGTTGAGTAGCTCCATGAGCACCTCGTCTCCCCCGAGCTCAATACAGAGCATGGTCATTGTACAGTACAGCATATTGTCATGGTTACCTGTATGCCCAGTGCCAGGTTGAGTAGCTCCATGAGCACCTCGTCTCCCCCGAGCTCAATACAGAGCATGGTCATTGTACAGTACAGCATATTGTCATGGTTACCTGTATGCCCAGTGCCAGGTTGAGTAGCTCCATGAGCACCTCGTCTCCCCCGAGCTCAATACAGAGCATGGTCATTGTACAGAACAGTGTGTTGTCATGGTTACCTGTATGCCCAGTGCCAGGTTGAGTAGCTCCATGAGCACCTCGTCTCCCCCGAGCTCAATACAGAGCAGGGCCATTGTACAGTACTGCGTGTTGTCATGGTTACCTGTATGCCCAGTGCCAGGTTGAGTAGCTCCATGAGCACCTCGTCTCCCCCGAGCTCAATACAGAGCAGGGCCATTGTACAGTACAGCATGTTGTCATGGTTACCTGTATGCCCAGTGCCAGGTTGAGTAGCTCCATGAGCACCTCGTCTCCCCCGAGCTCAATACAGAGCAGGGCCATTGTACAGTACAGCATGTTGTCATGGTTACCTGTATGCCCAGTGCCAGGTTGAGTAGCTCCATGAGCACCTCGTCTCCCCCGAGCTCAATACAGAGCAGGGCCATCGTACAGTACAGCGCCTCAAAATTGTCAACGTGATTGTTGGACATCTGCATGTTCTCATACAGATGCCAATAGAATAGCGAGCCATTCTGAATCACAATAAATCGAACACATACACTGAGACAACATTGGAAAACTTTAAGTGGTATTCATGGTATTTGTGAGATTCGTTGGGAGCAGAGTATAACAACTACCCGTACTAGTACTTGGTGAGCTCAATTGCCAATTGCTTGGATAGCCACCAAAGGTTAAGATTTCAATTTTTTTAAAAGATCATTTTCATCACATACAACTCAGTGTCAGGAACTGATTTGCACGAGCCTTCACCTTTCTATTCAATTTAAACCGGAAAGTTTACTCACCTTTTTCATGAACATGATATCTTGTCTGGGGGCCTTCTCCACAGTGAGATCAAGCTCAGAGATATCTTCAGGGATTCTGTCCAAAAACAAAGTCTGTTGGTCAAAGGTCAATTTACTAGAATGCAATTCAAAAATCTAAATGTTGGCTCAAATGGAGTGAGACGAAACCTGATACATGACATAATAGTCAAAACAGGTCAAACTAGTCTATATTATTACATGCAATTTTTTTTGCAAATTTCCTGACTAGACAATTGAAAATTGATATTATTGCATAACCTGCTTCTTCCTGCACATGTCTGAACACTGTTATGTCAGATGAGCACAGAAATCAAATGTCATTCAATAGTTACAGGTACAAACTATCCATTAGTGGACCCTGCAATATGCATTTGAAACTCGATCCTCGACATCGGCCTACCGAACAGTTCTGAGTTTCCGCAGGTTGCTATGACGATCTAGCAATGTATGAATGATTTCCTGGACGATACGGCGAATTCCTGCATCGCGGTTCAACGACATCCTCAGCAGCGGCTCCAGGAAGGCTTGGGGGAATGCGTTTGTCATCAGTACTGGTACATACTTGGTGGCAACCTGTAAATACACGATAAACACACACACTACATCAATGCTTGAATGCAAGGGAAACGATTTTCATAATAGTTCCTTGTAATAAACAAGAAGAAACAAAGGGTAGAATTATTTATCCCGAGTCTTACCTTCAGCAGCGTTTTCATCAGCATGGTCTGAAGAAGGACGGCTTTGGCATTGCTGTGAATGGAGTATACTCATGGATAACATATCAAGGTCAAAGCTGTTCATGATCTGCCCCACTAACCCCAAGCTGTTGAGTACTCTGGCAAAGCTTCTTTTCGAAGATTTAACAAGCTATGAACATACCTGGTCTCGTCGTCGGTTGGCAGTGGAACTTTACCCATCACAAACATCATGATTTCAATCTTCTGGTAGTCTGGCAAATTATTGGCAAATTCTCCTGCAAGTGACGTTCATATCAATATAAGCCTCAACACAAAATCATGATATTTGTAATCCACGGAGCAGTAGTTCTAGAACATACCTATAGTGTTGATTATAGCTTCCTGGAAGTGTATCTCATCAGCTTTCTGTTCTGGACTCTCAATGTCGGCGTCAACAGACAAGCGTAAATGTCTCAAGAGTGTGTTGAATACATCGAGAACAGAGGGACCTGTGATAATTATCAGTGACGTGTCACCTTATCTTGGCATGTGAAACATTCAAACATCAAGGCCATAATTATGTATCATCAGAGAGAGCACACAGATTACTATGGTTACATACCGATGGAGCCCCCTGCTGCTATAAGGACAGTTTCTGACAGCACGTCAACAATAGAAGCCTTGATCTTGGCGATCTTTTTACTGTTATCATCCAAGTGTGTCATCAGGACCTGCACCACTGCATATCCATACTGGGCCTGGCGGTGGTAGACATGTTTCCACATTTATCTACTAAACACAAGTTCTAATCCCAGTGTGGACTCTTGAGAGATGCATTATGATGGAATAAGATAAGGTGACACAAACCTGAACTGAGTACATTATGATTTTGAAGCATCGCACAGCAAAGTCGTTTGGCACCCAAAGATTGTGGTTATCTAAATGACTGGCGAGAAAGTTTTAATTTATGAATACGCATACATGGAAATGTAAACTAAACACAGATCCCACTATCAAACACAAATACGCGAAGTCGTTCATGTGATATGTTGACTGTAGGCTGCTTTATTGCACCCAAGCTCCGTGGGTAACTTACGTTAGGACAGGTCTGAGTACCGCTCCGATGTTTCCATACGATGCACGACATACCAGGTTACGAAATACATTCTCCGCAGCTCCTGCTGGTCGCTCGTCGTCAATCGGACTTTCCGTCTGTGTCCGGGGCGAACTATAGGGACATACAATTGTTCATTCAGTAAGATTCTCAAGTGCCATACCATACACTGAACATAATGTTCCCTGATTTTTATGAAACTCAGCACTGAAGATGCTGTGGCTTCAAATATAGGAAACAGTTTACACAAAGATCAGTGACATTCATTTACCTGTCTTCTTGCATGTTGAACAGTAGTGAAGGTACAATCTTGCCCATGTGAGATTTGTCCCAGATGTTGACTTGCAGGTCATCACTGACAGTTTTTCGCACCAAGCCCTGCAAGCCCTGTAGCCCTGCCAGCCGCAACCTGTCAACACGTCATCAAGCATATATGCTTTGCAATGAAGTTTTACAGTAAATGTATATACTCAAGTAACCATGATCCATCAGGTAGAATGCATACTTGGTTCTTTCCTCTGCCGATTCATTGTTACTGTGGCAGAGTGAACTGAACTTGGACACGAAGAAATCGTAGCGACGATGATATGACGGTGTGTCTTCTTCAATGTTGGTAAACTTTACAAACTGTAAAAAAATGTATCAAATGTACATGCACAAAAGCACTGTCCACAAAATCTTCTATTCCAAAGACTGAACTTGAGAATGATCGATTGTGAATTACATGTACCATAATATCAGGCTACAAAGTATTTCTAGTATGTTGCATGTCTTGGTGTATACCATGAGGTAAAAGCAATAGACAGTCCTGAGAGGGAGTCACTTACCGACAATGTAGCGAGACATTGTAGCTCTGGCTCATTACATTCCAGCAACTTCTGTACCATCTTTAGAAAACTCTCCACAAACAGATTCAGTGACTGGGCGTGGCAGGTGACTAGCAACATGTCCAGCGCTTCCATGGCAACCCGCACAAACCTAAAACAGGGTAGTGGTACTCATTATCACAGCTGTCAGGCAAAGATATCATGGTAAATACAGATCAAATGCTCTGACTTTGGTCATACACTGTGAGACTGGATAGAAGTTCATCACAGTACATCAGTGATAGTTCCCCACAGCCGGACCGCCAGCTCACCCATATCTCTGGCGGGACACGTCTCGACTGAGTCTCTGAGCGAGGTAATCTCCGATCCGGTCCAGCTTCTCCGGCGACTTCATCGCAAAAAACGTCAGCTTGTCCATGTTACTCTTCACCAGGCCGAGCTGTCAGTGAAAGGTCATGTGATACCGGGGTGTTATTGGATGTGTCAGTTCAAGGCTGTATCAGGTTCATTGTAGGTGATCAAAGTTGGAGTTTGTCAGGAAAAGTAACTTTGTAATATATGAACAAGTCTTCCTCATTGGATATAGCAATGTCATCTCACATCGACAGAAACTCCTCAAAATGGCTTCCGAAAAAAAAATTGACACAATGAACTATATATTATGCTGTTACCTCAGGGTCGGGTGGGAAGATGCTGTCCACGAGACGCTTGTAGCGAGGCCTGAGGGCCGCACAGCAGCCACAGCAACCTGTCAATAATCAGTTTTTTATTGCCTTGTTATAACATATTAACCAAATCATAATGTGCCCAATATATTATAACACAAGCCAGCAATAACTACCCATTTATTCTACATGTAAGCCGACACAAAATTGGTACATGAATTGACACACATGATATTGTGGTCAGTAACCTAAAAGTATCAAAAACAAGCACGTCGTCATGACAATTTTTATAGATTTCCCAACACCTTTCATGGACACAATTATATCATAATGCTCACAAAATGAAAATGGCAATCCTTATGAACACTTAAAAATGAGTGTTACAAGAATGTTTTCCTCTTTCTTGAGTGCATAATACCACACTTCTATTTGTATCAAACTATTTGGAATAAACATGGTTGGATTTTACCTGGAGTCACACATTATACAGGACAAGGTTATAATGCCTCTTTCTCTTCAAGGGTTACTTTTGCATTTTCAAACAGTATATTTTATGATTAATTCACATAGAAGTATATATCATAATTTTCAGTCTTCATTCAAAAATACAGAATGGTTTTCCACAAGCGTTTGAATGTAACCCTTACTGCCAGTGTGGCACACCAAATACTATTGACCCTATACCGGCTGCGGATGTGTCCCCTAGAACGAGTTAGGTGTCCATGGTAACTTGTGGGAGACTTACATGTCCTGAGAATGTGGCCCACACGAGCCCCTGCCATGGATACTCCAGGGGTTCCTGCTGAGATCAACTAGACAACCAACTGTCCTCACAGAACACATCAACTACTCCAGCCTGGCATGCCGACACACCTTCAGCAGAGGCTCAATGAGCAACGATCACAAATACAAGTCCACAATCCACGAAAGCCCGGCAAGTCACAATGTGTGAGACGCTCCGACCTCTGACCTCTCGTGTCCTTAGTGATCAGGCAACGATAATATCATTCTCGACACTTTGGTGTGTGCATGGGTACGGATAGTACTCAAACATGTGTGTTAGCGAATATCTTTCCTTGTAGATAACAGCCAATGGATAAAGTCCAATAACTCCTGTCAACTATGACAGATCAATACACTAATACTTCTTCATGATGTTGAAGAAAACATATCTGACACTACAACAGCCCAGCTCCAAGGTTCATGTGGCGGCTTGCATGATAAGAGTCCAAGATATATCACTATCTCCATATCATAACCAACCCGCTGAGGATTGCCTGTCAGAGCAAGGAGTCTACATGGACCCAAGGCACATTTTCATTGTATGAAAATCTTCATGGACAAATCAACAAGTGCACAGAATATTTGGACAGCCACAATGGAACGGACTCTTCAAAGGATTAGCCTTTTTATGTCATGTTGTGATATGTTCCACGTATTTGATACGCTTGATTGCACGGCGATTCACCGAGCCATGGATTAAATCACAAATACTTGGCATGTCTAGGAGCATAAAGTGCCTTGGATAGCCAAGGTATTAGCTACATCATGATCGTGTGTACATGTACATACACATAGAGAACCTGTGCTGACTTGTTGTGATTGGTGAAAAATATAAGTGTCACACATGGTTTAACCTAGGATTACATTAATTTTAGAAGTACGTGTAGTTGAATTCATGTGACTACTGTTTGTATCTAAGTGTGTGATATACAGGAATATAGAAAAAGAAAACCTGAAGTGGACTAGTATATCTATGGCTGTTTGCTTGAAGTTGCTTGGAGAACAAAAATACACAACTGGACAAGAAGATCCAAGTTATTTCCTTTCCACTATGATGACTATTTCATAACTTCAATCTAATACATAGATACTGGGGGCATTCCAGACACATTGGACTATGGGGACAGCACCATGGATAATGAAGGATACTTTGAATGGACTGATACAGCAGTGTGGAGATGATACCAGTTGTCGAGAACTGGTACAATGTATATCTACACATATAGATTACCAGAGACAAAAAGTCTTATCAAATGTACTACATGTACTGATTTGTACACTGCACATATAAATACACAATATAATATACTGTAAAGCCCAATTCGCGGACATTAAATTTCTCGCAAAATAATGTCAATTACTTCATGTTTTATCCTGTTTATTGGCATTAATTGTTGTGGACGTCCATTTGGTCAAATTAAATGTCCACGAATGAGTAGGAATGACAAATCCGTGAAATTAACTATCCGCGAAAATTAAGGGCTTTACAGTGTACACTACATAGCCATTCTGATTCCATACGGAAAACATATTTCATAAACATAACAATTAGTTATTAGTCAACAAATCAAAATTATTTGTTAGGTTATTAGTTAACAAATCGCAAGGTTAGGTTATTAGTTAACAAATCAGTCAGAGAAGGTATCTCTGACTGAACCCTTGATGGGAATTTCACTATTGATCACTGTACATTCATAAACAGGTTGATAAACCAACTGAACAAAATTCATTTCTGCAGAAGATATGTTGGCAAAATGCATGCTTGAACGCAGATAATGGCAAGAGTGAATGTGGTGTCATGGCTTATACTGCTACTGTCAGAAAACTCTTATGGGTTTCTGCTACTGTATATTCATTGATCAACAATGCACATGCAAGTAAGAATTGATAAATTCATAAAACGGAGGCTTCTTGCTTGAATGGCAATCTAACTAGATGCCTTCCGGTTGCGAACGACCATGTGGGTGTATCCCACTTATGCCTTATCATCCCTATTGCCCAAAATATGTTAATTCAGACAAAATATTATCATTGCAGGGTCAGTTTTTTATTATCAATGTCAGTGATAAAAAGATCTGGGCCTTTAATTATTTTTTTTCCATGCAGTAATACTCTCAACAACTAAAATAGTCTTTAACTTATTACTTCTCACCAAATGCTTTCCCAAAAAATTTGTCACAATGAAGTCATGTATGTTATAATTTTTCGTATTGAAAATTAACAAAATAACTCATTAATATCAATACTACAGCTAAAACTTGCAAAGTTTACAGAACATATTACTAGTCTATACAGTGGTCCCCCTCAGATATGACTCCCTTTACCGTAATAAAGACTTTCCCCTCTATAAAGACATTTTCGCATGGTGTTGGGATCAGTTTGACATGTGATGAATCCTACAACACACCGCAGTTTTTGGAATGCACTGCACGATAAATATGCCCCAAATACTTCGATCAAGATTTTCACTTTTTCAGGCCATTCACTCAGCAAACTGTAGTGCTGGGTATCACCAGAGGGGTCACGATACGATACGTATCACGATACTACACTCGCGATACGATACGTATCACGATACGATTATAACAATTTTTGCCAACTGAATTAGAGTGAACGATTAGCACATATATAACTTCCATGTGATTACCAGCAGTTTTCATTGATACTTGTACTCGTGATATCATAACAATGACATCAATCATAATAAAAACAAATCCAATGCTCATTGTTTTGGCGGCTTCACGATCTTTGGATCACTTTCATGACCTTGCTGCGCCATTTTTCAAATTCGTGCATCATGATTTCCGGTCTATTTCCGGATGTAAACAAACGCACGTGCTTCCGAGAGCTCATTCTGTACTCCGTTGAAGCGGGCGGGTGATATCATATCGTATCGATACTTGCAAAAAAGTATCGATTCAAGTATCATGAAATTAAATATCGCGATACATCGATGCATCGGTGGTATCGCCCACCACTACAGCAAAGTGATGTATATTCCATGGATACAAGCTACAGCGCTGTGCACAACGCAGCACAGTAAGTAAACAACTCAATTTGACATCTAGACACAGCAGCATGAGTATGTCTTTTGGGGGATACCTGCAGAGGACCGCAGCCCGCAGGTCCGAGAAACGAAATTCCATGCGTGTTGAAAAGTGCAACCCAATATGAACGAATTTTTTTCGCTGCTTGATAGCCAAAACCTGGTCAAAACTCATGGAAGATGCAGCAATCCTTTGAACCAAAGAGGCAAAATCCGGCAAGTTTCTCGCTTTGAATCATGGCCTTTTACTGGGGAACCCCTCGGACATAGTCCATGTGACCTCACAGCCTCACGTGCCGCTACGCTGCGAACACACAAGTAGGCCTAATTCGAAACAGATTACAGCATGGATCACAGCCTGTTTCAACAGTAGGCAACAGACACATGCAAGGACAATGCCAAGGCGAAGGACAGGAAAGAATGATGAGCCGTTGAAAGCGTCAAATTGACATCATTAATGTTAGGTCGAGCACTCGAATGATCGATTAATCGGTCGAGCTTGGGCCAGAAACGAGCACTCGAGCATCACATTGAATGATCGACCATTTAAGATAAATAAATTTTATCTGAAATGAACAAAAACATCTCTCATAAGCATGGTAAACATCAAAAACAGGACTGAAATTCGACAGGAAATGAATTGAGCGAACACACATAGCGCCACCTGTCGAATGGGCCAGACATCAACAGGGGTGGGGATCAATTATTTTCACACAAAATCGAAATCTCGGTCATTCTTTGTTGGACTTTTGTAAGTGTTTTTCATCAAAATAGTATTTTGCTAAATTCTGATCGTGAACAAACAACCAAAGAGGCCAATAGTATCCATTTCTGGTATCAATTTATGCCATGTTGCATCATTGAGCATCTGGACATTCATATCTCCTGTTATCGTCCACGTTCCGAATTTGCCTGAAAACTCGAGCTTGCTCGATCATCGGTCGTTATTGTTCCACTGATGATCGAGCTTGAAATTTTCACCGAGTCCGAACACTAACTCGAATGATCGATTAATCGGTCGAGCTTGGTCAGAAATAAGCACTCGAGCATCAAATTGAAATTTGACAGGAAACGAATCGAGCAAACATACATAGCGCCACCTATCGAATGGGCCCGACATCAACAGAGGTGGGGATCAATTATTTTCACACAGAATCGAAATCTCTGTCGTTTTTTGTGGGACTTTTTATAAGTTTATCTCATCAGAATAGCATATCTGCTTAAATTTCGATCGTGAACAAACACCCAAAGACTAAAGAGGCCAATAGTATCGATTTCTGGTATTTCTACCACATTATATCATTGAGCTGGACATTTATATCTCCTATTTTCATGATTATCGCCCACTTTTCGAATTTGCCTGAAAGCTCGAGCTTGTTCGATAATCGGTCGTTATTGTGCCACCGATGATCAAGCTTGAAACTCTCACCGAGTCCGAACACTAGACATCATCGATTCTGATGTGATGTCCGTCTTCCGAGCAAATGCAGGATAAAGTGCCACTCTGGGCAAATGTGGAGATTGTGGGCGTGACCAATCACACCATGCTATCTGCACCATGTGACCAGTTTTGAATTGACCACAGCCTAATTTCAGACTTCTATCGCGAAAATTGAAAAAGTTGGCAATCTACCACAATGTTAAAATTTCCGCCCAAAATCATGAAAACGGGATCTCGGAAATCTGAGCTAATCCGGGGTTTTGGCCGTGTTTACTTTTTCAATTTTTTTGATAGAAGTCTGAAATTCTTTAGGAATTGCCGTTTACATTTCAGATGAAGCATGCCAAGTTATAATATGATACCATAAAACTTCGCGAAAATATAAAAAAAACCCGGCATAAATGAAATAGAGAAATCAAAGTATAGATCAGTCAGACTGGACCAAGTCAACTTGAAGGCGCACCCTTCGTATACAGTATATATGAGAAATGTCCATTTCCATTTCTCGTATACCAGGAATGTCCAATTCTCACCTTCGAGAAATTTTTGCAGTCACATTTCTGGTAGGCCTATAGCATAAAGTGCAGTGCTCGTACAGTCAATGAAACACTCAAATTATGGCAGACACATTTTTCATGATTCTTCAGACCTAAGGACGAATGGAAGTAAATTTACATGCAAACAAAAAATTCCAAATTCATACCATGTCAGCAGCTCATATGGCACATTTCATTGAATGTACGAGCACTGGTCCCAGTACGAGCACTGGTCACTTCACTATACAAGGAATGTGGGGCGGAACAATGGTTTCAAAGAAATTGTCAAGACACTGGTCGAGAGACGAGACTATTCATATTGGTATTGCAATTCTGTGGTGTCTCACTCTCAGATTGCCCACGTTATCTGGTTATTGTACATGCAACCCCCCGTCTTCTTCACGCCCGATAGGAGTGGTCAGACTTACCAGCCATTGTTCCTTGTGTCTGTTACTCGAAAATTGCAGGCTATACGCCACTCAGACTGCTAAATGTTGCATTTGCCAACATAATCGAAAATGTCACAAAAATGGCCTTTTCCCGTCTTCCTAACCCAGGCGCCAGTCGCCAGGGCCCACATCACTCGCCAGGTGGCGGTAGTATTGTAGGCTAGAAAACATCAATTATGGGTTGCATTTAAATCAATATTATTGAATTGGGCAACTTCGAATGTGAGCTTAACCTTTCCACTAAAAATCGACAGATTCAGTTTTTTGGTAGGCCTAAGCCTACATTCCTTGAAAATGACTGGGTTCTGCGTTATTGTCTTCAATGAACGCTATGGGTAATTTTCCAGTGATGTTTTTTGTTGGAAACAAACACAAAATTCGTACAAATCGATGCAAAACATAACCCCACGATGCAGCCTAAATATGTCTGGATGAGGAATATGCCTGAAACAACATTGAGAAGGCCTAATTTATGTGCTTCAGCCAAAGTTTAAAGCGAGAGGCGGGTGCAGTCCCAGATTTGAAACAAAGGCTGACGTGTCGCTTTCCCAACCAATCCCACCGATTTCTAGGTTTTAGAAAGCCACTGGGGCTAGTCGTGGCGTAACATAAAGAACCTTGGTACAGACCCATTTCAAAATTAGTGCCTATACAGGAGACCCAGTGGCCAGAGAGACCATCAGCAACCCGCCAGAGAGAAGACCCAGTGGAGAACACCGCCAATAGGATCGGCAACTTGTATGGCACGAATGTGAAATTAAAAATGCCAGAAAATTTAGAGCATTCAATAATTTGGTTTACCGGTATGTTTTATAAACTGGCCGGCATTTATGTACTCATCTGGAATCTCACGCTAGAAGAAATAAATGTATGACGTGATGTTTCCCAATGAAATTCCAACACGGCTGTATGCATTCTTCGAGAGAGTAGGTGGACGTATGTAGTTGGCTAGTATTATTTCGTAGCCAGATATATAACCCACATGACACTGAAAACACGAAATAGGGGCCTAGGTGTACCCTTATCAGCTTCAGACCGCTATAAATATTCTGACAATGCAGTACACACACCACACAAAACAGCACCCATTGGAAATACGTAAGTGCACTTTCGTGGGTTATCCTCAGGGTTCTATCCCCTGAATAAATCCAATGAGCAATGGCACTCGGAAGCCATCAGGTCAGGTTCAAGGCCGCCATCGAATTCACGACGTTTTTGTATATATGGTAAACACCTAGCCACAATTATAAGTTTCAAGGTAAAATTCAGGTCAATATATGGTCACCAAAAATACCTCCTCTATATGTTCATTGTGTGAAGTTGCGAAGGTCATGTTATAGCACACCATAATATGCACCAAAAGCACCATTAACACTTCCGAGAGATGTGCTTAGAATACACATCTGTATCAGTTCAACCTGTGCTCTTACCTCTCATGATCCTTTCCCCTTAATATCTCGCTGTGTTACAATTAAACCGAGGCTTAGCTCGGCACTTTATAGTTGCTCATAACACAAACTTTCGTTTAATAATTGCCTGTGATATCATTGCCAACTTAGTCAAGTTATTTGAAAGAGGTTTATCTAACAGAACTTTACATAGACAGAAGGGCATATTATATACACTCGAGAGAACTGAGATAATATGTAGAGTCTATATCGGAACCTTGGACACAAACTCAAACAGTGGTCATGGTGAATTTTTTTATTTACCAAAAGTCAATGATGATAAACAATCAAAAACAATTTTAAAAAAAACAGTCAGGTGTGTTCAAATGTGTACTTGTTGCTTCTTAACGTTTCATGGTGGCTTCATGATCTTAATCAGAACGTTTAGCTTGATTTTTGTCCAACATGAAACGACACAAAAAGGTTGTCCACAGCGATAGGACTGCTACAAAAGTCAGTATGAAGCGAAGACCCTTGAACCATGGCGGATAGCCGTACATGGCCATGTCCACATACCCAGCCAGAGCTAGACCGCCCATCAAAGTCATCAATGACAGCGTTTCAGGAAGCAGGAGTCCTCCAAACGCCACCAGAGACAATGTCACACTATATCCGAGGTTCAGCCAGTCAGGTTGCACAGGGTTCTCCTCAGGTATTGTGAAGCCCCATCTCACGCCTCCGAGGAAGGCCAGGATAGTCGCTGCGTAGGTTACTTGAGCAAGGGCCACATTCGGCAGATAGATCTGATGCATTACCATGTAGGCTGGGGCCCCAACGAAAGGAGCCAATCCAGAAATCCCCAGTGACAAAGCAGGCAGCGGAGAGCTCTTCACTTGTTTAATGTTAGACCAGATCGTCAGATCCTTAGTTTTGTTGTCTTCAAATGATCTTTGTCTCACACATGAACAATGTATTGCTTTATAGATTGGTTGGCTCATCATGTGGACTTTCTTCAATCCTTCTCGCGACTCAACACCAGATGGCGTTCGGATGCATGTTTGCATGATGGATGCATGACTATTTTCGTAGTGTATTGCCTTCGAATTGAGTGCACAAAATTGGTTCCTTGCAACAAAGCAACCTGATATCCTTCTGTTTAATTGATGTGCTGTCCGAACCAATGCCATTGTTGATCAACCTGCAATGGTACACAACACATGCAATATAAGGCAGTGATTCGCACTAACAAAGGTCATGTATGCAAGATACGGCAGTGAATCGCACCAATGAAGGTCATTGTAATATTTATAACAATACTATTCACTAGGGACGACCAGCCAAACTCAATGAGCTCCGATAATTCCATCACATATACAACCAATATTAAAAGTAACATTGTGAGTAATGGATCATAAGCCAATGTAAAAGGCAAACGCAAACAATTCCATCAATTTACATGTATCTGGATGTTTTTACGTGCATGCTTACAAGTTCCATCTATGATCCATATGGCAATGGTCATAGTGCCAAGATGCATGACGAACGAAATTTATTGCGAACACTTGCTTGTAGATTGTCGACCAGTCTAAATGCAAATCCATGCATCCAACCAATATCAAGGCCTGAAGATGCACTGGGAGCATTTCGGTTTAAAGCATGATCAACTGACTCAGCAAAATATTCAGGTCTAGCATAAAAATATCATAAAAAACTCTGATGCATCACTTTCGAGATATTGACAGAAAAAAAACATTTCCAGGTCACGGTCAAAGTTCATTCCTGATACCCCTAAAACATATTTGTCTAGGATGATGAGTCTGAAAAATTATTTTGTTTCATATATACGACACATGAAAAATTACGTTTGTTTTGATCTATGATACACGATTTTCAAGATGTCAACGAGAAGAAAAAAATGCCCAATCATCGAAAAAATTTCAAGTCAAGGTCAATGTCAATGCCCCTAAGACATGTTTCTTTAGGGCAAATAGTCAGAAAACAACATTCGTTTCACTGAATGATGCACCGTTTTGAAGATATGCAGCAAGCCTCAATGATGAATCAGCAAACGCTTTTTTTTTTAGCTCTAGAGGTCATGTACTAAAGTATTGATTAAAAAAATCAATAGAGCTCTATATGTTCTTCCCTAGTGATATATGGGGGAGGGGGGGGGGGTATATAATGCAGAGTTCCGCAGCCATATTGCCCGAAGGATTTTAGTAAAATCAAAAATTCCAAAATAAACATTAATTTCGTCCTCAAGGATCCCAGAGATCCCAGAGATGACTGTCGTACGTGTGTCTGACAGCAATGCTCACACACCCAGGAACTAAAATGGACACGTTTTTTCGGCATACACACGCACAATCAAACTGACCTACATCACATGGATCTTATATATATACTTCCTTTATCACAACCCGCCCCTCCGGGACCCGTCCCCTTCAGGCGGATCCGCCTCTCTCTCTCTTTCTCTGATCGTGCAGCTCGAAACCTGGCGTACCCGTACATCTACATCTACCAGCATGTCTGGCCATGTATAATACTATCATACATTTCTACTTCTATTTCCAACCGTGTTCGAGTCGCAGAATGTCCCAGTCGCCTTAAATTGTGTTTAGGTGAACCCGGGAGGTGAACCAGGGTCTCGCTGACACTTCAAAAGTGATTGAAAGTTGTTCCATATCGTACCATTGGGTTCGAAACAGCATTACTAGTATCGAGCTGCACGATTTCGAACCCAGACCGAACCGGCCGAAGCTTTTGCGTTGCCTGGATCTTGTATTGTGCGGATCCCAAATTTACCTGGACTAGTAAAATCCCCGTGCCAGGCACGGTACCAAAACGACATTTGGCTGGGCTGTGCCATTAGGCCATGTTTTTTTTTCTTTATTTCCCGTCAACGTTTTGTTTCGAAAAGTACCAGCCAGCCAGGAAAAAAAACAAACAAACACAGGCAAGAAACACAGACGTTTATTAAAGACCTAGTAGCATGTCGATGAAAGTGCTTTTCATTTAGTCCATTATGAATAGTTAGCTGTAAATTCGAACGAATTTTACAAATACAATCAATGGGTTTCGAGATATTTAATCAAATAGGCACTCCTTCCGTAAATTGCCGAAGATTTTGATCACGATTTTAGTATGGGTCACGTGGTTTGTGACGTCATTTGAGGCAGTACTGAAAGTACCTGTAGCCAGCAAGGTAAACTGCATGTCGCATATTCATTCTCGATGTGTATGTTTGACAATTCAAGTGAACGGGTGAGATGGTTGGAATACGGCATTTCTTGTCTTGATATTTAGAATCAGTACTATTCATTCTCCCAGAAGGGAGATTTGTTGAACTGCAAGATGTCCAGTATTTGTTGGTTTTCATGTGTTTTCTTTTGAATCTCATGCAATTTGGAGTGGTTTTCTATCTTTGAGCTGACCGCCCAAATTACGTGTTTTACGTTTTTGGACAGCCATCAAAGCACATTTTGCCTCAACTGACGTCACGATTACGGAAAATGCCGAAGCTATTTTTTTCATCGGCATGAGAAGGCGATTGCAATACTGGCTCAATATACTTGATTATATGTCGCTGTTATTAATTACCAATTAACGCGAACATCTTTTTTATCACCAAATGTCCACAATGCCTTTATCTGAACAGGAATAAAACCATATAATGGTACCTTGCTACTATGACTTTAACAGAATAACATCTTTTTTCACAAAGTCAGTGATGCCAAAAACGTAAAATAAATGATATTGGACAATTTGCTGAGCTATTAAATACTTTATTGATAAATAACAGAAGGGAAAACAGCAAAATGGAAACCATTCACTCTCCTTCTCAATGTTTGGTGATCTCGGGGATAAAAAAACATCAGTTCTTGGTGGAAAAACAACCAAAAATGTTGTGTTTTTTTCCTCAAAATATGTCTATTTTCACCCGCCCGCTGACGGGAAACAAAGAAAAGACAACAACATGGCTTTAGTGAATAATTCGTACACTGGCCAATGTGTTTATTGGAGGTATGAATTGGAATGATGACTTTTACTTACTGCATGAAATTTATTGTAAGCAGTTCTGTTTGTGTCGGGTGTATGGGGCGCAAATTTTGCGGTCATAAGCCTCAGTCAAGCAAGTGTCAATTTAAATGCCACCAAATTAAATGGGCAGTATGTCCCCGGGGCCTATTTGCGAGAAAATACAGTATTCGCAAAGCCGATCACAGCTGAGCCGATGCGCTGCATGTACATATAGCACGTGGAAAAATGTCAACAATCATCATGGCCTCAGTGCTTGGTACAAAATTAATGTACATGTAGTTCATTAATGACATGACTTCCAATGGCGATTTATAACCAATAGGCCTACATATCATTGCAACAACAAATAAACACCATTGCTTATTCACTGTCCCGTGCAGAGCACTGTCTGGTGTGTTGAGCCCGAGAGCCATAAGAGCGGCTTCCTACGAGCACATGAGCATCTTGCTGGCCGGCCTCGCTGACGGTCCACCACAGGAATAGAACCGTGGATAGCTCGACGGTTTGCCAGAGCCTGTATGTACCATCCCAGGGTGAGGAACTACCAGAACTACCAATCCATGGGCGCATGAGCGCCCGGATCAAAGTAGCCCGCCTCCTCACCTCCGATTGGAATTGCCCACGGGATCCTAGGACCTTCCTAGCCAGACAAAGAGGACAGGGAGCACATGGCCGTGCCCACCGTAAACCTCTTGCCTTGACGGCTCTGAGACAACAGCCATTAGGTCGACTGCCAGATTTAGCTGCCAGCGCATGAGACTGAGGGTGTGACATCACAGTCTCAAGAAATAGTGAAGTGGATTGTAAAAGACAACGCGTCACAAGGGTGACACATGAGCTTCGAACGTGAAGCAGCCAAAACGGTATGGTGTATGGAAAAGGCCAAACTCCTATCGCAATCTTTGGGCAAAATCGCCACACCTACATGTACCAACCATTTTCACTTTTAGACTACTCAAAATGACTTCAATGACTCAAAATGACTCAATTGAATGGATATGATGGTATCCCATGTCTCTGACACATTAATTGATACATACACATGTGGCGATTTTGCCCAAAGATCACGGCAGGCGTCTTTGTTAAACACCAGTTTTACGGCCTTTGTTTTGATCGCTTCAGCTCGAAGCATGCGTTGCCCCGGCAACGCCCTCTAATCCTCTTGTCCACTATACTGAACACTGGCTGCTTACGTCATCTCTCGTGCTCTCGCCTCTAGCATAAATACTGTGGTCACATTTTGTGTGGCCGGAGTTGTCTCACAGACTGAGCACGACAGGTGAGCTCTCGCCATGGGCTCCTTGTCTCTGCTTACGTAGGGCCCGTCGGGCCTCAGGGACGACTTCCATAGGGGGCCCGGGCTGGGGGAGACCGTTGCTGACTCGAGGGCGCAAGCCCTGTGGATCACCGGTCTTTTCCCACCCGGGATAGTGCGACACAGGCTCTGGCAGACGGTCGGGCTGTCCAGGGTTCTATCCCTGCGGCAGTGCCGTCGGCGAGGCTGGCCAACAACATGCCCACGTGCGCGAGTTCTGTGGTGCCGCTCCCATGGCATCTCAGGCTCCGCACACGTCTACATTACCATAACTATGTACTATGCATGTTGTGTATGATGTTGTTGATGTTGGTGATGATGATGGTGATGGTGATGTGTTATGATGTGATGTATGACGGCCGGACTCGCTCCGGACGGACTGTAACCTGGTTGTAGCAAAGACCGTCACGGTGACGGTCTTTGGTTGTAGCAAAGACCGTCACTAGTAGAGTACCACTCGGCGCCCCACGTGCGGGCGTCGAACTTACACACACTTGTATTTCAAACTAGAAATGTTGGCTTCTGCAAACCACGAATACTGATTCATATACATTATTCATCATCTTATTAGTTGTATTGACCAAAAGAAGTACGATATACATGTATTTCACCGACCACAAGCGAGCATCGTATTATCACTGGGTAATATATCCAGGAGTTCGAAACAGTTCATCTTGCACTATTTCTGTGAAATAATATATGTTCTGAGCTTGATACTAGTATATATGAGAATGGAATTGCTACCATCAATCTGGCCCTCTTTAGGATTTCTTCACATATCAGTCGTATCATGGCAGGAAGTGTGATGTTTAGAGGTGTACGTCATTGTCAGCCATTTTGAATTCTGAGCCAACCAAGAGTACGCAACAGTGACACCATTGGCTTAGATAGTAGTATCAAATACATGTACATAGACACCGAAACCATGTCTCCATCAGCAATAGAAGCCGAGTTAATATAGCCCAAACCATGATTTTGGAATTTCGACAGCAGCCATTTTGAAAAAAGGCTATTTTGAGTGGGATCCTTTGCTCTGACGACGTGATTCCCATTAAATTCGGATTCATCATACCCCCCCCCCCGTCCCCAAGGACTCATTTTCATACTTTCTGCCAGCATTGAGCATCTTTGCCACATATCCATTCCATTACAGGGTGGCCCGTAAACCTTCCACCTAATTCTAGCCATGGATTCAGCCATGTGTAGCCTGCTATTCTACCTATTCTAGCCTCTTTATCTTCCGACGCAATCGCTATAGCTAGCCTGCTGAGTATAAAGATGTATAAGCAATGGTTGCTTGATTCTCTCTTACAGCTTGGTAATATACTCTAACTCGTTTACACTGTTTTTCGCTGATATTTTTGCGATGCTGAATGGTATCGTTCAATAACTTGCATACTTCACTTATACTTCACCTGAGTCAAACGGCAATTTTATTGCAAAATAACTTTTATTGCAAAAATTGAGAAAGTTAGCAATCTACCCCAATGTTAAATTTAGCCCCGTCATTCAATTTCTGGGTCCGCACACAATTTTGTGTATTTACTCGGTTTTGTAGCTGTGCAATCTTTCGGAATCAACGTGTTTGTCTAGAATACACCCCATTGTGTCTTCTTGTCCAAAATCACAATTATACTTCAAGTCCCGATTAATGTAAACAAAACAAACTTCTCTAATAGGCTCAGATTCTCGAGACATTGAACATTGGGTTACATTGCCAACTTCTTCATTTTTTTGCGATAGAAGTCTCAAAAGTGGTAGCAAATTGCCGTTTGGCTCCCAGGTGAAGTATGCCAAGTTATGGAACGATAAAATTTAGCATCGCAACAATATCGCCAAAAAAAAAACAGAGTATGTTAGAAAAATCAAACTATAAACTCAAGTTCAACAAAAAACCTCATATGATTTTTGGCCATTTTTTTGTTTCCATTTGGCATAAAACCGTATTTTTTCACCAAATTTCAGACTTCTATCTTCAAAATTGAAAAAGTTGGCAATCTACTCCAATGTTAAATTTCACATCAAGCATGAAATTTGCGAGTCTGAACCGAATTTGACATATTGTTCAATGTTCGCATTGCATGGTACTTTGTAAAAACGATATTTTATTAGAATACACTTCTATGATTCTTCCTGCTCAAAAACTTTCTTCATATTACATTTCTTAGTATAATAACTATTCCAATGTTAAATTTCACATCAAGCATGAAATTTGCGAGTCTGAACCGAATTTGACATAGTGTTCAATGTTCGCATTGCACGGTACTTTATAAAAACGATATTTTATTAGAATACACTTCTATGATTCTTCCTGCTCAAAAACTTTCTTCATATTACATTTCTTAATAGTATAATAAAGATCATGAAAACCCTGAAATTGCTTGAATTCCTGTGATCAAATTTGTATGCAACATTTAACATTGGGGTAGATTGCTAACTTTTTCAGTTTTCAAGATAGAAGTCTGAAATTTGTTGGAAAATATATGGTTTGGTGCCAAATGGAAATTTCAAATTGATCCGACCATCCTAAGAGAAGTTATGGCCAAAATTCATATGAGGTTTTGTATTGAACTTCAATTTAGTCCTTGCTAAAAAAAAGCGGCTACCGAAGGGCCTGAGAGGTACTAGTATCCCGGGATTTTCGTGTTAGGTGAAACCAAAGATTTTGGTGAAACCGTGCCCCTCTGAACAGAAACGTGGATCCGCCCCCGCGAAAGCCGAATCGGCAAGGGTACGAAAAAAATCACCGATCTCCGAGCAAGTCACGCGGAGGTGTCATGTGATACTAAGTATTGTCCCCATGTAATTTTTATTTACTATATATAGTCTTTATTAAAGCATATTACAAAAAGTATGATGTGTTTCGTTTGTGAGACAGATTATCTTCAATAATGTTAAATTTACAAAAAGCGCGGGGCGAATACAACGTGAATTTTCGAGACTACGTGACTATTATGGGATGGAAAAGTCGCCATACCTGCGCGATTTCTGGCATGAAAGAAGATTATTTGTATTTGATATTTGACCGGTTTATGGAATAACTGTGTTTGACAGTGACTCATCAGCAGACCATCTTATGGATAAAGCGTTCTAGGCCATAACTGTTGTATTTAAGTCGTCCTAAAAGAGGTACAAATGTGTTTATTTACCTGACCTAATTATTCCATGTTGCCGTCCTTGAAATTGAATCGGCTTCAAAACAGCGAAAATCCGACACGAAACCATCATGCTTTTTGTTGTCTCGTGTGTTTGCTTCACCCGACGACACGTACAAAATTGCGGACGATTGCCTTTGTCAGTAATCTACGAAGTAACCATGTATTACAACTTTGGTTTTTGGCACTTTGCAAATCACATCATTCATTCACATGAAATGATAAATCATGAGCAGATGACATGTGAATCAATCATGCTGCAGACATGATCACAGCGTATGTCCTAGCCCTTTCTGGAATATAACAAAACTGCATATTATGCATGACATCCTTACTCAAGTTAGATAATGAATTTGATAGGCAAACAATGTCTTCTCTGAGGGGCGAAGCCCCGAACACGAAATGCCTCCCCTGTCAAAACTGAATTGTATTTTGACAAGAAAAAAGTCAGGAGTTCGAGTCAGCTCTAACTTATTAAAAATCAAGAATGGTACACTGCGGACTCGGGATTTCCAACTTTTTGTTGTTGGAAATAAAACTCAGTTTTGAGAAGGGAGGCATTTCGTCTCCGGGGCTTCGCCTCTCAGGCTTTCAGAGAAGGCAATATTGTTTGTCTATGAATTTGAGTAATCAGATTTAGCCTGAGAGGGATAAATTTAGTTTGTGTACGAGCCATCCGTCCTAAATTCGCCGCATTCCGGCAAATTTAGGACCGATGGCTTGTATTTATCTTCAGTAGACCATTACCCATTGCTAATATGCACTTGGCGAACTTAGGGATGCGGCGAATTCAGGACGGATGGCTCGTACAGACTACAGTAGACCTCTACCCAAATTTCCCCCCCCCCTCCCCCCTCAATTGATATTGAGTTGATTTGATATTACCGTGAAATTTGTCCCTTCCCCCAATTTCCATGCATTTAATGTACAGAACTCCATTAATTTATTGAATGTGTACTTTTCAGTTGCTTCACCTCTATACCCAGATGCCATGGAGATGTGATACCAAAGTGAAACTGCACAAAAGAAAAATCATCAGGACTCGCACAATTTTTGAAATGTGGATACCATGACACAGCATTGAAATGACACGCTAAGAATATAAGAGTTATACCATTGTAGAATTAGTTGGATTATTTATCTGATGTTTCGTTTGCTCATGATATTGGAATTGTGAGCGATGTTCAGAAGGTAGCATTTGTGGACTCAAGCGATTTGATCGCTAACATCCGGGATAAGTGTTTATTTCACCCACAAGCAGACTGTTCATCAGGCTGAAGAACACTACAAATCCTTCAGTTTATTTGGTAAGTATCTGCACTAAGACTGACCAACCTTGTAGATCATGAATAACCTGAAAGTCCTCTACACAACCTTATGTTTTAGTTGGACACATTATATGTTATGGTTCTAGATCATGGCTAGATTAAGAATAGAGAAGGCGCATTGATTTTTTAACAATTTGATTTCAGTGCTGTTGATCCCACAATGTGTATATGAGTGGACCAGATGGCCAACAGCAAGGCTCCAAAGCATGACTTTGCACCAGCGTGGCTCAAGATTCCTTCAAATGAAGGCTTGGTGGGTAGATATATGGACCCTATATGATTTTGTCAGCTTAGCAATTTGTGACCTTATTTGTGAATCGCCAAAGTTCAATATTATGTACTTAAGTCAACACCTAAGCTTGTCAGTGGTGATTTTTCAGTTTGACTAACTCCAAACCAGATTTCAACCTGGCGTACATACTACTACGTGTATACATCAAAGTAAAATCTCGACTTGGAACTTATGACTTGGCATGAAATATCTTTATACCAGAAGCCACCTGGACCAAAGTCGGCTGATCATGGGGACAAATCTGGACGGCCAAGAAGAGATGATTATCATGGAGGGTTCAATAGGTTCGGTGGATCCGAATACATGTACGGGCCAATGCAGCGACAACGATCCTTCGATGCATACTACGATGGTGAGCAGAATTCTCCCAATATTGCAACAGAATACAAACTATGTAATCGTTTTGGATAATAAAGTTGTATTCACCTGAAATGCATTATACTTGTCAGAGCGGAGGTATTCGCCACAGAAGTTCCGTCATCACTCTGGAGACGATGATCCTTTCAGTGGACCTTATGGCTATAACTATGGCTATAATGGTTACAGCTATGACAGTTACAGCAGTCACTATCGAAATCACCCGGCGCTGTTCAGAGATGGCAAATACCAACATCCTAATGCGGCTAATGCTAGGTTCACTCAGGTATGGCCCTAGCACATTTCTAACAATGGTTTAGCATGTATGAATGTCAGAGATGATATTTGTCATTCCTGTTTATATCTTCAGATGAATGGTGGATATCCACCTCACCCTCCACCACCTCCACCTTACTGTGACCCTTACTTCTACGAGTATTATCCAAACGACCCGTACTACAGTAACTATGCGCGAGGGATGAATGGTAGTGGTGGTGGTGGCCCTCGGAAGCGCTATCCGTCGGGTGACAAAGACACCAAGAGCCAGCTGAGGAATGACAAGGACAAGGACCACAAGAAACTGGAGGCAGGCGATGGGGACGGCAAGAAAGCAGACAGCTTGGAGGAAGAGTTCCCGTCATTGAATGGAGACGCGGAGAATCCCGATGTCAAGTCTGGCGCTAAGCCTGTCCCATCATCAGGGGTCTGGGGTGAGTGGACAGAGTGTAATGTGTAAGCATGCTGTTAGGGTTGGAGCTAACATTCCAAGCTGTTGACTCAGTCATTGCATATTTGATTATGTGACATCAGAAAAAGGTTATGCATGGCATGGTTATATTTGTATATTAGCTGTATGTTTCCTTAGAACCATTATTAGTTTCCCTCGGACATGTCTCATATTGGTGAGTGATATACAATGGGGCATGTCATACACTCGTTCAAGACTCGAGAGGGGCAACATCGTAATTGGGGTACATTTTGGCGCCAAATCACCAACAGATCATATTGTCTGTAATCAACAATGACGTAAATTGTGGTAGTAACGATATGTTAATATTGGTAACACCAGAAAAAAAGAATAATAATGTCATGTATACCCCAAAACAGTGCTGCCAACTGGCAATTGTGGATATTCCTGGACATACTCCATTATCATGATTATTCAGACGTTTTTACCGGTACTTGAATTTGTGTATGCAAATTTCACATTTTGTTCCATTCTGAGTTGTGAAGAAAACTTTGCTATCCTATAAATGTGCATTTTACAATAGATTTTAGCCTGTACTAAGTATAAAAGATGTGTGTCTTTGTTATACATGTCTGTGTTCATGCATGCGATATCCTCGAATTAATAATAAGGCATGACATCTTGCAGCCAAGTCATTCTAAAGTAGCCTTAGTGTTCTCTGTCTTGCAAGCTTATTTACTGGTATTTTGTGAAAGCTTTGCCCATTAATAATACTAATAAGATTGTTTTGTGCCTATCCCATTTGACCTACCTGCTTCCTGCCTGCCAACCCTCTATAAGACAAGGGTCCAAGCGCAAAACTTGTCAATGGAAAGGCTCCTTGTTCCAACGGGGACAGCCAAAGTTCTCACATATCAGGTATGATGGAATATGCCAAGAACGAGTGATGCTTAAAAATCATGCAGTCATGTTTTGTGTCTGATGCTTTTGGCTGATAGTTATTGTTTGCATGGATGCCCGAAGTGATACATTTGTGTCGTTTGCTGTAACCTTCCATCGCAAAACGTAGTTCTCAAAATTTAAGTTTGAATTCTCAAATATTCCTTGAATGATATTTGACAGAATACTATGGTTTGTGAGTGTTGTGAGTTTCTGCCGCTGCAAACAATTTTTCTGTGGACACTACAAGTAACAGATGTTGACCAATTCTCTCATACATTTTGATTAGTATATATACAATTATGCATATACATATAGCTTTTTAACTCTTTAAAATGGTTATGGTCGACAGGAATGACGAATTGTTGGGGGATACACTTGCACAGTTTTTCAGACTGAGCCTTCTAGTTACAAGTAGTGTGTAACTGAAGAAATCCTTTCAAAATGTTGATAAAGAAATATTTTTTCATGTTTATTCCATGAAGATGGCCAATCCAAAGACAGCTCAAACCGGCAGCAAAATAGCAATATATATAAGACTTTAGTCCCCAAGGTTGGTGCAATGGTGCTTTTGTATTTCTATTTTTGTATTCGGGAAAACTGATTTATAAAAGTAGTCGCTATTTTTGTATTCGGCGAACTGATTTATGGATAAATTTGAATACGTGCACTCTTGTTTTTGTTGTGCGATATATTGAATTAAATTTCAGCAGAACACCTTGACAAGGAAAGTAAGTAAAGAAGGCAACAAACTCCTTGGGCCTGGCAAGGATCTCAATTCCAACCATTCAACACCATCCAAGATCCCTACTTCCGGCTCCACATCACCATATAAAGCAGTCAACACCAAGGAAAACAAAGATGTATGTGTGCCTTATACTGAATTTAGGTCCAATGCTCCAATGGTAAATATGTAGATGATTGAATTGCTAAAGAATTTACGATCGAAATTTCGATTGAAACAACGAACGACATCATCTTGTCACTGCCAGATGCCAAAACTGACAACGCACCAGGCGGCAGCACTACGAAATGAGTAATCAGCGATATATTCGCTAGGTGGCAGTGTTTGTAATTACCAATATAAGCAGAAATATTGAAAGCGCGGAAGTATTGAAAGCGCGGAGTGCCAGACGGTTTGCGGAGTTCTTCTGACTCGAGTGACTCGATTGCACATGCAATATGACTAGAATTTAAAATCAATGTGAGATTATAAACGACAGTTACCCGCCGATCTAGCAGCCGGTTATTCGAGTTTTCTAAAAATGCTAGTTGTCCGCGGTTAACCTATCAATCGTACAGTACAAGCCCTAGTTCCTCCAACCACCATGTCAACTCGCGTATGATAAATCTGGGCTTGGGTTTTTTCCGCTTTGACGGACGATTTCATCGTGAATCTAATAATTCAAACATTTCAAAATTATTTATTTTTAGCTGTTCGAACTAATTGAATAATTACGGTATCCTTCTACATTCAAATGTATTGTACTCTTGCTGTCAGCTGATAGAATACTACCAATATTTCGCCCCACACAGAATCCATGTCAGTCTCCTACTGCTACGATGGACATCCTTAACACCCGCCTCGTGACCACGCCCAAAAACCTTACAGAC
Source organism: Terebella lapidaria (assembly GCA_949152475.1). Lineage (NCBI taxonomy): Eukaryota > Metazoa > Annelida > Polychaeta > Terebellida > Terebellidae > Terebella > Terebella lapidaria. The sequence goes on along the minus strand of OX424557.1, from coordinate 41,677,842 downwards.
AAGAAGAGTGACTTTCTGAAAACTCTTCGCGAAGATAAGTCATTTGGTCCCAAGAAGTTTGTTCTCGCTGGCAAAGATGAGAACAGCAGTGACAGTAAAAAGGATATGTTTCCAGAATCTGAGGTAAGTGAGAGCAACATTCTAAGTCTAGTTTTGGATGTCTGTATTTGCAGCTCTCATGATTCTCTCAAATATAAAGTCTTCCATAAATGCCCATCCTTTCCACCTATCACGCTTTAGTGTGTGTATGTAAGCATGCTGTGTATCTAAACAATACACAATTTAGATATGATTTGCTTAGACTATTACTGAACATCACTGCTTTTGTTAGTACCTTTATGCCCAGCATTTCCCTGTTTGGCTTGAGTATGATTCGTATAATATCACAGTCTCCACTGCAGAATGGTGCAAGTCATGAGGAGGTCATCACCAATGGTATACATGATCTCAAACTGGGTCGTGGCATCAAGAGTATTCTGTCAAGCTCTCTAGAGGCAGAACAGAGGTCTGTTTCCTGATGTTATCAAAATAAACTATTGCATTTCTAACTTAGTTATGAGGGTGTTCTGTTTGTTTGTATCTCCATGAGGTGTGCGTTATTAAGGCATTTCGGCAGAAATGCCTTTATGGTTTTAGCAGAATTTTTTTTTTTTTTCTTTTTTTTCTTCTTCCGCCACTTTTGGTTTCCGGACGATAACTTTAGATTGCCTTGACGGATCCTCGTCAAATTTTCACCACAAGTCAGAAATGATATGTGGAAGAACCCTATTCTTTTTGAGCCGGATCCGAGGTCCGTGAGGTCCGTGAGGATGAAATCAAGGCTAATTTTGAGACTTGGTTTCCGGACGATAACTGGAAAAATATTTACGCAATAGTTGCAGAACTCTGCATGGAGGTTCATATGCCACCAGGGAAGAACCCTATTGATTTTGGGATCGATCCGTCAAACGACCTTTGACCTAGAGGTCGAAATAATTTTTTGCTGATTCATCCTTGAGGCTTCCTGCATATCTCAGAAACCGTGCATCGTAGAGCGAAACGGACGTTATTTTCGGACTCGTCGCCCTAGACAAACATCTCTAGAGTGTATTATTTTTTTTGATCCGGCTCCGAGGTCCGTGAGGTCCTTGAGGATGAAATCGAGGCTGATCTTGAAACTTGGTTTCCGGACGATAACTCGAAAAATATTCAGGCAATAGTTGCAGAATTTTGCACGGAGGTTTATATATCAACAGGGAAGAACCCTATTGATTTTGGGATCGATACGTCAAACGACCTTTGACCTAGAGGTCGAAATAATTTTTTGCTGAGTCATCCTTGAGGCATCCTGCATATCTCGGAAACGGTGCGTCGTAGAGCGAAACGGACGTTATTTTCGGACTCGTCGCCCTAGACAAACATGTCTAAGGGGTATTATTGATGAACTTTGACCTTGACCCGAATTTTTTTTGCCGAGTCGGCATTTTTCGTTTTCGTCGATATCTCGGAAACGGTGCTTCGTAGAGCGAAACGGACGTTATTTTCGGACTCGTCGCCCTAGACAAACATGTTTAAGGGGTATTATGGATGAACTTTGACCTTGACCCGAAATTTCTTTGCCGAGTCGGCATTTTTTGTTTTCGTCGATATCTCGGGAACGGTGTGTCGTAGAGCGAAACGGACGTTATTTTCGGACTCGTCGCCCTAGACAAACATGTCTAAGGGGTATTATGGATGAACTTTGACCTTGACCCCAAATTTTTTCGCCGAGTCGGCATTTTTCGTTTTCGTCGATATCTCGGGAACGGTGTGTCGTAGAGCGAAACGGACGTTATTTTCGGACTCGTCGCTCTAGACAAACATGTCTAAGGGGTATTATTGATGAACTTTGACCTTGACCCGAATTTTTTTTGCCGAGTCGGCATTTTAGGTTACCAGACCTTTGGTCCGATAACCTATTGGCATGGCGTTGCGTCCGTCGTCCGTCCGTCCGTCCGTCCGTCCGTCCGTCCGTCCGTCCGTCCGTCCGGCGTTAACATTTTTATCTTTAAAGTTAACGATCGAATCTTTCTGAAATTTTGCACAAAAATGCCTAAAAATATTTTGAGAAGGAGGTATTTTTTTGTTTTTTGATTTTCGCATTTTTTTCAAAATGGCGGCCGTTTTTGTCGAAAAACGCTCAATTTTGGACTTTGACGGCCATTTTCTCAAAAACTGTCTGATCAGTTTTGAGTTTTTGGTTTCAAAAGATTCCCCTCATATACCTCTGTGATATGTATAAGTTTGGTTGCCCTAAATCTGCCGGTTTTCGTGTGGCGGCCATTTTGAATTTTTGGCGGGTCGGCGAAAAAAATTTTTTTCGCCCCAGATCGCATTACTATCCATTTTGGGCCATTTCTAGAGCAAAAAAAAATTTTCACCCTTTGAAAAAAATTTTGGACTTAGAAAATTTTCGGCACTTTTTCCCTTCATAATGGGAGCTGTCCGGACTGTACTCATAGAACACTTGAAGATAGAGCTTAGAAATTGGCACTTTCAAATGGGAAGTCATATATGGCGACTTGTGTGGTGACCTTGAATTTGACCTTGGATGACCTTGAAAGGTCAAAACAGCCATTTTTGGGTCAAAAAACGCTCAAATTTGCACCTGGTCTGTATTTTCTCAAAAACTCTCTGATCAGTTTTGAGATTTTTGCTTAAAAAGATTCCTCTTATATACCTCTGCGACGTGTATAAGTTTTGTTGCCCTTGAATCGCCGATCTCAGTGTGGCGGCCATTTTGAATTTTTGACGAGTCGGCGAAAAAAAAATTTTTCGCCCCAAATAACATTACTATCCATTTTGGGCCATTTCTAGGCAAAAAAAAATTTTCACCCTTTGAAAAAAATTTTGGACTTAGAAAATTTTCGGCACTTCTTTCCTTCATAATGGGCTGTCAGGACTGTACTCATAGAACGCTTGAAGATAGAGCTTAGAAATTGGCACTTTCAAATCGGAAGTCATATATGGCGACTTGTGTGGTGACCTTGAATTTGACCTTGGATGACCTTGAAAGGTCAAAACAGCCATTTTGGGGTCAAAAAATGCCCAGATTTGCCTTTGTAGATGAAATGCTTGCAGATAGAGCTCCTGTTTGCATTATGAACATATAGGAAGACATATATGGCACAACTAATGATGACGTTGAACTTGACGTCAGATGACCTTGAGTGCCAAATGTCTGACTTGGAATGTGTAAATTGACCTGAGCGGCCTAAACGATTCCACCCAACATATAGAATATCAAATGCCGCACACATACATGTAATGGTTACATCGAAGTTCATACGGATGACCTTGATTGGTAAATCCCAGGTCATATGTTTACACTGCGAACCTTGATTGGTAAATCTCAAGGTCTGTTACCTGCCAATGCTGCCATGGCCAAACCAAAATTGTCCGGTAACCTATCTTAGCCTTTGGGCTAATTTTTTCGTTTTCGTCGATATCTCGGAAACGGTGCTTCGTAGAGCGAAACGGACGTTATTTTCGGACTCGTCGCCCTAGACAAACATGTCTAAAGGGTATTATGGATGAACTTTGACCTTGACCCGAAATTTCTTTGCCGAGTCGGCATTTTTCGTTTTCGTCGATATCTCGGGAACGGTGTGTCGTAGAGCGAAACGGACGTTATTTTCGGACTTGTCGCCCTAGACAAACATGTCTTAAGGGTATTATGGATGAACTTTCAACTTGACACGAAATTTTTTTGCCGAGTCGGCATTTTTCGTTTTCGTCGATATCTCGGGAACGGTGTGTCGTAGAGCGAAACGGACGTTATTTTCGGACTCGTCGCCCTAGACAAACATGTCTAAGGGGTATTATGGATGAACTTTGACCTTGACCCGAAATTTTTTTGCCGAGTCGGCATTTCTCGTTTTCTTCGATATCTCGGTAATGGTGTGTCGTAGAGCGAAACGGATGTTATTTTCGGACTTGTCGCTCTAGACAATATTTATCTTATATGTATTATGGATGAACTTTGACCTTGACTAAAAAATTTTTTGCCGAGTGGGCATTTTTCGTTTTCGTTGACATCTCGGAAACACTGAGTCGTAGAGCGAAACAGACTTTTTTTTCGGACCCGTCGCCCTAGACAAACATGTCTAAGGGGTATTATTTTAACGGTAAATTTTTTTGCGGAGTCGACATTTTTCATTTTCGTCGATATCTAGTATATATTATAAATTAATCATCACACCGAAATGCCTCCAAGGCATCTTTAGGCCTTGACGTCTAGTTGTGAATCACATTCAACCTTCTCTTTGTAGGTTGCTTCGTGAGATGGGATGGAATGATGAAACAGACAATGAAGAATATGAGATTACTGAGGATGAGAAACGAGAATTTGAGAAGGTGCGTAACTCACTGTATTAGATAGGCCTTAGTCAAAAATACAGTTGAAAATAAAAAACCCACTAAACTGGATGAATTTTGTCATTATCTAATTGCCTGTTGGAACAGCTGAAAGAGAAGAGGAATGGATTCAAGAAGACGCTGCCGTCGCCGTGGAGTCCCCAGCACCTGCCATCATTTGTGCCGACACTGAAGGCGGAGGAGGGGGACAGTGTCACATCCAGTCTGTCCCAGGACAGCGACCTTGAGTAGTGTGTAACCCTTGGATACAACCCTCCCGCCCGCTCGGTCGGGGACAGGATCGCTGCCTCCGCATTGTGTCAATTCACCCAGCCAGCATTCACTGAGCGCATATAAATGTACAGTCAACTTGTTTTAGTCATTGGAACACAAGATAAACAGTCACGCGGTGTCCGGCGATACTGAGTGTGAACGATTCAGCAGACACAGACGGAGGCTCTGTGACTGTGCTATGTGGAGCAAGTGTAGCTAAGTTATGTGCACATCGGCTGTCTGCTTCACGCGCTGTTCTCCATTCCTGCCAGCTCGTCTGTTCCTCGCATCCAGCTCTGTGTACGAAGTGCTTGTGTACCTGATTGTTCTGCCACTGAGCGCTTGGATATTATTGCAGATATTTGGGATGTTTACGTGTGCTTTATTGTTTGGGGGTTCTTTTAAATATTTAATTTGTTTGTTTGGTTGATTTCTGTTTGACTTGACCAAAAGTGACCATGCTGTATCAGTAAACATGTGCCGAGCTTGTGTATAATTTATGTAGAAAATAAGTTCTTTTGTTGCCATAAATGGATAATTAATCCAAAAGTATTGTTTGTAAGGTAGTGCATTAGCAAGATGTTGCTTTTGCTGTTGAGAAACTGACTCTGTTAATCCTGATCAACAGTCGTCGAGATGATTTACAAAACTGTATATATTATGTATATTGGTGTGATGCTTGATATGTGAACTGTGCCCCAGTTTTGTTGTGTATCTGTTATAGTTGAAAATATTCTGTTATGTTTTGTTGTGTTTGCATGTCGATCTCTGTAAAACTTAATTATCTTATACAAAGATATCATGTTGGTAGACGATACATTTTCCATCTGAAACCACTTAATTTTGGGAGTATGGTAGAGCAAAAAACTCTTTGATTGGACTTACAAGTTGTGATGTATCAAAATGTGAAATTCAAAAGCAAGATATTATCAAGCCCTACCATACATACTGTGGTGGAGTTATAGCATGCGTGTATTGATGTTAAATTTTGTGGTAATGTTGTTGTGACACATTCATTAACCATTTTGTAAATACTTTCATATCAGGTCAAATCAAACGCCACCTTGTATCTGCGGATTACTACTTAGTGATGTTCATGAGTTCTGTGTATCGGCACAATTGTGTTTTTGATGTGATTTGGGTTCACCCTGTTTTCAACATAAGACAGCAGTCTATTGTACATAAGCATAGGCCATTCTATTTCACCAGTTTCTGTGCCACAAGGGATATGGAAAGGAATTTTGTATACGCCATGCACCTGTTGCAACAAGTTTGAGTTTGGTTGCATTGAGCTTTTACTATAACTCTGTGCTAACTGATATGTTGTGTTGTATGTGCTGCACAATGTTTTGTGGGCTTCAACTTATGTTAAAATTGCATACCAATTGGAAATATCACACAGAATGTTGGTTAATTTTGGATTATACCTAGATCCTGGGTATGAAAGTGGTATATATTTCTATTTACCGGTACAGCAGTTCTTCCAGTAGTATGATAGATGGTCGTGTTATTGTCTGTGTTTGTTCGGTAATATTGTGTGCTCCATATAGTCCATGTTACAACTTGCAGTAATTTTAACCTCAATTCACCTGATGTTTTTGTTCTGTGCACACCCCACTTGATATTGGGCATTTTCCTGTTACCATAGAATAAGCCCATTTCTTGATTCCACATTGCATTATGAATTACTGGGGTTTTGTTATTCTGACTAGCTGTATTCAAGGATTGCTGCCTTGAGGATTTTGTCAGATTACCGAGATCATTTTTGTGTCATGTGCAAACTTAACCACAAACTTTTGTGCATTGAAAGTTGCAAGCAGTTTTGCTGCAGTTCCTGGAAAATGCGTTCTGAATATAGTGGGATTTAATTTTTTGTAGCGGAAGTAAAATTGTATAGGCTTATACACTAGCCATTTTGATCTCAGTTGGAGTATATTTGCTGGCAAGTATAATAGAATTTTGTGGAGAAGTTGGACAAAATCCTAGCAAATTTGAAAGGATTAAAGTGGTTGAGTGTAAGGCATGGTGCTTTATTAGTTCTGTATGTTTTATGCGTTGATTCAGCAGATATCATCATATATACATCACAACATTGTACATGCAGAATTCTTGATTCTTTGTTAATTGCAGCTGATGTACATTATACATTATCTGTTTACAAGCATTGAAGGAAAAGGAGTAAATGACGAGTTCCCTTCGTGTTTAGTCATGTTCATTTTTGTTGTTGGTTCACTATTCCAGAGTTTGACTTTGTCTTGTATCTTGTACTTCATATCCATGTATGCTTTTTCTTCAGCGAAGTATGTTTCCAGAAATTGCTTGAATATATGCATTTTACTTTGTGGCCACTGTTAGTTCAAAAATGCACTTGGTTATTGTGGCATTTACTGTATGGAGTAGGTTTGATATTTTCTTTATAAACAGTCTGCATATCATATAATTGACGGCTTACATTTGTATTGTACGGAAGCGTATTGCTATCAAGTGTGTAAAAATTTGTATCTCGTACGTACGACTTACTAACTCGTATGTACGACTTATTAAGTCATACGTACGACTTACTAACTCGTATGTACGACTTATTAAGTCATACGTACGACTTACTAACTCGTATGTACGACTTATTAAGTCATACGTACGACTTATTAAGTCGTATGTACGACTTATTAAGTCATACGTACGACTTAATAAGTCATACGTACGACTTAATAAGTCATATATACGACTTATTCACTCGTACGTACGACTTACTAACTCGTACGTACGACTTATTAACTCGTACATACGACTTATTAACTCGTACGTACGAGTTAATAAGTCGTACATACGAGATATAAGTCATACGTACGAGATACATTTTTTTACACACTTGATAACAATACGTTTCACTACGGAAGCGTATTGTTATCAAGTGCGTAAAATTCCTTATCTCGTACGTATGAGTTATATCTCATACATACGACTTATTAACTCATACGTACGAGTTAATAAGTCGTACGTACGAGTTAATAAGTCGTACGTACGAGTTAATAAGTCGTACGTATGACTTAATAAGTCGTACGTATGAGTTAATAAGTCGTACGTACGAGATACTAAGTCGTACGTACGGGTTAACAAGTCGTACGTACGAGTTAATAAGTCGTACGTACGAGTTATTAAGTAGTACGTACGGGTTATTAAGTCGTACGTACGAGATATAAGTCGTACATACGAGATAATATTTTTTACACCCTTGATAGCAATACGCTTCCGTAGTATTGCATAGCGTGAGTGTTTTTTTAAATTTTCCTGATTGCTGATGTAGTCTAAATTGTTGATGGCAAAACCCTTCTATGTATTTTAAGATATGTGTTTAACATGGCTCTTGACAAACTTTTCTGTCTGATAATTTGTCCCCTACAGACCACCACACATTTTACATGGTTCAGCTTCTTGCGGGTGTAAAAACCTTTCAATAGATAGTCAGGGATAGCTTGTTTTCCAGGTTGGAGGCGTCTCTCAGAGGTTTACTTCTGGATGACAAGAAACATGCCGTCATATTTCCAGTGTCCATTGATAAACTGAAGCGGTATATCCCCTCCTCTCATGTCTTGTGTTGATAAGTCACAGGCCCTCAGCAAGTAGCAGCTCTCAACAGGATACCAATCATAATGATTCCACTCCACACAGAAGAATTACCTTTGTGGTATTTCCAGTGCGTTTCAATGCTGTACATAAGTTATACATTTACTGGTACATGTGTGCAAGATTTACAGCTTATTTCCCTGCAAAGCCTTTAATCTGTTTAATTTTCTATAACTTGATAAATAAAAGTTGTGGGGAGCCTGTCAAGTTGCTGTGATGCCAACAATTTATGTGTCCTGAGGAATAGGAGATATATATCATGTATATGGACAGCTAGTCCTGGAGTGTGTAGACTCTAGTGCTGGTTACTGGAAGGTCATTAAAATGTTTGTTGGGAGCAGATGTTTATGGATTTTCTGTACATACACTACTGTATGTTTACAGGAAAAACGTTATCTATCTAACTGAAATAAACGTTATCACAATGAACTAGATCAGCCACACAGGCAACCTTGTATTATAACCAAGTGGAATTTCTGTTATATTTTTACAATTATTGAATTTGGAAGCAAACATTGCAAGACATTGCTGATCTCATTCTCTCAATAGCTGTCAGCGTTGTTGTTTCGTCAAAACTTCAATGAAGAGCAGAATTATTCACTGGGATATTAGTTTGCTTCATACATACCAATAAGGTGCATTTGACTTCAAAGAATGATCCAGTTGACGTTCAATGTTACTGATGTACCATGATTTCATTGAACTGGTATGCAGAGTGGACTTTGGTTACTTCAGTTATAATTATGCAATTTGTCTTCAATAAATACACTGTCGAGTTGATTTAACATTTCCTGCCAAAGTTTGGATTTGGTTTCCCATCATCAATAGTGTGAGTGTATCTAAGACACTGGCCTATCTCGTGAGTAGCTGGCCCCAGCCTTGTTCACTGGCTAGAGCTGTCGAATTTGTAGTTGTACAGAAGATCCTGCTCAATCAAGGCACTCTACCATACGTCAACAGTCTTTGTTATACGTGCCTTACGTTAGCTGTCAGGGTCATCTGCCTGGCATCTAGAACAACTCGTCTCATGCTCCCGGTTTATAACAGATTTGTCCACGAATCATAGACATTGATAATGTACATACATATACATAAATATCTATATATATATGTATTTCTTTAGGAAAGAGAACCTGTTGATGTTGCATAATTACAGTGGTACAGTGACTTCGGTATCTTTCTTTCTCCCTCGTTTCAATATTTATGCTGTATTTCACCTGTGTGCTTGAGGAATGCAGATTTATTTCATTGTTTGGCGAGACTGAAATAAAGGTGAATTTTTTTAATCGTTCGTTCACAAAGAGCATGATTTGATTGTTATCACATTGTTTGGAACTTAATTTGTCAAGAATCAAAGTAATCTGTTACATGTATCTATCATTAATTAAGTTGATCACAACAAGTGAATATTATCGGTGAAAGTCAAGATTACTTGTTCCAAGCAAAAAATATAGTCAGTTGTTTCTTGCGCTGCAATTACAAAAAGAAATGTATATTAAATGCAAGAAAATGAATAAATTTTATATGCATTTTGTGTTGCTTAGTTGAATAAGGGTCCTGATAATGCTCAATGTTTCTAAATCGGTAAAATTATATTTCACATGTACACAGTGTTCCTTCATCAGTACATGATACAGATACAAGCATCCACAGAATTCTTTTCGATCATCTTGTATTATAATGTTGAAATTAGATATTCCGGTAACTCCTTGAAAGACAGACAAAATCTTTCACATGGCATCGGAAATCCATAAAGGTTTCGTAGGATTCTGATGGCAATGGTTTATTCAACAATATTCATGGTAGTATATCCATTGTGTAACATTGACCACTGTAATACATGTAAACACAACATACTGCTACCTAACAAGAAATAGATTGACCTTGTACAACAGTGTTCTGGATATTGCTCCTCGAACATTTATATAGGTGTACTCAAACATTGTATAAACATACATGCATGAACATAAATACATAACACATTTCTGATATAACTAATGATATTCAAGACAATGACGAGAAGACGTTGGCTCGTTTGATATTTGAGACATTTACCTGTACACAGTGATTCCGTCTTTAACTAAGTCAATTTACAAACCATGCTACAAAATCTGAAGAAAAAATACTAAATGTATATACGGAAAATCAATTTATCAATATCAACACAATGGCACCTGAACCACAAGTCCGTGGAAGTGGAGAATGAATGGAGAAGTGGACAATATCAATTTTAATCACAAATCATCATTCACAAGTGATTCAAAATGCACATAGATTCATTTGTACTTTTGTAAATACATCAACAGGGGATACATACATCAATATGAACTACATTAGAACAACATCAGGAAGTCTTGCAGTGCTGTGGAGTATAAAACCTTTCAGCGATCCCACGTATGATGTTGCCGGGTGTGACCTGGTACTGGGCTATCATCTCCTCCAGACTGGACTTTACCTGTACATACAGGCAAGTCAATATATACACATTCAAATATTGACTTGTATAGCACATCGAAGCAATACTAGCATTTCTGAAAAATTAACTTTAGCAAAATTGAAAATAGGTAACATAGGTTTTTGGGCAAAACAAAATCAACAGATAAATCATTAGCCTCACAGAAATAGCTGTAAACGTACAAAATTTCGCGTGTATCAATTTTCGCGTTTTCAACATCTCAACATGTTCGCGTGAATTTAAGTTCGTGACTGTTGTGAATGGTCGGCTCCCCCGATTGAATAACCGTGTATCCGCGTGTATTTATTTTCGCGGTTTTTTTTTCAAACGCGAAATTCGAGAAATTAATACATCGCGAAATTTGATACGTTTACACTATTTCTGACCAACGCACGAAATTTCACAAACCTTTGCCGCTAAAACTTCAGCTGTATCAGTCTCACAGGGCTGAATTGGATCCCCAATAAACGTTCTGTAGGGAATAGAACATAGTAGGCATGTGAGTCTGAAAGGGCGTGTATACCACTGGTACTATCAGGCTATTATATACATGTATAAATAACAAAACAAACTGATTTTACTGATACATTATCAAATTGACATTGGAATACAGCACGAAAATGTTTCTGCATTTGAATTCATGTGTACCTCATTTTCACAGGAAACATTCCATAAATAGGAACTATTGGCAATCTGGTCTTTTCATAAAACTTCTGAAACCAGGCTAAAATAACAAAGGTAATGGTATACATTATCGAAAGGTACAAATTGTTTATGTCTTCCTGTAAATAGACCCACGTTGCCATATAAAGGCATTCCAATTTTCACAGTTTATTAATGCATGACTAAAATCATTCGATATCCATAGTACATGGTCAGTGCTGACCAGTAAGGCGACTAAAATATGTCAACAACACTGACTTTGTTATGCATGGAAGGTTTTCCCAGAAGAGGGCATTAAATGCACGTGGGTCTTTACTGAAAGACTTCAATGAATTTGCAATAGGCGTAGGTACCCCATTGCATGTTTTAATAGTGGCGGTCGTCAAGCTTTGGATTATAGTGAAGAAAATATACAAGTTGTAATACAATCAACTACATAATTAAATCAAAATTTGTTCACATCTACTGTTCTATTCAACAATAACATTACACATCACTGACCACGACCCAGTGAAAGAGCCCGGAATCCCTCACGACAGTTCTGTGTGAACATCGGAATCACTGGCTGCAGGGAAGTGAACAATCATAATCATCTCACAAGCACGAATACTATGAATATGTTCCAAGTAAATATTGAACATCATGTCCTTATAATCTTCACATCACTCACAACTTTGGCCTCAAGTGCAATTTTGGCAAATCCAGTCCTCTGACCCCAAAGCAATTTGTAGTACTCATCACTGAAGTACGCTTCTCGAACACCACCTAGGGATATAAACTTGAAATATGATCAAGATAACTAGAAAAGATATAGTCCAGAATATGATTGACACTAAGTAATAATTTATACAAATACAATTACTAGTTTACTCCATCCATGTTAATTGCTGGAGTTACAATGACAATACATCTGTACTCACCTGGGGCTATTGCCAGTAGCTCTCCCTGTTTCATGAGCTCCACGCCCCTGGACACGGTCCCCGGCAACACATTGAACACTTCCATCAACAACTTGAAACCTGCAATTGACATGCACCCAACATTATTCATCATCTGTATGTACATGTCTGTATACCAAGTCTTGATCTACAATTTGTGCCTACTGTAAATCCAGATAACTTTGCATCCTTTAATTTTTGCGTTTTAATCAAGTGCACTCGTTGGCGCCCTTTTAATTTTGCGTTTTTACAATGAAACAGGTGTGGTGTAATGGCACTCAACACCTTTTTTCAATTCGCATCCCCAAATTTTTGCGATTTGCTTCAATAAGCCCACATTTTGAAAATCGAAGATATCTGATAATTGTTCTATATCTTTTTTTTCAGGTACTCACTCTTTTATTGATACACTGTAACTCATTCATACCTGGAATTTTGTACATGAACTTGTCTCCAATTGCCCAAAATCTTCGTTTCTTCTCAACAATTGTTTTAGCTATGACATAGTAGAGATCAATGGGAATAGCGCCATGGTAGTAGACTAGTAGAGCTGCGCCCTCATCTGGAATCTTCTCGAAACCTATCACTTCATGACCTGGTGGTATATACCGGTACAGTTATTTTCAAGGAAGTATAATACATTTACACTCTACAGGCACATTCTGATAGACACTAAGACACCAGCTGAATAATCTAGTACTTAATAAAGTACTATTAATTATGTGCAAAGTTCTTACCATGCCATATCCTGCCCTGTGCTATCCAGCACACGGAGATGGTATGACGAGCCCCGTCCCAGACATCCCGCTCATACGCGTCCTTCAGGTCATGTCGGAATCGGTAGATGTGCAAGAACAAAACCGAGGCATAGAGGAAGACTAGGATGAGCACCGGCAAGACGAATGTTATGACTAGTGGATAGAAAACCCATGCCAGCCAGCTCACATAGTACAGGTCCAAATAGTGCTCATAGGCGTACTCATAGGCAAACTCGATCGTCAACAGGGTGCTATTGAGGGCGGAAGTTATACCCATTCTATGCAGCAGTGCACGGCACGTCAGCAGTGGTATTTCTCTTCTTCATTCCCATTTGAGCAGATCAAGCTGATCACACTCCATTAATGATGCCACAGTCGCTAACCACAATTTCAATCCGTGCCGCCAAAGATAAACCTGAAAAGAACTGGAGATCAAGATTATACAAGCTTCTTCTTTTCTTCAACCAGATAATTAATTTCTTACAAATAAAATCTGATTAGATTAGGTAAGCACATGGGCATTATCGTGAAATAGTCCCCGAAGAGGACTATTTTTACATGATGAGGTAATTATGACTAGGCTTATTCAGTTAAAATAGTAACACCATTTTCATTAATGATTTCAGTCAATTTCTATATCTTGGAGGATCATGGAGGGAGAGATGGAAGGGAAGGAAGGATGGACACATTAAAATCATAATGTAAGGACTATATAGCTCGATCATATGGCCAGACAGAAGAGCGATACGAGCTCAGGCTGATGACCAGCACAAGCAGGCAGCTGAATTATTGCCATGTTATTAGATGGCATTGCCAGCCTCGTCGATCTACCATGTTATATCATATAGCCACTTATTTAGGTGAACAAAAACTGACCATTTAGGCCTAGGCCCGAATCTACATATTGTATATTGTGAATATTATGATCATGTTGTTTGTTGTGCTGAACTACATTATGATATAGAATCTAAAAATTATAGCACTCTATGATCTGATGATGCTGTCAGTGTCCCTGTCGGGCCTGTGCGTGTCACTGTTGCCAGTAAGTGTCACTGTGACTGTCAGCTTCTGACACAACTTCACAAGTGTGTCTCAGATAGCCAGTCTAGACAGCAGTGATAGACGGCGAATCATGCTTAGGAATAGTAGTACAGTCATATTTAGGGCTAGTCTCAGACAACGATGGCCGGGCTAGTATGAACAAGTGCTTTCATACTAGTATACGGTGCAGAGCTACAGTTAATTTAACTGTTTAATAATCAGGGATCAAACTGTCAAAGGCATGCTGTAGTGTAGTCAGGACATTGTGACGCAAAGGTATCCAACACCTGTCAAACGGACAATTCAAGGAGCATTCATTATCTGATCATAGTGAGCAAACTCTACAGCGTATGGATGCAGTATGCATAGCCAAATATACAAGCAATTCTTCTTTGCAATACCGTTTTTTACCTAATATCATCTTTACATACCAATTAGATATCCACTTTTATGTTACAAAATGATTTTAAATTTGTTTTGTAATGGCAGATGACATAACAGATGTTGAATGCTCTCCATACTTCAGCTCATCAGGTCTACACAATTCGGAACTCTTGGGAATTATTTTTTTTTTTGTAAATTAAAAACCGTGGGTAGATTTTAAGGCCAATGCTGACTTTTGGGGCTAAATTTTTGTTTCCAAGAGTAGGCCATAGATCTCTTTCAAAATTTGATAGTTTGTTGCTATCGAGTGACCAAAATTTGAAATTTGAAGCAGATTGACCGTTTAGTTCATAGAATGTTATGTTTTGAAATGACATGGTGAACATTAATTACAACAATATATTCATTATTCTTATCGCTGGTCCATTTATTCAGAGAATTCAGGACAAGACGTGTTACTCAGAGAGCATTTCCTCTCGAAATGCACACAAATTATTTTCAATAAAAGATCTGTTCTGTGTATTAGAGGAAATAGCAACATTGTTTTTTCATACCAGTATTATGTCAGGAAAAAGTGATCAAAATATCACAGGCAATATCAAATTTCTTCACTGCATCTATCAGGCAATACGCCGGGTATTTCCATGTTGAATTATTTGATCACTTGCATACGGTTTGGTGTGACGATTATCTGCTGATTGCGTCATATACCTACCGTGTGAATTGTCACTTAAATACTTCATCTATAGAATGTGTGTATGAATATTCCAAAAAAATATAGCATCGATTTGTTGTAAAAATACCAGGGTACCATGAACCATGTTCAAGGTGCCCCGCTGGCGGTGGCTCGATCTGCCCCGCAGGCCGGGGCCAGCGCTGTCCAAATGTTGAAAATTAACAAGAATGTTTTGCATAATATAATTGTCACCAAAACAACCTATTGCAAAATGTAAGTCATATATTGCAGTATTAAGTCATGATATATAACTCGTTGTCAAGTAAAGTAATAATACATATTCTCTGAAAATAGAAAAAATACCACTTTCTCAAAATTCAGCAAACATGCCATACAATAGATACATATGCAGCTGTTCTCTCCCAAATTATATGACAATGTGCATCATATATACATGTATTTACATGACGAATGCAGCGGCCAAGTAGCTGTAATAAAAATATGTTATGTGGTTGCTCCCCTACTCATTACTACACAAATGACTTGATTTTTGTATGAAAAAAAATATCGGTTACAAGGAATTTTCCAGAGCTTTGGTTATTACTAAAACATACACTGCTGAAGGAAATGACAAAAATTCCCAAATATTCTCAGAACCATATATTCGTGATAGCTTCCAAAAGAACTTGACCCCCAGCTTTTTAGGCGTTGATTGTTGTATTGGAAACCACACATTTCCGTATAAAAACTGATCTAGGTCGGATATTTCACAATGAATTTCATTAAAAATTGGCCAATATATGGAATATGATATGTAAATTGAAACAATATTTGTTTTAGTGTTGATCGTATATTTTATGATAGAATGCCCTTTGAATAGTTTGGGTGCTCTTCAACCATTGATTTCAACGTCAAGCTATTTTATGCATACTGTTGTGACAGGTTCAAAACGGCTATTGTTATTCGCTTATATAATTAAAACCAGTGCACTAATGAATGGCATGACAAGTGACGACATGCTATATAATCAAGAAATATTCAATACATACACTACAAAGAGTTGTTTGCACAATTACTCACTAGGGACGCCACCCATTCGTCAACATTGGCCTTAATCGAATCAAAGTAGACTTGAATTAATCGAATAAAGTTTTATCAAACGCAGGGCGTCTAGTAAATGCAGACCTTCTGGGTTCTGCAAGGCAAGTAAAATAAATAAGCACTCCTGCATTTATTAGAAGTTTATAATGCAGGCTTAAATCGCTGGTGCAGGCTCTGGGTGGGACAGCCCCTCTGCCAGAGTCAGATGCGGTGATAATTGGCACCTGCATCTACTGCTTCTCATGTCCGGCCAGCGTATACCGTATGTAGTATATGGTTGTCAGTCAGTGAACTGGTTGATCAGGTTCGCCTCCAATCTCGTTGGATTTAAACCTGGAAAAGCTTTACAACCGAGAACCCGAAGCTTGAAGGCATACTGCATCGATATTTCTGCCGGGAGCCAAAATCGAGCCTTAAATTATTTTTCATACACCTGGTTATTCGCTGTAGGAGCGACGCAGTTGCTCGGCAACGACAGTGAATGAAGTACCTCGGCGGGATACTCAACATCACTTGGAGAGCCTAATTTCGTTTAGGTTGACGTTGCTACGGTAGCGGCAACCTGTGGCTTCATCTAGGATATGTGCTGGCTACTATCAAAGACCCAGCGTTTATGCACAGAAGCAGATGGGGAGTAACCCCTGTGTCTGTTAGAAGTAGACTCAACCTGATGGTGTTCGCGTCAGCCAGTAACTCACCACCGTCAAACTGCTTCCGCCACACAGAATGGTCGGGCCGTTTAACACACGGATTGCAGTCGACCCAATTGACAGACGGGTTTCCATACTGTGCCACTGCCGTGACTGACGCGAACACCATCAGGTTGGGTCTACCTCCAACAGACACAGGGGCTACTCCCACCTGCTTCTGTGTGTAAACGCTGGGTCTTTTATAGTAGCCAGCATATGCACTAGATGAAGCCACAGGTTGCCAGCCATAACCTGGAGTCGGTCAACATAATCTTACCTGGATAGCTGACTGAGGGGTACCACCGTCGAAGCGAACGATGCCGAGGTCAGCGTTGTTATCGTGAGTCTCAAAGCGAATGCTAGTCCTTGATAGTGTGCTGGTATGGGCGGAGATGCAGGCGACGGGAATTGAGCCAGAGGTCCGTATAAGGCCATTCTCACCACAGCCAGAACAGAGTATCCCATGCTCACCTCAGAGGTCTGTCTGCATGCATACTCCGCAAGTGTGTTCTGTATCAGCTGTCAATTGCATCAACTGCATTTTGTATCTCCTTCGCTGTCCGACAGTTCCTTAGAAGGCCCCTGTTACTGTTGGGATGGTCCGGACTCGAGTGTCCCGGCGCCTATTTTGGTTAGGTGACCAACCGCGATCATAGTGGCCATACGGAGGCAACTCGCCCAGAGTATGACTCAGGTGGTCAACTACTTATGTGGCGTACAGTCTAAGCCCACGTCTGCGGTCTGGCAAAGTGAAAACACATGGCTGCATTAGCAGACCATACATCACTTTAGTCTGGCCTGCAATCAAGAGCAGCGCTGGCAGAATCTTATGCTGGGCACCATGAAAGGTACCGGACAAAGATTTGACTGTTATGCCGGCAGCTCAAGGAATGGTGGGAACTGAGATTTTGTCTCCGCAGTGGCACCTAAGCCAGACGTTCTCGGGGTTTAGCTGAGTAGGCAACTGAAGTTGCTGGTTCATTGGGCCGGACTGTGTGTCCGTAGACACAATATCGTGGAATGCCACGAAAGACTCCTTAGACTGGGGCATGTCCAGGAGAGGGTCCATGTGGTCCTCCGCAGAGCCGGAGCTCGACTCCTTCTGTGCTTGCAAGAGTGTATGGTTTGAAATTTTGTCATTGACATTTATTTCGAGAGGACAAGTCAGGGACAAGGGAATTATAGTTGGTGCGTCCTTTGCCGGGATAATTCTGGTCACCACACTACGGTAATGTAAAGTTCAGCGCTGGCTCTTCAGGGCACACACGCCATGCTTAGCTGGCACCTCTAACCTACGGCGGCTCATTACTGCCAAACAAAAAAAAAGTTTCCCACCACGTTCACTTTCCGCCACTTTCACTTTCCGCCTGGGCGATAACCTTTGTGCCTAGGCGATAACCTTTGTGCCTAGGCGAAAACCTTCCCGCCTGGGCGAAAACCTTCCCGTCTGGGCGAAAATCTTCCCGCCTAGGCAAAAACCTTCCCGCCTGGGCGAAAACCTTCCCGCCTGGGCGATAACCTTTGTGCCTAGGCGATAACCTTTGTGCCTAGGCGAAAACCTTCCCGCCTGGGCGAAAACCTTCCCGCCTGGGCGAAAACCTTCCCGCCTGGGCGATAACCTTTGTGCCTAGGCGAAAACCTTCTCGCCTGGGCGATATTCTTTGTGCCTAGGCGAAAAATAAAAATTCTTAAAAAATTATCGCCCAGGCGGGAAGGTTTTCGCCTAGGCACAAAAGTTTTCGCCCAGACTTGAAGGTTTTCGCCTAGGCACAAAGGTTATCGCCTAGGCACAAAGTTATCGCCCAGGCGGAAAGTGAACGTGGCAGAAAGTGAACGTGGTGGGAAACTTTTTGTTTGTTTGGCAGTAATGAACCGCCGTACTAACCCGGGACTTCACACATAGGCCTACTTGGTTAATAGTAAAACACTTGTAGCCCGGAGCATCTGAGACTGGAAACCATGTACCCAAGCACTTGCGCGTGTTGCTAGCTGGAGCTGATGACAGTCCACCGAGGGGATAAAACCCTCAATAGGCTGACGGACTGCCAGAGCCTGTACACGTCTCCTCAGTCCAGGACCATCCCGATACCAACCCGATGTCAACACGGACCAGACTCCGGACCATCCCGGATCTGGTCCGGACTTATGGGACTGGTCCTCCAGCTTCATATCTTATTCTACAGTTCGCAATTTACAAACAAACATAACTTGTCAAACTCATAACATTGGATTTTGTTTTGATCGAAAAGATTTGCTTTAGTTTTATTCAAAATGAAACATGTTGGTATATGCACACACGGATTACATGATCTTTAGAAACGGCAGTATGAAATGGATGCAGCAATACGTAGAAATAAGGTGAAGTGTCTGACAAATTTTACAAGTTGAATTGAACACTCACTGACACTCACACTGTGACTGAGTCTACGAGCCATCTGCCCTAAATTCGCCGCATTCCCAAATTCGCCAACGTGGATTTCAGGCCTCGTAATGTAAATGAAACTAACAATTTCGATCGTCAATCGAGACTCTGATATCCAATCTTTGTTCCAGTGATTTATATTCCGCAAAACGAGCTTTTGAGTTCAGATAATATCAAGCCTTTTGGGATGCGGCGAATTTAGGACGGATGGCTCGTAGAGAGTCTATACTTTGATTTTTCTAACTCGTTTACACTGTTTTTCGCTGATATTTTTGCGATGCTAAATGGTGTCGTCCTGTAACTTGGCACACTTCACCTGAGAGTCAAACGGCAATATTCTACCGAATTACAGATCTCTATTGCGAAAATTGAAAAAGTTGGCAATCTACCCCAATGTTAAATTTAGCCCTGTCATTCAGAGGTTTCGCTTAAGGGCAACAGTAGCCCTGAATACAAGGCACAACGATCGGTCACTCCCCCCCCAACAGGGTTCTGTGACTCTCACTTACTAGTAAGCACGCGCAACCAATAAAAATCATCACTGAACGGTTGGTGGTAATCGATTGTAATCGATGATTTAAAGTGAAGTTGAACCGATTCGCATCACTAATATACACATGATAGAGAAATACTTTCATATCATCCATGCAGATGGAAAACAGTACATGTACCAGTATATGTATACCGATTAGTCCCACACAGTCTAACAGAAGAGCAGCACTCTAGCTATAGCAAGACTTTCAACATTAGCATTTTGAGCTCGTGAAAAAATGTACCTAAAATTCAGGGAACAATTTTTTAGAAATCATTGATGCCTGAACAGTAAAGTTTAGTGAAAAAAATAGCCTTGATATGAGCTGATGAGGTACATGTAAGATTTTAGGACCTTGCTATGAGAAAATGAGGACAGTTATTTCAGAGATAATTTTTGGAATTCATTGATATATATTTAACACCAGGGGCGGGTATAGGATTTTGGAGGGGGGTGAGGGGTCCAAAACTCTTGATCGATACAGCGGCAAGCGAAGCAAGCCCCTGTTGGCCCGGGGTCTGAAGCACGCTCAAGGGCCCCAGACACTGAAGGTTTATGCATCCCCAATGGTGTGTTCTAGGGCTCTCCTTGGTTCCATTTCCATCGCCTCGGAGAGTTTATGAATTTTTGATCTGGGGCGGATCCAGGGTTCTGAAGGAGGGCCAAGATGTTAAATGTCGCGAAGCAAGGTGCTGGAGGCCGAGGGTCTGGGGCTCATTTCAGGGCTCCAGAAGCTGAAGGGATATGTATGCCCAGTGGTGTGTTTTAGAGGGTTCCTTTGGTCCATTTCCCATTCCCCTAAAGAGCTTTTGCATGGCTGATTTGGGGCAGATCTCGGATTTCGAGGGAAGGCCCAGTTGTGAAATGTTGCTAAGCAAGCTGAAGCAAGCCACTGTCGGCCGGGGATCTGGGGCCGGCTGAAAGTATTCGTGTGCCTAATACAGCATCCCAGAGCTCTCCTGGGTCTGATTATCAAGCATTACTTTACACTCATAAATGCATGATCACTGTAGTAGGGCACCGAAGTCTCGTTTCACATGTGCCCAAAAATTACGTATTTATGACGTAAGAAACATTGCTTATTCAAACTCTTCAATCGGCAGGAAATATTTGAGGAATAATACATTCATCTACACGTATCTGATAGTGGTTGTAATGTGTCAATAATGGTAATATAAAATTCCGATGAATTTCCGTTGATTTACGTTGATATTATTTGGAACCTTACAATCACAATATTCACAATTTTTCAGAGAATTTGGCGGGAAATTTGTGTGTCCCCAAAATGACGAAATAATGCAAAATAACGTGACGTTTTAAATCTCACTTCAGTGCCCTGTTGAAACAAAATATGGCATAACAATTACTTGGTTTTGGACCCTATGAAAGGATTATGTGCATTTGCCCATTCAATGCTGTCAATTCATTTTGACTTCCGGGCGGTTCTTTCCACTCCTCCCGGACGGTATTATCGGGTTCCGGATCTTGTTTTTTGCCCCCGGACGGTCTCGGACGGTTTTTAGTGTGTCCCAAAACGAAGTGTACTAAGTATTTGTGAACTACAAAGCATTAGCATGGTTGCCATCTCAAATTTATATCAGAAACATATACATTTAGTATCTGATATACGATTAATCAGATTCAATATGATTACGAACACACAATTAATCGATTGTAAACACATTTTCCTAATCGTTTGCCCCGGTGTTAATTTTGTAAAAAAGAAAAAGCTGTGATATGATGTTTGAAAGAATATTCAAGACCTTGCAATGAGAAAATAAGGATAAAGTGGAGAACAGAGCATTTTTATGCAAAAGAGAGGGAGGAATTTCAACCTGATACAATGATTCAAAACAAAACTGTGGCCAAAAAGTGTGTTTCACTGATACCCACATGTAGATGAAGTTGACTTTATTGACTTCTACATACATATATATTATGTATGTGTATTTTTCATTACATATATGTAATGTATAGCTTATAATTGTATCGTGTGTATAGCTTAGCTACCTACAAATTTATATAATACAGTACATTTCTTATATGCACATCATGTACCGGTACATGTAAATATTACCGTTGCCGCTATGGTCTACCATACATTGTATAATCTTCCCATTGCCTCTTACCTTCAGCCTCACAAATGAGACAATTCTCTATCATCTTCCTAAATTAGCAACAAGCTTCTACATGTACTACCATGGATTGATGATAACATACATGTATTTGTAACTGAAAAAGATATTTCTGTTAAAAAATCATAATGCAACAGTGTCATCATTAAGGCATTTCGGCAGAAATGCCTTTATGGTTTTAGCAGAATTTTTTTTTTTTTTTTTTTTTTTTTTTTTTTTCTTCTTCCGCCACTTTTGGTTTCCGGACGATAACTTTAGATTGCCTTGACGGATCCTCGTCAAATTTTCACCACAAGTCAGAAATGATATGTGGAAGAACCCTATTCTTTTTGAGCCGGATCCGAGGTCCGTGAGGTCCGTGAGGATGAAATCAAGGCTAATTTTGAGACTTGGTTTCCGGACGATAACTGGAAAAATATTTACGCAATAGTTGCAGAACTCTGCATGGAGGTTCATATGCCACCAGGGAAGAACCCTATTGATTTTGGGATCGATCCGTCAAACGACCTTTGACCTAGAGGTCGAAATAATTTTTTGCTGATTCATCCTTGAGGCTTCCTGCATATCTCAGAAACCGTGCGTCGTAGAGCGAAACGGACGTTATTTTCGGACTCGTCGCCCTAGACAAACATCTCTAGGGTGTATTATTTTTTTTGATCCGGCTCCGAGGTCCGTGAGGTCCTTGAGGATGAAATCGAGGCTGATCTTGAAACTTGGTTTCCGGACGATAACTCGAAAAATATTCAGGCAATAGTTGCAGAATTTTGCACGGAGGTTTATATATCAACAGGGAAGAACCCTATTGATTTTGGGATCGATACGTCAAACGACCTTTGACCTAGAGGTCAAAATAATTTTTTGCTGAGTCATCCATGAGGCATCCTGCATATCTCGGAAACGGTGCGTCGTAGAGCGAAACGGACGTTATTTTCGGACTCGTCGCCCTAGACAAACATGTCTAAGGGGTATTATGGATGAACTTTGACCTTGACCTTGAATTTTTTTGCCGAGTCGGCATTTTTCGTTTTCGTCGATATCTCGGAAACGGTGCGTCGTAGAGCGAAACGGACGTTATTTTCGGACTCGTCGCCCTAGACAAACATGTCTAAGGGGTATTATGGATGAACTTTGACCTTGACCCGAAATTTTTTTGCCGAGTCGGCATTTTTCGTTTTCGTCGATATCTCGGAAACGGTGTGTCGTAGAGCGAAACGGACGTTATTTTCGGACTCGTCGCCCTAGACAAACATGTCTAAGGGGTATTATGGATGAACTTTGACCTTGACCTTGAATTTTTTTGCCGAGTCGGCATTTTTCGTTTTCGTCGATATCTCGGAAACGGTGCTTTGTAGAGCGAAACGGACGTTATTTTCGGAATCGTCGCCCTAGACAAACATGTCTAAGGGGTATTATGGATGAAGATTGACCTTGACCCAATTTTTTTTTGCCGAGTCGGCATTTTTCGTTTTCGTCGATATCTCGGAAACGGTGCGTCGTACAGCGAAACGGACGTTATTTTCAGACTCATCGCCCTAGACTGACATGTCTAAGGGGTATTATTGATGAACTTTGACCTTGACCCGAAATTTTTTTGCCGAGTCGGCATTTTTCGTTTTCGTCGATATCTCGGAAACGGTGTGTCGTAGAGCGAAACGGACGTTATTTTCGGACTCGTCTCCCTAGACAAACATGTCTAAAGGGTATTATGGATGAACTTTGACCTTGACCCAAAAATTTTTTGCCGAGTCGGCATTTTTCGTTTTCGTCGATATCTCGGAAACGGTGTGTCGTAGAGCGAAACGGACGTTATTTTCGGACTCGTCGCCGTAGACAAACATGTCTGAGGGGTATTATGGATGAACTTTGACCTTGACCCGAAATTTTTTTGCCGAGTCGGCATTTTTCGTTTTCATCGATATCTCGGAAACGGTGTGTCGTAGAGCGAAACGGACGTTATTTTCGGACTCGTCGCCCTAGACAAACATGCCTAAGGGGTATTATGGATGAACTTTGACCTTGGCCCGAAATTTTTTTGCCGAGTCGGCATTTTTCGTTTTCGGCGATATCTCGGAAACGGTGCTTCGTAGAGCGAAACGGACGTTATTTTCGGACTCGTCGCCCTAGACAAACATGTCTAAAGGGTATTATGGATGAACTTTGACCTTGACCCGAAATTTTTTTGCCGAGTCAGCATTTTTCGTTTTCGTCGATATCTCGGAAACGGTGCTTCGTAGAGTGAAACGGACGTTATTTTCGGACTCGTCGCCCTAGACAAACATGTCTAGATGGTATTATGGATGAACTTTGACCTTGACCCGAAATTTTTTTGCCTAGTCGGCATTTTTCGTTTTCGTCGATATCTCGGAAACGGTGCTTCGTAGAGCGAAACGGACGTTATTTTTGGACTCGTCGCCCTAGACAAACATGTCTAATTGGTATTATGGATGAACTTTGACCTTGACCCGAAATTTTTTTGCCGAGTCGGCATTTTTCTTTTTCGTCGATATCTAGTATATATTATAAATTAATCATCACACCGAAATGCCTCCAAGGCATCTTTAGGCCTTGACGTCTAGTTTATAACGTAATAACCGATGATTCTGACCTCTCTGTTTAACGTAGTCCGCTACAAACAGGGAGGCAAAGACAAGTCAAAATTTAAAAGTTATACCTTGAATATTATCTCTTCAAAATAACATATTTTATAGAGTAACTGATCAGCATTCTGATACTGAAAAGAAAATACGTGGTCACCGTGCTGGTTTCTTCGACATATTCGATCAAAAATCACCAAAATTTACTAAAATGACTTAATTAAGGCATTTCGGCAGAAATGCCTTTATGGTTTTAGCAGAATTTTTTTTTTTTTTTTTTTTCTTCTTCTTCCGCCACTTTTGGTTTCCGGACGATAACTTTAGATTGCCTTGACGGATCCTCGTCAAATTTTCACCACAAGTCAGAAATGATATGTGGAAGAACCCTATTCTTTTTGAGCCGGATCCGAGGTCCGTGAGGTCCGTGAGGATGAAATCAAGGCTAATTTTGAGACTTGGTTTCCGGACGATAACTGGAAAAATATTTACGCAATAGTTGCAGAACTCTGCATGGAGGTTCATATGCCACCAGGGAAGAACCCTATTGATTTTGGGATCGATCCGTCAAACGACCTTTGACCTAGAGGTCGAAATAATTTTTTGCTGATTCATCCGTGAGGCTTCCTGCATATCTCAGAAACCGTGCATCGTAGAGCGAAACGGACGTTATTTTCAGACTCGTCGCCCTAGACAAACATGTCTAAGGGGTATTATGGATGAACTTTGACCTTGACCCCAAATTTTTTTGCCGAGTCGGCATTTTTCGTTTTCGTCGATATCTCGGAAACGGTCCGTCGTAGAGCGAAACGGACGTTATTTTCGGACTCGTCGCCCTAGACAAACATGTCTAAGGGGTATTATGGATGAACTTTGACCTTGACCCGAATTTTTTTTGCCGAGTCGGCATTTTTCGTTTTCGCCGATATCTCGGAAACGGTGCTTCGTAGAGCGAAACGGACGTTATTTTCGGACTCGTCGCCCTAGACAAACATGTCTTAAGGGTATTATGGATGAACTTTGACCTTGACACAAAATTGTTTTGCCGAGTCGGCATTTTTCGTTTTCGTCAATATCTCGGAAACGGTGCTTCGTAGAGCGAAACGGACGTTATTTTCGGACTCGTCGCCCTAGACAAACATGTCTGAGGAGTGTTATGGATGAACTTTGACCTTGACCCGAAATTTTTTTGCCGAGTCGGCATTTTTCGTTTTCATTGATATCTCGGAAACGGTGCGTCGTAGAGCGAAACGGACGTTATTTTCGGACTCGTCGCCCTAGACAAACATGTCTAAGGGGTATTATTGATGAACTTTGATCTTGACACAAAGTTGTTTTGCCGAGTCGTCATTTTTCGTTTTCGTCGATATCTCGGAAACGGTGCTTCGTAGAGCGAAACGGACGTTATTTTCGGACTCGTCGCCCTAGACAAACATGTCTTAAGGGTATTATGGATGAACTTTCACCTTGACACGAATTTGTTTTGCCGAGTCGGCATTTTTCGTTTTCGTCGTTATCTCGGAAACGGTGCTTCGTAGAGCGAAACGGACGTTATTTTCGGACTCGTCGCCCTAGACAAGCATGTCTAAGGGGTATTATGGATGAACTTTGACCTTGACCCGAAATTTTTTTGCCGAGTCGGCATTTTTCGTCGATATCTCGGGAACGGTGTGTCGTAGAGCGAAACGGACGTTATTTTCGGACTCGTCGCCCTAGACAAACATGTCTAAGGGGTATTATGGATGAACTTTCACCTTGACACGAATTTTTTTTGCCGAGTCGGCATTTTTCGCTTTCGTCGATATCTCGGAAACGGTGCTTCGTAGAGCGAAACGGACGTTATTTTCGAACTCGTCGCCCTAGACAAACATGTCTAAGGGGTATTATGGATGAACTTTGACCTTGACCCGAAATTTTTTTGCCGAGTCGGCATTTTTCGTCGATATCTCGGGAACGGTGTGTCGTAGAGCGAAACGGACGTTATTTTCGGACTCGTCGCCCTAGACAAACATGTCTAAGGGGTATTATGGATGAACTTTCACCTTGACACGAATTTTTTTTGCCGAGTTGGCATTTTTCGTTTTCGTCAATATCTCGGAAACGGTGCTTCGTAGAGCGAAACGGACGTTATTTTCGAACTCGTCGCCCTAGACAAACATGTCTAAGGGGTATTATGGATGAACTTTGACCTTGACCCGAAATTTTTTTGCCGAGTCAGCATTTTTCGTTTTCGTCGATATCTCGGAAACGGTGTGTCGTAGAGCGAAACGGACATTATTTTCGGACTCGTCGCCCTAGACAAACATGTCTAAGGGGTATTATGGATGAACTTTGACATTGACCCGAAATTTTTTTGCCGAGTCGGCATTTTTCGTTTTCGTCGATATCTCGGGAACGGTGTGTCGTAGAGCGAAACGGACGTTATTTTCGGACTCGTCGCCCTAGACAAACATGTCTAAGGGGTATTATGGATGGATGAACTTTGACCTTGACCCGAAATTTTTTTGCCGAGTCGGCATTTCTCGTTTTCGTCGATATCTCGGGAACGGTGTGTCGTAGAGCGAAACGGACGTTATAAATGTTGCTCTAGACAACATTTATCTTATATGTATTATGGATGAACTTTGACCTTGACTAAAAAATTTTTTGCCGAGTTGGCATTTTTCGTTTTCGTCGATATCTCAGAAACACTGAGTCGTAGAGCGAAACAGACTTTTTTTTCGGACTCGTCGCCCTAGACAAACATGTCTAAGGGGTATTATTTTAACGGTAAATTTTTTTGCGGAGTCGACATTTTTCAGTTTCGTCGATATCTAGTATATATTATAAATTAATCATCACACCGAAATGCCTCCAAGGCATCTTTAGGCCTTGACGTCTAGTTTATGGTATTTTTACACATTTTTTTGCCCATATTCACATCTTGCATCTTGTTTTCCAAGAGAACGGATACGGTGACCCCATATTTTCTTTTCAGTTTTAGGATGCTGATCAGTTACTCTATAAAATATGTCATTTTGAAGCTCTAGACTTTGTTAATACAGTCTTTTATTTTGAAAAAATCTTTGACCCCCTCCCCTCACTGTTTGGAGCGGACTACCTTAAATACCTACATGTAGGTTATGACTGCAGGCTGAATTTAGTGGCTGTATATGCAATGGGAGGGACAGTGATGGTAATGCATACGTTACCATGACATTTATAGATTGGCTGTCTATTTGGGACCATTATGTGTCGGAGGTCTATATTAAGCAGTGTTGTGTACACTGCACATGATAGATGGATCTTAGAAAGGAATTTTGGGCAGAGTTGTTGCATAAATCTCAAGCAGGGCCTTAGACAATTTATTATCAACAAAAAATGGCAAGTAATTTGATGATATCAGATTTAACCTTTAATTGTCAGTGTCAAGACTGGCATGAGTGTTGATACATGAGATACCGAGTAGGAATTGGTTCATGGTCTGAGCCACTCTGAGGCCACATGTTATTGTTGCTAGACTGTAGACCTATGGGTGGAGTGCCTTGCAGCACCAGGATTTATGATATTTGCTGATTATTTTTAGACTTCAAACAGTAACTATTACTGCATGTATGAACTACACCTCTACATGTATACATATGACATTGTGAGATTAATCCCAGTGCATGGTATCAAAGTTATCATGTGATCGATTCTAATACAAGGAAAAAAGCTTCATTCTGTTCAAACAAATTTTTTTAGACATACATGTACAGTGTTGTAGATACATGTATTGAAGTTTTCAAGTACATACAGTGTGGTAGATATTGAAGTTTTCATGTACATGTATGTACACATATACTGTACTGTATTAGATATTTGATCAGACCTCGTGTTGTAATCATAAACCTCAACAACAGCTTTGATTAAAACCTCTCAGATTCATTACAGTGGGCGGGGACCCTATAGCGTGGTGTTTTTGTGGCAGTTTTTGCGTGTTGTTGCCTGGAGGATTGATTGTTTGTTTGGCCGGGAGAGAAGGTGTGGGGAGGTGTCCGGATGCTGGGCGTGGCTCGTTCAGGGCCACAACTCTTAAGTGCGCTGGCCGGCCGCATGTTTTTGTGCCGTTCTGGAGCGGATTTCGCTGAGTACAGGAGCCGATCGAGGCTGGCATTGATTAGGAGCAGCTTCCATGGGCGAAGTGATTTTTCTGGGCGGGTGACGAAATATCCTTGAATTTGACCGTTACTGGTACATGTACATCATTATAATGCACACGCATAATTGCACATAGTGTCAGTGAAAGAAATTGTGATGTATACATATAATTTACTTACCAGTAACTGGAATATACCTTTATTGGTGGTAAAGATATGTATTTTCAAATACAATGTACATCTTTCTATCTATATAAAATTCTACGAATTCAACTGGCATCTAAAACTCATACATCAAGCATTCATACATCAATCATTTTTCCATTAGAGTAAGAGAAAAAAATTGCTTTTGGCGCAGTATTTGTAAGTTGATCAGTGTTTGTATGTATGGCGTGGGTAATTTCTGTGGCGGTTGTCGACAGCACTGTGTGGATGGCCGCCGTGGTATGCGAGCCACCTCCCTGGATTGTTGTCATACACCATGTTCACGGATCTAGCCATGAACACTGGGCGGGGTACCCATCGTTCACAGTCGCAGTGCGAGGCTCACTGACTACAGTAAACTTAGGTGTGGAGTTGTTGCTATGCAGTGATGGGTAAAAACACCAAGGAGAGAAATGCTTCTAAAAGAGCTGGACCACTAATCTGTTGATATAACTACATGCATGTACCGCTGTGATAATGCATTGGATATGGTGGATATTGACCAGTAAATATCGCCATGTATCAGGGGGATTACCTGAATGATGTTGGCTTCAGAAGATGACAGAACGTCTGAAGCTTCTTGGACAGACTCAAATGTAAGGTATCACCAATTAACAACATGACTTTACGGTATTGGTCCTAATAGTAGCGCGGCGAGCCAAAGCAAGACCTCATGCAGCAGCGCGCGCAAAAATGACCTCAAACTTGAGGTCAAATTTAAGAAAATCACTGAATAATATACCTATATAGCCTTCAATCCCCTTCATTATGATTCAAATAACATAAATGTGTGCATTGGAACACTCCAAGATCTCATCAGAAAGATATGAAATGAATTACAAGGTTACAAAATTTTAACGTTTTTTATGAAAAGAGTTGGGCGCTCTACTATTAGGGCACGTGCCACTATTAGGACCAATATGGTATATACATTTACAAGATGTAATACTTCAACATGTTCAAGGGTTCTTCATCATAAAACACCAGGACAAAATCAATGTTGACATAGTAGTCAGTTTAATGTCCTGGAGCTACCAAAGTTTATTGTGAACTTCACAAAGAAAACTATTACTAGACTTCTACATGTAACTAATATATATTTATATTAGACATTGTTCCAAACACTTACGATATGCTTGGTAATCACCGCAGTAGTTTGACAGTCCTCAGCTCTCTGGTCTCAAGTGTTACTGTATGCCACTGACAAGCAGGTGTCCCCTACACTGGCCTACAGTGAGGAGGAAGTTCAAAGCTCTACCCTGGCCCTTGTTAAATACAAGTCTTCACCTTGTACTGTGTATTAGGGCGGGGTAGCTACCGTTACTGCCTGAACTACATGCAGATAAGCAAAATGTACTTCGTGGCACAGCGCTTATATCACCATGTTGCTCAAAGTGTGAAATAAATCTGTACAAGATGGAATATGGCAGAACCAACAGCCCGAGTATTTAGATATGACTTGAAACAGAAGCATGTGGAAACGTCAGACAATAATGTTGTTGTCAAGCATGTAAATAGATGGAAAGATGAAGATGTAAGAGAACTTGAAGACAGTATCTGTGTACATGTATTTATATTCTGTGACCAAACTGACCAACTTTTATGAAAGCTGTGTACATCATGAACATTGCATCTTGATGTGTTTAAATTATACCTGACAGGTTGGAGCTGACAGGAAGCTGGACGTGTGTACTTGTACTTGGGCTTACCTTTGTCTTCAATATACATGTACAATTTGCAATTTTACAGGGAGCTTCGAGGCCAGTCAGCAGAACAGACCGTCGTCCCTTGAAGACAGTAACATTAACCCCACCAGAATACAAGGTTCCGCACCAGATACTCACCGACAGCTACCTTGAGAAGGAGGTCAAGGTCAGTGTTCAGTAGTGTGAAGGTCAAGGGCATAGGTCATGTAGGTCAAAGTCAGTGGTCAGCTGGACAAGTCATGGCCCTTGGTATGTAGGTCAAGGTCAGTGGTCAGCAGGGCAAGTCATGGCCATTAGTATGTAGGTCAAGGTCAGTAGTCAGCAGGGCAAGTCATGGCCATTAATATGTAGGTCAAGGTCAGTAGTCAGCAGGGCAAGTTATGGCCAATGGTATGCAGGTCAAGGTCAGTGGTCAGCAGGGCAAGTCATGGCCATTGGTTGGTAGGTCAAGGTCAATGGTCAGCAGGGCAAGTAATGACAATTGGTATGTAGGTCAAGGTCAATAATCAGCAGGGCAAGTCATGGCCAATGGTAAGTAGGTCAAGGTCAGTGGTCAGCAGGGCAAGTCATGGCCATTGGTTGGTAGGTCAAGGTCAATGGTCAGCAGGGCAAGTAATGACAATTGGTATGTAGGTCAAGGTCAGTAATCAGCAGGGCAAGTCATGGCCAATGGTAAGTAGGTCAAGGTCAGTAATCAGCAGGGCAAGTCATGGCCAATGGTAAGTAGGTCAAGGTCAGTGGTCAGCGGGGTGAGTCATGGCCATTGGTTGGTAGGTCAATGGTTGGTAGGTCAATGGTCAGCAGGGCAAGTAATGACAATTGGTATGTAGGTCAAGGTCAGTAATCAGCAGGGCAAGTCATGGCCAATGGTATGTAGGTCAAAGTAAGTGGTCAGCATAGCAAGTCATGGGCATTGGTATGTAGGTCAAGGTCAGTGGCCAGCAGGGCAAGTCATGGGCATTGGTATGTAGGTCAAGGTCAGTGGTCAGCAGGGCGAGTCATGGCCATTGATATGTA
The DNA here is from genome assembly GCA_949152475.1 of Terebella lapidaria. Taxonomy (NCBI): domain Eukaryota; kingdom Metazoa; phylum Annelida; class Polychaeta; order Terebellida; family Terebellidae; genus Terebella; species Terebella lapidaria. The sequence continues at coordinate 41,646,141 of OX424557.1, read as the reverse complement.
GGTCAAGGTAAGTAGTCAAAATTGCACGAGTAATGGGCGCCGGTATATGTAAGTATTGTAGGTTACATGTAAGTGGTCAGTAGGGCAAAGGTCAAGGGTATTCATTGTGTGTACCAAACTGGTAGGTCAAGCTCAATAATCATTACATGTAGTCAGGATGTGGATCACAGGCATCAGTAAGTCCGACTTAGGAAAGATCCAGGCTTATGTGGGAATGTGGGTTTTGTAGTTATATCATTGATAATGAAGTTAATTCACACTTTTTATGCCTCTGCAGTTTGCCGGTGTTGTTCCTAACATTCCAGTAGATCTTGACTGCACAAACAGAACAGATGTACTACGGGTCATAGACCGAGGCAAGGTAGGCATGCTGAGTGTTTGAGTTAATCATTATCATGATTATCAATGTAAGTTATGAAGATATACATGTATAATTGCTAGATATAAAATGTTTTGTGTGTTTGTTTGACTTGTTCAGTATATAACCCAACATTCTAGTATCCCTAACGTAGATGTACTATGACCTCCTATTCAGGAACTGACATGATACACTGCACTTTGCCGTGAGTGTCAATGACCTGTCTTCTGGCATACATCTTGTTTTGACTCCACCCAACATTGTTTGCATGGAGACGGAGTTCATAGTACAAAATAATAGGCAGATTTAATGGAAGCCCATATGGACCATGTACATGTATTAATATGTTCATGTGGTATATATATTATTAAATGTTCATGAAAGGAATATGAAGCATGCTATAGTTTTTCTGATATATATTAAACAAATGGTAAACAATATCAGGAAAATGAGGAACAACTAACCTTAGAAAATTTCATTCTGGTAAAAAGATTAATTGGTAATTTGAAGACTTATTGACCATGCAGATGTGCTCATAACAAACTTGTCAAGCCTTGGCTTGAAGATTTTTGTCAATACTGTCAGTACAAGTCAGTGTACCATGTCAGTACATGTGCATGACATATTTATAGGTACATGTACATGTAAATAATATTGAGAGCAGTAACTGTTGTGTCCAATTACTATCATCACTATCCTTAGGTTTAGTGCCTGTCAATCATGACTAACAACTTGGTACTTGTTTTTAGGTTACCAGACCTATGGTCCGATAACCTATTGCCGTCGCGTTGTGTCCGTCGTCTGTCCGTCGTCCGTCCACAATTTTATCTTTAACGTTTACAGGCGGATTTTCCTGAAATTTTGCACAAAAATGCCTAAAAATATTTCAAGAGGGGGTTATTTTTTAGTTTTTTGATTTTCGCATTTTTCTCAAATGGCGGCCACTTTTGACGAAAGATGGCCAAATTTGGACTTTGGCGGCCATTTTCTCAAAAACTGTCTGATCAGTTTTGATTTTTTTGATTTTTGTTTCAAAAGATTCCCCTTATGTACCTTCCCCGTATGATGTGTATAAGTTTTGTTGCCCTTGAATCGCCAATCTTCGTGTGGTGGCCATTTTGACAGGTCAGCGAAAAAAAATTTTTTGCCCAAAATTGCATTACTATCCATTTTGGGTCATTTTCTAGGCAAAAATTTTTTTTTCACCTTTGAAAAAAATTTTGGACATGGAAAATTTTCAGCACTTTTTTCCTTCATAATGGGATCGAGCTACCGGGACTGTACTCATAGAACGCTTGAAGATAGAGCTTAGATATTGGCACTTTCAAATAAGAAGTCATATATGGCGATTTGGGAGGTGACCTGGAATTTGACCTTTGATGACCTTGAAAGGTCAAAACAGCCATTTTGGGGTAAAAAAAATGCCCAAATTTGCCTCTACAGATGAATTGCATGTAGATAGAGCTTCAGTTTGCATTATAAAGTCATATATTGAACAACTAATGATGACCTTGATTTTGACCTTGGATGACCTTGAGTGCTAAATGTCTGACTTGAAATCTTGAAAGTAGCCTCTGAAGCTTAAACTTTTGCACATAGAGGTTAGGATTGTGTATAAGCCTATAAAAAGTCATGTATAAATGGCACGTTTTTTGGTGACCTTGAACTTGACCTTAAGGTAGTCCGCTCCAAACAGTGAGGGGAGGGGGTCAAAGAGTTTTTTTTAAAATAAATAATCTAGAGCTTCAAAATGATATATTTTATAGAGTAACTGTTCAGCATCCTAAAACTGAAAAGAAAATAGGGTGTCACCATACATGTATCCGTTCGCATGGAAAACATGATGCAAGATGTGAATATGGATGAAAAAATGTGCAAAAATGCCATAATTTATGTCATTTTAGGTAAACGTGTGTGATTTCGATCGAATATGTAGAAGAAAAGAGCACGTTGACCCCCTGTTTTCTTTTCAGTATTAGGATGCTGATCATTTACTCTATAAAATATAACATTTTGAAGAGATAATATTCAAGAAATGACTTTTAAATTTTGACTCTTCGTTACCTCACTGTTTGTAACGGACTATGTTAAAGACCTTGAAGGGCAAATCTCAAAATCTCAAGGGGCCTCAACAAACGAAATACTTGTTGGTAGAGCTTATATGTTTGTATTATGAACATATGAAGTCATATGTAGCATACCTAATGGAGACATTGAAATTCACAAAGATGACCTTGACTGGTAAATCTCAAAATCATATGTCACCTACAATGGTTGAAACCAAAATTGTCCGGTAACCTATCTTAGCCCTTGGGCTAATTTTTTTTTCATATGCAATTTATAATAAGTACCATTTCTTGTTGTATTTTCAAGAAGCTCATGCAGTGTAGTATTTATATTATAAAATCTATACTGATTCCATGAAGCCAAGACAGAATTGTTATTGTACCACAACATTTAGAGTTAGCTAGAGAACTATGGTTGCAGATACATGTAGAGCCTATTTTAGTTTTAAACACTTATATGCATAATATCCCATATATGGGCTTTGCAATGGTGACCTAGAATTTGACTTTGGTGCTTGGGTGACTTTTATACATGTAGGTGTGACCGTGTGACACAGATTCATGAACTCAATTCACTCTGATAATTGGTTTAGGGCCTAGATGGATACAAATACAGCTTAAAGTTGGAATCACTTTTAAAATCAGCCAAATTTAGCATTCTTTTTTGTCACGCAAACTTGAAAGTACATCTTGAGATAGTCGGGAATATATAGGAAATATGCGCAATTCGACAACAGATACTCAGAAAATTGTCGTTGATCGTGCATGAAAGCAGTGGATAGAGAATGATCGGCCTGCCTACATTGCCGGTTGCCACAGTATCTAGACAAATACATGTACCAATGACGTCACCAGACTGTGTATAGAATTCGCCCACAAGGCGGGCCTCTTTTTAGGAAAAAACTGATGCAAATCTTGATATGGAATCTCAATTTAGGCACGTAATACACATTTTCAGAACCAAATTTGTACAATTTCTTATTCTATAGACAAAATAAAGCTATCGTAGAATGAATAAATTTTGTCAATTCTAAAAGTGATTATAGCTTTAATATAGCATACTGAAAACTAATGGGGTCATATATGACCTCCAGTAACCCAAGTGTCTTATAACTACTAGTCACAACCCAGTAGACCTTGGATGACATTTAGAGGGCAGACAATGCTCTGGGGACTGAAATGTTGCAAGTAAAGCTATATACGGTACATTTATATTAGTATTGACCACTTACAGGAAGTGATTATACTTTCAAAACTGTGACCTTGAATTTGACCTTTGCTAACCTTTAGAGGCCAGACACTTTTTTTTTGTGCAATTCAATTAGAAAGTTGGGTGTAGGGCCTGAAAAGTTGTAGATATACTCTATATCAGTAATGAACACTTAAATAAAATCATATATGGCGGTAGAATTGATGACTTTGACCCTGGATTACCTCTCAAAGTGAAACAATGACTACATGTACAACCTTATCGCTGACAGCGATTGCATGCTTAGTTGTGATACTGCCACCTGTTGAACGTATGACTGTGCTCAGTAAATATATGTGCTCACAATGAACACTGTTGTGTGTGGTGTGTTGACGAAGCCGTGTTTGCCCCTCGCAGCAGGAGAAGGCTCTCCCGTGGATGGTGAGCTATGACCACGATGCTGTGTTCAGTCTCAATGTCCACAACATCAAAATATCCAAGCGCGATGGCCAGGAGGTAGGTTGTAGTCATGGTAACAATTCTGTAAATGCAGTGAAAGTCTTGTATATTACACATTACTAGTCACAGATTTTTTGCACAGTTTGCATGTATACATGTATATTTTTCATTGTTAGGAATTGAGATGAGAGAACCACAGTGTCATGTATGCCTCCGCATTATAACATGTTATAATGATGACTGTAATATTTAGGAGCTGTATCTTCGGTTACCAATACATGAGTTGGCTGCATCCTGCTACATACGAGATGAAGAACAACATCTTCTGGCTATCAAATTTGGTATGTGTCGCCTATCTAGCAAGTCCCTTACACTACATGTGCTCATTCTTCATTTCAATGTCGTCCATGAACACAGAAGGCTTTACACAATGTAACACCAGTACAAGTCCCATTATTACTGGCTTATAGCTGTGTTGTTCTGTGTTTTCCAGGCACGTATAAGCTGAGTCGTGGCTTGCTGCAGGATGAGGAGCAGGAGATGTGTCAGCTTGCTGTCCTCTACTGCGAGTCCCGGGTACGTGTGCTGTGGTCTCCCCTAATAATCCAGTATCTAAAAGTATGTACATGCATGGATTGTTCTTGACTTACTGATGTACATTATCATGTGGCAGGGGTGTGCGGAGGAGCTGTGCGCTCTGATTGGCCAGTGTTTTCAGCTGGTGTACACGGATGCCACGATGCACTTCCTGGACTCCAAGGTCAGCGAGGCTGCGGCGGGTCTCTCCATCGGCTCCTCGACAGTTCGTAGTGACAAATCCAGCGCCAACTCCACCCCAAAACGCGAACGTCTGGAGCAGCGCAACAACATCGGCTTCCTGACGCAGTCCAGCATGGACCTGGAGCAGATGAACGGCGCGCTCTCGTCACTGACGTCATGGTCCATGCCGCGCAAACGGCGCAGCAGCAACGCTCGCAGTGACAGCGAACTCAGCACCTCCGCTAATGACATGATCCAGGACTACATGCAGAAGGTCGGTAAAACTAGGGCCTGGCTCTGAATGAAGTATCAAATAATCCTAAACATACTTTAACCGGTAGTTTCGGTGATATTATTACATGTATTCTAATATATATTTGCAACGTGTCACAGATTATGTTTTGTGCTAAATGAGGAACTGACAATTCAGAACATTGATGCTGTGTGTCTTCATTTCAGATCTACAGCAAACTGAATCATGAGGAGTTGCGTCGCTTTGCAATGTTGGTCAAGGCTTGGAACTCTCACATGGCTTTCAGTGACTTCTGTCAACAGGTTCTAGATTTGTACGGCCCCGAGCGCAAACAGCTCCTAGTTGGTAAGTGATTGAGCTGCTTCTAATTCAAACAGATTAGACTTCTAAAATAAATTTTGTTAGTGATTGAGTTGGTTGGAATTATTGCATATAGAGTGGTTGATCAAATCTCAGTGTACATAATTTGTAAATTTTGAAAGTAATATAGATGATATGAAATAATCATATGTGTTTTTGTCACCAGGCATGAAGCCTTTCATACCGGAAAAGGACATAGCAAGCTTCGACACATTCCTAGAAACCATTGGTTTAGGTGGAATCTCTATATGGAGTGAAACCATGACACCAGTAACTGCCTCGCGATTTGTTAGGTAGGAGCTTCGTTGCACGATCATGAAAGATGTATGAGTATTTGAACCTCGAATATATTTAATGTTTACATTAGTACAGGATGCAAAATATGTGTTGGCCTGGTTGTTCAGTAAGTTGTGGGTCAGTTGTGACAGTCAGTGATTCCATTGTGCAGGTCATACAATGGTAACTCGGCACTGGCCCCACCCCCTACAGACGGACCAGAGGACCCCTACGACCAGCGACTGAACGAGATCTCCAACAGCATCGAGAGCCTCGGCACCTCCGTCAGCATGAGCATCAACATGGAGACCGCGGTGCCTCGCACCACGTGATGCAGGGCGCCCCTCTAGTCCGCACCATGCACGCGGCGCTTGAGGGGCACACACACGCACCTGCTAACCATGATCAGTCCTAACTCTTCTGCCTTGTCTAGTTGAATTGACTGTGGCTAATATATATACTGGCTATTTAATAAGTGGATGTACTTTTTGTTGTTTGTAATACAGAAGCCCCATGTTACGTTTCTGTACATGATTATGTTAAGGATTGATTGCACGTAATTATCATGAACCTGGAATTGACCAGCTGTCCATTCACTTATAATGCAAATATGAAGGTAACAAATTCATACATTTACATACTTCCAATCAACTTGAAACGTTGCCTTTCTTACTGAACAATGTTAAATCTGTTAAAATCATTGTTTTTATATGTCATTTTTCGACCTATTTCTCAGTAGACAAAGTACACTCACAACAGGCGAGGGAAAGGATTATGTTGTACAGCAAATAGCCAATGATGCTAGTGAACTCACGGGTGATATGCATTTGGGTGCACCGAGGTGTTTGGGATTAAGAATGGTCCACTCCTTGTATACATCTCACAGAAAGTATAGCCCTAGAAATTTCCATTATTTTGACCACAACAAAGTACATGTATACATATACGCAGCAACCAGTGTTTGTCAAGGGGAACACACGAATGTTCGTTTTGGTGAAACGTACAAAATCATTTATCCAATCATCAAATTGCACAGCTTCCACGATATTATTTATGAAACCATGTCTCGGTTCATCATCCATGAGTATATGTGTGTGTGCTAGCCAAGTTTTGGGTCAGTGGATTGTTTTGTCTACGTGATTTTGTTACCTTTACTTTCACATTATGAATCAATGGGAAAGTGCATCACTGCAGTCACTGGTATGTTACATGCAATCAGTCCTTAAGGATTTTGACAGGTAGGTTGGTGTCTTGACTGATGTCCATTCAGTGACAGTTGTACACACAAATCTACTCGGAAACAACCCTCCTGTCCTATGTCTGTTTCAAGCCAACCAAGTGCCTTTTCTAGTTACCGGGTATCACAAGTTACATGTATGTGATGAAGTTTTTGATGTTTTGAATTATTATGAACTTCAGACATTTTGTCCATTGGTTTTTTTCGTAACTCAGCAGTCTTCCATGAAACGTGATGAATTTATATCTTCTGTATTGTAAAAATAAGTAAATTGTCAGTCTGTGATAGCTTGATTTGTAAATTGCTTTTGATGTACATAATTGGTCTTCAATACATCATGACCCACAAACATGTGACTGGCTTCAAGTGCAGACAGAACAGTTCAATTCTGTGCACTTGTACACCTGCTTGTGTACTTGTGTCTGAAATAACTACTCTCAGGCTCCGATATTTTGAAAGTTTATGGGAAATACCACGTTCTACAGATAGCTCAAACGTTGAAGTAGTGTGTGAAAAGAAATTGTCCATGATGAGCTGGCATTCAAACCCAAGGACTTGCTAGACTTGCTATAATGCACTGTACATTATATTTATTGAATATATGTATTAGAAGTTTTTTTTTTGGGGGGTGGGGGTGTGGGGGGGAGTGGTTGTTTTCTTTCAGCTTTTGAGATGATTAAAGCTCTTCCTGTTCCACGCCTGACACCAACTATATAAGTATTTGTACCGATTGAACACAGACTCTGAACATGTCCAAGGCTGCAAACTTTGCTATGCAATTGATATTTTGATTGTAACTAGTGATGTAAAAGATGTTCTTTATGTTGATGGTATTGAATACTTTTAGTATTTGAAATAATGCACAAATGACGACCTGCACATGTATATTTATACCCTTATTACAGGACTACCAAGGATTGCTGATGCTTTGTATTTAGGATATGTGCTGTAAATAAGTAGCTGAAAATGTTCACTGAGGTCTTCCATCTGAATATTTTTGTATTTATATATCAAGCAAAATGTAGCAATGACAGCAGATTATAAGATAGTTGTACTTCCTGCCAATATTTCTAGATACAATGTACATGTAATATGTTTTCGACCATGTTACTGACATGTCTGCAAAGTTTGCTTATAAATTGTGCTCCAGGTTGTAATGCTGAAAAGATTGTTTTGCAATTTTGTATTGGCATTATATGAAGCTAGTTTTGGTCTTGTATGGAATTCAAATTCAAAAATGAAATTCAAAATTTGATCTTAGATGACTTGACAAATAGTGATTTTTCAAGCTCAGTTTGGGCAAAGGGTTGCAAATCAGCCAAAAGATCCTCTACAGGTTGAACACTTACATAAAGTTCAATATGTCATTTAAAATGGTGATTTTTTATTTGATTTGAATGACTGTGGGACTAATTCAGTTCAAATCATTCAAATACATTACAGGACATCTGTTGTCTGGCTCGTCTTGTTTATGATGTTAATTCCATGATTCTGCCAGTTCCATGACAAGACAAGGGAGATGATGAGGGGATACAATATTGTTGCCAGTGATGACAGAATGTTCATTTTGCTCTACCGGTATATATCAATATATTCTGCACGTGAATTATTTCTTGCATTTACAGCCTATGCAAATGTACCGAGTACATTACTAACCCAATGCATTTTCTCTATCGAGACCTAAGAAATAGACTGGCATATTTTTCATGTGCATCAGTTTGAGAGTTTGGGCCTGTGTTAGGATATGTTGTCAGATTTCAATGTTACATATCAAGACACTAAATGTTGAGGCAAAATTTTGAAGCGTTCACAGATGGTAATAAAACCCTCAAAAGATACATATCTGACATCTTGAAGTATGATTTACCAGTATGTATATGCAGCTGTCATGTTTTGGAGTGCTGAAATATTTTAATCCTTTTCATTATTTCATTTCCAGTAGTTCATCTCATACATGTATTTTCAAGTCTCCAAGCCATAATACAGCGACAGAATGTCAATATTGTTGATGAATACAATTTCTGCTAAAAGCTCTTCCACAGCAGGGTGTTGGTCATGTGGAGTGAGGAAATATTGAAATGGAGACTGTAAATGTTTGTGTGGGTTCAAGATGTTGAAATAGAGAAAGATTTGTATGTGAAGAACAGGACATTTTTTTCTATTCTATAAGGATATATCATGATTAGTTTCAATAAATTATTGTTGCATCTAATTATGTTTAATAAATATCATGAAATAGCGGTAGTTTGTACACAATGTCTGCACTTCAGATGCACGAAGAGATTATTTTACTATTTCTGGTATGTTTCTGTTATTTCATCTATTTATTCCTCAATATTACAAATGCAATATACACACATCGGTAATACAGTCCACAAGACATGAACTGTCAAAATGACCTGTAGATACTTGATCTGTGTCGACACATTTTGTACACCGGGTACATGCAAAACAAATTCATACTAACAGTTAGTATAAATAATGACAGGACATGACAGGACCTTTCATAAACAAATCACAGTCATAAAAAGCACAGGCAGATACATTCATGAAAAAACATGCACAAAATTTCTTGGTATCAGTTCTTGGAAGATTGTAAAATATTGTTTGACAACAACTGTCATCGTGTGTGATAAGCGATGCTGTCGAACACTTCCTTGAGACTCTGACAGACGGTCTGGGCCTGATCCTGTAAGAAACGGTACAATACACAATCTACACATGCAATACTTTTGATTGTACATGTATAAAACAATGATTATAAATAATATCAGGTTAAACATCAATAACAGTGACACCATTGTGGCAAATGTTGAGATTCTTATTATTAAAACATACCTCATTGAAACACTGGAAAATATAGCAGTTGTAAACACTGCGTCCAACCTGCCCGATTTTTATTGCCAAGTTACTCTTGAAGAAGCTGTCATTGTAGTAAACAATCTGACCCACAGTGTGCAGGGGATGTCTCTGCAAAACTTCCTGCAACAACACAAACATGTCAGTCATTTGACTGAGTAAATGACATGACACAACATTGACACCCTTGGGAGTCTACACAGATCTTCCAGTGATATTTGTAATTAATAAATTCCACAACAAACCTTTTTCATGTGGTTCATTACTTTGACGCCATGCTTGGATATTGCAAGTGTAACTAAATCTTCGTCTTTCGGAAAGAGTTGAATCTTTCCTTCCAGCTTATGTGAGCAAAAAGAGAGTAGATTAAATTAAAACATTGAGTTTCATGCAGTGGACTAACTGAATTTTGGTACTGGGCTCTGAAAATTTATTACATTGCAAGGTATATATCAACACATCCCGTATATCTACACATTAAATATAGCGCACCTGTGCCTCCTCGACCCGATCAATGAGTTGGACGTCTGCATCTCGCTGGGTGCCGCCTAAGTTGACATCCTGAATCATCCCCAGAAAGTAGACTTCAAACTGACTGGACCGATACAGAGACACTGTACTGTCAAACATCACTGTATCCCGTATATCCGACAAATTATCTGTGCTTGAGGACTGCAATGTAAATAAACCACTGAACATGGTGAAGGGTTACATGGATATTGAATACCAATAACAGGTGTCAAATGTTCTATCAGTATCAGTCCCAATTGTCAAAATTCTGGGATATATATGCGACATTGGAAAACTCAGATAAAATGATCTAAGATCTACAACAAGCAACCTGATTATAATTCCGAATGTGCCATTTGAAAAGAATTTACATCTATATTCTAACAACAGATGGTCATCTAAAAGTAAACGATATAAAGGCGCAATGCTAGTTTAATTACATACTCGAATGAAGAACGAATATCAACTTCTTTTATTAAATATTTTTTTCAGGCATCACCTACAAACTTTAAACTGTCAATGCCTGAACAATTATTTGATGAAAGAAGTTGATATGTATTCTTCATTCGACCATGTAAACTAGTGGTGCACCTTTTAAAGTGATATTAGCAGAAAAACTATTTTTTCCAAATCATGTCTGTGGTCTCAGAAAAGTAGGTCACAAAACAAACTATGCTTGATCATATGGATAAATCAAGCATATGAGCGTCGCTCAGGCTGGTCTGCTTGGGCATACAAGTGCAGATATATAACTGTTATATTTTTTTCGTTCGATAGGAAAGGTATGGAAAAATCCTTAACTTTCGGCCAATATCACTTCAACTGACATTATCCAAATTAGTAATTTGCCCTACCAAATTCCTGTTCCCAGCCTCCAAGTCGATGACATCAGAGGTAGTTGATCTGACCCGTCTGTTGAACATATTATCCTTTTACATACTATAGGTTATAAATCAAAACTAGATCTAATACAAAGTCTGCACATCGGGTAATTATCACTCATTTCATGTGGTTAATCATCAACAGCTGATAACTGATAAACTGATGACTGATGGTGCGTTGTTGTTGTTGTTGTTGTTGTTGTTTGATGAAATTTCCCTCCTATACGTTCAGGAGTTTGGTTGAGTTTCTCCACTCTTGTATGGTATGGTATTCGTGACGAGCATAAAACCAACGATGGAGGATCGTTGATAAAACCTTGGCTATCTTGCCCTGTCGAGCTGTCCCGTGTCTTGTTGTTGTTATTTTTCTAGATTTAGATGAATTCGTACCAGCAATAAATCGGCCCTGCCAACTCGCACCTGCTTCCTTCATGGAGCGGTTTAATCGTCATCATCGTTTTGAACGAAGTGTGTCCTCATCAGTCAGACGTCACGCTTTCGTACGTACATACACTCAAACGTCCATGCATAACATTGATTCAGAACATTTAGCACTCAAAAGCCTTCTGAGGTCAAGCTCATCATTAGTTCTTCCATATACGACTCCATATATGCTCATAATGCGCTTTATACAAGCATTATGTGAGTAGAAGCAAATGTGGGCATTTTCTACCCCGAAATGGCTGTTTTGACCTTTCAAGGTCATCGAAGGTCAAATTTAAGGTCACCACCCAAATCGCCATATGACTTCCTATTTGAAAGTGGCAATATAGCTCTATCGTCAGGCGTTTTATGAGTGATGGGTTGGCAGCTCCCATTATGAAAGAAAAAAGGGCCGAAAACTTTCTGAGGCCCAAACTTTTTTCAAAGGGTGAAAATTGTTTTCTGCCTAGAAATGACCCAAGATGGATAGTAATGCGATTTGGGGCAAAAAAAGCTTATCGACCTGTCAAAAAATCCAGACAAGCGATTCAGGGGCAACCATACTTATAAAGGTACATAAGGCTTATCTTTTGAAACAAAAATCTCAAAACTGTCTGAACAGTTTTTAAATTGGCCATCAAAGTCCAAAATTGGGCATTTCTCATCGAAAACGGCCGCGATTTTTCTTTTCAAAAATGCGAAAATTAAAAAAAAAATGAAAAAAGACTTTCCTAAGAATATTTTTAGGCATTTTTGTGCAAAGTTTTAGAAATATTCGATCGTAAACTTTAAAGATAAAAGTGTGGACAGACGACGGACGGACGGACGCCGGACGCAACGCCATGACAATAGGTTATCGGATCAAAGGTCCGGTAATCTAAAAATGAACATTGCATGGGCCGATAATAAAGGGTGGAAATGATAAAAGTCTACCTCCCCTTTAGGTCTTGTGGAAATATTGAAAAAAATAACCACTTTGAATTTTTGTATTTTGAAAAAAAACTTTAAACTTTATTTATCCCGGCTCAAATCATTCAACTCCTCCATAGTCTATTTGTCCGCTTGTCTGCAATGACAAACCCATGTCGATCGTCAGCACTGGATCCCATGCTGGATGCAAAACTAGCCTACATCAATGACGTAAAAAAAGGCCTACATACATGTAATGGTTCACATAATTTTTGGCTGCGTATTATTAGAATCCTATTTTTGGAGTATTTTGCGCGATGGACTAGACAATTAAATCAGCTTTTCCCACTAGGCATACGTAGGCTACATGTAGGCCTACTGCATTGCCAATTATCTTGGCATAATAGATCTATATTTTTTAAAAACGTCACAATCATATAGATATGGTCGTCTGTGCATTTCGGTCCCGCGTATAATCCTATTTTTGTAGTAGTAGCCTATTTTGCGCGATGGGCAAGACAGCTTTTCCCATTAGGCCTACGTACATACATTGCAAATTATAGGCAATTTTGATCTGATTTGATTTATTTCGGGTATCACTCACAAAAGATATAACATATGATAGTAGGGGAGACCGGGGCAAGTTGAAACACGGGGTAAGTTGAAACACCCAGTGGCGCCATTCACTGGGCAATTAAAGAATGCGTGCTGCCATTAGCACGTGGTATCTCGCCTTTCTGAAGCGTTCATAGAAATAATAACGAAACGGTCAGGCAAAATCGGTCTCTCCTCTCCTGTCCTCATCAAAAGTAAAATTTGACATCAGAAAGTTAAGTCACATGAAGGGAATATAATTATATACTCAGGTCATTGCGTCAGTAAGAACTTACTAGGGGTAATCTATTTGCTGCGTATTATATTGAAAGCTAATAGAATACCCGTATGTGTACGAAGCAAATAGCAGAAGAAATGGGCAAAATATTGTAAGTTCTGACAATTATGGTGAAATGTTGGTAATAACAATGAAACGTACACATACCTGATATGTGCATTCCACATAAATACGTATTAGGTACTCATTGGTGAGAAAAGTTATGACCAAATATCATTCATCCCAGAGAAAACATGTATCTAGCAGGCCTACCCTCCTCCAAATTGGCCCATTTTCGCTACCGTCCTTGTGAAAACAGCTCTTTTAATGTTCATAACGGGACAAAAGACAACTGTGAGTCAGGTTTATGACACATAGGCCTAGATGTTCACTCCGTCATTTACAACCCAAACATGGTCAATTATAGTCAAACGAATCTGTCTACACACCCCTATTTGTTTTGTTGTACGCAGCAAATGGTAAGTGTACACAGCAAATCACACGCGGGGAAATATATTATGTATATTCGCGTTCATGATATGGCATTGATGCGTACAGTTAACATTTGCTGCGTACAGCAAAACCAATATGTGTATGTAGTCCGATATGTATGACTAATTGAAAGTGGTTGGGTTGTATGTAAATCATGGAATCGCTAATGTTCACCGTAAACCTGGCTCACGGTATTCTTTTGTCCAGTTAAGAAACAATAAAAGGGCTGTTTTCATAAGGACGGTAGCGGAAATGGGCGAATTTAGAGGAGGTATGCCTGCTAGGTACATGTTTTTTTCTGGGATGGATGATATTTGGCTATAACTTTTTTTCACCAATGAGTACCTACCCAGCTAACAAAATAATGTTCCCAGAACGTTATAAGAACGTTCCCTAAAGGTTTGGTAACGTTGTGATGGAACGTTTCCGAAACGTTTGCGCGGAAAGTTTCTTGTACGTTATCAGAACATTATATATAACGTTACAACTAACGTTATCGGAACGTTTTGATAACGTTATATTCACAACGTTATAGTTAACATTACAAAGGAACGTTATGGGAACGTTTGCCAGGAAAGTTTTTTTAACGTTATGACGACGTTGCATATAACGTTACACATGAACGTTATCAGAACGTTTTCCAGGAAAGTTTCTTGTACGTTATGACAACATTGTATATAACGTTACACATGAACGTTATCAGAACGTTTTCCAGGAAAGTTTCTTGTACGTTTTAATAACGTTATATATAACGTTATCAAAACGTTTTCCAGGAAAGTTTTTTTGTACGTTATGACAACGTTACAAGTATCTTTTCTGGGACTGTTTTATGTATGTAAAGAGAGAATGCTTTTTAAACAGCGAATAGCACACCACAATTATCACTGCTTTCAGTTGTTTATTCCATTTATATCTACAAGAAATGTGCTACTCCGAGTCACTGGCTACTTGAGAATCTCCATCAGTTCCTTCTGCTGCTGGAGGCACCTGCAAATAATCTTAAATTGTATTTGGTTTCCAAAACATACCAGAATATGCTACTTTGTTGCCTTGAATGTAGGCACAAAAAGTTTCACAAAAAAAACCTCAAACATTACCCACCTGTGTTTGGACATTACTGCTCCTTCTATGTGGGGCGAATTTCAGAGTCGTGGCGATGAGGTCCTCAACCTCGTTGTCCCTAATGCCTTTATGCAGGGCCTTGACCGCAGCTGTTGTAGGAAATCAGAATAAAATGTTTAAACTAAAATGAATGTGTAATGTTATGGAGTGTGAATTTAGTCTTTACCAATCATGATATGACAACAAATGAACAGAACTAACACGTTGACACTTCTTACTCAATACGACTTTGCTCAAAGCCAGGTCACTGAATGACCGTTTCTTTTTTCTGCCCTTCAGGCTGTACTGGCCGAGTACAGTGTTGCTGGCCAGTTTACGCAACATACGCCGAATGGTGTCTCCACCATTCGCCCCTCCAAGTGATGTCAGATACAAAGTCTGGGAAACAGGAAAAAAAGTCAAATTATTCAGATATTGTTTCTGAATGAGTCAGAGTTAAATCAACGTTCTGTGATATAACGGATTTACTGTGTATGATGTATGACGCCCATGTATTGCACGATTAAAAATGTGCCAGCCGGATTAAATATGTAATTCATACAGTGGATGAATAAGATTAGTAAAGTACAGTGTTCTGCATGGGCCCATGTTTATGTGTAATTACCATTCTTTTCTTGAAGCTGGAGTCATTCCCTACTCTAGTAGATAGAGCTTCAAGTTCCTCTAAAGTCTGGCACGGACCATCCATGGGGAGCTATCCCCATGCTGTCCTCGCCCTCGTCTTCATTAAAAAAAGCCATACATGTATCTTGCTTTCAATCCATCAATTAAAAAAATTAGCCCAAGGGCTAAGAAAGGTTACCGGACAATACATATTTTAGATATTAGTAGCTTGTCCCGTGACCTTGAAAATAAGGTCATTGGTCAATTCAAGGACACAGTAATATTCGGCATATGTCATTTCTAGTATGTCCACAACTGATTTTTAAGCTGTAAAGTCAATAATAAGCGAGATATTAGCCATCATGTCAAAGGTTGAGGTCAAAGGTTGAGGTCAAAGGTTGAATTCAAGGTCATAGCAAATTTCAGCTTATATCATTTCCTATACGATCATAATTGATTCCTAAGCTCTGAAGTCGATAATAAGCGAGCTAATAGCCATTTTGTCCTGTGACATTGAAAATTAGGTCAAAGGTGAAGTTCAAGGTCATGACAATGTTCAGAATATATCATTTTCTATATGTCCACAATTGATTGCTAAGCTGTAAAGTCGATAAAAAGCGAGATATTAGCCATTTCGTTCTCTGACCTTGAAAATGAGGTCAAAGGTCAAATTCAAGGTCATAGCAATATTCAGCATATATCATTTCCTATATGTTCATAATTGAATCCCAAGCTGTAAAATTGATAATAAGCGAGATATTAGCCATTTCGCCTGCGACATTGAAAATGAGGTCAAAGGTCAAGTTCAAGGTCATGACAATGTTCAAAATATATCATTTTCTACATGTTCACAATTGATTGCTAAGCTGTAAAGTCGATAATAAGTGAGATATTAGCCATTTTGTCCTGTGATCCTGAAAATGAGGTCTCAGGTCAAATTCAAGGTCATGATAATATCCAGCATATATCATTTCCTACATGTCCACAATTGATCCCTTAGCTGTAAAATCGATAATAAGTGCGATATTGGCCATTTTGTCCTGTGACCTAGAAAATGAGGTCAAAGGTCAAAATCAACATCATCAGAATATTCGGCATATATCATTTCCTATATGTCCACAATTGATTCCTAAGCTGTAAAGTCGATAATGAACGAGATATTAGCCATTTTGTGCTCTGACCTTGAAACCGAGGTCAGAGGTCAACTTCAAGGTCACAAGAATATTCGGCATATATCAATTCCTATATGTCCACAATTGATTTCTAGTCTCTAATCTCAATATTAAGTGAGATATTAGGCTTAATGTGTCCCATTATAAAGCATAGGAGAATTTAACATGGGACAGTCCCATTTGGGCCGAGTTTTGGCCCAAAATGGCTAACTTCGAGCGATTCAAGCGAAAAGAAATTTATACATGTCACAGGGGTACATATGAGGAGTGTTATGCATCAATAAGAAAAAAAGTTACTAAACAGATTTTGAGAAAACGACCATCAAAGTCCAAAATTGGCCATTTTTAGACGAAAACGGCCGCTCTGACCTTGAAACCGAGGTCAGAGGTCAAATTCAAGGTCACGAGAATATTCAGCATATATCATTTCCTATATGTCTACAATTGATTCTTAGTCTCTAATTTCAATTTTAAGTGAGATATTAGGCTTAATGTGAGTTTGGGCCTAAAATGGCCCACTTCGAGCGATTCAAGGGCAACAAAATTTATACATGTCACAGGGGTACATAGGAAGAGTGTCATGCATCAATAAGAAAAAAAGTTACTCAACAGATTTCGAGAAAACGACCATCAAAGTCCAAAATTGGCCATTTTTCGACGAAAACGGCCGGCATTTTGAAAAAATATCAAAAAACTAAAAAAAAACCTTTCCTGGAAATATTTTTAGGTATTTTTGTGCAAAATTTCTGAAATATTCGCCTGTAAACTTTAATGATAAAAATGTGGACGGACGGACGACGGACGCAACGCCACGGCAATAGGTTATCAGACCAAAGGTCCGGTAACCTAAAAATACATGGTACTTTAACCTCTTCAGCGCCTACAGCGCCGGATATTTCCGGCGCAAAACGTAATTGTGTGACGCCTATGTGCCGGAAATATCCGGCGCAAAGTCATTCCCATGTTCCTTCTCGTACGGCCTATATTTTTCAGTCAAAAGTCCCCACGCAGCTTCCGTATATCGGTGAAACTGTTGTAGTGTTCGTTACAATCGATATGTAGGTCAAAGATAGTACATCAATACAGTGGGAATGCATGTAATGGAAAGAGAAATATTTAAATTTTCTGTGGTGTTGTCGTCTGACAGATGTATGTAAGTGTGTGAGCATGCTAGCAAAGGTATACTCCACTGAATTCACTGTCATTGTACCAGTTAGATCTAGGTATGGTATTTAACATCAATGAGAGAAATTGAGTGCATGTATCATATTCAAAATCAAAGACATGGGGATATTAATATTCTGTGAAAACATTGCATGCTTTCGTATATATTATTTCAAGATTTGTGAAAAGTTCAAGAATTAGTGGTGTTGTGAGGTTGTTGCTATGGTAACCAGAACACACCAAGGCCCTATGATGTTGCTTACATAAGGCTAGATACTTTATCATACTTGTTTAATTAATTTCAATCAACTGTGGGTCTTTCTTTAAAGATATTATTATCATAATATATATTTTGCAATTTTGCTAGAAAAAGTGCCCGGCGTGGGACAATTTTTCAGGTCTGGCGGTCAAGAGGTTAAATGCCATAATATAATCTACTAAACAAAACACTACATGTATGTAATAACATTTATCCATAAACACCATGTGACCAATCCTTACCATCACCAAAATCCTCACTCTCCATGCTCTCTGAGTCAGAGGGTTGAAACCTTTTTGGTTTGTTAATTTTTCTTTTTGGTGTGGCCCCTTCTTCTTCAGTTTCCAAATTAGATTCTATCTGTGCCCGGTCAGCCTTTTTGGAAGCTTTTGCATAATCATCTATTGGAATAATATTGAACATGAATACATGAATGTTGTCGGGTCCATGATTATGATATGATAAGGATTCTCTACTGTATTTGTATATGCATGTACATATATATCCATGTACGTTAATTTTCGAAATGATATAGAGTATGTAGAGACTCTACCTGCTTCTGCGAGCACACGGACAGGATATTCCTGCCATTTTGCAGTGTCCGGAAGTTCGCCTTTGCGGGCTCTGGCTGCAGCGTTGAACCGTGGCCAATATGAGAACATCCCCTGAAATAACCGATATGTGTATATCCCTCAGCGGAATATTATAGTACATGTACGTTGATAATATGTAAAATCATGCTATATTTGAGCTCGAAAAAAGTGAGACAATGAGGTACAGTACCTCATTTTTCTTTCGTATCCATGATTTTGGGACAACTTCCACAGTCTGTTCCGCTGTAAATTCCACCACGGAAAACATCTGAAATATACAGAAATGCTATAGGAGTATACGTGCATGTGGTCATAGAATGTTGATGTTGATAAAATTTACATGCAGTCTGAAATGATGTTACATGTACCAATATAATATGTATTCGCTGTTTCTCTTTTTCGCTGTTTCTCTTTTTGAATAGAATCATTTGGTCTAAGAATATTCTCCTTCTCAAGTAAATATTTCAAAATAGATTATACAGTACTAACGGATCAATATCCATGCAAAATTGCCATGAATATCAAATTTCCTCCACTTTGCTCCACCATAACGGCCTGTCGATCTACATGTAGTCTCGTGGCTGATATTATCTTTATACATGTATGTGACCTCCTGTAGTGAGATTTATGCACCCCAATCAGTCGGGAATCACAAGGTTCCTGGAAACATGCACCTGTGCTCCTATACACTCTACACCGGTATCCCCGGTCAGGTGCTTCAATCCGGTCGATGACTTCGCAGAACAACCCATTGTCCAGAATGTGAACATTATTCGGTTTCTTTGTACTGATTTTGGTGTTTGATCTCAGATTGAGTGTGTTGGTTGTTTCCATCTCACTCAACCGCTTCACTACTTGTGACAGGGGATTCTTGCCAGAGCGTACAAGTCGTTTCAGCTGACCAAGGTAACTCTCAAACACGAAAGCGCTACATTGGTCAAGGCTTCCATATTTGTTAGCATCCTCAGCAATGTGAAGCATTGAATGTACATTGTACACTAAAAACTCCTGGCCATAGAGATTGCATCCTTCAGCTACAAAGTGTGTGAGTAATTGATGGGCATACTGGCTGTGAACAGCCCTCAACCTAGGACACACCAGTATGCACATTGCAACATTGAGTGTCATGAAATGGGAATACTGTTCATGCCGAAGAATTCCCTTTAAAGCAACTCGTCCGATGTATAGCAAGAATAGACGGAACTCTGTGGCCTTCCATCTGTCAATCTCAGTGAGACTTCGAGGTTTCCTGGAAAAAGTTGAAGGTATGGAGCTTCGAAGGTGACGCAGCCTTTCACTGATTTCCAGAACTTGAGCAGCTGACATTTTGATCTTTTTCGGACCGCGCAACCACAAAAGTAACAATCTTTTCATCACTCCAAGACAAGCCTGGTGCATGTAGTCGACTGGGAAGCCTTGTATCATATCAACTGGAAGATCACAGAAGGGTGAAACAATGTCACTTTTGTGATGTTCCTCTTGTTCACGTGACCTGAAGGACTCGTCAGTTCTGAGGGTGAGATCCTCCACATCTTGGAAAGTGACTTTGTTGTGCCATTCACCCTTTTGAGTGCATCTGTCACACCCATAATAGCCTGAATATTGCTTGATACCTTTAACCATAGCTTTGGCTGGTGCATCACATACAATGCATCTGAGTTGAATATCGAAATGGCGTCCTTTATAATCTAATCCATCTTCCAAAATAATGTTCATGTCATCGACAACTTCTTGGAGGAAATCCAAGTCGGTGGGCTTTGACGGTCCGAGGGTGAGGACCACAGGACAAACAGACACAGGGCTTAGATGAAGGGCACACAAGGTTGGCCATAGTGACTTTTGTGAACTTTTGAATAGCGGAAGGCCATCAATATTCATTGATATTTCTAATGTTTGTATTTCAGAGAGAGTGTCATCCGCATATGTCTGCAGCTGTTTCACGACGGCATCCTTCAAACCAAGGTAAACATATCCCATTCCGGATTTTACCTGTGTCTCTACGGTTCTGACAGTTTTTAGCAAAGTTCTTGCTGTTTTGGGGAGTTTGGGGTGTCCGTGGCTCTTTAGAAGTTTCAATAAGCTATCAACAGCATTGTGTTTAATCTGGAATGTATTCACCCACACGACTAATTCTTCACTCAGGGGCTTCACAGATGCATCATCGTCCGAGGAGTATTCGGATTCTGAATTAATTTCATTTTCCTCATTTATTCTGTCCCAGATTGCTGCGTCCTCTTGATCAGGTCGCCCCTCATAACTGTGGTCATCATTATATTGGATGATATGTGTTGTACTATGGTTTGGAACATTGCAAGGACTTGTGTACATGTGAGGATTCTCCTCGACACAGAGAGATTCCTCAATATGAAGGGGTTCAGTTTCTATGCGACTGTCAACCAATGACTGTCTTTTTGCAGCCTTCCACTGTCGTGTATATTGTAACCTTCTCCTTTTTGCTTCTGCCATTCTCGCCTGATAACAAAGAAGAAAGTGTGAATATTTCGAAATAGTGCATTAAACAAACAACTCTATAAATAAACCTCATCAATTTTTTGAAAGTACAATTTTGCATGATTATATTCCAAACGTTGTTATCAAATTACAAGCTTGTGTTTGAATCGACAATTATAATTGTCTACACTTGAAGCCTGCTTGATTTCCGAGACAGGGGAAAGCTTATATACCGTAATCCATAGTGTGAAGTCGATTATCAGCATACGATTAAGAGATTATCAGCATATCATCTTATACACTCGGGTGTGTATCTCAGGGCTGATGCTTCACGATTTCCATCAGATACTGATCGATCAGAGTTCGGATACACTGTATGTATTTATCTACTAGGATATAACATAGTTTACTGGAACCATTAGTGTCAAACTACTTTTAATACATACAATAGCGGACACACAAGGACACATAAATGGTTCAGTACGCGTTCATGTACATGTACCTTGCCGATTTTACTTACGATATTTGTGGTGAATGAGCACCAAAAATTATACTGCTTATTTCTTTTTCCCATTTCATGTATTTTCATCAATTGCCAAAAAATAATTGATCATTATTGTGACTGTTTCCCTCTCTTTTTCCCTTCCTCTATTAAGGGGTAACTGTAATCAACAGTTGTTTGGGTTTGTTCCTTTGAACTTCCGGGTGGCAGTGATTCGATTTACTCGGACACCGGTTTTATGGCAGAGGTGATAATTACATGTATACAATGATCATTCTGGGGGCGTGCCTGCTCTCCCAGACTTCCAGTGGAAGTGTGTGTGTGTGTGTGGGGGGGGGGGGGGGTTGGGAGTGATAACCCATGTTCCCATGGGTAACATACACTGCATTGTAAGGAAACTGCCTAAGGAAACTAATTGATGGAAATCTAGAGTTGGAACCCCCTGGGAATAACCAAGATCAACTGTAATCTTTCATTTCAGCAGAGAAATCAAATGCTTGTGCGATTTGTTGACTGGATGGTTGGGTGAACACAAATTATTTCCCCTGACAAACGTATACATGTTTGACTATTGCCCCTAACAAACTGAACTGAATGGGTGGGGTTTTTTTTTTTTAAATAGTTGATGGAGCTTTGGAATAAAGTACCTTCTATGTTTTGTAGAATCATAAAAAAATAATACATCAAATCATATCTCATTACCCCTATAAAATTTAGGAAACTAAATAAAATCTGCAAGACATATTATATTCCACCAGCCAAACTATGGTTTGCAAATTTTTTTTAAAAAGATATAGGCTGGATTCTTCCATTCTATAGGCATCAAATACACTACTCTCACAGAAACTTTTCTTACAAATGTACCACGAAAATAATCTAAAATTTTCCTTCTTGAGCGTTGATGTCAGGCAAAAAATTAACATTCCTAACTGAATACCACGAGAATACATGTAGATCTGGTCACACTATGATGTGGATTATTTCAAATCCATATACATGTATATGTACAACCATGGCCATAAGATTGGACACAAGCCTATCTTAGATCATTTATGATTCTTTTTTCACTATAAAGGCTCACATTTTGCATTCAATATTTAAACTAAAATACATCTAAATGTTAAATATATCATTTTTTCTGTTTGGTGGAATTTGCTGAATATATAATCAGACTTTGTCAAACTATGGAGATGGTTTATCAAGAACTCAAGTGTGGTTTTGGTACAATCAAAATTATCAAATGTTCTTCCAAGATCTGTTAATTTGTGGTGAGTAGATTGGATGCTCACAGGAACAGAAATTTCAAAATCAAGGAAATATGGATTTTGACTCCAATATGCCCAAACCTGCAATTAATGCATTCATGTTCAAACTTATAGGCATGGCTGTACATGGCAAGTGGGAGGTAGATGTAGTAATATTATAATAGCTATATATGACCACCATACAATCTTTAGCGCAAGGGCGGCACCAATACTCACAGGCAGCTAACTATATATATACTGATGAAAGTACACTTTGAAACATTTAATTAGCATTCAATATAATCAACCAACATTTGACACAGTATCAACTTACCTTGCGTTTGGATATCCGGTATTTCTTGTGTCACACAAAACAATTATCCACAGCTGAATGTAAAACAATTACAGAATCACCAGCTCACTGTTGAAGGGCAACTATGTGAACTGATGGGGGCAACTGGTTCCCGCGCAGTCACTGAGGGAGGGACGCTGGCCAGCGGGCTCACGTGACAAATTGGGCGGGAACTCTCGTAATCCAGTAAGCAGAGCCGGCTATTATAAAACGGCATGCATGTCCACACTCACTCAGGACCCAGGCGTCTGTAGTGCCAACACACCACATCAAAAGAATACCGAGCCACGATTTGGAAGATCAGTACATGTACGTGTTTTGAGGCCTGTGTGTGTGTCGGTGGGGAGGGGGTGGGGTGTGGAGTGGTCAGGTTTAGTGGAGGGAAACAACACAGCCTATAGCTTGTGCCTCGGTACATGTAGAAGAAAATCCCTGGGGTAGATTGATTGTGCCTGTACATGATATTAACTCTTCCTTATACAACGTTTTTCAGAGATATTTTTGTGATGGTAAATAGTTTCGTTTTTAGTGCATGGTTGGTGCCGTTTCCTTTGTTGTTGACAGGTTACTATTGAACATAGTTACCAGCAGGTTACTATTTCCGCAAATAGGGACCCCTGCACTAAGTCAGATAATGCACGCGGACGTGGGTCTCTCGCTAATAGTGGCCTCGTGCCCTTGGGGCACTCGGTCACTATTGGCGAGAGACCCTCGTCCTTGTGCATTATCCTATACATAGAACCTGTGTTCTATATCCCAGTCATTAAGTTATAATCATGACTATGCCATCGTGGAACGCGAAACTGAGTAAAGTGGCATTTATTGTTGCCAAGTCGTTGTGCGTATAATTGCGAATAACGTTATACGAACGTCCCAAGAACGTTGTACAAATAATTGCATGTAACGTTATACAAACGTTTTCAGAACGTTGTGCACATGATTGCATGTAACGTTATACAAATGTTTTCAGAACGTTGTACAAATGATTGCCTGTAACATTATACAAACGTTTTCAGAACGTTGTGCACATGATTGCATGTAACCTTCCATGGATGTTCTCAAAAGATGGTGCGTAAAACTACATTATAACGTTACACACACGTTCTCAAAACGTTGTGAAATAAAGCTTTACTTACACATTGAAACGAATGGATCAGATAGGAATATTATTATGTAATGATCTAGGTTTCAAATGAGATAGATGTACAATATTTCAAGTACAAATGTATGTGTATATAGATCTTATGTTTGACTGATATCATTGGATGTCTTTATAACGTTGGGAAAACGTTCCCAAAACGTTATTTGAAGACGATATCAATCAGATATAAATGTAGTTATTGTGTAATGATTTATGTTTCAAATGAGATATATGTAGATGTACAATATTTCAAGTACAAATGTATGTGTAAATAAATCTTATGTTTGACTGATATCATCAGATGTCTTTATAACGTTAGGAAAACGTTCCCGAAACGTTATTTGAAGCGATATCAATCAGATATAAATGTAATTATTGTGTAATGATTTAGGTTTCAAATGAGATTATGTAGATGTACAATATTTCTGGCACATGTGTAAATAGATCTTACATGTGTGAGTGATGTCATTGGATGCATTTTAAGCTAATAACAATGTTTCTTTTCTTGTATTACAATTTTTATAATTTGAATTGCCTTATAACATTAATGTTTATATTAGAACGAATGACAGAATGTAGAATGAATAACCACGAGCTAACGTATTGTAACGTAATGTGATGTCAATAAATGGTATAGCATTATATTGTTCCACACAAGAACCACATATGTAAATGGGCGGCATCGTACATAGAACGTTCTCAAAACATAATAGATAGGCCCTATATGTAACCAAAATTTAACGTTAGGGTAACGTTATTTTATGTTCAAACGATAACCCAATCTGCATTTTGGTTCTGAGAACGTTCCAATAACGTTACAAAATTGTATAACCAAAATATAACGTTATGAGAACGTTACGGAACGTTATGTGTTAGCTGGGTAATACGTAATTTATGTGGAATGCACAAATCAGGTATGTGTACTTTTCGTTGTTTTTACCAACATTTCACCATATTTGTCAGAACTTACAATTTTTTGCCCATTTCTTTCGCTATTTGCTTCGTACACATACGGGTATTCTATTAGCTTTCAATATCGTGCGCAGCAATAAGATCCCAAAAAATATAGGCCTATATTATAGCCGCATGTCTACGAAGCAAATAGCAGAAGAAATGGGCAAAAAATTGTAATTAAGTTCTGACAATTATGGTGAAATGTTGGTAATAACAATGAAACGTGCAACGTGTAATCTGCATGTGTGGTATTTTTTTATGTTGAGAACGCCACAAATTTTGACAATTAACTTGTTCGTATATTGGGCATAGCTATTAGGCGGAGTGATAGGCCCTTACATGCCGGACGCGTTTTGGGCCGAATTGGAAAAGGTGCGACTTCATTTCGATTGTGGTACGAAATGTCATTCCAACTGGCCGCCATTGTGGAAAGCGTTCGCTGAATTTTCCCGGAGCGGCGGGATATTCCTGCATTTCTTCGCTTTATAAGACGTGTCGTAACACAAATCAAGATGAGTGGACTAGAAGACGTAATGAAGATTGCAAAAAAGTTGGATAAAATGGTTTCCAGTGGAACTGCAGTGAGTATTCCTCATCAAAAATAATTGATAAACAAACGAATCGGCATGCCATTTCTCATCATGCTCAATTGCTCATAGAGCGCCATTCGAGTCATAATTGGACATTGCTCGGGTAGACGGGCACTCAGACATGTATTGTTTACGGGGGAGGAGGGGGTTGTAGGGTTGAAATGACCAATTATTGGCTGCATTTAAATCAATGTTAAATTGGGCAACTTCGGGTGTACGTTTCACCTTTCCAAAAAAAAATTAGGGCTTAACGGTTGACAGGGTGTGATAGTATAATCATAGTACTTCAATAAAATCTAGGTCACTATAGAGCATGATAGTACCAATTTTTCATAAAATGACGTTGAACAGGACCCCTGTCAATTTAGCTCGTTTTCAGATCGCAATTGCCGACATAGCATACATTCAGCAAAACCTTTCTCTACTCCAAATCCCGGGGAATACCATCGGAATTTTTGCTTTTCCCAAAACCAGACTTCCACACGCGCAAAATAAACCAGCACGTGGATCAATATCGCTTTGCGTTGTCTCCCTAGGCAACCATACATCTGGCGAAATGACATCACTTAAAACGGAATCCTCAATGTGTGAGGCATCCCCAAGTCTATTTCTGGCTTATACCCTGTATTATCTCCTGGCAACTTAGAATGAGGATGATCTCGCTCATTAATGCAGAGTCAAATTAGACATGTACCAGCCATCCGTCCTAAATTCGCCGCATCCCAAAATTCGCCAACTTGATATTATCAGAACTCAGAAGATCGTTTTGTGGAAAATAAATTACTGGAACAAAGATTGGAAATCATAGTCTCGATTGACGGTCGAACTTGTTAGTTTCATTTACATCACAAGGCCTGAAATCCAAGTTGGCGAATTTGGGAATGCGGCGACTTTAGGACGGATGGCTCGTAGACCTATCATTAGCATGACAACACTCCGCTAGGCGGCGCGCGCAAGCAGTTTTTCGCAGGAGCGAAAAAAGTGAAGCTCGTTGAACAAGATTTGGGTGGGGTCATGTTACGGTCATTTTCGACCAATCAGAAAGTCTTTTACATAGGATATTT
The DNA here is from genome assembly GCA_949152475.1 of Terebella lapidaria. Lineage (NCBI taxonomy): Eukaryota > Metazoa > Annelida > Polychaeta > Terebellida > Terebellidae > Terebella > Terebella lapidaria. The sequence goes on along the minus strand of OX424557.1, from coordinate 41,619,028 downwards.
GATATGTATGGAAAGGTTAGACATCGGCCTAGGTGACAAGAGCCCTCGTTTTGATATCTGACCCAATTTCGGAGGTGAAAGTTCAGCTCAAAGTTTTTTTTCACTCCAAAAAACAAGTTGAAACTTCTTGTCGCCGATCATACATGGTTTAATTTGTGAATTAATGTTTTTTAGGTTACCGGACCTATGGTCCGATAACCTATTGGCATGGCGTTGCGTCCGTCGTCCGTCGGCGTCCGTCGTCGTCGTCGTCCACATTTTTATCTTTTTTGTTTACAGGCGAATATTTCTGAAATTTTGCACGAAAATACTTAAAAATAATTCAAGAAGGAGTTATTTTTTAGTTTTTTGATTTTCGCATTTTTTTCAAAATGGCGGCCGTTTTCGACGAAAAATGCCTGATTTTGGACTTTGGCGGCCATTTTCTCAAAATCTGTTCAGTAACTTTTTTTCTTTTTGATAAATAACACTCCTCATATGTACTCCTATGATGTCTATAAATTTCGTTGCGCTTGAATCGCTCGAAGTGGTCCATTTTGGCCCAAACTCGGCTCAAATGGGACTTTCCCATGTTAAATTCTCCTATGCTTTATAATGGGACACATTATGCCTAATATCTCACTTGATATTGAGATTAGAGACTAGGAGTCAATTGTGGACCTATAGGAAATGATATATGCTGAATATTCTCGTGACCTTGAATTTGACCTCTGACCTCACTTTCAAGGTCAGAGCACAAATTGGCTTATATCTCGCTTATTATCGACTCTACAGCTTAGGAATCAATTGTGGACATATAGGAAATGATATATTCTGAATATTCTCGTGACCTTGAATTTGACTTCTGACCTCAGTTTCAAGGTCAGAGCACAAAATGGCTTATATCTCGCTTATTATCGACTCTACAGCTTAGGAATCAATTGTGGACATATAGGAAATGATATATGCTGAATATTCTGATGACCTTGAATTTGACCTTCGACCTCATTTTCAAGGTCACAGGACAAAATGGCTAATATCTCGCTTGTTATCGACTTTACAGCTTAGCAATCAATTATGAACATATAGGAAATGATATATGCAGATTATTGTCATGACCTTGAATTTGACCTTTGACCTCATTTTCAAGGTCACAGGACAAAATGGCTAATATCTCACTTATTATCGATTTTACAGCTTAGGAATCAATTGTGGACATATAGGAAATGATATATGCTGAATATTCTCGTGACCTTGAATTTGACCTCTGACCTCATTTCTAAGGTCCAAGGACAAACTGGCTCATATCTTGCTCCTCTATTGACTGTATGGCTTGGGAATCAATTGTGGACATGATATACATGATATAGAAAATGATATACACTGAATATTTTGATGACCTTGAATTTGACCTTTGCCCCTTCATTTTCAAGGCTACAGCATAAAATTGCTAATCTCTCTCTGATTATTGAACTTACAGCTTAGCAATCAACTGTGGACATGATATATGCTTAATGTTATATATGCTGAATATTCTCTTGACCTTGAATTCATCCAGTGACCTGGCTAATACCTAAAATATTAAACATTGTCCGGTAACCTATCTTTGGCCCTTGTTCTTTCATAATATAACGATATTTCAATCATAAACCCCCGTACTGCTTGGGAAATTGCTTCAAAATGAAGGGCCTGTCGTGTTTCATCTGCACTTCCGCCATCTGTTCAGTATTGGTTGGCACTTGAAGCCCCTATTATCGCCCATGTAAAAAAGCTTGGCTATCATTTTTGTAGACGTCAGAGAAAAATTCTATTTTGGGCATATCTCATAAGATTTTTTTATTGAACTTTGATAACATTACAGTAAAGGAGTACCTTGGACATTTTGCTACGAATAAAACAATTTTTTGTGACTAGAATTTTTTCAGAAGTGGCTTCAGTGATCATTTTGTTCTACTTCTAATGGCCTGATGAGGGCAAATTTGACAACTTTGGGCACAGTGATCACCACCAACGTCATATATTTTTAGGTTACCGGACCTATGGTCCGATAACCTATTGGCATGGCGTTGCGTCCGTCGTCTGTCGTCCGTCGTCCGTCGTCGTCGTCCACATTTTTATCTTTTTTGTTTATGGGCGAATTCTTCTGAAATTTTGCACAAAAATACTTAAAAATAATTCAGGAAGGAGGTATTTTTTAGTTTTTTGATTTTCGCATTTTTTTTCAAAATGGCGGCCGTTTCCGACGAAAAATGCCTGATTTTGGACTTTGGTGGCCATTTTCTCAAAATCTGTTCAGTAACTTTTTTTCTTTTTGATACATAACACTCCTCATATGTACCCCTATGATGTCTATAAATTTCATTGCGCTTAAATCGTTCGAAGTGGGCCATTTTGGCCCAAACTCGGCCCAAATGGGACTTTCCCATGTTAAATTCTCCTATGCTTTATAATGGGACACATTATGCCTAATATCTCACTTAATATTGAGATTAGAGACTAGGAATCAATTGTGGACATATAGGAAATGATATATGCTGAATATCCTTGTGACCTTGAATTTGACCTCTGACCTCAATTCAAGGTCAGAGCTTAAAATGGCTGATATCTCGCTTATTATCGACTCTACAGCTTAGCAATCAATTGTGGACATATAGGAAATGATATATGCTGAATATTCTGATGACCTTGAATTTGACCTTTGACCCCATTTTCAAGGTCATAGGACAAAATGGCTAATATCTCGCTTGTTATCGACTTTACAGCTTAGGAATCAGTTATGAACATATAGGAAATGATATATGCAGATTATTGTCATGACCTTGAAGTTGACCTTTGACCTCATTTTCAAGGTCACAAGACAAAATGGCTAATATCTCACTTATTATCGACTCTACAGCTTAGGAATCAATTGTGAACATATAGGAAATGATATATGCTGAATATTCTCATGACCTTGAATTTGACCTTTGACCTCATTTTCAAGGTCACAGGACAAAATGGCCAATATCTTGCTTATTAGCGCCTTTACAGCTTAGAAATCAATTGTGAACATATAGGAAATGATATATGCTGAATATTCTAGTGACCTTGAATTTGACTTTTGACCTCATTTTCAAGGTCAACAGGACAAAATGGCTAATATCTCGCTTATTATCGACTTTACAGCTTAGGAATCAATTGTGAACATATAGGAAATGATATATTCTGAATATTTTAATGATATTGAATTTGACCTTTGACCTAAATTTCAAGGCCAGTCATTTTATTTTCAAAGTCAGATTACAAAATGGCTTATATCTCGCTTATTATCAAATTTACAGCTTAGGGGTCCATAGTGAACATATAGGAAATGATGTATGCTGAATAGTGTGGTGATCTAGAATTTAACCTTTGATCCCATTTTCAAGGTTAGAGTTATGGCAATTTCAGTGGTCACCTTGAATTTGACTTTCAACTTTCTCGGCTTAACTCTGTATATTTCTCCGGTAACCTTACTAGCCCATTGGGCTAATTTTTTGTCTTCAGAAGGACCTGACGGTACCCTTCTTTGAAATGCTCTAGCACCTCTGCATCAATACCTATGGTCAATTTTGTTACATATTTGTTATCCTGAAGCTCCAAGCTTTCTTTTGGTGTATTGTATGACCATGTAGACCCAATATTTCAGAAAGGTGTTGTCATGCTACTATCATTGTGAATGTTTCTACTCCTTCAGGATGATGCCAGTTCACAAGATCTGCTGAATGCTTTAAAGCGATTCCCAATGACTGTAGACATTTTACAGGTGGGTGTCTGTGGATATTTGACAAATACCTCAATGAGCATGTTTCGCCAGTTCAATGTTGGCTCAATGCTGACTAGTGTACATGCATACAAGCTATGCGTCCTAACTTTGCCGCATCCCAGAATTCGCCAATTTTCACATTCCTATTATTTCAGTTCAGTATTTCATGTGACAGTTTCCACTACCCGAATTATCCCTCGCATTAATATTTTAGCCACAGTTTGAAGTGTTAGCATTGGAAAATCTTGAAAGTAAGTTGGTGAAATTAATTGAGGAAATACATGACAACACAAAGCCACCCCTCATGATGTTGGGGGAATCTCTATGAACTTCATTTAATGCGCTTTCACTTACTTTCTGGAGACTTTTCCGAAAGCAAACCTCTCCGACTAAATTGCGGTAACATGTTATCCCTTTTGCACATGCGCGACACTATGTCTGGATCAATATTTTAACAGGGATCCTCAATATCGCCATCTCACACTTATTTATAGTTTTGGTTAATTCTTCAGCTAGGAAAGCATGCTGCCATTATTATCTAACCATATGCATGGGTCATAAGAAGATGATAAAATATCATCTATGATTTGTTAACCCACACAAATAATGTAAACAGCAGTTTAATCCAGGGCGACATGTTATATAGATCCAGCCCTAGTCGGATGTTGGCCTAAGGGCGGTGGAGGGTATATAATCAATCAATAGGCAACCGGAAGTCGTTTGTGATTGGCTGCTCACGTGACAACCCGTTTGTAACCTCCTAAGACCATAGAACAAAATGGCTGTAATCGGACCTGGGTTTCTCAAAATATTTCTTCGCTTCTTGCTGTTGTCACCTAAATGTTCTTAACATTGTACCCTACAATATGTCCACGCAATGCACATTCAAGCACAATATATCGAATGACTTATTTTTAATTGCGCCACCACAGATTTGATATTAATGATCAATGACAAAACACACACACATGAGAGATTCCACTGAAGAGTGTCACTTGTTATTAAATAATTTTCTGTAAACGTGAGAAGATTTAGTTTTTCCAACTTTTTTTGGTATCGCCAGCGTTGGAACCAGCTACACATTTCTTACATTTATAGAATATTTTAGTGACATTTGAAGACTCTAATTGATAAGACAAAAAGGTGGCGAATTTAGGATCTCCATCTTGACTTTCCGCACTGATGAGGCATTGGTATAAACGATGCTCCCCTCAGCAACTAACGGAAGTGACGTACAAAGAAGCTTCATGGAACCTTTCAGGCAAGAACCAATCTTTCATTTGGGGTACTTGTTTTCAGTATTTGGGTGATCATTCCATTTTTATCATGCAAAAAGTACCAATTATTGGCGAAGTTAGGACCCATAGCTCGTAGTAGATCTATCTCATTATGTACAAGCCATCCGTTCTAAATTTGCTGCATTCCGAAATTCACCAACTCAATATTATCAGAGCTCAGAAGTTCCTTTTGTTCAAAACAAACTGCTGCTACAAAAATTGCATATCAGAGTCTCGACTGAGGATAGGACTGATTGGTTTCATTTGTATGACAAGACCTGAAAACACTGTTGGCGAATTTTGGAATGCAGCAAATTTACTATGGATGGCTCGTACGACTAAGAATTGATTAGAGAGCAGAATCCTGATGAAAAGTGCTTCATTATTATTTGTCACAAATATTATACAAATACTGCACTGTTGCTCTGCGGGTACATGAAATTGCTACCCTAGGCAACAACATTACCACACAAGGTGAAGCCGAGTAATGTTCTTGGCCAGAGTAGTAATTGCATGTACCATTGTACCTGCAGAGCATCAGTGCAGTATTTGTTTTACTATACAGAAATAATAAATAAGAATGACAATATGTGTTAAATCATAATCCAATGATGAAAACTGTTTGCTGTTTTTGACATTTCTCGCATTCTGTGTGGGAATATATGGATGTCAAGCAAATTACGTCATTGTTATAAAAGCTAAATAATGTTAAGGTATATGTAATTACTGCACGGCGAATAATCGGTATAAGGGAACATGTACTAGTACGTAAAATTGTTCAATGACGAATGACCAATCACGACGCGGTATTCTCGTTGAGGTATGGTAAATTTTATTATACTACATGTTACAGAAAACTAAAGTTGGTGTCAGCGTAAACAACTTCAGAAAAGCGAGCAGCAATGATTCAGTCGTCACCCTCTCCAAGTCACTCATCAAACAATGGAAAAAACTTGTTCCAGGTCAGTTGTGAATATTTCTCAATCAGTGACCAAGAGTCTACAACACAAGTTACATCTACATGTCTAATACAGTAGATATTTGTTAGGTATTGATTCTAGAAGTGTTGGGACTATTCAATGCCTTTTTGTTCCTGTTAAGGTGATGCCGGGAGCAGCAGCCAATCTCAGTCTCAGTCGAGTCTCAACAAGTCGGGTAGCACGACGTCACTGCCTCGCTCCAACAGCACATGTAGCAACAAGGACGAGGACAGCATGGACTCCTCGACCGCTAGTGAACAGCGACGACCCGACACACCCACCTCCCCCGGTGCCAAACCCGACTTCAAGCGACAGACGTCATTCCCTGCCACCGGAAACACAACCGATTCCGTCAGACTCAAGTGTCGCGAACTGCTCACCAACGCTCTAAAAACACCACGTATGTCATAAGTGGTTTTTGAGTCATGATTTTTGTTGAACTGTTAAATCTTTTGAAGTTTCACATGCAATTTAAACAAATATATGATGAATAATAGCTTTTTCATTGGTTTCATGTTTGTGTTGCATGAGTTGTATACGCTTTTATCTTTATGGGATATCCCGTTTTTCATTAATTGTGTTGAGCTCAAGTGAGATTTTGTTGTTGTTATATATTTGATTGAAAGTGTGTCTTTTTTTCCGCACACAGCCATGGTTGATCACACCCCAGAGCCTGAGGATGTTGCTGCTGCCATTGAAGACTATATCCTTCTTGTGTCTTTTAATGTCATTATTCTGCTGCATGAAACTAGCACATAGAAGTTCACCAGACACTGTTCTTGACATTTTACTGCACATACTTACACAACTTAGATTCAACTTAGATACAACTTACATACAACTTACATACTGGACATGTAGCTTCTTTCCTTGACTGCAAATTACGTATTTACCAAGAGTTCAAAAACACAGATATGAAGTACAAGAATCGAATACGGAGCAGAATAGCAAACCTGAAAGATCAAAAGAACCCAGACTTACGTCACAGTGTGATGCAAGGTTTGATTCCACCTGACCGGATCGCCTGTATGACTGCAGAGGTACTCATTGCAAGAAATTGTTCCAGCGATTCAGTTTATTCTATTGATTATACATGAAAGTTTTCCCCACCAGCAAGTATCGGGAATATGCGTGATTTGTTGCTTTTAGGAGATGGCAAGTAATGAGCTGAAACAACTGAGAGCTAAGTTCACGAAGGAGGCAATAGACGACCATCAGATGGTCCAACAGGGAGGCACCAAAACAGATCTCTTCAAGTGTGGTCGGTGCGGCAAGCGTCATTGTTCATACAACCAGGTACGGTATCCGGACTTACAGGGGATCTATTTTATTATACAACATTTGTTTTGTTGATCATGCTTCAGCGGCTGTGTGTTAACAAAGTCTGTCTGAATGTTGTACAGGTGCAGACGAGGAGCGCTGACGAGCCAATGACCACATTCGTGTTGTGTAACGAGTGTGGCAACAGGTGGAAGGTGAGAGTTTGTGTCTTTTCATTGGGCGATATTGTAACTGGAAGTCCATGTATTAGATGTACTGATGCACAAATGCTACTTTCACTTTCAGTTCTGTTGAGGATCAACACTGAGCTTCCAACAGTTGTTGTGCCGCAGAATGTACGTGGCATCTACTCACTGGAAATGGTCACGAGTCATTGTCATGCTTCGAAACAGTCACACGTATCATCATCGTCTTATGTTCATGTAGTTATGTCACTGAGGTACATTCTTTCGTTTTCATTGTCATATGGAAAATCAAATTAAATATGAAGTTATATTTTTGTACATAAAAAGCTTAAGGCGCCACATGTAGTTTTTGCATTTAGGTTGTGGTGAGAAATGCTCCATTGCAGTGAGTGACTATACGTTTTATCTTTCTGTATAATACAAATCCATAATGTATGAAATTATTCAACGTGAGCTTGTGCATGTATGCACATGGTTTGTAATTAGGCATCCCGATTGAAAATCGGGAGGCCTTATGTTTTTGTCTGTTTTTTTTTTTTTTTTTTTCTTTTTTTTTTTTTTTTTTTTCTTTCGCTGTTTGGTTTCCGGATCATAACTCTTGAACGCCTTGATCTATCTTTCTGAAATTTTCACAGCTCATCCGAAATACTTTGCTCCTAACCCCTATTGTTTTTCGTCGAGATCCGAAATCCAAGATGGCCGCCAGCGGCCATTTTGGAAAAAAAAATCGGGCGATTCCTGTCAATGTCATAATTTGATTCAGGCAATTTCCAGGGGGAAAAAATTTTTTGGGTGTATTTTTTTTTGGACTTAGAATTTTTCCTTCGCCTGCCCCCATGCAGATGTAATACTGTGACTGAGCCATGCTACTGTATTCACTGACTGCAGCCTGCATGTCCAGCATGAGGCTGGGCTCTGCCCACTCAGCCAGTGCAGTATATGAGAGCTCAGTAATGCCTTACAAGATCAGCCACTCTGTCCAGCACAGCGATAGGCTCCGCCCCTCTCAGCCAGCCCTGCTCAGTCATGCCTGACAAGTGATACAGCTAGCATGTCCAACTTGACCCCAGGCTCATATCCATGCATAATCCCGTACTCCCCCCTCCAAAGCCTGGTTTACTAGTGTGTGTACATGGTAAAAGAATGAAGTTCCACCCCACAGGATACAATAGTTGGTTAATAAGCCAACACACATGACACAACATGCTTGGGGGATGATTTGCCCTGTCTGCATTTATATTGTACAAACATGTATTGTTTGAATGTTTGTTTTTCAACTCTGTTTCACATGCAATGACCAAATCATCATTGTTTTAGTTAGCTGGGAAATGTTTGGCTTTGGTTATAATGTGAATGCGAATATTCCACTGTTTGTACCAGTTTTGGAATCACAAAATTGGCCAAGAGGACACAGCATTCTTTTAGTCACGTATCATTTTACATTTGACAGGAGCACCTGAAAAATAGCACGAACATCCTGATTAAATATACTAGTACTCTGAATATTGGCTGGGTAGTACTCTGAATATTGGCTGGGTAATTGTCCATTCATTTTGGGTGGCAAATGTCTGGTGGGCCAAGTTGTCAAGATGATAGAAAGCAGTTCTGGTAAGAAACTGTCTGATGAGCTCTCACTCTTACCCACATACAATGGCCTATGTATCCTTTTTTCTCAGTCCAGTATGACCATTTGAAATGATAAGAACAAATTGGGGGATGCCACAAAGCCTATAGGCTTTTATGTCTAGTTAGAGAGATGTTGTCAAAGTTTTGTTTTGAGGTATTGACTCAATATGTAGTTTGTTAAGTTTGGTGGCATTACGAGTGCGGGATCTCTATTTTGTATGTCCATGGATTCGGAGGTATAGAGGATTCTGCACTGTATAACTGACTGATTGTGTACATATCGTATACGTGAAGCTAGAGTCTGGACTGCGATATGTTCTCAGTTGTTACACCTCGGACAGCTAGTGCTGGTGGTAACACACAGTACTTGTACCTGTGTTCACGCGTGTGGTCGCTTGTAAACATGCATCGAATACATTGTGAATATCATGCAAATGTCTTGCAGCAGATGTAATACCAGAGATTGTATGTTGTTCTTGTATTGTGCCTATTAGTTCAAACATTATTCGATAATATATACCATCATTATTGTTGCTATAAAACTGGCCCAACCTGCTGTAACAATATGTGCACAGGATCATCCAGTGGAAATCTACTTGACACGATTGTTCAATGATGATGTTTTTAAGTTTTGTTATTTCATGTGTGCAGCCTCTTGGTCTGGTAACTATATGGATAAGGTTAGTTTTTATAGGAGATTCTCATGCAACATTTGTGAAGTAGTTAAAATAAGTACTGTTTACATGTAAATGACAAAGAAGACACTTGTGTTGGTGAAATTGTGTTGAGGGCAAAGTGTATTGGATTTCATGTGTTTTGCCACTTCCATTCGTTGCTGTGCAATCTCAGCATCATATTTGGATTTGTAGCCTTTCTTATCTTTTGATATAATTGACGAAGTACATATGTATACTTCAATAGTATGTGGTCTGCTGATATTTGTAGTGTGAAGGGAAAATTATCTACATGTGCTCAGTGATAGAGACCGAACAATGGTATCTGTATTCTTCTGCTTAAATGGAATTGTCAGTTAAAGGAAACTTTTCATAGTTTTGATGCCCCTGTGGCATTCTTTGAATACAAGTCAATGATCATAATACAAGAGTTGAATAAACAAGGGAATCCATAGTTCTTTGTTGATAGGTTTTACAATGATATGCAAGCACACCAAAGTAGCCAGGCCCACACAAGCGTTGCTATGGAGATATGAGCTGTGTGTGCGGTTCCTGTGGAGGGTGGGTCCACACAGTCATAGTATGACTGGTAGCGGAGGTGTCTGATAGCACAGAGATGTACGGTCCTCATGTCCTCCGTCCACACCTCGCTGGGGTCGTACAGTACGCCGTTAGCGCTGTAGTAACGACTGAAGAGCTCGGCGTCTGTCTCCATGCGCAGTGTGAGGTCATGCAGCGTCTGTGGCGTCAGGTCCGGCACGTCAAAGTACTTAAGCGCGCTGTACTCGAGCTGCCACATGTCCGTCTCCTGTGCGTTAGCCGCCGTCAGGTTGAGGTAGTACTGGTGGATGTTGACCGTCTGTCCGCTGGCACGGTCGTACTCCACCAGACGTATGCTTGGGTTGTTTCCAAGGCCCCCCATGGCGCCTGGTAACGTGGTCTCCCACGGCGTCAAGGCCGGACCCAGGAATATAGACGACACTGGCTCACCTAGAAGTAATGCAGGAGTTACAAAAATAAGTATTGATATGTAATAAATAGTGCTACATTTGTGCAGTAATCATACTTGATGAAACTTGAGACACCAGTTAATGGATGTATCCCGCCTGGCCGACCTTTGCTGTTATAGGCGAGCCGGAAGCTGTCAGTGTGGTGGTGAGCCATATGTGCGCCGCTGATGACGCCAGAATGTTTGACCATAAGGGCCACAAACATCTCATTATAGTATGGATAGTACCAGGACTTGTTGGCATGCTTCTCGAACACTCCTGGTGGCACGTGCCCAACTATGATTACCTGTTTGTACCACCAGAACATGGTCTATGATAAGTACATTGGCTTGTACATTGTATTCATAGCTTGAAAATATCAGTATTTAATATTGCACGGCTCCTAAATGATAATATACTCGTATACTACAACATTCAGATCACTTTCTATCGAAGTAATTCATGGGCGTCATGAAGTCTCCTTGACGTTATGATACCTTCTCTCCGTCGGTGGCGGCCTGCGTCATAACGTCATCGAGCCATTGGAGCTGGTTGCCGGGGTCCGGCATGGACTCTGTCAGGTCGTTGCTGGTGTAGTACAGGTTCGTGTTGAGCACGACCATCCGGACTCCGGGGCCGTGGCTCATTGTATAGTAGCCAGCTATGGGGAAGAGATTACAAGCTTTACATAATGGAGACATGTTGGCTTGAATATTTTGACCAGTTGCTTTTTCAGAACAATACCACGGGGTTCACGATACAGGCCCCAGACATGCAAATGCAGTCTAGCCTATATCGTATGTACTTCCACTTTTAGTCTTTTTACGTATAGATGACACCCATCTACAGGATGGGACATGCATTCATCTCGGCATACTGGGAATCATTGTTAACCTTAGGTTGTTTAAAGGTTCCCAAACACAATTGGGAGGTCTGTTGGCTACCTTTTGTGAAGGTGGTGTTAGCGTCTTCGTCAAGCCAGGGCTCCCACTTGGCGGCAATAGTGTCGTAGAAGGGATCTGGGCGGGGCGGGAGCTGATCTTTGGGGCTCCAGTCGTGGTTCCCGAGGGCCGAGTACACCGTCTTGGTCGGGAACACCGTCTGGAGGATGTCAGACTCCCGCAGCACGATCTCTGACACTACGGCCTTGTTCAGGATCGTGTCGTTCCAGATGTGGGGCGTGTCGTCCCTGGAGCACGGAAGAGGGTGAGAGACATAAGAAGTTCGTCGGATCGGAAGGAAAATGGCACGAATGATATTTCATAACTTCAGTATAACATACCATTTCACGACTTCAGTTCGCGTTTACTAGTAATCAATCGACTGACTGGACGATTTCAAGTGCCTCGAAAACATCATTGAATGTAAGTTTAATTATCTCATTCGATTTTGTGGATGCAGTATATTCTGTATGAATGTCCAGGTGCAGTTGAGGTCAAAGGCCAACACATCCGTTACAAGTTATTCAATGGCATTGCATATTGGTGAAAAATATTGTTTACAAAATATTGTAAAGGTAAACATCAATTGCAACTGTTACCGCGTTAGATCATACAAAACCAATATCCAACGAGCCAATCTAGCCCAGGAAGTGCGTGTCTTGGGGAAGGATAGAGTATTGTCTACAATGAGCTTCCTCACCCGGTCCAAATGAGGAAGTCAACGTCTGGTTTGATGTCGAACATGGCGTGTACGGAGCTGTTGATGAGCTCCCAGGGCGGGTCACAGCGGTAGTCCCCGTACTTTCCGTACGTCCGTTGTCGACTCGAGGTCGGAGAGCAGCTCAGCGCCGCCCCGTCACCCCCGTCATACGTCGGGTCCCAGTGCATATCCGTGATGTGCCAGAAATAACCTGCGTACGCGTGGGTCAAAATTACAACTAGACGTCAAGGCCTAAAGATCTTTTAAGCAGTTCATTGCGAAGCATGAGAAAACAAAATGCTGACTCGGGAGAAACGTGATCAAGGGCGAAGATACCCACTGAGATCTGTAAGACATGTATGCAACATGTAGGCTAGGTTAGAGACAAAGTTGAAGTCCGAATCAAGTCCGAAACAGACACTCTACGAAACAGCATTTCCGAGATATTGATTAAAATAGAAAAAGGTTGACTCAGATAAAAAAAATTCCGGGTCAGGGTCGAAGTTCATCCCCAATACCCCAAAGACATGTTTGTCTATGGGGCATACGAGTTTGAAAATAAAGTCCATTTCGCTCTACGACACACTGTTTCCGAGATTTGGATGTAAATGAAAAATGCTGTCTCAGCAAAAAAATTAAGGTCAAGGTCATAGTTCATCCTCGATACCCATGAAACAGTTTTGTTGGACTTTGTCTAGGGTGACGAGTTCGAAAATAACGTTTGTTTCACTATACGAAGCACCGTTTCTGAAATATCAATGAAAATAAAAAAAATTAGGCCAAGGGCTAAGAAAGGTTACCGGACAATATACATTTTAGATGATCCTTTTGTCTCATGACCTTGGAAATAAGCTCATTGGTCAAATCAAGGTCATGAGAATATTCAGCATATATCATTTTTAGTATGTCCTCAATTGATTCCAAAGCTGTAAAGTCGATAATAAGTCGGATATTAGCTATTTTGTGATGAGACCTTGAAAATGAGGTCAAAGGTCAACTTCAAGGTCATGAGATTATTCAGCATATATCATTTCCTCTATGTTCGCAATTTATCCCTGAGCTGTAAAGTCGATAATAAGCGAGATATTAGCCATTTTGTTCTCTGACCCTGAAAATGAGGTCAAAGGTCAAATTCAAGGTCACCAAAATATTCAGTATATATTATTTTTTATCATGGATTCCTAATCTGTAAAGTCAATTGAGAGCGAGATGTAAGCTATTTTGTGCTTAGACCTTGAGAATAAGGTCAAGGTCAAATTCAAGGTCATCAAAATATTCAGTGTATATCATCTTCCATATGTCCACAATTGATTCCCAAGCTATAAATTCAACAGAGAAGCAAGATAATAGCCATTTTGTCCTTTGACCTTGAAAATTAGGTCAAAGGTCGAATTCAAGGTCATGGCAATATTCAGCCTATATCATTTTCTATATGTTCACAATTGATTCCTAAGCTGTAAAGTCGATAATAAGCGAGATATTAGCCATTTTGTCCTGGGACCTTGAAAATTAGGTCAAAGGTCAAATGCAAAGTCACGAGAATAATCTGTATATATCATTTCCTATATCTTCAGAATTGATTCCTAAGCTGTAAAGTCAATAAGAAGTGAGATATTAGCCATTTTCTCTTGTGACCTTGAAAATGATGTCAAAGGTCCAATTCAAGTTCATGAATATATTCAGTATATATCATTCGCTATATGTTCACATTTGATTCCTAAGCTGTAAAGTCGACAAAAAGCGAGATATTAGCCATTTTGTGCTATGACCTTGAAAATTAGGTCAAAGGTCAAATTCAAGGTCATCAGAATATTCGGCATATATCATTTCCTATATGTCCACAATTAATTCCTAAGCTGTAAAGTCGATAATAAGCGAGATATTAGCCATTTTGTCCTGTGACCTTGAAACTGAGGTCGGAGGTCAAATTCAAGGTCACGAGAATATTAAACATATATCATTTCCTATATGTCCACAATTGATTCCTAATCTCTAATCTCAATATTAAGTGAGATATTAGGCAAAATGCGTACCATTATAAAGCATAGGAGAATTTAACATGGGAAAGTCCCATTTGGGCCGAGTTTGGGCCCAAAATGGCCGACTTTGAGCGATTCAAGAGCAACGAAACTTATACGCGTTACAGGGGTACATATGAGGAGTGTTATGCATCAATGAGAAAAAAAAAGTTACTGAACAGATTTTGAGAAAACGACCGTCAAAGTCCAAAATTGGTCGTTTTTCGTCAAAAATGGCCGCCATTTTGAAAAAATTGTGAAAATAAAAAAAAAACTAAAAAATACCTCCCTCTCGAAATATTTTTGTGCATTTTTGTTCAAAATTCCAGGAAGATTCGATTGTAAACCTTAAAGATAAAAATGTAGACGGACGACGACGACGACGACGACGACGACGACGGACGACGACGACGACGGACGACGGACGCAACGCCACGGCAATAGGTTATCGGACCAAAGGTCCGGTAACCTAAAAATGCCGACTGCCGAAATTTACGGTCAAGGTTAAAGTTCAAAGTTATGAACTACGACCCACCGATTCCGAGATACCATTATGCACGAAGCCTCATGGATGACTGAGCAAAACTATTTCGAGCCCTGGGTCGAAGGTCGTTTGACGGATCTGCCTCAAAATCAAAAGGCTTCTTCCCTGGTGATATATGAACCCTTATGCAAAGTTCCACAGTCATTGCCTGAATACTTCTTGAGTTGTCGTCCGGAAACCAGGAACCTTGAATTCATCCTCACGGATCTCACGGACCCAGGAGCCGAGTTGAGAACAATAGGCTTGTTTTATACAATATTTCTGACCAGGGGTGAAAAAGTTATCATCCCGAAACCAAACCAGTTCTGCTGAAATACCTTAATTAGAGGGGTCATCAGTGTTGACGAATTCCTTAATTCAACGTTAGTGGTTCAAGAAGGTTTGTAAAAGAAAATGTATCCATCTAAAGTTATATTTTGTATGTAAAAATGTAAATATTCTGGTTATACATGATATCTTTGTGGGAAATGAAGTTATATATTCGCCATATTGCCTTGGACTTGAACCTACCATTGTCGGCGTATCCACCAGCGATACATAACACATATAAAAATCCAAAATATTTCCTCAACATTTCGATTTCTGTACCGGTAGCTTGTAAATCAATCGATTTACTTGTGCTATAATTGTCACAATCACAAATGACGTCTTTGTGGACCCACGCTCGCGGGTATCAACTTCGCTATCGCCCTGTGATCCAGTTTATTGTTTTCTCCTGCATTGTATGTCTATTTAGGACTGTAGGCTCTTGTCTCGTGCAGAGAATCTCAAGATGATCACCCATAAATGGTAGCCGTTGAGATACTTGTAAACGCACCATAAAAACAGTGTTAGTTATCAGATAGGCCTACATACAAAGTAGTCAAGTTGCAGTACTTTTCGTATGACAAGGAGTCATCATTGTCTTGTTCGCCACTGAGCCGAATAAGCCATTGCTTAAGGCCCCATATGTTTTGGGGGGCCCCTTGCGCAGACCCCGAAAAACCACGCATTTGCGATGCGTTTTGTGCCATGGCCCACATTAGATACACAGATGCGGAGACCCCCCCCATTGGCCCAGTTTTGAGACCCCACAATTTCAGAGGTCGCAAAGTTCGAGGGAACAATCCGTTTTGAGTACACGGGGGCACCGGTAACAAATCCGGAAAAATTTGATACATTGAAGTCTGCAGATGCTTGCTGAGATATACCTCAATAAGTTGAACTCTAACCTGACGGATTTTTGGAATAAAATACAATACAAGTATATAACAACATTTAAAGCAGCTGACTTCGAAACCAGTCAATATTTTTTGAAAACTATATTTCATATTAAACATGCTAAACCAACTGAATGAAACATACTACACATCAAATGTAATGAAAATAACCAGTCCTCAGGGAAATATTGCTCATTTGAACAGGCGGTTCTCGCGTGAATACAGGAACTGTATCCATCACACGCAGATGTAAACAAAGCATAGAAGTGCGAGATAGACTGACAATTCCATGCAAATCATGGAATATCACTGATTATTTTCTCACAACTACACAATATATGCAGATACGAACTGGAAAATGTACTCGATGTGGACTTTTAAGCGCGATTTGAGCATTTGTTTACATTCGGGTTTGTTGGATACACTTCGTTTGTTATTTACAAAACCGGTACAAAATGGGCACTAAAACGGATGAAAAGACATATCGGACGAACTGTAATCGTCAAAATCATTGAGCACACCTTTTGTTATATAGCATTAGATGTATTTAACAATAAAATATTTTTGAAAAAATATTGCTTACATTCGAAGGCAGCAGCTTTAAATGTTTTAGAACAATATCACTATAAAGCTGTATTCGTATCTTGAAAGAATTTCACAGCAACTGTAATGGATTGTACGATGTCTAGTTCCCTGCAAAATATAGAATCCCTGGCCGAGACACAGTGGACTCGCTTCAAAATTTTCTACGAACTTTTCAAAGCAGAGAGTAAATGAGTATTTGAGTGGAACCCAGGAGAGGCCAAGAAGTTACCACAGAGCATAAAGAGGGCTCTGGTTCCAGGGGCTTTCAGCGAACCCCCGACCCCCGACCGAGACGGGCTCGCATCGTTTCTATTTTTTACAATTATTTTGAGAACAGGGGTATCAAGGGATATTGGAGTTGAACTTAAATACAGAAGGCGCCAGGGAGCTTCCAAAGAACATGAAAAAGGCTCTGGCTTCAGACCCCAACGCAGACGGGCTCGCTTTGCTTCGACATTTTTTTTACAATTATTTTGAGAACAGGGGCATCAATGGGTGTTTAAAAACAGGAGAGACCAGAAGCTACCTAAGAACATTAAAAGGCTCTGGCTTCTGGAGCTTTTGATAGGGCCCAGACTCCTGGCCGCAAGGGGCTTCCTTAGCCGCCCCCCTCCCCCCTTCCGAATCCTGGATCCGCCCGTTATCAATAATGAAGTTCTTGTTTGGATATCAGCTAGCTTTTTTTCAGGTGTGCACTACATACGAAAAGTCAAACGTTAATTCACAAATTATACAAGAGCATCAGCCTTTTTCTGCTCCTAAGGTTTTCGAATAAAAATTATTTCAGGGCATAAGTTGATCTTGAGGAAATGTTTTGAGGATGTCGGTACACGCACATCGATATGGTTGGTATGTATTCTAATATTTACATTTTCCTAGCAGCTAAAAATAAAGCTACATAAATAAACCCAGTGTAGTTCAAATGTATAGATTTGGTCAGGGTATATACTAGTGGTATGGTCTATATATATATATCGACTCACGTGGTTTCTTATGATAGGTATTGTTCTGGAGCAAGTGAACAATCAAGTTTATTGTCAGAACAAATATGTAAATGATGAGACCTTTTTACTCCGTGGACAAAACAATCAATGTTTCCACGACATGATTGATGTTTTCACGTCACAAAAGATATGCCGCGGGCACCGTAAATAGCGGTTGGTTTGACGTTCTCAAATGTGTAGGCCAACATTTGTGAGACTTTACGAAGGCAAATTCTGAAAGCTCTCTCGATCATTTGCCTGATCCGAAAATCATGTATAAGTTTGAAAATTGTAATTTCTTACAATGGGGGAAATTTGGGAAGGTATCACAATGACGATCCAGCATGGAGGTGAGCAGGTAATTACTAAATAAATAGTTCTAGAATTGTTTCAAGGCAATTTTAACATCCTGAGTCAAAAACGAATTTGTCGCTGGTTCCACAATGGCAGATCATATTTCTATAGATATATAAAAAGCACATGTATGCTTTTCAATGGTGATTTTAAGTTGACTTCTGATGACCTTGAGTGGTATAAATCAAGGACGCAACAGACGCATACGCCTCTGGGGCATTATGAGAATTCATAAATTGTGTTTTTGGTGACCTTAAATCTTAGCCAAGACAGCATTGGAGCCAACTCACGTTCACTAAAAGTTGTGATTTTTTTTCCTCGATAGACCCGAAATAGAGGCCTAAATGGCCCAAACGACGAAATTTGACACTTTGCTCGAAATCTATTTAGTAACTCTCTCTCTATTTTCACTATTTTATGTACTGTCTATCTCGTGCATAAAGATGGAATGCCTTGAATCGGTGGATAGGCCCAAAATATAGTCCACAAAAGACAGAAATTCCACTTTTTGCACTTTGTTTGGAATCTATAATCAGTACCTTTTTCTTTAATTTCCATTATTCATGACATCGTGTACTGTCTATCTCATACATAGAGCGAAAAGCCAAAAACAGCCTAAATTCCACTTTTTGACACTTTGCTCGAAATCTAGTCAGTAACTTTTTCTTAAATTTCACATGTCCATAACATTAAGTACTGTTAATTTCCTGTACAAAGATGGAACTGTAGATAAAACGCTTGCAGATAGTACTATGGATGTACTATGGACGTGTATTATGGAAGTCACATGTGACGGGTGTTCTGATGACCTTGAATTTTAGCTCACATGATCTTGAGTGGTAAAGTTTGCTGTGTAATTCTACATAAGCCTATAAAAGGTTGCAGATAGAACTTGGGTTTGTATTATGAACATATAAGAAGTCATATATGGTTGATCTCTTGGCGCTCTTGCAGTTGACCTCATATGACCTTCAGTGGTAAATCCGAAGCTCACACTTGACCCGAAATTTGTAAATTGGACTCATAAATAAAGGGATAACAGCATAGAGGAAATAGATGAAATCGTATATCGTGGATCTTTCGGTAGTCTTGTATTGACCCAATGTGTAAATTGGACGTTGCAAACCAAGAGCTTAGGTATTGTTATGAGCATGAAGAAATACATATATGGCAGATCTTTTAGTGAAATTGTATTTGACATGAGATGAACTTGAGTGGTTATTGTTGAGGTTTAACACTGTACATTTTTTCTCGTAACCTTTCTTAACCCTTCAGCTAATGTTTTTATTGTGCTGAAATTTGTGAATGTTTCATGGGAGAGGCAATACATTTTAATTTTGAACGACGTGTAAACATGGCTGTGTAAATTTATCCACTTTATTAAAACATTTACAGTCAAGAAAAAACAACAACATCCATATTACAGAATGATATGAAACGTGCATGGACATATGCAGTTTCAGTTTGTATGGATGCATGAATACAAAGTGCACAAATACCACAGGGCCTAATCAGTCAGCCGGTACTGTGGGGAAACGCCCTTTCTGTGAGACAGGGCGTAATCAGTCAGCCGGTACTGTGGGGAAACAACTTTTCTGTGAGACAGGGCATAATCAGTCAGCCGGTACTGTGGGGAAACGCCCTTTCTGTGAGACAGGGCGTAATCAGTCAGCCGGTACTGTGGGGAAACGCCCTTTCTGTGAGACAGGGCGTAATCAGTCAGTCGGTACTGTGGGGAAACGCCCGTTCTGTGAGACAGGGCGTAATCAGTCAGCCGGTACTGTGGGGAAACGCCCTTTCTGTGAGACAGGGCGTATTCAGTCAGCCGGTACTGTGGGGAAACGCCCGTTCTGTGAGACAACTAGCTGGTTCTGTGAGTAAAAGTTGTCATACTGTGTCATACACATGATAATAACTCACAAATCAAGGGTAAAAGTTATATGCCGGGAAATAGAGTGTTCTATTAGTTGGAATAACGGTATGTAACAATAATGATTCATACGAACTTACGGGTGATAAATATAAGCATTTCATCGTTTTTTAGAAGAAACTTTTCAATATGTTTCAAAGTTTTGACATCTACATGTATTTCGAAATATTGAACACATTTTGGTTTCATGATTCGCTCGTATGCCGAATATATGTTAGTAAACGTCAGAAATGATTGGCAAGTGTTAACTTGAACAAATCGTTATGAAAATTAAAGAAATCAAAGGTTTTCCATGTCAACGCCGGTTCTTTGTGAAGGCAACGCTGCTTCTATGTGAATTTTGAACTCAAATGAACAAACCGTTTATGACCAGCATGTACACTTAGATTACGTGTGATGAAACACATTTCAATAGGTAGGCATATAGGACGAACCACATATAAATTCTAATACATGAACATCGACCACTCTAGTGCTCGATGGCCCAGTGACTGGATGGTAGCTAGTAGTCGATTTTCAGAAATATAATAGGCGGAACAGTTTGTCATGAAATGGGTGGCCCCATCACGTGCAGCTTCCCGTTGCAATCTACATTTAGGGTTTTATACAGATATAGAGTAATATTGCCGGGATACAATTGTGTTTCCGAAAGTTAACAATAAAGTCTAATTATTTGTTTTAGAGGGTATATCCATTTCATTGGTCTATGTGCTCGCGGTTTTTGGATTTTTTTGCTTTAATCCATTTGCATCGAATGGTACACCTTTTCATTCTTTCAAGGTTGGGCTGTGGAAGTATATAAAGTATAGTCAACTTAGTCATGCTTTTTCATACCACGAAAAAGGTGCAACTTCCAGCTCCTTATATTCGTAAACTCTCACAGAACCGGTGTTGCCATCACCCAGAACCGGCGGAGCATCTCTAGTATGCAGATTTACTGTCACATGTGCACATTTATTATGCCAACACCTAATAGGTTCGATTTCCATTACATATCGTTTGTTCTATCAGCTAATTGCACCATGAACAACATCTGTTCAATCAGATTTCATTTGTTTATGAACTATTCCACAACGTTTTGCCAAAAACACACACACCAGCCGAACTGTCAGATCAGATTTCATTTGTTTTGTGAACTATTCCACAACATTTTGCCAAAAACACACACACCAGCCGAACTGTGAACACTACTGTAATAGTATGTTACATTCTCACTTCTAGTCAACTTATTTATAAACAGTACTTGTTTATGCAACTAATATTCATAATTTTTAGGTTCACAACTTATCATTGGCCACAATGCAGCTTAATTTCTGATAGAGGCTATCTTACATGTCGGCCATCACGCCTGTATTCACACAGAACCAGCGTTAAATCACACAGAACGGCGAGTATCAGCCGGTTCTCCATACAGTACCGGCTGACTGATTACGCCCTGTGAATACTGTTGTGCATATTTAATAAAATGCAAAGAGAATTGTGGATGTGATAATCTACATGTACGTGACAAAGTTCGGAATCGAGTGGGGGTATTGTTGCATTACCGTGATATGGAAGATGATAAATAATTTGCAGCTTTCAATACCTGGGGTGCCATTACGAATGAAGGCTCAATGCTCTGTTGTTTGCTGTACCAACACCTGTTGATCGATAGAATTCTATCGCTATTCAGAAATTTAGAATGGCAATTTATTCTGCTCATCAGAGTATTACGACCATTTTAATCGCAGGTCTGGAGGTATCTTGCTTCGTTATTCAAATACACATTTTTGTTTAACGTCAGTGTGAAAATTCACGCCTATCTAATAGCATAGTTGATATTCATATCGAATGGTGAAGTTCTTCTAATCAATAATTACATCCAATGTTGATTATGTAGGTATTTGTCAAAATGGAAAATGATAACAAAAGTTAGCACAAGGGCTAAGAAAGGGTTCCGGAGAAATGTACAGTGTTAAACATAAATCCCTTTTCAGCATAATGGCTGCTTTAACATACCAAATTCACTAAAGGTCAAGTTCAAGGTCACCAATAGAACCACCTGAATATGCCTGCCTATTATTTCACAATACAAACCTAAGCTTCATCTTACTACGGTGGCTCCGAATTGCCATCAACTTCCTCTGCGTTAATACAATTTAACAAAAAACAATGTAATTAAATTCATGGACGTCACAAATATTTCTGACGCATCACAAAGGATTTCTGATGCAGCACAAATATTTCTGACGTGTCATAAATGATTTCTGATGCAGCACAAATATTTCTGACATATCACAAATGATTTCTGATGCAGCACAAATGATTTCTGACGCAGCAGAAATATTTATGACACATCACAAATGATTTCTGACGCAGCATATATATTTCTGCTACAGCCAAACCTATTTCTGCTGTTGTTGAAGTATTTGTTATCTATATTGCCTTACATATTTAAGTTACACCGACTTTCCTTTCACAAAACTGGAAATAAATGATTGAATTACCTCGCAGCAGAAATATTCCTGTGTACATGGTACCTGTAATTATCCCCATTCCTGAGCCATACCGTCTAGAAATCCCCACATATCGTACTCGTATGTGACGGCAGAATGTTCAGCCTACCCACTGAGACCACAGCACACTCATATTGGGTTGGTGGGGATTCGGCCTTGGTAAATCCCTCGGCATCCGATGGGATTCGAACTAACGACCTCCCGGCTTTGAGTACTGCAGCTTAACCACTGCGCTACAGGGGCCGAATGCTGTTTAATAATAATGGATCCAGTTTCACTTTGGTTTAGACATTGAAAACAACTCAAACACGAATAAGTCACGATTAAAGTCACGATAAGTCAGTCCTATAAATTTGAAATGATCATCATCTTGTGCTTTATGCCATGTTCTAATTTTCCTACAACTTTACATTGTTGGCCTGCCTTTAAATATATCTGCCTAGTTACAAAGCTGACTGGCATGTAGTCACAATCCATGGTCCCAAGGTGATTACTATGGTCAACTCAAGTGCTCTTTGATTTCTGTTCGTCTACATTATAGATAACTATCCAGCCATGTCGTCAGAAAAAATACATGTAAAATATATTATTACGAACAAAAGGTCAATGCCCTTCGACCTTCTATTATAACCGCTATTCGATATTACCCTTGGCGCCATCAAAATAGTGCCAACGACACGAAATA
Source organism: Terebella lapidaria (assembly GCA_949152475.1). Taxonomy (NCBI): domain Eukaryota; kingdom Metazoa; phylum Annelida; class Polychaeta; order Terebellida; family Terebellidae; genus Terebella; species Terebella lapidaria. The sequence continues at coordinate 41,595,819 of OX424557.1, read as the reverse complement.
TACTTCGAGCGTAATTCATTCACACACTCTGATTTGTGGTCCACTTAATAGTTATTCTGATTTATAGCAGGAAATAAGAATGTGAAGGAAATAGATTTATTCCCATGCTGGTTCCTCAGAAAAGCGCAACAGATATCCACATAGATACCCGACCTATCGATTATGCGGTCGTGGTTGGATGCAGACTGGCGGAATGAGGTACTGTACCGAGGTCCCCGACTGTGTACCGTAACTCCCCGTATCACGGAGACAGGGTTGATATCGACCTCTACACAGACACCCAGTCACGCTGCTCACGATTTGATTTCTGGTGTTGGACAGTTTGACATTGATGTTGACATATCGATATCAAAATATTACGAGTAATTCAATGTCGCTAATTGTTTCCTGTTATTGTTTATTATAATGCAAATGAATCCCGAAGTGAAATGTACGAAAGCGTAGGTGAAACAAAATATTGAACTTGAGTCGTAATTCAATATTACAATTTTGTAATTTGAGATCATGACGTTTCAATTTGTTTACTTACAAAATGGCCCTAATACGTCGTCGTAGAAATGAAACGGGATCAACCAATTACATATTGCCGAAAGTCAAAAGCTGAAGAAATGTTCAGCTTCTATCGATTCACATCGATTCACACAATACACCCCCACTGTCAACCCCAGTAAATAAATATACCAATCACTATTAATTAGATTGTGGTAGTAGTTGAACTTCCAGGATTTGTGAGCCCATAGATAGATCTACGTCTGTCTCCATATCCTCATGTGAACGTTCACACATTGTTCTTTGTTTAATTAAAAAGGCCTTTCATGGGGAAGACAGAGTACTGCCAATTGTGAGACTTGAGTGCCTGATCAAGAAGTGTTTGCTCCACGCTCACACCACACGTGTGCGTGTCCCGGCAATCAATGACAACGTTCCGGACGTACCTGGGTTACAAAGTACTAATCGGTAATTAGAACAAATATCAGTTGTGTAACACTGTTAATTCTTAAGTTTGGTCTGACAATGAGTTAATGAATAATACCTGTAATTGACGGACAGATCGTCTTGAAGTTCGTTGAGTGCAGATTGCTGAGAGCATAGAACTATAATTATAGTATGTACGCTCCATGGTATTAAGAGCGAGTTCGAGAGCTGGCTGAAGAAAAGCTTGGAAATGGAAGTGACTCCACATTTGAATTTGATTGGGAACGGCCATGAAACCCAAATTGCAAAGCCATGTGGCAGAAAACCTATATTCGTTTAGTCACTTTTTGTGGAATATATGAAAAGATGAAGTGTAAGAAATGGATAGTGTTGAATTTGAAGTTCAGATGGAGCATCTGAATTATCTGTAACAAAATAAGCTGTATTATATTTGACTACTATATATTCACACCAGCGAAACCGACTAACGGAACGCGCTTTCCTTTGATCAAAGATGGCGAGCGGTAGGTTTTGCTTCGAGAAATTTTCCGGCCGTTTCAGCGGAAAAAATGGGGTAATATTTGCATGTGATCTATACATAAAACAAAATTATAGATTGGTTAGTCAGCTAAAGCGCCTTCTTTAGATAGTAATATGGGTGTTTCGCGTCGAAAATGAGCTGATAAGAAAACACGAAGATCAGCGGAACGCGAAGATCAACTTTTCAAACGATTAACGGAACGCAAGGAATTGACCTACGGAACGCGAAGTCATGAACATGAAACTTCCAGCTAAGAATTTATTTTCCGAACTTTATCCATGTTCGTTCACTGTAGTGTTGAAGGTATATTCATATTTTTCCAGACATGGCAGCTGTTGACAGTGTTATGCACCAGGTAGGCCTATATTACATGAAAGTCAAATTTAACAAAAAATATAATAATGAGGTGTTCCGTGCGTGACTATGAAATGCAGGCCTATGTAGTCCTATGCAAACATCAGTGACATGAGCATGAATGAGTTTTTGTCATTTATGGCTTGAGAATTCAGATGGTGAGCCGCACTGTGTGCAATTCATCATGCTATACATCATAGACGTGGAATCAATACCCAGTATTAAGTATTCCGAGCAAACAAAACAGGGTCCGTTATCCAATCTAATAATCCGGGGACAGAAAGTCATATCAGGCATACGAAGTGAGAGAAAACAAAAATGACAGGGAAACTCATGAACCCCCAAAAATGGCCATTAGGAGGTGAAATCAGGTATTCCGGAAAGAGTGAGCATTTCCTGCCCCACTAGTGGCACCCGTCATGAATTCCCCAAAATAAACATGAAAATAGATCTAGTTGCATGGCAGACATGGATTTGCTGTATTTATCCACCAGATCATGATAGATCATCAAGAACACAATGGCTAATATCTCACTTATTAGTGACTTTACAGCTTAGGAATCAGTTGTGGACACATAGGAAATGATAAACAATATTCTGATGACCTTGAATTTGACCTTTGACCTCATTTTCAAGGTCACAGGACAAAACGGCTAATATCTCACTTATTATCGACTTTACAGCTTAAGAATCAGTTGTGCACCTATAGGGAATGATGTATGCCAGATATTTTGATGACCATTAATTCGACCTTCAACCTTATTTTCAAGGTCATAGAACAAAATTGCTATTTTGTTTTACTTGTTATTGAATTTACAGCTTAGCAAACAATGGACATATCGGAAATGATATACATGTTTGCTGGATATTCTCATGACGTTGCATTTGACCAGTGACCTTATTTTCAAGGTCACAGGAATATAAAACATTTTTTGTCTGGTAACCTGTCTTAGCCCTTGGGCTAATTTTCATTCTTTCAAGGTTGGGCTGTGGAAGTATATAAAGTATAGTCAACTTAGTCATGCTTTTTCATACCACGAAAAAGGTGCAACTTCCAGCTCCTTATATTCGTAAACTCTCACAGAACCGGTGTTTCCATCACCTAGAACCGGCGGAGCATCTCTAGTATGCAGATTTACTGTCACGTGTGCACATTTATTATGCCAACACCTAATAGGTTCGATTTCCATTACATATCGTTTGTTCTATCAGCTAATTGCACCATGAACAACATCTGTTCAATCAGATTTCATTTTTTTGTGAACTATTCCACAACATTTTGCCAAAAACACACACACCAGCCGAACTGTCAGATCAGATTTCATTTGTTTTGTGAACTATCCCACATTTTGCCAAAAACACACACACCAGCCGAACTGTGAACACTATTGTAATAGTATGTTACATTCTCACTTCTAGTCAACTTATTTCTAAACAGTACTTGTTTATGCAACTAATAGTCATAATTGTTAGGTTCACAACTTATCATTGGCAACAATACAGCTTCATTTCTGGTAGAGGCTATCTTACATGTCGGTCATCACGCCTGTATTCACACAGAACCAGCGTTAAATCACACAGAACGGCGGGTATCAGCCGGTTCTCCATACAGTACCGGCTGACTGATTACGCCCTGTGAATACTGTTGTGCATATTTAATAAAATGCAAAGGGAATTGCGGATGTGATAATCTACATGTACGTGACAAAGTTCGGAATCGAGTGGGGGTATTGTTGCATTACCGTGATATGGAAGATGATAAATAATTTGCAGCTTCCAATACCTGAGGTGCCATTACGAATAAAGGCTCAATGCTCTGTTGTTTGCTGTACCAACACCTGTTGATCGATAAAATTCTATCGCTATTCTAGCCATTCAAAGGCGATCTCCTTATGAATGTTAATTGATTGATCAGAGCAGAGTTCTTGGTTACACGTCATATTTAGAATGGCTATATATTCTGCTCATTAGAATATTACGACCATTTTAATCGCAGGTCTGGAGGTATCTTGCTTCGTTATTAAAATACACATTTTTGTTTAACGTCAGTGTGAAAATTCACGCCTATCTAATAGCATAGTTGATATTCATATCGAATGGTGAAGTTCTTCTAATCAATAATTACATCCAATGTTGATTATGTAGGTATTTCTGTCAAAATGGAAAATGATAACAAAAGTTAGCACAAGGGCTAAGAAAGGTTTCCGGAGAAATGTACAGTGTTAAACATAAATCCCTTTTCAGCATAATGGCTGCTTTGACATACCAAATTCACTAGAGGTCAAGTTCAAGGTCACCAATAGAACCACCTGAATATGCCTGCCTATTATTTCACAATACAAACCTAAGCTTCACCTTACTACGGTGGCTCCGAATTGCCATCAACTTCCTCTGCGTTAATACAATTTAACAAAAAAACAATGTAATTAAATTCATGGATGTCACAAATATTTCTGACGCATCACAAAGGATTTCTGATACAGCACAAATATATGTGACACATCACAAATGATTTCTGATGCAGCACAAATATTTGTGACGCATCACAAATGATTTCTGATGCAGCACAAATATTTCTGACGTGTCACAAATGATTTCTGATGCAGCACAAATATTTCTGACGTGTCACAAATGATTTCTGATGCAGCACAAATATTTCTGATGCATCACAAATGATTTCTGACGCAGCAGAAATATTTATGACACATCACAAATGATTTCTGACGCAGCATATATATTTCTGCTACAGCCAAACCTATTTCTGCTGTTGTTGAAGTATTTGTGATCTATATTGCCTTACATATTTAAGTTACACCGACTTTCCTTTCACAAAACTGGAAATAAATGATTGAATTACCTCGCAGCAGAAATATTCCTGTGTACATGGTACCTGTAATTATCCCCATTCCGGAGCCATACCATCAAGAAACCCCCCAATATCGTACTCGTAGGTGACGGCAGAATGTTCAGCCTACCCACTGAGACCACAGCACACTCATATTGGGTTGGTGGGGATTCGGCCTTGATAAATCCCTCGGCATCCGATTAGATTCGAACTAACGACCTCCCGGCTTTGAGTACTGCAGCTTAACCACTGCGCTACAGGGGCCGAATGCTGTTTAATAATAATGGATCCAGTCTCACTTTGGTTTAGACACTGAAAACAACTCAAACACGAATAAGTCACGATTAAAGTCACGATAAGTCAGTCCTATAAATTTGAAATGATCATCACCTTGTGCTCCATGCCATGTTCTAATTTTTCTACAACTTTACATTGTTGGCCTGCCTTTAAAAATATCTGCCTAGTTACAAAGCTGACTGGCATATAGTCACGATCCATGGTCCCAAGGTGATTACTATGGTCAACTCAAGTGCTCTTTGATTTCTGTTCGTCTACATTATAGATAACTATCCAGCCATGTCGTCAGAAAAAATACATGTAAAATATATTATTACGAACAAAAATTCAATGCCCTTCGACCTTCTATTATAACCGCTATTCGATATTACCCTTGGCGCCATCAAAATAGTGCCAACGGCACGAAATATATTTCGAGCGTAATTCATTCACACACTCTGATTTGTGGTCCACTTAATAGTTATTCTGATTTATAGCAGGAAATAAGAATGCGAAGGAAATAGATTTATTCCCATGCTGGTTCCTCAGAAAAGCGCAACAGATATCCACATAGATACCCGACCTATCGATTGTGCGGTCGTGGTTGGATGCAGACTGGCAGAATGAGGTACTGTACCGAGGTCCCCGACTGTGTACCGTAACTCCCCGCATCACGGAGACAGGGTTGATATCGACCTCTACACAGACACCCAGTCACACTGCTCACGATTTGATTTCTGGTGTTGGACAGTTTGACATTGATGTTGACATATCGATATCAAAATATTACGAGTAATTCAATGTCGCTAATTGTTTCCTGTTATTGTTTATTATAATGCAGATTATGAATCCCGGAGTGTAATGTACGAAAGCGTACCAGGTCATGTTGTAGGTGAAACAAAATATTGAACTTGAATCGTATTTCGATATTACGACTTTGTAATTTGAGATCATGACTTACGTTTCAATTTGTTTACTTACAAAATGGCCCTAATACGTCTTCGTAGAAATGAAATGGGATCAACCAATTACATATTGACGAAAGTTAAAAGCAGAAGAACTGTTCAGGTTCAATCGATTCACACAATACAACCCCACTGTCAACCCCAGTAAATAAATATATACCAATCACTATTAATTAGATTATGGTAGTAGTTGAACTTCCATGATTTGTGAGCCCATAGATAGATCTACGTCTGTCCCCATATCCTCATGTGAACGTTCACACATTGTTCTTTGTTTAATTAAAAAGGCCTTTCATGGGGAAGACAGAGTACTGCCAATTGTGAGACTTGAGTGCCTGATCAAGAAGTGTTTGCTCCACGCTCACACCACACGTGCGCGTGTCCCGGCAATCAATGATAACGTTCCGGACGTACCTGGGTTACAAAGTACTAATCGGTAATTAGAACAAATATCACTTGTGTAACACTGTTAATTCTTAAGTTTTGGTCTGACAATGAGTTAATGAATAATACCCGTAATTGACGGACAGATCGTCTTGAAGTTCGTTGAGTGCAGATTGCTGAGAGCATAGAACTATGATTATAGTATGTACGCTCCATGGTATTAAGAGCGAGTTCGAGAGCTGTCTGAAGAAAAGCTTGGAAATGGAAGTGACTCCACATTTGAATTTGATTGGGAACGGCCATGAAAACCAAATTGCAAAGCCATGTGGCAGATAACCTATGTTGGTTTAGTCAGTTTTTGTGGAATATATGAAATGATGAAGTGTAAGAAATGGAAAGTGTTGAATTTAAATTCACTCACGTTTTTCTCGTGACAAATATGTCAAATGTTTCTTATTTGCCCATGTAATATGTATAAAATCTGTATGTGGATTATATTACTGAAGATGTTCCGTAATAGACAATAGCTTTAGTAATAGACCACAATATTTGAAGTAACGGTAGAGTGAATATATGATGTGGGCTCATATCGAAGCACCCAATGCGCTGAGTATAATCGTGTTTACATGTCAGTACCATTATGATTTGTTACGCAAATTATGTGATATTCATGAGGTCATCGCGTGAAATCTACTTCATTATAATTGCGAAATATAAGAAAAGTGAATGAACATGGAACCAATTACCTTGGAAGTACAAAGTATTCCTAACGAACGAAAGCGAGTCCGTTATCCAATCTCAAAGTACAGTGTCGTGCAAAATCGATAACATTGTATGGAATGTTGCTGGTTGAAAGAGGGAAATTGACTATGGAAAAATTGAAACCATCACGCTTGTCATATAATCTAGTTGACAGGTTAGTATCTTTATCAATCTCCAAGTTGCAATTAAGTTCCTTAGGATATATGGCATCCAAATAATCACCAAACTTATAGAACAATACGTCATGTATGTATCGATTAATTATTCGTTCTTAGATCCTCCTCTTTGTAGATGTTGGATGAAATCTGATTCATATGAGTATGAAGACAGGTCTGCCTACAATGGTGCACAGTTTGTGCCCATAGGTATCCAATAGTTTGTAGAAATATTCGACCACCAAACTCTACAAAGATATTATCAATAAAAAATTAAATATATTCACAAATCGATTTCTGTATATTTACATGGAGCATCTGAATTATCTGTAACAAAATAAGCTGTATTATATTTGACTACTATATATTAACAACAACGTTGCCTTTTCTTGAAGGAAAACGACTTATGCATGAGTTTTTGCAGCTGAGACTTTAGCTCTGAAAAAGGCATGCGGGGTATAGAGTGGAAGGACGAAAATTTTGATATACATGTATATCACTTTAGAAAGTGTGTGAGCTTGTAGATATTCCAACAAAGATTTGAATTTTTTTCCATATACATTTGGTTGATACCATTTCTAGAATAGATATTTCACAATAGTTTTTGAGACCGTGTTTATTCTTGGACAACAGTTGGTAGCTTAAAGAGAACGTCTATTGGCCATCAAAACTATTTTATCGAGTCCCCAATGAATAAAGGTTTGCAACCATTATATTGTTGCCGAGGTAACAAGTGTTGCCGAGATAACAAATTCATAGCCAGAAAAAACTTGGTTTGCCAGTTAGAGGTAATAGATAGTAATTGGTAGTTATTAATTAGGACTTGTCTGGTAACGATAACAATCATATACTGTGTATGAACAATGAATATTGAAGATGTATAATGATATATCATAAATTATATGATAAGCAATTTATCTTATCAAATGTTCCCTTTCGACGTTATGAATGCAAATATAAAATCTCATTATACATACTGATGACCTACCGAGAATTTTCAACATTCCAAGAGCGTTTCAGCGACATTGTGCGAAAATGGCAGTTCCAAACGGCTATAACTTTTGAGCCGATATCAATACAAGGTAATTTGAAAGCCATATTGAACAGCCAAACCGTATTGGTCAAAACTTACACTATTTCTCCATCTTCAAAGCTTTCAAATATACTGTGCTAAATTTGTTATGAAAGTCACACTGTTAAAGAAATAATTATTTTTGTTTACACTGAACAGGAACAGTTATACTTTCCATTGAATTGGCCTCAACACGTGATGTTTTCAGTCATCAGGCACGAAACAAAGGCTTCTTGGCAAAAGTTCTATAGATCAAGTCGTTTTGCCACATACTAAAAACATGTATAGCATCATTTGTGCATGCATTACTCCATGGGTAGGCTAATGCCTGAGTCACATGCAGTTGCCGGCCGATGTGGGAACATCGGTGGTATTTACCGATGTTCCGGCCGCCGGTGATATTTTGTCAGACATCTTTCCCAGGTCTTTCGATTGGTCATGGAACCACCTGGAGTTGTTCACAGGTGACTGCTATATTCACCTGCGATCGCGCGTCTTTGCCGTGTAAGGTAAAATATTAAGAATTTCAGAAAAGACTGACCAACTAACGATACCCTAACGGAGACCGCGTGATACACTACTGATACCTGCTCGATGACCGTCTGATATGTACAAATCGGCCGATTATCAGATTATCTGAAGGACACTTTCCGGACATTCCTCGGCGCTCGGCAGGATACCTGCGACGATCGACTGGTGAGCTACTCACATTGGTCGGCCGAAAAATTTGGTCGATGCCCTCGGCAGTTGGTGGGCATCTGAAGGGGCTCTGGTGTGCTAGCGATTCACTACAGATGTCATTTTTTTTCCACCGGTCGCCACAAGAAAACCATTTTCTTCCGATGTCTGCACAGACGTGTCTACGATGTCCGATTGTTGCCCGATGGTCACGGATGATCTTCCCGCGTTCGGTGGTTGACCGGCCGAAATGGCCGAATCTCAGCCTTTTTGGGTATCGTATCTTCATCGGCGTAGACATCGGTGCAAATGTGACCTAGGCATAAGTTACTACAACCGCACAGAGCGAGGTGTGTGTGTGTGAGGGGGTGTGCGTGTAGGTGGGTGTATGGTGCTTATGGGGAACGGTGTCCACATTGCTGCGGCAATGCAGCACAATGGGTCATTCACAGTAATGAATTTCCATTTGAGACCACTCGATTTGAGGCTACATGTACATGAAAGAGTGTAAAATCGATATGAATACTCGACTGCAGCAAAGAGTGCTTCATTTCCGCGAATGTTCCCCTAGGTGAAGAACTGAAGGGATATGTACGGATAGAATATATGAAGTTAAAATAAAATTTGGCAACTCTATGGTTGCTTGCCTGGGTTTAAAGGGTATATATCACGAAAATTGGATATTGGTTTTTGTTGTGTATGTGAAAGCACTATTTGAACTGAACAAAATGGTCTTTACAGCATATTGATATCATGATTCCTTCCAAAGTTATGACACTTTAAACATGTACATATTTACAGAATCTGACAACAGAGTCTGACAGCTAATTAATATGCAAATGAGATGTATGACGTCATTGACAGACTGCTTTTTAATTAGGCATTTTTAAATGGAATAATGAGAACGTTTGCATCCATATTTGTTCACCAAAACCCATTTTTTATGCCTTTTAGTTAGAATAATCAGTGATTTCAAGAAATTCGCGGTTGCCATGGCTACCAATGGTCTGGCTGGGCCCTTAGCAACCATGGTTGCTAAGGTCAATATCTAATTAAAAACAAGATATACATGTATGAAACCACTTCAGACAATAGAGTAATGACAATATATTGAGGAATATATCATCAAAATGTCTGAACACAACCCTTAGCAACCAATACAGGCTTGAGAAACCAGTAGTAATGGTACCATTCATTTGTAATGGCTCTAAACATTGGTGATTTCTCAGGGCTGTATCGTTTGCTAAGGTGTGTTTTTGAAGTATTTGTTGATCAATTCCACAAAATATAGTCACTACCCTGTTATCTAAATTGGTTTGATACTTTCATATCATGTTTTAACTTGAATACCAACCTTAGCAACCTGGTTGCTAAGGGCCAAATCAGCCCATTGGTTGCCATGACAACAAAACTTTTTATACACTCACTGACTATTCCTACTGAACGTTATATCTGATGAGTTTCGGTGACCAAATATGAGCTTAAATGCCTAATTGTGACATGTTAAATCGCCTAATTAAAAAGCAAGCTGTCAATGACGTCACACATCTTATTTGCATATTAATTAGCTGACAGATTTTTCAAGACTATCTGGAGAAATTTGCCGGATTTTCACTATTAAAATAGCTATAACTTTTTAACAAATCGAGATATCAACATAAAGACTGTTCTACTCAGCTCAACGAGTGGCTTCAAATAAGCTGATGTCATATTCTCGCGATATATACCCTTTAATATATAAACTAAGTACATGTATTGTCATTAGTAGGACCACGTGACAGGTTCAACAAACGAAACAAGCTGAACTAACTTGTATGGGGAAATCGTGCTGTTAATGTAAAATCCTTTTACATGCTTGTAGAAGATGGTACCTGTTCACGGGAAGAAATATTGACATCCACTCACTTCAAAAAGACTCCATACAAGATAAACATCAGAACACAATAAATTATTCATCGAGAGTTTTGAGACATATACTGGAAACGTAACTCATGGATTCATCTCAACAAATCTTTTGCTATAGATCCAACAAAAGTACAAAGAGCTACATACACATGCCAATATTGAACCGTATTTCTTGCAATTTCCTATCATTTATTAACGCTAGTATGAAATTTCCTATCTTCAGTGTAAGATTCTGGATAACAACAGTAATACCGAACATAATCACATTTCCTGTGATGTCATGAAATATTAACAGCAGCTTCTCGGTAGGTGTGAGACAGAGCAACATAGCCAGATATACGCATGTACGTCAATGCAAAAAGTGTAATATGAACATCTAGACGACACATTTACGGGCCAAAGAGCACTTTGCGACAGTACGGCGTAGCTCAGTATCCCTCACATCCGCGTGAATAAACAATAGCCGGGGCCTGAAAGCCGGGGGATTGTTCAGTGGAGCGTGAAAGCCGCGCGCAGTCCTCAGTCGTGCAGACTACGTGCAGCCTCCGTGCTCGCTTCGGGCGCCATCGACTTCCGATATTTCTGCGACCCTTCTAGACCGTATAACGTCCATGCAGCAGCCCGAGAACGCCGGGCAGGTAACGTCCTTGTAACGATCACCTGTCGGCTACTTTATACTAACCCCCGCTAGCTTATTCATAAACCATGGCTGACAATCTTGGGCGATTAACTTCCATTTGCATGCGTCTGTTGATGAAGCGGGCAGATTGAATAGAAGTGAACCGCATGTCTTCGCTGCTCTTAAGGAATAAAATGGAAGCATTACCGCTTGGTCCGAGCGAAGTTCTACCGTGCATAAACGGATACTTGAACACGGCAGCGTAATCCACCAAACTAACAATGATTGAATATAAGTTTGTTGCTATGGAGATGGGTTATGAATATTTCATTAGGCAATATGTACATGTATAATATATAATTCATCTGTACCATACTACGGACTATATTGTTTTATCTCATCTCGAAATAGCAAAATAATAAAATATTTATATAGGGCTATCATTTCTGATATTTCAGTGACGATACTCTACTCATCTCATTCGCGTCAAAAATATTTGCGGCACTATGTCTCGTATTATATTAGCTGAATTTTACCAAGACTCGAGAATATATCAATTGAATTTGTATACAGTATATTCGTTGACAACCATAAACTGCATCACAAGTGTCGGTAATACCTGTTCCATGCAAAGTAATAGCCTACACGTATCTGAAACATAACTCATCTATACCATCTAGCCGCCTCTTCCGTGGTCCGAGTATACCTGGCTGGTTAGACTGCCAAGGTTATCGATCACAACAGTAAATGCAACTGTCAATGAATAAATGCAACATTGAACGGCTTATTGCTAATCTGATGTAGATGAATATATGATCTATTTAAGGAATGTCTGAAAAGAAAGTAGGCCTGGTGACAGAACATTTATGAACGAATAATGTCCAGTTGATTCAATACTTGTCTGTTTTTTTCAGGTCTGAATAAAGTAAACCAACATATAACTTGTGCTAGATGTCCGGTAAACCTCAATTTATTTCAACAAAAACGGCATTTTAATTTTGTATGAATAACAATAATCACAACATTATGAAGGATCCACAAATGTATTCTGGAAATCTTATGCAGTATTCATTTGGTTCTAAACATGTTAATATGATTGATGAAAGATAAAAAAAAAATGCAAGAAAACATGCCGAGGTCGTCGTCAGTGTCATTGATAGACACTGGCGGCATTGGTTTTTATTGAATGATAAAGTAGGACCCTTTACAAAAATATCAATAATGTCGAAAACATCAACACATCACGAGGGGTCACGTTCATGGAAATAATGAAAATATCGGGCCATAATGAGTATGTAATGTAATGTTAAGTAAATTATCACACTTCGCTTATCACAGGGTATATAAGAAGCGTTAATAGCAAAATATTGTACACACATAATATATCCATAATATAATTGCGTATTTCCTAAAGATGCATTGCATCACGCCATTGACTCGATATCTTCCAGTACGATAGGAGTACAGGATCCGTTCGAGAGATCGAGAGTGCTGTCGGCGGAGTCCAGTGTCGACCCACCTCGTGGAGACAGGTTCTTGCATTTGGTACGCGTGGACGCCTTGCCCTTGCCAGGCTTGCGGGGCTGGCTGCCCACGTCAGGCGCCGCGGACGGGTCCCGGCCATTGTCCAGGCCGTTAGTCCAGCGTCGTCCTGGGGGAACCACGTCGGCAGACAAGTCGGCGGCACTGAGCATGTGGCGAGAGAGGATCTTGCTCTGCTGGAGACCCGCTTGCCGGGCGTTCCCTGTGTGGTTGTATATTCCTGAGTTCAAACCCTCGGTCGTCAATAAGAGTCCAGAGTTGAGTTTACGCTCCGGTGTCACAGTTGCCGTCCTGGGCGATAGTTTGATGCCATGATCTTGACTGGAGGGCGGCAACATTGTCACCACGTGAGTTTTATTGTTATCCCGAGGCCTTGGAGATTCGCCATTGGCTGTGATCGTTGTTCTGTCAGATCGCACAGTCGCGTTTATATCACCACGCGACACTGGCGAGCGTCTGGAAATATCCACATGTACGTCACTCGGGATTTCAGCCCCGTTTTCCACGTGGTCATGTGATGTGTCGTTAACGTCTGTCTGGGAGCCCGAGCGTGATGACGTGACGGACGGCGATGACTGGCCGTTCTGCACCAGATTTCGCGGGGCCTCGACACACGGCAGGTCCTTGGACTCCGAGAAGGACGAGGAGAGACTGAAGGTGTCAGCCGTCTCGGTTGTCTCTCCCGTTATCCAGGACGTGGTCATCGTGCCTCCGGAACTCTGGCGCCGCACCATTCGAGACTTGAAACTACTTTGTGACAATGAGCTGTCCAAGTCGTCGTCAGAATGGACCTGCTCGTTGGTCTCCGAGTTTTCAGTATCGCTACCACGATTTTGACCTGTCGTTTTGGATAGTTTCTTGTTGTGTTTCTTGTACTTAGATTTACCTGATGAAGGTCTGCTATTTTTAGGTTCGTCGTCAACATACCCTGAGTTGAAATTGCCGTTTGTATTATTATGTACATCCTCTGATCCTGTAGAAATGGTTCGTTCTCGAATTGGTGGCAAACCACGCAAAGCGTCTTTTTTACTCTTGAATACTTCACGTTTGTCGTTGAGATATGTAACATTAGTCTCTGGAGGGCTACTGTTGAGGTGTACCACTTCTTCTCCCGCGTGTAGCACTATGTCCGGGTCATGCCTGACCTGTGAGCCGCTGGACGACTTGCTCTGGTCTGTTTTGCCAGAGTTGCCACTCTGTACACTGTCTACAGACTGTCTCCGCCTGTATTCGATCACCGCCTGTGTTTGGGACAACACGGGTTCCACGCTGATCTCGTCGTCCTCCGAGCTGTCATAGCTCGAGTGTTGTGAGCTCAAGTCGTAGAAGTCCTCCTGTCTGTTTTCTGGGGACAGGTACTTAAAGTTCTGGGCATACATGTCGTAGGACAAGTCGTATTGATCGTCCCCAATCGTGTCGACCATGATGACTGGCGGAGCCGCCGAGTGAGGTCGACTCGTGCCCGGGGTCTCGTCCTCAGCAACGTACTTGTCCGCACTGGTTTTGGTCGTTTTCTGGGCTTGCAGCGCCTTGTCGCGAGCAGCCATCAACCTCTGAAGAGTCTTCTTGTGCTTTCTGTGTAGCACGAACTGCAGACTGAATCCGACTATGACTGCCGCCGAGCCAAGAGCTAGAACTACCGGACCAGCTACCTCGATAGGTCCACCTTCTCCACTCTTCGCCGTTCCCTCGATCCCCAGCATCATGATGCCAGAGAAGACGAGCAGGAAGCCGAAGATGGAGATGCACACGCCCGGAAGCCGGTGGTGTCCGAGGTCCTTGGTGTGGATGGCCGCCGTGGCGAACATGTCTCAATGTTCGTCCGGACCGCCTCCCAGCCTCACAATTGCCGTCACCAAACAACCAACTCCCGGACACTCTGTCGAGTTGAAGTGGCCACCGATCTGTGTTCAAGAACATAACAGTTTAGTACGTGACTAAAGCTTCCGTTCACAATTACGTCCACAAGTCTCTCCGTCGGCTTTTCGCACTGTGGTTATTTTTGCGATATGGTGTCCTTGTCAGTTTTGTATTTGACTATGGAAGCCTTTCCCTAGTGGGTTTTGTTACGGATGTTGTCCGGCGATGTGGTCCCAGTCACGGGCTGTTGGTGCTCTATAGATTGTGTTGGTGACATTGATCTGCCGATGGACGTAATCGCTCGTTGAGTATCCCTGCTCTCGCTTCTAAATACTGGAGAATGGGGCTTCTTGCACTCTCGTTGGTGCCTCGAACAATGGCAGTTTTATTGCTGATTGTTACAGCCCTCAGGAGCGCGTCCACTATCGATGGCACGGATGGATTTTTCCCGTGGCCCCATGCCCTTCCTAGTGAAGATCTGGGACGGACGGAGTGGGAGGACAGGCCGGGGAGGGAAGTGTGGGAGTCCAGTTCGCTCAGCCGTGACGCTCGCCCCAGCACTATGCCACACAAGTGCGAAGCAATCTCTTCAAGAAAAAAATTCCGCCAGCAATGACCACGATATATCAATTGGAATAGTATCACCAGTGTGAGATCGATATCTGGACTGTTGGACTGTGACACAATTGTCCTCGATATATCCAAGCTTTGAATGGCGTCAGGAGTTGACGTTGGACCCATTCCATGTTTGCTTCTATTCGTTTGTCACATGGATCTTGTCTTATTGTGTCCATGAAAACTGTACCCAGTCCAGTACCGTTACCTTGGCTGCCTTGTCTTCTCTCGGGGATGTCCCGGATTCTCCACCAATTGTAGGTTATCTGATACACCCCGAACAAGCTCGCGGTCTTGTCAATGAACAAATGGTAAAGACAATTGACATCCGGTTGTTTTGAGCTCACAACGGACGGACTATCGAAGCTTGAATAAATATTATATTCTTGCATATTATGGAAACGTAATACGTTCATGAGCATGTTGTATCCCTGCCTCCGCCCGAAGACGGCTGATGAACGGAAAACAACGCCTCCATATCACATGGTCGCAAGTAAATAGATAAAATGGGTTCTGTCCAGCGGCGCGAGACGGGTGTGTGCGCGTTGTTGTGGGACAAGAGAGAAGGCAGTGCCGAGCCGGAGCGAATGGGAGACGTGCTCATCTGGATAGAGTGACTTATTCTGACGCGACCCCCTCCGCCCTCACCACCACATACTAAACTTCTCCCTCCTCTATTTGGTGACAGCGCGCTAACAAATCGATGACGTTGCACGCACGCTTCATTTATTCGCGTAATGTGCGTCGTGTGGAAGGAGGAGCGGACGAGAGAGCGGGGGCACGGACTGACGAACGGACAGGGCAGGCCCCGAGGTGTCAGAGCCGGAGCCGTGTTGCACATTCCGTGGATGGATGTAGAGAACGAAGGAGCAGAGTCGCTCCACTGTTCCGGGTCACTGGCCCCGCCGGGAAGCCAGCGCTGTATACAGATCGGGGGGAACGGGGACCAGGGATAATCGATCCTAGCTCATCAACTATGTCAAGCACCGTCTTTCATCTCCCTTCATTGAATCATATGAGATATGTTTTATTTACCGCTGCTAATATTTCTGAAGGTATTAGTGTTATTTTGTTTTGTTCTTAGACAACTAGTTTTACTTTTGGTTTCAATGCTTTTCGTTGGATATCGTATATGCTGTTTTTTATGTCGCATTAGAAGACTCGCATGTCGTTCGAGGTTTTCCATATATAATGTCGAATCTACTTGACGAAAGTTTTGTGTATGGTACCTCCAGAAATCCACCCTCATATCAACAGGCACAAGAGACAGCAGTGCTGCAGCTACACATTAACGAATATACATATACCGGTATTTATCGCCATTTTGTCCCGTGACCTCACTGGCGGATCTAGCGGTGGGAGCTACTGTTCCCCCCAAAGTTAAATGAAGAAAAATATTCGAGAAAAAAATCAGTGTCCCGATCAGGATACCAACACTGCAAAAACTGTTTTGTTAATTTCAAATATTGCTACTCCCCTTTTCTACTCTGCTTTTTTCTTCCTCCTGTTCCGACTTCCTGTTTTGGAGTCTTAAAGTGGGGGCGGGGGGAGTTAAGGCCCTGGTAAGATCAGAACATGGATGGTTACATTTAAACCTGAATTAGATAACTTGTGTCAGACGACATGGTCGATCATCGATGGAATGTAATGTTCTGGATTGCTCAGTGAAAATCTCATGTTTTATAATCTCAGTGTCATTCTCCAGAAAATTCATACAAAAAAGGCGTTGGATCTAGATGTTATGTCCCAGACCCCACGCCTATGGGCTAGGATTCTCTCTCGTAAGACATGACCCTGCATGATGACTGCTCCCCCATGAAATTCCTAGACCCGCCACTGCGTGGCCTCGAAAATAAGGTCATTGTTCAACTTCAAGGTCATGAGAATATCCAGCATATATCATTCCCTATATGTGCACAATTGATTTCTAAGCTGTAAATTCAATAATAAGAAAGATATTAGCAATTTTGTAATATGACCTTGGAAATGAATTCAAAGGTCAAATTCAAGGTCATCAGAATATTCGGCATACATCAATCCCTATATATGCACAATTGATTTCCAAGCTGCAAAGTCGATAATAAGCGAGATATCAGCTATTTTGTTCTGACCTCGAAAATGAGGTCAAAGGTCGAATTCAAGGTCATGACAATATTAAACACATCATTTCCTATATGTACACGATTGAATCCCAATCTGCAGAGTCGATAATATTCGAGATATTGGCCATTTTCTGCTCTGACCTTGAAAGTTAGGTCAAATGTCAAATTCTAGTTCATCAGAATATTCGGTGTATATCATTTCCTATATGTCCACAATTGGTTTCCAAGCTATAAAGTCGATAAGAAACGAGATATAAGCCATTTCGCCCTGTGACCTTGAAAATGAGGTCAAATGTTGAATTCAAGGTCATGGCAAAAATTCATCATATATCATTTCCTATATGTTCACAATTGATTCCTAAGCTATAAAGTCGATAAGAAATGAGATATTGAAAAATGAGGTCAAATGTCGAATTCAAGGTCATGGCAAAAATTCATCAAATATCGTTTCCTAGATGTTCACAATTGATTCCTAAGCTGTAAAGTCGATAATAAGCGAGATATTAGCCAATTTGTCATGTGTAATAATTCGTGGGTACGAAATACTAATTCATGGGCACGGATTGTCAATTCGTTGGCACGATTTTAAATTAGTTTTAACAATTCATGCCCATGGATAGACAATTCATGCCCAGGAATTAGCATTCGTGATTCCTTGGCCATGATTTATTATTTTGTGGGCACACATTATTATTTCGTGCACAAGGTTTATCAATTCGTGCCCATGAATTATTACTTCCTCTGCACGAATTATTACTGAGTGCCCACGAATAATAAACATTTTCGGTATGTAACTTCGGGGCTCCGTAGTTTTGAGTCATTTCGAGCCAAAAATTTTCTTTTTAGTCATTGAAACTGACTTTCATCGTCTTTCATCCACTTTTCCCTTCATAGGACTACGGAGCCCCTTAGGTGACATACTAAAATATTTATTAAGTCGTGGGCATCAATTAATAATTCGTGGGCACGAATTATTTTTGATATGTCACTTCAGGGGCTTCGTACAATTCAATGCATATTTTAAAACCTAATTTTAGGTATAACACAAAATTGTTACTTGTCATATGTATAATTCGTTTCACAAACCGGACAGTACGTGACAAAAGAGCTTGGATATGTGTGATACACGTATTGGATGATAATCGTTTTATTATTAATATTACGTTCTGCTATTATACCGTTTTGTAGATTAAATAATAGTCAGTCTTATGTGCGAGTGGTGTTCAGTCTCGTTAGTCCTGTACATGTACTGTACAGAACAGTGAACCTAAAAGCACGAAAGGATGAATCTATAGGCCTGTTCGTTTCGGCCATTGTTTCCAATCTGTTGATTCTTGAATTATTTCCTTGTTCGATTGGGTTCAGAATGTCATTCTAGAATTGTCATTCTATACTCTGATTTTTCTAACTCATTTACACTGTTTTTTGCTAATATTTTTATGATGCTAAATGTTATCGTTCTTTAACTTGGAATACGTCACCTGGGAGTCGGCAATTATCTACCAAATTTCAGACTTCTACCGCGAAAATTGAAAAAGTTGGCTATCTATCCCAATGCCCTATAATTTGATTTCTGGGTTCTCACACAATTTTGTGCATTTGCTTGGTGTTAAAACTTTCAAAATCAACATGTCATGATGTCTGTGTAGGAAACACCCCAATGTGTTTTCTGGTCCAAAGCTACAATAATTTCTATTCTTGATAGATGTAAACAGGACCAAATCGTCGATATGCTCAGATTTTCGAGATCCCGTTTTTGGCTGAAATTTAACATTGAGGTAGATTGCCAACTTCTTCAATAATTGCGATAGAAATATGAAATTTGGTAGCGAATTGCCGTTTTACTCTCAGGTGAAGATTGCCAAGTTATAGAACGATAACATTTAGCATCACAAAAATATTGTCAAAAACCGGTGTAAACAAGTTAGAAAAATCAGAGTATATATGTCATTCTAAAATTCCAGAATATAGGGAAGCTTGTTAGGGACATTCACTTTTTATTACATATGATTTAACTTTTTATTCTCCCTGATGATTTACTCTTTGGGAAAATACAGAGAAACTGGGAAATAAATATTTAAAACCCGGAATTAAATATTAAAACCGGGAATTAAGTATTTAAACCTGGAATTAAATGTTCAAAACGGGAAATAATTATTTAAACCTGGAAATAAATGTCCAAACCCAGAATTAAATATTAAAACCCGGAATTAAATATTAAAACCGGGAATTAACTGCTAAAACCGGGAAATAAATATTCAAACCGGGAAATAAATGTTAAAACCCGGAAATAAGTATTAAAACCGGGAATTAAATGTTCAAACCCGGAATTAAGCATTTAAACCGGGAATTAAATATTCAAACCCGGAATTAAGTGTTAAAACCGGGAAAAAAATATTCAAACCGGGAAATAAATATTTAAACCTGGAAATAAATGTTCAAACCGGGAAATAAATATTAAAACCCGGAATTAAATATTAAAACCGGGAAATAAATATTAAAACCCGGAATTAAATATTAAAACCGGGAAATAAATATTAAAACCCGGAATTAAACATTTATAACCGGGAAATAAATATTAAAACCCGGAATTAAATATTAGAACCTGGAAATAAATGTTTCTGGGCTTTAATAATTATTTCCCAGTTTTAATACTTAATTCCGGGTTTTAATATTTAACTCCCGGTTTAAATACTTAATTCCGGGTTTGAACATTTAATTCCAGGTTTGAATATTTATTTCCCGGTTTAAGTAATTAATTCCGGGTTTTAATACCTAATTCCAGGTTTGAATATTTAATTCCAGGTTTTAATACTTAATTCCGGGTTTTAATACTTAATTCCGGGTTTGAACATTTATTTCCCGGTTTGAATATTTATTTCCCGGTTTGAATACTTAATTCCGGGTTTGAATACTTAATTCCGGGTTTGAATATTTAATTCCGGGTTTGAACATTTAATTCCAGGTTTTAATATTTAATTCCAGGTTTGAACATTTAGTTCCAGGTTTGAATATTTAGTTCCGGGTTTGGACATTTATTTCCAGGTTAAAATATTTATTTCCCGGTTTGAACATTTAATTCCAGGTTTAAATACTTAATTCCCGGTTTTAATATTTAATTCCGAGTTTTAAATATTTATTTCCCAGTTTCTCTGGTTTTTCCCAGGGAGTAAATTATTCTTCAGGAAAAAAGTTAAATCATAAATAAAAAAAAATTGAATCTCCCTAATAAGCTCCCCTAAGAATAGTATTCTGCTATTCGATCTTTTTTTTAGCGGAATGAGCAGAATCGCAAATATGGAATGAGCAAAACAGTTCTAGAATTCGCTGTTCTGTTCGATTGATACATGATTCTGGTTAAAATGCGCATGCGTATCCATTCCAGAATGTAATGTTCAGAATATCCATTAGCCCCAAACGAACAGGGCTTATGATTACCAACATTCAAATATCAATAGAACGTTAAATGCGAGCATCAGCATGTTAACATGTCACGGATGAATTGATAACACATCATATTGGTGTACTGTGTAAAAACATCAAACAGAACAACAGGTTTCTGTTTCTATATTGATAACGCACCTGCAACAGATGGCGATAGATCTCACATCGTGTGACAAGTACGCGAGATGATCCCGGGCTATTTCAGTCTCTTCCCAGAAATCTGCACGCGTTCATTGGTCCGAGACCGTCACGGCCCAGTCGGCCGAACGCTAAAATCGGCAATAACTTACCGCATTTCACAGAAAGAAAATCACTAGGGCGCCACAGGTGAGCTGATCGCCCAACATTGCTAAGGGCAAACCAGTCTCTGGATTGACAGTGATTGAACACCTTCCTAGATATACCCGCAATCAGTCATACATACATGGCTCATTTCTATAATGGTCACAGTGGTGATTTATTTGTCAGCGTAATCGAATAATCAACAGTAAGAGAGCCTGTTGGCCAGCTTGTTACCATGATGATACATGTATGTTTATCGGGCATCAACAATCTCTACCTTTATAATAGCTTGAGATTGCTGGCGCCAGACTGACAATATGATTGACATCCTGAAAGATACACATGGCATCCATGATGCATGTTCAAACCCTTGCAGAACAACTCGGGAATTAAACGTCTTCGCTGCTTGTGCAATATGGTTCATCTATTTCAAACATGAAAATTCCGAGTGCGTTCCCAGACGTAGATTACGTCACTTTGAAGATTGTTGTTGCATACCATGGTGACCGGCATGAATCATTTGCACATATATTAAACCATATTCATAATTTAGATGCAGCTTCCCGTGCATCGAGGGCGAGCTGGTGCACAGCGCCCGGGGTATTGTAAGTGCGATTGTCCCATACACTGGCTCACAAACTGTTTTCCGAGAAACCCTGAATTTGCATGGGTGCACTGTTTCAAATTCAAAGGTGTTTTTCCACGTCATATATAATCTGATGAAGTCATTTTTCGTATCTATACCAGGATAAGCCTATATTCAGCTCACAGCATGGACAATAAATTCACTTTGCTCAGGGAGGTACGCGGCTTTAACACTATTTACACGATGCGTTTTATTCGTTTCATGAATACATATTTGGTATGATGAAAGTATACAGACGAATCCCAGCCATATGGAAAATTGCTATATGGGCATGATGAGGGTTGTATATTATACAGAGATCCAAGCTTTCAGAGTTTGCCCTGCTGTAGGAATATTTGACACAGGGAGTTCATTCCATGTCCAGTGGGGTCTCCAGGCAGTATCTGTCGAGCGTTATAACCAAACTGTCGTGATATCCGCATACCGCCTGTAAGTTCTAGTCCTTGTACATTTCTGCTCCCAGGACCATCTCACTGTAAGAGAAAGACCATGTGAATTCCATATTAAAGAAAGCAAAATTCATCATGTGGGGGTGAGGTAACCGATCCCAGCTCCAAACATGATAAACCACGCAAGTGACTGTTGTGGGCGGTCTGCCAATGGTTACTGGTGTTGGCGACCTCCGGTAGACCCACCCATTTCTACACACACTGACCCCCAACACCAGACCACGAACCTGAAGTCGATCTCGCCGTCCCCGTCCTGGTCCAGGGACTTGATCAGTTCCTCGATCTGAAAGTCCGACAACGCGATCTTCGCCTCCTAAACACCGAAACACTGGTTGTATGTGTGTGATGTGGCTCTTAGTGGAGAAGTAGGCTACATGTACCTAGAACTTCCATACTCGAGATAATGATCAGATAATTGTCATAACGCTCAATATCCATGTCAGTCTGATTGTCTAACAGATATCAACACTGACACGGTTACCGTAGATATAATTAAAAAGTTGCACAATATAATATTAATAATTCCGTGACCTTGGAAATTGTAGGTACTAATCATAATCACGTGTATTCAGTGATTTTATGTATACACATATAATAATGCATTGCTGAATTATTAACAAATTAAATACATAGTCTTATGTATATCTGATAACAACTAGACATATTACATTAAGTCCGTGAAAAAAGGCAAGCATTATTCTGGCGTGAACAGAGCTATTTTTGAGTCACCTTCAACCCAAGCTTGAATTCCTCATGTGTGACGCTCATGCTGCCGTCGGCGTCGAATCGACTGAAAAGTTCGACGATGTTCATGTTGTGTTGGTCGCAGTAGCGTCTCATGGCATTGAGAGCCTCGCCCACCACGCTGTACCCCTTCAGCTTGCGCTTCCCATACGAGTCGCTGTAACCATGGACACACTTGAAGCGCGGGTGCTTCGTCGTGACTTCGTCCACGGCCGCTTGGAAAGACGGCGAAAATAACACGTCCTGGAATGTCAAGTCCGACTCAATGATTGTAATACACGGAGTGCACAAAGTACCCGTCGGATATCCAAACGACCACGAGAATGATACATTTGTAATTACAAAATCTACACATCTCTTGGTAAATAGTATAATTTGAACGCAATATTATTGCAAGGAAACGCAATAACAATGTGTCAAAAAATATTTCTTCCATGTTCAGCGGCTCCGTAGTACTAGTATCTTTATCAATTACCGATAGATCCAATGTCTCTAGATTGAATTCGTCCAGTTTCTTGAAGAAATCCAATACGTATTTGATAGCCTCCTCAGAAATAGGATTCTTGCCCAGCTGGTCATCACGATGGCACAATGTAACATTTACAATATAGTCAGCAAATAAAGTAAGTAAATACAACGAATAATAGCAAACATGTATAATACTTGTATGTTGTCCAGTTATATTTAGATTAACAGTTACAATGCTTTTTTCTCGCTATAGCCCCACAACATAATCTACATAGGTTAAATCCAGGACCGACCTTAAGTGTTTTGAGGTCGTCGTTGGTTTTGAGGACCTTGCCGAGGGCCACGATGCCGACCTGAGCCACCCTGTTACTGCTGAGGTCTATCTCCGCCACCGTGCTGACCTTCAGGGCCGCCGCTATCTCACTGGCTCCCTTGTCCCCGAAACCATTCCACGACAGGTTCAACACCTTCAGTCCAATATTCTCCTGCAAACGTGAAAGTTCACTCTCACTCCTTGGTCATCCTCATCACTTCGTAAGTACCAAAATAGGCAATGTTATGCAGTAGGACAAAGTGTGAATTAGCATATAATTATCAATACCTTGAGTCCCTTTGCGATATCAGTTGTGGCCTTCCCTCGAAGTTGGTTCCAGCTCAAATCGAGTTCATGTAAACTGCCACTCTCTCCTGTGAGTCACAGGATCATCAACGAAATACATAAACTATTTTTTAATGTCCTTTAAAATAAATACTTGATCAACGTCTATTTACCAATCATCGACTTCAGAGGTTTGCCAGCCACTTCACCCAGCTCATTGTGGGACAAACTCAGTGTTTTCAGGTTTGTGTGCTCCTAAGATGTGGAGGTGTGTGATAAGCAGATAATACGGGCATATTCTATACATTCCAAATATACAGGAATATCATCACTGATATCGATTGCGCAACAAACCTCAATAGCCTTGCACAGCACTGGGGCATCGGTACTAGTGAAACCGTTTCCTGAGCAAAACATGGATATTATACGTATTACGATGGGGCGAGTACAAAGCTCATTCGATAGGCGGCAGCATTGTAATAGTGGTAATTTTGGCGCCAAATCACCAAGGAATATCGTCTGTTGTGAACCATGCACGTGACACTTGGCGCGAAAATTCCGTATGATTGGAGTAATACCATGGTATCGTCATAGTAAATAACGTTATGACGTCATATTACCACTAAAACAGTGCTACCATCTGGCGATTAGTGGTTTTTTTTAGGCCTCCGTTGAGATGATTCATACACATATGTAATGGAGCATAGGCATGTACATCATTCTGTTGTATATACACAAAACCCACCGGACAAGTCAAGGAACTCGATGTTGTGATTTTGTCGTAACATTTCTGCCACCAGTTTAGCACCCTCGGATTTTAGATTGTTTTCGGCAAGATTCTGTTTAAGAGAATCACACATACACTGAACTATATATAAAAATTGCAATCCATTCAATTAACCCATTTTCCCAATTATCCCCAGTGATCGATGTAAGTAATTACTCATGCAATTATCGTGACAATCTTCGAAATATATGAAGATACCGAGTTTTCGTTTCCAAAATGTTACGGCATTTTCGCAATGCATAGTTGACAGACTGACCAGACTAGTGATAAAGTCATTCTCTGTCATCATTTTGACGATGGGATCCAGCCCGGCCGCTGTCAAATCGTTCCCTTGCAGATCACATGATGAAATCCTGGAATTGATCTGCAGGGACAACCGACATTCAGTTATAGGCCTACTTTATTCCTGACGCAAATATATCTATATTAAGTAGGCATATAGAGTTAATACATTGTGTATTAGCAGGTATAGGCCCCCGGGTATAGGCCTACTGGTGAACGTACCACCATGGGTATTGCCAGGGCCTTGGCTGCCCTCGGACCGGTGCCGTAGTGTTTCATGTTGACGGCGGAATTGACAGAGGCGTCTGCAAGCGTCCTTCGGAAGCTGGATACTGGGAGTGTCTGGTACTTCTTACAGGCTTTCTCGTACGCCAGTTGTCCTGTGTCATCATACGGCGTCACGCTTTCTGGGGGTAGGAATAAATATACATCTGTATTATGGATGCATGGTAACTTATTGGGTGTAGGCCTAGCCTAGATTTTTTTCAGGGAAAAAACGCAAGTCATAATAAGATAGTGTACATGATTATGACTGATACCTTTTATGTCCAGAACAGTCTCAGTATCATCTTCCCGTTTGTCTGGTGGTCGGAATTTAGCAGAGCCTGTCGTACCGCTGGGTTTTCTGCTAGCGGCCGCTGGGGGCGCTTTAGTTTCAGCCGCTTTCCTGACGTCATTCCTCTGTTGTATTAACACTTCTTCCTCGAGGAAGTTCCCGATGAATTCATTGGTAGGAATTTTATCGAGTGGTGGTATATTCTTGGGGTCGTCCGATCCACCATCCTGTCATCAACAATTGACAAATTTTCTGTCAATACGGTGATAAAATCAGATTAATTGTCGCCTAAATAAAATATAAACTTAGTACCTGAATACGAATGCATTAAATATGATGAAATATAGTTAGGTCACACACATCCACCCATGCTTTCAGAAATGCACGAACTATTTGTCATATCTGTTCATCCGAATCAGGAATGATACTAACGATACATTTACCTTAAAATATTCCATTAATATCTGGAATGAATTCATTGTCAATAGTATCCAAATTAATTACGCGTGGATCCAAATAGGCTGATTTTTTTGGCACTGTATAATTATGCACTTCAAACTGAATTTGCATAGAGAATGTCGGATCAATTGCGCAAAATCACAGCAGATAAATAAATGGTCGTCAAGAATGATTTGTTAAATATTGATCGTCGATATTGCTTCTGAATGCATACAATCTTTGTATGGGTTATGATCATCAGGCCTCGCGAGTTTATACCCCCGTGGCCGGCCGCTCAATAGATCAGTATTTGTCCGCCGCCCCTGAGAGGTCTCGGACCCCAATACTACAATAGTTTGTGTGAATATTTGTTTTCATGTGACAGAAGAAACGCGAATAGTGTTGACAGGAGCCCACACAAGTGCTGAAAAATTGTCCGATCTCTTGTGACACCATGAGTTCTAGGGCATTTATAAGAGCCAGAATCAATCAGTATCGTCTTTTCACAAATATGTGCCATGTTCATATTGTATTTGTGAAACTGTGTGTCGAGAAATACTCATATCGCCTATTGTAAAATTTTGTATTTGATGAGTATATCTAACTTTTGAAAATGAATTCCAGCATTGAGAAACACGCAAAATAAAATCAGATTAAAACAAGAAAATGCAGCAAACTGCGGAAGACGACATTAGAGCTTGAGCACATCATCAGCACCACGACAGCTGAATATATCTTACACAACGTTAACCCCCCTCCCCCCCCCCCCAAAAAAAAAAAGAAAGAAAAAAGAAGCCATAATTTCATCCTCTATGTGATTCCAATTCATTTCCGTATATTAGGATGAAAAACAGGGCCTACTTCATTCATATTACTAATAAGTAGCATTTATTTTAAAATCGATCAATGGAACAAATAGTACGCCTGCTAAAATGATATGTTACCTCATTAAAATCATAGACAAAACGGGCGTCGATAGTTTGGCATGAAACCTCCATAAAAAAAGTCAGCACATAGACATGTAGAGGGTTGGGGCCCCCAACGCTCTAATGTCAAAAACCCAATTATTTAAATTACACATATGGCGGATCCAGGGGATGCACGCTGATGGACAGGCGTCACCAAATAATTAACCAATCAGCGAACGTTCACTTCATTTAGGCCATATCTTTTATATTTTTTGGACACATTGCATCATATTTCTTCTTTAGTGTGAGATGAGTTATATTCCTCTTGAAGTATACAGACTTGAGATATAATGACCAGGTTTGCAAGGCAAACACCTTGATGGAATAATACTTGAGGAGCCGGAAATGCAAATGGGTATGATATATTGGCAGTATTATACAGTAGATATCGCACACCTGATGAGGGGCTGTATCTGGTGGAAATCGAGGGGCGTATTTACCAGATACAAACCCTAGTAGAGGTCTATAGGAGGGTGATATCTCATATACTTCCCGCGGAATGTTAATGTTTGATCCAGATAATCAATGTGGCCTACGTCTGATATCACCCCTAGGGGTGTATAAAGTCGTTGTATTTTTACCCCTGGTCCATTGAAGTCAAAATAGCGAAAATATCCATGTGTTACCTCCTATATCCATATCTATTGCGCGGTGCATTTTAATAAAATGAAAATATTACAACGGCATTACTGGGATTTTTTTAGGTTGCCGATTTGGATAAGTACTAATATTAAGATTAGAGATTAGGAATCAATTGTGGACATATAGGAAATGATGTATGCTGAATATTCTCGTGTAACTGAATTTTATCTTGACCTAATTTTAAATATCATGACAAAATGGCTAATATCTCGCTTCTTATCGACTTTATAGCTTGGGTATCATTTGTGGACATATAGGAAAAGATATATGCCGAATATTCTGATAACCTTGAATTTAACATTTGACCTCATTTCCAAGGTCAGAGCACAAATTGGTGTAGATCTCGTTTAATATCGACTTCACAGGTTGGAAATCAATTATGAACAATCAGAACATCTTGGCGCATTACTAGATGAAAACCTCACAATGAAACACCAAGTGAACAGTAAGTGTAAGACAGCCATGTACAACCTACACCGCATTAAGTCAGTTAGACCATATCTGACAATAGACCATATCTGACAATGGAAGCGTGCACAACGCTTGTGCTTGGTACATCAATTTCACATGACATCTAGACTATGCCAACTCGCTGTACATTGGGCTTCCTAATGTAGAGATAGCAAAACTCCAACGCATTCAGTCAACAGCAGCCAAGCTCATTCTCCAAGTGGAAAGGCGCTCCAGTATGACACAGGCATTGAAACTCCTCCATTGGCTCCCGATCACCGCTCACTCCATGGTGCAGGCCCTGCCTATTTGGCAGATATGCTGACGGACGAACACCTGGACCGTAGTGATGATGCTTTGACTCTGCAGGTGCCCTTCACTCGTCGCAAAACATTCGCTG
The DNA here is from genome assembly GCA_949152475.1 of Terebella lapidaria. Lineage (NCBI taxonomy): Eukaryota > Metazoa > Annelida > Polychaeta > Terebellida > Terebellidae > Terebella > Terebella lapidaria. The sequence goes on along the minus strand of OX424557.1, from coordinate 41,567,075 downwards.
AACGATCGTTATCTCTCCAAGGTCAAAAACTGTGGAACAATCTGCCCAAGAGTATCAGAGACATCATAGTTTACGATAAATTCAAAACCGCTCTAAAAACAAACCTATCTAATTTGTTCCAAACTACACTCATCATTTGTGGACATACAGGAAATGATATACGCTGAATATCTTTCTGACCTTGATTTGACCAGTGGCCATATTTTCAAGATCACTGGACGAAAGGGCTAATATCTAAAATAACATATATTGTCCGGTAACCTTCCTTAGCCTTTAGGCTAATTCTATTGTATGTTATGGTTTGGCTGTTACTTGTTGGTTTTCAGATCATAATAGTAACAGAAGCTAGTTAGTGCCATCCAACTATTTAAAATTTAATTATTTTTTTCAAAATCTTCTAAATCTTCAAATTAAATTATTCTAATTGGGAATATATTAAAACTGAGAAAGAATTCCATGTATCTTCAAAACATGTGTGGTATCCTTTCATCATATCACTTTACTGTTCGCACTTAATTTCCGTTTTGATAATTATTTCCTGGTTTTAATGATCTGTGTGGCCAAGTGGACTCCAATATTTGATCACGTGTTCGGATTTTCATTTTATAAAACGTCGGCCTTCGTTGGATCCTGGTCGTATTCAGACGTTGGGTCTCAACGCTAGTGAACAACGTCGGTCAGACATTGGCAACATAAACTTTTCGAAAATATTCAGTGCTCAGCACTGACCAAAAAATAGCGAGGGTAACAACCCCTTAACTCTGAAATACCAACGTCGACTTTCTGACAGACTGCGATTGTTGGTCTAACGTGATACTGCCAATGTAACGGCGACGTTGACAGCACTTCGATGACACTCTTATGGACCGACGTTGTATCACCAACGCCGATTCCCCAACCAATCGCCAATGTTGACCCAACGTAAGCGTGCTATCTGGGTTATAGCTCACAGGGATTCCATAGATAAGTATCATGTAACCACATGTACCAAAAGAAGTTGATCACATTTCAATGCAGACTCGCAGGAAGAATTTCGAATAATCTACTGTCTCCATAACATATATGACTTGTCTACAAATTGATGTAAATATACAACTTGGTTGTTAAATTATTCATCAAATATAATGTGAGAAAATCTATCTAGGCTAATGTTTGATATCCTGATGCATACATGATTACTGTGCAAAAATTGTCTATAACATACAAAAGGTTAGGATCTTACCCATCTCCTGTAGCGTTTGCAGTAGGTTCGGAATATTTGATTTCCCGCCATGATAACATCAGTCAAGGCTCATACCTAAGCCCATACATAACGCATTGTATGTTTTCATATTACCGGTATGTTTTAGCAATGTTTCAATTGATACTTCCAGATACAAGGTCCCGATCTATCCTCACAACCGTTAGTACAAATTTGCGTAGACTTCGAGACCAATGTGTAGGCGTTCGTTTTATGGTTTATCAAATGTTGTCTGTTTTTATCTACTCGTGGTCATAAATTAAGCATTTGTCTTCCAATATCGCTACATTATAGAGTACTTGATAAAGGCTTGGTTTCCCGCAGTGTACGGTGCACATATGTAAACACTATATGTATGTATTTTCGAATGAAGTATATGTTGACAACAGCGGACGTTTTGGTCCGGACATTGGCCAACCATTCTCTCAAGGTACAGGGCGTTTGGCCGAATCAAGGGCCTGTAGACCCCAAGTCATAATTAGAGTCGTTTATATTGTCTTGTCTATTATAATTTTTCTGCTCAAGCCAAATTGAATAGGTGGTAAAAGACAAACTATACAACTTGGTCAAAAGTTAACCGTGATACCTTGAAACAATGTGGAGGCCCCAACGTTACAAAGGCAAATCATCCACTGCAGAACATTTCCCAAACCCAGACAGAGAGGTCTCCAGACATCACCGTGTCCACAGTTCTCTCCTCCTCAGACCCAGACTTACCTTGTCCACCCCGCCCCGGACAGAGAGGTCTCCAGACATCGCCGTGTCCACAGTTCTCTCCTCCTCAGACCCAGACTTACCTTGTCCACCCCGCCCCGGGCAGAGAGGTCTCCAGACATCGCCGTGTCCACAGTTCTCTCCTCCTCAGACCCAGACTTACCTTGTCCACCCCGCCCCGGACAGAGAGGTCTCCAGACATCGCCGTGTCCACAGTACTCTCCTCCTCAGACACAGACTTACCTTGTCCACCCCGCCCTGGACAGAGAGGTCTCCAGACATCGCCGTGTCCACAGTACTCTCCTCCTCAGACACAGACTTACCTTGTCCACCCCGCCCTGGACAGAGAGGTCTCCAGACATCGCCGTGTCCACAGTTCTCTCCTCCTCAGACACAGACTTACCTTGTCCACCCCGCCCTGGACAGAGAGGTCTCCAGACATCGCCGTGTCCACAGTTCTCTCCTCCTCAGACCCAGACTTACCTTGTCCACCCCTCCCCGGACAGAGAGGTCTCCAGACATCGCCGTGTCCACAGTTCTCTCCTCCTCAGACCCAGACTTACCTTGTCCACCCCGCCCCGGACAGAGAGGTCTCCAGACATCACCGTGTCCACAGTTCTCTCCTCCTCAGACCCAGACTTACCTTGTCCACCCCGCCCCGGGCAGAGAGGTCTCCAGACATCGCCGTGTCCACAGTTCTCTCCTCCTCAGACCCAGACTTACCTTGTCCACCCCGCCCCGGACAGAGAGGTCTCCAGACATCGCCGTGTCCACAGTACTCTCCTCCTCAGACACAGACTTACCTTGTCCACCCCGCCCCGGACAGAGAGGTCTCCAGACATCGCGGTGTCCACAGTTCTCTCCTCCTCAGACACAGACTTACCTTGTCCACCCCGCCCCGGATAGAGAGGTCTCCAGACAGCGCCGTGTCCACAGTTCTCTCCTCCTCAGACCCATACTTACCTTGTCCACCCCGCCCCGGACAGAGAGGTCTCCAGACAGCGCCGTGTCCACAGTTCTCTCCTCCTCAGACACAGACTTACCTTGTCCACCCCGCCCCGGACAGAGAGGTCTCCAGACAGCGCCGTGTCCACAGTTCTCTCCTCCTCAGACCCAGACTTACCTTGTCCACCCCTCCCCGGACAGAGAGGTCTCCAGACATCGCCGTGTCCACAGTTCCCTCCTCCTCAGACCCAGACTTACCTTGTCCCCCCCTCCCCAGACAGAGAGGTCTCCAGACAGCGCCGTGTCCACAGTTCTCTCCTCCTCAGACCCAGACTTACCTTGTCCACCCCGCCCCGGACAGAGAGGTCTCCAGACAGCGCCGTGTCCACAGTTCTCTCCTCCTCAGACCCAGACTTACCTTGTCCACCCCTCCCCGGACAGAGAGGTCTCCAGACATCGCCGTGTCCACAGTTCCCTCCTCCTCAGACCCAGACTTACCTTGTCCCCCCCTCCCCAGACAGAGAGGTCTCCGGACATCGCCGTGTCCACAGTACTCTCCTCCTCAGACACAGACTTACCTTGTCCACCCCGCCCCGGACAGAGAGGTCTCCAGACATCACCGTGTCCACAGTTCTTTCCTCCTCAGACACAGACTTACCTTGTCCACCCCGCCCCGGACAGAGAGGTCTCCAGACATCGCCGTGTCCACAGTACTCTCCTCCTCAGACACAGACTTACCTTGTCCACCCCGCCCCGGACAGAGAGGTCTCCAGACATCGCCGTGTCCACAGTACTCTCCTCCTCAGACACAGACTTACCTTGTCCACCCCGCCCCGGACAGAGAGGTCTCCAGACATCGCCGTGTCCACAGTTCTCTCCCTGTCCGGACCTCGGCTGAATGACGGTGCAGATGTTAGCGGCAATATCGTGTTCCCTCGACTTCTTGAGGATGCTACGGATTTCCTCGGAGTCTGAAATTATTATTACTGTTATTATTTTTAATGTTACAGCGCCAAGTCTCAATATCACTCGTTGCATGTGTATTACTTGTGAAGCCGGTGTTTCCACGTTGTTTCTACGCGTAGCCCAATAATTTATGTCGAATAAATATGTTAGACTAGTAAATATTGTGAGGGGGTATAATTGATGCACGACTTGGGGGTAATTTGGTTCATTCAAATATAAATTGAATTGCCTACAAACAGCCAAGGTCGTGCAATATAAATGACTTTATACTTCGATGGTAGCCCAATTCCTTAGTGAAATAGATATCGCCTGGAGTAGAAATGGAACTTCCAGTATATACCGGCATATATTATTTGAGAAAATTGTCAACTTCATGTCCCCTTCGGTGGACAACTTACATTCGGTGGATCTGTCATATTGGAACTCGTAATATATCCTGAATTGTAGCAAATGTGTCCTTTCGCACTGCACTTTCGTATGCTGTAATTAACATGAAAGTGTTAATTGGAAAGTCCCTACCACTTATGAAGGTATTGGGCCATGATTTAATCTTGTTTCGGAAACATGACGTGTGTTAAGCTATAGACAGTCGATATTATCGACCAGACCGTCAATCTTTGCTTTCAGCAAAGCATTCTTGTATTTACAAATCATTCAAAGGGGTCGTTTAAGCGTCAAAGAACAGGAGGTATATTCATTCGCACAGGAGCCATAGAAGAGTTCTTTTCACACATTGGCGACACCGAATTACTGTTCTGACAGTGTAGGCTTGTTGACCTGTCGCATGGGTCAGAGCACTTCACTATAGTGTAGCACTACAGCGTTCGTATTGTGACGTAATGTCTGTACATGTCCATTTGTGATAAACTGTGGACATGTGGAATATTGACGATCAATCTTGATTGGGATCGACCTGATCGGGAGTACCTTTTAAAGTTTAGAGATAATAATCTGTATGTATGAGTTGTTAATCTGTATTGGAAATTTCTACATACGAATTGAATGTTACGGAGCCCCTGAGGTGACATACCGAAATTATTTAATAATTCGTGCGCACGATTTAATAATTCATGCGCACGAATTAACAATCCATGGGCACGATTTACTATTTCGTGCGCACGAAATACTAATTCGTGGGCACGAAATATTAAGTCATCTGTCATATACTACAGAAAGCTTGTCATATGTGGCAGATCTTTTGCTGACCTTGTACTTGGCCTAGGGTGACCTTGAGTGGTAAATGTCTTGTGAAAGATAATAACTTGTGAAATGGCCACTCTGATTTATTTCACTCTAGTTTTTTGTATGTTTCATGCCATTTTGGGCCAGTTGGACTTCGGACCTTTCTAGCAATACAAGACATTGCTTTTGTATACACTTTACAGATGGCTTGAAGGTGCATATTAAGCGAAATTACCAAAAACATTGTCGGAACAGATTTGAGTAAAAGACAGTCAAAATGGCTGCCAATTTGGGAGAAAAAAGAAAAAAAAACCCTCCTCGAATTATTTTTGTGTGAACTTTCGAAGTGTAAAATTTTGAATATAAAAATGAGGAAGTGCGACGACGGATCCATAGTCGTGAAAATAGGTTATCGAATATATTATCACTGGATGTTTGAGCCATGTTTGTCTGGGTTTAGAAGAGATCGAACGTTATGATTGAATGGGCATGGTAACAAATAATGTCAGGTTACAATTTTGTGTGATGGATGCAAGGTATCTCCTGCCCGGAGTATGAAAACGTATAAGTACCCTACAGTGGAGAGAATTATTTTTTGGCCAGCGGAAATATGTTGGGATGGGAAAGTATATGTGATTACTAACCTTAATTTATTGGATTAAACTGCTCATTATTCTACATATAATAAACAAAGAATTACATATCTATAGATGTATATCCGAGCACAGACATTCAATGATCTTAATGTTGCCCAATGTTTTGGATCACATTGATAGTTTATGCGTCTATTTTGGTGTCAAAAAATATTTTTCATCACATTTTATCACTTCTATATCGTAAACTATAAAAGTTGGCAACATTAACATTTCGTAATTGTTTTGCCAAGATCAGGAATTTAGCTCAATAGTTTTGTTGTGCTACTGTAGGCCTATGCGTATGAATTACGGTACATCAACAAATATCGCAAAGCTCTCACAGTATTCGCGACGCGCTGGCCAATACAGCAACATGTATGACGTCTCTAATGTTTACCCTGCGAAGCGCAATATGATGAAGTGCAAACTGAACCTCTACTTTTGGTCCATAGCACCTGTGGACTTTGGACTGAGCTTATGGATACTGCTTCAAGGACCCAAATTTATTATTAGGCAGTAAAAATAAATTATAGGGGAATGAACTCTGAAACCGATTTTCGGAGACATATTTCTATCAACACAAAAACAGTTGAGCAGTCATTACAGGTTTTTTGCATTATAGTTTTCAGACGATTAGTGGGTTGTTTAAATAGTATGAATGAGTGTTGGGTGTTTGGCAGTATATCACATAGATATTTTTGTACTAGTTCCAGCTTCTGTTACGTTCAATATAACTAGAATAGCGTGATGATTTACTTAATAAAGTCTCGTTTTCAACTGAGCTGAGTCGTCTAAAACAGGCTCAACTCACACAACTCAAACATTTCTCAACATGGTCACCGAATGACAACTGTAACTATAATCGTGGCACGCCGTTCGACTACAATATATCATATTAAAATGAAAACATCCTTTGTTTTTCATGCGGCAGTTTATTGTTGATACAGTATTACAAGATGTTCTCACTGCAAGATATTAACGATGACTGTTCTCTTGTGATACTGGGTAATGTGCACACAAATAACAAACAAGTAATGCTTCCTTCATTCATTCACTTTGTATACTCGTATATAATGTGGTATTAAAGTAATTCGAAAACTTTGCACAATGGCATGTACCTTTAAATTATTTCACACCTCAGATGAAACATATAATTATTAGCCTAAGTATGAATGGTAGACAAGCAGCTAGCCAACATCAAAGACACATTCATGTCCATGCAATAAGCATAAGCTACAAATACGTGAGATTCAGGCAACTTCAGATATCAGTGAGCTACAACTAAAAGTTGAAACTGTATACCTAACATTTTGTATTTCATCACTTGGCCACGGATTGGGCACAAGCAGTGCATTGACATGATAAAATAAGTGAGGAAAGATTCTGCAAGTCCCGCTTGTAGAAGGTATGTACACAGTCGAGAAATGATCCCTCCAAATGCCCTCGTTATTATTTGCTCCCGACGTCAATCTCCGTGAGCGTTACTTCCGTGACGTCACTTCCTTTGATAATCTCCCGCTTGAAGTCGATAACAAAAGTGGACTCGTTCGAATAGTGGGTGAGAATATCATCGTCCATCTTCACCAGTAATCTGTTGGTCAACAATATCACATGGTGTTCTGGTCACTTCTAAGTTCGTACTAATAATGCACTGAAATGTATGCTCCAGAGTATAACATTATCATCACATTCATAGTATCTCGTGCATCCAATTACTTCGATATCACCAAGGTAGCTGAGTTTGGACATTTAAAGATGAAAATCGTCATAATGCATACGTATTCGTAATTTCGTATCACGTGTCTGGCCTCACCCTTTCTTTGACTTCTTGTATATGTTCTGGATCTGACTGGCGTTCATAGGGTACTTGTCCTCAATCTGGAACATGAATCATCTCCATAAATACATATATTTAATGAGTTTCTTAGAAATAAATGAATATCTTCCAGACAAAACTATTACTAGTCATATTAGTGCTGGTGTTGTGTCCATGGTACTGACCGCAGCAATGAGGCTGCTGATTGTGGGGCTGTGTAACAACAGCGCTGTGAAGGCGTTCTCCTCCGCCACACGGACGTACAACAACACTGCAAAAACACATGTGCACGTGTATAGCCATTGTTAGTGTGGTCAATAGGGGCATGTATACCAGGTAAAGAACTCAAGTATTCCAAGTAAACGACTTGCTGCCTTCATATGTTTATTTTTACCCATATAAATAAGTCATATGACTGATTGAACACTCCTTCAATCATACACGCTGAATTCTAGGTAAAATGCAATGTGTACCTTTGGGAGTGTCAGAAGTATAACTCAGAGTTCGCATCCGCTTCACGGGACTGCCAAGACTGTTCAGTGCCATATCACTGGAAATAAATGTCAACTTTTGTTTTCAGAACTTCACGATTTCAAATCACATTCAGTTCAAAATAACTAAGTATGACTTGTCTTTTCGTGTTAACAAGGTTCCAAGGCTGTTTTTGTTCGTGGTAAAACCTATATGTACCTTAGTTTTGCAGTGGCAAACATTCCTGGCTTGTCAACGGGTGAGATCTGCAGAGAAAAAACGGTTCACGATATACATAAAAAACATGATGATGTGTTCTGCTGAACAGAATTGTGACTTGATTGATATAAAGAGGCTTGCACAGGGGAATTCCACGATGTATACCTCGAAACATATCTCTGTATGACATGCATATATCTTACAATTATGAACTCTGACCATGCCTATTCAATGTGCCAAAGAAACACGACATAGTTCTAATCGTACCGGGAGCCGTTTGGTGAAGTCCTCCCCGTCCGTGGAGGCGGTGAAGAGTACGGGACTTCGGTCCAGGTCCGCCACGTGGTAGAACAGAGACTGGTCACAGTGGGGGTGGAATATCTCCTCAACGCGCCGGCGGCCTGGGCGAGGAGGGGTATCTCTCATATTAGTTGGGGGATAATTATATCTTGCAGACAAGCAGCCTAGATAATGCAGACCTACTTAGAAGAAACCTAAATGAGATTATACGATATCTATCTGAATAGCATTAAACGGGAAGGTGTACCATTAGCTTCAGCTAGTTTCGATTTCGCTTCTTTTCTTCTTTCCTCATCTCTGGCTTTCCGCTCGGCTCCCTGGAATATATTAAACAAATATTTGATTTTGTACATAGTTTTCGCTATGTAACACAAAATAATCGTTAAACACGTAACGTGCTCTATCGGTTGTGACGCAAACCTCAAGACATCCACGCCGTTTGTGTTGAATGCAACATTAGCGGTGGGCTAATTTTTTTTTTTCATTTCAAAAGTAGCAAAGTATCGCTAAGAATATTTTCTAATCCGCTATGGGACACCCTTATGTCACACAATCGAATAAAGTAACTTGATATCAATACTGTCTGGCTTTATATTCTATGTGAGCCGTCCAGTCAGGCTTCTGTCACATAAACCCAGAGAACAAGATCGGTGCTACTCCACGACTCGAAGAGATAGACGCCCTAGAGAAATTATATCCCTAATTCAATTCACGCCACTCCAACGAATTATTCGAAGAACTAGCCCTCGGTAGTACTGTCAATATAGGTACTCTATATGCCCTGTAGATAGGATACATACGTAACGGCGCATGGAAAACGAACCAGTGTTGTGTTGATGTTGTCGCCGAAATCGGCAATGTGTGACCGAGGCTTTTACCCATGTACGTTACACGCCCGTCTGGTTCGTGGCGGGCTGATATCAGGTCTTCCTTCCGAGCACCAAATTCCATCGATCACGGTACAAATCTTGTTCCATGGCTAATGGTGCATTGTTCAAATTAAATTTTTCTTTTCATTATCTTATCGCTAGACACCTGCACTTGGTAGATCCACATGCACTGGCCATGTGCCAGATACCGCAACCACATGTGGTTTAGTATCATCAACTTGCGTCATTGCGACCGGAGAAAAAAAATTGGTTGCGGTCGGCCTTTGACACAGTGTAAGAAGAAGATTTGAAATAAATCAGGTCTAGACGAAGCTGCTCGTACCTTGTCAAGAGTGCCGAAATGTCAGAACGCTCTATTTCGGGACGCATGCTAATTTTTCTGAAGCTAAACCACGCTCTTTGAGAGCAAACAAACTGTGTTTTATCGGCGATGAAACCAACATTTCGTTTTGTAGTTTAGAAAAAAAGAGAGACCGGAATCCATGAAACCGCATAACGTTTTTGGCCTTTTAGGAACATACCACAAACCACATACTTCTGTTCCGTAAACATCCAATGACGTCAATAGACCGGGGGCATTTCCTTGCTTTCAATTTATACAAAGCTGAACGCCTATCGTCGGCATGGTCCGACTACTTCATTTTTCATGTTAGTATCACGACTCCTTCCTCGATATTCCCTCACCATTGTGTGAATAAACCAATTCAATGTGTTCCCTGCAACCAAATTCCCTCAAGTGGCTCAGACTTCAGTGAAATGAGACGCCTCTTCACCCATCCAATACCCGACCTGTTATCATACTTGATATTCTGATATAACAGTACAGCCCAAGGTACAACGGTCCTCCGGGACCACAAAACCTCAAACAGACCTCACTTGACGACACTATTGCAAATTGTGTTAGTTCATGCATGTTATCCGTGAAATCCGTCGGTGTCATACATACATTCGTTCTTATGCGTATTACATAATTTTGCAAAAGTCAAGCACACTCGAAACCAATGTCATGCTGACATATTGCGTTGTGCTTTGTATGTTGTGTGTCGATACTTTGCCAGTCTTTTTCCCCTAACTTCACTGATAAATACATATTGTTGTACTGGTGTTTCGACATCTAAACCAAGCCGCCTATATTGCTGTTTGGTGCGGAGACTCACCTTGTCACAGAAGACCTTGACTTGGCAATAGCCGCGGTGGATGGGTCGGTCCTCCGCCCCGTCTTCAAACGTGTCTATCTGTACATGGAGGGGCAGGCCCTGTCCAACACGCCAGAGATTGTTCATTGTAAATGTGTCAGATAAAACACACAGCACGTCCCGGCACATAACGCCCGGACAATACTTGGCAAACACGACATTAATTACGACCCTGCACCGACACAGAAACTGTTCTGTGACGCAGGAAAATTGACAGAAGCATATTGTTCAGTAGGGCTTTTAATTACAGATACTGACGGGAATAGTTATGTAAGGACAGTTCCCGAGGACTACATGGGCGAGAAATTCCTTACCTTGACACCTTTCTGGTTGCTGAAGTCGGTGCTCAGACAATGGATGGCAATGCTAACCTGCAAAGATGTAATGGCAATGTTGGTATTGTTAAATCATATGCTGCAGCAATGAATTTTCAAATATATTCTATGAGTTGCAAATGTGTGCTGTTAATGTTGAACGACATGTGTAGGGCACATTCGGTGGACAGACGACCACATGTATTGACCTGTATGTTACAACACGTATAAAGGCAGTGGGTAACCAATTACCCAAGGTCCTTTTCTTCTGAATTACCATATTAATTGTTGGATACCTACCGGGTGATTTCTTTATTGCCAGAACTGAAGAGATGCTCGTTATTATTTATTGCCCGCTCTAAAGATAGGTACTTTTGTAACGACATTCTGATAAAATTGTCCTTGTGATTTTTGATAGTGATAAATTGGAAGCTGGTTATCTCAGCCCACACAGTTCCATTAAAAACATATAACTAGATGTCTGATATAGACCGAACCACCCCGTAACACAGTCTACGGTTACTGTTGGCAGAACCATGTTGTTAGATAGCGGGGTGGGGGTGGTGCTCAGTGACCCGAACAGTCATCCCACAGACATTTACACACTTATGCAATGGGGACCCCTGCTTTATACCGTCCTTCGTGACCCCCTAAGTTTGAGACGTTTGGCTGTACGTGCACCCGAAATAGGACCATTAAATAGACAATAAACTTGAGAAGTATGTTAGGTCATCGGAACTGATTTACATTTCATACCTCTTTGCCCCGCTGACTCTGAAGACACTTTAGGATAGTACTGTTGCTGAACAGACGCATTTGTCATTTGTATGTTTCGTCAGTGACACAATTTTATTGTTTTGTGGTGTTTTATTCTGACCTTTCTTGGGCACCTCAAGCATAAATTGTGTGATAAATTCGTGTGGTTACATCAGCTAACTGAGTTGGATGCTTATTTGAAATTTAAAATATCCACCACGACGGTGTTATGGCAAGTTATATTTCTACATCAGAAATACATGTGGTTATGCGTTTGGGTCATACCTGGTTTTGTTTTTGCTACACATTTAGAGCTGAATTCATGTACATTATGTATAACATAGGCCTATATTACACATTAACACTAGTATTCGGCTTTTTGTGGCAATAAAGCCTGATCCAAAAGATGTAACGGCACAGCTGATCTAAATAATGTGATGCACTGATATTTAGACTGTTTCACTACCTTAGCGGACTGTTCGTGGGGTGTCCAGCGGATGACCACTGCATTGTGGGATATCTCCTCGATGCTGCCAGGCAATACCCCGGAACAATTCTTCGTATCTGCAAACGGCATATGAAAGAGATAAATTATACATTCATCATTCCAAGCCAGAGGCGTTTGACAGTCCTGAGTCCTCAGTGTACAGTACAAAGCATGCACGTACCTATGTCAAGTATGCGCTGTTTGAAGCTGTGCTGTCTCGTGTGCCAGAACTCCCAGGCTCTGAGCTCCTCCGTCACCGACCGCTCGTCCCGGAACACAACAGTGATCATCGACTGTACAACAAACAATCCACAGTTTATCTCACAGTGTTTATAGTCTCAACTAACCCACTTATCAATGTTTCGAACCCGAGTTCAGCCCAAACCTTGAGTTTTGTTCCCGTGGGAATGCTGACTGTTTTACGTGGTACGTACTCCAATCGAAGTCCATAGAACTGGCCTGCAAACAAATTGATATAAGTATAACGTGCATAAAATGATTTCCAAAATTATGAACTTGAGAATAAAAATAAATCCTACATGTAACTCTGATGCTAACCTTTATTGAGGTAAGTGATGCGATCTTCCTCGATTCGTTGACTCGTAGATGTGTTTGTCTCCAAGCAGTACTCGAAACAACACTGCTCTGGATCCCTGAATAGCAACGTTGAGGATATAGTATTATGATCTGCTGGCCAATAAAGCATATATAGGCCTAAATACAATAAATCTCGTAATTAGATAAATCTTATTAGTATGGCCAGTTACGTACAGTTTGTTGATGACGGGCCCGTGGCTGGTGTTCTTGGCGGGGGCGCTGGGGTTGGAGCAGACGGACTTTTGACTCGAGGAGGATCTCCGCCGCTTGCCGAGTCTATCCGTGAAACAGTCTCCACTGGGTGAGGACGATCGGGAGTCTCGGAACCCCTGCAAGACAAGCAACACAACCGTCAGACATGATTACTGTGTTGAGACATACATGGTTCAATATTTTCAGACACTTACGTGAGCACAGACGTCAGCTGGTGACACACAGGTCTCGTTGAAGCCGCTGTCTGGTGACCGAAGTTCGGCACTGTGTGGAGTGGCGGCGGTCATGTGCATGCCCGTCTGGACCTGGGGAGCGATGACTATCGGGCTCTCCAGCTCCGAGGTCTGGTCCACCTTGCTGGCCGACTGGACAGCGGGCGAGCAGGACGCCGGGTGTACGATCGCGGCAGGCTTGTGCATCAGGTGCGTGGACACGAGGTTGTGTGCGGACGTTGTCGGTAGACTGGTGCTGAACCTGATGAGAGGCGGGGGCAAGTCTCTGGACTGGGTCGTGGTGGACGCCGTGGCTGGGTGCACAACTTGTGTAGGAGAGACGGCCTGAACCGGGGACACTACCTGAGTCACTGCCAACCGACTGGTGACCTGCGGTGATGAGAACTTGGACATGAAAGACTTCGCTGGCAGGAATGGCTGGGACTGTTTCGCAAACAGTTGTTTCGGTTTCAGGCCTCGCTTGGATTCGTCTTCACCGGACACAGCTTTAGTCTGAGAACCTGATCCACTGTCCTTCGTAATCCTGCCACTTTCACTGCAGTCCATCCTCTGTTCAGTGTTTATCCCAGCAACACATATGGACTGACTGATTATGTCATTGATATCCAGATCCGACAGCTGCTTGCCGTCACTGTTCTCCTCGATTTTGGCATTGAGAGCGTGTATGATCCTGCGAGTGGAGTCTGAGGCCTTGAGAGTCTGGTCAATGAGAGACACGTCCTCCGGGTTGTCAAGGTGAGCGTTACCTGTCAGCACATGTCCATTAAAAACAGGTGCGTGTACAGGCGGAGTTCCGGCCACTTGCTGGGACGAAAATTGTGATGACGTCAGCGGCGTGGATGGCGCGGAGGAGCAATGCTTTGGGCAGTCGATGCTAGAGACGTTACTGCCGGTGGAGGTGATGTCGGTACTATGTTGGGACGGCGTGGATGCTGGACGGCTATTTGCTACACTTGATACAGCAGTGGGCTGAGTCACCTGGCTGGAAAACCTGGGAACGCTGGAGTGCATAACAGGAGGATGACTGACTGGGACTACCAGGTTCTTGGGATCCGCATTCGCCGGGACAGGGACATAGGACAATCCAGGCGGCAGCGGTGGTCGAATGTTGGACGGTAGTGACAGGATAAATGGGGAGTTTCCAGGTTGACTCGGTGCTGTCACAGGCAGTCTAGTCAGTTGGACGGGAGTCTTATCTCCTGAGGGCAAACACACGGGAATCACATACCGAGGTGGGATCACTGTCCCTGGTGATTGTGGCACTGGGATCAGGGCAGGTGCTTGTCCTACAGCCGGCCGTACCAGCTCTGGTACTTTGCTGGTAGCATGTCCATTCGGTTGTACTGGAAGTTGCTGAATGTCGCTCTTACATGTATTTCCATTTTGTATTGTCCCGCTGTGCCCAACACAATTTGTTGGAAGACCGTTCGCTGCAAGTGAGGTAACCGTCTGAGTTTTGGCTGGAACAAATCCATGTACAGCACAGTGATGTCCATTAGGTTTCGGTGGAGTTTTGCCATCTTCACTCTGAGCCGGTGTTGTCAGTTTACCAGCTATTGCTGCCACGGATGTGACTGCCATCGAAGTGACTGTCACTGATGAGAGCGCGCCCGTTGATGATCCAGGGATCCTGGCCGCCATTGCTTGTGTTACTGGCACTGGTGTAATAGGAGAGAGCACCTCTGTTTTGACTGGGAGGGTCAGTCCATTGTTACAGCTTGGAATAGGCTGAGACACAGCACTAGGTGTACTAACTGCTGTGGTTATAGTCTCGGTCGGAGGCCGCACAAAAGTCATGTTTGGAGGCAGGTATCTTGGAGGTATCCCAGGTCCAATTGACGGGTACATGACCATGCCTTGTGCATTCGCTGGCGGGGTTGGTAGTGTCTGGGGACTGACTAAGCCCGGGGTTTCTTTACCGCTGGACATTGCTTGGGTAGTAGTAGATGGTACAGGTAAATGCTGGACGGGGAAAGGCGGTCGCACTCCTGTTGGGAAGATGACATGTGCTCCTGGCGGGATCGGGCATCCGGGAGGTATGGATATTATCCGAGGTACATGTAGGTTGGGTCTCACCCCGGGTGGGATTAGCACTGTGGGTGGTGGAGCGGGGGTAGCAGTGGTGACTGTGTGTGTCTTCGCGCTAGTGGCGACGGTGGCTGGGTTTAGCGAGTTTTTGGTGGCTGTACTCTGGCAAGTGGTAAGTGCCAGGGATGTCGGACGTTGAGCCACACTTTGTTGTACCGTGGACAGTTTGTGATTGTTCACGGTCGTCACGCCAGATATTGCCAAGCCATTGGAAGTCATTTGCGCTGTAGCTTGGAAAACTGGTGGTAGTGCCCATGTCTTCGCAGCAGTTGTAGGTGAAGAGTTTGTATGGTTCGATGTCACACCGTTGTTCAAAGTATTTACTGTGTTTTGTGTTGACCTAGGTGGCATGATGTACTGGATAGGCATCAGTGTTGGTGTGGACGGGTTGCTCTGTGTGTTTTTGACACCACCAGGCGGACTCTGGTACGGTGGCGGTGGCGGATGTTCCTCGAACTGCTGGGACGTGTATAGTGGTGGAGGCTTCACAGGCTTCACAGGCTGGCTAACAACGGGAGTAATGGCCGCGGAAGTGGTCTGTGGGAAGGGGCCATGAACAGCACAGGGCTTCTTCTTCGGTTGTGCCGTATTCTGGGTGGAGGTATTAGTGTGACCTTTGAAGTGCTGAGATGTCACGTTTGTACTGATAGACACGGCGGCAGTGTCTGGTACTGTTGCAGAACCCGGTCTCTCTGTCGTCCTCGTGCTGTTTGTAAGGACCTGCAACAACTGGCTGTTCAAGTCCATAGTCGTGTTCACCAAAGGACCAGTACCCGCGTTGAGTGAACCATGCCCACTGAAAGAGCTATCCAAGTCGTCCACCAAGGCGTGGTCGTCTGGGAAGCTCTGGAAGTCGAAGGCCGGGTATGGTAGCGGACTGTTGAAGCCGAGCTCGGTGGCGGAGGGAGAGATGGTGGGCTCGTCTTTGATGAAGGATGCTAGAGGCGAGGGCATGTCTTCCTTGCTGCTGTCACCCAGCAGAAACATGTCCCGGTGATTGATTTCCCAAGAGCTATCTTTTATCCCGGACATCGGCTCATTTTTCACCTCGATGTTGATGTCACATAGACCGTTTCCGTTGTCGATCTTCTGCAAATTACAACAAGTGAGTGAAAAAACATTACTAATGCACGCGTAGGAATCATATGGTTGGTGTTTGATTTTGGTGACATACCTGTTTGCTATGTGTGGTGGGAAAGCTGCCGTCCTGGGAAGCTTGTCTATCGTTCAAGAACGCATCCACATCGGTGTCCTGTAGCAGCATAGACAACTCGACCGGACTTGCGAGGTCTGCTAACGTCTCCCTCGCATCTTGTCTGCAAATCAAATAACGAATCCCTCGTGATGTTGTGCTTGCATCATAGTATTATGTTAGCGTTTACAATACAAACTTTTGATCTAGGTGATAGCGAGCACGCGTGTTCTCGTCTAATATAGGGGCCTGAGATATTCTGTAATAAGTCGTAATGATTTTTGTCCTTCAGGGAATGTCTGCCAGCATGAAAGGTCTGATTTGAATATCTTCTCCCCTTTCAAAAGAATTCGCATGCGTTCAATTATATTTGATGCTTTTGAAAAGAGGCTATTTTTGTTGCTATTGGCCTTACGAGAAGTGTTTTCTTTGGGCAGGCAAAATGCTTCGCCATTGTCGCATTTCGGTGTGAATTATATATAACTAACGGGGTTCGAACTGAAATGCACGCAGGCACATAATACAAAGGGTACACACGTAATCAGAACAAAGATCACATACATAAACTCATGTTTCGCACTGGTGGTTGTTTGGAAAAACAATTATTTCCATATTGATGCACAACATTGCACATGTACATTTGAACCTATTAAGGTGGATACTGAATTCCGCACAACAGTCGGTGATAAATATTTGGTAAGGTGCAGCATTGAAGTCACCCAGTCGCCGTTAATGGGGATAAAATCTTCTCGAGTATTGACACAGAGATGTGCCCGCATCAAAAGGGTGCATTTGCAAATTTTATACAAACAAATTTTGGAATATACATACATGTATTCCCAGACGGATGTCAACACGTGCTTGCCTACTACTAGGTATATGTTCAATACTATAGGTTTTAGGTAAACAGCATTCACACGACACATTGGCATTGATACAGTGACCCAAGTTATTTTTATGACGACGTCTATTCAAAGGGACATGCCACAAATCATATGAGCTATGCAGGGGACTCGGTTACATTAATTAACTGAAGCTAGACACTGCCGAGCCATCAGGAAGATACGCCTCATTTGATTTAATGATACACCCGGTACATGCCTTCATACTCGCCACACTGTCACTGTCCAGCAGCTATCCTTTAATTATCTAAACTGAGAACTCTACTGAAGCAAAAGATCCATACTGCAACCGCGAATTAACTAGTAAATTATGCAGCCCAGCATGACTGAAGCGTGGTATAATTCGTGAAGAACCACTTTGTATGTAGTTGCAATGCACAATGAATGGAAGGATATACATTATTGAGACTTGTCACCCAGTGTGCATACACATAATGAGAACTCGTGTGCCCAATGAATCATATTTAACCCAGGGACGAATACAAACGTACATCAATTTCTCAATCCATTACGTATGACAAACACCAATAGCTATGGCGGAATTTGTAATAGAAATGGTTCGATAGCAATGTAGACCTCGGGGCTTTCACAATGATTGATCGCTCTCCGAATAATTGTTGGACACGCATATGCAATTAAATGTATTGAATACTCTATCAAATGGTCTTGGCAGATCTGAGCCTCAAGGTCTCCACAAAGAATTATAACATTTATATTCCGTATATTTAATAGTGAACAACCCCGCTTACCAAGGCTAATTGCTTGAATTATATTATAAGCCGTTCGAAAAAATGAATGACATCAAGCAGCAGTATTGTGACCGGGTGAAATACATGTACTTCAAATGACAGTAACTGTTCATATTCAACAGTGGATTTTTGTGTTGCGTAGCTATTGTTGAGGAGGGTCTGCTGACATTGGCTACTCGCGTAACCATTCGATCGGGCTTCTTGATAAGACAAACTGCTTTTGTTATTCAATGACGTAGTGTGGTTATTGAAGTCTCTCTGTGCGATAAACGATCTTTGTATCGCCCAGTTGTCAGTTTACAGTGCTCACACTTTGACCAATTATTCCAACTACTCTACCGAGAGGAGACTAAAATATTCAGGTGACTCTTCCGATGCCATTCAAATCAATCCTTTAAGGTGCCATTATCTTGACCGAACCATTAAAAGGAGAACTTTCGTGGCTATCAGTTTGACTCATCTGGCTATTGAGGCCGTATATTGCAGCGGAAAGCTACATGAGTGAACAACAACGCTTCTGTCAGGCGGGTGTATGGAAGGTGAGTGGACAGAGAGATGTGACCAGTGAACTGAAGGTCTCGTTGGATTCCACATGATGATATTCTGTTGACAGAAGAGGCCAGTCTTTGTCCATACCCCGGCCGCTGGTCATTCAATGCACCGGTCTCAGAAAATGAGGCTAGGAAAGTTCTAGGCTATATCTAAATATATTCAAGGTACATCGGCTGATGAATCATGTGCATGTCCCTTGAAATTACATAGCTAGTGTTATTTCTGAATGGGGATGCTGTGCCTCTGCCATGCAGGAATAGTATACCCCACCCCAGGGGGTGTGGATTGGTAACATTCCCACGCAGATGACAAGAGCAGGCGGTCCTATAGCCATTCTGTAGTTCCAACGTCGTTACCGTAATGTAACAATATATTATTGTAACACAACTGAATGGTGAAAAAGGACATATATTTTCATTAAGCATACTTTAATTATTACCTAACATCCAAAAGACAAAAATGGACACACCTTGCCCCCTTCTCATCATATGCTAGAATGGTGAAGAATGACTGATTGAATAATTACATAATTGGCCAAAGTGAATGGCCTGGTTCATGGAAATGTATATCTTGTGAGCTGTCAGACGTGTTTTATTAGATAGTACAACTTCCTCGACGTTCATCAAGTACTCGATGGTGACACCCAAGTGGTACAAAACTCAATTGCGCAAGTCAAGTCAATAACACTCCCTGTCAATAAAAAGTTAGTATTGATCTGCCCTCAATAACACAAGTGACGAGGTAGTGACACCCTGTTTCTCTACAGAATACTACCACGAATAAGGAGCAGACCCCTAAGATGACGGTGTCAGTTACACGTATACAGGTGCGGCGCCGGACTGGCACGGTTCTGTTTGTTTGCTGGCCACAAACACGGTTTGTTCTCCTAACCCGTGCTATTTATCTGCATAAATTGAAGCGCGATCCTCCACTTAATCTCGACTAATCACCGTACCGGATCAATGGTCAGGGGTGATGTGTGTCAAGTGTGGATTTCATATTCCTCTTGTCACCGGACAGACACTGTACAGCAATCATATTACACAAACTTTCATTCACAGCTAAACCCTCGCGGCCGCCTGGACTTTCAATACATGTAAAATACCTTTAGAACCTCTTTAGAGTTGCATAGCACGATGCTTCCAGGAAGAGCTCTACCACAAATCCGAAGTGCCAGAGTGCCACACTAACCACGGGTTCACAAATACAGCACTCGGCCCGAGCGAGTACATTACCTGGACATGTCGAGAAGGCTGTCGAGCTTGCTTTCGGGTTTGGTGGCGGACTTCTCGATGACAGGCAGGCTGCTGTACTCATGTAGGAGCGCGCGGCCGCTGGCCCGGTTGTCCTCGCCGTTACTGGCCGTACTGGCCGCCATCAGCGGGTGTCCGAAGTACGCCCGGATGTCCTGCGGCATCTCCTCCCCAGCCTCAGAACGCTCGTCCAGCTCCAACTCCAACTCCCTTGTCTTCTCCCTGCGGCCAACGAGACAAGATACACTCATCACACAGCTCTACATGTAGGTCCCAGAGTACACAGTACCATGCGTGATATCCTGATATATTCACGTAGTCATTCGATGTATAAGCAAAAAAATCACGTACATCGACAAACGTCCAATTCCTGAAATCGACAAGAGCCTATCCCGTTAAAGTGTGTAGAGTGTCAACAGTATCGAATGCTCCTTTCTTCCACTGATGGAGCTACGGCACGCACGTGCTGTCACCACGTGTTACCTCATTCATAGCAGGCTGAGTATTTCAAACACAACAACGTCAAACATATTTATCTGCCAAGAACATTGTGGAAAGTTCTAGTTCACGCCTCCGCATAATATCCGAGAAAAATGTCATTTCTTATCCGAATCCTCGCGAAAGAATGTTCCATGAAGTCTATTTACAGCGCCCGAGCGAGCGTCATGTCTTTCATGAGGCGACTGTCTTAGAGTGAGGTTGTGGACTGGACTGTAGCACGGCCTTGCGCCTCCCTCCTGCCTCCTACGCTCTCGCGCTAGCGGTCTCCAGGGGCGCGCCTTTGTCGGGTGTTGATGGTTGCACGACAGGGCCGCGCACTGCTGGCATCTCAGAGCGCACAGGCCTCTGCCACACTGACTCTCAGGTATGATTAATGGTTTTTAATCATCAACATCAAAGACCATCGAGTGACTGGACATATATGTATGTAATAAACCATGACACAAGATCAACTTGTCACGATTGTTGTTGTTTTAAACCTTGTTGGTTCTTCCAAAACTAAAGTTGTGGGTTGCTCGTAACTGTCATATTTCCATTTGTGACGCAAATGATGTTTGATAGCAAAACAATAAAGCTAAATTCAGGAAGGTTTCTAAGCTGTTTCCTCCCTTCCGATTTACCCTTGTTGAGTGGTGTCCTCATTCTATGTCCAGAGTTCTCATACCCTCAACAAAACACCCGGCTCCCGTCCGATTGAGATGGACAATATATGTCGGCCAGACCGGGGGCATTGACGTCACCAGGTAGCGGATCCCCCAGTAACTGACGACTCCTCTACAAGTGGCCCCGGTATCTCCTTTTTATCACCCCCGGTAATGGGCACTCTCGGATGCAGCTATGGGTTGTGTTTGTGGCCAGCATACGACAAGTGTCACTAACAGAAGGCCCAAGAGAGATGTCTGTGGGTATGAACCCTAGAGTATCACGTCCTTGGAACCTCGGTAATATTGTATTGCTTTCAAGCTGCTGAATCGAAACTACGAGTTACCTCTGAAATGTATTCACTGATTTGACCATTATTGATGACACACCACTGGGTAAACAAATATCATAATGGTTCAACTACAATCAATGATGCGTTCCAGTCATTTTTGGTGCTATTTCGGAAGGCGACCAATACAATTATCAAGAACACTAGGCCACATCAGAAAACACACACACACACACACATACACACACCAGCAGCGTGATCACGTGTTATGTGGGAGGACTCGAGTGTGTTCCAGTATCACGACCTCCCTATTGTAGAATCTCGAAATCTTTCAAATACATGCCATGCGATATTTGCCCCAAACACAATTGTCTCTCATTGAAACTGCTGACTATCAAGCCTCAATCGGTGACATGCCTGGCTGGAACGGCGACACACGCCCTCAAATGGAGGGTCAATACAAACAAATAGCTTGTTATTGAGGTAAGTTCCGCGTCTCATTACAAAATCGAGGCCCTGGACATAGGTGTTGCCTCACACATAGGAAAAATAAAGCAGCGGGGGCGGTGAAGACAAAAAAACAATACATCACACATGTATTAAAATAGATCTCACGGGGTCGTGTGAGGTTGGAAGGAGGCATTTGTTTTGATGACAGTTGAAGTCTCTTCCGTTTGCACAAGACTAAGCTTCCTCCCCCACAAATCACGACTTCTTCAAAATTGGACAGGAACGTTACTTCCGAGAACTTATTTAGTGAGCTACCTTTTTATGATCACATCGGCTAGCTGTGGCCAGATCGCCTCGTTGGGAGAAGTCTAACTGCTGCCACTCTATTAGATGCCCACAGACAAGACTGGGAACCTCGGAATCATACAGAAATCTGAGACTCAATACCCCCGGCTACAAACGCGGCTCCCATAATAACTGTACGCAACAGTGGCAATACTACAAATGAACTTAATGTAATAGCAATAATAGCACGGCAATAATAGGTCCAATTTAAACTAGTATCAAATACCCTGATCCCATCTACAAACAATATCAGTCTCGTTACCAGGAAGGCTCAATCTGTCCTCAAAACTACTAACTTATACTTTGAATCTGATGCGCGACACTCTTCACCCCATTTCATTACACGGTCCCAAGGTTTTCGACAGAGTTTGCTTTGTGCCTCCGACACAGAGCGCACGAGAAAATGGCGAGAGCGTGCAACAATAGCAGAGAGGTTCTGCTCGGCCCGTGAGGTCACAGCGGGCAGCTCGGCGCTCAGACAATCAACGACTATCTCGCGACACCGGGTGCTTTCCTCAAATTCCTCTTGTAAATTTACAAGCAAATATCAGTAAACTCCCAAAGCCTATCTCTCGCTACCCTTCGACACAATGTGTAATTATAAAACTGATTTCCATCAGCAGTTGTACCCCCCTCCGACCCCATACTGTATGACGGAAGGCTCCAAACCTCCTACTTGACAAACACTCGCAGCGCTGAACAAATTGACACAAGCAAAAACAAATGGCGATTTTGTTGGTCTGACATCTTGGACACTGGCTAGAGCAAAGTTTGTCCAGAGATCGGTGACCTGACCAGAACTGACCCAAGAGACGGTCACACGT
Source organism: Terebella lapidaria (assembly GCA_949152475.1). Classification (NCBI taxonomy): domain Eukaryota; kingdom Metazoa; phylum Annelida; class Polychaeta; order Terebellida; family Terebellidae; genus Terebella; species Terebella lapidaria. Next base: position 41,544,114 of record OX424557.1, on the reverse strand, counting down.
ATAATAATTATGTCCTTATGTCGTCCCGGGGCTTACAGAAAATCTCAACTTGTATGTCGAAGAATGATTTTCACACATAAAATATGCAAATCCCTTCCGAAGCATATTATTGTGGTATATGTTATTCTGCGATTGTAGTATATAGTTTTAAATACATAATTCAAAAGACACCAAAAATACATGTATATCCGTGTTATATCCACACACCCATATAAAACCATTGTAGGTGTGAATTTATTAAAGGAAACTGGCAATGTCCCAAGTAAGTGCGGTGAATGTGTGATACGCAGTTTTCCGTGAGCATGTCTAAACGTTTTGCTTTTAGCTCTGTGTGTATATTTCAAGTGTGGTTATGAAAGCAGAAGTGTAATCCTTGCCCGGGGATGAACATCTATTACCAAACAACGACGCGCTACTTCGGGTCTTCTCTCGATTCCCCTGACCTCGACCTTGATTGATGTTGTTTTATTGTGACAAGTCGTGATGATATGGCCAAGCCATGTTTACTATTGCTGATCTAACAATATGTGTTTTGTCACATCGGATCTCGCTTGTTCCGTTGACGTCAAAGACGAAAAAATCCGACTGTAAGAATGTCTGGTCTTTTGTTGAGCAAGTTCTTGTCATTCCTCACAGAAACTTCGAGACATCATCAGCTGGAACTCACTCAATAAAACAGGTGGTCGTCTTGCATGTCTGGAAAGTAGCTTTTAGTGTTCTAATATATAATCTCTAACAGATCTACTAGTATTTCTAGAGGACAACTAGTTGTATATAACTAAACAATATCCGACAGATAGCTACATAACTGTGTTTTTATATCATTCAGCATGATGGACATTCATGTTTGTTCTAGACACCAATACACAATAACATATAATATTGTTGGAACATGTCACAGTTCTAACTAATCGTGGCTCGAAATACATGTACTTAGGTAGAAATTGTGGCTGTACCCTATTAACGTAGTCGGCTACAAACATCGAGGTAAAGAAGAATAAAAATTTAAAAGTCATTTCTTGAATATTATCTCTTCAAAATGACATATTTTATAGAGTAAATGATCAGCATCCTAACACTGAAAAGAAAATAGGGGGTCACCGTGCTCGTTTCTTCCACATATTCGATCAAAATCACACACATTTACCTAAAATGACATAAATTATGGCATTTTTGCTGATTTTTTTAAAATCCATATTCACATCTTGCATCGTGTTTTCCATGCGAACGGATACGGTGACCCCCTAATTTCTTTTCAGTTTTAGGATGCTGAACAGTTACTCTATAAAATATATCATTTTGAAGCTCTAGATTATGTTGATACAGTTATTCATTTTAAAAAAAAACTCTTTGACCACCTCCCCTCACTGTTTGGAGCGGACTACCTTAAGACAATGGAGGACTAGTACCGACTCCGGAAAACAATGAGAAGAACCAATGTGACCCAAGATATGCACATTGAGTCGAAGGATTGCTGGATTATTGTACTTTATGATTATGTTTCTTATACCACAAAATGCAAAAAAAACTTCACTTTGACAATTAATTACTTTAATATTTTGATGAGGATACGAATAACGTACCACGTGTTTTCCTTACTTATTGACTAATCACAATTGAAAAGATTATTTTGTCAATTGTAACTAAAAACGGATTCTCGCGTTGGGAGGTCGTCTTGAATTACTGATTTACAAATTTTCACCTTCCTGTATTTATTACACTCCACAATTTGTTGAGTATCTATCTTGTGGATGTACCAAGATGAGACTATATATCTCTATTTTTTTTACACTAGTTGTTTTACACTAGTTTGGGCCTATTGCAGTCAAAGTTGCTCAAGTTTTATCCCCGTGTGATTCTGTGTACGATGGATCTTGTCAGATGGATAAGTTGTCCCGTCATTATCAATGGTATGGTACTATTAGGTTGGGCAGCTGGCGTGTTTGTTAAAATTCTAAAAGCGGGGAATCGCTTTAAATACGTGTTCCGAACAGTCAAGTACAATAATGGACATGAATAACTCGCCCGTCAAATGGTTTGTCCCCGGGCTATTTACATACAAACTATTTGTGTTCTCATAATCCCACCCCACTGACACCACGTCCCAAGCATGAGCGACAATTGACAATTGATGGCCTATCTATTGATGAGCGTGGGAAAGGTCTAGGTTCTGGTGAAGGATTATAAGTTATTGCATTACGTAATTTGAGTATCTTATAAATAGAAAAGAAGTGTAAATATGTTTCAAAAATATCTCAAGTAATCGCTGACATGATTATGGCCATTGGGATAAAGATGCGCCAAATCCGAGGACAAATCCCTCGACAAAATAACAAGACAGAACAAAAAGAATTAGAACAAAGCAAACGAATGATTTTGTTCCCCAGAATTTCTGTCGTGCCGTTTGTCACAAATGAAAGCATTGTGCTGATTCGCTTTTCGGTACTCCAACACCACGATATATATATGGCTATTACAGTCGGTGCAGCTGCTTTTAAACTATGGACACCGTGTATGGCCTATCCAACTTCATGTAAGGTGGTAATTTTGCCCTCCGTGGCTCTCTCTCTCTCTTTCTCTCTGCTCTGCGATCTCAAGGCCAAAAGCAAAAATGGAAAGCTTGGACAGTAGGTCGTTATTGGCTGACAACGACAGTGCAAATGAGAAAGATCTGATTAGCGGAGGGCTCCTCTGAGTGTTTTTTTGACCTCACCATTGTGCTGAAGTAGAACACACTTGACAGACGATAGGCCCCTCCATAGAATGGGTTAAACTCGTGTCGAATGCTCGTTACACATCTAAGATTTACGGCCATTCCGACCCCGTTCTGATAGTCCTAACTTCAGGCCCGGTGGTGAAAAAAATATTCACCTAAATATTTGGCCATTAGGTGCACATATAATCGATACAATTCGATGTAATACATACAATTACATGTATTGCAAATAATTTTAAATGCAGTTGCAGCAGACAAAAAGGTCCATTGCGATTAGAAGGGAATGGAAATCAATTGTGTATGTGATAGCAATAATACGGTCAGAGAATCGACCCATTTCATGTATGTATTCGGTGCTTCTTTTGTTACAAAAAAATCAGGCAAACAGTTTCAAAGGTATTGAAATGTCTTCTTAATACACCGCCAGAATATAGACATTGAATATACATTTTATGCTGGAATCATTTGAAGTGTTCGTATACAGACAGAGACACAAAAACACCATCGTCAGTTTAGTACCCTATCAGTCATTGAACCATTGCGATGTGACATGTACCTTTTGTGCCACAAAGTGATATTTATCATTTCCTATATATATATGAAACGCATCGCATGTATACAGCTAAGGTGGTTCGTAAACAGCTTACAAGGGGAATGCTGTGGAAACCCATGAATCTGCTCTGGGAAGGTATCATTCCATTGTGTCCATGTTAGATACATATCTTAAGTGTGTGTCCAGTGAACTTGAGGGCAGGTCACAGCTATTGAGAACCGTGCCATCCATCTGTGTGGGGCTTTACCTATGACAAGTGAATACAATCAGGGGCTATCTTCTGGCAGGTAGTGTCGATGGCCCGGTCGATGGGCGATCTCTGACGGTCAGGATTGATGACGAGAGAGAGACAGAGAGACATCATCTTACCCTCTACCTATCGCCATGGTCATTACCTCGAGCTACCCCGAACTACCCGGTAATCAACCTTATCTGCCCCTTCCTACATGTAAATTAGATCTACAAGGTTCCTGGTTTCTTCAAATGCAATTTAAGAACTACTCATGGTACATGCATAGGTTCGAATGTCGATCCCTCATACAGAGACCTTAGTCGGTTTCTAACACCACATGGTCGGTTTCGAAGTGGCAAACACCACAAACCCCAGCAGATTATTGGCGGTTATGAGAGGTGTGTCTTGTAAAATATCATCAGGTACATGTTATATGACACGGGTCGAGTCTAAAGACATTCCACTGTCACTATATCTATCGTAAAATGCTTGCTCAAGATTTATCGATTCATATCTCAACGATAGGCAAACACAAAGCTTCGTGTGGAAGTAGAGGTAAAATAACTATTTGATGGCACTGACCTAGTACACTGGTATCTGAAAGATAGAACCTACAAAAAACCTTAAAGGCGTACATGACATAAGAAAGACACACATGACATAAGAAAAGTAAACAGTACAGATATTGAGCCCGGGCCATGGAACGATGTCAAGCTGTCGCCTATGCCTGACTTCACGTACTCTGAAACCGCAGGACATCGAAATCCTGGCCACCAGATCATATTTATGCAAATTCCTAGTGTACCGAGAAGGAAAGTTGTCAACTCAGTGTGTATTTACTTTACGGACCCCCTGTGTGCATGTCCAGAACAAGAATAGAGATCTATTGTTGGTATTTGTACCCTCGTCATGTTGGACCCCGCCGGCTATTTCGTCACTGCGCCCGGTTTGCATGTCAAGCACATAGTGTTATTCCTCAAAAGTATTAAATCAATTGTATGTTTTGAATTATAAACCAACACCTGATATCTAGATTACTGCCAGTTTTCAGCTTCTTTTATTAGTCAATATCCTCACGGTTTAGGTACAGTTAGTGCTGGAAGGCATCGTACTATGACCTGCATACCCAGGTTGTGCATGTTTGAAGGACAACTAGGTTCCGAACATGAGAGTCTGCCTGCCAAGATAGGCAAAGTCGAAATCACGTGTTCGATAATAACCGAAGTGATTCCAACATACATCTGTCGATACACGATTGTGTGTTGACAGCCTCGAAAAGTCCCGAAAAAGAAAAGAAAAACATGTAGCCACGAACAATTAATCTACCATTAGGGACATTAGCCTACCTGATCTAACATCAGCTAGAAAGTAGCTTACCTGTCCTAATGTGCGGGAAAACGTTAATTTCTGAACTTCGAATAAAATCTGAACTTCGAATGACCTTGGCAAATGGAGCATACCCCAGCGAAATTAGTTGGTAATTTACACTGCGGGTGGTTTCGAGCTCAGATCTTCCACATAGGCCTACATATACGTCCCCTTTCTTGGCATATTTATCTTGGTGACCACAAGTCCCAGAGACACTGCCCGCAGGGGGTGTGGGGGGAAAGACGCTCTCTGTCGACTCTTCCACTGGACACCCACAGCTGCTGGTCAGCGGAAATACCACACAACTGAATACCGACTACTCATTTTCAATGATTCAGTCAGCATCAGGTCGTTCGTTTTTCATTAGACATCGTGACAAATAAGACATTCTAGATTATAATCTCGTTAGAACTTTTGTAGAGAGCTACATGAACACGGTCAACCGTTAGACTGAATGCCCCGCTGTCACAATGTCTTTCTTCTCTTAAAAGCGGTTATTAATTTCCACGAGAGTAAGTAAGTTTGGGGTCTGAGCATGAGACTGTATGACACTGATGTCAGCCGTGCCCCACCCTACCCAGTCTACTCAACTGCACTCGCCACTTAAGGACAGAACACAATAATTAATATACACATCTAAATATATCAGAAAATGAGAAAATAAGTATGAAGTTCGTGGAGCGATAACTGTACACCGGTGTATGAACTCGCTATTTACAACAATAACATGCTATTAGCGAACAACTCATGCTGAAGGAAATCTACTTGGCCTGCTGAAGTGATCATTTGGCCAGGAAGGAAATGACAAATTAACAGATGAACGGAATCACCCCTCATGCAGGTGAATATGTGTACAAATAAATATCCGATTTTTTTTAGCCGATAATAAATAAATACCCCGATAACAGCGTGTAGCATTTCTGTGTTAAACGATGTATGAGCACCATTGCACTTTTACAAATAGTTACAATTGTATACTAGTAAGTCACCCATACATTATATACTGCTTAGAATAGTTTCTACGACTAGTACCGGAAAGGTCCCACAACTCAATATGTACGTGTATCAGAACCAAACTTCGTACGAGGTGTAATTTTATCTGGCACTAAAAAGGCTATTGAGGGAATTGAAGTCACTGTCGGTCAATAGCACCGAGGCTGATCATGATTGGAGTATACCTTCACCTTCCATTGTCCGGCTCTAATGCAATTAAATGTCCCATAGACATGAATGGAGGCCTGTCAAAACATTTCTTCCTACTTTCCAAAGAACAAAACATCGTAAAATATTTAAATTTCCATAAAACATCCCGCCTTATCTTGCACCCTGATCTTAAAGCCTTTCGAAGGTCACTAGCATTTTGTGTTTCTGACCTCTCAGTGAAAATGAAGAGAGAAAACGGCCACATGAAGGGAGATTGGTTTGGTGTAGTGGCCATAAGGGTGTATACTTTGACCCGAAGGGTTGAGTGTTTGTCAGCCCCGTTACCTCGTGGTACTGAGGGGACCACCCCTGCTGACAAGGCCCCGGTCTCATCAGGGTGCTGTCCCTGCCCCAGTCATACAAGACACCTTTATAGCGTGTGACAAAAGCTGTACATCTACCCAGGGTTACATTGCGGTACCATTCACTGATCCATCGATTTACATCTTAATTACAGGAAGCGTTCCATTCAATACGTAATTATTTCTGGCTGTTTCGGGGTGAATGGATGTTATCAGTTTTGGGCTGTCAGAAAAATTATTTCCAGTTCAAGGTCGCTGTTCCTGGACATTTTTATAGCTGGTTGTGTATCTGTTTGTCAATTTGTCAAAAATTACAGTGCAATACGTGCATGTATTTGTGACCCAAGTGGAATCCAGTACATATTATAACAATGGACAGTGCGCTGCTGTTTTCAAATTTGCATACACATAGAATATCAGACAAACATCTTGAGTCAAGCCAGATTGATAACTTTTCATCGGGTCTCGGATTTTCTCGCCATTTCTTTTGCTACAATATATCGTAGGCACTGAACAAAACGTGGACACTGTTCTCTTGCCAAGTGTGTCATATGTAGCGCTGACGACTCGGTGCGGCACGGACCTGGCTTCTTACGGGGCCAGGGATGACCATAGACTTAGTCACTAAGCCAGGGACAACAGAACAACCAACAGGCAATCCACACTGACTCGAAGACTTTCTTCTCTGCCTCAATAATTGGCTACATGGCCGCTGATTCTAATATATGTACAGAAGGAAGGCCACCCGAGATGAATGAAATTCTCATTTCGAGCTGTTTCTATATAATATTTGACAGACAGCGGCTGTCCTGTGTGATATATCGTATTATGTGCCCGATGCAGTAAAACTATGAGACGGGCCAGCATTTACGGGTGAGAAGTGTTCCTGTTGTACAAACGAAACTCGTGGGGGTATCCTCCCAACCAAAAATATAATTAGTTTCGTCCTCCATAAACTACCAACACTCTTAGGCTTTAATCTTGTCTTTTCTCCCACGTTCGAATATTCCCACAATTATCATTGAAACCTATAAGACAAGAGTATATATTACTGTATATGCATGCACATGGTATATATTTGTGGGAATATTATAACTCGGTCACAACAAGCTTGATAGCTGGAAGCTAACTGTGGATTTATTGCATTCGTGTTTATAGGCCCATTTTCTAGCATGCACAAAGTAAATTTATGGACAAAGCATTCATCGTATATTACTAGTATATCAGGAACATACCATACTGCCATGTGCATATACATGATAGTGACATCGTCTTTGCCAGAACACTGTGTAGATATGCTTGTGACCAGTTTGATTATCAGTAGAAATCTCCGATGTACCGAACATGACCCAATGCCAGGGATCAGGAGATAATATAGATAATATATACGACTATAAATATAGTATCAAGATAATGCAAGAGACACGGTGTGTAATGTGATACATGATAACGTTACATAGAACATGGTTTGTTAATTGTCTTCAATAATCACTAATGTACAGAGCCACAGCCGATCACGTCTTGTACCATGGAATTATTACCTCGAACTGACAGTAGCCATTGTGTCAAAAAACCCTTTGATTAACAAGAACAAGGCACAAAAATCGTCTCATACACGTATACATGCACGTCAATGCAGTAATGAACATGAAAGATACTAGTGATGAAGTGTTCAATACACGTTAGAACCTAATTACAGAGTGAATGTTGGAAAGGATATGCGCATGCAGGCGGTGTTTATGCCATATAAAAACTGCTGAATACCAATAATATTAAGGATCCAAGTTCGAGGAGCGTCAAACCTTCAGTAAACGTGAAAGTAAAACTCTATCGGACACATTGATGTAATTAAGCAAAAAGACTTCTGAGAACTTGTGGTTCAATACATGAAACAGCATAATGGATGGCATTTCTCTTTGCCTGCAGCGCATACAAACTGCTTCTCTCGTGCACCCCTCAACGCAGCATTTTAGATGTTTAGGACAGGTAATAATTATAAGGTGCGGGGAAGCAGATGGCACATATCACTCTGCGGTGTAACCGTTAGTGAACCACTAAACAATTATTACTTTATATAGTGAGTAGAACATTCGGCATAGGCTGTAATAGACATGAATTTGACATATATACTGACCTAAACAAATCCGATGAGAGACCCAAAGGCACATCCATGACGTCTTTGGTATCTGACACTTGGCAGCAAACTCGGTCAAATGCTTTTAGTGTAAGTTTGTCTATGACAAGTAGCTGTGCATGCAGACAAATCAATGGCAAGTTTGTAGCGTTAGATGTAGTTCCACTGTCAGTCTTCAACTCCGTCTGTGTACTCAACTCACTCTGTAGACGACTGATTGGTAATTTGTTGCAAAGGACCTAGTTTTTGGTGACTTTGATGCTTTATATTCAAAGCTTTAGTGTCAGCACGTGGCACGGCAACTATTAGCAGGATGTCTGAAATAAACCAGTCTAGTCCAAGTGTATGTGATCCAACACCACACAGAAAATCACCGACCTTGGGACCAGTAACATGAAGTCCATGTAATATTCCTAATCTCCAGTAGTCTAGGGTCACAGTCCCAAAGACATAGATGCCTGCAATTCAGATGTTGTCCATTGTGTCACTATGGAGGATAAGTAAATATCAATGGGTTATTTAGGAGACTGCAAGGCCGCGGTCAATGCAGTCTTGTGTGATGATCCGAGAGAGATAGAGAGAGCGCGCACCGGAATCCAGAGAGGCCTGGAGCTGGCGCACTGCGACAGTCGACCCGTATCGGTGTCAACATATACATACATATGCTAGACACAACGGAACAGTCTCGTGATGCTCCGGTACCAGCTGCAGGCTAGCAGACTTATATAGTAGCATAATTTGTAGTTTTACTTCTCAAGTGGAGCATGTGGAAGATGTAGGAGCCGGCAGAGATGAGGCGGAGACGAGGCGAGAGTCTGTTCGTCCATCCACCAGGTCAGCCCCAAACCAACAGCGCACCTCTCCACCATGTAGCGCCAGACTGCCTACCAGTCAGCCACCAAGAGATGCTGTCTTCGCTCCAATCGATAATACTCCGTCACTCTATGAGTACCTTGACTTGTAGATCACTTTCTAGCAGTATTCAGGACATGCAAGAGTATGTGTGCCTTCCTCTATTTATAGTCAGTCTTCTACAACCGCTTCTATTGTAGTGTGTCCTGTACTTGTGTACATTGGGCCTAATATACTTATAACGTGATTGGCGAAGGAAAGTGAAGTGCTTGTTTACATAACAATTTATTGTTGTTTGGTTTTCGAGTTTATCCTTCCATGCCGAGCTGTCTTACTCGTGGGCGACATCTCGCCAAAGTTGTACGTTTTTGTTGTTTTATCAACAATATTTATACCAAATTTATTGATTCATAAACAGACGTGCGTTCAGGTTTTATAGTTTTCTCAGCATGAGGCGAAGGATTTCGTAAATGCAGGCCTTTGTTTTCTTGTTTGCTGGCGACAGTAAGATGATACTGTGCACACGGCGTGAGAGGTTCGGTGCTAAATATTTATTAGCACAGCGTGCAGCCATATAGCTCACTGATTGCCTGGAACGTCACACTGTGAGCGCCCTGTACCAGACAAGCAGAACATCGCAATATAACTGCCAAAATCTCGTGAAATCTTTCAAAATAAAAGTTTTGAAACATTCAATACTATTCCTATCAAAGCACCGATTGAGCAATGAGCATGAATGAGCAAACTCAGCTATATCACCGAACCGGCTGCGCGAAAATTTGAAATGAAAAATAGAAGATATGTAAATAGGTCAGGAGGTATTCTGACCTAAGGAGGTATTCGATGCCGTGTATCAAATGTTCATGATGGCACGAGAATACATTCAGAAAACCATTATGCCCTCAACAGAACAGTATTTCCTCAAAAGAACTTGAAAACTCAATGAATAAATTCTGCCGATAACGACTCAGTGTAATGTCCGTGCAAGCCATTGCTGACCGTTTGCGAGGCTTCGTTGCCATAAAGCTAGAATATATTAACATTGACACACGGATTGCTCCGTTCCGGTCCGACTTCTGTCGCATAGCCTCACTCTTAGTCAGCTACGGTTCATTTCATGTGACTTCGAAGATACTACTACAAGCAGAACTACCATGACAATAAAAAAAAACTTTGTACTAATACGCGGGTTGATGATCACTATCAATTTCGGTCTGCAAAGGCAATGTAGAATGAAATTACAATTTAAAATCTATCATAGCATGTATTTTTCAGATGGGGGGGAGAAGGGGGGACTCTAGCTCTGCTACATAGGTACCGTAAGCTTGAAGTTATGAAATGCCATTCTTTTCATAATTTTCACTGACCGTTGGAAAACTGTACAATTCCTCTCACTGATCCTAGTTATAGGCGAATCCAGGTAGGCGGAATGAGGCTAATAATGTAATAATAATATGCTTCAGAACAAGGTGACCATGCTCTACCAAGTTTATGTGCCTGTCACATTTTGCCAGATAGAGCAAAATAAATATGAAAAGATAAAAGAAAATGATAAGATTTGTTGGTTTCCGTTCACGTTCGTTTCATGTCATTTTCTTATTCAGTGGATCTGTTTCTCGCCAGGTGATGTCCAATTTATTCGGGGTAGACTCTAGTACAGGCAGATAATATCATTAAACTGTATGCCTGAACACTACTAATCCTGCACCCGTTCGAGTTATCTGCCTCTCACTCGGAATGCGTCACTGGGCGCGCGTAGAATGATTCTCGAAGAATACTGACATGAAAGAAAATAAATGAGTCGGGGCTCTTTTCAAAACAAAGCCCGTAATATATCTTTACATGTTTATCAATTCATCCTGTCGATGATTCCTTAATGCACATACTCTTTTGATGTGCATAGGTTTTTACCCCCAATACCTTTAAAGACGAACTGCATGTAAAATCCCGAATCTGGAACGCGCCTGTTCTCCATTCACTTATAATGTAAATATAAAGGTAACAAAATCATGAACTTGCAAACGTCCATTTGGCACCAGAATTTACTGTGGCGACCTATATCCATCAAGGATCACCAACCGAGACTTGGGTCTTGACTAAATATGATTAATTGTCTGATAATTGTCATTTTCAAATGCCATTTTGTGACTTATTTCTCAAAAGACAAGGTACACTCAAAACATGCCCAATGGCAGGATTATTTTTTACTGCGGACAACTAGTAATGCTAGTAAAGCTCACTGGTGAGTTGCGTTCGGGTGCACTAAATCTGCCTATTGTATTCCTCTCGCAGAAATTCAAGTCTTATATGCATCTATTATTGGATGGTCACACAACAAAGCTTACATACCAAAAACAGCTTGTTTGTAACGCTGAAGGTACTACGCGTTGTTTGCTGGCGCGTGTAAAAGTGATATCTATAATGATCAATTTGTACAATCGCTGTGATACTTTTTATAGGACTATGTCTCGGTTCATCATCCATGGCTGTACATATCTCTGTTAATGAAGTTTCAGGAAGAAGGGTTGGATAGTCTTGCTGATTTTGTTACCTTTATGTTTACATTACAAATGAATGGGAGAGCGGCTCACTACAGTGTTTGGTTTGTTACCCGCAGTCAATACTTAAATTTAGTTTTGGCACAATTGAGTTTTGGCATTGGTGTCGCATAGATTTCAAAGCTGTTCTCCAAAACGGCTACTAGTATCATTTTTGCTACCTGAAGCCATTACACGTTTTATATGCGGTAAAGTGTGACAGGTCTATAACTCCAGATCAACTTTTTTTTCTGTATTTGTCACTTTACTGCTGATGGCTTCTCTACAGCTGTAGATTTCCGATTGCGTCGATCTGGTTGCAATTTACAAATCGCGATCAGAAGGCAAGTTGTATGCCAAAGTCGTGACGGGAAGATGCAGCCCACAGACTGAAGCTGGTACAGATATATAAAAACTAAAAAAAAAAATTTTTTTAAATCCCTTCGTACATCTATGGAAGTAAAATAAATTTGAGAACATTCATTTTCAATAGCGGGTAGATAAAAGACAATTCAGAATCGGGCTAACCCCGTCGAGTGTATGTTTTAAGGTGCAGTTTCCCCCCAATACGTTGACAAGTGAAAGGATGACCCTAATCTGGTTAGAGTTCCAAAGACAGGTCGTGGTCTCGATATTTATCACGCTGTCGCGTAAACTGATCCATTCGTGTGTGCATCAACGATGTCTCAACGAGCGGCCGACACAATACCCCCTGGCTCTTCAATCCCTACTCCTCGTGTAGCTCAATAAGCGTAAGATCACGCCTCGAGCCTTGCAAAATACAAGCCTCTGATTGAGCCAGGCTCTCAAGCACTCTGTAAACGACCGACTGATCAACATTTGACAGCCATCTTAGGTATGGAGTGGTGTCAGATACGTCAATTCTATAAACTTTGTCATATTCTGTCCTGCGACTTACTGTCGCTTTTTACAGTTTGTATTAGAGTACTATAAAATGTGCTAGTTGGAACATGCAAACTTTGAGCGGGGATGAATTCTGCTGAAGATTCAATTCAAATGATAAATGGGCCGGATATCAGGAATTCCTCCCATTGTTACAGTGATGTAGCACGCCCATGTACAGACCAGATAAGTACCAAAGATTACCCTCTACTCCTGAACGGCAAGTTTACAGGTGGGCTACATGTAGTTCACACAATTCCATTCACTATCTGCCGACTTTGAACTCCAGTCAAGTGTGTGAAGTGCTTCAGAATTAACCGTTAAGTCAAATACATATTCGAATTGTGTCAATAATTTTCACAAACTCCCTGCATGCGAGATGAAAGCCTGTCATGAAATAGACAATACACTGAAGTAGTCTCATTTCATTTAAAAATTATCTTCGATGGAAAAATTTTGCAGTGAATATATATCTCAAAATAATTGCATAGACCTAATATTTGACTCTGACTTCCACTCGAGACTGAAATACTGATAACCAAGTAAGTTTTGACAACGGAATTAATATGTGTTTTAATATCAACGGCAGGATGAAACAAAAAAATCACTTTAATAGACCTAAAAATGAAAAAGTTTTTAGCTGACATTGATATCACTCCACTGTGGGTCCAGGGATGTGGGTCACAAACTGGGAGCAATTCATCGTGTGACTTACATGTATAATTTATTGCACATATCAGCCACTGGGCAGAGGATTATGGGTATTTCAAATATTTACGGCATTTACCTGACTATTTTGTTTAGAAGGTATGAAATATATAGATGTACATTAAATCATGTATAATACCTTAATTGTCAAATTTCCTTATTTGTCATCTTCACATATAAAATCATGTTCATAGATAAATTCCATGTTTAGGAACAAAACAAAGAGTCATAGATGAAAACGAAAAAAACATGGTCATATATACAACGATATACTAAATAGATATACATTAATCTGATCTAGGCCCCCTATACATGTATATATATGCTATTTTGCAAAAACAAATGTTGACATGAAAACAGGGAGAATAGACAAGTCCACCTGAAATCTGCAGCAGTAAGGATAATTAATCTTGAAACCGTGAATACGACTCATGTTTCTTTTCTCCTTTAGTTTACACTATTCATTTTGTTTGTCTTGTAATTTATTATCTATCAGACATCATGCTGTTTGTGAGAACTTGTGTATTTTTACTGCATTGTTGAGAGTATGAAGCATGACAAGTCTACCAGTCGGCGCAGACTGCTCCAGGCGGTATGTAACTTGTAACAAGTCTTGATTCCTTGTGCATCAGTAATAACATGATGTTATACAATATCATGACCTCCAGTCAGCAATTAACGGTCGCCATAGCTAAAGTATTCAATAGATGACTAACGTTCCAGCTGTCAAATGTAATAACGGCAAATACCATTGGTATGTTAAATTATTTAGACGTGCTAAAAGTGAGTTTCGCTTTGATGGTCTGTAACAGTTATTATAGTTAGAACCAATTTTGCGATCAGCCTACACTGTAGCATTCTTATTGTCAAAGTACCTCTTGAGAAGACCCGCTGCCATGCAGTCATGTTGTATCATACACATAGATCTAACAGTTACTGAAGTTGAACAACTTCATGTTACGCTCGTAGATATTATATGTATACATCTATGCCATAGGGTACATGTATTTTGGCTCATCAGTCAAGTAATACAGGCCTCTGTGGGGTACGTTGAAATAAATGATTATGAACATCATTTTGTTTGATTGATCAATAGCGTAAACCAGCCCAAAAATGTTCATAGTATCTTCGAGACAGTCCCTTAGACAGAACTGGGCTGAGCTATATAATCGGATTCGGGCCAGAGCAACGTGAGCATAGACGGGCACGATTCAAAGCTGGTCAAAAATTAGACAACTGTAGTCCTAAATTCATATTTTGATGAACATTAATTATGTTCATTTGTTTAGCGATATCATTGTAGTACTGCAAATCAAATATAATGTTTGTCCTATTTGGCCCGACATACAGTTTCACACCCAAATATGCAATTATACTCTCAGCCATTCCCATTGGGTGGGAGCTTGCCCATGACTCTTGACGAGTCAACTCGGTAAAAATCTTTCCTCGCAGGGGCTTTGCTCGGCAAAAATCTTCAATCATAGGGGCATCTGAAAGCCTATTGGACAAAAAATTTTGCCGAGAAAAGCCCCTGTGAGGAAAGATTTTTACCGAGTTGACTCGTCAAGAATCATGGGCAAACTCCCACCCAGTGATTCCGGGACATCAAACTGTGACCACTTTCAGTTTTTGAACAGCATAACGCCATCACATGTTACTTTTCGGACCGTTCCACACCACTGGTTAGACCAGTGATTTTTCATTGCAATAATGAGATGTTCCATTGGCATGTACCACTGTTTTGACTGTCTGCTTTTGCGCTCATTGTTACAATGGTAAAATGCTATTTAGAATCGTATTTATTGAAATAGTTGTCTTCTGTGTGAAGAGCAAACTTTGAATTCACATCAGCAACTTTGGTCATAGCTTTATTCAAACGTTGCCTGAATTTCATATAATACAAGTCAGTAAGTTCGAGATATCATGATATGTTCGCGCCAATAAATTATGCGCCGACTTTAGTGAGTTACACTTTGATGCTTGTTAACAGTTATGATAGTTGGAACCAATTTTGCAGTCACCCTAAATTGTAGCATTCCTATTGTCAAAGTACTTCTTGAGAATGTCAGGATATATGGGAAATGTGCACAACTCGATGACAATTGAAATCGATCATGAACACAGAGTAGAAGATTGCCGACCATTTTTTTTTTCACCGGGTCCCAAATGGCGCTTTCCCATGTTAAATTTTCCTATGCTTTATAATGGGACATATTATTCCTAATATCTCACCTAATATTGAGATCAGAGAGTATAGGAGTTAATTGTGGACATATAGGAAATGATATATGCTGACAATTCCCATGACATTGAACTTGACCTTTGATCTTATATTCAACGTCACAGCACAAAATGGCTAATATCTCACTTATTATCGACTTTACAGCTATATATCAGGAATCAACTGTTAAGTGGAAGTGGTATATTTTGTCGAAAAACAGTCAATTTTGGACTTTGGCGGCCATTTTCTCAAAAACTATCTGATCAGATTTGAGATTTTTGTTTTGAAAGATTCCCCTCATATACCATATGTCATTGAATCGCCGTTTGCGTGTGGCGGCCATTTTGTTTTTTTCACCGGGTCCCGAATGGCATTTTCCCATGTTAACTTTTCCTATGCTTTATAATGGGACATATTATTCCTAATATCTCACTTAATATTGAGATCAGAGAGTAGGAGTTATTTGTGGACATATATGGAATGATATATGCCCAATATTCCCATGACATTGAACTTGACCTTTGATCTTATATTCAACGTCACAGCACAAAATGGCTAATATCTCACTTATTATCGACTTTACAGCTACATATCAGGAATCAACTGTGGACATATAGGAAATGATATAGGCTGATTATTGTCATGATCTTGAATTTGACCTTTGACCTCAGTTTCGGGGTCAGAGCACAAAATGGCTAAAATCTCGTTTATTATCGACTTTGAAGCTTAGGAATCAAGCGCAAAGATATTGCGAAATGATATATGCTGAATATTCTCATGACCTTGAACTTGACCTTTGTCTTCATTTTCAAAGTCAGAGCACAAAATGGCTAATATCTCACTTATTATCTACTTTAAAGCTTAGGAACAATTGCGAACATATAGGAAATTGTGTATGCCGGATATTTTGATGACCTTGAATTTGAACCCTGACATCCTTTGTCAAGGTCAGAGCACAAAATGGCTAATATCTTACTTATTATCTACTTTACAGCTTATGAATCAATTGTGAATATATAGGAAAAGATTTATGACGAATATGTTGATGACCTTGAATTTGACCTAAGACCTAATTTTCAAGGTCAAAGCACAAAATGGGTAATATCTCACCTATTATCGACTTTACCGATTGGGAATCAATTTTGCACATATAGGAAATGATGTATGCTGAACATTCTCATGACCTTGAGTTTGACGTTTGACATTGTTTTCAAGGTCAGAGCCCAGAATGGCTAATATCTCGCTTATCGACTCTACAGCTTAGGAATCAATTGTGAAGATATAGGAAATATTATGCTGAATATTGTCATGACCTTTGACTTTATTTTCAAGGTCAGAGCACAAAATGACTGAGATTTTGCTTATTATCGATTCTACAGTTTGAAAATAGATTGTGTACATATAGGAAATGGTATAAGATGAATATTCTCATGACGCTGAACTTTATCTTTGACTTATTTTCAAGGTCAGAACACAAAATGGCTGATATCTCGTTCGTTATCAACTTTAGGGCTTAGGAATCAATTGTAACATATGAAATGATATATGGTGAAGTTTTTTATGACCTTGAATTTGACCTCTGACCTAATTTTTCGTTCACAATAGGAGATGTATGGAGTCTTGATGAAACAAGTTATGGTTAAAACTAAACATTTTCCGGTAACCTTTCTTAGCCTTTAGCTAATTTTTAATCTAGTTTTTTTTTGAAAGTTTGGTGGTCGGGTGTTTAATATTGGAAGGTAGACTGCTCCAGATGGTGGGTTCTTGAACAGCGAAGGAACGATCGGCACACACTTTCCTCTTGGTTCTAGGAACATGAACTTGAGGGGCATCACCTGAGGTGGAAATTGCGTGTGGTGCGAACAGTTTGACGCGCTGATAACAAGTCCTTACATGAAGAACCGGAACAGAAACACTAAGCATGCAACTTTGAAATTGCACCTGTATCTAATGGGGAACCAGTGGAGTGACCGAAGACAACCAGCTGCAATGTCATAGCGAGTTCGCTTGAGGATGACTTTAGAGGCCTGGTTTTACATCCACTGAATGGAGAGGCCAGGGCATTTATTGGTAATCCATAAAACAGAGAGTTGACACAGTCCAGTGGCGAGATGACCAATGTGTGAACCAGCTGCCTACAGACATCTGGAGTAAGATAGGCTCTTACTTGACGAATATAGTACATGTTGACATGTACACTGTTTAGAGCACTGGGCCACATATGCTTCTCTGAGGAAGAGAGAAATCCAACCGCACTGAATCTGAATTATGTTTACTCGGCGCCAATTCAAGCGACCAATAAACATATTTGGCAAATTTCACCAGGGTTCTCAAATCCAGGACGTCGCTATCAAGCGGACTAATAGTGCTATATAAATATGTAAATATGGTTGAAATGCATCGTTAACCTATCATGTGCGTTAGCACTGGCAGCACCACAACCTCTAACAGTTAGATTTGACTGCGAAGTAGAAACACAAACTACAAGAGATCATCCAGGAAAACTCTTCATTATCTAACAATCTGTCTATCTTTATTTCGCTTCTTTCGTAGGTAGAGACATGATTTTGGTGTATGTACGGTAAGCTAAGAAGGCTCTGGCATCTGGGGCCTTTGAACCCTGACCGTAATGGGCCCACTTTGGGTTCTTCAGACCTCCTCCCCAACTCTTGGATTCGTCTCTGATATGGTGATACCAGTACGATGAATTAATAGGTCACTTACTGTACGTTAGAAGACGTGGGTGAAGTAGCTAACTAGAAAATATTACACTTGTGATGTTCCTGTGCACATTGTTCACCAACAGGTGTTCAAGTATTAGAGCTGCAGTGACGTTATGATTGTCTCATCATAATGTCAGCACAATGCTGTCGTGTCATCCGGGCGCCTTATGATGTATCTTGTTCGACAAATCGGCAGAAACCCACTGCATCAGAAGGGTGACATGATTAACCCACTTACCCAGGAGCGGATCCAATGGAGGGGAGGGGCTAGAGGGCCTGGGTTCTCCTAACACCTTTCAAACAATCGCAAAATCGCAAAAATGTGGTACGTCAAAAAATATGTCATACACATTCACATGCAATTTTATTTATGATATTTTGTAATGATGTCTTCCATGGCGGATGGAAGCTACCAAAGAACATGAAAATGTTTTTGCGCTCACGCGCGCGCGCGCGTGTGTGTATGTGTGGAGGGGGGGGGGGGGGAGAAGCACACATGATTAGCTTCAACACTTTTAAAGAAAATTTTGAGAGCAGAGGCATCAATGTGAGTGGAAATTATACCCAGCAGATACCAGAGTGGTTACATCAGAAAATTGAGTGGGCCCCGAACCCCCGGTCAAAACGAGCAAAAGAGTTTGAGAACAGGCATCAATGGGTATTTAAGTAGAATTTATACATGTACACCAGGCTGTGCCTTATAAAGCTACCTCGGACCATGGCAAAATTAGCCCAAGTGCTATGAAAGGTTACCAGACAATATATATTTTAGATTAGCCTTTTGTACCGCGACCTTGAAAAATAAGGTCATTGGTCAATTCAAGGTCATGGCAGTATTCAGCAAATATCATTTTCTATATGTTCACAATTGATTCCTAAGCTGAAAAGTCGATAATAAGCGAGATATTAGTCATTTTTTCCTGTGACCTTGAAATTTTGGTCAAATGTCAAATTGAAGATCACGTCACTATTCAGAATATATCGTTTCCTATATGTTCACAATTGATTCCAGTAAAGTCGACAATAAGCGAGATATTAGCCATTTTGTGCTCTGATCTCGAAAATGAGGTCAAAGGTCAAATTCAAGGTCACGACAGTAATCAGCATATATCATTTTCCCTATATCCACAATTGAACCCTAAGCTGTAAGGTCGATAATAAGCGAGATATTAGCCATTTTGTCCTGTGACCTTGAAAATTAGGTCTAAGGTCAAATTCAAGGTCGCGAGAATATTCACCATATATCATTTCCTATATGTCCATAATTGATTGCTAATCTCTAATCTCAATATTAAGTGAGATATTTGGAAAAATGTGCCACATCATAAAACATAGAAGAAGTTAACATGGGAAAGTCCCATTTGTTCCGAGTTTGGGCCCAAAATGGCCCACTTCGAGCGATTCAAGGGCAACGAAACTTATACACCTCACAGGGGTACATATGAGGAGTGTTATGCATCAATAAGAAGAAAAGTTACTGAACAGATTTTGAGAAAACGACCATCAAAGTGCAAAATTGGCCGTTTTTCGTCAAAAATGGCCGCCATTTGAAAAAAAATGCGAAAATAAAAAAACTGAAAAATACTTCCCTTTTGAAATATTTTTATGCATTTTTGTGCAAAATTTCAGGAAAATTCGATTGTAAACTTTAAAGATAAAAATGTAGACGGACGACGGACGACGACCACGACGGGCGACGACGGACGACGGACGCAACGCCACGGCAATAGGTTATCGGACCAAAGGTCCGGTAAGCTAAAAAAAAAAAACTAGACCGCGCATGTATGCAAACGTCATGGCCGCCATGACAAATCACTGCTGACTTCCAGTCTTTCCACGAGAGAGGATTACCTATAATAATAAGCAAGATATAAGCCATTTTGTGCTGTAACCTTGAAAATTAGGTCAAAGGTCAAATTCAAGGTCATGACAATATTCAGAATATATAATTTCCTATATGTTCACAATTGATCCCTAAGCTGTAAAGTCGATAATAAACGATATATTAGCCATTTTGTCCTGTGACCTTAAAAATGAGGTCAAAAGTCAAATTCAAGGTCACGAGAATATTCAGCATATATCATATCCTATATATCCACAATTGATTCATAGTCTCTACTCTCGATATTAACTAAAATATTAAGCATAATGTGTCCCATTGTAAAGCATAAGAGAATTTAACATGAACAGTCCCATTCGGGCCAAGTTTGGGTCAAAATGGCCCACTTTGAGCGATCCAAGGGTAACGAAACTCATACACGTCACAGGGGCATATAGGGTGAGTGTTATGCATCAGTAAGAAAAAAAGTTACTGAACAGATTATGAGAAAACGACCGTCAAAGTGCAAAATTGGCCATTTTTCGTCAAAAATGGCCGCCATTTTGAAAAAAAATTGCGAAAATAAAAAAAAAGTTTTAAAATACCTCTCTCTCAATATACATTTCAGTATTTTTGTTCAACATTTCAGAAAGATTCTACTGTCAACTTTAAAGATAAGAATTCAGACAAACGACGACGACCGACGACGGACAACGGACGCAACGCCATGCCAGTAGGTTATCGGACCAAAGGTACGGTAACCTCAAAAGGCTCTGGCTTCTGGGGACCTTCAGAGGAACCCAGATCCACGGCTTCAAATGGCTCGCTTGGCTCATTTTGGCCCCTCATTTCCATAAACTCTGGATCCGCCCCAGGGCGAGCCTATAGTTCGAAGTTGGTGTCCAAGGAAATATATCAAGAGATCAGTTTCACCAGTTTCCAACTGCTTTTTACCAGTTTCCAGTGACTGTTTGCACAAATAATGATCGAAAGGTTTCATAGAAATCGGTAGACCATACGTAATACAGCATTGTTAACAAATTCGTGATATACGCTGAATATTCTCGTGACTTTGAGTTTGTGATATACGCTGAATATTCTCGTGATTTGAGTTTGACCTTTGACCTAATTTTCAAGGTCACAGGACAAAATGACTGATATTTCGCTTCTTATCTACTTTATAGCTCGGGAATCAATTGTGGACATATAGTTAATGATATACGCCGAATATTCTGATGACTTTGAATTTGACCTTTGACCTCATCTTCAAGGTCACAGGACACAATGACAAATATATCGTTCATTATTGACTTTACAGCTTAGGAATCAATTGTGCAATACACGTATCATATTTTAGATATTAGCCATTTTGTCTCATGACATTGGGAATGACATCACTGGTTGAATTCAAGGTCACGAGAATATTCAGCATACAATTTCATATATGTCCACAATGGATTGTTAAGCTGTAATTAAATAATAAGATGGATACTAGCAATTTGTCCACTGACCTTGAAAATGAAGTCGAATGTCAAATTAAAGGTCATTAGAATATTAAATGGCTAATATCTCGCTTATTATTGATTTTACAGCTTCAATTGTGCACCTATAGGAAATGATATATGCTGAATATTCTCATGACAAAATTGAACTTGACTTTTGACTTTATTCTCAAGGTAAAAGCACACAATGGCTAATATCTTGCTTATTATCGGCTTTACTGCTTGGAATAAATTGTGGACATATAGCAAATGATGTATTTGAACTTTGACTTCATTTTCAAGGTCGAAGCACAAAATGGGTAATATCTCGCTTATTATCGACTTTACAGCCCAGGAACCAATATTGTGCATATATAGGATTTGATGAATGCTGACTATTCTCATGAACTTGAACTAGCTAGCCCTCTGGGCTTGGACTTTATTTTCAAGGTCAGAGCACAATGGCTATTGTCTCATTTAGTATCAACTTTACAGCTTACGAATCAATTGTGGACATACAGGAAATGATATATATGTCGAATATTCTGATGACCTTTAAGTTGACCTTCGACTTCATTTTCAGGGTCATAGGACTAAATTGGTAATATCTCTCTGTTTATTGAATTCACAGCTTAGCATTCAACTGTGATCATGATATGCTGATTATGATATATGCTGAATATTCTCGTACCTTAAATTTGACAAATGACCTTATTTTCGAGGTCAACAGATAAAATTGCTAACATGTAAAATATAAAATATAACATGTTGTCTGGCAACCTACTTTAGCCTTTCTAAAGCTAATTTTTGAATAACTATTACACGGGTAGGCCTACCGCAGTCTAGCTGTAAACAGCGAACGATATTTAGGCCTACACAATTTACCTTAATTTCAATTAAAATCGAGGAATATTAATTCAAACAATGTTTCCACATGCTTATTCAATGTTCAAATACATTTATATGGAGATTTGTTTTATTCAAATTTATCATATCTACCGTGTTTCGACCCCTGCTTGTCATTAGCTTAAAATCGTCAAAGTGAAGCGCTTTTTTTAAAATGGCCATGCCCAGTTGGCCCTGGACCTTCTCTGGATTGTCCAAATTTGATGACTTCCAATATTAGTCAACGCGAAACACGGACACGTTATGATGGCGAACAGGGATAGTCCTCGCATTTTTGAGTATCGACATTCTTGGCATCCATTTCGTTATCAGGAGAAGACTTTGTTTTTGTGATTTTTAATGCCAGACTATAGAGATAGGCCCTAATATTTAAGCATAATAATAATAATAATAATATATCCACCGACGGTGGCTGATACGTGACGTTGTAAAAAACGTATTTATTTTTTTAAGAAATCCGGACTTGTTCATGATTGACATAATTTGTGCAGAACTAACATTATTCATGCGAAAAAATGTATTTACGCAGTAAAAGCGTTACTTACTCAGATATACATGCAACATTATTTACACGGAAATAAAATTATTTACGCAGAAATAACATTATTGTGCATACCCAATATTGGAAGTTACATGTAACTGAACTTATTTCGCATACAGTAACCCATACCCAAGCGGGTTTCTGGCGTTAGCAACCGTGGTTGCTATGTGCCAACCAGTCACTGCATGGTTACCTTGGCAACAACAGAGAAAGTGAAAACACTGATTATTCATATTGGAAACAATATGGAATAAGTTCCGACGAATAACCATAACTGTACATTACATGAGCTGACCAAAGTGGTATTCATTGTTTGTCAATATCACTATCCGTTCAAAACTTACAGCCATTTGAAGCTGCCATTTCGGCCCTACAGTACAATAGCCGTTTGAAAAGTTTTAGCAACTTTTTATAATACAATAGATGTTAATAAGAATTCATGATATGGATATTTTAAGCTATGAAATAATGATTATTATTATATACCTGCGATGTTATTCGTTCTCATAACACTCACAAGGCACAACCGGTATCATGATTCTAGGGGCCGGGGGCAGTCTCGTGATTCTGGGGGCAGGTTCCGTGAATTTTGGGGGCAGTCTCGTGATTCTGCGGGCAGGTCCCGTGATTCTGGGGGCACGATATCAAATTTTGAAAGAGATATATGGAAACAAAAATTTAGCTCCAAAAGTCAGCATTGGCCTAACTCGACACGAGCTACGCACATGCAGTCACGGGCGTGCAGCGGTTTCGCATAATCTAAGTTACACATTTTATCAGTTCCGAATTACACAGGAGCGTGGGCCTCGTCCGGAGCACGTGTCCTAAATTTACACTCTAAACAATCATGCAGGTATACATGTACAGGTTTTTGACGCGATGTATGTAACTCTGACTTGCAATTACTAATCGATAAACCAGTAGCAGTGTCAAAAAGAGTATAAAAACTGGGAAATCAATTATCAGCAAAAAGTATCACTTATTCAAGAATAGTATTATAATTTAATTGCACTACGTACGCTAGCGATATAAATATTAAAAAATTATGCATGGTTAAAATCTGTGAAGATATATAAGGTGTAAAAATCTACACGAATAGTCCTTGATATTTCTTGTAAGGTTCAAGAAAACAACTTTCATAACCTAATTATGTTACGCATCACACGTGTACATGTACGTTTCAGATCACATATATGTTTTGATTGAGGTTATACATGGTTTTAAATGAACTTATATGCAAATTCCAAGCAATATTGACGAAATAGTGACAGAATGGTAAGTCAATAGACGCGAAGCGTGTAAATAAGAATACACAATGAAATTTGTTGCACAATGAAATCTACTTTTTCCATCGCAGTTCCACTCTCCAGTTGCTCATTGTAAGGCTTCCCATTGCGTACTTTTGGTTTTCCATCTTACAGAAAAAAAATATGCGGTAATAATTAATATCTTATAATCGCAATACCATCGTTTAAAATAGCACTATAAAACAATTATGACCGAGAACCATACGTTTCTTGGCTGCTCTTCCTGTCTCATTCGGAATTGATAACATGTTACATGTGTAACTACGCGAGAAGCTGCTGCACCCCCGTGATACTACCGACGTCCCGTCAGCATTGAATCTTGATGGCACTGACTTCATTACACGTTTTAAAATATAAATGAAGGCACATGTTCTAACATGTTGTGTGTGAAGTCTAGCAATTAGACAGCGGGTCTACATCAATATGCAATGATATAACAGTAACCTTGAGAGCACAAAGGCAAGGTCGCTAACCTGGAGGTATCAGCACTTCACGGGATGAGAGCCCCATTCAAAAACCGTTTTTGTCCACTTAAGAGTGATTTCATACCTGAGCGGTAGGTTCGAAATCCGAAATGACAATGATGATGTCGCCAGCCACGTAAATGTCACCGATGTAAACGTGTTCGTTTGGAGCCTGTCAAGCTTTTGTGTCGAGCATCGTTTTGTAACAGTAATTACTATAAGATGAGTACATGTATAGGCTATCTTTCGGGATCGTTCCGAATGCAACCAAAATTCCGAAGGTGGTGAATCAATTGCAAACTGGACAGTAAAGAATCTTTAGAAAATAACAGTTTACAAATTCATAGTTTCCGGAATAAAAAACAGGATATGTGTTACTAATACACGTAGCTGAAAACATGACGTGTATTAAAATGTGCTGGGCATGCACACTGAGATACTATGTACATCTGGGGGGGAAACCCAATAGCATTACTGTTCGAGTAGACAAGCTATTCATGCTAACCGCGTGAATAGTTTGTGCTGCAGAGGGAAAATAAGCCACAATTTGCATAATCCAGTTACATGAGTGCGGCATTTGATTTCATGCAGTATAGAACTATATTTAGTATTACCTGTGTTGCGGAAGATGTGAATATCCCATGTTTTGACGATGTTGTCATGTCAGTGTGGACAACACGTGGCTATATCCCCCTCGTTTGATCAAAGTAAGATTTTAAAGTTTTTGACGCTTCCATAGACTGGGACCCACGTGAGACACCGCCACTATTGGAGATCCACGTCTGACGCATTCATCCATTGGAGATCCACGTAATCCGACGCTGTCATCCAATGAAGATCCATGTCATACGCTGTCATCCATTGGAGATCCACGTCTGACGCTTTCATCCATTGGAGATCCACGTCCGACGCTGTCATCCATTGGAGATCCATGTCCGACGCTTTCATCTTTTGGAGATCCACGTCCGACGCATTCATCCAATGAAGATCCACGTAAGACGCTTCCATCCATTGGAGATCCACGTCCGACGCATTCATTCATTGCAGATCCACGTCAGACGCTTCCATCCATTGCAGATCCATGTCCGACGCATTCGTCCATTGGAGATCCACGTTAGACGCTTCCATCCATTGGAGATCCACGTGTGACGCATTCATCCATTGGAGATCCACGTCAGACGCTGTCATCCAATGGAGATCCGAGTCCGACGCTTTCATCCATTGTAGATCCGAGACGCTGCCATCCATTGAAGGCTCATATGCATTCCTCCAGGGGCATTCATAACCACGATTGATCCTGCTTGCAAATTATAGCATAATGATCCAGACAAAATTCAAAATTACATCACTTTCGATATTACGATGCAAGTGTGTAATGTGTCACAAAACAGTTTTATATTCACTTTTTGTTCCCACCCACACTGGAACATGATTTGACAACATGGCAAAGTATTTTCTGCTCGATTAAAGTTTGATGCCTCTCCAATTCACGACCAATTATGGCTGGCTAACGTTAGAATGTTACTTATAAACACACCCTAAGAAAAATAACATCATATTGACATGCTCTATGATAAGAGTGACATGAAAAAATGTGTTCCTGTCTGAAGTAGCAGCATGTGCAGTAGTACATAAAACTAACGTCATATGTTCTTGTTTTATCTCGTGGTAGGTGACTCCCCGAACGGGTTCTACTCGTCCTGTGGCCGCCCGGGGTCAGGAGCGTGGTCTTGCGCCAGCCGGCCTTGTTCAGTGCCGGAGCGGGCCCTGGACCGACTGACATGCCGCCCCAGACCTCGGCCCCTCGCTCGTTCTCACGGCCGATCGACATGCGTCGGTGCCCCGTCGTTTTTCTGTTCGTCAATCAAACTGGTTCGAAACGGCATTTTCGGGTGAAGTCCCTACCAATTAAAACATCGATCACCTTGTATCTAGTTTACGGTGCATGTGAAATGATCACTGTAACTTTACTATTTTTACATGTATGTAACCGCGTCAACCACAAGTTTTGAATGTATTTTGAATGAAAACTTTAAAACCACTGAATTTTACGGTCAGTAATCAAAATGCGCATTATTTTACTGCGATATCGAATGTGGGTCAGGAATAGCGTGTGTTTGTTTATTTTGAAGGTACGAAGCATGACGGCTAAAGGCCTTGGTTATCCTGCTCTCGTGGGGCGTGCTTCAATGACCCGAGGCCCAGAAACGCAACATTTCACGCACTGTGAATTTTTGGTCAACATTGCTGGGATTTTGTAATTTGAAAATAAGATTTCTGAAAATTCCACATTCCTGATATGCACCTCAAATGGCATGCATGCGCATACATGTGTATACGGTATAAGAATATCAATTACTAAATCGGCATTAACGATGCTATTTTTTCCCTTCCATGTCCGAAAATGGGAATACCTTTCAACTGCCTTAAAAAAATCTTCTTTTCGAGAACACATCTTCGGCACGCTATTGACATCGCAGGATTGGTGTCTACTGAAGAATGCATCGTGCAATTTATTTCCTGCATGTATGTCGAAAGTCATTTGAAGCCAATTATGCAAATTCTATATTTACACGTAATCATAGGCCAGACATGAGCTTGAGTTGGGTGTTCCAGGCTGGGTGTTCCAGGTAGTTTCTCTTGACCAGTGCCCCTGCAGCGGAAGCGTGAGTCGAGGATGCCACCACGAAATGGCTCCTGGTCTCTGGCCAGACCGATCGTGAGATCATGTGTGCTTGAAATCAGGAATCTTGTCGCTTACACCTTCTTATGGTCAAGGCATGACGTGCAACTCCTGGTGGAATCCCAGTGAGAAGTCGCGCCGCAACCTTTAGTGGTGTTACAATTACTACCTCTGTGGAATTGCTGAGGAAATTGTCAGAGGAGTAATCGATCTGCCAATTACTCCAGAGGCAAGTTCTATCTCCAAGCATTTTCTCTGTATAGGCCATATACCTTTCCGATCCCCGTGACCTTGAGATTTAGCCGTCAAGGTCATTTGAGGTCAACGTCAAAGTCACCAAAAGATTTAGTCTTCAAGGTCATCTGAGGTCAACGTCGAAGTCACCAAAATATGCGCCATATAAAAATTCCTATATGCTTATTATACAAAACTAAACCCTATGTACAAGCATTTTCACCCTCATATTTGTGCATATCGATCGGGCCTTTTTGGGCATTTTGGGCCCACGCATCGGGCCTTTTGGGCAATTCAAGACACTCAGTCTTCATAAACAATGTCAAGGACTCCTACTGGCATGTTTTGAAACACAAATCGCGGAACTGATCAGACAGTTTTCGAGAAAATAGCCGAATTTTGGGACTTTTGAGCCTATATTCCGGGCCTTTTGAGCGAGTCGAGGCATTCCACCTTCATAGATAATGTCAATGGACCCCAATAATTTGCAAGTTTTGAAACAAAAATTCCAAAACTGATCCGACAGTTTCCGAGGAAATAGCCAAAAACTGAATGTTGGGCCATTTTAGGCCTAGATTTTGGGCCTATCAATCGATTCAAGGCACTCCATCTTCATACACAATGTCAAAGAACCAATTTGCATATTTTGAAACCAAACTCTCAAAATAATCAAATAGTTTTCGAGAAAATGACCAAAAATTTAATTTTTGGACCTTTTGAGTCTAGATTTCCGGCCTTTCGAGCGATTCCAGGCACTCCATCTTTAAACATAATGTCAAGGGCCCCAAATACCATCTTCTGAAATAAAAATCTCAAAAGTGATCAGAAAGTTTTTGAGAAAAGACATACAAATTGCAAATTTGGGCATTATTTCACCCCAAAAATGGCGGTTTGGACCTTTCAAGGTCATCGTGGCTTGCATCCCTCAAGGTCACCACACATTGCCACCTTTGATCCAATAACCCATTGCCGTGGCGTTTTGTACGTCGTTTATAGTTTACAGTCAATCATTATGAAAATTTGCACAAATATGCCTAAAAATTTTCAACAGGGAGGTATTTTCTATTTTTTCCCCGCATTTTATTGACTTCAATAAAAATAGTTAAGACAAGAAACATTTATTATTGAGCTCAACAAGGTAAAGGTTTTGTCCAGTAGAGCTTTCTGGGTGTAACCGATTAAGTTAACATTATTTTTTACTAGTTAAGTCTTTTATTGATCACAATATAAATAGTTAAGACAAGAAATATTCATTATTGGGCTCAACAAGGTAAAGGTTCTGTCCCAGTAGATATTTTATGACCACAATAAAAAGAATCAAGGTAATTGGAATTTCACATTCGAACCTAATTTGGAACATATTTGGGGTCAAAATACAGCTTTTTGTGAAAACTGTTACATTGATTTAGTTCAAATTTTGTCATCTTGAAATGCCTTTTGGTCAACTTTTACTTTGAATTTCAACATGAAACCACGTTTGGCACACATTATGAGTCAAAATATAACTTATGCTGAAAAGTCCGATCTGGCTCCAATTTCGTCATCGTGAAATGCAGTTTTGGTCAACTTTTACTTTGAATTTCATCTTGAAACCATGTTAATCTGGGAAAGTCGCGTTCCCAGGCGCAGTACAGAAAGTCAGTATTCCAGTAAGCAGCTCCTGCCTCCAGTGAGGTATGAACATCATATTGGTCACTGAGTCCATTAAATGTAACAAGAAAATCAATTGTTGCCATAAAACAAACAAATTCAATACGTTACAGTATATTGTACAGTGTGATTTCCCTGTTAAAGAAACATTGCAACTATATATCTAGACATAAATCCCCATATACTTCTGCTGCACGCCACCTAAGAAGAATGTTGTTTAAAAATCCCTTGAAATGAATGATCTAAAAATCAAGTTGACAGTGTCTAAATCTGGAACATCATCTTGAATTCAGATAACTTGCATAAAAAACGCATTGTCTGAGAAGTTTAAAATTGAAATCGGGAGCGTCACAGAATGCTCCTGCGCATTTAACGAATGAGGCTTCAGCTGCTTTTGGAGCCGAGTCCACACTCTATTTTCTGCTTAATTTGGGTTAAATGGTGCAATCCTTTGAGAGCAGCATTTTTGTGTGAAAAAGGCTACACCCCAACGTCTTCTTATGCTTCTAGTACACAGTATGCTTCTAAACGAGAATCGATCCCTGAGCTTTCAGTTTTTGGCTGACATATTGTAGAAAAACGGTGTAACAGAATTTTAAAAATATTTAAAAAATATGAGTACTATGTGTATTGTGTATATCGATACGAACACCAGAAACTACGGACATGGCCCTACATCTCAATGAGGGGGTAGTGGGTCGAACCAGAAGGGGAAGGAGGGGGTGCGTTGGCCTAAACGCACAATATCAGAGTTCTTACTGTCATGAATCCGATTTAATATGCGAAAGAATCGATATTTGAGCGTTTATTTCAGTAGAGGTCGAAACTGTGATTTTGTGAAAATATTGCCAACATCATGCCCACTATAACACACATATATCCTTATTTGGAGGTTGGTCCCAGCTAACAAAAAAACATTATGATAACGTTTTAAAAACATTATACGAATGTTCCCATAACATTTTGAAAAAACATTTTGATAACGTTATTTTGTAGACACCTGATAATGTTATTAAAACGTTTTGAGAAAACGTTATCGAAATGTTTCGGAAACATTATAGTATCATTCTAAAAACGTTATGAAAATGTTATCCGAACAACTTCATTACTTTCCTCCCCATGCATGTACTAGACAGGCATAGAAATTTCAAACCATAAGAATCAAATAAATAAAAAAAACATCTTGGGGTGTCTAAAAACTTTTATTTGTTTTCTACACAGGCCTAGGCTAGTAGTAGTAATTTTGTTTATTGACATTCATGAAAGTATACTGTACAATGTGAGATGAGATACATGCCATCAACAATGTCCAATTCATAATTAATAAGGTTCATAATCATGGTTCATATTTCACAATTACAGTCAAACATGTACATACATTATGGCGCCCCGTTTGTGCCACCAAAAAGGGAAGTTATTTTTTTATTTATCTCATAATTATGAAATAAAAAGTCATACGTAGGAGATACTAACACATACGTATGAGATAACAAGTCATACGTAGGAGATACTAACACATACAAATGAAATACTAAGTCCTACGTAGGAGATACTATGACATACGTAGGAGATACTAACTCATACGTAGGAGATACTAACTCATACGTATGAGATACTATCTCATACGTATGACTTATTATCTCATACGTATGACTTAGTATCTCATACATATGACTTAGTATCTCAAACGTATGAGATAGTATCTCATACATATGACTTATTATCCCATATGTATGACTTAGTATCTCATACATATGACTTAGTATCTCAAACGTATGACTTAGTAACTCATACGTATGAGATACTATAAATAAATTATCTTTTTTGTGGCACGAACGGGGCGCCATACATACATATATTGTATTCTACAATGTCTACATCCACATCCTGGACACAGCTGGTCTCCTTTACTCAGACAGACCTGCAAAACAACGATACATGGTTACAATAATACATTGCAAATTGGAAGGGACTGTGAATTTGATAAATCAAATTGTTTTGGACACCACATATTATTGTATTGTGTATACCACTAAATATATAAATTGCTATGCTATGTACCAAACATACCAGACTCTGAGTCTGAATCCTGAGGTCTTCTCGCCCTCTGCTGGTTCGGTTGAGGTCTTTCCTGGTAAAAAGAACATAATGGATAGTGCAAATGAAGTCCAAAATGGCCAGTGAAAACGTTACACACTGAGCACAAGAAACATTCTTTTGCAAGATAATTAACCTATCACCGAACCAATTTGTCCGAGTCTTTTTACGTCATTTTCGATGCATTCTGCAAACCGTTATTATTTGTGACATATTTTCCCGACATAATAATGTGAAACTCGGAAAACTTTTAGGCACTTTGGCGATAGGTCAATAAAATTGAGGCCATGTTTTTTTCTTTGTTTCCCATCAGCAGGTGGGTGAATATAACTAATATTTCGAGAAAACAACACACAAGTTATGGTCATTTAACCCCCCTCCCCCACCCCCCAAAAAGCGATGTATCTTGTCCCCAAAAACACCAAACATTGAGAAAGAAAATCCATTGTTTCCATTTTGCTGTTTCCCCCCTGTTTTTTATTAATTACTAATGTATTGAATAGCTTAGCAAATGGTCAATTACCATCCATTTTACATTTTTGGCATGAGTTACTTTGTGAATGAAAATGTTATTGTGATCGATAAACATCTACATCAATTGATCTGAAAGTTACATACATGTAAATTGCTGGTACTGAATCTGTCCTTACCCGATACTTCTCACCACCCTTCTGGTGCGGGGCTGCCCTGCACACATTGCCTACCAAGCCATGGGTGGTCTTGGTATCGGTTTTGTGTAGTTTCATACATGATTCTGGAATGAAGCATACATGTACATATATTTGTAGTCGACATCATTCATTTCAAAATGATTTTGAAGAAAGAAGATTTAATACTAGTAGTCAACACAATTCCTTTGAAGCAATATGTGATGGCAACATGGTAAAGTTATTGTTCTTTTCTTCGAAAATTGTTTTCCTGTAAGACAGTGTCTGTTTTATGGAAATGCATATACATGTACATGAAAAATGAAATTGCTTTAGCTGTACAACATTTGCATGTTTAACGGAAATTTAGCGCTGTCCAGATACCAAGTGAGGAATTTTGTCAAAATTACATGAACCTACTTGACAGAACTTTAAGGATTGGCAATCCCTGGAGGGCATCCTTTCCTTTCTGTCCCCTGAGGCTGTAACTGCCCCACACCTTGTTGTTGGCGATCTTCCTCATCATGAGGCGGATGGTGTCGCCTGGGGTGACTCCGCCCACGGAACACAGATTACGGATCTGTTTCAACATGCATATATATTTTGAAATGCATACGTACCATCACCGGGTTATATTATGACCGATCGATCATTCATTATTACCGGTACACTTTATTTTTATCCACTGTGAGTGCATGCGTTAACATGTGTACTTATCATATTAACATAGTAACAGTTAAGTTAGAGAGCTACGTGGTTTGTAATGAAAGCATAGTTATTTACCACTTTTCGTTTAAAAACTGGATCCTCCAGTTTAGTACAGAGATCCTCAAACTCCTGCTTGTTGGAAGCAGGTTGTTCGAGGATCTCATCGAGGTCCTCCTCTGCCTCCTGTCCCCTCCCCTGGACCATCTGCCGTAGTATGGCAGCTTGCTGTTGCTGGGCCTCGGCCAGCTTGTCCAGCTTCATGTGGACTGACTGCTGGAATCCTAATCAAAGTTTTAATAATTTTAGTGTAACACGATCACATGGCTGATGAAGAATTAAATTTTGTTGGAAATTCTAAGTACATGTATCTTGACTGACTTTCGAACATGGCTATGGTCACAGGGAAGTTCCTGTCTTGAATTTCCCTCCCTCTGCTTCTTGGCGCTGATGAGAGAAAGGTACATGGGCACCTCATAATAAATACATATAGCAGGCATTGTTGAACTTAATATTTGTGAGATATTTCAGGTATAATATTGA
Organism: Terebella lapidaria; assembly: GCA_949152475.1. Lineage (NCBI taxonomy): Eukaryota > Metazoa > Annelida > Polychaeta > Terebellida > Terebellidae > Terebella > Terebella lapidaria. The sequence goes on along the minus strand of OX424557.1, from coordinate 41,510,585 downwards.
GGTTTCAGTATTTAGGATAATGCACATACTCTCCATGACTTCGACACTGGACATCCTGGGGGTGCTTTGTGGCAGTCTCCTCTCTAAAGTAGAATACATGTGTATACATGTATGGTTATGCTAAGTTGACACTCAATTCTTTGGTCACAAGAACTATTTTTAATATCAACATTATGAAACAAACACATACCAAAGAGTCTGTGTAATGGAGTGTGCTATATGTACCAGAAAGCATCCCAAAATACAGTTTCCTAAGTAAGTGTATGATAACTATCATAATAATATCTACCCTCACCAATCAGCATACAGCTGTATTGTCAAAAGTACAAAGGGATGCGACAGAATGCCATGGGAAATGTAGATTACACGTACCTCTACTTGAAGATGAAGCAACTGCAGTTGCTGTTCTGTTCCTTGCAACTGCAAAATAAATTCCCAAAATTAATCAAGTTGTTAATGTAAGCAGCTGCATGTACTCATTGGGGTTATATTTCAAATCAGTATGAGATTATTATTTGTGAAATATTTTAAGTTTCAGGTAAGGATAATGCACATACATGTACTCTCCGTGACTTCAAACATGTCAAAACTGGACATCCTGGGGGTGCTTTGAGTTTGTCTTCCATCTAAAACAGAAAATATGGTAATAAATAATGGCTGCTAAGTTGTCACACACAATTGTTTGGTCACATCGATTGTTCTTAATATTAAAATTTGAAATGAACAGATCCAAATACTGGTGTAATGGAGTGTAAGCATCCCAAAAAACATTTTCCTATCGAGTGTATCATATTAATATCTACTTTCACCACGTATTGTCAAAATTACAAAGAAATCAGGTAGAATGCTATGGGAAATGTACCTTACCTCTACTTGAAGATGAAGCAGCAGCCACTGGTGTTTTGTCCTTTGCAACTGCAAAATGCATTCACAATAATAATCGAGTGATAAATGTAATCAGCTACATACACATGTACTCGCAGGTTTCTATCTATCTATTTCTACTCCTACTTACACATAAGACAATATTGTCAATCATCACAAATCTTAAATTATTATTCATTTCAATCTACATGTATGATGCACCGTAATGCTTTCAATGAGATACATGTACATAAAGTATTCTGTACTTTCTTACTAGGTGGGGTGGGAAGACAGGCCGGAATTGTTGGGGACGGTGATTCGCGATCCAATTCGCAATTTTCTGAAACAAAATTCAGCATTATCTGGCAGGCTATCACTTTTGAAACAGTACGTGAGATATGTACTGTTAAGACATGATACATGTATATCCAGCTTACCGCTTTCAGAGTCCCCATCACATTCCTCTAGAGGATCTACATCCCTGTACCGTTCAGGTGCCACTCTCGCCCTTTTAGCCGGCTGGCTGCTTGTTGCCGTGTCAGTCTCCACGGTTGAAGAGTACTGTGCCCGCTTGGAGTACTCAACCGCCTTGTCATAATTCCCTTAAAATTAAAGTTACATCAGAGCAGTTTATATGACAGCGCAGTTTATATGACAGAGCAGTTTATATTGATGTAGTGGTAAAGTAAGAGTCAGAATGACCAGCATTCAGATATACCTGTTTCAATAAATTTCCTTCCTATCTCATGAATTTTCCACTTTTGCCGATCCGGCAGTTCCTGTCGTTGCAGCCTTGTGGAAACTTTGGTCCCTGGCCAGTAACAATACTCAACCTGGAATTTTAGCACATGAATTAATTGATTCGAAATGAGATTAATACACTACAAATCTGATTAATCAATGGATTTACCCAGGTATTGATAGCTGTGAATTCATGTTGTGAATCCATGTACATGTACCTTGTTTTTCCTGAAAAGCCAGGTACTCAGGACTACTCCCACCGATGCTTCACCTTCTCCGGGAAACTCGACTACAACATATGTCACCATCTGGAATATAATTCAGTATATTATGCATGAAAAAAAATTACCAATTTTGTAAATTTTGCATGCAGATTAATGCTCCAGATCTCTGACTGTATCGTATTAGTACATGTACATGCTTATGGGTAGTGTTAATAGAATCTACCTGTATTTGGTCTGAGAATTACATGCTTTTTGAACATACCAGAAATCATGCAAAAGTGCCATGAATATGACTCTCTTCTTCTGCTCAATCATCATGGCCCTCTTCTCCAAACGGCTCGGGTGAACCAACTCCACACGGGATTGTTGATTATGCACAACGTACACTCCAACCAAGTTGGAACTACAAGGAACATTGAACAAGGAGCTTGTTGTGTGGTAGATGCGGCATTCCAGAACACCAGCCTGTGAGATGTTGGGTCCATTGTCGCTTGCAAGAACCACGCAGCATGACCCATCACTCAAGATATAGGCATTGTTTGGTTTGGAGTCCGATATGCTCATCCCTGCTGTTGCACTTCCCAGGTTGGACATGGATCCATCATACTCCTTGAGTCTCTTGACAACTTGCACCAGAGCACTCCTTCCTGACCTCACCAGACGTTTCAGATGTTGCATGTAATTCTCGAAGGGGAAGGCACTGCAGCTGTCCAAGCTTCCATTATGTTCTGTCTCGTCAGCTAGATGTACCATGGAATGGATGTTGTACACCATGAATTTGGAACCATACAGTATATGACACTGTCGAACAAAATACACCATCAACTCCCGGGCATACTGGATGTGGTCCTGTGCTAACTGGGGTGACACGAGTATGGACATGGCCACGCTGAAGGTCAGGAAATGTTCATAAAGATCCGCCCTCAGAGACTTCTTCAGAACAATTTTCCCGGTGTACAGAAGGAACTGACGAAACTCTGTAGCTTTCCAGTGGTCTAGTTCTCTTAAACCTCTTGGTTTCCGGGTGAACTCTTTGGGAACATATTCCTTGAGATTTTCCAGTTTGTCACTGACCATTTCTATTTGGACAGCAGACATGCGAAACTGTTTTTGCCCTCGGGTCCATTCCTGCAGAAGTTTTCTCATGACACCCAGACAGGCTTGGTGCATATAGTCCACGGGAAATTGCTTTACCATGTCAATGTCAAGATCCATGAACGGGGATCTCTTTACATGGTGTTCTTCTTGTGTATTGTTGCGGAAGTTTTTATCTGTGCGAAGCTCTGCATTGTCAACCGGATAAGTCATCCGTCCTTTCCAAACTCCAGACTGCTTGCACTTGTCACAACCATAGTAGCCAGAATACTGTTTTATACCTTTAACCATTGCCTTTGCTGGGGCATCACAAACGATGCATTTGAGTGACACAGGGATCACACGGTCCCCTATGTTTAACCCGTTTTCCAACAGGTGCTCCAGATCTCTGACTGTATCGTCAAGGAATTCCAGATTTTCAGGTTTGTTGGGACCGAGAGATAAGGTTACTGGAAAAACTTCCATTGGTTTCAGATGTACTGCACACAATACCGGCCAAAATGACTGCTTGGAGCTTCTGAACAATGGAAGTCCATCAATATTGAGAGAGATGTTCAATATGGCTGTATTATTTTGAGTATCCTCTGGATATTTTTTAAAATGTTTCAATATCTCTCCTTGCAGACCCAGATGAACATATTTCATCCCAGACTTGGTGACAACATCTACATGTCTCTCCGTCTTCAACAAAGTACGAGCTGTTTTCGGTAAACCTGAATGACCGTTTTTCCGCAGCAGTTTTAACAATTCTGTTAACGCATCCTGTTTTATTTGGTGTTCAGTTGCCCATCTACTCAAATCCTGATCCAAAGACGCTGGTCTGTCGTTCTGTTCGGTGTCCGAGTCTGAATTTGACACACTGGGCGGTCCATCTTCATCTTGTCCCGAACATGATTGGTTAGGATCCTCATGGTCACTACTGTAAATGTAGCTGTCACTACTACTGTCACTGTTGTCCAGGTCACTGTATACATATTGCTGGATATTGGGAACATTTGTAGCTTTTGTCCCAGAAGCGACACAAAGGATGTTATCAGGAATGGCACATGCATGGTCCTCATCTTCTAGGTTGTCTTCAAGCTGCTGATCCTGTCTTGCCAATTTGCTGATAGATCTCTTGACAGATATCCACCTGCGTTTGTACTGCATTCGCTTCTGTTGTCTGTCCATCCTACACCAAACATAATGCAAAAATAAACCCACAACCAAATATACATACCGGTATAACATGTATAAGTCCACACTAAATTTATCATAGCTCGTCAATTTGATTGTTTTCGAAAGCTGGGCCATGTCTCTTAATCATTAGGAAATCATCGTACATAACTCAAACATTGAATAAAAGTTACCGTTTTTTGTGCCGACTCTGAAATTCTATTGGGGCTGAAATTTAACATTGGGGTAGATTGCCAATTTTTTTATTTTTTGAGATAGAATGGACCATTTCACAGGGACTCCCGCCAAATATTTCGGAAGTCTGAAAACGTAAACATTTTTGGACCAACAGAAGCGAGGGGCTTTGAATCAATTTCAACCGTTTTGTGCATAACTTCAAATGATAAATGTGCACTTATATACATGACATTTAGATAAAGTAAGCCTTTGCCTCGACTCGTATGGCCTGAATATATTTTACAAACACAAATGTATCTGCAAAACGTCACATTTTGTTAGTATATGTCCATTCTTCCATTCTCAACAGTCTTTTTGCATATAACCATATCGCGTGACTGTTTGAGCGTGTACCCGGCTAAGCGCCCGGACGCTGCTTGAGACAACTTCGGAATCTCGTGTGTGGTTTTACGCTGCCATGGAAGCGCGTGTTCTGCCCTCAGTAGCCATTGGTCTGTTTGAACTACAGAAATTACCGAGTAATGATAGATATTCATGAGGTCCGAGTGGGCTCTGTGGAATGGTCCATTCTGAAATTTGGTGAAAAATTGCAGCATGATACCCAATCAAGACACACAAAATTTCAAGTTGATACGATGATCCAGAACAAAAATATGGCCAAAAAGCGTGTTTCACTGAAAAGGTAACGTTGACTTTAATATTATAGTAGAGAATTCACAGCTGGTTGTCATGTTCGATTTAGTGGACAATTTCATTCCCAGCTGATTTCCTATAGTTAGGATATGGAGTGACAATTGGTTATGATAGAAAAATGTCTGACACATCATTTGTTCTTTTTATCTTTGATTATCATTTTGTACACTGATAAACTACTCATCATCATTAATAATTATCTTCGAGAAACAGAATTGCCCACTAAATTGAGAATACATGTATGTAATCCCGCACAGTACTAGTATATTTATTAGTGGCATTCCAGATATGTCTATAGACAACACTTTTAATTTAGTTTGCTTCTAATATCATGCTAGTTTAATATTAGTAGTTCATAATTTTACTACCTGCAGCATGTCCAACTACTGACACTAGTAATCGACTAATTGTGATTATGTAATACGAGAGCACATATAAACAACCAAGGCCAGGTAGCCAGATTAACGTCAAATAATCCCCCCCCCCCCACCCCATTCCACCCCCTCCCGCTGTGTCTGCTACATGTAGATCTACATGTACATGTATAGAACTTATGCCTGGCACGAGAGCAGAGACACTTATTTGAGTGGCTGGCCCCGCTGCAGCCTTCTGCATCAGTGCCAACCTCCCACACGCATCCACTCCCCCCTCCCCACCACCCACCCCCTTCCCCCAACCGCGACCGATTCTGACCAACCACCCACACAGCAAGCAGCTTATCACCACTAATCTGTTCATACAGAGGGGGCTGAAATGAGGTCACGCGGCAGCCATGCAAGGGTGTAAAATGGCGACCCCAGTGCAAATATCACCACACCTTTTGTAGATCCAGAGACTATTAAAATTCAAAACCTTGCAATAAACATAATGCGTGTAATTACAAACATGATAGCATCACACAACACCAAGCAATAATCAGGTGGTAATATGCATCTAATCGCTTGGGAGTCGTTGTCTGGGATCAGAGCGCTGGTTTAATGGGGTGCAGTTTCTGGGCTAGGGCAATGGCGGCCATAAAACAATTAAGCGAACGACCCAAGCTCGATCGTTTTGACTGAGGTGAGATGGTAAAGAAAACATGTTTATGTAGTCTTCTGGATCTGCAGAAAGTGCCTTTGTAATCCCAATTGACTCACCTTGTACGTAGTTAATCCAAACCAGCAGTCAATTTCACGGAAATTGTTAAAAAGCAGTATATCCAAGGAGATAACAGTTGAGAATGTCTCGTCTTTTCAAAAATCTGAAGAGCGGCACTGAATTGAAACACGTGACTTGTTGAGGCGGGAAAGCTACTTGTACCATGTGGGATAATTACCATGAAAATCTTTCATTATTCGCTGAAAATTCTTGTTCATACTGCAAAACAATACTCGAGAGGGGAAGTGGACGGTCAGTGTTCTTAATCTAACATAAATTGTGTATATAAAAAAAATACGAAAGTTATGCAGAAATGTTATAAAAACGTTATAATAATGTATCCCGAAAATATATTTCTCGTAACATTTTAAAAATGTTTTTAAAACGTTTTCATCATATGTTCGTAATATTTGTGTTTTGAGATTCCCCTCATCTCATGCCATATATTAGCCGATTCCTTATGGGCGTTACAAGTTTAAATGTGATGTTGGTTGAAAAACGAAAATACTACCAATAATGTTTTTGAAACGTTATTAAAACGTTTCCAGAACTATAACCTTTGTATAACATTCTCATAACGTTTTGAAAATGTTTTGTGTTAGCTGGGGTAGTTCTTGTTATATATAGGTAATGCGTATGAACTAAATATCGATTGATTTGCTTTCCAATACATAAATGTAGAAGAAAGTAAATAATGAATGTATAGGCCTCACAACGAGATTTCTCAAAACTGTGTGGCATACCATTATACAGTATAACCATTATGCCTGATCACAGAGTAGGCCTATCATTCCTTCTATATTTCCACCAGCAAACAAAGTCAATCATTTGTCTAATCGCTGGCACATCGCAAAAATAATGTAATTATACCAGTGTTAATATAATATCGAACACATTCATTCGAATATCTATTTATTACGCCCCCACCCCACCCCAATATCCTGTTTGGCTTTTCACCTTCCGGGGAGAAGGGTGTGTGTGTGTGGGGGGGGGGGGGGGGGTAGAGGTTTTACGTGCTAATCCCCCATGTCACTCACTATATTGGATGTATGTGTGATAGTTTACCGTATCATATCCATAATTTCTACTTTGTAATTTGTATCTCATTTGTAGGCCTACCTGGTATGCATGTTCAGCTCTAGCGAAACATTGTACAACTGGTGTGAATTAGATCCTGATAAGATCGTGTTTCTTGTGGCTCCCCGCCCCCATTTCAGCCTGAAACACATCTTCGTGATATCCCCCCCCCCCCCTCACCCACGCCCTAACCCCGTTCTTCAAGTGGGGGTCCAGTCAGAATGAAAATTATCTTAATTTTGACATGTGAAAAAGTGCAACTTATGGATTAAGGCAGTTTTTACAGAATGTTGATATCTCAATTTAGTAAAAAGTTATAACGACATTTGTGTAATACTTTCCCGCCAAAATTGACACCTAATTAAGTATTATAATGAGTATTCATGACGTCACACCAGTGCTGTAAGATAATTAGCAACATATAACTCTTGATATTTGACCTTTCATTTACATTTTTTTTAGTCTTTTGTCGCATTTGGTATTGAACATAATCAGAATTTAATAACATAATTTCGTCACCAAGGGAACAACGTCCGAAATGTTGCCCTTAACAACGGTGGTTGCTATGGGCCCAAACTTCATGAATATGTTAATTTTTCGTCAAAAATACATTATAACATGCATGCATGTATTTCATTTAAACATAAAATAAATGCCTTATCATCATGATAACTCTTTTTAGTTACGAGCAAAGGTCCCTAGCAACGGCGTTGCTATGGACAGTATCTAAGGGATGGATGGTATGGCGATGTTCGACTACACATACTTATGGTAAATTTTTCCTCGGGACGCAATACAAAAATATATTTTGTGATAATATATATAAAGAACGCAGATTTAGCATCCGAATATAACTAATTAAAACAGTTATACTGGTGTGACGTCATGAATACTCATTATAATACATAATTAGGTGTTAATTTTGAATAGATCATCATAACTTTGGAACGAATTGAGATATCAACATGCTGTAAAAGCCAAATTAATTCACACGATTCACTCCAAAACTAATTAATTTCCCACTAGGACCAGACTCTATCTTCAGTGCTTTGCCCCATGCAACCACTTCCCAGCGTCAAAGATTCTGTACAGATAATCTTTTCCCCCGTGACGTCAGAAACGTTATCTTACGTGGAAAGATGCTGACCGCTCTCCACGTGGAATATCGGTCTTCGCACCGCTGTAGATTTCATCCAGAGAGTGTCTCATCTGTGTGTTTAGAATGGCTCTATTTCCATCTGTATGCATATATATATATATATATATATATATATGAATACTATTGCATGTAGAACAATTTAATAATCACATCAAATATCATGTCCATGGCCCTTTAATTGAAGGTACTGAGGTTGGAAACCGTGCTGGTGGAAAACAGTACGTTGTACATCAAAATAGCTCAATACGCTGACGACACAACCATATTTGTGGGGGATGACGAGTCTATACAGTAGCCTGCATATGAGTGGAGTGAGTATCTCAGTAGATAAGGCGCTGGTCTCGTAACGCAAAAGCCATGGGTTCGAGACTCAGGCTGGACCACTGGATTATTTCACTAACATCCTTAGGCAAGGTGTGCACCACTAATTGTCTATCTCTACCCAGGATTAAATGGGTACCGGTCATGCTATAGTGTAGAGTCGGATTGTGGCAGCTGTGTAATCATTCTAGACTGGGGTAAAGTGTACAGCGCCCTTGCTTAGAATTACGTTCTATTAACACTGGGTGGGAGCTTGCCCATGATTCTTGACGAGTCAACTCGGTAAAAATCTTTCCTCGCAGGGGCTTTGCTCGGCAAAAATCTTTTGTCGCATGGGCTTTCAGATGCCCCTGTGATTAAAGATTTTTGCCGAGCAATGCCCCTGCGAGGAAAGATTTTTACCGAGTTGACTCGTCAAGAATCATTGGCAAGCTCCCACCCAGTGATTAAGCAGCGCTTAATTACGGAAGCCCGTTGAGGCCAGATAATGAAAGGTATGAAACTATATTTATCTGGCGGCCGCCACATAATTATCTGGCGGCCGCCACTTAATTATATTGCGGCCGCCACATAATTGTCTATCTCTACCCAGGATTAAATGGGTACCGGTCATGCTATAGTGTAGAGCCGGATTTTGGCAGCTGTGTAGTCATTCTAGGCTGTGGTAACGTGTACAGCGCCCTTGCTTAGAATTACGTTCTATTAAGGAGCGCTTAATTACGGAAGCCCGTTGGGCCAGATAATGAAAGGTATGAAACCATATTTATCTGAAGGCCGCCACATAATTATCTGGCGGCCGCCACTTAATTATCTGACATTTAATATAATTAAGTGGCGGCCGCCAGGTAATTATCTGTCGGCCGCCACTTAATTATCTGGCGGCCGCCACTTAATTATCTGGCGGCCGCCACATAATTATCTGGCGGCCGCCGCTTAAATTTCTGGCGGCCGCCACTTAATCATCTGGCGGCCGCCACTTGATTATCTGTAGGCCGCCACATAATTATCTGTAGGCCGCGGCTTGAAATATGAGGAGATTCTTGTAAAGCAATATACATATAGCTGATTAGGCCCTAGTATCCAAATAAAAGTCGTGACATACTGTATTAATGACAATTCTGTTTTTAATGAGGCAATGTTATATGGGGTATTGTGGGGGGGGGGGGTTGTTGATATGCAAATTATTCAACAAAACTTAACTTTCACACTTAGCATTATATAGGGATCATCAATGAATTCATGTTATTTGTTGTGGCAATGTCAACTGGGCCCTCTGCAATTATGGTTACAACCATCGTTATATAGGTTTAAGGGATATGTGAACAAATAAAAACAGTGTATATTCGATGATGGCGACAAATATTCGTCAAATTATCTGATTAATATTGTGTTTTACGTTTTTTCTTTGTTTTTTTTCCACCTGTGGATTATATATTGGAAGTTGCCCTATGGTCCATAATACCAATCAATGACATGAAAATATGTACATTTCATCCCCCAAACAAATATTCGTTAAATTTATTGAGGCATTCTTGGACCATATACATGTATGTTACAATTTAAATCGGCGTTGACCGATCAGAGTGAAATCACTTCTACTGCCACAATTTCGATACCTGATGCAGGAAGTTACACTTCCCGCCCCAATTTTGAAGAGGATGAATAATTTCTTCTTCAGTCATACATGGTGCAATAAAAGGTATCACCGGGAGGTAGATATCATAAAACACAACATGGAATGTTTGAAACGTAATATCATGATAAAGCCACTATCAGAGGGGGTGGGGGTTGGGGGGGGGGGGGGGTTAAATATGATAGATTTATTTGATATGCAGCGGGCATTAAATATAAAATGGATATCGTTATTACAGAAACCTGGAAATGGAGCTTGGCGCATCTTACCTCAATCAGTTCTCAACCGCTTTGGGAAAAATCTTTTTGTATTTAAGATTAATGTTGATTTCGATCGATTTAGGGGTCTAACTGGATGGATGTCACACTTCTATATGACACTTGTACGTGATTGGTTTTCTATCCATAGTTTGAATAGCATGCATAATATTGAAAACAGTACACAAAGCCTGTGGAGTGATTTAAAGGGAATGTTCTCTTCTTCAGAAGATGGATAGAAAATGACATTTTATATGTTAGTGACATGTTATATAGAGGATGCGTGCCATCTTACGATATCATAACGAACAAATTAGGTGAAAATGGGGTAACCAAAAATGGGCCTGCCAAAAAAATTGTCTTCCAAATCAATCCGAATGTTGCTAGTAAAGGATAAAACTTTGGATACAGTCATAACTAGCCATTGGAATCTGAGATATAATGAAAATACTCTAGCAGAGTTAACCTGGTGTTTACCATTTACAGTTACTAATGACACCAGTTTATGTACCCTGCAGTGGCAAATATTACATCATATTTATCCAACGCGTCAGAGATTGTTCAAAATGAAAGTAACACAAGATCAGTATTGTAATGAAATAGAAACTGTTGAACAATTTTTTTCGCCAATTGTCAATATATACAAACATTATGGACAGAAGTTGAGAAGGACGTGGCTTTTTTTAATGGGTATGACTTGTGTTAATATTAATGAAAGGGGCAGGTTATTGGGTTTAAGGGATGGAATCATAAATGCAGAAGTGTGGAAAAAGGTTAACCATATTATACTAGTTGCAAAAAAAAAGTATTGTGGCATGTAAATTGAAAACTTTGACTGAGTTAAATTTAAGGTATCAAATAGAAAAGATGCTATATAAAATACAATAATACATTAGTGATCGATGATTATGTGAAGATACGAATATAATTGGATTGTATAATGTGGTAGGTGATGTATGTATTTGTGGATATTATGGCGTGTGGGGTATGGGACAAAGTTATTTTGCAAAAATATCTTATCATGCATGTATGTGTATTACTTGGGTATATTGGAGCTGGTGATGGGAATTTTGAATGATTGTGTGTATGATATGTTGTTAATTGATTGCGTGTGTGATTAGAAACTTAAATAAATGCATAAAAAAACCAAAACGTTAACTTATTCGATAATATTGTTCTGTTTTCATCAAAAACACCAGTTCTTTATTCTGAACAAGAATCCAGTGCCATTTGCTTTTATAGTACAGGCTATTGGAGTGATCACAGATGTCAAAATGGGTATTTTAATTGTCGTAATAAGTTAGTCCGTTAACTAATTAATATTTATTCGATCATTCTAAAGAATAGGTCTCGTATACGGTCTTTCACTTGGAGTCTGTACGTGAGATTTCATCATCATTCATCGAAAACTCCCACTCGTAGAGCGTTCACAAGCCATGTGTGTTAAACAGGCTAATTTGAGCACAAAATGTGTTGCCAATCGGCCATTTTGGTTTCTATGGCAACCAAAATCGATGGCTGTCGGGATCTCACCATAAGATGTGTCTGTATGAAAAATTATTACAATTGGTTAAGATTTGCAACCTGTAGAGCGTTCACAAGAAAATCACTGCGGGGGCGGAGGCGTGACGGAGACAAATCCATAGTATCCGCTGAACTTCGTTCGGGGGATACAATGATATATGCTGAATATTGTCATGACCTTGAATTTGACCTTTGACCTCATTTCAAGGTCACGGGAAACAATGGCTAATATCTCGACTTTACAACTTGAGAATGAATTGTGGAGATACAGGAAATGAAATTTGACCTTTGAATTCATCTTCAAGATCACAGGACAAAATTGCTAATATCTCTTTACTATTGAATTTACAGCCTAGCGATCAATTGTGGACATATAGGAAATTATATATGCCGAATATTCTCATGACCTTGAATTTGACCCATGACCTTATTTTTAAGGTCATTGGACAAAATGGCGAATATTTAAAATATAAAACACATTTTCCCTTGGGCTAATTTGCCTTCATTGTAACAAAATGCGGTTTCAGACATGGCAGTCGGATTGGGTAAAACAAAACATGTTGTAAACGAGAATCCAGCGAGGGAGGCGAAATCCCTGATCCTCTGACTGGAGGCCGTAAGTGCTCCAACAGAAGGTCCCATGGCTGTGGGCTCCTAAATCCCTGGGCTGCACGAATATATTAGATGTATCTTGGGTTACATTTCGGTGCAAACTCCAACCAACGGGTCATAAATTTAGAGTTTCCCATGGTACGTGACAGACGTGGCTACGGGAACTCCAAGTCCTAGACGGCCGGGGTAACGCACGGGAAAACACTGAGGGCCGCAGTCTACAATCATGTGCTGGCTTGTGCTGAATCTGCCATGCTGCTGACTAGTGTGGAGGGCGTCGGGGGGACAACCTTAACTGTCTCTCCTAGGTTGTTGTCTCCCTTTCTGTCATTTCCCTCTGGGACATGTTTCTAAAAACATGTGTCTAAAAATAGTAACATGATGTAATGTGCGTGTGAGTTGGCGTTTGCGTGATTATCAGATTATAGTGTATGTGTGTTGTGTAAAACAGGGACACACCTCAGTGTGCATGTAGCCTACCAATAATCGGTGAGTATGGTACTGAGTGACCAGTAGAACAGCAGTAAGCCAGAAGAGTTTCCAGGTCAGTGAATACATGACAGTGGCATACTGGCCAGCCGTGTGTGCCGGTTGTCCAGTGGTCACAACTGCTCAGGGTGCTCAGTACAACACACTGACACGAGGCAATGCTCGGGTTCTCAAGGGGGAAATAACATGTTACCGGTACTGGCCTACACAAATATACACAAAACATATGCCCCTTTGTCAAATCATGATGTAGCACATACGGTTGTGTCTGGGCCGGGCACAGACCAGAAATGACCTTGACCGGCCCTCAAACACAGTCACTGTATAACACATGTTCGTAAATTGTGGATTGTGTTGAACAGTGCATACTGCATACAATGATAAACACAATGGGAAACTGATGAAAAATTAACAATGTTTTCATTTTTATAAAATTAATCATGGAAATGACTATCACAATTTGTTTTGATTTATATACAAAACACATATGCAGTAATGTGACAGTTTGAATACTAGTACATGCAGAAGGAATCAAAGATACAGGAGAACATACGAACGATAATTTTTGGCTGCAGTATACAAATGTATTGAAAAATCTCACATATACAGCTCCTTCTCTGATTTTGATTTAGAGAAAACATCATCTGGGAGAGTTTCTTCAACAATATGTTCTTCCTCACCCTCAACTTCGGATATGGAAAATCTACCATCGAATGTCCTGTATGACTGATTTGTGCTTATCGTACTGCTGCCAACAAAGGCAGTTGATTGATTTGTAGCATTAGTGGAATCAGACATTCCATGTGCTTCAGTCTTTCTTGACAATATGTTACCCTGTTGGTCATCTTGTGAGGATTTGTGCTTCGATTTCTGCTCCAACCGCTGCACCCCACTGAGCACAGAAACAATTTCTTCAAGTGCATTTCTGTGTTGCGCGATATAATCGAGCACTTCACATTTATCCTGTAGTCTTGCAATTAGTAAATCTTTCTGCTCTAACTTTTCGTTCAACATCGTGATGTCCGCACCCTGTTGCTCAATGTGTTGCTTCAGCTCCCTGACATGTGTGTCTCTGCTGATGTTTGCAAACTCCAGTGCCTCGGACAACTGTTTCTCTCTCTCCCCGAACAACACCTCCTTCTCGGCAAGCTGTCGCTCCAGGTCCTCAACCTTACAGTGAAGCAACTGCAGGTGTTTGTTCGCCTCCTGGATCTGAGATTTATTGCTGTTCCCCGGCGAAAACATTATTTCGTATTTTACTGTTGTAAAGTACGCAGAGAGTGACAGTCTAACAATTTTTGTGTTAAATGAATTGTCTACTCGTCATTATTCTAAATTTCTAATGTAAACAGGAAACGGAAACCAGCCAGCTGTCAAATGAAATCTAAGGAGCGTGCAACGTGTCAAAAGTTTCGAGTGGTCGCCCATCGATGATTTGAACAGCTGTTGAAGTGACATAGAGTCTAGATGTAATTTGTTTTTGGTTTTACATGTATTTGCGTAAGTGATCAGTAGCTACCTGCAAGATAGATGGACATACTACACGATTTTCATAGCAACTTGAACCTCTAATTCCTCAAAATTGAAATTGAAAGTCGTTTTCACCGTTTTTTACTTGAATATTGCGATGGTAAAAGATATCGTATTATAACATGGCATACTTCACATGGGAGTCATACGGTGAATTTCCTACTTCTGTCGTGAAAATTTTTAATAAGTTGGCACTGCTGCATGGTAGGCCTACACTGGTACGAAAGAATTATATCCAAATTACCAATAATCTCAGTATCGATATACAATATTATACACTGGTGTTTATATTTTCCGCACATTAAAAAAAACACTGAGTCTCCAGCATATTCAGATTAAGTTCACTGAACTTCTAAATCATTCATAGAACACGGCTGTATTGCCTGTATTTGACACTGCATTTGTCAAATTAAACCATTTGAGACACCGTAATTTTGCACTGACACTGACCACAGGGGCGGATCCGAGATTTAGGCAGGAAGTGGGAGGGGCAAAGCAAGCCCTTTGCGATCGTGGGTCTGGGGTCCCCCGAAGCCAGAGGCTTTTTATGTTCTAAGGTAGCTTCCTGACCTCTCCTAGGTATAAATTCCACCTAAATACCCACTAATGCCTATGCTCTGAAAAGTTTGTAAAGAAAATCAGTATGATCACCCTGTTCTCAAACTATGCATTGTATTAGTCGTTTTTTTAGTGCGTAGTAACCAGCTGGTAACTAAAGTATAAGCATGGTTGTGAAAATATACAATACTCTATCGGCTCATTTGTGTACATTAGAAAGAAAAAAAACAATTATCTTTCATATATTATCGATATGAGCAAATATCGATACGAGCAAATTAAGTATGTTTATTACCACACAACATCTTGATATGTGTGTTTGTCCCCATGCCCAAATGTCTTATTTATGCCAATGGATTTCACCCCTTTCTGTCAATTTAATCTGGTTTGGTTCAAAATTTGTGTTTTTATTTCTCGGAAATGTCGATAACTGGCGAGAAAAGGAAGAATGTTTAACTCATATTTTATTTTGAAACAAAAGTGAACAAAAACAAAAACAAGAAGATCAAATCCCAAATAAAAGTCACAGATAATTTACTTAAACATATCACATTGACTCAATAAAAATATGGGTGTAATAGAAACAATTCCGTACACAAATCGAGTAGGAAGGCTATATAGTGTAGGTGGAACGACAAGCGACACAGGCTGCTGCTTTCATATACATGTTTGGACACGTAAATATTTGGAATAGATGCACAAAGATAAACTATGGAAATATTGTTCTGTACTGTACCAGTGTACCAGCGTACCAGTGTACCAACGTACCAGTGTACCAGCGTACCAGTTTACCAGCGTTTAGAAGACATGAACATGACATATGACTTGTAATGAGTGCTTGTCTAACCTATCATAATGCACACATGCAGGAACTGCACGAGCTACATGACCAATCATTCCCGGTCCTTTGGTCCGATAACTTATTGCCGTCACGTTGCGTCCGTCGTGCGTCGTGCGTCGTCCGTCCGTCCGTCCGTCGTACCACATTTTTATCTTTAAAGTTTACGGTCCAATCTTTCTGAAACTTTGGCAAAATATACCTTAAAATAATTCAAGAAGGAGGTATTTTTTATTTATTTTATTTTTTATTTTTATATTTTTCTCACAATGGCGGCCTGATCAGTTTTGAGATTTTTGTTTACAAAGATTCCTCGTATGTACCTTTGTGACATGTATAAGTTTCGTTGCCCTTGAATAGCCGGTCTGCGTGTGGCGGCCTTTTTGAAGTTTTGACGGGTCGGCGAAAAAAAAAATTTCGTCTCGAATGAAGTCACTATTCGTTTTGAGTGATTTCCAACAACAACAACAACAAATGTTTTTCTCCCCTTGAAAATTTATTGGACACAGAATTCCACCCAATTATTCCTTCATAATGAGAGCTGTAAGGAGTGAACTCCTAGAACACTTCAAGATAGAGCTTAAATATTGGCACATTCAAATGGGAAATCATATATTGTGGTTTGGGTGGTGACCTTGAATTTGACCTTCAATGACCTTAAAAGGTCAAAACGGCCTTTTTTTGTCAAAAAACGCTCAGTTTTAGACTTTGGCGATCGTTTTCTCAAAAACTGTTCAGATGGATTTCAGATTTTGTGTTATAAAAGACCCCCTCATGTACCTTCGCGACATGTATACGTTTCTTTGCCCTTGAATCACTCGAAGTGGACCATTTTGGCCCAAACTTGGCCCAAATGGGACTTTCCCATGTTAAATTCTCCTATACTTTATAATGGAACACATAAATGGCCAATATCTCGCTTCTTATCGACTTTACAGCTTAGTAATCAACTGTGGACATATAGGAAATGATATACGCCGAAAATTCTGATAACCTTGAATTTGACCTTTGATCTCATTTGCGAGGTAAGAGCACAAAATTTCTCGCTTATTAACGACTTCACAGCTTAGGAATCAATTGTGGACTTATTAGAAATGATATATGCTGAATATTCTTGTGACCTTGAATTTGACTCCTAATTTTTATGGTCACTGGACAAAACGGCTAATATCTTGCTTCTTATCAACTTTATAGCTTGGGAATCAATTGTGGACATATAGGATTCAATACACGACAAATATTCTGATGACCTTGAATTTGATATTTGACGTCATTTTCAAGGTCAGAGCGCAAAATGGCTAATATCTCGCTTATTATTGACTTTACAGCTTAGGAATCGATTGTTCACATATGGAAAATAATGTATTCTGAATATTCTCATGACTTTGCGCTTGACCTGTATTCTTATTTTCCTTGTTAAACGGTATAGAATGGCTATCTAAAATATAAAACATATATCGTTCGGTTTACCTGTCTTAGCCTTTGGGCTAATTTTATGTCCTGTGGTAGCTTCCTGGTATCGCCTGGGTATAAATCCCACTTCTTGCCCCGGTATAATTGTTAAAAAATTATGGAGTGAAGGGAGCCTGTCCCGGTGGGGGTCTGGGGCCTGCTCATAAGACCCTGAAGCCAGAATCTTTTTTATATTATGTGGTAACTTGATGGTATGTCCTGGGTATAAATTCCACTTGAATACCCATTGATCTCCATACTTTCATAGTAAATGTAGAAACGAAGCGAAACCGTCTTGGCTCTGTGTGAACTTTTCACAAATCGCACAGCACCATTTCGAAATCGGTCACGCGATTTGCAAATGCTCAGGGCATAATCAAATGTCTAGAGTAAATGCACTGAAGCAAATTCAAGTGGCGCAGTGTATTTGTTACCTCCTTAAACATGTATCTTCATAAATGTATCTTTATTGTTACCCAGAAATAACAACAAAATTACAACAAGATCGTGTAGCTGGAAGAGGTGCTCACATAAATGATGACAAATAAATCAGTATAACCATATTCACCAGTACCGGTGGTCTGCTAGGATACGGTACATCTGAGTTGACTTGGGGGCGACAAGTTGGCTGAGGATGTACACAAAGTCCCATGACTTTGATGTGACTGATTGTGTGACCTTCTATATGAATTGTATAAATGTTGGTGTGATTTATTCGTATGAAAAAAAACCGTGTAACAAGTTTTATATTTTGTGTGACATGTTCTTAGAATGTGCACTCGGCATTCAGTATTGTGAGCCCATAGAAAACACGTACACATGAAAGGGTCGGGTTTAAAAACAGTGTTCTACTTGTAATTTTCTTGTGCCACAGACACCGTTCCATAGTATGTCTTTTCAACCAATCAGAAACCAGCTTGCTCGTTAGCTCGGTTCAGCATCATCATGGAGTAGGGACTTTTCGCGCCAGATTTGGGATTTCTTTTGTTAATCGCTGTTTAAACGTTTGTTAAAGTGCTCAATTGACTTATTCGGTGAACAATATTATGTACAAGACTTCGCTGATATATCTCAGTGATAATTTATAATTACTACTATGGCGAAAGTCAACATATGCAATGTTGTTGTGAAAGACAACCCCTGTCCATTTCTCCGGCCCTTCCAGTTTGAGATCACATTCGAATGTGTTGAAGATCTAAATGATGGTAAGGACAAAACCAGATAACGCTATCAAGTGTTACATAACCAGATAACTTGCATCACCAGTCACCACCCTAGCTTGCTTCTTCATTGTCAGATAATGAAACTGATTGATTCAGAACTACCGGGACATTCACAATGATTGAATTTGGCACACAAGTGTGTGAACTGGAAAAAAAGCATTGTCAGCATTATTTCACCAAGATTTTATTTGCGCGCAAAGTTCTTTCTATTACTAGAATCTAGTATCGTCAGGGTACCCAATCATTGACCCTGTCCTTAATCATCGACCCCTGCAAACACTGCCAAACAGCTGTGAAAAACAGACATCTGACAAAAACCACATTGAACGTACTTCTAATACACATTTCAGCACATTTCACATTTTAGTTTATTGAAGTTTTGCCCAGCGGTTTGCAGGGGTCGGGGATTAGGGAGAGGGTCGATGATTAGGTACTCTGACACTACTGTAGAGTAAACCATTTGGTACTGAGAAAAAAAAAGATGTTACTTTGAGCCGACTGCATGACAGCTCGGCCCAGAGACAACTCGGACCTGGACAAGTCGGCTCGGAAAAGACAGCTCGGCCAATTGCATTGGACAACTCGGCCCGGGCTGATGAGACAAGTCGGCCTGCCGCTCACTTAACCTCGGACCACGATGTTACGGTTCAATTACTGATTGACGACCTATAAAGACTGCGCTCAACGATTGCAGAATAGTATTTTTCAAATGATATATACTTACTCTTGGGTGCACCGGTAGTACTAGTAATCGAATAGTCTGCAATATACCTATTGTCTCCATGGTCGGTTGACACTGATTGCCAAGTAGATATTGGATAGGGTGAGCAAATCTGAAGTTCTATTAAACACAATGGGAAGCTGCTATCCACATCCTTACCCAAATATAGACATGTGGAGCTCTACATGCTCCTGCCGTGTCCATACCTGTGGAGTAATCGTGACCGTGATTATTAAATTTTCATCGATTATCACACCTTTGTTGATTGACTTCATATTGTGTATGTTATGAATGTGCATAGCTGCATGGATCCATGAGATTGTGTAAATTGCGTAACGATTATGCATATGGTGTGGGTTATAAAAAAAATCACATAAATTTGTGCCAAAATGCCTTTAATAAATTAGCCCTATGTCAATATTAAGCATTGATTGTGGTGTATTCATTATGTTTGAGTAAAAATATTCTAGCCTTCAATCGGCTTGTAGTTATTGTATCCCCCGAACAAAGTTCGGCGGATACTATGGATTTGGCTTCGTCGTCCGCGTCCGCGTCCGCGTCCGCGTCCGCGTCCGCGTCCGCAGAGATTTTCTTGTGAACGCGCTACAGGCCGCAATTCTCACCCGATCACCATTATTTTTTGCAGGCACATATATAATGGTAAGATCCCGACACCAATCGATTTTGGTTGCCGTGGCAACTGAATTGATCGTTTGGGGACACATTTTGCATTGAAAACAGCCTGTTTGAGACACATGGCTTGTGAACGCGCTACAGGCCGCAATTCTCACCCGATCACCATTATTTTTTGCAGTCACATATATTATGGTAAGATCCCGACACCAATCGATTTTGGTTGCCGTGGCAACTGAATTGGTCGTTTGGGGACACATTTTGCATTGAAAACAGCCTGTTTGAGACACATGGCTTGTGAACGCTCTACAGATGGCAATTTTTGACGAATCTCGATAATATTTGGAAGTGTTGTTGGGAAGGGCTGTCACACGAAACCAATCGTTTTTTAGAATGATCATATAAATATTAATATGTTAACAGCCTAACTTATTACAGAATTTTGAAATATCCATTTTGACATGTACGATCATTCCAATAGCCTGTACAGTTGAAGGTAATGACACTGGTTTCTTGTTCAGAATGGAGAACTGAAGTTTTCAGTGAAAACAGGACAATATTACTGAATAAGTTAACATTAGTTTTATTAGTTAAGTCTATTATTGTCCACAATAAAAATAGTTAAGACGAGAAACGTTTATTATTAAGCTCAACAAGGTAAAGGTTTTGTCCAGTACAAATTTCATGGGTGTAACTGAATAAGTTAACATTATTTTTAATAGTTAAGTCTATTATTGACCACAATAAAAATAGTTAAGACAAGAAATATTTATTATTAACCTCAACAAGGTAAATGTTTTGTCCAGTACAAATTTCATTGGTGTAACCGAATAAGTTAACATTATTTTCACTAGTTAAGTCTATTATTGACCACAATAAAAATAGTTAAGTCTATTATTGACCACAATAAAAATAGTTAAGATGAGAAATATTTATTATTAAGCTCAACAAGGTGAAAGTATGTCCAGTACAGATTTCATGGGTGTACTGAATAAGTTAACATTATTTTTACTAGTTTAGTCTATTATTGACCACAATAAAAATAGTTAAGACAAGAAATATTTATTATTGGGCTCATCAAGGTAAAGATTCTGTCTAGTAGACATTTTATGTCTGTAACCAAATAAGTTAACATTTTTTTTGCTAGTTAAGTCTATTATTGACCTCAATAAAAATAGTTAAGATGAGAAACAATTATTATTGAGCTCAACAAGGTTAAAGATTTGTCCAGTACAAATTTCATTGGTGTAACCGAATAAGTTAACATTATTTTCACTAGTTAAGTCTATTATTGACCACAATAAAAATAGTTAAGTCTATTATTGACCACAATAAAAATAGTTGACATGAGAAATATTTATTATTAAGCTCAACAAGGTGAAAGTATGTCCAGTACAGATTTCATGGGTGTACTGAATAAGTTAACATTATTTTTACTAGTTTAGTCTATTATTGACCACAATAAAAATAGTTAAGACAAGAAATATTTATTATTGGGCTCATCAAGGTAAAGATTCTGTCTAGTAGACATTTTATGTCTGTAACCAAATAAGTTAACATTTTTTTTGCTAGTTAAGTCTATTATTGACCTCAATAAAAATAGTTAAGATGAGAAACAATTATTATTGAGCTCAACAAGGTTAAAGATTTGTCCAGTACAAATTTCATTGGTGTAACCGAATAAGTTAACATTATTTTCACTAGTTAAGTCTATTATTGACCACAATGAAAATAGTTAAGACAAGAAATATTTATTATTGGGCTCAACAAGGTGAAGGCTTTGTCCAGTAGAGATTTTATGTTTGTGACCAAATAAGTTAACATTATTTTTTTTGCTAGTTAAGTCTATTATTGATCACAATAGCTTTTTATGAAAACATTGATCAACTTTTACTTTGAATTTCAACTTGAGACCATGTTTGGCACTAATTATGAGTTAAAATATAACTTATGGTGAAAAATTCGATCTGGCTCCAATTTCGTCATCTTGAAATGCAGTTTTTGGTCAACTTTTACTTTGAATTTCAACTTGAAAGCATGTTTGGCACATATTATAAGTCGAAATATAACTTATGACGAAAAGTTCTATCTGGCTCCAATTTCGTCATCTTGAAATGCAGTTTTGGTCAACTTTTACATTGAATTTCAACTTGGAACCAAGTAAGTAAAATATTCTGAGTTAAAATATAAATAGGTGAAAAGATTGATCTATCTGTATTTTCGTTATTTTATCAAACATGTCGAAATGGAAATTCATATAAAGAGATTTCAGTGGTGATTTTGAATTCGACCTTCAATAACCTCGGAAAATCAGTGCAGCAGTTTTGGTGGGGAAAAGAAAACAGTTGTGACTTGGGATTTAACATTTCTCTGGTAATCTTTTTTAGCCCTTGCTCTAGTTTTTCACACTTGACAGTGATATATTTGGGGCAACAGAGATGATAGGGCTACGGGGGATACACCCAAGCGGTCGTAGGCGACCGGAAGCGTCTAGTTTTCAGTCGGTCTAGTCTATACGGGGCCTTATTATGAATTTCACAGTCAGTAAATTCCAGTAGTCTGCAGGTGCCTATAATCTGTCAGATGCATTTATGATTGCAATTCATTCATATTGCCCAGTCGACTCAGCTAGGCTGTCTCATTGAACACTTTGTGCAATACCTGAGCCATGTCCAATCAGCCGTACAACCAGCGGGACGAGTCGTCCAATCAGCGGGACGAGCTGGTCCGACTTGTCCTGGCCGAGTTGTCCAGCCTGGGCCGAGCTGTCCTGGCAGAGTTGTTCCTGAGCCGAGTTGTCCAGTCCCCCTTTGAGCCTTGATGATAATAAGCTCAAGTTTTTGGAGCGAGTAACCAGTTAGTACTGTTCGTCACGCTCACCACGGGTTATGTCCACCACCCGGCAATTGTCGCCTTATTAGTCAGCTGGTTATGTAAACGAAATAAGCCAAAACATCTAATTGCAAACAGCAGGCAGTCATTGGCTGGCGAATGCTCTGTCCAAGTGATGTGGACTGGCGAATGCCACACCCCGTACAAGCCATCCATCCTAAATTCGCCGCATCCCAAAATTCATCAACTCAATAATATCAGAGCTCAGAAACTCGTTTTATGGAAAACAAACTGCTGGTACAAAGAATGAATATCAGCATCTCGATTGATGATAGAACTGGTTGGTTTCATTAGAACTGGTTGGTTTCATTTGCTGTGAATTTAGGACGGACGGCTCGTATACGAAAACCCCGTTTTGTTTAGCTTACCAGCCCATATGGGCCTATAAACTATTGTCGCTTTGCGTCTGTTGTCCGTCCGGCAAATAATTAAGGCATTTCGGCAGAAATGCCTTTATGGTTTTAGCAGAATTTTTTTTTTTTTTTTTTTTTCTTCTTCCGCCACTTTTGGTTTCCGGACGATAACTTTAGATTGCCTTGACGGATCCTCGTCAAATTTTCACCACAAGTCAGAAATGATATGTGGAAGAACCCTATTCTTTTTGAGCCGGATCCGAGGTCCGTGAGGTCCGTGAGGATGAAATCAAGGCTAATTTTGAGACTTGGTTTCCGGACGATAACTGGAAAAATATTTACGCAATAGTTGCAGAACTCTTCATGGAGGTTCATATGCCACCAGGGAAGAACCCTATTGATTTTGGGATCGATCCGTCAAACGACCTTTGACCTAGAGGTCGAAATAATTTTTTGCTGATTCATCCTTGAGGCTTCCTGCATATCTCAGAAACCGTGCATCGTAGAGCGAAACGGACGTTATTTTCGGACTCGTCGCTCTAGACAAACATCTCTAGGGTGTATTATTTTTTTTTGATCCGGCTCCGAGGTCCGTGAGGTCCTTGAGGATGAAATCGAGGCTGATCTTGAAACTTGGTTTCCGGACGATAACTCGAAAAATATTCAGGCAATAGTTGCAGAATTTTGCACGGAGGTTTATATATCAACAGGGAAGAACCCTATTGATTTTGGGATCGATACGTCAAACGACCTTTGACCTAGAGGTCAAAATAATTTTTTGCTGAGTCATCCATGAGGCATCCTGCATATCTCGGAAACGGTGCGTCGTAGAGCGAAACGGACGTTATTTTCGGACTCGTCGCCCTAGACAAACATGTCTAAGGGGTATTATGGATGAACTTTGACCTTGACCTTGAATTTTTTTGCCGAGTCGGCATTTTTCGTTTTCGTCGATATCTCGGAAACGGTGCGTCGTAGAGCGAAACGGACGTTATTTTCGGACTTGTCGCCCTAGACAAACATGTCTAAAGGGTATTATGGATGAACTTTGACCTTGACCTTGAATTTTTTTGCCGAGTCGGCATTTTTCGTTTTCGTCGATATCTCGGAAAAGGTGCGTCGTAGAGCAAGACGGACGTTATTTTCGGACTCGTCGCCCCAGTCTAACATGTCTTGATGGTATTATGGATGAACTTTGACCTTGACCCGAAATTTTTTTGCCGAGTCGGCATTTTTCGTTTTCGTCGATATCTCGGAAACGGTGCGTCGTAGAGCGAAACGGACGTTATTTTCGGACTCGTCGCCCTAGTCTAACATGTCTTGATGGTATTATGGATGAACTTTGACCTTGACCCGAAATTTTTTTGCCGAGTCGGCATTTTTCGTTTTCGTCGTTATCTCGGAAACGGTGCATCGTAGAGCGAAACGGACGTTATTTTCGGACTCGTCGCACTAGACAAGCACGTCTAAGGGGTATTATGGATGAACTTTGACCTTGACCCGAAATTTTTTTGCCGAGTCGGCATTTTTCGTTTTCGTCGATATCTCGGAAACGGTGCGTCGTAGAGCGAAACGGACGTTATTTTCGGACTCGTCGCCCCAGTCTAACATGTCTTGATGGTATTATGGATGAACTTTGACCTTGACCCGAAATTTTTTTGCCGAGTCGGCATTTTTCGTTTTCGTCGATATCTCGGAAACGGTGCGTCGTAGAGCGAAACGGACGTTATTTTCGGACTCGTCGCCCTAGTCTAACATGTCTTGATGGTATTATGGATGAACTTTGACCTTGACCCGAAATTTTTTTGCCGAGTCGGCATTTTTCGTTTTCGTCGATATCTCGGAAACGGTGCTTCGTAGAGCGAAACGGACATTATTTTCGGAATTGTCGCCCTAAACAAACATGTCTAAGGGGTATTATGGATGAAGATTGACCTTGACCCAATTTTTTTTTGCCGAGTCGGCATTTTTCGTTTTCGTCGATATCTCGGAAACGGGGCGTCGTAGAGCGAAACGGACGTTATTTTCAGACTCGTCGCCCTAGACTAACATGTCTAAGGGGTATTATTGATGAACTTTGACCTTGACCCGAAATTTTTTTGCCGAGTCGGCATTTTTCGTTTTCGTCGATATCTCGGAAACGGTGTGTCGTAGAGCGAAACGTATGTTATTTTCGGACTCGTCGCCCTAGACAAACATGTCTGAGGGGTATTATGGATGAACTTTGACCTTGACCCGAAAATTTTTTGCCGAGTCAGCATTTTTCGTTTTCGTTGATATCTCGGAAACGGTGTGTCGTAGAGCGAAACGGACGTTATTTTCGGAATCGTCGCCCTAGACAAACATGTCTAAGGGGTATTATGGATGAAGATTGACCTTGACCCAATTTTTTTTTGCCGAGTCGGCATTTTTCGTTTTCGTCGATATCTCGGAAACGGGGCGTCGTAGAGCGAAACGGACGTTATTTTCAGACTCGTCGCCCTAGACTAACATGTCTAAGGGGTATTATTGATGAACTTTGACCTTGACCCGAAATTTTTTTGCCGAGTCGGCATTTTTCGTTTTCGTCGATATCTCGGAAACGGTGTGTCGTAGAGCGAAACGTATGTTATTTTCGGACTCGTCGCCCTAGACAAACATGTCTGAGGGGTATTATGGATGAACTTTGACCTTGACCCGAAAATTTTTTGCCGAGTCAGCATTTTTCGTTTTCGTTGATATCTCGGAAACGGTGTGTCGTAGAGCGAAACGGACGTTATTTTCGGAATCGTCGCCCTAGACAAACATGTCTAAGGGGTATTATGGATGAAGATTGACCTTGACCCAATTTTTTTTTGCCGAGTCGGCATTTTTCGTTTTCGTCGATATCTCGGAAACGGGGCGTCGTAGAGCGAAACGGACGTTATTTTCAGACTCGTCGCCCTAGACTAACATGTCTAAGGGGTATTATTGATGAACTTTGACCTTGACCCGAAATTTTTTTGCCGAGTCGGCATTTTTCGTTTTCGTCGATATCTCGGAAACGGTGTGTCGTAGAGCGAAACGGACGTTATTTTCGGACTCGTCGCCCTAGACAAACATGTCTGAGGGGTATTATGGATGAACTTTGACCTTGACCCGAAAATTTTTTGCCGAGTCGGCATTTTTCGTTTTCGTTGATATCTCGGAAACGGTGTGTCGTAGAGCGAAACGGACATTATTTTCGGACTCGTCGCCCTAGATAAACATGTCTGAGGGGTATTATGGATGAACTTTGACCTTGACCTTGAATTTTTTTGCCGAGTCGGCATTTTTCGTTTTCGTCGATATCTCGGAAACGGTGCTTCGTAGAGCGAAACGGACGTTATTTTCGGACTCGTTGCCCTAGACAAACATGTCTAGAGGGTATTATGGATGAACTTTGACCTTGACCCGAAATTTTTTTGCCGAGTCGGCATTTTTCGGTTTCGTTGATATCTTGGAAACGGTGTGTCGTAGAGCGAAACGGACGTTATTTTCGGACTCGTCGCCCTAGACAAACATGTCTAATGGGTATTATGGATGAACTTTGACCTTGACCCGAAATTTTTTTGCCGAGTCGGCATTTCTCATTTTCGTCGATATCTCGGAAACGATGCTTCGTAGAGCGAAACGGACGTTATTTTTGGACTCGTTGCCCTAGACAAACATGTCTAATTGGTATTATGGATGAACTTTGACCTTGACCCGAAATTTTTTTGCCGAGTCGGCATTTTTCTTTTTCGTTGATATCTAGTATATATTATAAATTAATCATCACACCGAAATGCCTCCAAGGCATCTTTAGGCCTTGACGTCTAGTTTTTTTTGCCTTGATGAATTTTCGTGAAAATTTACTAAAACATTCCTTGGGCGAATACCCCGAGACGTTTTTTTCATTCAATCGTGTTTGCCGATTTGGCGGCCATCTTTGATGAAAAATGGCTAATTCGGAACTTTGATGGCCTTTTTCTCAAGAACTGTCTAATCAGTTTATAGATTTTTATGTTTTATGTCAGTCCCCTCATGTACCTCTTATGACATGTATAAATTCGTTGCCCTTGAATCGCCGGTCTGCGTGTGGCGGCCATTTCGATGTTTTGACGGATCGGTGAAAAACTATTCGTTTTGAGTCATTTCCAGCAAAAAAAAAGAAAAAATTTTGGGGCAGTAAATTTCACCCAATTTTTCCTTCATAATGGGAGTTCTGTGGAGTAGACTGATAGAACACTTCAAGATAGAGCCTGTTAGCACATTCAAATGGGAAATCATATTTTGCGGTTTGAGTGGTGACCTTGAATTTGACCTCCAATGACTTTCAAAATCATGCATAAGATGTACCTTTGTGATGTTTATAAGTTTTGTTGTCTTTGAAATGACGGTCTGTGTGGGACTGCCATTTTGATTTTTTTGACGGGTGGGCGAAAAATTTTATTTTGTTCGAAATCAAGTCGTTATTCGTTTTGAGCCATTTCCAGCAAAAATCAAATCTGGCTCTTTTTTTTTGCCATTGAAAAAATTTTTGAAAAAAATTTTCACCCAATTTCTCCTTCATAATGGGAGCTCTGCGAGTTTGCTCCAGGTAAACTAGAACACTTCAAGATAGAGCCTAAGTATTGGCACATTCAAATGGGAAATCATATATTGCAGTTCAAATGGTGACCTTGAATATGACCTTGGAAGGTCAAAACTACCTTATTTTGTTGAAAGAAACAATGATTTTTGTCTTTCGTGGCCATATTCTCAAAATCTATTCAGACAGTTTTCTTCAGAATCATGCATAAGATTCTACTTATGTACCTTTGTGATGTGTATAAGTTTTGTTGCCTTTGAATTGATGGAATATATGTCATTAACGAAAAAAAACTTTCAAGATGTAAATTGATTTCGTTTCATAGTTTGTACAGAAAATGTGTTTTCGGCAACATTTACGAACATGTATTGACAATAGAGTTTAAGATCAGTGTAACAATTTATATTTTGGAAAATCAATACTCTGTGCAATTATCATGATCTGCCGGTAAGCTACAGCACCCTTGGTGCTATGTTTATAAGGTAATCTTGCATAGGAAGCTGTTTGGTGAAAATTCCAACTTCCAGACTCTGTTCTCTGATGATGTCATGAATGTGTTGCAACTGACTAAACTGACCAGACACAGTACTACATGTAGTAAAATTGACATAGCATGTTACATACACACCCAAATGATTCATTCACAGACAAATGATCACATCAGTCTGACCCTGTACACACAGTAGCATTATAAGTTGAAAGTTCAGGATACCAAAAATTTTGTAGAGCCCGGACGAGTCGACGGTTACCCGAATTCGGGGCGGGTCATACAATTACCCGGGTCGGAATTTCATTACCCGTACCCGAGAATGAATAAAGATATAATTTTTGTCTTGACAATTTGCAATAAACACTAGTAAAATCACGAAAATGACAAGAAAATCATCAGGAAACAATCGGAAGTAGTCATGTGATCTTTTCAAACTTGAAAATGAACACCGACGAAACAAATAATATATATCAATAGATCGAACACCGGCGTTTACGTGTTACAAATTGCTCCAGTGATAGACACGTTTGAGCTATATTTGGACGGGTTACTCGGGGCAGGTTGGATCAGACCACACGGGTACCCAGGTCGGAAATTTCCGACTTGTCCAGACCCTAGAATTTTGAGACATGTACTGATGAAACAATCAAGAACTTTCATAAACATGTTGACAAAAACATGTGAACAAACTATGACATGAAATAATGCACATTCACACGCTCTGGTGTTTATCCCAAACTCGGTTAAGATCTCTTGAACAGGGAGGATCTATATTCATGTTCAATTAACTTCAATAATATAGTTATTTACTGTCTTCCTGGGGTCAGTGGGATGATAGTAATACATTATTACACTGGTCCCATAATTCACATAATAATTGTATCCCCCGAACGAAGTTCGGCGGATACTATGGATTTGTCTCCGTCGCGCCGCCGCCGCTTCCGCCGTAGAGATTTCCTTGTGAACAGTCTACAGGTTGCAAATCTTAACCGATTCTAATAATTTTTTATACAGACACATCTTATGGTAAGATCCCGACACCAATCGATTTTGGTTGCCATAGCGACCAAATTGGCCGATTGGCGACACATTTTGTGCTCAATTTAGCCTGTTTAACACGCATGGCTTGTGAACGCTCTACGAGTGGGAGTTTTCTATGAATGATCATGAAATCGCACAGGCTCGATGAGAAAGACCGTCACACGAAACCTATTGTTTTTCAGAATGATGAAATAAATATTAATTAGTTAATGGACTAACTTATTACGACCTTTGAAATACTCACTTTGACATCTGTGCTCACTCCAATACCCTGTATTATGAAAGTAAATGGCAATGGATTCTTGTTCAGAATAGAGAACTGATGTTTTGGGTGTAGAACAATATTATTAGGTTACCGGACCTATGGTCCGATAACCTATTGGCATGGCGTTGCGTCCGTCGTCCGTTGTCCGACGTCCGTCGTCGTCGTCGTCCACATTTTTATCTTTTTTGTTTACGAGCGAATTCTTCTGAAAAATTGCACAAAAATACTTAAAAATAATTCAAGAAGGAGGTATTTTTTAGTTTTTTGATTTTCGCATTTTTTTCAAAATGGCGGCCGTTTTCGACGAAAAATGCCTGATTTTGGACTTTGGTGGCCATTTTCTCAAAATCTGTTCAGTAACTTTTTTTCTTTTTGATACATAACACTCCTGATATGTACTCCTATGATGTCTATAAATTTCGTTGTGCTTGAATCGCTCGAAGTGGACCATTTTGGCCCAAACTCGGCCCAAATGGGACTTTCCCATGTTAAATTCTCCTATGCTTTATAATGGGACACATTATGCCTAATTTCTCACTTAATATTGAGATTAGAGACTAGGAATCAATTGTGGACATATAGGAAATGATATATGCTGAATATTCTCGTGACCTTGAATTTGACCTCTGACCTCAATTTCAAGGTCAGAGCACAAAATGTCTGATATCTCGCTTATTATCGACTCTACAGCTTAGGAATCAATTGTGGACATATAGGAAACGATATATGCTGAATATTCTGATGACCTTGAATTTGACCTTTGACGGCATTTTCAAGGTCATAGGACAAAATGGCTAATATCTCGCTTGTTATCGACTTTACAGCTTAGGATTCAGTTATGAACATATAGGAAATGATATATGCAGATTATTGTCATGACCTTGAATTTGACCTTTGACCTCATTTTCAAGGTCACAGGACAAAATGGCTGATATCTCACTTATTATCGACTCTACAGCTTAGGAATCAATTGTGGACATATAGGAAATGATATATGCTGAATATTCTGATGACCTTGAATTTGACCTTTGACGGCATTTTCAAGGTCATAGGACAAAATGGTTAATATCTCGCTTGTTATCGACTTTACAGCTGAGGAATCAGTTATGAACATATAGGAAATGATATATGCAGATTATTGTCATGACCTTGAATTTGACCTTTGACCTCATTTTCAAGGTCACAGGACAAAATGGCTAATATCTCACTTATTATCGATTTTACAGCTTAGGAATCAATAGTGGACATATAGGAAATATGCTGAATATTCTCGGACCTTGAATTTGAGCTCTGACCTCATTTTCAAGGTTCAAGGACAAACTGGCTCATATCTTGCTCCTCTATTGACTGTATGGCTTGGGAATCAATTGTGGACATGATATAGAAAATGATATACACTGAATATTTTGATGACCTTGAATTTGACCTTTGCCCCTTCATTTTCAAGGTCACAGCACAAAATTGCTAATATCTCGCTGATTATTGAATTTACAGCTTAGCAATCAACTGTGGACATGATATATGCTTAATGTTATATATGCTGAATATTTTCTTGACCTTGAATTCAACCAGTGACCTGGCTAACATCTAAAATATTAAACATTGTCCGGTAACCTATCTTTGGCCCTTGGCCTAATTTTGAATAAGTTAACGTTAGTTTTACTAGTTAAGTCTATTATTGACCACAATAAAAAATAGTTAAGATGAGAAACATTTATTATTAAGCTCAACAAGGTAAAAGTTTCGTCCAGTACAAATTTCATGGGTGTAACCAAATAAGTTAACATTATTTTTACTGGTTAAGTCTATTATTGACCACAATAAAAATAGTTAGGACAAGATATATTTATTATTGGGCTCAACAAGGTAAAGGTTATGTCCAGTAGAGATTTTGTGGCTTTAGCCAAATAAGTTAACATTATTTTTGCTAGTTAGGTCTATTATTGACCTCAATGTAAATAGTTAAGATGAGAAACATTTATTATTGAGCTCAACAAGGTAAAGGTTTTGTCCAGTACAGATTTCATGGGTGTAACCGACAAACGTTGACATTATTTTTACTAGTTAAGTCTATTTTTGGCTACAATGAAAATAGTTAAGACAAGAAATATTTATTATTGGGCTCAACAAGGTAAAGGTTTTGTCCAGTACAGATTTCATGGGTGTAACCGACAAACGTTGACATTATTTTTACTAGTTAAGTCTATTTTTGGCCACAATGAAAATAGTTAAGACAAGAAATATTTATTATTGGGCTCAACAAGGTAAAGGTTCTGTTCAGTAGAGGTTTTATGGCTGTAACCAAATAGGTTAACATTATTTTTGCTAGTTAAGTCTATTATTTACCTAAAAAAAATAGTTAAGACGGGAATCGTTTATTATTGAGCTGAACCAGGTAATGGAATTTCACATTCAAATCTAATTTGGAACATATTTCGGGTGAAAATAGACCTTTTTGTGAAAAGTTCGATCTGGCTCTAATTTCGTCATCTTGAAATGCAGTTTTGGTCAACTTTTAGTCTGAGTTTCAACTTGAAACCAAGTTTGGCATATATTATGAGTTGAAATATAACTCATGGTGAAAAGTTCGATCTGGCTTCAATTTCGTAATCTTGAAATGCAGTTTTGGTCAACTTTTAGTTTGAATTTCAAGTTGAAACCAAGTTTGGCACATATTATGAGTTGAAATATAACTCATGGTGAAAAGTTCGATCTGGCTTCAATTTCGTCATCTTGAAATGCAGTTTGGTCAACTTTTACATTGAATTTCAACTTGAAACCAAGTTTGGCACATATTATGAGTTGAAATATAACTCATGGCGAAAAGTTCGATCTGGCTCCAATTTCGTCATCTTGAAATGCAGTTTTGTTAAACTTTTACACTCAATTTCAATTTGAAACCAAGTTCGGCACATATTATGAGTTGAAATATAACTCATGGCGAAAAGTGCGATCTGGCTCCAATTTCGTCATCTTGAAATGCAGTTTTGGTCAACTTTTACATTGAATTTCAATTTGAAATTTAGTTTGGCACATACTATGAGTTAATATTTAATTTATGGTGAAAAGTTCGATCTGGCTCCAATTTCTTCAACTTGAAATGCAGTTTTGGTCAATTTTTACTCTGAATTTCAACTTTGAACCAGGTTTGTCGAATATTCTGTGTTGACATATAACTTCAGGTGGAAAGATTGATCTGGCTGTAATTTCGTTATTTTATCGAACATGTCGAAATGGAAATCCATATGCAGTGATTTCAGAGGTGATCTTGAATTCGACTTTCGATAATCTTGAAAGATCAATGCAGCAATTTTGGTGGAAAACAAAACAGTTGTGGCTCAAGATTTTACATTTCTCTGGTAATCTTTTTTAGCCCTTGCTCTAGTTTTTCATACTTATCAGTGATATATTTGGGGCAACAGGGATGATAAGGCTACGGGGGATACACCCAAGCGGTCGTAGGCGACCGTAAATGTCTAGTTTGTTTTGTAATCTTCATCTGTGAGGGTTGGCGTATCTGATTTAATGATGTTCAATGATTATCAATATCTGATACTAGTATTGATATGTACTGAATTGTGAATTGTAAATAAACTATCACTACACACAGACACTGAACACAATAGTGTCTGGAGTACAATAAATCTGGTATTGTTCTGTCTGGTCGTGAGTTGTAAATAACTGAATTATTGTATTATGTCTCAAACTTTCGCTTACTAATTGTATAAGTAGGTGAAAGTTCCCAGCATAATACAATAACCCATACATGTTGATATATGCCTATATACAACGTATGTGTTTTTCAGATTTGGAATGGAAAATCATTTACGTGGGATCGGCAGAGAGCGAAGAGTTTGACCAGACATTAGACACTGTAGTCGTGGGTCCTATAGTTGCTGGAAGACACATGTTTGTATTTGAGGTATGATATTCGATGTTGACAACTGCAAACTGGTACAAGCTGTCAGTCGTAACTTGGCCACTTTTTGGGTGACTCTTTCAATAATTTGTGATATTTGATGAGTGATGAAACAGGCTGTCTGCCTTTCTTCTTGTTGAAATTAGGTTCCTTCTACATTTTTGCTGTGTTTGTCATTGCCTATGGAGTCTGAGAGGAGTGCTCGAAGGCTTGATGTAACATTGGCCGACAGTACAGCACAGCCCCTAATTTGGCAATGTGTTTTCTTGTTCAGTTGATACCATAATGCAGCCATATGTTATATCAAAATGAAAAAAACTAATGAACTTGGAAATCTCAATAACCAATCAACCCACTTTATATATATCGATCCAAACTTTTATCACACACTTGCAGAATTTTAAAGGTTTTCACAATTGAAGGACTCAATATGTCCTTATCTGTTGATATATGTTGATATATATATGGAAAAAAATGTCTGGTAGTACATCCATCAGTCTGAAACCATGATAATATCAATCGCTCGAGCGCATTGTGAATGGCAACAGAGTGGACTCGATCATATTAATAACGTTTATTGTGAGGTAATCCTCTGAAAATACATGAATTTGGACTGTTACGAATCTATAATAAATTAGTATTACTAATTGTATCCCCCGAACAAAGTTCGGCGGATACTATGGATTTGGCTTCGTCGTCCGCGTCCGCGTCCGCAGAGATTTTCTTGTGAACGCGCTACAGGCCGCAATTCTCACCCGATCACCATTATTTTTTGCAGGCACATATATAATGGTAAGATCCCGACACCAATCGATTTTGGTTGCCGTGGCAACTGAATTGGTCGTTTTGGGACACATTTTGCATTGAAAACAGCCTGTTTGAGACACATGGCTTGTGAACGGCTACAGGCCGCAATTCTCACCCGATCACCATTATTTTTTGCAGGCACATATATTATGGTAAGATCCCGACACCAATCGATTTTGGTTGCCGTGGCAACTGAGTTGGTCGTTTGGGGACACATTTTGCATTGAAAACAGCCTGTTTGAGACACATGGCTAGTGAACGCTCTACAGATGGCAATTTTGGACGAATCTCGATAATACCTGGAAGTGTTGTTGGGAAGGGCTGTCACACGAAACCAATCGTTTTTTAGAATGATCATATAAATATTAATATGTTAACAGCCTAACTTATTACAGAATTTTGAAATATCCATTTTGACATGTACGATCATTCCAATAGCCTGTACAGTGGAAGGTAATGACACTGGTTTCTTGTTCAGAATGGAGAACTGAAGTTTTCAGTGAAAACAGGACAATATTACTGAATAAGTTAACATTAGTTTTATTAGTTAAGTCTATTATTGTCCACAATAAAAATAGTTAAGACGAGAAACGCTTATTATTAAGCTCAACAAGGTAAAGGTTTTGTCCAGTACAAATTTCATGGGTGTAACTGAATAAGTTAACATTATTTTTAATAGTTAAGTCTATTATTGACCACAATAAAAATAGTTAAGACAAGAAATATTTATTATCAACCTCAACAAGGTAAATGTTTTGTCCAGTACAAATTTCATTGGTGTAACCGAATAAGTTAACATTATTTTCACTAGTTAAGTCTATTATTGACCACAATAAAAATAGTTAAGTCTATTATTAACCACAATAAAAATAGTTAAGATGAGAAATATTTATTATTAAGCTCAACAAGGGGTCATTCCATGCCATTTCAACCATTTTTCAACACTTCCCACGCACTTGGTCTCAGAAAATTCTGAAAATTTGACCAGGTGCTCCCCTACTATTCTGGACACACCATGTAAAATTTCAGTGTGGTCAGTCGAGAACCTTTCAAGATATGACCACTTTAGTAGGGGGGGTATCCATCAATTTTGATGCAAAATTTGCGGACCCTTATTTCTCATCGATTTTCACAGATCAATTTCTCAGCAACTACTTCACACAGGCACTTGAAATTTCAAAATCTAGTACATATTTTTCTGGTCTTCCAGAATATACAAACACATTTGGAATACATCTACCGTATATACTCTACTATACGACGCACGCGACTATAAGACGCAGTAGATTCTGCAGCTGAATCGAGGAAATCATGGTTGATTCAAAGATAAGACGCAGATCACTCGACCATATTGCCGACAGAAATTTCGTACGGTCAATTGACTGTCAGACGCCCGCCAAGTCGAGTGTTTTCACACTTCGTGTTAATCATCACGGCTTCAATAGCCCCAACGGTAAGTATGTTTTCACATGAATGAACAAAGTACCTTTTGTTCTCGCCATTATAATGAATAAATATTATGCAAACTCTTGTGTTTTTTGTCATTTCGTTGTATTTATCAGCAATGTCTAGCAAAAGTTTAGCGACCGGTAAATTTAGAAAAGGTCACATGACATAGCTTGTGTTAGCCAGCATTCATTCACTATTCTATTCTCAAGGTCGGGTGATTCGGTCAGTCAAAATTTGGAAAGCAGTTCATCGGTAGTTACTCTCATATGATTCAAGATACCACAATGACATAGACATAAAAGAACATCAAAAGACCATTAACTGACAAATTCGTTTATTGATCGTCATGATTACATAAATCATCGATTGCAATTTCACCCGCTCCTTAAGTGATGCATACAATGATGCGCAGTAAACCGCGCACAGAGCTGCCACCTTGTGAGAGCAATTGACAACATAACCAGAATTTTCAGCAACATGGCGCCGGCAGGAAATCGACTGAAAAGAGAAAATAAACAAGTTATTGTATGATTTTCAAATATACATTGCCACATGTAAAATTCATCTAACGTACATAACAGATCGTTTTTATGCACTTTATATTTCTTTTTATACACTTGAAAAGTGGGACTTGACTAAAGACGGTGACATGCCTCTATTATCGCCCATTCTCCAATGCGGTCTGGCAGTCATTCGGTGCGAGATCTTGCAATTATGATGCCCCCTTTTGTGTGTGTCGCGAGTATAAGACGCAAACGAAATAAAGGCAATATTTGGGGGCAAAAAACTGCGTCGTATAGTAGAGTATATACGGTAAGCAGTTTGGTATGCTGGCCCTCCAAAAATGGGAAGAATTGCATGGACGTTAGTGGCTGAACCATGTTTAGGCCATCAGATATTGTCTTTCCAGATGCATTAGACAGCTATAACTTCTAGTATTTGTAAATATTTACATGTCCTTTGAGAAACAAAAGCCATTTGACATATACATGTTTCTGTGTCTGTGTAGCAGACCTCTAAATCTCCTGAAATCTGTTTCGGATCAATTTTTCAAACTGCCCAAACCCAATGTGGGAATGTATAAAAACCTCCAATTTTTCTTCATTCTGAAGCACAAAGAGTAGGCTTTTTGAGGATATAAAACTTTTTTTCTTTATGCAACTCCTTCATTTTTTATTTTCATGCTCAAAACGTGAATAATTCACCATTTTCGAATGTTCAAATTCATTTACCTTAGATTATGTGAACAGTCAATTTTTTGTTGCTTCATGAGTGTAAATTCATGTATTGTTTGTTTCAAGAAAACAACATCTCAAATTACACTTCATTTATTATTGTACAGGCTGAACTTTTACATGTTCTCTCGATGTGGTACAGTGTTAATTAAGGCATTTCGGAAGAAATGCCTTTATGGTTTTAGCAGAATTTTTTTTTTCCTTTTTTTTTTTTTTTTTCTTTTTTTTCCGCCGTTTTGGTTTCCGACCGATAACTTTAGTTTGCCTCGATGTATCTTCGCCAAATTTTCAGCATTGGTCAGACATATTATGTGGAAGAACCCTATTGTTTTTCAGCCGGATCCGAGGTCCGTGAGGTCCGTGAGGATGAAATCTATGGTTTTTTTTGGACTTTGTTTCCGCACGATAACTCAAAAAGTATGTAGGCAATGGCTGCAGAACTTTGCACGGAGGTTCATATATCAATAGGGAAGAACCCTATTGATTTTGGGATCAATCCATCAAACGACCTTTGACCTAGAGGTCGGAAGAGTTTTCGCCCAGTCATCCTTGACGTTTCCTGCATATCTTGGAAACGGTGCGTCGTAGAGCGAAACGGACGTTATTTTCGGACTCGTCGCCCTAGACAAACATGTCTAAGGGGTATTAAGGGTGAGCTTCGACCTTGACCTTGAATTTTTCGCCGAGTCGGCATTTTTCGTTTTCGTCGATATCTCGGAAACGGTGCGTCGTAGAGCGAAACGGACATTATTTTCGGACTCGTCGCCCTAGACAAACATTTCTAAGGGGTATTAAGGATGACCATCGACCTTGACCTTGAATTTTTCTGCCGAGTCGGCATTTTTCGTCGATATCTCGGAAACGGTGCGTCATAGAGCGAAATGGACGTTATTTTCGGACTCGTGGCACTAGACAAACATGTCTAAGGGGTATTATGGATGAACTTTGACCTTGACCTAAATTTTTTTCGCCGAGTCGGCATTTTTCGT
Source organism: Terebella lapidaria (assembly GCA_949152475.1). NCBI lineage: Eukaryota > Metazoa > Annelida > Polychaeta > Terebellida > Terebellidae > Terebella > Terebella lapidaria. Next base: position 41,472,441 of record OX424557.1, on the reverse strand, counting down.
TTTCATCGATATCTCGGAAACGGTGCGTCGTAGAGCGAAACGGACGTTATTTTCAGACTCGTCGCCCTAGACAAACATGTCTAAGTGGTATTAAGGATGACCATCGACCTTGACCTTGAACTTTTCTGCAGAGTCGGCATTTTTCGTCTTCATCGATATCCCAGAAACGGTGCGTCGTAGAGCGAAACGGACGTTATTTTCGGACTCGTGGCACTAGACAAACATGTCTAAAGGGTATTATGGATGAACTTTGACCTTGACCTTGAACTTTTCTGCCGAGTCGGCATTTTTCGTTTTCGTCGATATCTCGGAAACGGTGCGTCGTAGAGTGAAACGGACGTTATTTTCGGACTCGTGGCTCTAGACAAAGATGTCTATAAGGATGACCATCAACCTTGACCTTGAATTTTTCTGCCGAGTCGGCATTTTCCGTTTTCGTCGATATCTCAGAAACGGTGTGTCGTAGAGCGAAACGGACGTTATTTTCGGACTCATGGCACTAGACAAAGATGTCTATAGGGTATAATGGATGAACTTTGACCTCGACCTAAAATTTTTTCGCCGAGTCGGCATTTTTCGTTTTCGGCGATATCTCGGAAACGGTGCGTCGTAGAGCGAAACAGACATTATTTTTGGACTCGTGGCACTGGACAAACATGTCTAAGGAGTATTCTGGATGGACTTTGACCTTGACCTGAATTTTTTTCGCCAAGTCGGCATTTTTCGTTTTCGTCGATATCTTGGAAACAGTGTGTCGTAGAGCATTGTAGAGCCCATGGTAAACATGTTATAAATATTACAAATTAGTCTTAACACCGAAATGCCTCCAAGGCATCTTTAGGCCTTGACGTCTAGTTGTCATTGCTGCTGCTCACTTCCTCATATCGCTGAAGCCTTTGCTTATACTGCTTGAATTTTTGCCTCAGTCTCCTACACCTGGTGCACAAAAGTGACTCCTCTGATTCACGTGGCTGATTGACATCTGCAGTTCCCTGGTACTGTGTGTCTTGTGGCTCATCGTCCGAGCAAAGTGCTGGACTTGTGTTTTCTTCGTCCCATGGTGATCCAAAGATATACTCACTTTCCCGAACAGAAATTCGCAAGAATTAGCATGCTCCTGTTGATCCTGCCAAGGTACATGTACATGTATGCTTGTGCTATGAAGCTTGTACTAAGTGACTTGTCTCATTACATGTACCTGATCTGGTGACCCCAACAACAATGGGAATTGTTCTTTCAAATTGTCACTTAGAGGTCCTGTACTGCTTGCTTCTTGGGCTTCTGTCGGTCGACCTACAGAATGATGTGATACCATCCTTCCTGTCTATCATGTTGTCAGGGTTCAACTCAACTGTTTGGTCACTGTCATTTTCTGCATTTTGTATCCCCACATCTACTGTAACGTCACTGTCATCAAAGGTTGATGAAATCTCAATGCATGTGGCATTTTCTTCTTCTGATTATGTGTAGAGTGGTGAGCTGCCTGGTGCATATTTCCTTGCCATTTCCTTGCTCAACACAACATTCATGAGGAGATCTCAAGCAGTATAAGCAAAGGCTCTAGCGATATGAGGAAGTGAGCAGCAGCAATGACGATGACAATTAACACTGTACTGCATTGAGAGAATATGTGAGAGTTCAGCCTGTATAGTGATAAATGAAGTATATTTTGAGATGTTGTTTTCTTAAAACAAACAATACATGAATTTACACTCATGAAGCAACAAAAAATTGACTGTTCAGATGATCTAAGGTAAATGAATTTGAACCTTTGAAAATGGTGAAAATGGTGAATTATTCACGTTTTGAGCATGAGAATAAAAAATGAAGGAATTGTATAAAGAAAAAAAGTCTTATATCCTCAAAAAGCCTACTCTTTGTGCTTCAGAGTGAAGAAAAATTGGAGGTTTTCATACATTCCCACATTGGGTTTTGGCAGTTTGAAAAATTGATCCGAAACAGATTTCAGGAGATTTAGAGGTCTGCTACACAGACAAAGAAACATGTATATGTCAAATGGCTTTTGTTTCCCAAAGGACATGTAAATATTCACAAATACTAGAAGTTATGGCTGTCTAATGCATCTGGAAAGACAATATCTGATGGCCTAAACATGGTTCAGCCACTAACGTCCATGCAATTTTTCCCATTTTTGGAGGGCCAGCATACCAAACTGCTTAGATGTATTCCAAATGTGTTTGTATATTCTGGAAGACCAGAAAAATATGTACTAGATTTCGAAATTTCAGGTGCCTGTGTGAAGTAGTTGCTGAGAAATTGATCTGTGAAAATCGATGAGAAATAAGGATCCGCAAATTTTGCATCAAAATTGATGGATACCCCCCCTACTAAAGTGGTCATATCTCGAAAGGTTCTCGACTGACCACACTGAAATTTTACATGGTGTGTCCAGAATAGTAGGGGAGCACCTGGTCAAATTTTCAGAATTTTCTGAGACCAAGTGCGTGGGGCCTCCGTTGAAATGGCATGGAATGACCCCAAGGTGAAAGTATGTCCAGTACAGATTTCATGGGTGTACTGAATAAGTTAACATTATTAAGGCATTTCGGCAGAAATGCCTTTATGGTTTTAGCAGAATTTTTTTTTTTTTTTTTTTTGTTCTTCCGCCACTTTTGGTTTCCGGACGATAACTTTAGATTGCCTTGACGGATCCTCGTCAAATTTTCACCACAAGTCAGAAATGATATGGGGAAGAACCCTATTCTTTTTGAGCCGGATCCGAGGTCCGTGAGGTCCGTGAGGATGAAATCAAGGCTAATTTTGAGACTTGGTTTCCGGACGATAACTGGAAAAATATTTACGCAATAGTTGCAGAACTCTGCATGGAGGTTCATATGCCACCAGGGAAGAACCCTATTGATTTTGGGATCGATCCGTCAAACGACCTTTGACCTAGAGGTCAAAATAATTTTTTGCTGGTTCATCCTTGAGGCTTCCTGCATATCTCGGAAACCGTGCGTCGTAGAGCGAAACGGACGTTTTTTTCGGACTCGTCGCCCTAGACAAACATCTCTAAGGGGAAAATTTTTTTTTGATCCGGCTCCGAGGTCCGTGAGGATGAAATCGAGGCTGACCTTGAAACTTGGTTTCCGGACGATAACTCGAAAAATAAACAGGCAATAGTTGCAGAAATTTGCACGGAGGTTTATATATCACCAGGGAAGAACCCTATTGATTTTGGGATCGATACCGCAAACGACCTTTGACCTAGAGGTCGAAATAATTTTTTGCTGAGTCATCCTTGAGGCATCCTGCATATCTCGGAAACGGTGCGTCGTAGAACAAAACAGACGTTATTTTCGGACTCGTCGCCCTAGACAAACATGTCTAATGGGTATTATGGATGAACTTTGACCTTGACCCGAAATTTTTTTGCCGAGTCGGCATTTTTGGTTTTCGTCGATATCTCGGAAACGGTGCATCGTACAGCGAAACGGACGTTATTTTCGGACTCGTTGCCCTAGACAAACATGTCTAAGGGGTATTATGGATGAACTTTGACCTTGACATGAAATTTTCTTGCCGAGTCGACATTTTTCGTTTTCGTCGATATCTCGGAAACGGTGCGTCGTAGAGCGAAACGGACGTTATTTTTGGACTCGTCGCCCTAGACAAACATGTCTAATGGGTATTATGGATGAACTTTGACCTTGACCCGAAATTTTCTTGCCGAGTCGGCATTTTTCGTTTTCGTCGATATCTCGGAAACGGTGCGTCATAGAGCGAAACGGATGTTATTTTCGGACTCGCCGCCCTAGACAAACATGTCTAAGGGGTATTATGGATGAACTTTGACCTTGACCCGAAAATTTTTGCCGAGTCGGCATTTTTCGTTTTCGTCGATATCTCGGAAACGGTGCGTCGTAGAGCGAAACGGACGTTATTTTCGGACTCGCCGCCCTAGACAAACATGTCTAAGGGGTATTATGGATGAACTTTGACCTTGACCTTAAATTTTTTTGCTGAGTCGGCATTTTTCGTTTTGGTCGATATCTCGGAAACGGTGCGTCGTAGAGCGAAACGGACGTCATTTTTGGACTCGGCCACCTAGACAAACATGTCTAAGGGGTATTATGAATGAACTTTGACCTTGACCAGAAATTTTTTTGCCAACTCGGCATTTTTCGTTTTCGTCCATATCTCGGAAACGATGAGTCATAGAGCGAAACGGACGTCATTTTTGGACTCGGCGACCTAGACAAACATGTCTAAGGGGTATTATGGATGAACTTTGACCTTGACCTTAAAGTTTTTCGCCGAGTCAGCATTTTTCGTTTTCGTTGATATCTCGGAAACGGGAAACGGACTTTGTTTTCGGACTCGTGGCTCTAGACAAACATGTCTAAAGGGTATAACAGATGAACTTTGACCTTGACCTGTAATGTTTTTTTGCTGAGTCGACATTTTTCATTTTCATCCATATCTAGGAAACGATGTGTCGTAGAGCCCATGGCTAACATGTTTTAAATATTACGAATTAGTCCTAACACCGAAATGCCTCCAAGGCATCTTTAGGCCTTGACGTCTAGTTTTTACTAGTTTAGTCTATTATTGACCACAATAAAAAATAGTTAAGACAAGAAATATTTATTATTGGGCTCAACAAGGTAAAGATTCTGTCCAGTAGACATTTTATGTCTGTAACCAAATAAGTTAACATTTTTTTTGCTAGTTAAGTCTATTATTGACCTCAATAAAAATAGTTAAGATGAGAAACAATTATTATTGAGCTCAACAAGGTTAAGGTTTTGTCCGGTAGAAATTTCTGGGTGTAACCGAATAAGTTAACTTTATTTTTACATGTTAAGTCTATTATTGACCACAATGAAAATAGTTAAGACAAGAAATATTTATTATTGGGCTCAACAAGGTGAAGGCTTTGTCCAGTAGAGATTTTATGTTTGTGACCAAATAAGTTAACATTATTTTTTTGCTAGCTAAGTCTATTATTGATCACAATAGCTTTTTATGAAAACATTGATCAACTTTTACTTTGAATTTCAACTTGAGACCATGTTTGGCACAAATTATGAGTTAAAATATAACTTTATATGGTGAAAAATTCGATCTGGCTCCAATTTCGTCATCTTGAAATGCAATTTTGGTCAACTTTTACTTTGAATTTCAACTTGAAAGCATGTTTGTCACATATTATAAGTTGAAATATAACTTATGACGAAAAGTTCTATCTGGCTCCAATTTCGTCATCTTGAAATGCAGTTTTGGTCAACTTTTACATTGAATTTCAACTTAATACCAAGTTTGGCACATATTATGAGTTGAAATATAACTCAAGGCAAAAAGTTTGATCTGGGTCCAATTTCGTCATCTTGAAATGCAGTTTTGGTCAACTTTTAGTTTGAATTTCAACTGGAAATCAAGTTGGGCAGGTATTATGAGTTAAAATATAACTCATGACGAAAAGTTTGATCTGGCTCCAATTTTGTCATCTTGAAATGCAGTTTTGATTAACTTTTACTTTGAATTTCAACTTGAAACCATGTTTGGCACATACATGTATTATGAATCGAAATATAACTTATGGTGAGAAGTTCAATCTAGCTCCAATTTCGTCATCTTGAAATGCATTTTTGGTCAAATTTTACTTTGAATTTCAACTTGGAACCAAGTTTGTAAAATATTCTGAGTTGAAATATAAATAGGTGAAAAGATTGATCTATCTGTATTTTCGTTATTTTATCAAACATGTCGAATGGAAATTCATATAAAGAGATTTCAGTGGTGATTTTGAATTCGACCTTCAATAACCTCGGAAAATCAGTGCAGCAGTTTTGGTGGGGAAAAGAAAACAGTTGTGACTTGGGATTTAACATTTCTCTGGTAATCTTTTTTAGCCCTTGCTCTAGTTTTTCACACTTGACTGATATATTTGGGGCAACAGAGATGATAGGGCTACGGGGGATACACCCAAGCGGTCGTAGGCGACCGGAAGCGTCTAGTTAACAATATGCTTCAATAGAAAACGCAAAACATATAGAGATGTTGCAAGAAAAGTAAAAAAAAAAATGGCCAAGTTAGGACTGACAGCTCGTAGAATAAGTAGGGCAATAGTTGTTCCACAATCCACATGTTATAACATGACTAAACATTCATTGAAGTTGGTAAAAACAAATTGTACTGCTTCACGGAGGAGCCCAAAAAAAAATGGAAAAAAAGTTCAATTCAGACAAAATGACTGGCTGAAAATTTTTGACATGCATCAATCTGTGTTTTCTCTACTATCCTACCAAATTTTTGTCCCAAGATTTGTCTTATCAATGATAGTTGGTTCATGTGTTTCATGTCGTGATCAGGCAGCTCCAGCAGATTGTAGTAAGATTCCACGGGAGGATGCTGTCGGAGTCACTGTCGTCTTGTTAACCTGCTCCTACAGCTCACAGGAATTCATACGTGTCGGGTACTACGTCAACAATGAATACGCTGACCCTGAAATGAAGGAGACTCCACCATTGGAGCCAGATTATGGAAAGGTTAGTATCACTTCACCATGATTATTCTGCCTAAATGAGTAATTACAATTGTCAATTTGTTGCTCATGAACCGATTGATTTGGAGAACAAAATCTATCAAGGGGGTGAATTAATATACACATGAACTTCTTTCCATTTCAGTTGCAGAGAAACATCCTTGCCACCTGTCCGAGAGTAACACGGTTCAAGATTGACTGGGGGGATGCGGAGGACTCTGAGAATCTGCCTCCTCAGAACAACACGGAGAATGAGTCCAACCAAATGGCTGTAGAGAGCGAGTCAACCGCTCCCCAGAAACCTATCGATAGACTTGAGGCCGCCATGAAGGGAGAAACCGCAAACAACGGCGCAGCGAATATCATCCTAAGTGGTTCATCAACAGACATTGGGCACATGAATGGCACAGCATTATCCATGGAAAGTGAACCTATGCAGCAGTGATTCAATCAGGATTTAAATGTAATCAAGTTTTTGGATACGTGTTTCCGTCATTTTGGTTGCCGAACAACGTGAGGGAACATCCAACACTGAAGGCAGATATCTCAGGCATCTCGCACACATCTTCGTTTTAGGTGAATCGTTCCGGACTGTCATTACCATTATATACATTGAACATGTATATCAGCCAGATTGAAACTGCTTGAGGTATATACCAGTATCTGAAATAGCTTACTGATTTTGATGATTTCAAGTGTCCAAACTCTTGAAAAGAAGGCAGCAATTCATAGGAAGGAGTCAATTGCATTTACAATAATTTGTTCTTTATATTTTCTATATTTGTGTTTAGTGCATTTCAAGTGTGAAACTTCATAATCATCATGACTAAATTGTGAGTCGTTGCATACTTGTACAAGAATGGCAGTCTTCTACATCAGATTTGTATCCCTGCAGCAAAAATCTGACGAAATATAGATAATATATGGATAGTATCACACATCAATGCTCTGATTTTACTAATTTGTTACACCGTTTATTTTTGCTAATATAATGCTTAAATTGTATCATGTTGGCATGCTTCATCTCGGCCTCAAACAGCGATTCTCTACCAAATTTCAGACTTATGATAGAAAGACAAAGCAACTGATGGGTTTATGCAATAATGGACGTTTTCTCAAATTAATTTTCTGAACTTGAAAAGATTTGACAGAATTCAAACCTGCCATTTTCAAAGTTTGATATTACAGATCTATATGTTCAATACATTATGCTATGGTAGCTATCAGCAGATCAGGGTTAGCTTGTTTGGTAATGCTACCAGTGCATACAAGCCTTTAATTTTAGCGTGAATGTATTTTTTTAGGTGTACAACAGAATTTAGGTAAGTTTTGTTAATTTGTGATGTATAAATGTGTGGTGTGTCAGGTGTGTGTGGATTTTCTGTTTGTATTGTGATAGACTATTTATTTGTATTTAGCATCAGCAACAATCGTTTTCGTATCGAGGTCAAAATTGGTTCGCAATTACGATGTCAAGCATTTAGGAAGATAAAATGTGCAGTAGTTACTATCGGAATATAACATCATTAAAAGTGATTTCAAATGAAAGCTTCTTTTTGAACTTTACCCAACTGTGCTGTGAATGAACAAAATGGTAAATAAATACAACTTTTAACAAAATGTGTACCGTTTTGGGAACATTTGACTGATGAAAATCGAATACATATAACCTTTAATGTCAAAGATGCACAACAATAAAACCATTTCACAGGGACTCTGCCAAATATTTCCGAAATCCGAAAACAAACATTTTTGGACCAATCAGAATCAATGGGCTTTGAATCAGCTTGAACCATTTTGTGCATAGCTTCAAACGATATACAGTGGATCCTGTGTTAAAGACCACCTGGTTTGAGAGACCACCCTGTGTTTTAGGACCGCTAAACGTGGTCCCAAGTTGCCTTCTATCATGTAAATGAACCTGTCATGAGAGACCACCTGTCATTTAAGACCACCTTTTTGGGGTCCCTTGGGTGGTCTTAAAACACAGGATCCACTGTATGTGCACATATATACATTGTATTTACATCAAATATTACCATAACTCGACTCGCATTTTATATGATACAATATATAAATGATGACTGGTTTGAAGGGGAACATTTCACCATAATTCCCGACAAACCAGTCACCATTTATTTTATTATACGAATCCGAATGTCATTGATTTTATTGTGGCGTTGTACACATATCAGCAAATTTACCTAGATTTTGACGGCAGTGGTAAACGTTTTTGGCAATGTTTCATAGCAGGACAATGCTCCCCATTGCTAGAGATGTTTCTACGTTTGACTGGAAACATGCGTTTTGTTTCACGGCTGATTAACCAATGAGCGGCCGTGATTCTAACATGAGGTATAATAAACACAAATGTATCTGCAAAAAGTCATTTTTTGTTGGTACATGTTTATTCTCGAAGGTTTTTCAGCATTAAAGCTTGTGTGCACGCGGATAAGCACTGCGCTTGAGACTGTAGACTCTCAGAATCTCGTGTGTGGTTTTACGTTGCCATGGAAGCACGTGTTCTGCCCTCGGTAGCCATTGGTCTATTTTGAGCTACGAAAACTACCGAGCAACGCCAGATATTCATGAGATTCGCGGGGGCCCCATGAAATGGTCCCTTTGGACATTGTGGCGATTTTGCCCAAAAATTGTGATAAGAGTTCGGCTTTGTCACACACTATTCATGTTTTGGCCACTTCGTGTTCGAAGCTCGTGTGCTGCCTAGCAACGCACTGCTAATCCTCTTTCCACTATACTGTAACAATGGTCTGACGTCAGCCCTTGCTCTCGCATGCTGCCAGCTATATAAGCTGCCAGCCCGCCTTGCTTACTGGGAGTTGTCTCAGAGCAGTCTAGGCGAGAGGACGACGGCAAGCACGGCCAAGTGCTCCACGTCCCCTTTCTCTGGCTAAGCGGGCTCGCTAGGGCCCTGGGAGCAATTTCCAATTGGGGGCGTGCCCCCTGGAATGGTATTCTCTCGCCCTGGGATGGTGCAACAGGCTCTGGCAGACCGTCGGGGTTCCATCCCCGCGGCAGTGCCATCGGCGATGCTGGCCAGCAACACGCCCAAGTGCACGGGTTCCGGGCGTCGCGCCCATGGCGTTCCGGGCGTCGCGCCCATGGCGTTCCGGGCTCATCACGACGGGCTACATTACAATCATAATGCAATGTCTGAGTAATGTATGATGGCCGGACTTCATCGGCGGACTGTTTACCTGGTTATAGTTCCAAAGTAATTACCTACGCCCGCCGTGACCCTAGGAGAGCGGCTTATCCGCTGTGACTCTAGATAGCAAGCATCAAACTTTACATTGGTGCCGTGACCAGGATCAGTGCGATGGTGTTTCATTGCGGCCTCCTGTCCAGTATATTTACTCTTCGTCCCTAGGGACTGCCAGCTCCGGGATACTCTAAAGTGAAAGAAAATGAGTGACAACGATAATGTATCAAAACATAAACGCTGCCAGAGCAGCCGCGAGCTGGACCGCGATGGCTCCGGCCTCGCGTAGGAATGTCCAGACGACCCAAAGGACCAGTCCCAGTCCTTGGAGACGTCCCCGACTCTGTCTCTGGACGTAGAGTCGAATTCTGTGGGGTTGCTGCCGGAGCACGCCTCCGGCGTTCAGGCTGTTACTGTTGGCTCCGGGGACGGATTCAGCTGTACCCGCTTCCCTACCCGGCCGGGTCGATCCCCTCGCGGACCCCCGGCCCCGATGTTGGTCAGACAGAGGTGTGATTGAACAGCTCACTGACTCGCTCAATGAGCTGGACCCCTCCGGCTGCTATGATCGCGGCCAGTGGCCCCACGTGGGTCGACCTGATCGTAGGACTCCCTAGTCTTCTCTGCGACACCAGCGCTCTACGGAGCGGCTGACGGAGAGGGAGTGGTGGTTAATACAGATTGTGCTAGATGAGTATAAGTCAGCACTCACGGCACAGTCAGCCCACCCCACAAGCTTGACTCCCACGGTCCCCTACAGTCCAGGGATGGCCGATCTGCCTGTCTTACCCTCGGTTCATCCGAGCCCGCAAGTGGCGGTGACCCATGCCTTGGGACCCGCGCCTGTGCCGCGGCTTGGAGGCACCACGTTGGCTATTGCCTCTGCTGTTTCGGCAGATGGAACCGCAGCTGCGTGGTCGAGCTATCCCACTCCAACCAGTGTTCCAGGAGCACGCTGGCAACCGGTGGCTTCGGCCCCGAGCTACGCCGGCTACCCCGCCTCGCCTGTATCCTATCCCAGGGGATCGGCAGGGGTTTCCTCCGCACTCAGTCATGTACACGGGTACATACCCGTCTGCGTCCCCTAGCTACCCTCCGCCCATGTCCATGGCTCATGGATGCGCTTTCACGGGTCCTGCCGCGAGTAGGGCTGGAGCTTGGGCTGCGCCTTATGCCGCCGACGCTGGATCCGGATCAGACACCCGTGAGCGCTCCCCGCACGACCGGCAGCGAGATCAAGCGTCCTGGCGTAAGCGGTTCAATGGGGATTACGCTGATCTGGAGGAATATCTCCTGCAGCTCTGGCAAGCCGCCGTCTTCCAGGGTTGAACTCCGACTGAGGCTGGACACATCCTCGCAGGCAGCCTGGAGGGCAAAGCTCTCCAGGTTATGTCCTGTCCCTCATCGTGGAATGCGACGTTTGCTGAGTTTGCCGAGCAACTTCGCTTACTCTTTACCCCGACCGTGAACAAGTGGATGTACCAGAGACAATCTAAAATTCTTTACCCCTTGTCGACAGAGTCCATGACCGACTATGCATTTGACCTGCGCATACTCGGCCGGAAAGCCTACCCAGAGGAACCTGCGAGTGGGTTCAAGCCGATGCTGATTGACCAGTTCATCGACATGCAGCCGTACCACATATACGCCCTGGCTTGAGAAACGGTCGATGGAGGAGGCCATCAACTCCGCACTTGCGATAGAGGCAGCTGTCAGATCCAGACAGATGCCTCCGGCCTCGGCTGTACCTTCACAGGCTGCCGAACCTCCTCATGCTGTAGCATCGCAGGTGGCTACATGGGCGTTACCGGCTCGCCGGGGATCGGCTGTGGAGCCAAACCCCCATTAGGTTAGTGCACCATTGTCACTCCCAGCAACGGTGGTGAAGCAGCTCCAGTTGCTACGTCATGCTCGACTCTGGACGAGTATGATATGGAAGAGTATGATCTCAGCGCCGCACAGCTGATTGCACACTGCGCTGGGATTGAAGCTCCGGGGCCCGCAGATTGCTGTGCGTTCACCGCCAGACTAAACTCCAACCGGCTCTACTACTATTGCAATAAGCAGGGGCACTTGTGGTTGCAATGTCCAGAGTTGTTGGAACGCTTGTGGGCCAGTGGCTACAAGGGCAGTTTGCCCGAGCCCCGATGGAGGAACTCTTCCTTCCGGCCAGGTCCTCCGGGACAACAGCATCGTTCTCCGTGTGAGGGAAAGTGAAGATGAACGTGGTGGCGACCAACACAGGTCTTGGGAAAGTTGTCTTGTGGCACCCGTGCCTGCACCACTGGCGGACGAGCAAGACGATTCTCAAGTCGATATAACTCCCCCGGGAGTGGTCCTTGAGGATCCGTCTAGCTCCTCTCCCGCTGAAGCAAACAATGAGGACTCTGTAGCGGAACCCAGTGCGGAACCGTCTAGTCACCCAATGTGTGCGCTGGTTAAGGATCCATGCCGGTACCTGCCATTGTGTTTTGGGCAGGAGCCGGTGCGGTTCTTTGTAGATTCCAGCTCAGAGGTTACCCTCGTAGCCACAGGGACTTACAAGCGGGAGCCCACATTCCGCAGCATTGAGCTGTGGGATTCCGGCAGTTACAAAATCTTCGGGGCGGGTAACAACTGCATGCCTATCCACGGATTGATCGATCTGCCAATTACACTTGGGGACAAGGTGTATAGGACAGAAGTGATCATTGCAGATATTGGTGCAGTTGGAATTATTGGAATGTACTTCCTATGGGTCCACGGGGTGATTGCGGCCTTTTGCTCCAGCAAACTCCGGATGGGGGAGGATACCCATTACCTCTTCCGAGCGGGACCCTCCCATTCATTCCAACTCTGGGCGGCGCACACTACAATAGTGCCACCCCACAGTGAGATAATAGGGAGGCACGACCGCACGATCCACGCATGCCCCACTATGGTCGTCCCTGTATAATACAATCTGTGAGTAATTTCGCCTGGGATACGAGACTCGCGCTGGGTGGGGCTCTGGTCAAGTCCACTCCTAGTGTGATAACTGTTCTCTTGGTGAATCCCACCAACACCCCGGTCGTACTGCATCGCGGCAGTGTAGCGGCAATCTGCACACTCACGGCGTCTAGTGGGGTTCTCCCTGATGACCCGTTTGCTTGGGGATGACCCCCTCCACCCTGTCAGACTACTTGGAATGTCGCGTTCCGAAGGACTGGCTGGATGAAGAGCAGCGCCAAGCTCTTCGCAGATTGCTCTGGCAGGATGAGTCCTGGTGGTGTGGTTGGCAAGACGACCAAACACCGCATCAACCTCCTGGACGAGCGTCTAATTAAACAGCGTCTACGAAGAGCAGCTATTGTGCACCAAGAGGTCATTGACCAGGAGGTGCACAAGATGCTCGAGCTAGACATCATCGAACCCAGTGATAGCCCTTGGTCCAGTCCTGTGGTCATAGGGTGAAGAAGGACGGCTCGTGGAGGTTCTGCGTAGATTATTGTAAGTGATGCCACGCGGAAGGACTCATATCCTCTCCCTCACATGGAGGACACCATCGATGCCCTGGCCGGGATGCACTATTTCTGTGCTCTAGATCTGGCCTCCGGATATTGGCAAATCGAGATGGACGAGAGTGATAGAGCGAAAACTGTCTCTGTTACCAAGAACGGGCTCTACCAATTTAATGTAATGCCGTTCGGGCTCTGCAATGCCATTGCGACATTCGAGCACCTCATGGAGATGGTCCTTAAAGGGATCCTCTGGAGGCGATGTATGGTCTACATCGACAATGTCGTCGTGTACGGCCGGTCATTTGAGGAAACCCTCACCAACTTCCAGATGGTGCTCCATCACATCCGCGAGGCAGGGCTCAAGTTGAAGCCTAACAAGTGCGAGCTCTTTGCTCAGGAGATTTTGTACTTGGGCTTCATGGTAACAGGCACAGGTGTGCGACCGGACCCCGCGAAGATCGAGGTCATACAGCACTGGCCCCGGCCTTGTAACGTGGCAAACTTGAGGTCCTTTTTGGGCTTCGCGAGCTACCACCGCCGGTTTATTCGAGGCTTCGTGGAGATCGCGCATCCCCTTACAGTCCTCACGGAGAAGGGCGCGAATTTCGTCTGGAGGCTTCCCAAGAGATTGCTTTTGCGGACCTCCGGAAGGCCCTGGTGGCAGCACCTGTGCTCCGGCACCCTCGTCCAGACTGTGAGTTCATCCTAGACACCGACGCGAGTAACTTTGCGCTTGGCGGTGTCCTCTCGCAGATCATGGACGGGCAGGAGCGTGTGGTGGCTTATGCGAGTGTGGCTCTCAGCCGTTCTCAAATGAACTACTGCACGACTCACCGCGAGCTGCTCGCGGTTGTAACATTGCCAAGTGGTTCCATCATTACTTGTTGGGGCGGCATTTCCGGCTGCAGACTGACCACAGTTCGCTCTGGTGGCTCCTCAATTACAGTGAAGCCATCGGCTTGGTGGCCCGGTGGCTGGTCAAACTCCAGGAGTATGACATGAAGATTGAGCATCACGCCGGAAAGCTGCACAGCAATGCTGACGGACTGTCACGTCATAAGTGCAAGAATTCCGACTCTGCAGGAAGGACACCATTCCAGCGCGGAGAGGATTCTTCCACAGACTTGGAACTGGACCTTCCGGGGAGACCGCAGGCTGCTGACCCCTTTACCAACACAGCGGCTCAGACCGCGGACGAGGTGGCTCGGTTGCTGGTGAATAGGTGGGTGGTTTACCATGGCGTACCTAAGCAGGTACTCTCGGATCAGGGCACACAATTTGAGAGCAACCTGTTCCAGGGCCTAGCACAGCTGCTAGGGAGTACCAAGGTCCGGACCACCCCTTACAGGCCCCAGTCTGACGGACAGGTCGAACGATTCAATCAATCTATCCTCTGCACGAAGATAAGATTCCACAATGTAACTGTTCCCAGTTGATACGGCGAATGATATCCTGTGATGTGATGATGATGACGATGAGAGATTAATGCCAGCTCAATATATATATATACATGTATATCCATTCAGAAATACAAGAAAAGAAAAGAATATTCTAGAGAATATTATTTTCATTTTCTTAAAATTACAAGAAAAGAAAAGAACTTTCTGGAGATCAAACGAACCTTCTAAAAATTACAAGAAAAGAACATTCTAGAGACCAGACTCTATATTGAATACATGTAACTAACTCGCCATAGCAACACTGTCTATAAGAGAAACGAACATTACAAAATTAATGTTCATTGCAACCTCAAATTTGTCAAAATTTGACATTAAAAGCCAGCATTTTCATATAGTTTCGTGAAAAACAGTTTCCATGTAATGATACCAAAACAACAGAAATACCAAAAAAAAAAAAAAAAATATGCAGCGTGTAAAAAAAAATCTCGCGTGTAACTCGCATTATGTACACGTAAGCTGTATGATAGCAATGGAAATCACAATATTGAATTTGAATCTTATGTGCTCCTGACAACAATAAATGCCAACATGATTTTGTTTATGTTTTGAAACACAAACAAATCTCGCCTCGCTGTCATCCCACCATGAAGATAGACCCCCGGATAGCCTGATGGGCTGCCATATCCTGTAATGCTATGACCACCTTCCTAGATCAGGAAGGTGGTGGGCACCAGTGGAAGCACCATGCCACACCCAACCTTCCCCGAGTCCCAGGAGATTGTGCCCAGAAGCCAATGGCCCGGCTAGCCGCAAACAGGACAGGAGCACGTGCTATGTACTTACCGTCTTACTCTCGGCTTGAACCAGTCAGTATTGAACTGTCGCCATGGCAACGCGTGCTTCAAATGCGAAGTGACCAAAGTATGGGGTTACAAA
The DNA here is from genome assembly GCA_949152475.1 of Terebella lapidaria. NCBI lineage: Eukaryota > Metazoa > Annelida > Polychaeta > Terebellida > Terebellidae > Terebella > Terebella lapidaria. The sequence continues at coordinate 41,456,895 of OX424557.1, read as the reverse complement.
AACGGCTAAAATGCTTTTGGGGCCACAAAGTTCTACCAGATTCAGGGGCGTATCTAGAAATCCCAGAAAGGGGGTGGGGGGGGGGGGGCACAATAATAAAATTGAGTGGATGGTGCAAGAAGCGAGGCACGAGCGCAACGAGTCCCAAGCGGCCGGGGGTCTGGGGCCCGCTTAAGGGCCGCAGAAGCCCAATGCTTTTTGCGTTTGCTGGTGATTTCTAGGGTTTTTTCTCTTTTTTTTTGGGTACATATTACCCTTGGCGAGGCACGAGCGCAGCGAGTCCCAAGCGGCTTTTGGCGTTTGCTGGTGTATTCTAGCCCTATTTTGGGTACATATTACCCTTGGTGCAGGGAGGGACAGGGGCACAGTCTCTCTAAAGAGGGGGCATAAAGACATAATTTTGTCTGAAAGGGGGGGGGGGGGGCACGTGCTCCCTGTGCATCCCCCCCCCCCCGCCCCTCGATACGCCTATGAGATTTTCAAAAGTTCTACTGGTTCATGTTCTACCAGGTCAAAGTTTTGGTCAAAGCTTCCGTTTTGGGCTGAGTGGACTATCTTGGTATAGAAAATCTTTGACCAGGTGTAAGAAGCGCGCTCACAGTCAAGTCTTTATGAATATTTTTTCCCGGTGGTACAACAGGAACCGGAAATTGTTTCCCCTTAGCAACGGCGCACTTGCCACTGACGCCTAAAACGCCCCAGACGACCAGAGACAAATTTTTGAGCTTTGAAATGTTTCAAGCCGGGAATTACTGAACGAACTGGTCTACTGTATATGACACAGGGCTAAAGTAAGGTAAAAAATATATATCTATATCTAAAGTAAGGACGTCACTGGCAGTGTGCACCGTCTTCACAACTTGGTTTGAACGCAGCATTAGTCAACTTGGAACTGGTTCTGTTCTCCCAACACATGTTCTCGTGTGGGGGAATCAAGCGCGCCGATTGACACTGATTGAGTCAACCACTCAACGACGTTGCTGCATCAGTGCATGATTAAACCGAATATTGTGAAAACCCCGACATGTTCAGCTTTCTCACATGATAAAAGTGACCATGTCACTTTTTTCAGGTGAAATATCCGACCATCATCTCACTTTTTTCACGGTGGTGTTTCCGCTGTGAAAAAAGCGACATGCCCGTGATTCCGGCGTGAAATTCACGACATGCATGACCATATTATCACTGTGTAAGTGCGATCTTCACTCTTACAGAAGTTTTAAGCACTCTTTCAGCGATGACTCACTCTTGTGGTGTATGAAGGTACTCTTGTGGTGAATAAGCATGGCTGGAAACGTGAGTTAGTTGAATTTCTAACTATTTTAATAGCTTGATACGGAATAATCATGTAAAAGGTATTGCATTGAGTGTTGGAATATATATATGTGATACTCGCAAGACGCGTAGTTCGATATAAAGGCTTAATTCTTAACAAGAACGCGATTCCAGCCAGCGACCGCACAGTCATACAGTCCTTTTGGGGATTAACAATGCCACGTGGTCAATTTTGCTAAATTTATGCAATTTCTTCAGCAGCACACAAAATTGATATTCTACAAATTCCTCTAATTCTTTCTTTTACTCGATGGAATGGTTCCGAATTATTCATTGGCAATATCGAAAGAAATGCAGGTGGAAAATAATATTTTCAAAATGCCTCCTTCCCAGGTAGTGTTTCAGGTGCCGTTTTTCATCAACTGATGTAATTATAACTTAGTTATTTGTATGCTGTTTGAACCAAAATTTAATATTAGTCACACCATCGATAGTTCCTAAAACCATGGGAGAGGGTCATACTAAAGATATATACCCAAAGCAACATGACTCTTTATGCGGCCATGGTCATTGCAGCAATACCCAAAAACAGACAATACTAGTATTTAGACCGTTCGATGAACATGACTTGTTAATGTATGGTTTCAATTTATCCTCTTAACAGCAAGAGAAAGACGTTAATAACCAAATGTGAGATGCTGATTAATTTCCGATAATTTACATTGACGTTATGCGAAACTGAACATGTAGAATTTTTGAAATATGGCAGAAAATTTGGCGGGAAAATTGTTTGTTCCCAAAATGACGAAATCACGTAAAATAACATGACGTTTTAAAGTCATAGTAGCAAGGTACCATTTTATGGTTTTATTCCTGTTCAGATAAAGGCATTGTGGACATTTGGTGATAAAAAAGATGTTCGCGGTAATTGGTAATTAATAACAGCGACATATAATCGAGTATATTGAGCCAGTATTGCAATCGCCTTCAAATGCCGATGAAAAAAATAGCTTCGGCAGTTTCCGTAATCGTGACGTCAGTTGAGGCAAAATGTGCTTTGATGGCTGGCCAAAAACTTAAAACACGTAATTTGGGCGGTCAACTCAAAGATAGAAAACCACTCCAAAATGCATGAGATTCAAAAGAAAACACGTGAAAACCAACAAATACTGGACATCTTGCAGTTCATCAAACCTCCCTTCTGGGAGAATGAATAGTACTGATTCTAAATATCAAGACAAGAAATGCCGTATTCCAGCCATCTCACCCGTTCACTTGAATCGTCAAACATACACAACGAGAATGAATATGCGACAGGCAGTTTACCTTGCTGGCTACATGTACTTTCAGTACTGCCTCAAATGACGTCACAAACCACGTGACCCATACTAAAATCCTGATCAAAATCTTCGGCAATTTACGGAAGGAGTGCCTATTTGATTCAATATCTCGAAACCCATTGATTGTACTTGTAAAATTCGTTCGAATTTACAGATAGCTATTCATAATGGACTAAATGAAAAGCACTTTCATCGGCATGCTACTAGGTCTTTAAATCTCACTGTCCAGCCCTAATCATAGTGTTTCTACATCAGGGTACATTCCTCAATGTTTATAGATAAATATTTGTTTCAATGCATCAATCAAATAGACATAATGAATGAGAAATGCTGTAAAATGACTAGTTTTGGCGGCTATTAAATTTGGCGATTGTGAGCCCCACGTTATTTGGCAGAGATTTAATTTGGGGGTTTCAGAACCACATATATATCTTAACATATATCTAGTTAATTTGGCGGACGATTTAATTTGGCGGTTTTTCCCCTACCGCCAAATCCGCCAAATAAATCGTCCGCCAAATTTAGTCGTTTTACAGTATTTACCATGTCTATAGCAATGTGCTGTGTAACGCCGGAAAGAATCATGGGCTTTTCCGGTAAAAAAATCAAGGGCAATTTCCGGTAAAAATCTTCTCACACATGGGCAAACTCTGCCACAGTGTTAGAAGGCAAATCAAAGTAGTGCACCGATGACATTGACCAGTCTCAGCTGATCAGTATTAAATAGCCACAGAACTGTCACACTCACATATCAGCCACAGTCCAACTTTCACTATGTCGTGCCCTCAGCAACACATGGCTCCTTTAAAACTGTAGGAAAGAAATCATTTGCTGTGCTGATAGTGACGTCACACTGGACAGCAGACAGTTTCCAACATCCAGTGTTTGTTGCATCTATTGTGATTTCACTGTGAATTTTACCATTCAGTTTGGCATTATGAGATTACATGCAATGTAATCTATAATGTGAGGCCAGGCAGGTTACTACATGTACATTTAGATCAATTATGCAAAGGAGATGACATAAAAAAATATATATATATATACATGTACTTACAATTCAAGATTCATTGAGTAACACTCTTTTCACAGACTGCAGATATAGAAATCATCATGTCTGATGCTGAACAGAACCAGGCCAATGAGGTAAATCTGTTTTCCTCATATGTTTTATTGAGCTGATATACTGAGTACCGTATAAATTGCCTTATTGATGGACATAGCAGTTACAGTTACCTGATCAAAAGCCTTCTCAATCATTCAAGGGGGATGGAGACTCTAAGACTCCTGTCCCGGACGCCACTGCTGGTGAGGCAGCCAGCGAGGATGCCAGTAAAACACCAGCGCCTGCCAGTGCAGCTGCCACCCCCACTCCTGCTGCAGGCTCGAGTAAGCCCACCACACCAGCGCCAGCCTCCAGCAAACCCGGCACTCCAGCACCCACCAGTCCCAAGCCTGCCAGCAAGCCTGCCAGCAAGCCTGCCAGCAAGCCTGCCAGCAAGCGGGCGACACCGACCCCCGGGAGCACCCGGTCAGGCAGCAAGCTCAGCAACAAGCCCGGCAGTGCCAAATCCACCAAAAGTGGCCGCAGTGGGAGTGCCAAAAGCATCAAAAGTGTTGGACGCAGGGAAAGTGGTCATCGTTCCCCAAGTCCTAAAGCTACCAAACTACCCAAGAAAAGTAAGTTGTTGTTGGTTCGCTCAATAGCTTTATATTTTGTACCATACCTTGGCATGTGTGACCAGCTTTATACATGTATATCTTATTATGAATTTGGAGTTTTATTTCTTATTTTGTATCCTGATGATTCATAGCTCATCATGATTTCAATATTGTAAGTGCATGTTAAAAAATGATTTTGTGTTGCATGTTACTTCTACATACATGTATCATATATCATGTATGCAGATTTGCTAAATGATTGTCGAGAATGTTTTTTCATGAACCTGTGAATTGGTGCCATCTTGGTCCTTGTAAATATTTTGAACATGGCAGACATGCAAATAACTGGTGTTCCAATCTAAATGTACATGTATATGGACCTCATTCATTATCGATTGCATATACATGCATAGTTTTTAAATCTAAGTGAATGGAGATTTTATTCTGTACATATTTTCTGTATATATTACCCACCTACTGCATGACCTTTCTTGCGTGATTTGTTCAGAAAAAAAGTTGGACTCTGCTGGTAAAGCTGCAGAAGAAGATCAAGGTGATGATTGATTTTCTTTAGTTATTGACTCGTAGATTTAGAACAATTTGTTTCATGCTTCTGTTCATAAAATGTAAATATCCAGACTTTTGCTGTCTTTTGTGCATGTTCTATGGTTTCACAGGCATATTCGCATTTGTATCCACATGTGGTGTAGATCTAGTCATTTATCCGTTATTTAGTTTTGCCGGAAGGAGTGATTCCATTTTTCATGGCGACCAAGACACAGGAGATATTTGAGTGTAAGTGTGACGAGGATGTGACGGAGGAAGAGCCGTACAAACTGATCAAGAAAGCAACCATTCTGGAGGATCTCTTCAACCGGGCAGCCGTGTCAGACTTCAGCGTCATCAAACAGATCATGCAGGTATGAAGTTGGCATATTTAGAGTTGAGGTGCAGGGGACACGTGTTAGTCGTGTATGCCCCCACTATCCCCTACAAAAATGATCGTAACCTCACAAATGTATCCTGCTTTCATAAAATACGGTACGGGTACAGAAACTAATTTAAAAGTGTAACTCTACAGTGCAGATACTATAAGATTTCCCATGTTCATGTTGATGTCATGTGTGATTGCACTATTGTTCATAAAGGATTAAAGATCTTCAATGGTTTTGTTTTGGTGTTGGTTGGCAGGAATACCCTGGAGAAGAAGTCCTGGTGGCATATGATCCAGACTTCCGACACGGCCAGAATTTTGTCATCGCAACCACAGAGGAGGCCAAACATAAAATGCTTCATGTAAGGACACAATAAAGATGCTTTAGACTCAAAATCTTGGGAAAATAGGATCATGCACAGGATCATGACCATGTATTGATTTTAAACGTGAGTTCAGAAATATTCATGATTTTAGTTGCATTGCATGAATTAGAGCCTGATGGCATTGGGCAAGTATGGCTTGTCATACATTCAACAGACTTCATTTTGTCACATCACCAACCTGTGATTAACTTTTTGATTTGATATCTGTTTAGTAGTGATGGGCCGATCATCGATTATAATCGAAAATCGTTGAAAAAATCAAACGATTACGATCATCGATTTCCATATTGAATAATCGATTATCGAAAAATAAACTCTTTTCATGAGAAATTGAGAATGATCTCGCGTATGCACAAACGTCCACAAAACTGTCACGCAATGTGAATTGACTACACACCGTGGTGTTTCCAAAACGATTTTTGCGCCATCTAGCGAATGCCATTCGACCTTGTCATCTTCGGGAAAAAAGCAAAACGGATAATAAGTAACTAAGTAAGTTTGTTGTTAGTTTCATGTTTGAAAATTGAAAAATTTGGAAGATGCAATAATGCAATTCAGTTGTTGAATAAATCATTCTGCTGTTTACAGCACTTGGTGTTTCTGCATGCTATGAATTGCCTATGAGTAGGAGAGTGCCAAGTTAATATTGTTATATGTAGCAAAGCCATTTTCCGGCACCTAAAGAATGTAGACCACCGGGCCTCATGTCAAGCCTTAAGAAAGGAGTGAAGAGGTAGAGTCGAACTACCTGCCACAAACTACTAAGCACAAGAAACAGCTTCGCAACACATAACAATATCTATGTGCACTAGACTTTTAGACAATAGATACCAAGAGCAGAAAAAGTACAGTACAGTGACTATGATAGCAGTACGGAACAGTTTGAAGCAAGATCAGCAGAATACACAGGCAAACATGCTTGTAACTATTTATCATTACAACACAGGCACACGAACAACATGCAAGTAAATATTTATTTATTTATTTTGTTATTTTTGGTTCAAACCGATTTATAATTGATGATCGGTTGATTGCTCAAACCGATTATGAACCGATGATCGATTATGAAATCCAAACTGATTCCCATCACTACTGTTTAGAACACACAATACAGTATATAATTTTCAGATACAGTATACGATGTGTGAATGTACGCCAGAGGTGACTGTGCATGTGTATTTGGAGATGTGTACTACACTCGCGTTTACTTGCGTGTGTGTGTGTGTGTGTGGGCTGTACATGTGTGCTCTCGTCGAAAGGAGGATGACGAGGAGACAGAGGGCGGTGAGGGTGCGGGCGCGGGCGAGCCCGAAGAGGAGGTCGTGTACAAGTACATCCCTCCAGAGCCCAAGGATTGGGTCAGTCAGGGCTCCGAACGTGAAGTCCAAGAGGAATCACTCATCTACAGCCGAAAACGGGTCAGCGCAGTCAATCCCGGTTTACATTCAGTCTGAGCAATGTGTAGTTTTGCTGGTCAGTTAGCGACGGTAGGTCATGTTCCGAGTGTTAACTGACATCAAGTCATCCTGTTTCAGGTGAAGATGTCTATTAAGCGCAAACGCAGGGACTTTGGTGCCCCGTGTGAGTTCACGGATCGTAGTGTCACAGACACCAAGGACGGATACATGGAGTGTACACCATACGAGGACAAGACCTTTGATCTCAAGCGCATAGAGCTCACCAAAGCCACACAGGTACATACATTCCCATGATCATGCACAGCTACCAGAATATTCTTTACAAAAAGAAGCACTTATGGTTTCGGTGATCAAGTAACAATTGGATTCTATACATGAATGATTTCTTTCTACAGGCTATCCCAGAGTTCACAGATTCAGCAGCCCAGACAGACTGGACCTATCCCAGGAATGCTGCCGTTCAGTACGAACCCCGCGAGTTCTCAGAAGAAGAGATGACAGAGAACCAACAGAAAGAGTCCCTTAGCAGCTTCACACAGAAAGTTGCTTCCAAGTGAGTACACATGTGTTGCAATTATTATAACATTTATTACATGTTGAACTATGATTTCACTATTTATTGCACCTTATTGGAAGTATATCATTTCCAAGTTTATTTTGAACTTCATGATATTACTTAGTGGTATTGGATGTACATGTGATCCCTGCAGATTTGAAGTGGCTCTACAACAGAATGAAATAATGGATGTGTTCTATGATGACTGGCAAAATCTGAGTGGTGAAGACAGTAACTTTGGCAGTAAAGCAGACAACCATTTGAAGGTAACTGCAAGCCACCATTAAAGTAAAGCCACCCACTATGTGAATGGTCCGTGCAAGTGGTTTCCAGAAGGCATTCAGATGAGACATTGCTCTGTTACTAGGAGTACCAGTCATTTACCGACCTCAAGTTCTCCAAGGGTAAGACAGTCAGCGCCATCGAGTGGCATCCAACTATCCGCGGTATTGTTGCTGTGGCCGTCACAGAGCATATGTCGTTTGATGAGCGCATTGATCAGGCTGCTAAAGTCATCATGAATCCATCTCTGATCCTCATCTGGAGCTTTGCTGACCCGATCCACCCCCAGGTCTGTTGATCTGCAGCTCTGACAACATAGCTTCCATTACCTCAAACATAAGTATCACTCGATTGTGGTGCTATAAGATATGACTTTTACGCAGGTTTTGTTGGAAGCACCAGATGACATCATGAGCTTCAAGTTCTCTCCGTCTGACCCAAACATTATCTGTGGTGGATGTATCAACGGGCAAATAGTGCTGTGGGACATCTCGCAACATGTAGAGCGGCTGAAAAACCCACGCTCCAAGCGCAAAGAAAATCCAAACACACTGGTATGACATTAGAGAAGTCATTTATTATATTTGACTAGTAGCATGCAATCATTAATCCATTGAAGAATTAATCCAGTAATCCCCCTCCTGCCTCCTCCAGCCTGGTTTTGAGGACGAGAGTGCCATGGACACACCAATCATCCGATACTGTGCGGTCTCCAGCATAGAGAACAGTCACCGCGCCCCTGTCACGGATATATGCTGGCTGCCGGAACACATGGAGGTAAGTCTGCTTCAGTAACAGAATAGTCTCCAGCATAGAGAACAGTCACCGCGCCCCTGTCACGGATATATGCTGGCTGCCGGAACACATGGAGGTAAGTCTGCTTCAGTAACGGAACAGTCTCCAGCATAGAGAACAGTCACCGCGCCCCTGTCACGGATATATGCTGGCTGCCGGAACACATGAAGGTAAGTCTGCTTCAGTAACAGAATAGTCTCCAGCATAGAGAACAGTCACCGCGCCCCTGTCACGGATATCTGCTGGCTGCCGGAGCACATGGAGGTAAGTCTGCTTCAGTAACAGAACAGTCTCCAGCTTAGAGAACAGTCACCGCGCCCCTGTCACGGATATCTGCTGGCTGCCGGAACACATGGAGGTAAGTCTGCTTCAATAACAGAACAGTCTCCAGCATAGAGAACAGTCACCGCGCCCCTGTCACGGATATATGCTGGCTGCTGGAACACATGGAGGTAAGTCTGCTTCAGTAACAGAACAGTCTCCAGCATAGAGAACAGTCACCGCGCCCCTGTCACGGATATCTGCTGGCTGCCGGAACACATGGAGGTAAGTCTGCTTCAGTAACAGAACAGTCTCCAGCATAGAGAACAGTCACCGCGCCCCTGTCACGGATATCTGCTGGCTGCCGGAACACATGGAGGTAAGTCTGCTTCAGTAACAGAACAGTCTCCAGCTTAGAGAACAGTCACCGCGCCCCTGTCACGGATATATGCTGGCTGCTGGAACACATGGAGGTAAGTCTGCTTCAGTAACAGAACAATCTCCAGCATAGAGAACAGTCAGCGCGCCCCTGTCACGGATATATGCTGGCTGCCGGAACACATGGAGGTAAGTCTGCTTCAATAACAGAACAGTCTCCAGCATAGAGAACAGTCACCGCGCCCCTGTCACGAATATCTGCTGGCTGCCGGAACACATGGAGGTTAGTCTGTTTCAGTAACAGAACAGTCTCCAGCATAGAGAACAGTCACCGCGCCCCTGTCACGGATATCTGCTGGCTGCTGGAACACATGGAGGTCAGTCTGCTTTAGTAACAGAACAGTCTCCAGCATAGAGAACAGTCATTGCGCCCCTGTCACTGATATATGCTGGCTGCCAGAACACATGGAGGTAAGTCTGCTTCAGTAACAGAACAGTACAGCAGCATGGATAATCCTCATTGAAAAAGTGGCTTCTCTTCCTGATAACATGTGCTGTTCTACAAGTTACTGTCAGGAACTGGGGTTAAAAGCAGTCTGTTTTATCTGTAATAGGTGACCAGGATGGGTGTCCCACAGGAGAACAAGTCAGGACAGTGCTGTCAGATCATGTCCTGTGCCACAGACCAGTGAGTTCTTCAATTCTTGATCTATGATAAGAGGCTAGGAGCTTGTTCTGGTCCATAACCGAACATAATCCTCAATAGTTGAAATGAGTGACCAACTAATAGCCTAGTGACTTGGTTAGTCCCACTGCGAGCAGACACCACACAGCCAGGGCTCCACAGGAGCTGGAAACAGAGGAGGACTTGGAGGAAAACGAGCGACGTAAACAGGAAATCAAACAACTGTCAGACGAAGCTCTAATTGATAGGATGCGAGGGTGAAAGTTTGGGCACTCTAGATATGAATATGATTTTGCAGATTGGGTTGGACTTGGACTGTCACTCGGGTCTCTACATGTTTTTTTTTTTTTAACAATCTTCACCCTGTGCACTGATAAATATGTGTTGTTAATAGCATGATTGTCTGGATTGAGTGCTCAATGTATTTTTCCTGATAGTGTGAAAATCACAATTCCAGAGGTGCCATGTGAAAGTCACAAGTCATGGTCATTCACTCACAATAGTTTCATCACAGTTTACTCAATTTTTCATTTCTGTGCATTTAATCATTTCATGTGTGAACTTGATATACATGTATGAAAATATGCATTACCTTCGTGAACATTATTGCATGAAAGCCAACAACACATGTTATGTGTTGCACAGACTGGTGTTGTTCTGGGACACGAGACCTTCCAAAGGACAGCAGATCCAGGAGGAGAAGCAGAAAGACACGATGAGCAACCCGATGGGCGTCCCTACCACCTTCAAACACCTCAACCTCGTCTGGAAGCCCATGCTCAAGGTGGCCACTGATATTGGGAAAATTGATAACAGATAACAGTTACTTTAACCTGTATGTGCCATGTGTGTGCATTGAGGAATATAACTGCCAGGTGAACCTGTACAAGTCAGAGCCCGGCGGTGACCACGCACCCACCAAGTTCAGTATCGCTGAGAGTCATGGCGACAAGTCAGCTTGTGAGTACTTCCACACGCTTTGACTGTTGAAGAGATATCCAGATGACAGAGCAAACGGTAGTGTTTAATACTGTTTATTGAATTTGTGGTCATGTTGCAGTGGGCGAGGAAGAGGATTCGATCCCCAAGAAAGACTCCAGTAATACGATGGCTGGAGGCTTCTCGTATGGTGCACCAACCACAGGGTCGGCCAAACGTACCCTGAAAAGCATCAAAACACATTTCTACTGTGGCACAGAGGTGGCGTGAAAAACTGACAACCAATGAATTATGCAACTACATGTAGATTCTGTGTGAATTCTATCGGATATGCTGATATGTTATACACATAAATGTTATGTACTGATCAATATATTTACAGGATGGGGAGATTGTGTATGTGGACTGGATGCCTCAGAAGGACCAGGATTCTGGGAAACTGCAGAGTAAACTTCTTCACTTTCTTGATTGTTACATCTCCTTCACACTGTAACTGTGATGTGAAGTATGATTCATTATATTAGTTTGAAGAACCACAGTTGTTACTCTCACACAGCCCCGAAGCCGGACTATTACCACTCCCCACACGATGGGCCCGTCGTCTCCCTCCATCGCTCCCCGTTCTTCAAGGACATCATCCTCTGTGTTGGGGGCTGGAACTGGACCATCTGGAAAGAGGGAGTCACGGTACGTGTTTCATGGAGTCTTAGAAGAGTACTTTGTTCTCTTGTCAGCTGAAATAAACTGTAATTTCATCACATTTCATAGTCAATGAGTGGTCTTTGTTGTTGTATTCAATATGTCTGCTTCTGTACAGTCTGGGCCAATCCTGAGCTCGTCTGCATCCAGCAAGTGTCTGACTAGTGGCTTCTGGTCGCCCAGTCGACCTGCAGTGTTCTACATCACAAAACAAGACGGCAGTATTGACATCTGGGACCTGTTGGATCGCACACATGAGCCGTCAATGAACCAAGGAGTATCACCGTCACCCATAACCAACATCTTCCCCTTCCAAGTCACCAGTCAGTACCATTTCCATGATCTGTACATAATCAGCCTTCTGATATTTCATTATTCCATTGATCAGATTTAACTCGCATATAGCACTAAAATTGAATGAATTTGGCCGTGATTTTGTTGACTGCGCTTTATCTGACAGACAAGCAGCACCTGCTGGCAGTGGGAGACAACGTGGGCACGCTGCACATCCTGGAGATCCCGTGGAGCCTGCGACAACCCACGCCTAACGAGTACCAGGGCATCTCCAACTACTTCGAGCGAGAGGTCAAACGACGTGCGTTCGTCGAGGCTCGTTGGGACTTCAGGGAGAAGGAGAAGATGGAGATGGAGGCCGAGGCCAAGCGAAATGCTGGGGTCAGTAGATATGTAGTCTCTGTAAATGTTCTCAATGTCTCTGTAGCATTGCAAGCTAATGATTGCAATAATATATCCTGGATGAAATGCTCAATTGGAGACACCTTGTAATTGTCAGATCGCGCCACAAGTGATTCTGAGTGAGGAGGAGATCGCATACCGCATGAAGATGGAATACCAACAGTTCCTGGATGATGAGGCCAATTTTCTCAGGGAACTAGGACTTAAGGAGGATGAGCCTGAACCACTTCCACCAACCGACTAATCTAGTTACCCTACCTATCGCCGTGATGAACAATACATGAACCAAATCACAGCTGATGTTTATGTACTGTTGTCACTGTTGAATGCTGTATTGTACTGAAGTCCTGTGATATGAAACTGTATAAGGTATTTCTGTATTCATGCTATCACGTGTGTATATATTATATGGTATAAATTATGTGTTATATCACTTTATTAGTGGTGAATAAAGTATGAAATGAATTAAGACTGTTCATGATTTCAAATCCTCTGTAACTACATAACAATTGTGCTCTGATTATTGTCACACAGTAACAGGATGAAGAAAGGTGTGAAGTGAGAAGTATTTATGCAAAAACAAACCTCAGTTCTACCAATATACCAAGTTTGTAAGATTTAGATACAATAGGGCTCCAATGAATTTATTCGGGCTAGGGATAAGCACCTGACACCTCCCTATCTTTTAACATGGGGGTGCATTGAAAATGGGGATTTCAACTATATAAACTCTGTCTTTAGTGTATTATAGTATCCATACATGATGAGGATATACAAAAACTGTTGTAAAGGTATCACACCTGGGATTCCTCCGATGAACATCTGTGTACCCAATCAAATAGTTCCTAAAAAAACCTTGGATTTCAGGCATGTATGCAGTCTTTGTGGATATTGAATATATAACTAGTGGTGTTTTGTAGCTAAAAAGCTTCGAACATTGCACTACATGTCGTTTTGACAAAACATTAAATGTCTGGTATTCCTACGCCAAACACACATGTTTTGAGGGGACCTCGGCTGTCAGACGCTCGTCGGCAAAACGGGCGGAAACTGGTGATTTTTTTCATTTAGATTTAGCGAAAAAACGAGCGTGTGACCATATGACGAAATGACATTTTTATTACAGCCCAGTGATGTAGCTGTCAGAAAAAATGAACAATAAGTTTATTTTTCTTCCCCTTTGATAGAGATAAGAAGGTCCGAAGTGGGAAAATTTACATTGATTTATATAGGGCCTTCTAACCCAGGTGTGCAGCCTTAAGAAAAACCCTTTTTTCATGCTAATTGATCATTTTTTCTCCCGATTTAATATTTTGGCATGTTGAGTTCATGCATTGCATGACACCTGACTATTGTAGACTATGTTGCATCACTTATCCAGCTGAATAGGCAAAAAAATCACGAAAATATTATATTTCTGGCGAAATTCATGGAAACGGCTCTAATTTGAAGTAGAAAATGACTGAATCGGGTGCAGTCAAGCATAATTGCCATGGCAACCATTATTTTTTTGGCTCCGTGAACTATTCCGAGGGAGGACTTGGACCACAGCACATCATTTTTCACCATGACTTGTTGGATTTAGCTAGTACTAAAGGAACAAGTTAACTGTAGCCCAACCCTTTAAGCAGTCCGGGCAGTCGAGATATTTTTTGCAGACTGGTCTGTTCTTGGTATGCAGTTCAGCATGAGCCAAGTTCCTTTCACTCAAACAGAATGAGTATGAATAATAATGAAAACCCTCCTATTGGGTAATTAAGTCGTAAAATAGGCGATGGGACATGAAATAATTCGAAATTTTACCATAAAAACCAGAGTTTTGAGGATATTTAGAGTTTGTAAGACATATCATGATGATAACCGTTTCCATGGCAACGGATAATGGGTTTTGGCAAAATATCTCATTGCGCATTTTACAATTGTCATACATATGTATAATATTGTTCAAAGTAGCTCCTAGAACGAAATAATAATAGATAAAATATTGCAGCGCTTCTACTCAATATTTGCATTTATGTTGCAAATCACGTGTCGTTCACCTCGCTTGTGACGACATGTACGACAAAAGACCCCATATCTGAGGACCTATTTCGAAATGAATTATACTTAATTTCACCCAGCCACTTTTTCTCTTGATTACAAATGCTACATATTTTATGTAGTAGCAAAAAAAATAACAATCAGGGCAAATTAAGTTTCTCTTAAGGTATCACACCTGGGATTCCTCCGATGAACATCTGTGTACCCAATCAAATAGTTCCTAAAAAAACCTTGGATTTCAGGCATGTATGCAGTCTTTGTGGATATTGAATATATAACTAGTGGTGTTTTGTAGCTAAAAAGCTTCGAACATTGCACTACATGTCGTTTTGACAAAACATTAAATGTCTGGTATTCCTACGCCGAACACACATGTTTTGAGGGGACCTCGACTGTCAGACGCTCGTCGGCAAAACGGGCGGAAACTGGTGATTTTTTTCATTTAGATTTAGCGAAAAAACGAGCGTGTGACCATATGACGAAATGACATTTTTATTACAGCCCAGTGATGTAGCTGTCAGAAAAAATGAACAATAAGTTTATTTTCTTCCCCTTTGATAGAGATAAGAAGGTCCGAAGTGGGAAAATTTACATTGATTTATATAGGGCCTTCTAACCCAGGTGTGCAGCCTTAAGAAAAACCCTTTTTTCATGCTAATTGATCGGTTTTTCTCCCGATTTAATATTTTGGCATGTTGAGTTCATGCATTGCATGACACCTGACTATTGTAGACTATGTTGCATCACTTATCCAGCTGAATAGGCAAAAAAATCACGAAAATATTATATTTCTGGCGAAATTCATGGAAACGGCTCTAATTTGAAGTAGAAAATGACTGAATCGGGTGCAGTCAAGCATAATTGCCATGGCAACCATTATTTTTTTGGCTCCGTGAACTATTCCGAGGGAGGACTTGGACCACAGCACATCATTTTTCACCATGACTTGTTGGATTTAGCTAGTACTAAAGGGTTAATGGTATTTTGCGCAACGCAACGCAACGCAACGAAATATCGAGGGGGGCCACTCCAATAAAAAAACATTCAAAATTGGTCACATCACATGCAATTTATCTACATACCATTCGACTGATTTCAGCTCTTCATAGACATGGATGATTTGCAGATAACCTCAAAAAATGTTTTGGGAATAGGAGTATTGTATTACGTTCACTAAAAGTGTTCTTTTGTTGAATGCTATCGAGTTGAGCAAATGGCAAACAAGCACGCGCCCATGGTAGGCCTATATACAGCATACTGAGGTTTCATTTTGTTATCCTCAGAAGAGATCATGTGGTCATTTCCCCCTGAGGGGTATAAAAATTGACCACAGGCAGGAGAAGCAGGCAAAACATTTTCAAGTTAACTGCTGGAGGAAGAATCACGGAAATCGGAAGATAAGTATCAACAAGAACAACAAGAAAACCCATACGCTAATTTCAATCCCGGCGTTGCTTTTTTGTTCACATACAGGTTTTATTTTCACTTTTGGAAATGTCTTAGAATTGGGTCATTGCGTTGCGTTGCGCAAAATACCAATGATCCCTCCGGTTATTGGTATTTTGCGCAACGCAACGCAACTCAACTAATCTGTTATACATCCCACCACATATTTTTGTTTGATTCAGATAATCAGCGTAACCTTAGGTGTGTATGAAAGCGAAGCACATACCTGCATCCAACTCATTGATTTACCTATACTAGATATATGACAAAATATTATCAACTTGAAACTTTACGGCGGACAGGAGAAGCAGGCAAGACATTTTTCAGGTCAATATCTGGAAGCTAACTCGTTATGAATCACGGAAATAACAAGTTATGTATACATGTATAACAACAAATATAACAACGAAACTATCATCCAATTCCAATAAACATGTACCCGGTATTGCATTTTTCTTCACAAATTTTATTTTCACTTCTGGAAATTTCATAGAATTGGGTCATTGCGTTGCGTTGCGCAAAATACCAATGATCCCCCCGGTTATTGGTATTTTGCGTAACGCAATGACTGTTCCTGTATACATGGATGTCAACATACCACGAGGGAAGAAGCATATTGATATTGAGGCCGATCCGTATAACAACCTTCGACCTAGGGCTCGAAATAGTTTTAGCTGAGCCATCCCTGAGGCTTCCTGCATGTCTCAAAAACGGTGCATCTTAGATGGACATTATTTTAGGATTTTTGCACCTTAGACAAACATGTCTAAAGGAGTGTTGGTGGAGTGTAAAAAGTATCAGTAGTGATGAACTTTGACCTTAATTTATTTTTTGCTGAGTAGGCATTTTTAGAATTCATCGATATCTCGGAAACAGTGCGTTGTAGAAATGGTGAATCGTAGAGCAAAACGGACATTATTTTCGGAGTCATAGCCCTAGAAAAACATGTTTAAGGGGTATTTTCATTTTAATTTTTATTGATATCTCGGGAAGAGGAAAACAGACTGTATTTTCGGACTTGTCATCCTAGACAAACAAGGGTTCAAGGGTTTTTTTCATATACTTTTTTGCTTTTTTGCTGAGTCAGCAATTTTGATTTCGTTGATATTCTTGGAATTGGTGTGTCGAAGAGTGAAACGGACGTTATTTTCGGACTCGTGGCCCTAGACAAACATGTCTAAGGGATATTCGGAATGAATATTTTTGACTTTGACCTCAACTTTTGTTTTGCTGAGATGGCATTTTTCATTCTTCTTTGCATTGCGTTACGTTGCGCAAAATACCAATAACCGGGGGGATCATTGGTATTTTGCGCAACGAAATTATTGCAATTGGATGATGTTCTTTTTGTTGTTATACATGTATACTTAAAGTGGAGTAATCGATTTTGGGTTTTCCGTGTCAATGTGATCAATACCTGTCTCCAAAGCAGCTGTATAGTACAAACTGTTCGATGCGCACATGAATTTGCCTAAGCTGCCATTGAGAATCCGATTTTCAAAATATTTTAGGACGGAACGGTTCATGACATGAAATTCAAGTCTCCGTTTATATCAGCGTAAATGTGAAAATTCGTTCACATCATGGTTTTTTCGGTATTCTCAAACATTACTGCATGAACACGTGGACATATCTTGGAGGTTTTATCGGTGAATTGTCATCGAATATATGCTAGCCAATTGATTAATAATGAAGTTTTGAAACAGATTGTGCTACTTTAACTTGTGATTTCCGTGATTCATAATAAGTTAACTTCCAGCCGTTGACCTGAAAATGTCTTGCCTGCATCTCCTGTCCGCCGTAAAGTTTAATGTTGATAATATTTTGTCATGTATCTAGTATCGGTGAATCAACTGAGTGGGATGCGGGTACGTATCCTGCTTTTATACACACCTAAGGCTGATATAATGCAGAAGCAGGTCACACTGATTATCTGGATCAAACGTAAACATGTGGTGGGATGTATATGGGAGATATATCAACCTCCTATATTATACAATGTACTAGTACCTCATATAAGAATCACGCTCTGTGATTGGCCAGTACTCGTGAAGGAATACGCTCTGCTGGAGCCGACTGCAATATACTAACCGCTTGGTAATTTATATACCCGGGTTCCTTATGGAGAGTGTGATATCTATTATGTTTTTTTTTAAATTCCGAAATAGAAATACAGTAGAATCAGGTCATTGCGTTTCGTTGCGCAAAATACCAATAACCGGGGGGATCATTGGTATTTTGCGCAACGCAACGCAATGACCTGATTCTACGACATTTCCAGAAGTGATATCAAAATATGTATGTGAACAAAAATTAAAACTGGGTACATGTATGTTGAGATTGGCGTATGGTTTTGTTGTTGTTCTTGTTTATAATTATCTTCCCATTTCCGTGATCCTTCCGAAGAGAACTGGGAAGTGGCCCCCCTCGATTTTTCATTGCGTTGCGTTGCGTTGCGCAAAATACCATTAACCGTACTAAAGGAACAAGTTAACTGTAGCCCAACCCTTTAAGCAGTCCGGGCAGTCGAGATATTTTTTGCAGACTGGTCTGTTCTTGGTATGCAGTTCAGCATGAGCCAAGTTCCTTTCACTCAAACAGAATGAGTATGAATAATAATGAAAACCCTCCTATTGGGTAATTAAGTCGTAAAATAGGCGATGGGACATGAAATAATTCGAAATTTTACCCCTTTGATAGAGATAAGAGGGTCCGAAGTGGGAAAATTTACATTGATTTATATAGGGCCTTCTAACCCAGGTGTGCAGCCTAAAAGATAAAGAGTTTCCAATTCCACAGCATATTCAAGCTTTGAAGAGGCACTGAAAAAAAATTGCACACCGAATGAAGCCTTGCTCCTGCAAAATTGCGGGCAGAAGGCCTGTTGTTCTGTATACCTGCTTTGTACTTTCGGTAAAGTAATTTGACACAAGACCTGCTATTTCAGCATTTTTTTACGTTGTTAAAAATGGGGTGATAATAGGTTTATCCCCGGCGACCCTTTATTCACGAATATTTCATTGGAATTTATCAGCGATCATATTTCCGCTTTCCAGACCTATGTATTTATTTTTGACTCATCGGCTATATTAGGTCTGTTTAATTGTTGACTACAAACTTTCCCTTGGATGACCTCGAGTGGTTGATACGAAGGTCGGGTCAAGGTGGAAATGGACATGGCTAGTTTTGTCTTACATAAGGCTACATCAATTTATTTTCTTGATTTACACAATTTTTAGACAGGAAACAAGTCAGAGAGAGGGAAAGAAAAAGAATTATCAATTTCACTATAAACATACTCCTCTATGTAACCTTACTTGAACTGTTGTCATAATCTACAAAATTTTCAACTTCTTTGGGACCAGTACACCACAATGTATTGAACATGACATTGTCATGTGATAAGAATATTCAAATCTTGAAAAATATCAGCAGAAACAAAAAAATATTGTGAAAGGAAATTCTTTTCCTGTCAAACCAAGTAAACAAATTTGTGTCGCCTAACATGAACTTATAGGAACATGAACTTATAGGAAGTCCTGTATGGTTCATCTTTTGACATTGAGTGATCCAATAACTCGAGAACTGAAAAAGTTCTCAGAAAATGTTTTATTCACGATATTTGAAGAACAATTTACTGATGACACCCAATGTATGTATAACACAATTATCACAATAGAGACAGTGAAATATAAGGCTGTTAACATGATAAATTTCACATAAAATATTTGTACAACATAGTTCTAAAATTATAAAGGTCATAAACAAAATTGGTTCAAATAATCCATAACAGACTTGTGGTATACATGGTAAATCGATAAAATGTCATGATCATACACAATACATTCAAAGACGAAGCAGGTTGACCATAAAGATTCACAGATAATATATTGCATATACAAACAATAAAATGCTTCCTTGTACAGTGGATAACATAAACTTAAAACTACCTTTAAGAATATGAGCTACATGAAGTATGAAAAAATATTTTCCAGATCATGAAAATAGCAATCAGATATTTTGCACAAATTTGACAACTATTTTCGACTTTCAAACAAACCATCACAGTTCACTTAAGTAACCAGTTGGTTCCAGACTGAACCCCACCATATAGATGTTACTGAAAACAACACTCGCGTTCTCTGAACTAGTACCTGTATCAATGCCCCAGTGTCCACAATTATATTTCACCAATTTTTTTTAGCAGTACCTAACATGCTTAAATACATGAATATATAAAGACAAATACATATGTAGTTATAACCTATACTTATTATCTATAATTATTACACATTTTAATGATTAAGTTACTTCTGTGAATTTATCTGCACAGGAAGGAAAAATTTAGGAGTGGTCAAGTACTTTTTGACTGCTTTGACTAGGACACATGTAAATGATGTTCTACATGAAAAACCAAGTCTTCACCTAACACATGGATGGAGTGATTAGAACATAATTATGGAAGCTCATAGTTAAAGCAATATTACTACCATGCTTGTGAGTGTACTGAAAATTCAGTTTGAAATAAGTTTTTATATATATGTACTTCTTTCTCGCTGACTGGATATTTTATTCATGGACATCTCTTGTTACATCTTTCTTGCCGATATTTGTAATTGGTGACAAGCTATAAATATCAATCATTACAGGTACATGTATATGTGTATGTAGGCGGCCTGACCGTCAGAAGGTGATGGTGGTTTTCCTGCAGTATCCATTGCTATTGAGTATTCCTATCTTTGTACTTAGAGGAATGTGTAGGTGAATTGGCCAGCAAAGTTCAGTACGCCCAGGACAATGATGACACTGTGTATGAGAATGATTGGCCACGTCAGGGAGCCTTTAGCCTTGAGGGACAGCATGTACACCAGACAGGGCAGAGTGAACACATACACCAGGCCACACAGCGCACCTGAAAAACTACCAGTCACACAAACTACCAATTAGTACCAATACCAGCTAAAATGGTTGTCCATAAATTCTTCAAAATCAGAGTTTAGTCCAAACTATACCCATACTTATTGCTCATAATAGCTGAATTTATGCTGCATTCTACGTAGGTACATGTATTTCTAACACAATTGATGAACTTTGATATAAACGAGATTACTCAATTAAATCATGATAAATACAAGATATACCTGATGATGACTCCGATTTTTGGCAGAAACACTGCGAATATCACAGCAATTCCAATCAGCGCACCATTGAGAGCAACCACTCGTCCCAATCTGTAAGCATAATCAGGTCTGTTCATCAAAAGAGGAATAATACCATCTCTTGTATAGGTTTGAGTGGTATCACAATGTAGGATACTTTCTATTTGATAATCATGTACATGTAGGTAGTTACCAATCTGGAAGTCAGAAAAGGATCAATAAGGGATGTTGTGGGTGCTTTCTCAATGTTTGGTATAATAGATAGGGATATAATAGGATATTATCTATAATATACAATGTATAGTATAATAGGATATTGATGTGATAATGTGTTCACTTTCTCAAGGTACCGTACCAAATCAAACTCTTACCCTGGATACTCTTTGTTGTAAACTGCATTAAAGAACTGAATCCTGAAGATGTACATGAGGAGTGGAAACACTGTAACCATTTGGAAAAATAAAAATAGTCTGGCAGTGAAAGCCAGGACATCTGACTTCTCAAAGTTGTTCAGCAGGTTCTGAAATAGTGTTAACATGAAGTTATATGCATCCATGACCAGCTTTTTTTTACATATGTCAGATTTTTTTCTAGTAATCAGGTAGTTTTACTCACATCTTCAATGCATGACTTCGGCAGAGGAAAACACACATAGAAAATGACTCCAACAAAGATGTAGGTCACAGTCACCAACACATAGGCAATACTCAGGTCACGACCCTGCACAGAAAGGAAAAAAACACTCCATTATCAGTAATCATGAGGTCTAAAATACGTTGTATGTTACTGTGATACATATTTATAATTGACAACAAATTGATGGGAAATCCACAAATTGACACTAACATTGTTTTGTGGGCAGCGTTGGTTCCGGACTATGGATAGAATACAGTTGTGGATGAACATGGCCAGTGACAGGATACCAGAGAGGGCTGGAAATGTCCACTGGAACTCTGTCAACATGAAAATAACAATAATCAGACTGACAACAGTCAAAGCAGAATCCATTTCAAGTTTGTTCACATCGGTCTATCACCGAAATCATTAATTATTCACATTAACTTGAAATGCACACCTGGAATGTAGAAGAAACTGCTGGGGTCAAAGTTCATGTGGACACCCCACTGTGCTCCCTTGATGGCCACCAACAGCAGGATGGTCAACACAGACACGGTTCCTGCAATATGTACACATGGGCAGACTGTTCATCGACGTGCTTCCCAAATACTAGATACCCGTACTTCTGTCTAAAATCTCTAGAAAAATCTTTAATATTGCAAGGCAGTGAATGTAGATGGTCGATATATCTAGCTTTGGTGCTTGGCGACTGACCTAATGCATTGAACTTTGTGAAGAAGGTGGGTGACTTGAAGTTGATGAGAGGTCCAAGGACCAGGATCAGGAACACTGGCACGGTTCTGTCTTGGATCCAGATCAGATCAAACAGACTCTTGCTTGTTGTCCCGCTAGCCTTGCTCACATCACTCATCACCTCCGCCAGTGAACTTCCGTTAGGACTCGGCCGAATGTGAGGTGGGTTGTGGCAGTACACTACACAGTGCAAACAGACTGATGTTAAACACATCCACATTACGGTAATGTGATTAACAATATGTAGTTGACACAGTGCAAACAGACTCATGTTGAACACCTCCACATTACGGTAATGTGATTAACAATATGTAGTTGACACAGTGCAAACAGACTCATGTTAAACACATCCACATTACGGTAATGTGATTAACAATATGTAGTTGACACAGTGCAAACAGACTCATGTTGAACACCTCCACATTATGGTAATGTGATTAACAATATGTAGTTGACACAGTGCAAACAGACTCATGTTGAACACCTCCACATTATGGTAATGTGATTAACAATATGTAGTTGACACAGTGCAAACAGACTCATGTTGAACACCTCCACATTATGGTAATGTGATTAACAATATGTAGTTGACACAGTGCAAACAGACTCATGTTGAACACCTCCACATTATGGTAATGTGATTAACAATATGTAGTTGACACAGTGCAAACAGACTCATGTTGAACACCTCCACATTATGGTAATGTGATTAACAATATGTAGTTGACACAGTGCAAACAGACTCATGTTGAACACCTCCACATTATGGTAATGTGATTAACAATATGTAGTTGACACAGTGCAAACAGACTCATGTTGAACACCTCCACATTATGGTAATGTGATTAACAATATGTAGTTGACACAGTGCAAACAGACTCATGTTGAACACCTCCACATTATGGTAATGTGATTAACAATATGTAGTTGACACAGTGCAAACAGACTCATGTTGAACACCTCCACATTATGGTAATGTGATTAACAATATGTAGTTGACACAGTGCAAACAGACTCATGTTGAACACCTCCACATTATGGTAATGTGATTAACAATATGTAGTTGATACAGTGCAAACAGACTTATGTTGAACACCTCCACATTATGGTAATGTGATTAACAATATGTAGTTGACACAGTGCAAACAGACTCATGTTGAACACCTCCACATTATGGTAATGTGATTAACAATATGTAGTTGACACAGTGCAAACAGACTCATGTTGAACACCTCCACATTATGGTAATGTGATTAACAATATGTAGTTGATACAGTGCAAACAGACTTATGTTGAACACCTCCACATTATGGTAATGTGATTAACAATATGTAGTTGATACAGTGCAAACAGACTTATGTTGAACACCTCCACATTATGGTAATGTGATTAACAATATGTAGTTGACACAGTGCAAACAGACTCATGTTGAACACCTCCACATTATGGTAATGTGATTAACAATATGTAGTTGATACAGTGCAAACAGACTTATGTTGAACACCTCCACATTATGGTAATGTGATTAACAATATGTAGTTGACACAGTGCAAACAGACTCATGTTGAACACCTCCACATTATGGTAATGTGATTAACAATATGTAGTTGACACAGTGCAAACAGACTCATGTTGAACACCTCCACATTATGGTAATGTGATTAACAATATGTAGTTGGCTTACCATCATCGTAGGTATAGTTGTTATTCACAGGCTGGACAGTGGAGTTGAAGTCATTGTTTACCTCATCTGAAAATGAAGGAAATCAACAAAAAACATAAATAAAGAGATATGCCACAGGAATATGAATAATATTTACATGAAGAATATCAGAAACATTGCTAGTTCACTCTTCATTGAGTAGCAAATGACATGAATAACATTCAGTAACCAGCTTTTCTGACCATAGATGAAGGCTACAGCATTGTAGAGGAAGTTAGTCATCAGGACCCAATAGACTATAGCTGCCCCAAGCAACGTCGTCAGGGAGAATACAATGCTGATATACTCGCCACACCGACCAAGGTAGTGTCGACAGATATCCGAGAACTCAATGCCAGTGGAAGGACTTGTTTCAAAACCTTAAGCATGAAGAATATATTTTGTACATAGTCGAACTCACACACACCATTTGTACACATTTATTGCTCGATTTTTTCATGTTCTGATAGACAAACAAAGCCATGTATACAAACCTGCTTCTTTTGGAGAATTTATCACTCTGTAAGCTGTATACAAGGTGATAGCCCCCATCAGTAGGATCAGTCCAAGACCCATTCCAAAACCGGCCTGCATGACATCACAGTAAAAACATGTATGTAAAACCACATGCAAAATATCAACAAATCAGTACAGGACAGTAATATGCTGTTCAAATATTATTCATTTGCACACGAATGCAGTTTAATCTAAATTTACAGGTGTAGGAATACCTACCCTTTCCACTGCCCATGGCATGCTGAGTATTGATGTTCCAACCATTGTGTTCCATATGGAAAATCTACACAAAAGCAGAATTGGAAGTAAATCCTTGGTAAATGAAGTTTTATAGTGTCGATAACCCTGGACCATGTGTCAGACAACACTTACATTGTGACAATACTGCTTTGATTACCCGCTGCTGGATGAAATGGGAGAATCAAAAAATATTCGGGTGGCACCACGTGGTTTGGCATTACCTGAAAAACAGTGATCAAAACTGACCATCATGTCATTTACCAGCATGTTATACAGCATAATTATATTGGCATGTTATAATTACACCACACCACTTTCACTTCATAAAGTTGATACATACAAGCGAGCTTTTACGATGTGGGTCAAGTCTGCCATAGTACTTGTATCTGTTAATGACAGCTCTGGTATCTTCGCTGTGGGATTCTGAGGGAGTGTTAATTGTGTAGTACTGCACAGGACGTCTGAAAATGACAAAGTATAAACATTCAAAATGGCAGATAACACATTTTACACAGCAACTAACAAAAATATAATTTTAAGTATAATAACAGAACTTGTAACAGAACTTTTACTCCTATCACTGGTACATCCACCTCACAAAAATGAAATAACTTCTAGTAGTGGAGAACAACACTGTCTTCTCTGAGGGGCACCCTCATAGAAATTGTTTGTCTACTACATGTAAATGATAATTTGAATCACCTGATTGTAATCGCATGGTCATCTTCTCGAACAATTGGTGAAATTCCTGATGTTTCTGGAACTCTGTAATTCACCACAATACACAAGCACTGTTGAATGAGATACCACTATACACAAGCATCAAATGTAACATCAAGAATATATCCCCAAATCCATAAAAAAGCAGATTCTGTCATTGCTTATAAAAAATCAATACTAAGTAGGTACACTAGATCTAATGTGAACCTGTATATTTCAAACATTACAGGCCTTGAACATTTGTTGGCCTTCGACCTTGTCTTGATCTTTCAATGATTAGCAATCAAGCCGTGAGCTCATTACCAACTATAGTTACCAACTCCTAGAAGTGTTTTACAAGACATGGACGATGACTGTACTTCATGGCAATTCATTTATGGCGATCAACTGGCAGCTAACTGAGTTGTATTGATCGTAATGCACGCTAAAAACACCATAATCACATGCGCACGGCTGCGGGATAAATTTGGGTCTATCCAGCAAATAAGCTACAACCGATAACAATAGAGTATTGCATAGCATATGTGATTAATGGTCGGTGGTTAACTGGTTGCACATTTTGCTAGGCGCTAATCGAAACCACTTGTCATTTGAGACTAAACGAAATCCTAATCATACCATCAGCTGATATGTTCATGCTGATAGGCTGTTATCAAATGATCAACACCAATGTTCAATATCATTTGTTGATAACGATGTGCGAACAGGCATCGCCATACACACAGCGGGTGCCTTAGCAGTGTTTCACTGTGTGTGTGTGTGGGGGGGGGGGGGCATCCCTAGATGTGTCATGTGATCAGCTGCCAAACTTACGCAAATCCACGGAGAAGTGGATTCCGCTCTTCATTTTCTTCGGAACTCATCACTAACCCGTGACATATACGATATAGCTTTACGTTATACTACTGTAGATGAATATATAAAATAATTTCACAAACTTCACGCCCTCTGTTTTTGTTTTTGTTTTGAAACGGAAACGGGGCGGGCACTATTAAACACCGACGTAACATATATAGGCCACATATATAGGCTGTGTCCCTGTCGAGCTTTTTAGGCATGACAACACAAATGATATTGCGTCTTTTTTTTGCCTGGGTAACCATGTAGCTCACTGAGAGCAGGAGCTGCACTATTATTGTTGTTTTATTTGATTTTGAATAATCTATATTTATTTATTTTATTTATTTATTTATTATTTTTTTGTTTATTTTTTTATTTTTATTTTATTTTATTTTATTTTATTTTTTTTTTAGTGTGATTGTTCCAGGTTTTAGATTTCCTTGTTGATTTGTTTCAGTGTTCTGCTAGCTTTTTGGATACTTGTTTTGCTGTTGTTGAAGTTTTCGGGGTACTCGCATCCAGCTGTGATGTGTTTAAGATTTGAACGTGGTGTTGCGTTTCGTCTTGTTCATTGCACCATCTGCACCTCAGCTCGGGGTACTTGCTCTTGTAATTCGCCTTCAGCTTTAGCATCCTTGCTCTTAGGTGGAATATATTTGAACATGTTGATCTGTCATAGTTTGTCATATAGGTTGGCCTTTTTCCAATATCTGTTCTGGGTTTGTTTTCTATGAGGTCCCTTATTTTTTTTATTTTGTGCTTGCTGCTCTATCTGCAATGATAAATACATGTACAGGCCAATTTTAGCTCAGACATGAGGTTTACCACTCAAGCTCATCTGAGATCAAGTTGAAGGTCACCAAAAAAAATCCAACTTATTTAACTTCCTATATATGCTCACAATATAAACGTTAGCGCTATCTACATGCGTTTGGTCTGTAGAGGCCAACTTTACATATTTCAGGTCAAACATGACAGTGAGATTCAAGGTCTTTTGATGTCAACCTCAAGTTTATTGCATTATAATACACTAATATTTAATGACACGTTCATTCGTGTATTATTCCATTCTAGAAGTTTTGAATAGGAAAAAATAAAAGGAAATGAGTAAATTGGTGATTTTATACAAAGAATAACTAATTTCATGGACCGAATGATTTTCAGCCCGTTGTAGGTCAATGATTCTGCATCGCCTAATGGGTCTCATCTGCATCTCATATGGAACTCGGCAAACCACAAAAAAAAATAGATTTGGTCAAAATCACAGAATTCCCCAAAGTTCTTGCGTGCGCTTACGATAAAGTGTTGAATCGCTCATCTAATGTCAAATTTGGTACGTGACACAGTCAAGTATAACGGAGCAATTGATACGTTTGGGTGTGAAATGGGTGATAAATGGGGAATGTTTACATTGTGCTCGCTCTGCATAAAAAATATCTGCTGTCATAATGTTTAATCGCTGCTAATGATCGGTTTTGAGTATATTGAACGTAATTACAGTATTCTATTGAGTAGTTCTACGAATTTAGTACATATTTACATCACCAAACTCAACAGCCTAAAATTTAACTATCCTGTTTTCCGTGAATTTGCAGAAAAGCACCACCTCCAGTGACCAAATCTTCAAACTGATTGCGCACTGTGGTACCTTTCGAACCACTGTGGGTTCTCTCGGCGTCGGTCCCGGGTCGGCCACCACTGTTGACTCACATCACATACATGTCAGGGGCGGATAAAGGATTTTGGGTGAGAGAGGGAGCCAAAAACCTTGATCGATATGGCGGCAAGCGAAGCGAGCCCCTGTCGGCCGGGGGTCTGGGGCCCGCCCCAGAGCTCCAGACGCTGAAGGATTATGCATCCCCAATGATGTGTTGTAGGGATCCCCTTGATCCAATTTCCATGGCCTTGGAGAGTTTATGAATGCCTATTCTGGGGCGGATCCAGGGTTCTAAAGGAGGGCCAAGATGTGAAATGTCGTGAAGCAAGGTGGTGAAGGTTTCTTTTTTTCTGAGAGGGGCGGGGGAGGGCACCTAAGGCCCCCTTGCATCCTACTGAACCCGCATCTGCATGTATGTAAAGACCAGGTTCCTGATCCCTGATTCGCTCAGTACTATAAATCAAATGGACTTTTTAGAAGTAGGACTTTGACCATTACTACGAATCCATGAGTGAAACGAAATAGGCAACTTTTTAAAAATTGAACTTAGTCTCTGGATACTTCGGAGGCGAGGGTTGTTTTTGATTGTTTTGTTTGTTTTCACGCGAAAAATCAATTGAATTATTTTCTGATAGGATGAGAGTATACAATAAATCGTCTTTGTGGATGGGACTGGTGGCTCTTGGAGCGACGAAGCTCAGAGGCGGTAGGTGACGCGGGTTCGATCCTCGTCACTGGCACAAAGTAGGTGGAGTTTTAATCCTGGCAACACAGAGGTTTCTCCGTTCGAATGTGCTTTCCAAATTCAAAATTGTCACTCAACAGGGGATGATGAAGACAGGCAGAATTGTCTATCATCATTATTATTATTATAATGGATGGCCTCTGTAACTCTGAGGTTCAGCGGGATTTGAACGAATTTTGTATGATTTACTTTGGATGATGTGGTAGTTATGGTGTCGAGTTCCGTAGTCATTTGCATGTTCTTGATAGCCTATTTGTTCACGATCACAATGAGAGCACCTATGCTATCACACGTCAGATGTTGAAACCTAGGTTAGAAACCTCGCTCAAGGCTTATTTTGTAAACACAAAAATCTCAAGTAGGCCATTAGTGTGTACGCGTTTACGCACACTGTCATTATTAGTCGATATTTATTACCCAGCTGTTACCGTGACCTTGCTTTGCGTCCTTGACTTGTCAAACGCATCGACTTGTTTTGTGGAAGTCGTGTCAGTTTGGATTTATTGTAAAAAGATGTCTTTGCAATCGGTGACAGTCGCAACTAAACCACAGGATGGCCAGAAACCAGGCACAAGTGGCCTGAGGAAGGCGACAAAGGTGTTCATGTCTAATCATTACACCGAAAATTTTGTTCAATGCACACTGCAAGCGATGGGAACGAAATTAGCCGGGTCGACGCTCGTCGTTGGAGGAGATGGCAGATATTATGGGAAAGAAGCCTCTGAGACAATAATACAAATGTGTGCAGCTAATCAGGTAAAGAGGGTCATTTTTCATCAATGATATGGATCATATGGTTTACTGTGCACTATAGATGCTTTTAATTGACATCACCTGTTCACACTGCACGGCAAAATCAGTGACAGTGTCCAGTGAGTGTCTGTGTTAGTAGTTATGAGCCCTCCGTCCTAAATTCGCTGCATTCCCAAATTCGCCAACAGGGTTTTCAGGCCTTGTATCTGTGCAATGCAAATGAAACATTACTATAGTAACCACCCAGTTCTATCATCAGTCGAGACTCTGATATTCAATCTTTTTACCAGCAGTTTGTTTTCCACAAAACAAGTTTCTAAGCTCTGATAATGAGATGGCGAATTTTGGATGCGGCGAATTTAGGACGGATGGTTCATACTGTGATATCACTGTGAACTTTGCCGTTCAGTATGGCATCATAAATAGATAAGGAATATGTTATGACATCACTTGCAAAGCATCTATTGAATGGGTGGTGCCGTCGCCATATAATTTTTAAAAGTGCCATTAAAAGTGATATTGCACCCCCATATATGTATATTGCCACACGTTGATTGGTCAAAACTTTGTCACGTGAAATCCCATAAAAAAAAGTGATAACCAAGCCCCATATTTTTATATTACTGCACGCTGATTGGTCGAAACTTTGTCACGTGAAATCCCATAAATTTTCTGCAGGTGCGGCCGACCGGCCCGACCCTAACGTTTTTTCTTCAAAGTTGCAATTTTTTTTTTACTGGATGAAAAAACAACAATGATTTAACATTTTTAGCTACACCTTTCGGTTTCGGTACCATAGCTTATTTTTCAGATGTGCGGCATATGGTGAATGCCCTGCTTGCAATCATATGTGATGACTGCTCACAGTCCAATGAATACAGTTTTGTTCTTAGTTTGGCTTGTCAATGGATTTACCTCGTGCACATGAGCTTGAATTTGTTCAGGTCTATCATTGAGAACAAATAGCAGCAGTCGAGCCCTTCGCTCTAGAATAGCTTCAGCGTAGACATCCGTCAAAGCCTCGAGCATGACCTATCAATCATGCGAGACAGACAGTGACAGTGACACGGAAGGCGATCGAGCTGATAATATGACTGATATTGGGACTGAGTTTAGTGAACTTAGTATTTGAATATCATGTATGTAATTCGATAAAGTTTGTACTCCTGTCATTTATGGGAAAGGAACCCAAATTTTATGGGAAAACATCTTTGTTGCTTAAAAATAATATATTTATGAACTATACATGATATACTACAATTCAGAAATGTATTATGTCACTTGATTTCCATCAAGTGCACTTGGAGGTTTACATGTTTGCACATTGACTAATTGACTATCTAATACCAGTTGTACATCCGAATACTGATGGACACTCTTTAAAAAAAATAAATACCTACCTACCGTCCCTAGAAATTTTCAGGTTGTTGCCTGAACCACACATATATATATATATATATTTTTTTTTGGGGGGGGGGGGGGGGGGGGCTTAGAAAGGTCTAGGCCTATTTATCGTGCAGTGCATTCCAAAAGCTTTTTGATTTTTGCAAAAGGTGAGTATACATGTATGTGATCTAAAGTGCCATATGGTGCTTATTGAGGATATAAGTCACCAATATTGAAGCACCATATGGCGCTCCTCAAAGTGAGGCTTCTGTCATCCTGTTCATCAAGTATATGCAGCACCTCAGCGTCTTCCCTGGATTTAGTTTCAATGATTTGAAGACTGTACAAAAGTTTTAGTGTACTATAACTTGTGTATAGACTAGGGCATGGACTGTAAGCTAATATAATGTTGATTATGAAATTTACTTCAAATTCTTGTATACATGCATTGGTGTGTTGCTGGACTTTTTCATGCAGCTGCTCAGTTTCAATATCACTTACTCTTATTACACAATGGATGATCCAAGGTCATAAAGTGTAAAGTTACATTTAACATTTCTTCCATTGGATATGTATCAGTACATGGGACAGTATCAGATGGACCATGGTGTGTCAGTAAATTTGATATTATCAACAATGCAAAAGTTGCACGAAAGGCCAGTGTACACCGTAAAATTCTGTAATTCTGTAAGAATAAAGAAAAGAAGAAACATTTACATATACCTAAAGTGATATTGGGAGAAAGTTATGATTTTGCTAAACATTTCTGACCAAATGAAGAAAACATGCTAGTATATAATTATGCACTTGTTTTGCCCAAACAAATATCCCTTTTTAGCTTACCGGCCCTGTCGTCGTCCGACCGGGTCTGTAACTTTTTTTGACACAATGAATTTCCCCATTAATTTGTGAGAACATACCTTGGGCCAGTATCTAAAGACTTTCTTAAAAATTTTCTGATTGAATCGTGTTTGCCGATTTGGCGGCCATTTTTGATGAAAAATTGCCATTTTTGTACTTTGGTGGCCATTTTCTCAAAAACTGTCTGATCAGTTTTGAGATTTTTGTTTCAAAACATTCCTCTCATGTACCTCTATAACGTGTATTTAAGTTTCGTTGCCCTTGAATCGCCGGTTCGCGGGTGGCGGCCATTTTGATTTTTTGACGGGTCGACAAAAACAATTTTTTTTGTCCCAAATCGAGTCACTATAACTATTCGTTTTGAGCCATTTCCAGCTCATTGAAAATTTTTTTGGACTTAGAAATTTTCACTAAATTTTTCCTTCATAATGGGAGCTGTGCAGAGTAAGCTCATAGAACACTTCAAGATAGAGCCTTAGTATTGGCACATTCAAATAGGGAATCATACCGGTATATTGCGGTTTGAGTGATGACCTTGATATTGACCCTCAATGACCTTGAAAGGTCAAAACGACCTTTTTTGTCGAAAAAACGATGAATTTTGACTTTGATGGCCCTTTTCTCAAAGTCTTTTCAAACAGCTT
The DNA here is from genome assembly GCA_949152475.1 of Terebella lapidaria. Taxonomy (NCBI): domain Eukaryota; kingdom Metazoa; phylum Annelida; class Polychaeta; order Terebellida; family Terebellidae; genus Terebella; species Terebella lapidaria. Next base: position 41,424,509 of record OX424557.1, on the reverse strand, counting down.
TCCTCAAAATCATGTATAAGATTCTTCTTATGTACCTTTGCGATGTGTATAAGTTTTGTTACCCCTGAAATGACAGTCTGCGTGTGGCGGCCATTTTGATTTTTTGACGGGTAGGCGAAAAAAAATTTTTGGTCCAAAATCGAGTCACTATTCGTTTTGAGCAATTTCCAGCAAAAAAAAATAAAAAAATGTTTTTTGGCCATTGAAAAAATGTTTTGACTTAAAAAATTTCACCCAATTTCTCCTTCATAATCTAGGAGCTGTGTGGAGTATACTCATATAGAACACTTCAAGATAGAGCCTAAGTATTGGCACATTCAAATGGGAAATCATACCGTATTCGCGCGCATACAGTCGCATGTGCGTTTATCCGAAATTTGCTTGTTTTAGGCCACTTATAATTTGGAAAATACTTCGTACATACGCACATGTGCGATCGTTTTCGATAAGGGATTGACTGCAAATCCCTCTGATCAGGCTCAGATAGTTTGACAGTTATACGTAAAACGAGGCCGACACGACTGTCAAAACCGCCCGACTCGTCAATTGCAATTACATGGTTTGGTGCACAAATGAATTCAGGCATCGGTGCTTGTGTTGGTGTATGTGCATGATGTATAATCTGTTGTTGTGTGAAGCTGTTGGGACTTCGGGAAACAAATAAAATTTTGTTGTTTGGGTCGTTGCTATTTCAAAACAAATCCACATGTCACTTGGAAGAAGAAAGTGAAACAAGCAGCCTGATTGGTGGGGTTCTTTATGACGTCATATCTGGCATTTCACCACTGGCTGATTCGTTTTGAAAGGTAACTTTTGATTGGTTGGAATGTGAATCAGCTCATGAATATTAATGAGTACATGCTAGAAAGATGGCAACTTCCTGCTGGGCGGCAAACATCACAAACATGAACGAAACAAGGGCTTTTCAAGATATTTATTTCACACTCATGAACAGAAATGACACATCCTGATCATAGGATGTCAAACGAAATCACAAGTGTCAATAACACTCACCGTAATTAGGCATTTAGTTTTTTTTTCAATCACAAGCACATGTGCGTATATTCGAAATATACGCACACCTTCGACTATACGCACATGCGACTGTATGCGCGCGAATACGGTATATTGCGGTTTGAGTGGTGACCTTGAGTTTGACCTTCAATGACCTTGGAAGGTCAAAAACGACCTTTTTTGTCGAAGAAAAACAATGAATTTTGTCTTTGGTGGCCCTTTTCTCAAAATGTATTCAGACATTTTTCCTCAAATGCATAAGATTCTCCCTATGTACCTTTGTGATGTGTAAAAGTTTGTTGCCTTTGAATTGACAGTCTGTGAATATATGTCATTAACGAAAAAAATCTTCCGAGATGTAACTTGATTTCTTATTATAGTCCATACAGAAAATGTGTTTCCGGCAACATTTACGAACATGTTTTGACAATAGAGTTTAAGTTCAGTGTAACAATTTATATGTTGGAAAATCAATACTCCCTGCAATTCTCATGATTGCCGGTAAGCTACAGCACCCTTGGTGCTATGTTTCAATGATTTTGTTGTTAGTGCTTTGTATCAGCTGACTTGCATAAAATGATGTAAACTAGGTCAGGTCAGAGGTAACTCTGAGTGGCACACAAAATATAAGACAAGCAGCTGTTAGTACTGTCACATGCTTGATTTACATGATCATCCATCTGACCAACCGTAGCATGTTCTGTAACCAATTTTTCTGAGGCCACAGGCAGGTTTGTAGTTGATATGGAACAAATAGTTTTTCTCCCAATATCACTTTAAAGTTTGTAGCTGTGTGGAGAATGGAAATATACACCTTCTTAAAAGTATTTTTTTTAGGTTACCGGACCTTTGGTCCGATAACCTATTGGCATGGCGTTGCGTCCGTCGTCCGTCCATCCGTCCGTCTAGCCGTCTTTACAGGAAGGCTTTGTGTGCCTATTCTCATGTACAATCTTGGCTTCTGTGCTCATTTTTTGTTGTGTGCCCAGTCACACAAAGAAACTCCCTGAAAACGTATAAAAACATCTTGTGTGCCTATTCCAACTGTCCTTTGAAAAAGGCACACAAACACTTGGACGTCCATACATGTCCATCCCTGTCCAACTCTGTCCATGAACGTTATGTTGCCTTAGAAAGTGGTGACACGTAGCGAGCACACAGGAAAACTAAATTCATAGAGCCACATGACGTCACAATGTGGAAAATCCATTGTTCTGCGCGTGTGTCCCCATGGTAACCTGCATACCCATAATAGCAATGGCGTCAAATCAACATCGGACGTTTACATGTGCCACATGATGAGTGATTCCACGGAAAACTGGAGGTAAGCAGCAAGTTTTGTTTTCTCTTTTTCGTGTATGTGTGAGGATACTGTCTCATAACTGAGAGAATCGAACGAAAACATCGATGAGCGATGATGTTGGCCTTGATTTGTTAGATCTACAGTCTGCTGAGTTCTTCCGCTGCGACGAGAAGCACGTGGTGTGGGTGCGACACGCCGCCGGCGATTCGGCCATGCCGCGTGCTGTGTTCAACCATAGTAAAAAGTCTACAACAACAAATGATTATGAATATGATCAGACTGAACTGTCTAGAATGCTCTAAATCTAGGCTCTAGATCTGTTTATTTACTCTAGTCTAGTATGTTAGGGAGCTGTACTCTTTAGAATCCGCGAGAAAAAACGGGAAACTTTCAGTCGTTTTTCCAGATCTACTGTCTGACAGTTGTAGGCCTACTGTGCGGCGTGCCGTACGCAGGCGTAGATCCGAGTGCTTTATCTAAATCTAGGTCATCAATTTTACTAAGTAATTCAGCATGGTTATGGGCTCAGTGCATTAAGATCACCAACTCAAAACGTGTTTTTTTTCCACAAAAAATACAAGTCGGGATCTTGTATTTTTTTTGGAAAAGCTGTCTACAAGTCTACAGCACGCAGGGTAAGCGAGAATGCCGAGTTGCGCACAAAATACGTTGCTTTGCCGAGTTGCGCACAAGAAATACCGAGTTGCGCACAGGAAATGCCGAGGCGCGCCCAAATCAGGCTGTGAGCACCACGCTTCATGTGAAAAGTACGCAAATATGGGTGTTTATGTCAACATTATGGGATAAAATTCATGTCTATCCGGATCTCCTGACAATCCAAGTGCATACGCAGTTGGATGTAGAACGATCTGTAAAGAAATGGTGGAGCACGATGTGAAAAACTCTGTCGCTATTTCCCCGATTCACCTATTATCGCCCAGTGCACGTTTCACAAGCTTATGGTGTATCTTAGATAATCAAACGGATGTGTAATATTGTTTAATTGCTTTTGTTTACATATATTAGAGCTATTCTTGTTATATATACAATCATATCTTGACTTATACCAACAATATATTGGTTTTCAAAATTAATTCCGTGACCCCTGCCGAGTAGCGCACGGCAAGGTGTTGGTAACTGCTGGGTTGCGCTCAGATAATGCGCACAAATAAGGAAATATACGAACTTGCTCAGATGAAAGTATGAAACGTCCATTTGATTTTGAATACGTTTATGCATTTTATAGTCAGATATGTGTTCGGACAAGAGAAAACCAGATCGTAGACCACAGTATGCCTGCTAGGTCTAGGGACTAGTTAGCCTATAGAGAGATGGACCTTGTGTGTTTCTGCGACAGTGACATCCCAAACACACAGCAATTTCATTGCTCGTGTCTATAGTTATACCAGTGATATCAGTCCCTCCATGCTCTTTCCCCAGACAATTCAAGTCTAGTTCCTTTTTACAAGACAATAGGGCCTAACGTGACTTTATTCAAACGTATTCAGGACTGGTACAATCACCTAATTGGGTTGCCATGATACACATTTTAACAAGAATTGCCGTATGAGTCCAGTTTTTACACTAACCGCCCTCCCCACGATCCGGGCCACGACCCAGTCGGTGTACTAATCATTGCATGGAGCCCATAAAATATGGAATGCATCGAATTGTTCGAAATCACGCCTTATGTGAAATGTGTACACTCAAATGCTAGTAGCCTCGATGGAGCGTACGTTTGTACATGTATTGTGTACCAGTCACACCAAGGCCACTGACGTCCCCGGACCAAAGACCAAGTTCTTGCTGGGTCCCTGATGATCTTTGGTGATCCTGGGTAGTCCGGGACTATTTTTTCAATCCTAGGTAGTCCGGGAAGGTTCGTTTTGGGTCCGGGACAATCCAGGGAAGTCTATTGACAACGTGTTGAATTTATATGGCCTATACATTGCATCCTGCGCCCAAAACACTTGCACAAACATATATGATTTATTCAGGATTGTAATATAAGCATTACCCATATAGGAAGTAATATCTGGTGCATCGTTTGGCGATCTTGAACATGACTTTAGGTGATGTTGACGACTAAATATGGAGGTTACGTCTGACATAATTTGTGTAAATTGGCCTCTTGAAATTTTAAATGCTTGTACATGTAGATAGAGCGTATAGGTATTATGAGCATATAGGGAGTCATACATATATGTGGCACACCTAATAGTGATATCGAACTTAACCTCGGGTTAACTTGTTTGCTGAACCTCAGTTTCATGACTAGCATAAAATATCTAAATTGTTATTTGCAGACAAAGCAATTATTTTATATTTGGGGTGCGCAACCGTGCAGTTGCCAGTGAGCGCGCCCGAGTAGTTGCCTATCGGATTTTGCCACTTCACACAAACACACATAAATAACTTCTCAAATACCATCAAAATGATGTTGACAATAAATACTTATGATTGTTCGCATTTGATAAGCAAGTTCCATCACTGTCAGCGATAAAAATGACCGGCGTTGTGTCTCAGTTGCTCAGTTCAGTGAGCGATATATGAAGGCTTTCACTGAAAACAACGATGGTCAGTCAAGTTTGACAAGTTTTATGAACTGCTCGTTGGTCAATTGACATTCCCGCGATCACCAATATTACTTAGGATGTTCATATATCCGGATAAGACTTTTAATATATACACACCTGTCTTCCATTCTTCTCAAAATCTTGAAAACTGACAGACGAGAGTCCAAGAACAAAAAACTTCGGCGCGCCTCGGCATTCCCTGTGCGCGACTCGGTATTTCTTGTGCGCAACTCGGCAAAGCAACGTATTTTGTGCGCAACTCAGCATTCTCGCTTACCCTGCGTGTACAGGCAGCTGATGCTGCACCGCAGTGGCAAGACTCGGAGACCAGGATGTAAAATTTAAGGGGACAGCCAATCAGGGGAGACTTCTTGTGGAATTTCCGACATTTTGTAAACAATGACATGTGCTTTTGGGAATGTATGCCAGCCCTTTAGATTATCAGTATGACAAGCGTGCGAGGCAATTATTTTTGACGATAAATACTGGTACGCCAGCAAAGATAGTCTGGGGCAAGTGGTTTTATGATTATTTTATGATTATTTAATTTTATGATTATTTTTATGATTATTTTATCTAGACTAGACCAATGTTGACTGGTATTTTTTTTATTATTGTATAGATCTAACTGTGGCTTTACTTTGTTGTTTAATGATGTCAATAATACAGATATACATCATCATTAGATCCCCTATAGTTTATATTTATCAAGTCAAATCAATCTTTTCTCACTATAATTCAGTATATCAATCAAATCAAATCGAAGCAATCAATCAATAAATCAGATAATATCTCTGTATAATTTATAAATCTATCAATTAATGAATCAAATCAATATAATTTATATTAATCTGAATCTAATCTTTTCAAATCAGATATGCTGTACTTGAATCTAATCTACTAAAATCTACGAGTCATTGAAATCTTATCTACTCATCTCAATCTACTCTAATCATATTATACTCTACTCCAATCACCCAGATCTACTTTACTCAAATATACATGATGCACAAATCATAATGCACTGTACTCAAATCAAAGCAATGAATCAAATCGCAATATATAATAATCTAAATCTAATGTCAATGTCATTCTCATCACAATGTATTCTGTAAAACCACAAATGTTTGCGAGGTATTCATTTCGCGAATAAAGAAAAAATCGCCAAATTTAATCCTCGCCAAAATATTTTTCATGTCACCCACACCGGTGACATCAAGAAAAGACTCAGAATCAAGTAGAATCAGCAGGGTGTGAAATGGATATGCGCCCGAGGCGGGTTAAAATGGAATCGGACCAGTAACTCACAAAAGTTGCACGCTCGACGGGCGTGCATCAATTTAATTTAAATTAGAATGACGACATATTGAATGAACCTCAAGATCACATAGCGCATACTCTCTGTGTTGTATTGTTTTTATGTGGTAAGTGATTCAACCATTTTCAGGAGATTTTGAATATTAGTAGTACCAGTTTTTGACAGCCTACTGTTCGTGTCAATTCTTTGCCAGTTGATCTACATCAAATGTAGGTATACCATTCCTGGCACTCCCTGGCTCGACAATGCGTGGCCCTGTGCATGTATATTACCAATACAGAATGCACATCACTATAATTGCACGCAAACGTAACGAACTTACATACACACGGACGGTTGCATGACATTCTGCATCAGCCTTCCCATTCCACTGATGTCTCTGCCCCCTCCCCTCCACTCACAACATGTGTACCAACCAACCGCCCATTCACTTGATCTCCTCCACACCTTCTGTCTATCCTGAATCACTCAGCCATGTGCAGAGATAGCTATATATAGACCGGTTTTAGGCGAATTCAGGTGATGTCACTGGGTAAACCCAGATTCTGGCTAAGATCAATGAGGGGGTGTGGCAGGGCATTTCGTATGCTCATATACGTGAACGTTTTACATGTGATAATAGTACTAATATAAAAGAACACGGAAGGGAGGGGGGGGGGGGGGGGGGAGGGATGAGGAGATTAGTCTCCAGCAAAAATGTATATATAATACAGTACCTTGTCATTGAGAGTACTCAGTACATGTTAATAAAAGATTTTGAAATTGACTTTGTCAGTTTGTGTTTAGTATGTCATGTCTTGTGTTTTTTTATCTCACACGATCTGAGATTCACACATGCTGTATCATTACGATATCTCGATTCAGAAACAAAAGAAAAGGCCCTGACATGGCTACCAAGATAGCATCCAGGCTAGTAACTGTCAAAAGCCAACAGATCATTAAAGTTCACTGCACTACTCGTTGGTTCTAGCAATATTCATAGTATTGCTTTACAGACAAATACTGTAGTGTGGACAAGAAACTTTTTCAATTTGTTTGCTTCATTGAAACGCGAAAATAAGTCCCGGCCAATCTGGATTGTCTGAAAAACGCCAAATTTTGGCGCTGCAAACAATGTGGGTTTTAACTGTTTACAGTATCCAACTCTGACTTACTAGTCTGGTACGTTCAAGCCGTCCCCCCGTCCAGCCCAAGCTCCGCGTCGCTTGAGCTGCCCCCCGCTCGACCTCCACCTCCTCCCCTCCCCCCCCCCTCGTATTACACACTGCATTGAAAACAATATATCTCCGTTCAATGAATTGTCCAATCGGGAAGCTGTTTTGACGGACACACCCACGTGTTTTTAGGTACACGTGGATTTAATTATATGCAAAAGATCACGTGAGCAAGTCCCGCTAATTAGCAATGAATATTGGCGCACTGGGCAAATAAATTTGCTAACATGGTCAAGGTAAAATGCCGGCCTGTGTGCCTGCCGCGAGATCGTAGAACAGCCGTAGAACCGAGTGCGGGATTAGTGGAGATATTTGTTACGACTCGAATAAATTGTCTTTTCTATGATTCTTTTCTACTTCACTGATGATAGTTTGCAAAAATATCACCACGAAAAGCAAGTTCACGATAAAATTTAGTCAGAAATACCCGTAGAAGTGAAGCGAGATTTCACGAGATTAGACTAGAGACAAGGGCGTCGGTACACTCTCTGGTAACAACAGTCAACAACAAACTTGCCAAACTTTTCCACTTTGTCAGGGAAAATACTTAGTTTCTTTCTAAAATGAGCAGGAACACATGAACGCTAACTCATTAATCATATTTATGAAAGTTTTATCTTGCCGACGAGAATTGTCAGTGCTGATTTTTAGATTGACACACGCGAGCGGCAATTCGGGTTATTTAACAGGTGACACTGCATTTACTTTATGATGAAAATCTTCAAACCAGCACGTGAGCAAGCAAGAACACGAGTGCATGCTATTTTTGCGCAGTGGTGAAAAAAAAATTCTGTGCATGTCATGAATTATCGGAAATGGACAGACACGCTGATTAAAACATTGAAAAATTCCTTTTATATGGATTTAACTGAAAAAAAAAAAACATTTTCAATATATATATATATATATATACATATATATATATATATATATATATATATATATATATATATATATATATATATATAGTGTTATAACTTGGTGCCTCCAAGTTAAAATAAAAATAATTAGAAACTTGAAATGAAACATATTCAGATTTAGTAGTATATCCAACAGAAACTTTATTTTTTTAATGATATGTGCAATAATAAAATTTATACAAGTAAACATATTGTAGCTGTTTTACACGTTTTCACATTTTAATACAAATACATGGAGTGTGCTCATGATATATTTTTGAAAATATACGGAAGTTTGGTCGGGTCTTTGAGAATGCTGAAGGGTAAAAATGCTGTACATAGACATCACTAGGCCTTTGCTATTTGAAAGTTGTTATAAATTTGTGTATTTGAACATCCTGAATGCTCTGAAAGGTTTTTTTTTACCATACAAATAATATACATTTTAGTTTTTATACTTGTAATACGGCATCTTTTCATAATGTGATATGCATGCATTGTTTGTTAATTTACACAGAATGAGTGACTCCGCTGAACACAAGCCGGAGTTCTTGTGGGTCCGGATGTGTGGCGTGCACTGGCCTGTTCAAAGGATCACAGAGAACACAGTTTTCAGTTACTCCGACAATGCAGAGTGAGTTCTTCAAATGCGTATCGCCAATAAAACTGAGAATGGGGGTTACCTGTGTTGAATATTTATCACCTATATATTGAACATTTATTGATCAATTCCATTATTATATTTTTACCTGGGTTGGTAAGGTTTTTGTACAAAGAATTTGCAAGAATAACGTGATCCATTACACAAAATACAGGATCCGAATCAAGCCGGAAGATATATTAAAAAAATTTGGTGAAGGTGACGACCAACACAAGATCCGTGAAAATGTGATTGGTAAGATTCCAGCCATTTAGTGTATTACGCCCTGAACATACATGTAGTGTTATCTAATGTTTATCTTTTGTGTTTAAACTTAGTGAGATCAAATTTTGAAAATTAAACAACTTGATGTGAGTGTCCATGACTTGTGTTGTTTTTGTTGATAAATATAATGTAGCTCTACTGAGGTACCAGTCACATCATGACATGGTACATGTATCTTACTGTCATGATCGATGATAATAAATAATGATGATGAGCGATGATGTTGTTTTCATTTTCAGCAATTTTGACAAAGAAAAAAAAAGAAAATACAAAGACCTGTTTCATCGAAGATTTCACTTGGGTGGAAGGTAAGTTATTGTAACTTGAATGTTTTACCAAAGTGGTCGTCTTTGTATGGAAAATGTCTACATGTATATGAGTTTATTGCTTGCGTGTGACAAGTGTCCAACGTGTGGCCACTAAGGAGTGTCCAAGGCTTGTGTGACCAGTGTCCAAAGTTTGTGTGGCCAGTGTCCAGAGTTTGTGTGGTCAGTGTCCTAAGCTTGTGTGACCAATGTTCATGTGTGGCCACAAGGGAGTGTCCAAGGCTAGTGTGACCAACGTGTGTCCAAAGTTTGTGTGGTCAGTGTCCTAAGCTTGTGTGACCTATGTTCAAGGTGTGGCCACTAAGGAGTGTCCAAGGCTTGCGTGACCAGTGTCCAAAGTTTGTGTGGTCAGTGTCCTAAGCTTGTGTGACCTATGTTCAAGGTGTGGCCACTAAGGAGTGTCCAAGGCTAGTGTGACCAGTGTCCAAAGTTTGTGTGGTCAGTGTCCTAAGCTTGTGTGACCAATGTTCAAGGTGTGGCCACAAGGGAGTGTCCAAGGCTAGTGTGACCAGTGTCCAAAGTTTGTGTGGTCAGTGTCATAAGCTTGTGTAACCAATGTTCAAGGTGTGGCCACAAGGGAGTGTCCAAGGCTTGCGTGACCAGTGTCCAAAGTTTGTGTGGTCAGTGTCCTAAGCTTGTGTGACCAATGTCCAACGTGTGACCACTAAGGAGTGTCCAAGGTTTGTGTGACCAGTGTCCAAAAGTTTGTGTGGTCAGTGTCCTAAGCTTGTGTGACCAATGTTCAAGATGTGGCCACAAGGGAGTGTCCAAGGTTTGTGTGACCATTGTCCAAAGTTTGTGTGGTCAGTGTCCTAAGCTTGTGTGACCAATGTTCAAGATGTGGCCACAAGGGGGTGTCCAAGGTTTGTGTGACCAGTGTCCAAAGTTTGTGTGGTCAGTGTCCTAAGCTTGTGTGACCAATGTTCAAGGTGTGGCCACTAAGGAGTGTCCAAGGCTTGTGTGACCAGTGTCCAAAGTTTGTGTGGCCAGTGTCCAAATAAAGCTTGTGTGGCGATTTTGCCCAAAGATCGTGGCAGGAGTCTTTGTAAAACACTAACCAGTATTACGGCCTATTTTGAGATCACTCCCGCTCGGAGCGTGCGTTGCCCAGCAACGCACTGTACTCGATCGCGCCCAGTGAACTATAACAATGGTTTGACCTAGTCTCTCCCCCCGCCTCTCGGTTCGATATATACGCGAGCATTTGGCTTGGTCTGTGAGATTGTCCCAGAGCAAGCCGAGAGGCAGGACGAGAGGCTCGCCATGAGCTTTACGTCCCTGTGTCTTGGGTAAGGCCCACGCGGGCCCTGGGGACGATTTCCATTGGGGGCCCAGGTGGGGGAGACCGTTGCTGACTCGGGGGCTCACGCCCTGTGGATCACCGGTTTCTTACCACCTGGGGTGGTGTGACACAGGCTCTGGCAGACCGTCGGGCTGGCTCAGAGTTCCATCTCTGTGACAGTGCCTTCGGCGAGGCCGGCCAGCAACATGCCCTCGTGTAGTTAAGGAGTTGGTGAGATGCATTTGTTATGTCGTAGTGTATGACGGCCGGACTCGTTCCGGGCTGACTGTACCTGGTTGTAGTGTTCCGTAGAGTAGTGCCGGACGCCCTGTAGTGGGCGCCTGCCGAACTTTACACTTGTGTGACCTATGTCCGATGTATGGCCACTAGGAAGTGTCCAAGGCTTGTTGTGTGACCAATTTCCAAAGTTTATGTGACCTGTGTCCAAAGCTTATGTGACTAGCATATGTAACTTCATTAAATGTAGACAGCTTTATTGAAAGTTTTGTCCAATATACATGTAAATTTTTGTTTTGAGATCCAATATATAAGTTTCATTGAAGATCCTATGTACTCTTACAATTTGTAGGAGCACATGCTGAAGCTAAAACAAAAATGACACGATTTGTGACCAGAGACGCCGACGCCCAACAACCAGCCGAGACAGCAGCAACAGTCATGCCAGATAGCCAAGGAGGCTTCTTGACAGAAACAGATGGTAAGACACATGCATGTACTTGTGTATTATACAAAATGTTCTGGTCAGAGCTGATGATACAAAAAGTGGATTCCAATCAGTTTCATTGAAGATCCTATGTACTCTTACAATTTGTAGGAGCACAGGCTGAAGCTAAAACAAAAATGACACGATTTGTGACCAGAGACGCCGACGCCCAACAACCAGCCGAGACAGCAGCAACAGTCATGCCAGATAGCCAAGGAGGCTTCTTGACAGAAACAGATGGTAAGACACATGCATGTACTTGTGTATTATACAAAATGTTCTGGTCAGAGCTGATGATACAAGAGTGAATTCCAATCAGTTTCATTGAAGATCCTATGTACTCTTACAATTTGTAGGAGCACATGCTGAAGCTAAAACAAAAATGACACGATTTGTGACCAGAGACGCCGACGCCCAACAACCAGCCGAAACAGCAGCAACAGTCATGCCAGATAGCCAAGGAGGCTTCTTGACAGAAACAGATGGTAAGACACATGCATGTACTTGTGTATTATACAAAATGTTCTGGTCAGAGCTGATGATACAAAAAGTGGATTCCACACTTCATCCATATATCCTTGACATTTATAGAATTCATCATTGAGCTACAGGAAAAGGTGGCGACCACAACCTCTCAGTGCGAAATTTTGACTCTGGATACAGGAGGAGGTTTCCTTCAAGGTATGATATACTTGGTTGGTATTCTTGATCATCTGGACACAGTTTGGCCTCTTCGAAAATTTGGAATAAATATTTGTATATATTATATGTAGATGCAGAAGTCTTCACGGAGCAAGTAACCACTGGCCCACATAATGCACTGCCAACCAGAAACCTGCATGTACAGGGTAATTCAGCAACCACAGGATCACCTGACGAGGTTGTACCGCGGGATAACCAAGGCGGGTGTTCCACCAGTATCGACGGTGAGGGATGCTAACACATTTGTGTTATTGTGCACTAAACACAGTTCACCACCAGTAATTTTGATTATATTCACAGTACTGGTTTTATCGTTTCACTCAGCAGAATTCATCGCTGAATTGCAAGAGAAGAACAGAGATTTACAATGTCAGACTCTGACTCCGGAAACAAGTTCTTCCTCAGAAGAACAAGGTATATCATGATTGACATATACAGCTGGTTGTTGTGTTCTGCATCGGGAAATGAATTTTAAATTTGTATGCTCCTTGTTACTTGCAGACCTCCTGTCTGAGGAGCAACACAAAATGGTGACCAGAGGCCCCCAGAACGTGACGCTGATCACGGACGGGGAAATGTCGTCGACCGCAGTCCCGAATTGTAAACTGGGCAAGGAGGTAGCCAAGGGAGAGACATCAGCAAAAGTCTCACTGGCCGATCTAGTGACTCAAGATTCCATTGACGAGGTTGTAACACTGGATAACCAAGGCGGGTGTTCCATCAGTATCGACGGTGAGGGATGCTAACACATTTGTGTTATTGTGCACTAAACACAGTTCACCACCAGTAATTTTGCTTATAATTCACTGTACTGATTCTATTGTTTCACTCAGCAGAATTCATCGCTGAATTGCAAGAGAAGAACAGAAATTTACAATGTCTGACTGTTACTCCAGAAACAAGTTCTTCCTCAGAAGAACAAGGTATATCATGATTGACATATACAGCTGGTTGTTGTGTTCTGCATCGGGAATTGAATTTTAAATTTGTATGCTCCTTGTTACTTGCAGACCTCCTGTCTGAGGAGCAACACAAAATGGTGACCAGAGGCCCCCAGAACGTGACGCTGATCACGGACCGGGAAATGTCGTCGACCACAGTCCCGAATTGTAAACTGGGCAAGGAGGTAGCCAAGGGAGAGCCAGCAGCAAAAGTCTCACTGGCCGATCTAGTGACTCAAGATTCCATTGATGAAGCTGTAGATTCTAGCGTAGAGTCTTATGGAGAGAGCCCAGTTCTTCCACACATGTCCAAACTTTATCAGAAAGAGGGCCCATCAACATCTGACTGTAGGGAAACCATGACAGATACTGTCTGCAATTTTTTTGCTGCGCGAGATGGCAACGACATAGACAATGAATCCTATTGCAGTTATGATGACAAAGATTCTGATTACCTGCCTATGGAGGAAGATCTTGCATCCTCAAGTGAGTCAAGTGATGAATCTCCGACCTGCTTTACTGGGGCATGTGAAACATCGGAAATAGCTATAGAAAATGAAGCTGGAACATCAGATCTGACACATGACAGACCTGTTGTGACATCTGACGTAGAGGGTGGAAAAGCAGGAAGCATGTGTGAGCCTAGCCTTGTTGATTCGAACAACAACAGTGAAGTTCCAGAAGTCAGCGATATACCCCTGGATGAATGCGAAATTGTGAGGGACAAGAACTGTCCAGGTATATATGTACGGAAAATCAAGAAGGTTGAGCTCACCAGAAATAGGAAAACAAGCAGGGTGCAAAATTCAGTTCATGCTTGTCTCTTTTGTCAAAAACTTGTGCAACACATTCCTGTGCACATGTCGTACAAGCATAAAGAAGAAGACCAGGTGAAGGAGGCTTTGGCGAATAAGCAAGCAAGCAAGGATATATTCGCTTTCCTACGTTCAAAGGGTGACCATATCCATAACCTTCAGGTTGTGAAATGCAAGAAAGGGGAGCTCTTGGTGCACAGGCGTCCAAAGACGGCTTTTGACCATGAGATGTATGGAACCTGCTCTAAGTGTTACGATTGGGTCATCAAAAGCAGCCTTCCAAGTCATGTGAAAACTTGCCAGGGATATAAAGCGGGAGTCGACAGACCTCGGAAAGGAGATCTTCTAACACAAAGCGACTTGCTGCAGGACAGAATAAAGCATTCACCGAGTAAAACTATGAAGAAGGAAGTATTCGGTACCATGAAGAATGATCACATCAGCACAATTGCAAAGAATGATTTCCTGATCTTGCAGCTTGGAGAATCCTGGTTACGCCGTAATGTCAGCAATGTAGTAAAACGACGCTATTATGCTTCTGAGCACATGCGGCATTGTGCACGACTGCTTTCTGCTCTTCGGGAAAAAGAATCGCAACAACTGAAGAGTGATAACACATCAAACAAAGTGGAGAGTAGCAATCCCGAGAACATGCAGAAATCTTTATGGGAGTATTTGAGACCAGCGTACTTCAGCGAAATAGTCCAAGCAGCACTCGACACAGCTGCGCTAGATGACGAAGAAGAGCTAAAGAGCCCAAGTAACGCTATAAAGATCAAATATGATCTGTTGAGGATGGTCAATACTAAGCTGACACTCGCAATCAGAGAGAATGATAAAAAACCAAACCCATGTTGGGTGAAAGCAAAAGCTGAGGCTGAAGAGTTTCTCAGCTCGGTTAAAATTGAATGGGCTGAACAAGTCACGCGGCTGGCGCAGAAAATTCTGAATGAACGGAAGTTGAACAAATTGGAACGAATTCCAAAGCCTACAGATATTCAAAAGCTCTCCGAGCATCTGACACACAAGCTTGCAACCACTGACTTGTCAAAACGAAATGTCACCTGGCCTTCGTACAAAGCAGTGGCACAAACTGTTCTCACCCGTCTACTGACCTACAATAAACGAAGAAGTGGCGAGTTGGAGGCCACCAAGTGAGTATCACACATCAAATTTGGTGCATCCTGTATTTGTTTCAACTTTTCGAATGAGGATGATTCAATAGGAGAATTGTTACTGTTAATTTATGTGCACACATCACAGGAACTTCTTTCTAGAATGAGCAGCTTTGTCGGTCGAAAGAAGGCAGCAGATATTGATGATGCTATAATGGGAGAACTCACAGACACTGACAAGTTCCTACTTGAGAGTCACGATCTCATGGAGATACGCGGGAAGGTAGGCTGTTCATTGTTTCTAAATGCAAAGATAAAAATGTACCGGTATATATTGAATGAAAGGTTTGTTCACAAGTATTGATGTGTTTTTGCAGAATGATAGGCGTGTTCCTGTATTGATACCACAAGACACCATCAAAGCCTTGGAATTCTTGTCAGATCCGAAAGTGAGACTGAGGGCAGAGGTATCGACAAACAACATCTACCTATTCCCGAATCAACGTGAGTATCAGAGCAGTATGTTGCCATTTGGAGAATAAAATAGCCAGGGAGATATATGTCATTTTAAGTTCTCGTACATTTGTAGGAGATTCAACTCAGAGGGCGTATGATTGTCTGAAGTCGACCTGTACTGACGCTGGACTCCAGGCCCCAGAGCGCATCACATCTGTGACTATGCGCCATTATATGGCGACACTCACTCAAGTGCTCAAACTCAAAAACAATGAACTCGATTGGGTTGTACGGCACTTGGGTCATACCAAGGACGTACATCTCCAACACTACCGCATGACGAGCCCATATCTTGAGAGGGTGATGGTGGGCAAGTTACTACTGATGCAAGACCTGAATATTCAAAACAGCTACATTGGCAAAGCTTTGAATGACATAGAATTCCCGGACATCATTGAAGCTGCAGAAAGAAGAACAGACTTGAGAAGATCCATAGAAGTACACCAAGATACAGAGGTGGACACGCCGGCGAAAGATGATGAACATGATCAAGACGAGCTCGAAGACGAGTGTGATGAATTCGAACCCCGTCGTAAGAGGCCCAAGATACAAGTTAAACGTCAAGCGTGGACAGTTGATGAGGAGGATGAGCTACGCAAATACCTCCGTGAAAACTTCAAGAGGAAGGTCACACCAGGGCGTCCAGAAGTACAACAAGCTCAACAACTGAGCAAAGAGAATGGCGGGGTCATCCATTTACGAACAATACCTCTGATAATTAAAAAATGCTCAAACATGATAAAAAAACTAAAAAATGATGCATAGAAATATATCTTTGATGGATCTTTGATCCTTGAGTGTCACGAGACACGTTTTATTATGATTGATCAGTGTTTTATTTATTTTACTTTTGAGATCATGGTTTTTGAAAAGTTGTGACATGTGCTTGTATTTCTAGCATACAAAAACAATTCTGCATGATTTATGTATTTCTCTACGATTGATGATAATCTCTGATCGACAATTCGGAGATACTGTTTAATAATTAGGATTCAATGTTCGATTCATATCAAATCAACTTTTGAGATCATCGTTGTTGAAAAGTTGTGACATGTGCTTGTATTTCTAGCATACAAGGATTTAACAGTTCTGCTTGATTTATATATTTCTCTTCGATTGATGATAATCTCTGATCGACAATTCGGAGATACTGTTTAATTAAGATTCAATGTTTGATTCATATCAGGCTAACTTTTGAGATCATCTTTGTATAAAAGATAAGACTTGCGCTTGTATTTCTAGATTGCGAGGATTGAACAGTAGTTCTGCATGATTTACATTTCAATATGAAATGTTTTTGTTCAATAAATATTCTTGGGAGTTCTAGAAAGTGTATTTATTTACAAAATGCATTTGCAAGGTGAAAATTCAAGTTGCATCCTGTTCCTCTGAAAATGTCATGGACCATAATTCCATACAGGTACATGTATCAAATGTGGCTCAGTATGCATATAGGATTACAGTACAGTATAGTCCCATCTCACCAGAAGACCCAGATACAGAGGAATCATGCAACTTGAATGTCCTAGTGCTCAAGAATTCTGTAATTAATGCCCAAGGTTTGTGTGACCAGTGTTCTTGGCTTGTGTGACAAGTGTCCAAGGTTTGTGTGACCAGTCTCCAAGCTTTGTGTGACAAGTGTCAAGGCTTTGTGTGACCAGTGTCCAAGCTTTTGTGTGACCAGTGTCCAAGCTTTGTGTGACAAGTGTCAAGGCTTTGTGTGACCAGTGTCCAAGCTTTTGTGTGACCAGTGTCCAAGCTTTTGTGTGACCAGTGTCCAAGCTTTGTGTGACCAGTGTCCAACGTTTGTGTGACCAGTGTCCAACGTTTGTGTGACCAGTATCCAACGTTTGTATCCAAGTTTGTGTGACAAGTGTCCAAATTTATGTGACCAGTGTCCAAGTTTGTGTGACCAGTGTCCAAGCTTATGTGACTAGTGTCCAAAGTCTGTGTGCCTAGTGTCTGAGTTTGTGTGACCAGTATGTCCAAGTCTTGTGTGTCCAGTTTGTCCAAGGTTTGTGGACCTAGTCACGAATAAACGTGTTGTAAGTAAAAAAAATTGTAGGCACACAAGCTTAAAAAAATAGGCACGCAAGAAAATAGGCACATAATACCCTCTCGTTAGTATAGCCGTCTAGCCGTCCGTCCGTCCGTCCGTCCGTCCGTCCGGCGTTAACATTTTTATCTTTAAAGTTAACGATCGAATCTTTCTGAAATTTTGCACAAAAATGCCTAAAAATATTTTGAGAAGGAGGTATTTTTTTGTTTTTTGATTTTCGCATTTTTTTCAAAATGGCGGCCGTTTTTGTCGAAAAACGCTCAATTTTGTACTTTGACGGCCATTTTCTCAAAAACTGTCTGATCAGTTTTGAGTTTTTGGTTTCAAAAGATTCCTCTCATATACCTCTGTGATATGTATAAGTTTGGTTGCCCTAACTTCGCCGGTTTCCGTGTGGCGGCCATTTTGAATTTTTGGCGGGTCGGCGAAAAAAAAATTTTTCGCCCCAAATCGCATTACTATCCATTTTGGGCCATTTCTAGGGCAAAAAAAATTTTCACCCTTTGAAAAAAAATTTGGACTTAGAAAATTTTCAGCACTTTTTTCCTTCATAATGGGAGCTGTCCGGGCTGTACTCATAGAACGCTTGATGATAGAGCTTAGAAATTGGCACTTTCAAATGGGAAGTCATATATGGCGACTTGTGTGGTGACCTTGAATTTGACCTTGGATGACCTTGAAAGGTCAAAACAGCCATTTTTGGGTCGAAAAATGCTCAAATTTGCATTTGGTCTGTATTTTCTCAAAAACTGTCTGGTCAGTTTTGAGAATTTTGTTTACAAAAATTCCTCTTATATACTTCTGTGACGTGTATAAGTTTTGTTGCCCTTGCTTCGACGATCTCCGTGTGGCGGCCATTTTGAATTTTCGGCGAGTCGGCCGAAAAAAAAATTTTCGCCCCAAATCTCATTACTATCCATTTTGGGCCATTTCTAGGGGAAAAATTTTTTTCACCCTTTGAAAAAAATTTTGGACTTAAGGATTGATTGCATGTGATCGTCATGAACCTGGCAGTGACCAGCTGTCCATTCACTTATAATGTAAATATGAAGGTAACAAATTCATGAATTTACACACTTCCAACCAACGTGAAACTTTGCCTTTCTGATTGTTAGCCATCAAGGATTACTAACCGAGACTGTGTTTCTTACTAAGCAATGTTAAATTTGTTAAATTCATCGTTTTCATATGTCATTTTCCGACCTATTTCTCAGTCTACAAAATACACTCACAACAATGCGAGCGAAAGGATTATGCTGTGCAGTAAATAGCTAGTGAGGCCAGTAAAACTCACAGGTGATATGCACTCGGGTGCACCGAGGTGTTTGGGATTATGAATGTTCAGCTCATTGTATTCATCTCACAGAAAGTATAGCCCTAGATATTCTGATTATTTTGACGACAACAAGGAATAAATATATGCAACAGCCAGTGCTTGTCAAGCAGAACACTCGAATCTTCGTTTTGGTGAAACGTATAAAATGATTTATCTAATCATCAAATTGAACAGCTTTCGTGATATCATTTATGGAACCATGTCTCGGTTCATCATCCATGCGTATTTGTGTGTGTGCTAGCCAAGTTTTAGGTCAGGGGATTGTATTGTTTTGGTGATTTTGTTACCTTTACTTTCACATTATAAGTCAATGGAAAAGTGCCTCAGTGCAGTCACCGGTAAGTTACGTGCAATCACACCTTAAAAAATTTTCGGCACTTTTTTCCTTCATAATGGGAGCTGTCAAGACTGTACACATGGAACGCTTGAAGATAGAGCTTAGAAATTGGCATTTTCAAATGGGAAGTCATATATGGCGACTTGGTTGGTGACCTCGAATTTGACCTTGGATGACCTTGAAAGTTCAAAACAGCCATTTTGGGGTAAAAAAATGCCCAGATTTGCCTCTATAGATGAAATGCTTGCAGATAGAGCTCATGTTTGCATTATGAACATATAGGAAGACATATATGGCACAACTAATGATGACCCTGAACTTGACGTCAGATGACCTTGAGTGCCAAATGTCTGACTTGGAATGTGTAAATTGACCTGAGCGGCCTAAACGATTCCACTCAACATATGGAATAATAAATGTAATGGTAACATCGAAGTTCATACGGATGACCTTGATTGGTAAATCCCAAGGTCATATGTTTACACTGCGAACCTTGATTGGTAAAAGGTCTGTTACCTACCAATGCTGCCATGGCCAAACCATAATTGTCCGGTAACCTATCTTAGCCTTTGGGCTAATTTTTATATTTTTCAGGTTTGTAAAGTGGTAGTTGGTAAGGATGGAATACTGTCAACTCCTGCTGTATCATGTCTGATCCGTAAATACCAGACTGATGGAGGTATCATACTGACTGCCTCCCACAACCCCGGCGGACCTGACGCAGACTTCGGGATCAAGTTCAATATTTCTAATGGAGGCACGTGACATTGAGAATGATAAATACTGTAAACCCGTTAATGTTTGCTACCCTTTTATTTCGCGGATTTCGCGGTTTCAACAAAATAGCGAACTTTAATGGATCGCAAACTTTAAAAGTTACATTGAAATTGATGTAAAAAATAAACAAAACACGAACTTAAATGGTTAGCGAACAGTCAATATTTCAAAAACGCGAACTTTAGTGGGAGCGAACATAAATGGATTTACAGTAAATATATGACCTTGGAGTATAATGCACATGTATTAGGCCCGATATAATGAACATGTAAATTATTGCATGATGTATTAGGAAGGACCACATGGTCAATATTCATGCCATCCTTGAAAGATCAGCACATCAAGCACACTGCCTAACAAAATATATCTGGTACCAGAATTTTGCTCAGGCACTGAGGGCTGTTCCTTATATGTTTATCCTCCATGTACATCCCATAAACAGGTCCAGCTCCGTCAAGTTTTACTGACCATATCTACGAGCTGACTCAGTCTATCTCTGAGTACCGGACCTGCCCAGATCTGGCTGTGGACCTTAGCACAGTCGGCCAGCAGCAGTACACAGTCAATGACCGAGCCTTCACGGTCACTGTGGTTGACTCCGTCCAGGATTACTCGGACTACATGCGGGAGATCTTTGACTTCCCTGCGATAAAAAACTTAATGACGGGAGGTGGAGGGCAGACGAGACTCAATGTCCTGATCGATGCCATGCATGGAGGTGGGTAACCATGGTGACGTTTCATTAAAAAGTACCAAGTTTACATGTATACATGTACATGTATTTGTGTTGTGAACATTTGTATCCCTTTACTATTTCAGTGGTTGGTCCATACGTGAGCAGGATACTGTGTGAGGAGCTGGGTATGGATAAATCCTCAGCCAGTAACTGTACGCCGCTACCAGACTTCGGGGGAGGTCACCCAGACCCCAACCTCACGTACGCCGCCGATCTCGTCTCCAAACTCAAACAGGGCATCCACGACTTTGGTGCAGCTTTTGATGGAGATGGGGTGTGTTACTTACTGATAAAATGTTGTGAAAATACTTGAAATGGTAAGAGAAATATTTCTGTTACACATAGTCATTATAGAAGTTTGTTTGCATGTTTAGGATCGGAACATGATTCTCGGCAAGAACGGATTCTTCGTGTCGCCTTGTGACTCCCTCGCTGTGATTGCTGCAAATCTTGATAGCATTCCGTACTTCAAAAAAACGGGGATAAAAGGCTATGCAAGGAGCATGCCAACCAGTGGTGCTCTGGACCGGTATGATCATCTACTACATCATTTTCTGTTTCTACATCTACATCACAGACATCTTTCCTTTACGTATCACTCCATATACATGTACATGCATTTGTAGAGTGGCCCAGGCTAAGTCCAAGGAGATATTTGAGGTCCCCACCGGATGGAAGTTCTTTGGTAACTTGATGGACGCTGGCAGAATTTCCTTGTGTGGGGAGGAGAGTTTTGGGACTGGCTCAGACCACATCAGGTGAGAGTCTTGTGCCAGTGGCTTGAGCGTGGCGTCATGGTGTTACTTGGTCTGGTCCAGGCTTGCAATATCAAGCTTGTCTGTCACAGAGAGAAGGACGGGCTGTGGGCTGTGCTGGCGTGGTTGTCAATTCTGGCTCACAAGAAGCAGACAGTGGAGGAAATACTCAAGGACCACTGGAACACCTACGGCCGCAACTTCTTCACTCGGTAGGAATTACTTGTCAACAGCATGACTTCATGAGTACTAAGTCATCTACATTGTAGGAGCCTAAATCATCATATTTCTCACACAACAGCCTTTAGCCACAGTATTGATATAACATCTGTATTGACTCTGCCTCTCCTTGGTGTTCCCAGCTATGACTATGAGCAAGTGGATGTAGAACCTGCAAACCAAATGATGTTAGATCTGGAAGAGTTGATCTCTGATCAGTCTCTGGTGGGGAAAACCTACTCGTCTGGAAGTAAAACCTACAAAGTCGTACTCAATGACAACTTCCAGTACACTGATCCCATCGACCACAGCGTCACTAAGAAACAGGTAAATATAGGTCATAATTTGATTCATGCAAGCTGACACAAGGAAGTCAGTTGCTGGTTTAGCCTGGTGTGTGACTACATGTGTCATGTGCATGTGTTGTGTGTGCAGGGTGTGAGGATCATATTTGAGGATGGGTCACGTATCGTGTTCCGTTTGAGTGGTACAGGAAGCGCCGGTGCCACGATCCGTATGTACGTAGACAGCTACGAGTCGGACTCGGAAAAACAGCTACTGGATGCACAGGTCAGTAACGCTGATTGAAATACTCTGTACTTGATCGTGTAATATTTCCGAATTCAACTGACGCATTACATATATACACATACATATTACATACATGTACCGTATTCGCGCGCATACAGTCGCATGTGCGTATAGTCGAAGGTGTGCGTATATTTCGAATATACGCACATGTGCTTGTGATTGAAAAAAAAACTCAAAATCAAGAATGACAGTAAAAAATTTTTGATCGTAAGATCATCGGTTCCATGTCATGTGATTGACTGATTTCATGCAATCGTGACCGTCAGTTCGTGTCAATCGCGGCTGTGTCTGTGGTCAATCATGGATTGCAAACTGTCAAATAAGTTGTGATGTTGATTGCCTAATTACGGTGAGTGTTATTGACACTTGTGATTTCGTTTGACATCCTATGATCAGGATGTGTCATTTCTGTTCATGAGTGTGAAATAAATATCTTGAAAAGCCCTTGTTTCGTTCATGTTTGTGATGTTTGCCGCCCAGCAGGAAGTTGCCATCTTTCTAGCATGTACTCATTAATATTCATGAGCTGATTCACATTCCAACCAATCAAAAGTTACCTTTCAAAACGAATCAGCCAGTGGTGAAATGCCAGATATGACGTCATAAAGAACCCCACCAATCAGGCTGCTTGTTTCACTTTCTTCTTCCAAGTGACATGTGGATTTGTTTTGAAATAGCAACGACCCAAACAACAAAATTTTATTTGTTTCCCGAAGTCCCAACAGCTTCACACAACAACAGATTATACATCATGCACATACACCAACACAAGCACCGATGCCTGAATTCATTTGTGCACCAAACCATGTAATTGCAATTGACGAGTCGGGCGGTTTTGACAGTCGTGTCGGCCTCGTTTTACGTATAACTGTCAAACTATCTGAGCCTGATCAGAGGGATTTGCAGTCAATCCCTTATCGAAAACGATCGCACATGTGCGTATGTACGAAGTATTTTCCAAATTATAAGTGGCCTAAAACAAGCAAATTTCGGATAAACGCACATGCGACTGTATGCGCGCGAATACGGTATACTTGATCACATGTAACTGTAGTTGTTCTTTGGATAATTGAATCAAGTTGAAAAAGATATAAATATTTATATGCATTTTACCCAAGTACAAGTAAGCTGTGTGTATATAGTCTGTATGTGTAGTTACTGTCGACATGGCTGTACATGATGTATATTGTCTACAGGACATGCTCAAACCTCTGGTGGATATTGCCCTAGAGATCTCCCAGCTACAGCAGCTGACCAAGCGTACAGCACCCACAGTCATCACCTAACCAACATCTCCTTAGCTTCTTTCCAATTGTCAGCCACAGGCTGATTCATCGACCGTGTTCAGAGGAGTTTTTGTTATCAGGCTTAGTCATCGGCCGTGTTCGGGGGAGTTTTTGTTACCGTATGGAATTGTCTTGGTTAAATTCCGGGTTTGATTCATGTAGTCATTGAAGTCTAAATTTAGTGGTGTGATATTGGTTTTGAACATCCAGGGGTAGTTTTTGGGATCAGTGTCTTCGATTGATCAGTGCAATTTCATACGTGGATGCATACCAGATGTTTTTGTGTGATATTTGATGTGAGGAAGGCTTGTTATTTGAAGTACAATTTTGTATAAGGTTTCAGATAACACCCTACCACTGTCACTATACATTGCATACTAGTTCAATATTTATATGGAAAAAGGATGATGTTTTGCACCCATGTTATCATGATTATGCAAAGGTGTTTTACTTTACTAAGGAATACCGGTAAACATACATCAAGTGTCACATTTATATATTTTATACGTGAACATTATCACCTTTTCATACCCAAAGCACATTGTACATGTGAGTTCCATGCACAACCTAGTTTACATGTACTTGGAGAGTCTAAGTGATTTCATTTTGATGATTTAATGCATTTTCCTTTGTTTGTTTCAAGGCCCTATATTCAATAATAACCTGAGCTGTTTATCTCATGATCATTATTAATCTCAATAATGACATGCTGCATGGTAAATGCATTAAATCTCATAAAAACATTCGGCGCCTAGGTAAGAGGATTAATAATGACCTCCGCGCTTGCGCATCTGATTATTTGTCCTCTTACCCAGTGCCTCATGCTTTAACCTATATATACATACCACAAAATATTACAGTCACATTTTGTTCAAACTAGGTGTGCTGTTACATGACAGATCGGCTTGTATTCATGCATGGCTCTATCATGTGGTGCTTATCTGTTTGAGGTTGGTTATTCCATTCTCATACATGTACATGTGTATGTTGGTTTGTTGTTGTTTAGGGGATCTTCACAATAAAAATATGATATGTTGGTTGGACTTTTCAGCTTATTAAGGCCTAATAAAATTAATTTTCTGTTTCTTGTCCCCGCCCGCCTGTGTTCAAAAGCAGCCTCCCTGATTTTTAGGTTACCGGACCTATGGTCCGATAACCTATTGCCGTCGCGTTGTGTGTGTCGTTTAGGGTTAAGTTTAGGGTTAAGGGGCTATGAAATAGTCCTCTTACCCAGAGCCCCTTTACCCACTTTTATGAAAAAATTGGGATAAGGGGCTATTTTGGGGGATAAGGGGCTTGCTGGAGATAGGATATTTAACACGTGAAATGCCCTTTAGCCTAAAATGTTGGGACGTCCGTCCGTCGTCCGTTCACATTTTTAGGTTACCGGACCTTTGGTCCGATAACTTATTGCCGTGGCGTTGCGTCCGTCGTCCGTCCACATTTTTATCATTAAAGTTTACAGGCGAATATTTCTGAAATTTTGCACAAAAATACCTCAAAATATTTCCAGGAAAGGTTTTTAGGTTACCGGACCTTTGGTCCGATAACCTATTGCCATGGCGTTGCGTCCGGCGTCCGTCCGTTCACATTTTTATCTTTAAAGTTTATGATGGAATATTTCTGAAATTTTGCACAAAAATACCTAAAAATATTTCCAGGAAAGGGTTTTTTTAGTTTTCTGATTTTCGAATTTTTTTCAAAATGGCGGCCGCTTTCGTAAAAAAATGGCCAATTTTGGACTTTGACGGTCGTTTTCTCAAAATCTGTTCAGTAACTTTTTTTCTTATCGATGCATAACACTCCTCATAGGTACCCCTGTGACATGTATAAATTTCGTTGCCCCTGAATCGCTCAAAGTGGGCCATTTTGGGCCCAAACTCGGCCCAGATGGGACTTTCCCATGTTAAATTCTCCTATGCTTTATAATGGGACACATTAAGCCTAATATCTCACTTAATATTGAGATTAGAGACTAGGGATCAATTGTGGAGATATAGGAAATGATATATCCTGAATATTCTGGTGACCTTGAATTTGACCTCTGACCTCGGTTTCAAGGTCAGAGGGCCATTTTCGTCGAAAAATGGCCAACTTTGGATTTTGACGGTCGTTTTCTCAGAATCTGTTCAGTAACTTTTTTTCTTATCAATGCATAACACTCCTGATATGTACCCCTGTGACACGTATAAATTTCGTTGCCCTTGAATCGCTCGAAGTGGGCCATTTTGGGCCCAAACTCGGCCCAAATGGGACTTTCCCATGTTAAATTCTCCTATGGTTTATAATGGGGCACATTAAGCCTAATATCTCACTTAATCTTGAGATTAGAGACTAGGAATCAATTGTGGACATATAGGATATGATATATGCTGAATATTCTCAGGGTCTTGAATTTGACCTCTGACCTCGGTTTCAAGGTCAGAGCATAAAATGTCTAATATCTTGCTTATTATCGACTTTACAGCTTAGGAATCAATTGTGGACATATAGGAAATGATATATGCCGAATATTCTGATGACCTTGAATTTGACCTTTGACCTCATTTTCAAGGTCACACCACAAAATGGTTAATATCTCACTTATTATCGATTTTACAGCTTAGGGATCAATTGTGGACATATAGGAAATGATATATGCTGAATATTCTCGTGACCTTGAATTTGACTTCTGACCTCAGTTTCAAGGTCAGAGCACAAAATGGGTAATACCTCGCTTATTATTGACTTTACAGTGTAGGAGTCAATTATGAACTTATAGGAAATGATATATGCAGATTATTGTCATGACCTTGAATTTGACCTTTGACCTCATTTTCAAGGTCAGATCACAAAATGGATAATATCTCACTTAATATCGACTTTACAGCTTAGGAATCAATTGTGGACATGCTAGAAATGATATGGGCAGAATATTCTCGTGACCTAGAATTGACCAACTACCTTAATTTCAAGGTCATGGGACAAAAGGCTAATATCTAAAATATACATTGTCCGGTAACCTTTCTTAGCCCTTGGGCTAATTTTTTTTAGTTTTTTCATTTTCGCATTTTTGTCAAAATGGCGGCCGTTTTCGTAAAAAAATGGCCAATTTTGGATTTTGATGGTCGTTTTCTCAAAATCTGTTCAGTAACTTTTTTTCTTATTGATGCATGACACTCCTCCTATGTACCCCTGTGACATGTATAAATTTCGTTGCCCTTGAATCGCTCGAAGTGGGCCATTTTGGGCCCAAACTCGGCCCAAATGGGACTTTCCCATGTTAAGTTCTCCTATGCTTTATAATGGGACACATTAAGCCTAATATCTCACTTAAAATTGAAATTAGAGACTAAGAGTCAATTGTAGACATATAGGAAATGATATATGCTGAATATTCTCGTGACCTTGAATTTGACCTCTGACTTCGGTTTCAAGGTCAGAACGGCCGTTTTCGTCTAAAAATGGCCAATTTTGGACTTTGATGGTCGTTTTCTCATAATCTGTTCAGTAACTTTTTTTCTTATTGATGCATAACACTCCTCATATGTACCCCTGTGACATGTATAAATTTCGTTGCCCTTGAATCGCTCGAAGTGGGCCATTTTGGGCCCAAACTCGGCCCAAATGGGACTTTCCCATGTTAAATTCTCCTATGCTTTATAATGGGACACATTAAAGCCTAATATCTCACTTAATATTGAGATTAGAGACTAGGAATGAATTGTGGACATATAGGAAATGATATATGCTGAATATTCTCGTGACCTTGAATTTTACCTTTGACCTCATTTTCAAGGTCACAGGACAAAATGACTAATATCTCGCTTATTATCGACTTTACAGCTTAGGAATCAATTGTGAACATATAGGAAATGATATATGCTGAATATTCTCGTGACCTTGACTTTGACCTTTGACCTCATTTTCAAGGTCACATGACAAAATGGCTAATATCTCGCTTATTATCAACTTTACAGTTTAGGAATCAATTGTGAACATATAGGAAATGATATATGCTGAATATTTTCGTGACCTTGAATTTGACCTTTGACCTCATTTCCAAGGTCACAGGACAAAATTGCTAATATCTCGCTTATTATCGACTTTACAGCTTAGGAATCAATTGTGAACATATAGTAAATGATATATGCTGAAAATTCTCATGACCCTGAATTTGACCTTTGATTTCATTTTCAAGGTCACATGACAAAATGGCTAATATCTTGCTTATTATCGACTTTACAGCTTAGGAATCAATTGTGAACATATAGGAAATGATATATGCTGAAAATTCTCATGACCCTGAATTTGACCTTTGACCTCATTTTCAAGGTCACATGACAAAATGGCTAATATCTTGCTTATTATCGACTTTACAGCTTAGGAATCAATTGTGAACATATAGGAAATGATATATGCTGAATATTCTCGTGACCTTGAATTTGACCTTTGACCTCATTTTTAAAGTCACAGGACAAAATTGCCAATATCTTGCTTATTAGCGACTTTACAGCTTAGGAATCAATTGTGAACATATAGGAAATGATATATGCTGAATATTGTAGTGACCTTGAATTTGACTTTTGACCTCATTTTCAAGGTCAACAGGACAAAATGGCCAATATCTTGCTTATTAGCGACTTTACAGCTTAGGAATCAATTGTGAACATATAGGAAATGATATATGCTGAAAATTCTCATGACCTTGAATTTGACCTTTGACCTCATTTTCAAGGTCACATGACAAATTGGCTAATATCTCGCTTATTATCGACTTTACAGCTTAGGAATCAATTGTGAACATATAGGAAATGATATATGCTGAATATTCTCATGACCTTGAATTTGACCTTTGACCTCATTTTCAAGGTCACAGGACAAAATTGCTAATATCTCGCTTATTATCGACTTTACAGCTTAGGAATCAATTGTGAACATATAGGAAATGATATATGCTGAATATTCCCGTGACCTTGAATTTGACCTTTGACCTCATTTCCAAGGTCACAGGACAAAATTGCTAATATCTCGCTTATTATCGACTTTACAGCTTAGGAATCAATTGTGAAGATATAGGAAATGATATATGCTGAATATTCTCGTGACCTTGAATTTGACCTTTGACCTCATTTTCAAGGTCACAGGACAAAATGGCCAATATCTTGCTTCTTAGCGACTTTACAGCTTAGGAATCAATTGTGAACATATAGGAAATGAGATATTCTGAATATTTTAATGATATTGAGTTTGACTTTTGACCTAAATTTCAAGGTCAGTCATTTTATTTTCAAAGTCAGATTACAAAATGGCTTATATCTCGCTTATTATCAAATTTACAGCTTAGGGGTCCATAGTGAACATATAGGAAATGATGTATGCTGAATAGTTTGGTGATCTAGAATTTAACCTTTGATCCCATTTTCAAGGTTAGAGATATGGCGATTTCAGTGGTCACCTTGAATTTGACCTTCAACTTTCTCGGCTTAACTCTGTATATTTCTCCGGTAACCTTTCTATCCCATTGGGCTAACTTTTTTCTTTTTTTGCACAAGGATGCCTTATTATGTCCTTCATAATGTGTATAAGTTTCGTTGCCCTTGATTCGCTAGTCTGCGTGTGGCGGCCATTTTGAATTTGTCGTTTTCGTCGAAAATCGGTCAATTTTGGGCTTTGGCGGCCATTTTCTCAAAATCTGTTCAGTAACTTTTTTTAGGTTACCGGACCTATGGTCCGATAACCTATTGGCATGGCGTTGCGTCCGTCGTCCGTCCGTCCGTCGTCCGTTCACATTTTTATCTTTAAAGTATATGATCGAATCTTTCTGAAATTTTGCCCAAAAATACCTAAAAGAATTTCAAGGAAAGGTTTTTTTTAGTTTTTCGATTTTCGCATTTTTTTCAAAATGGCGGCCGTTTTCGATGAAAAATGGCTAATTTTGGACTTTGGCGGCCATTTTCTCAAAAACTGTTCAGCAACTTTTTTAGGTTACCTATGGTCCGATAACCTATTGCCATGGCGTTTCGTCCGTCCGTCCGTCCGTCCGTCCGTCTAGCCGTCCGTCCGTCCGTAAACAATTTTATCTTTAAAGTTTACGATCGGATTTTTCTGAAATTTTGCACAAAAATGCCTAAAAATATTTCCAGAGGGAGGTATTTTTTAGTTTTTTGATTTTCGCCTTTTTTTCAAAATGGCGGCCGTTTTCGTCGAAAAATGGGCAATTTTGGACTTTGACGGTCGTTTTCTCAAAATCTGTTCAGTAACTTTTTTTCTTATTGATGCATAACACTCCTCATATGTACCCCTGTGACATGTATAAATTTCGTTGCCCTTGAATCGCTCGAAGTGGGCCATTTTGGGCCCAAATTCGGCCCAAATGGGACTTTCCCATGTTATATTCTCCTATGCTTTATAATGGGACACATTAAGCCTAATATCTCACTTAATATTGAGATTAGAGACTAGGAATCAATTGTGGACATATAGGAAATGATATATGCTGAATATTCTCGTGACCTTGAATTTGACCTTTGACCTCATTTTCAAGGTCACAGGACAAAATGGCTAATATCTCACTTATTATCGACTTTACAGCTTAGAAATCAATTGTGAACATATAGGAAATGATATATGCTGAATATTCTCGTGACCTTGAATTTGACCTTTGACCTCATTTTCAAGGTCACAGGACAAAATGGCTAATATCTCGCTTATTATCGACTTTACAGCTTAGGAATCCATTGTGAACATATTGGAAATGATATATGCTGAATATTCTCGTGACCTTGAATTTGACCTTTGGCCTCATTTTCAAGGTCACAGGACAAAATTGCTAATATCTCGCTTATTATCGAATTTACAGCTTAGGAATCAATTGTGAACATATAGGAAATGATATATGCTGAATATTCTCGTGACCTTGAATTTGACCTTTGACCTCATTTCCAAGGTCACAGGACAAAATTGCTAATATCTCGCTTATTATCGACTTTACGGCTTAGGAATCAATTGTGAACATATAGGAAATGATATATGCTGAATATTCTCGTGACCTTGAATTTGACCTATGACCTCATTTTCAAGGTCACAGGACAAATTGGCCAATATCTTGCTTATTAGCGACTTTGCAGCTTAGGAATCAATTGTGAACATATAGGAAATGATATATGCTGAATATTCTAGTGACCTTGAATTTGACCCTTGACCTAAATTTCAAGGTTAGTCATTTTATTTTCAAAGTCAGAGTACAAAATGGCTTATATCTCGCTTATTATCAAATTTACAGCTAAGGGGTCCATAGTGAACATATAGGAAATGATGTATGCTGAATATTTTGGTGATCTAGAATTTGACCTTTGATCTCATTTTCAAGGTCAGAGAACAAAATGGCTAATATGTCGCTTATTATCATCTTTACATCTGCCCCTGATGACGCCAGTGTGTCTTTGGATAAACTATTTGGTCGGGCTTTGTTTCTATTGCAAAATGTTGTATTTTACGTTTCTTATTGGCATCATCAAAATTTGGTTGTATTGGTGGTAATAGATTGATACTTACATTTATACCACTGAGTCGGTGTCACTGCTGGCGGACGTTAAATCTGTCCCCGAGGATACCATCAACTCAGTAGCCTTTGGGCTTGTGATTGGATACTTTTGTACTTGTCATGTATCTATTCCATGTTGTTAGATTCGGATTTCTAAATTATTTTCATAGGTTGTTGGGCAATTGTATACTAATTCCATCTGGTGTACAGTAGAAACAACTACATTTAACACATTGTCTGCCCCTGAAGACGCCAGTGTGTCTTTGGATAAACTATTTGGTCGGGCTTTGTTTGTTTCTATTGCAAAATGTAGTATTTTACGTTTCTTGTTGGCATCATCAAAATCTGATTGTATTGGTGGTAATAGATTGATACTTACATTTACAGCATAGGAATCAATTGCGAATATAGAGGAATGATATATACTGAATATTTTCATGACCTTGAACTTGAACTTTGACCTCATTTTCAAGGTCATCACAGAATGGCTAATGTCTCACTTATTATCGACTTTACAGCTTAGGAATTTATTGTGGACATACTAGAAGTGATTATATTTGTTGAAAATTTCATGGCCTTGAATTTATCAGTGACTTTATTTTCAAGGTCACTGGACAAAAGGCTAATATCCAAAATGTATATTGTCCGGTAACCTTTCTTAGCCCTTGGGCTAATTTTTTCTTTTTGATACACAACACTCCTCGTATGTACTCCTGTGATGTTTATAAGTTTCGTTGCGCTTGAATCGCTCGAAGTGGGCCATTTTGGCCCAAACTCGGCCCAAATGGGACTTTCCCATGTTAAATTTTCCTATGCTTTATAATGGGACACATTATGCCTTATATCTCACTTAATATTGAGATTAGAGACTAGGAATCAATTGTGGACAGATAGGAAATGATATATGCTGAATATTCTCGTGACCTTGAATTTGACCTCTGACCTCATTTTCAAGGTCAGAGCACAAAATGGCTTATATCTCGCTTATTATCAACTATACAGCTTAGGAATCAATTGTGGACATATAGGAAATGATATATGCTGAATATTCTCGTGACCTCATTTTCAAGATCACAGGACAATATGGCTCATATCTTGCTCCTCTATTGACTGTATGGCTTGGGAATCAATTGTGGGCATATAGAAAATGATAAACACTGAATATTTTGATGACCTTGAATTTGACCTTTGTCTTCATTTTCAAGGCCACAGCACAAAATTGCTAACATCTCTCTGATTATTGAATATACAGCTTAGCAATCAACTGTGGACATCATATGCTTAATATTATATTACTGAATATTGTCTTGACCTTGATTTTAACCAGTGACCTGGCTAACATCTAAACAATTAGACATTGTCCGGTAACCTATCTTTGGCCCTTGGCCTAATTTTTTATTAGCGATTCTCAAATAAAAAACAAAAAGTGTTCCCGCCCCTATTTTGAGGATAGTGAATGATCGAGACACCGAATCACAGCATGCAAGTTGGGCATATATTTAACTTACCTCGTTGTTTTCGCTCTCCTCCAAATGAGACAAACACGTTACCAGTTTTCAAAAACAGTTATTCTATGGTGTTACGTGTATGTAATAAATTGTGATCATGAATTGATTTACTATATTCCTTGTGTATACTTCAATGGACATATTAACTGCTAGAACGGTTCTCCACAATTACTGTTCATTGAAATATATTATCAACTGACGGTTTTTGATATTAATACTACTAGAATCATCCTGTCTGTGCTGACTGCTAGGATGATGGCACACCAGTAGTGCCAAGGTGCCCGGCCAAGAGGTTTCAAGCCCAAATAAATCAAGCCTCTAGAAATGAAATCATTAAAGTCATGTGTTACACATGATTTCAATTCTAAAGGCTTGATTTATTTGGGCTTGAATGCGTCTGTGCGCAAGTATTTTTCCAATCAATCAATAAATTAAATTTATTTTCATTTCACACGTATGAAATGTCGTCCCACCGAAAATAAAAGATAAAGAGTGCCTCCCTACCTAATTTTCTCTTGAGCTGAGGACGGTATTTTTTGCAAAATAAAAAATGAAAAATAAAAAGTTCCTCCCAACCCAGTTTTGAAAAAAAATAGAAGGACGAGAAACAGAATATTACTTTTTTAGGCCTAATGTCAAAAAGTAGCAGATATTCATACTCGAACTCAGTGTTTGAGGCACAAAGTTCACGAACAATTGCTTGATCGATTTTCTGTCTTGAACAATATTACAACTCTTACAGGTAAAAAAGGATGTTTAAAATAGCTCACCACCCAAATGGCTCAAAAATTTCTGGACTGTGGGCCAAAAGTTCTAAAGTTACACTAGCTTAAGGCTGGATTAAGTAAAGTTGCCGGTGAATTGTATGGTGTTGAGCAGCAGAAAATTTTTTCCCCCTTCTTTAAAATTACCATTTTGTCACCACTGAAATCGTCACGTTTGACTGCCTATTTGAATGTGCTTTCTCTTGAGCCCCTGGATGCATATCGTTCGTCACTTTCTGACATTGATCAGGGTCTCTCTGTCTCAGGACGGACCCTCTGAGTCATCTATTCTTCTATCAGGTGTTTCGGATCCATTGATCGGGGGAACGTGGTGGTGACGATTGGGACCATTCCTCATTGGAGAACGAGACTGCCGAGCGTGGCGAACTTTTAACTTTCTCTCCACTCTGGGGTTTCTTGAATGATCCGGCTACCTGTAACCCCCACCCCCATCCCCCACTCCCAGTTGACAGGGGACGGGGTGTTCACGGCAAAAAAGGATATGGCTTGATCGGAGCCATCTTTCCCTACTCGCGCGTACGACCGGAGTCAATTGACACTAACTGAGCGTTGGGAACGCCTGTTTTTTTTTTCCATTCGACGACACCTACATCCACCTGCTTTCCCGGGAGCAGGGGGTAATATGGTCTGGATATGCTAAAAAGGATCGCCTGGCTCACTGGCAGACACTGTGAGACTATTGGGGAAAGGAGTTGCATTATTTGTCATGTTAGACACTTGAATTCATATAATGATATAAATTGAACAAAACATTCAATTAGGTACAAGCAGAAGAGAATTAATGGGGAGTTCGCATTTAGGCCCTTTCTCTATTCGTCATTTTCAGAACCATAAGGAAACAACTGGTACATAGAACATTTCAACTCTGGATCATACACATTGATCGTATCCTAGAAGGAGGTGTATATATCATTCTAGAATGACATTACTCTTTTGAATTGTGACCTTGAAGTAAATCGTCTACGCCAGTAGATATTGGTCATTAAACTTTTGTGACCAGCTGAATAATTGTCCAAGTTGCAGATTTGACCTTTTAACCCTCGAAATTGCCTTGATAGTATGTGTTGTTTATGCCCTTATTGGTATGATAATAGATGTCCAGTTACATATTTTGCGTCTTGCAATTACAATCTCTATCGTTACGATGCTATTTCGATATAACGGTTTGAATAGAACCCATCCACCAGGCGCGCCCGCAGATAGAAGCTTTCTGGAAATAAAGCTTAGCTTTCTGGAAATAAACCGTGGTGCTATCATCAAATAATGAACTAAGTGGACAATAACTCGAGAGATTGGTTATTGTACCGGCACACCGGTAAAGCTTTTGTTTAAATCCTGAAGATGGAAACTCAATAATCACTTTATCAAATCATTTAAAAGCAGCTGAATTGATCAGTGAACCGATGAAATAAAGGATCTGACATAAGACCTGATTAGGTTCTCCTTAAATATTGATAAGATTGCTCAGGATTTGGTGTATGTTATTAAAGCTAAATTATTTTATCATGGTAAATATTGTGGTAATCCGGGGTTTACACCAAATCTATCTACAATGATCATCTACAACGGTTATATCTATACACAAATTTTTACTTCGATTTCATGAAGTAGTTTGCTTGACCGACGTCATATTCAAAATATGTTGTGGACAAAACCCATGGTTCAGACAACATAATCAATATATGAAAAGAGTCCACCACAGAGCACCTAGTAATCGCCAGCTTCTGGGGCCCTGGGCGGGGCCAGACCACACGCCAACATATCCAGTCCCAATCGCATCGCATTGCAGTTTTTCAAATCATGGGGGCGCGCCTGCCATCCACCGAAATTAGTTAAAGCTATAATCACTTTTAGAATTAACAAAATTTATTCATTCTGCGATAGCTTTATTTTGTCCATAGAATGGGAAATCGTACAAATTTGGGTATGAAAATGTGTATTACATGCCTAAATTGAGTTTCCAAATCAAGATTCAAAACGGGGCAATCAATCTCGCATCATTTTTTTCCTCGAAGCGGCCCGCTTTGTGGGCGAGTTCTATACACAGTCTGATGACGTCATTGGTATTTGTCTAGGTACTGTGGCAACCACCAATATATGCAGGCCGATCATTCTCTATCCACTGTTTTCATGCACGATTAGCAATTTTCTGAGTATCTGATGCTGAACTGTGCATATTTCCTATATATTCCCGACTATCTCGAGAAGTACTTTCAAGTTTGCGTGACAAACAAGAATGCTAAATTTGGCTGATTTTAAAATTTATTCCAACTTTAACCTGACATGTTTTACAACGTCCTAGGTTGCTAGATTTGATGCGGATAGGCCGTTTCTATTCTGTAGACCGATCTTTGGTTTTTCAGGGATATTTCTATCAATAATCATAATACTCAAGTCCTAATATGTTTGAATTATGTGTCTTCACGTTTTCTATCACATTATGCAAAAATATGTTTTTCAACAAAATTGTCAGTTAGGACCTTTCTGCTCTGAGATGACGAATCATTTGTCCCAAATTAAAAAAAAAATCACCCTTTAAAAAAAAATTGGACTCGGAAAATGTTTGCCACTTTTGTCTTTCATAATGTGAGTTGTCGCAACCAACTAGAAACTTGAAGATAGGACTTAGATATTGGCATTTTCAAATGGGAAATCATACATAGCGATTCGTGTGGTGACCTCGAATTTGACTTTCGATGATCTTGAAAGGTCAAAACAGCCACTTTTGGATATAAATGCCGAAATTTGTCTCTACAAAAGAAATGCTTGTAGATAGAGCTTATTTTGCATTATCAGCATATAGGAAGTCGTATATGGACCAATTAATGATGACATTGAGCTTGACCTCGGATGACCTAGAGTGCTAAATGTCTGACGTGAAATGTGTAAATTGGCCTCTGAGTATTGAGCGCTTGTACCTTGATGACAAATGTCAAAGTATTGCCTGAACTGTGTGTGAATTGGCTTCTACAGACAAAATACTTGTTGATAAAGACTAAAAGACTAAAGATATTTGGCCCAAGTATCATATCCTGCGCCTTCCTCTGTATTCAGTAAGGATTAAAAAGGTGCGAGACGGATTGAATGGTATGTTTTCAGTGGACGAGTAGTAGTACTTGGGCCAGATATTTATTTCAGACTCACTGCCTATAGCGTTAAAACATGTACAAACACCAAAAACGTGTAAAAATAAATAAAAACAACATGGGAGAATGGCTGACATGTGGTATTGTAAATTTGTAACCATCAAGTCACACTTTTAGACACATATACATACAAGGAACTGGGCCAATGTTTCCAGAAAAGCCCCCAAGTTCTGGACAAACACAGCAACAGTAACATCAACAATATTCTGATGACAACGCCACGTCCTGCACATTCCTGTCACTGTCTGTGTCCTGATGCATTAGGTCGTAACCGTCACAAGTTTTGTGACGTTTCATTTCATATGTGCATGTTTTCCGGGTCGTCAAAAATAATTTCCTCTTCGAAACATCTGAATTGTATATCAAGTTGCATTAGCAAACCTTCTGCAACACAATTTAGTAACGAATGCAGGACTTAAACACAAGTACGGAAATCATAATTTGTAATCATGACTCATAAATTATTATCATTGGCATATTATTCAGATTGTGCTTCTATGTTTATGTTTATGGTGTTGTACTGTGTGAATATTATATACATTGTAATAATGATAACAAATCACATATATGCAAATTTGAACAACAGACATAATGTGAAAGTATCATTTTGTACCGTTGTCAACTTCGGATTATGGATATCCATGACAAAATACAATGACATGCCGTAGGAGGAGGCAGATTTCTCGGCCCATAGGCATGCAATATGTTAATATATTGGTGACGAAATAATCAATTAATGTCCTTTACATAGTATCGGCACTTGCAGTGTCGTGAAGTTTGGGTGTAAGTAACCATAAATTGCATTTTCCTTCCCGCGTGTCCAAATTCTGTTAGAAAAGTGAGCAATAATGGGGTACATTATCGAAAGGCACAAATTGTTTGTGTCTTCCTGTATATAGACCCACGTTGCCATATAAAGGCATTCCAACTTTCACAGTTTAATCATGCATGACTAAAATTAATCGATATTCATAGGACATTGTCAGTGCTGACCAGTAAGGTGACTAAAATTTGTCAACAATACCGACTTTGTTATGCATGGAAGGTTTTCCCAGAAGAGGGCATTAAATGCAACGTTGGTCTTTACTGAAAGACTTCGATGAATTTGCAGGTGGCGTAGGTACCCCATTGGTTGTCGTAAACATCACGTGACCATGAAAACAAAAGATGTAGGCCGATAACAATTTATACCGTGTGGTAGGGTGTATTGGCTCTTGCATAGTGGCTTCTCGTTTGGCGAAGCATGTCTATTCCATCACACACACAGCTCCTGAGTAATGAAAACCCCAATATATTTTACATCACTTTTGTATTCAAGTATGTGTTTACCTCAGAGAAATACCTCAGGACAATCCAATTTGTTCCCATACTCTGTACATATCAAGTAAATCCTGTAAACCCTCAGCACTGAGTGCAAACAGACACAGATCGTCTGCATAAAACAGATGATTAACAAAGAGATTATTTACACAACATCCGGTTTACTATTAGTAAGGTTGACACTTAGATCGTCAACATACACAGAGAATAAATAAGGCGACATGACACCACCCTGACGAACATCATTGCCACATTTTAAATTGCTCCAGATTTCGGCCCAAGTAGCGCACCTTACTCTGTTTATGCTACTCACCCACTGAATGTATACCATATTTAATCCGTCTGGCACATTTTTAATCTTTATTGAATTAAGAAGGAATAGTAATCTGCGCTACATGGGCCCAGATTTCCCCGTTTTTGGTACCAGTACACAATTATCCTAACAAATATATCTGGAACACCCCGCTTAAGAAGTTTATTAAGAAGTGTCCAATGGTTAACCCGATCAAATGCCTTAGATGTATACAAGAAATAGGAAAATGCTGGGATGTTGCGGTTTCCATAGTACTGGATGATCCACTTCAAAACATACATATATAGATCTGTAGCATGTTTCTTCTTGAAGCCAAATTGGTTATCAGATGTTATCAACTACCCCTGTAGTTTATATAACAAAATGCATTTAAACACCTTCGACACAACAGTCACTGAAGCAATGGGTCGGTAGTTATTCACATCACTGATTTCACCACTTTTATTCTTGACTAAAGATATATAATGGTTTTCATGAAGTCTGATGGTAGGTGTCCATGAATGATTACACTTGTATAAAAGAAAGCTAACATAACGTTAAGATTGGAACTTGCATATAAATAAAATGTTCACTAAAGAGCAGGTCATGGCCACAGAGCTTTAAGCTTATGTGTTTGTATAGTTGTTGTGTGCAGCATACATAATGGTGACAATGAAGTTCACAAAGATGACCTTGATTGGTATTAAGGTCGTATGTCACCTACACTGCCTAAAACCAAAATTGTCTGGTAACCTATCTTCGTCTAATCTTCCTTGGACTGATTGTTTTTTATGAGGTTGAATTTCCTTTCAAATTGTTTTATTCAAATGGATGATAACTCAAAAAATGCTTGCGCTACACTTTTGTATCTTGACACAGATTGATATGGTGTCAGAGAAGAACCCTGAGAAGAAGTCCGAAAATATTTTCAAAGGTAGATTTTTAGTAACGTGATTTTGGGACCCAAAAAAATCGACGGAAAAAATCGGAAATAGTTTCCCCCGTCGATTACAATATTTAATATATTCTTCTGGGGACCACAAAAATATTTTGGGTAATCTTAAATTTAAGGAAAATTAGGCAAAGAAAGGTTACCGCATAAATTTATAGGGTTGAGCCACAAATTTTAGGTTACCAGACCTTTGGTCCGATAACCTATTGCCGGGGCGTTGCCTAATAACTCACTTGATATTGATATTGAGATTAGGAATCAGTTGTGGACATATATGAAATGATATATGCTGAATAATCTCGTGACCTTGAATTTGACGTGATTTTCAAGGTCACAGGGAAAAATGGCTAATATTTCACTTCTTATCGACTTTATAGCTTGGGAATCAATTGTGATATTATTGAAAATTATATATGCTGAATATTCTCGTGACCGTGAATTTGACCTCTGACCTATTTTCCAAGGTCAAATGACAAACTGGCTAATATCTCGATGCTTATATATCTTGGGAATCAATTGTGGGCATATAGGAAATGATGTATGCCAAATATTTTGTTGAGCCTAAATTTGACCTTTGACCTCATTTACAAGGTCAGAGCCTAAAGTGGCTAATATCTCGCTAATATTATTGACTTTACAGCTTAGAAATCAATTGTACACATTTAGAAAATGATATATGCTGAATATTCTCATGATCTTGAGCTTGACACTTGACCTTATTTTCAAGGTCAGAGCACAAAATGGCTAATATCTCGCTTATTATCGACTTTACAGCTTAGCAATCAATTTTGGACATAGAATGAATAAATGAATAAATAAATGAATGTTTATTTTTCTGTATTACATACAAATACATCTAAAAATTAGTAGCACATACACTATAAGTATACAAGTATTATACAATTAAACAAAAGAGCATGCTAAACTTATTGCAGATATAATTCTCAATAAACTGCACGTGTGCGTAAACACAACCATAAAGTACACAACACAAAGACATAAAGTGAACACTATAGACTGTTGTGCTTCCTAAAACGTAATAACCAGGTCATAAAAATATGTGAAGTGAAGTTATTTTGTGACTTCACAAAAAGTTTAGGAAATGATATATGCTGAATATTCTCACGTCCTTGAATTTGACCTTATTTTTTCAAAGTCAGAGCAC
Source organism: Terebella lapidaria (assembly GCA_949152475.1). Classification (NCBI taxonomy): domain Eukaryota; kingdom Metazoa; phylum Annelida; class Polychaeta; order Terebellida; family Terebellidae; genus Terebella; species Terebella lapidaria. The sequence goes on along the minus strand of OX424557.1, from coordinate 41,384,050 downwards.
AAAATGGCTGATATCTCGATTATTATCGACTTAAAAGCTTGGGAAGCAATTATGAACATATAGGAAATTATATGCACCGAATATTCTGATGACTTTGAATTTGATCTTCGACCTCATTTTCAACATAACATGACAAAATGACTAATGTCTCGTTTATTATCGACTTTACAACTTGAGAATCAATTGTGGACATACAGGAAATGATATATGCTGAATATTCTTATGATTGTAAATGTGACCTTCAACTTCATTTTCAAAGTCACATGACAATATTGTTAATATCTGTCTTATTATTGAATTTACAGCTTAGCAATCATTTGTGGACATATAGGAAATGATATATGCTGCCGTTTTGACCTTTCAAAGCCATTGACGCTTAAATTCAAGGTCACCACAGAAGTCAGTATAGATGACTTCCTATCTGAATGTGTCAGTATTTAAGATCTATAAGAGAACCACCTGATGTGACTACCTATATTCCCATAATACAAACCTAAGCTTTTACAAATTTACAAACATTCTGTCTACATCAATCAATTTTCATTATTCACGTCGAATTTTCCCACTCAAAGTCACAAGAAGATGCTTCATATAATACTTCCTATATGCTTATACACAAACTTGAGGTCTATGTACGAGCGCTCTGACCCAGAGGCCAGTTTGTGCATATCACGCCATTTTGTGTGTTCCTGGCCTATGTATCGTACCTTATGAGGAATTTGAGGCGCTTCATCTTTCAATGCAAGACCAAAAATGTTCTGAAATAAACATCTCAAAACAAAGTTACATAACTTTCGAGAAAGACAAACTGCAAATTTGGGCGTTTTTCACCCAAAAATGGCTGCTTTTACTTTTCAAGGTCATCGAAGGTCAAATTCGAGGTCACCGCACAAATCGCCACATGATTTCCCATTTGAAAGTGCGAATATCTAAGCCCTATCTTCAAGTGTTCTACGAGTACAGTTGTGGCACCTCCCATTATGAAAAAAATAGCCAATTTTTCTCAACAGGTGAAGCTTTTTTTTTGCCTACAAACAGCTCAAAATAAATAGTAACGCGATTTAGGACCCCCCCCCCCCCAAATGTATACCGACCCGTCAAAAATTAAAACGGACGCCACGCGCAGACCAGTGATTCAAGAGCAACAAACCTTATACATATCACAAAGCTAAATAAGCGTTGTATAATGCATAAAATAGAAAAAATACTGAACAGATTTTGTGAAAATAGCTGCCAAAGTATAAAAATTGGGCGTTTTTCGACAAAATAAAACGTTCGACCTTTCAACATCATCGAAGGTCAAATCCAAGGTCAGCACACAAATCATCACGTATGATTTCCCATTTGAAAGTGCCAATATCTAAGTAATGAATACACCCGGGGTAAACGGTGGCGTGCGTACTGTATTGAATGCAGGTCAAATCCAAGGTCAGCACACAAATCATCACGTATGATTTCCCATTTGAAAGTGCCAATATCTGAGTAATGAATACACCCGGGGTGAACGGTGGCGTGCGGATGCGGAAGCAAAGTCCCGGATGTGTACGCACGCAAAACACAAGGTAAGAAGGTAGTTGATTTATTGCTCATTTTTTGATCGAATTGTGCTAGTACTGGTTAATATACTGGGAATTTGGACGACAGTGAGGGACTGTAACATTCGAATGGGGCGATAATAGGGGTACCTGTACACTCGGTACCAAATTACACAATGTGAACGGTTAAAGAACCCCAAACTGCTTGATAGTTAGTGAGCTCATGACAATTGACATCGAATCCAGGTACTTGTGTCTTTGATTCCTTCTAAACAGACTCTAGTGGGCGAAAAACAACAAGAAAATCACCTACTTTTCCTTCTTACCTTGTGTTTTGCGTGCGTACACATCCGGGACTTTGCTTAGCATTCAATACAGTACGCACGCAACCGTTTACCCCGGGTGGAATACCTCCCTCATACTAGTGCAACATTTCAGAAATATTCGACCGTACACTTTAAAGATAAAAATGTGGATGACGGCGGAGGCAACCCCACGCCAATAGGTTATCGGGCCCAAGTATCATACACTGCGCGGCCCAAGTATCATATCCTGCGCCTTCCTCTATATTCAATAAGGATTAAAAAGGTGCGAGACGGATTAAATGGTATGTTTTCAGTGGACGAGTAGTATTAAGGAGCAGTGTACGGTACTTGGGCCCACTGCGCCTTCCTCTATATTCAATAAGGATTAAAAAGTTGACAGACGGATTAAATGGCATTCATTTAGTGGACGAGTAGTATTAAGGCGCAGGGTATGATACTTGGGCCGGTTATCGGACCATAAGTATTTATAGCTCCAGCATAATTAATGTGGAGCTATAATCCATTATTTATGACCTTGAATAGGTCTTACACCTGTTGCTCGGGTGTGTATTAATCAGGCCTTGTACGACCTGGACATACAGGGATCGGTCCAAGTACCGTACACTGCTCCTTAATACTACTCGTCCACTTAAAACATACCATTTAATCCGTCTCGCACCTTTTTAATCCTTATTGAATATAAAAGAAGGCAGTAGGATATGATACCTGGTCCCAGGGGGCAAGTGTTTATTTTCCCATACCAGGGAAAGTCGATACTACATGTATGTCTCCACCCGGAAATCCCATATTATGTATCGTTTTGTCACCTTGAACTTGACATCAGTATTGACGGTTTTCGGTGAACAAATTGATTTGGATGACCTTCATTAGCGAAGGTCGCCTAGGTGACCATTTACATTCACCGTGCAGCCTGCGTATCCAATTTCTACTCCAAGCGCAAAACAAGATACATGTAAGATCGACTTATCGACATCGCCGCAAACCCCGGACAAACCAGCGCATACAGTATCTGTCCATTTTGATAAAATCAGATTGCTTGTTTCATTGTAGCATTTCACCAATGAGATTGGGCCCCAGATTTCAGCTAGCTGTACGAGAAAGGCTACAGCGATATGATCTTCGAAACTGGCCAAATTTTCATTTGTTCTGTATTTTGTTTATCATAACGTATACCGACTGTATACTGGTACATGTACATATTTAAATATTGCATGCTACACGGAGAGTAGCCTACGACAGTGGCGTGGACATTCACACACATCTTCCATGGACCAATTTTCAAATAACCAGAAACTATTGAGTCAACATGCTTGAGTCAACATGCATAGTTCATGACATCATGATGCTTACAAGTGATCAAGTTCATGCTTATAGATCGTCATCTCCCTAGGGATGCTTTCTGTTCAGTTCCAGAAGCGAGTGCCCTGGTTTACCTTCCGACTCTGTCGTCCGACAGAGTTACATGAACTATATATACTGTTATACAAAAGCTGCCTGTTGCTAGAATAATAACTGTTGTTCCCTTAGATCTATAGATATGAGTACAAGACTCCACAGATCTAAGTGGCCTATCCAGGTGATTCGGCGATAAGACGACCATAGACACTGTAAAAGGCAAAACCCTCGCTGTCGCCTTGTCTCTCTGTACATGGAATGTGTAGTGTAGTGTCGGCCACGACTCAGACACAGATCCGGGACGAGCAGGACACGCGGCCGTCCGTGCCGAGCCGGGCGCCACACTGACAGGACCGACATCGCCGCATGTCCGTGTACACCTGCCGTACCAGCTCGGCCCCCAAGTGTGCGGGCAGGTGCGCGCTAGCCCCGCAAAGGGCATCCAGGTCGAACAACACTCCGCCTGTAGACACGGCCAGCTGGCTCAACGGATCCTAGTCGGAGGGAAAATGTACCCAGTTCAGCTAGTGCAACGTGTTAATGTGCCATGTATCAACGTTTCACGAACAACTATTCACTGGAGAATTCGACGCAAATTCGAACTACGCTTTATGGACAATTGATGAGTGACACATACATCAGGTAGGCTGCCGATGGCGAGACCCTGTTGCTGACCCGGCTGCGTGGATATCGTCAGCAGCTCAGACGTTTCACGGATCCCCACAATCTGTGACGGCGCCAACACGGACGACCTCGTGACCAGGTTCAGAAATATGTCCCTCGTCTGAAACTGCACCTGCAGCTCTTGTAGGTCAACGGGTGGTATATTCTGTGGGGAAAATGAAGTAAACAGTTTATCATAAAGGGTTGAGAGTGTGCCATTCAAACCTGACCTGTCTTGTCCATATTCCTTCCAAGAACATTTATTGGACTCTGCTTTTGGCATACCTGCGTGGAATCCACAACGAGTATGACGACTTTGACGGCGTCAGATCTGAATGGATAGTGCAGAAGGGTCTGCAGGGCGGCAGCCGTGTCGCCCGCAGGACCGTCTGCCTCCAAGGCCTGCAGCTGGTCCCGCCACACCCCGGCGCTCTGATGCCGCGTGAATGCCTCGCTACAAGACCATTGACAATTGGAGATCAGACAAAACCAGAAACTCCACATGTACAAAACATATCAACCTTTGTACGAATTCGTTAAATATTCGTACGTGCGATTTATTCTATCAGATCCGTTTTCTCAGTAGTAGAACCAGATCCCTCCTTTGGATTCTCCACCTGTTACTTCGATTCCTAAGCACCGTTATTCGAAGCTCACCCTCTGAATGTGTATGCGTGTGGGTTCTGTAGCAGACCGGCTCCCCCGTATGCCAATAGCCCCAGTCTAACATTCTGGATCCGTCCGCGCACCCTGAGGTCCCCCACCGCAGAGTCTACCAGGGAGTGCAGTCTGTCGCCTAGGTGACAGTTGTTAGGGACCGTGGCGGTGCTGCGTGATGTCGCTATGACGACGTCCAATTTGGTGTGTGTATGCTCATTCCAGGATGAACCAAAACTGTGTGTGCCGCATGATACTGGAAGTACAACGCGTGACATGGAGTACATCTATTGTTATACTCTGGTATATTTTCACAATGACGCGTATTGGCAAGCATACAACATACAAACATAGGCCTATACTGACCGCAGTTATTGGGGAGCTGCATGTTGACGCCCTGAATGCTACACATCTTGATGTACGCCCTCACCGAGCTGCACACAGCACCCTCACTGTGTCCTTGGTTACAGTTCTTGGCGTCATTTCGACAGGCTTTCTGTGAAATTGTGATATCAATGTTCACACTTCGATTCAGCAAATCCGACATTGTACAGAAATAAATGTTTGCATTTATCTAACGTGCATTAGGCTAGTCCTATACATGTGTATCCTGACCATATAAGGCTCGGGGCTGACAGTGCTGAAGCAGTCAGCTAGTGGTGACGAGGAAGTCTGGTACAGCTGACGACAGCGGTGTGTGGAGTGCGCGGGACAGGATGTCTCCACGGGACTCACGGTCTGCGGCCTGCATGCAGCAATCCCCGTCAACTCGTAATGGTTGATAAACTCATGCAGCGACCCGGCCTCATCACCAGACCTCAGGGTAAAATCGTTCGCCGGATTGTTATCGTTTGTTCCTGAAATCAAGTGCCAGAGGTATCATAAATCTATGCTATCGAAAATGCCGTACAATCACAAATTCCATTTTTTCACTTTTTTCAGGGAAGACCTCTGGGAGTCAGATACTAACCAAATCATTTTACATTGGTGCCGTGACCAGGATATTCAAATTTCTTCAATTTCTGGTAGAATACAAGTCTTACCGAGCAATCCCTTGGTGCTGTTGGAGAGCGAAGCGTCCATCTGTAGTACACACTGTCTATAGGACATGTGACATTCTATCTTGATGCCGACATTCGTCTGGATCAACACATTGTTGTTGTCATTGGTAACGGAAAGGCTACCATCCCAGGTCAACACTGGCTGATCTCTGTATTTCAAAATATGGTTTTATTAGGCTTACCAGTGAACAGGAAAAGTATCCACTTTTATTATTTCGCTAAACATGTTTCCTGTCTGGCACGTGGCACCAAACGCGCAGTTTAAATCAAACGCCTCAGCAGACAAGTATTCGTTGCTAAGGTGCTGACCTGAAGTCGCCAGTGTTGTTGACTTCCACCTTGTTGTTGTGGTGTACAGTGACCACTGTACGCCCCGTGTACACCGTGATACTGCGCCGAGCCTGTATGACGATGAAACTGTACGAGTTGTGGTCCCGGGCCAACACGTGGGGACACGCCGCGCCCTCACTCGATACTGTGGGGGGGGGGGGGGAATACACTCAGTCCCTCACGCATGACATATGAGGTCACATACAGATATCAAAGGTTAGTGAACTCTGTAAAAGTTTGATTTCTTTTTCGAGAAAAAAAACCGCATACTGTAATCTAATTAAATTCAGATTGCAGATCGAAAAATTAGACAATATATCAATTAAAATAGGCCTACTCGGATAGTTGAAGTATCTGCCATCGAATGTTACGACATGACCATCCCCGAACATAACGGCCGCTGACCCGGGTTGAGTGACCTCGGGGGTAGTGGCTGGCGCGGGACCATGGCTACGGCGCTGATGGTTCTTAAATGATATAAAACTCTCCAGTGAAGACAATATCAGACATGTGGATATGTGGCAGGTTTCAGCATTACGGCTGTCGATGCAATATATATTTAACTGGAGTTTTTACACGCTGATGCCCATACTTACAAGAACCCATGGACTCCGTCGAGAGCGTGTTCGCTCGCCCCCAGACAGACCGATAGGTCCTGTAAACAATCAAACACGCATCTGTAGACACCCACCCATCTCATCCCTACCCCCTCCAGCTAGAATATCTGTACTCGATGACTGACACTGACGTAATACGTGTAATGTAAATACACGTAATACCATCTGGGTTTTTTATGCACCGTTATATGTGTGTATGATATAAACAACGGGATTTCTGGTTCTACACACACTGAATGATCTCACGCAGACTGAGGTGAAAAAGTAGACCGTTGATACGCGCCAAAGTTAATGTCATAGTTACGCACATTGAAAATGGTCTTCCCTAATACTAAAATACTAGTATATCAAATCGCTTTGAAGTAGTCCGCTCCAACAGTGAAGTAACTAGTGGTCAGAATTTAAAAGTTATTTCTTGCATATGATCTCTTCAAAATGACCTATTTTATGGAGTAACTGATCAGCATCTTATGGAAAAGAAAATAGGGGTCGCCGCACTGGTTTCTTCGACATATTCGATAAAAATCACAAACATGTACCTGAAATGACATATTTTTGGCATTATTGCACATTTTTGTCCATATTTACATTTTGCATCATGGTTTTCCATGCGAACGGATACGGTGACCCCCTATTTTCTTTACAGTTTTAGAATGCTGATCAGTTACTCTATAAAATATGTCATTTTGAAGCTATAGATTAAGTTGATACAGTTATTTATTTTAACAATTAGCCCAAAGGCTGAGATAGGTTATCGGACATCTTTTTTTTATCCATGGCAGGTAACAGTCCTTGAGATTTACCAATGAAGGTTATCAGTTTGAACATATCAACTTGAGATTTATTAATCAAGGTCATCTGTGTGAACTTCAATGTCACCATTACATATACGTTTGTGGCATTTGATTGTCTATATGTTCATAATACAAAGATATTTCTGGGTGCAAGTGTTTAGGTCGCTCAGGCCAATTTACACATTCCGAGTCAAACATTTGGCAAACATAAGCTCTATCTGCAAGCTTTCCATCTATAAAGGTAAATTTGGGCCTTTTTTACCCAAAAATGGCTGTTTTGACCTTTCAAGGTCATCGAGGGCCAAATTCAAGGTCACCACAAAAATCGCCATATATGACTTCGCATTTGAAAATGCCAATATCTAGGCTTTATTTTCAGGCATTTTATATGAGTATAGTTCTGGCAGCTCCCAAAATTTTTTAAGTCCAACATTTTTTTCAAAGGATGAAATTATTTTTTGCATCCAACAAAAATCAAAATGGCCGCCATACGCAGACCAGCTATTCAAGGGCAACCAAACTTATACACATTCACAGAGGTACATAAGGGGAATCTTTTGAAACAAAAATCTCAAATCTGATCAGACAACTTTTTGAGAAAATGGCCGCCAAAGTCCGAAATTGGCCGTTTTTTTACGAAAACGGCCGCCATTGTGAAAAAAATTGAAAAAATAAAAAAACTGAAAAATACCTCCTTCTCGAATTATTTTAAGGTATCTTTTCCCAAATTTTCAGAAAGATTGGACATTAAATTTTAAAGATAAAAATGTGGACGGACGACTATGGACGGACGCAACGCCACGGCAATAGGTTGTCGGACCATAGGTCCTGTAACCTAAAGAGTCTTTAACCCCTCCTTACCTCACTTTTTGGAGCGAACTACCTTAAAAAGAGTCCTTCTCCTAAGCCTATAATTCACTCGCATTATCTTAGAACAATTTTCAGCGTTTCTATGAAGGAATCAAATTGTGCATACATGTGTTCCCTCGTGTTTGCTTCTAATTGACAGTGTGTATGAAAACACATGAATTGTTCATAAATTCGAGTCTGTAGTGCTGAGTGCGAGCGAAGCAACGCAGTTCAACAGTTCGACTGTGTGACCCAAATGTATCAAATATTGTGAAGTGGCAGACATGATGATGTATGTTCAAATGAAAAAAAGGTTATATAAAAGTATGTTTTGTCTGCGGGCCTATGTCCAATTGGCTTCGATAGTGCTTTTCATGCCAAACCAATATTCTTATACCTGAGAATGACCTTGGAATCTGAGGTACTTGTGCTCGAGTAACTCCATAGTAAAAAAAATATATATATGGTAACTACAGGGTGCGGCGGACCTGGTTTCTAAATGTGGCACCGCTCGTACTCACAGACAAAAAGCAAACATTCTAGAGGTGTGAATCACGTGAAGGTCACATGGAGGTCACGTCACAATTATATAATGCCACCGCAATGCAGTCAGGATATATACTGGCATGCTGCTAACAGACAACGAGGACAATTGCTTATACGTAGCATTCTTTAAACAGGTAAAGCTAGTCCCTAGCATTTTTTAAAACAACTTATGTTATAAACAATAAACAAAAATTAAAAAGGTAAAATGTCACCATATGAAGCACATTACAGTTTGATATAGTTTTCTACATGTATCCATGAAATTTAATTAGGCCTACACTGTATACAGTATGTGTTATCGATAGTGAAGATGTTTATGGCAAGGTGAAAGCATGTGCTTATATTAGCATAACTTGTTGGCTCGTAAGGGTGGTCATTATCGTGGGCGGAAAACCTGGCGTAAACCCACTTGCCCGGTTTGGCGACCACATACCATCTCATATACTCCCGAGGCCGGGGATCGAACCCGCGCCCAAACCGACCGCATTGATGAGAAGTCAGCCCACATACGAACTGAGCTAACCGGGCAACTGAGCAACGTACAATGGTCGATGTGCAACGTTGACCGTGACCAAAACAGTTACTCTCATTGACATTATAGTCTGGACTTATATCATGTATAAATGATGAATAAGTGGTTTTCATGATAATGTATATATTTAATTATTACTTTCATAATCCATGGATAATGGTATCGTACATTAGGGTTATTGCACAGTATTTTTGTGTGGCAATGCTACCTGACATCACAAAATATAAGAATGAATCACTTTTATATGGAGAGGAACATATACTAGTAACATACTCAATTGCCACTGTGTTTTCTATGTATACCTACAGGTATTTTGTCGATCGAATTTTTACTCACCAGTGATAGCCACACAACAGATCAGTGACAGCAGTAACCGTTGCATGATGACCGAAATTCCGTAGAGTCCTGACCAGGTAACTAGAAGCTGTCACACTTTGGCAATACTGGTCTGAGAAATAGATCGGCAGGCTGATCGGCTGGTTAGGATCCAGAGGCGATTGTACGGTGTTGAAAAGTGTCAAGAACAGATGCATGTAAATAGATGTAGTTCGTTATACGCTGTCGGTGAGTTGTAAAACAACCTGTCTGAAGTGTCCGCGCAATAATCCCCATATTTATAGGTATTTCCTGGATGACCCCCTCGTCCCACCCCCGTACAGTCTGGCCCCACGAGTGATCGGACGCGAGGTCCGGCATGAATGCTGCCTGTCGGCCAGGCCCACCACGTTCAAGGGACAGCGAGCGAGCGAGGCACGTGAACAGTCCGGGAGCCGGCCCCGTGTGCTGGAGTAGACGGCCATGTGATCACCTCCTGGCAGTTCGAGCTGTGGGGTCCGGTCTCGATATCTATCTGACGGGGCCGCGGGGGTAGGTTACTAGATATCGAAGATCATTTATCCCCAGCGCCCCGATACAGAGGTAATACAGCGGACTTTGACTTTAGAGCTATATTATAAGATAATGATAGACAAATCAGGTGTAAGAAGATTTGCGGATCTAATCACTCAGATCAAACAGATTTATTCCTATTTTTATTCCTAATGATTCAGACAAAATTAGAACCAGTTGGAAAGCTCGCGGAACAATAAAGGCCTACGTAGACGATATTAAACATTGAAAAAAAATGCATTCTTTATTATATGCTCATCATACTTGTGAACAATTTAATTGCAGATTCGTTGCAGAAATTTCTTAGAAATCACGCACATGATATGTTGGATTGTGATAATACAAACAATTTTGTTCGCGGAAATCGACTCAAAGTTTCTTTAAGGGAAAGCCCCGACTACATTGTATGGGACAAAATTTGTAGGTTACGTGCCCCGGCCTCATCCGGTATAGATAGGTACCCACAGTATACCGAAAGTGAAAACTCAAATGTATCTATCTACATTAGTGTGAAGTCGTCCTGTAATACCAGGAAGCGTCATTACCACTTTTTGTACCATTTGTTATTGTTATTATATTGGCTAAAGATCTATGCCAGTCACATGTACATTCGAGTCCACTTCCATGGAACTGGGCGGATTCAGATAATATTTGTGTAACTCTATCCCAAGGTCATGTTGGCTGTTACTTTTTACATGGTCGGATTGTGAGACAATCAGACGGAATTCAGATCATTACGTCGATGTGCAATGTATGATTACAGCAGAGTCGGAATAAACGAATGTCCCGGAAGTTTGAACTTTCGTTTTGCAAAGAATCCCCTATCCCCGTATCTAAATGTAACATTACTTTTGAAAATAATAATAATAATAATAATAATAATAATAATATCGATCAGGGTATGTCCGACTTTGGTCGTACTTACCCCATGGGGTAAATGCGACTCGCATTTACTTTTAAAGCTATAGTTTAATAAGGAAAAGCCAGTATTCCATTTCAGCTTCACCCAGGCCCATAGAAATGATCCAGATACATTTGTGGTGTTACTAAGATGGCATGACATACCCCATTTAGAAACAATTGCATATAACTATCGACGATACAAACGATAGATGTCAATATTTGTGAATGATTATTGATAGGCCTAGTATACATGTAGTCCAATGCGTATATTAGGGGCATGCATGTGTATGAAATATATTAAGATAAAACGTCAACACTGATATCAGGCCTACAAATTGGTGGGACCTGAATACTGAAAATCTGTGTCGCCAAAACATGGATTAGACTTGTTAATGACATCAGAATGCGTTCCTATTGCAAGCCATGACACATTTCGGGACAGTTCGCTGTGATTGCGGTGTGATATTGGCATGATCGGTCCGTGTACACGTGGCCTGCTGTCTCTTGTGCATGTACCGCCCAACACGGGCGTGAAACATTAGCTTCTCGTCCATAGTACTCGATATGGATTTACATGTACGACACATGCCTAGTATCACATACTTACATATAGTTTGAGCAGATAATCGCTTTAAAACAATGACAAAACTTGGAAGGTACAGTACATGTACCAAGGTATCACGATGTTTACGGGATGAAATTTGGTGGAAACCGTGTTACATAGAAGACATATGATCCCTGTCTATAATGTACACAGTCACCCAATCTCATTATGATATCATATATAATCAGTACTGTGGCAATTCCATTCACTGGATATATATCAAAGTTCGATTGAATTATAACTTAATCGTTCAAATGGAAAACAATCACAAGTCATGTTTTTCTATTAAAACTTCGAAAGTTCGTTGTACCGAAAAAAAAATGTAGTTCATGAGTTTATTTTACACATTGCTCCACTTCTTGTAAATAATAACCTAAAAATTACAAATAAATCCTGAACTGATTTAATCGTAAGTTTCTATTAACCTTTCATGAGAGATGTATGATTGTTTGTCACCAAAATGCATGTGCTATGTTGTTGATTGAGAGTGATGGAGGTCTCCATGACCTTACTGCGAGACACTAGTACAAACGCTCTAGTACACATGTGTATTTTGTATATACAACAAGTACACTGCATGATTTCACCGTACAACTCAAACACATTCTATCAGAACGTAAATTTATAACGTTAATAATCGGCAATAATTTGTCTGGCACAACATGGACGAAGTCTGCATGGCTATGGTCTCGTTGTTTGTATCTTGCGAACGTTGAATTGTTTGACTCCAGAAATCATCCACCCAGAAGCTCCTTTCTTCGTGTGTTCTTGCCTGAAACTAAGGTCATATTGGCTACGGTTTACATATTATGCCCAGTACATCACCATGTATACCAATGTTACATTCAATAATACATACCACAATATCATATCCAGTAGCAGCGGTATCCTGACTTCGGTCTTGAAAGCCACCAGAAAAAGTTCGATATCAACCACTTTCCCCTCTACAAAATCATGATATCCACAAATTTATGGCAAGACCTATTCAATTCCAACGCCAAAGCACCAAATACATGATATTTTGTATGCAATTATTTTTCCGACGGTTACAACGTGTTTTTTTTTTTAATTTTGCGATAGAAGTATCAAATTTGGTGCAAAAGTGCCTTTTGATTCTCAAGTGAAGTAATGTCAAGTTACAATGCGATACCATTTATCGCAAAAAATAGTAGCACTACACGGCATAAACGAGTTTTTAAAAATCAGAGTATATTGTTCTGGGATATTAAACGTACAAATGTACAGACTTATACCGTCTGTGTTGCTGACACCGACGATGACAGGGTCTAGAACACGTATGTCGCTGTCAGAGATGGCAACAGCGTCTCTGTAGTCGGAGGGTAGATCTCCTACAAACTCCCTCACCCAATCCACCGTCTCAACCGATAATATACACGTATACATATGGCACACAATAATCTCAAGGAGCTACATGTACACACAGTCACACACTGGACATGTAAGCAGTGTCACTCCCTGGTTTAGCAAAGTAGACGGACAACAAGTTACTAAACAATGAAGAAGGTATTCAATGATATTCAACTTTTCTCAGCAAACATTGTGAGATATTGTTGTTTGTTTTTAAACCAACAGAGAAAATAATATTTCTTTTAGGTAATTTTTGGACCCAAATCAGACGAGTTTAGAAAACAATATAGAGTTTTTCTTATAGTGCAGGCGGTGACAATTCTTACATGTAAGTTCAGTGTACTGTCAATTCAACACAAAACCTCAAATGATTTTGGGCCATAGCTGTGTTCAGGATCGTCGGATCAGTTTGATATTTCATATGTTTCTATCTGGCATACAACCACTTTTTTCATCAAAGTTCAAACTTCTATCTTGAAATCTGAAAAAAGGTGGCAATCTATATTTTGGTCCCATAATTCGAGCAAATTTCAAGATTTCATGATATATATACGATGGGGAATCCACCAATTGTTAAGTTTTTGAGTTGAAAGACACAATTGGGTGTTTCCTAATTAAATATCGATATTAAAAAAGTAATGTGTATTTCGAAATCGAATTACATGACAAATGGCAAATTACATACATGGCAAATTTCATGTTTGAGGTGAAATTTAACATTGGAGTAGATCCAATTTTTTTTAGATAATAGTCTGAAATTTGGTGAAAAAATGTGGTTATATGACAAATTGAATTAGCGTATCAAATTGATACGACGATCAACAACGTTATGGCAAAAAAAAGCCTTTGAGATTTTGTTTCGTACTTGACATAAGAATTTTTTTCTGTGAGCATTACCAGTTGAACGAAATTTATTTGCAAATCAGACACCAATCAGTACGTGGCTTACATTGCAGAATTTAAATTATTATGTGTACCTCTAAGTTTGTAATTGAGGACATTTCATCATAGCCGCCTGAATGAAGTAAATGTGTGAAATACGTGACAGCCTGCAAGTCAAACGGAAGATAAAACTACATTGACATAACAAATCATTGAAGACATATTTTCAGCCACTTATACATCAACTGAACATTACATGTACGTATATGTCTTTTCTCAAATCAAACTATTTTATTCAAACATAATTTATATAAGTATTTATAATGTTAGTTAATTATTTATGCTAACAAATTTATAATGTTAACTTTTTGAGTGTTTGATTGTAATTCGGTGATATAATATTCTTGCGGATGACCTTAAGAATGTACATACGATGTGTAACAAGCAATGTCGTACCTGCCTGGCCCCTCGCAAGAACTCTTGTAAGCTGAAGTGTGGGTCCAACTCTCTCCGAATCCGTGACATGTACCAGCGGGTCTTCATTGTGTGCCAGGGGTTAGGTACATTGAACACCCGTCCCTCGACCCTGTATCCCTGGTCTGGGTCTGGCGGCCCCCCGGGGTCCGTGGCCAGTGATCGCCTCTGATACAGGAGGGACTGGCGGACACGGGACAGTCCCGAGTGCGTTATGACGAGTCGGTCCCCGGCCCCACCCAGAATCCGCGTGGGATGCCGCAAACAACGGGTACACATCACAGCTGCTTCTTTCACAAAAGTGGTCATATCGTACTATATACTGAAATGTACCAATGGTCACTCAGTACACCTGTTGGTTTATGCACTATGCACATGTTTGTAACAAAGAACAAATTGGGTAGAGCTGATCGAATTTGGTGATAAATATTACAATTTTGCTGGGACACAATGTCCTAAATTATCATAAGAATAACTAAGATTTTGCCGTATCTAAATAAAAATTCCGAAACTCATAGACTACCCTGAATTGTAGATGATACCCACTCTCAACTCGCCTATATCAACCATAAAAGACGCCCTATGGTCAAAATACATAATTGTATGAAATATTTATATGTTATTAACATTACGTCTATATGGACATGACCTCAAATTCACGAAGATTCAATGTTACCTCAAGACGTGAAAACAAGCCTCTGTGGGTCTGAGAGTTCCCAACTTCTAGGCGCAGTCTAACCGCTTCTGATCCCACAAAATTCGACCCGGACTCTCTCAGGGAAAAAAGTACGTGTCCCTCCGTAATAACAAATCCAGGGTTCGCCTCTGAATCACAATGTAGGTGTACTTTTAATTTTCCCAATTTCCCAATTTTTCACCAATTTGCCCAAATTCCCTTATTTTACTGGCCTATCATACATAGGGCGGCCCTATACTACATGTAGTATACGACTTCAGGTCAAAAACATCCATGGTCACTATACATGGCCCGTGGATTCCTCTGAGCAAAATCGGCAAATCCTAAGCTCTATAGTCAGTAATATACGTCTAAAGACTTCTCTGTGTGTTTGATTCAAACATATATTTACTAGACGTCAAGGCCTGAAGATGCCTTGGGGCATTTCGTGTGAGTTCTATTCCTAGCTAACATATACCTGAGAGACCGTGTCTAGAACCATGATGACTCTGAAACTGTCCGTGGTCAAAGTTTAGGTGACATACCCCGCCCTTAGGCATCTTTGCGTTTCGCTCTACGACGCACCGATTCCGAGATACGGCAAACAGGAAGTGCTGAGTCGGCGAAAAAAAATTTGACACCAGAAGTCGTCTCGACCCAAGATACCCTCTAGATTAGTTAACCTAGTGACAGGAGGCCGAAATTAAGCTCCGTTTCGCTGTACGACGCACCGTTTCCGAGATACAGCCAAACAGGAAGTGCCGAGTCGGTGAAAAAAAAAATTGACACCAGAAGACATATCGGCCCAAGATACCCCCTAGACTAGTTTGTCTAGTACCAGAAGGCCGGAATTGAGCTCCTTTTCGCTCTACAACTCACCGTTTCCGAGATACGGTCAAACAGGAAGTGCCGAGTCGGCGAAAATAATTTCGACACCAGGGGTCGTCTCGACCCAAAATACCCCCTAGACTAGTTTGTCTAGTAACAGAAGGCCGAAATTGAGCTCCGTTTCACTCTACGACGCACCGTTGCCGAGATACGATCAAACAGGAAGTGCCGAGTCGGCGAAAATAAATTCGACACCAGGGGTTGTCTCGACCCAAAATACCCCCTAGTGGTTTGTCTAGTACCAGAAGGCCGGAATTGAGCTCCGTTTCGCTCTACGACTCACCGTTTCCGAGATACGGCCAAACAGGAAGTGCCGAGGCAGCGAAAAAAAAATCGACACCAGGGGTCGTCTCGATCCAAAATACCCCTCAGCCTAGTTTGTCTAGTGCCAGAAGGCCGGAATTGAGCTCCGATTCGCTCTACGACTCACCGTTTCCGAGAAACGACCAAACAGGAAGTGCCGAATCGGCGAAAAAAAATTCGACACCAGGGGTCGTCTCGACACAAAATACCCTCTAGACTAGTTTGTCTAGTGCCAGGAGACCGAAATTGAGCTCCGTTTCGCTCTACGACACACCATTTCCGAGATAAGGCCAAACAGGAAGTGCCGAGTAGGCGAAAAAAATTCGACACCAGGGGTCGCTTCGACCCAGGATACCCACTAGACTAGTTTTTCTAGTGCCAGAAGGCCGGAATTGAGCTCCGTTTCCCTGTATGATGCACCGTTTCCGAGATACGACCAAACAGGAAGTGCCGATTCGGCAAAAAAAAATTCGACACCAGGGGTTGTCTCGATCCCAAAATACCCATAAGCCTGGTTTGTCCAGTGCCAGGAGGCCGGAATTGAGCTCCGTTTCGCTCTACGACGCACCATTTCCGAGATACGGCCAAACAGGAAGTGCCGAGTCGGCAAAAATAAATTCGAAACCAGGGGTCGTCTCGACCCAAAATACCCCCTAGACTAGTTTGTCTGGTACGAGAAGGCCGGAATTGAGCTCCGTTTCGCTCTACGACTCACCCTTTCCGAGATACAGCCAAATAGGAAGTGCCGAGTCGTCGAAAAAAAAAATTGACACCAGGGTCGTCTCGACCCAAAATACCCCTAAGCCTAGTTTGTCTAGTGCCAGGAGGCCGGAATTGAGCTCCGTTTCGCTCTACGACTCACCGTTTCCGAGAAACGGCCAAACAGGAAGTGCCGAGTCGGCGAAAACAAATTCGACACCAGGGGTCGTCTCGACATAAGATACCCTCTAGACTAGTTTGTCTAGTGCCAGTAGGCCGAAATTGAACTCCGTTTCGCTCTACGACACACCGTTTCCGAGATACGGCCAAACAGGAAGTGCCGAGTAGGCGAAAAAAAATTCGACACGAGGGGTCGCTTCGACCTAGGATACCCACTAGACTAGTTTGTCTAGTGCCAGAAGGCCGGAATTGAGCTCCGTTTCCCTGTATGATGCACCGTTTCAGGTTCAGGATACGACCAAACAGGAAGTGCCGATTCGGTGAAAAAAAAAATCGACACCAGGGTTGTCTCGATCCCAAAATACCCATAAGCCTAGTTTGTCTAGTGCCAGGAGGCCGGAATTGAGCTCCGTTTCGCTCTACGACGCACCATTTCCGAGATACGGCCAAACAGGAAGTGCCGAGTCGGCAAAAATAAATTCGACACCAGGGGTCGTCTCGACCCAGAATACCCTCTAGACTAGTTTGTCTACTACCAGAAGGCCGGAATTGAGCTCCGTTTCGCTCTATGACTCACCCTTTCCAAGATACAGCTAAACAAGAAGTGCCGAGTCGGCGAAAAAAATATCGACACCAGGGGTCATCTCGACCCAAAATACCCCCTAGACTAGTTTGTCTAGTAACAGAAGGCCGAAATTGAACTCCGTTTCATTCTACGACACACCGTTGCCGAGATACGGTCAAACAGGAAGTGCCGAGTCGGCGAAAATAAATTCGACACCAGGGGTCGTCTCGACCCAAAATACCCCCTAGTAGTTTGTCTAGTACCAGAAGGCCGGAATTGAGCTCCGTTTCGCTCTACGACTCACCGTTTCCGAGATATGGCCAAACAGGAAGTGCCGAGGCGGCGAAAAAAAAATCGACACCAGGGGTCGTCTCGACCCAAAATACCCCTAAGCCTAGTTTGTCTAGTGCCAGAAGGCCGGAATTGAGCTCCGATTCGCTCTACGACTCACCGTTTCCGAGAAACGACCAAACAGGAAGTGCCGAATCGGCGAAAAAAAATTCGACACCAGGGGTCGTCTCGACACAAGATACCCTCTAGACTAGTTTGTCTAGTGCCAGGAGGCCGAAATTGAGGTCCGTTTCGCTCTACGACACACCATTTCCGAGATACGGCCAAACAGGAAGTGCCGAGTAGGCGAAAAAAATTCGACACCAGGGGTCGCTTCGACCCAGGATACCCACTAGACTAGTTTTTCTAGTGCCAGAAGGCCGGAATTGAGCTCCGTTTCCCTGTATGGTGCACCGTTTCCGAGATACGACCAAACAGGAAGTGCCGATTCGGCGAAAAAAAATTCGACACCAGGGGTTGTCTCGATCCCAAAATACCCATAAGCCTAGTTTGTCCAGTGCCAGGAGGCCGAAATTGAGCTCCGTTTCGCTCTACGACGCACCATTTCCGAGATACGGCCAAACAGGAAGTGCCGAGTCGGCAAAAATAAGTTCGAAACCAGGGGTCGTCTCGACCCAAAATACCCCCTAGACTAGTTTGTCTGGTACCAGAAGGCCGGAATTGAGCTCCGTTTTGCTCTACTACTCACCCTTTCCGAGATACAGCAAATAGGAAGTGCCGAGTCGGCGAAAAAAAAATTGACACCAGGGGTCGTCTCGACCCAAAATACCCCTAAGCCTAGTTTGTCTAGTGCCAGGAGGCCGGAATTGAGCTCCGTTTCGCTCTACGACTCACCGTTTCCGAGAAACGGCCAAACAGGAAGTGCCGAGTCGCCGAAAACAAATTCGACACCAGGGGTCGTCTCGACACAAGATACCCTCTAGACTAGTTTGTCTAGTGCCAGGAGGCCGAAATTGAACTCCGTTTCGCTCTACGACACACCGTTTCCGAGATACGGCCAAACAGGAAGTGCCCAGTAGGCGAAAAAAAATTCGACACCAGGGGTCGCTTCGACCCAGGATACCCACTAGACTAGTTTGTCTATGGGGTTCCTGTTTGCCACCAGGATCGCCACCATGTAATTCAGGTATAGATAAACCATAGAAACAGTCTACTGTACCAAATACATACAAAAACGTAATAAGGTTACATTAAATTTTTGTTTGTTTGTTTTTGCATAATGCAGACAATGGACATGACGTTTTTTGTACTTATATGGCATAATAGACTGTTTTATAGCCCCAAAAGCACATGGCATCAGCAGGTACCCCATTGCCAGAAGGCCGGAATTGAGCTCCGTTTCCCTGTATGATGCACCGTTTCCGAGATACGACCAAACAGGAAGTGCCGATTCGGCGAAAAAAAAAATCGACACCAGGGTTGTCTCGATCCCAAAATACCCCTAAGCCTAGTTTGTCTAGTGCCAGGAGGCCGAAATTGAGCTCCGTTTCGCTCTACGACTCACCCTTTCCGAGATACAGCCAAACAGGAAGTGCCGAGTCGGTGAAAAAAAAATCGACACCAGGGGTCGTCTCGACCAAAAATACCCCTAAGCCTAGTTTGTCTAGTGCCAGGAGGCCGAAATTGAGCCCGTTTCATTCTACGACACACCGTTTCTGAGATACGGCCACACAGGAAGTGCCGAGTAGGCGAAAAAAAATTCAACACCAGGGGTTGTCTCGATCCCAAAATACCCATAAGCTTAGATTGTTTAGTGCCGGGAGGCCGGAATTGAGCTCCGTTTCGCTCTACGTCGCACCATTTCCGAGATACGGCCAAACAGGAAGTGCCGATTAGGCAAAAAAAAAATTCGACACCAGTGGTTGTCTCGACCCAAAATACCAATAAGCCTAGTTTGTCTAGTGCCTGGAGGCCGGAATCGAGCTCCGTTTCGCTCTACGACGCACCATTTCCGAGATACGGCCAAACAGGAAGTGCCGAGTCAGCAATAATAAATTCGACATCAGGGGTCGTCTCGACCCAAAATATCCCCTAGACTAGTTTGTCTAGTACCAGAAGGCCGGAATTGAATTCCGTTTCGCTCTACGACTCACCGTTTCCGAGATACGGCCAAACAGGTGTCGACGAAAAAAAGTGCTGAGTCGGCGAAAAAAAATTTGACACCAGGGGTCGTCTCGACCCAAGATACCCTCTAGACTAGTTTGTCTAGTGCCAGGAGGCCGAAATTGAGCTCCGTTTCGCTCTACGACGCACCATTTCCGAGATACAGCCAAACAGGAAGTGCCGAGTCGGCAAAAAAAAAAGTCGACGCCAGGGGTCGTTTCGACCCAAGATACCCCCTAGACTAGTTTGTCTAGTGCCAGGAGGCTGGAATTGAGCTCCGTTTCGCTCTACGACGCCCGTTTCCGAGATATGCATGAAAGCCTCAAGGATGAATCAGCAAAAATTCTTCCGAGCTCTAGGTCAAAGGTCGTTTGACGGACTGATCCCAAAATCAATGGGTTTCTTCCCTGGTGGTATATGAACTCTCATGCAAAGAATACTTGCCATTGCATGAATACTTTTTGAGTTATCGCTCGGAAACCAAGTCTCAAAATCAACCTGGATTTCATCCTCACGGACCTCACGGACCCCGGAGCCACCTCCAAAACAATAGGGGTCTTCCATGTAATATTTCTGACCAGTGGTGCAAATTTGGACAAGATCCGTTCAGGCGTTCACGAGTTATTGATCGGAAACCAAAACGGCGGAAAGTGAAAAAAAAAAAAAAGGAGAAAAAAAAAAAAAAAAACCCAGACAAAACCATAAGGGCATTTCGGGCCGAAATGCCCTAATAAAATTAGCCCAAGGGCTAAGATAGGTTACCGGACAATTTTGGTTGAAGCACGACAGGTGAGATATGACATTCAGATTAACCATTCGAGATCATCTTCGTGAACTTCAATGTCACCATCAAGTGTGCAGCATATAACCTTGTATATGTTCAAAATACAAATACAAGGTCTATCTACAAGTATTTTGTCTTTTTTGTCTTTCAAAGGGTGCCTAGGAATGACCCAAAATGGATAGTAATGCGATTTGAGGCGAAAAAAAAGTTTTCCGCTGACCCGTCAAAAATTAAAAATGGCCGCCACACGAAGACTGGCGATTCGAAGGCAACAAAACTTATACACATCATAAAGGTACATAAGGGGAATATTTTGAAACAAAAATCTCAAAACTGATCAGACAGTTATCGAGAAAAGACAGACAAGGTGTAAGTTGGGGCATTTTTCGACCCCAAATGGCTGTTTTGACCTTTCAAGGTCTTCCAAGGTCAAATTCAAGGACACCACACAAGTTGCCATATATGACTTCCCATTTGAAAGTGCCAATATCTAAGCTCTATCTTCAGAGCTCTATCTAAGCTCTAAGGTCACCACACAAGTTGCCATATATGACTTCCCATTTGAAAGTGCCAATATCTAAGCTCTATCTTCAGGCGTTGTAGGAGTACAGTTCTGACAGCTCACATTATGAAGGAAAAAAGTGCCGACAATTTTCTAAGTCCAATTTTTTCTTCAAAGGGTGAAAAAAACTTTTTGTCTAGAAATGGCCCAAAACCGATAGTAATGCGATTTGGGCCGACCAGTCGAAAAGCCAAAATGGCCGCCATACGCAGACCGGCGATTCAAGGGCAACCAAACCTTTACACATCACAGAAGTACATAAGGAGACTCTCTTGAAACAAAAATCTCAAATATGATCAGTCAGTTTTTGAGAAAATGGCCGCCAAAGTTCAAAATTGACTGTTTTTCGACGAAAACGACCGCCATTTTGAAAAAAAAATTAAAACATCAAAAACTAAAAAAAATACCTCCTTCTCGAATTATTTTAAGGTATCTTTTCCCAAATGTTCAGAAAGATTGGACCGTAAACTTTAAAGATAAAAATGTAGACGGACGACGACAACGACGGACGGACGGACGACGGACGCAACGCCACGGCAATAGGTTATCGGACCATAGGTCCGGTAACCTAAAAACACACCTTTGCATTTTATCAGATCAACTCGTCTGAAGCAATTGAAGTTCAAGTAAAGAGTTTCAAAATTTTACATTCTTTGGTTCAAGTTCAACAAAATTTATACATGTATAAAATTTGTATTCATAAACTAAGTACACTGCACTTCCTATATATATAATCCTCGTGCAAAAGCTTGAACATAAAGTGCATTAATATAATTGGAGGAACTGAGGATGCTGCTGTAATGCTGAAGCAATGTTATCACTTTCGGTCAATAACGTTTCAATAACGTCAATTATTATATGCCTACGAAAATGGTACAATGGATTACACAGAGTGCAATCGGTCCGATATATTGCGGTATTGACCCCCTTCATATTGACCGGCGTCGCGCATAGCAACCGACGGCCTTTTGAAGTTTACGTATTCATGCGCTGGTGAAATGACGTTTTTTGGGTTTTGTAGTACATGAAAATGTCCATAAAATTATTTGCTTTCATGGTCTAAAATGGCTAGAAAATGTCACCATTTGTAACCATATCTCTCCCGAGGGGAATGCATATCACGATGCGGCATATAATAATAAGTTAATCGACTGGATACAGTGTTTGAGGCCCTCGGTCGCGTCTGTGCCGCGGACGCACTCGCAAGCTCATGCGTGCTACGGCCCAGACACGACCTCGGGCCTCAAACACTGTATCCAGTCAATTACCTATAATAACACACCATTGCATTTGATCAGATCAACTCGTCTGAAGCAATTGAAGTTCAAGTAAAGAGTTTCAAAATTTTACATTCTTTGGTTCAAGTTCAACAAAATTTATACATGTATAAAATTTGTATTCATAGACTAAGTACACTGCACTTCCTCATTTATATATATATAATCCTCGTGCAAAAGCTTGAACATAAAGTGCATTAATATAATTGGAGGAACTGAGGATGCTGCTGTAATGCTGAAGCAATGTTATCACTTTCGGTCAATAACGTTTGGATTAACATAGACATATATGGTGGCAAATTTGATACTGCTATACCTCATATGGCAATTTGAATGGGTAAATCTGAAAAAAAAAAACCTTCCATCTATGCCAAACTTTATTTTTTTTTCAATTACGACAATGGATTTGTTTTAGGGCTATGCCTACAAGTATTTGAAGGGGCTCACGATTTTCAGGCACTTCTGTAGACCTAGTAGACTCTTTAGTGGATTGTGTGGCGCAGTGGATAAGGCGTCGGACTCGTAATCCAAAGATCATGGGTTCGAGCTAGACTGCTGTGCTATTTCACTAGTGTCCTTAGGCAAGGCAATCACCACTAATATGTCTATCTTCACCCAGGGTACCGGTTTATAATGGGTGTTGTATAGAGCGCTTTGGGTGTGGCTGCTCCAAGTACATTCCCTCAGACTGGGTTTAAAGTGTAATTAAGCGCAATTGAAACTTTGAAAGTGGATAAGTTCGGTTGAAAAGAGCGCTAAACTTAGGGGCCTATATCAAATGTGAAAACTTTAACTTTATTTATCATAACGTTCCAATTCTTTCGACATTACGTATATATCCAACATGTAAACTGGTTTGTATTGGCTTCTCCGCTGTGATCGAGAATCATTCAAACGTTCATTTTTTTTAGATTTCCGCATTTAGTTATTCTACAACAAATGGCATGGAGATATCTAGATTTACACATGTAAAGGGGTTTTGAATCTTGTTACACCCCTCTTTATAATAGGAAACATCGTACATCACTCTCATTCAATCAATGATCTGACACGTAGGCCTACCATGGTTCAATAGATTGACGGGGCACCCGGAGGGGTCGTACATGTAAGTTAAGGTTCACAATTCAGGACTTTGTGACTTTAACATATACACGACACATCGTTCAGCCTACCTCGAGATGGCAAAATAATGCCCTTTATATCTCTGTAGATGGCCTAATCTAGGCCTATGGTCGACAACACTCGACGCATGGAACTGAGCGATAAACGGTGCAGGCCAATATCTGGCTCTAGTAGACACAACGTGACCCACCACAGCTTATACTCGACACAATACCGGCCAAGGATTGTGTGTAGTGCATGTGCGCAAAACAGTGGTCCGATATTAGCATGTCAATTTCATTTACCATAGCTGTAAATATCTGGAAATTTGAGTTAGAGGTAATTTCTTGCCAATTAATGGAATGACCTCTCGCAAGTCTCTGTACCCAAAGTGCGGACAACAAAATCCAGGATGATACTTATTTTGACAGATTAGAGAGTAAAGCTTATGGACTATTATAGTTTTACAGCATCTCCTTTTCAATTAGTTATGAAGATACGACAGTTCTAGTTCAGATTTTACCTTCGTATAACTATTATAATGAGTAGCCTCTTCGTGGTGTCACGAGGTTAAAACAAGTTAATTAAGATAATGAAATTTCTATTTTCAATTATATGTGATGGCAGTCTTAGCCCTGAATACAACGCACAACAATCCCCCCCCCCCCCCCCCCCCACCGACAAGGACGGTCGGGGGTGTGGACCGATTATTGTGCCTTGTTTTTAGGGCTAAGTCAGTGCTATGTCTGGCATGTACTTTGTTTGCCATGAGATATAGTGTTCAATAACCAGAATTAATTGCCAAGGTAGTTATCCCTGCGATATGTCCCATAGAAACCGGATGGTTGCTATAGCCCAAACACCATGGAAATTGATTAAGTTGGTCCAAAATTGGTAAAAATTTACATAGCCTTTTCTGAGACCCATTTGACCATTTTAAACTTGATTTCGCATACCGGTCTCGAATTAAAACCCCTAGCAACCACGTTGCTATGGGCTGTTTGTAGTGTAATGGTTGCCATGGTGAGCAGAATCTTTGTTTTACATCTTATTTGACTATGGTATGTTTCCTAGTACCAGTTTTCATGTCATATTTTTAGCGATACTATCCACAGGTAACTCTGAAAAGTCCTCTAAAAGTAGCTAATAAAAGTAATCAACTCATGTGACCTGATGAAAACTCATTATGATGATTAATGAGCTCCAAAATTTCAATACAAAAAAATTAAATAATAATGACACATAATTTTTATTATCTTCACTATAAAGATATTCAGATTCTGGAAAAGCCAGCTGACGTTTGTGTTTGATAACTTAAAATTCATATTGACTTGAGTTACACTTCCAAAAAATTTTGACAAATGATATCATTAATTTTCTAGATTTTAGGTTACCGAACCTATGGTCCGATAGCCTATTGGCATGGCGTTGCGTCCGTCCGTCCGGGCTAACGAGAGTATACTTGTGTGACTAGGAAAAATACTTGTGTAACTAAAAAAGCCACACAACACCTGTTTGTGAGTAAAGTTCTTCTTGTGTGTCTATTTTTGGGACTTGTGTTGCTATTTTAGATAGGGCATTTAACATGTAACATCCGTCCGTCCGGCGTGAACAATTGTTTCTTTTATCGGCGTGAACAATTTTTTATCGTTTTCAGGCGAATTTTTCTGAAATTTAGCACAAAAATACCTAAAAACATTTCGAGAAGGAGGTATTGATTAAGTTACAAATAGCTTTTGCATTTTCGCATTTTTTTTTTAATGGCGGCGGAAAACGACCGGTTTCTGACTTGGACGGCCAAATTATCAAAACCTGTTCAGACAGTTTTGAGATTTTTGTTTCAAAAGATTCCTCTGTGATGTGTATAAGTTTGGTTACCCTTGAATTGCCGGTATGCGTGTGGAGGCCATTTTGAATTTTTGATGGGTCGAAAAAAAAGGTTCGGCCCAAATCGCGTTAATATCAATTCTTGGCCATTTCTAGGCAAAAAAAAATTCACCCTTTGAAAAAAGTTTTGGACCTAATTTTGGGGTAAAAATGCCCAGATTTGCCTCAATAGATGAAATGGTTGTAGATAGAGGCTGTGTTTGCATTATGAACATATAGGAAGACATATATGGAACAACTGATGATGACCTTGATCTTGACCTCAGATGACCTTAAGTGCCAAATGTCTGACTCGGAATGTGTAAATTGGCCTGAGCGGCCTAAACGCTTTCACCCACATATATCTTTGTATTATGAACATATAGAAAATCAAATGCCGCATGCACACGTACAACCTTTTGTCTTCTATGTATTGAATATTTCTTAATTATATATCATGTCATCACTTGTCATGCCGTTTATTAGTGCACTGGTTATATATAAGCGAATAACAATAGCCGTTTCGAAAACAAAAAACCTGTCACAGCATTGTGCACGGAATAGCGTGGTGTTGAAACCAATGGTTGAAAAGCACACAAACTATAAGATTTGGGTTGTTCAAACGGCATTCTGTCAGAAACTATCCGATCAACACCAAATAAACATTGTTTCAATTTATATACGATATTCCATGTAATTGGCCGATTTTTGAGGGAATTCATTGCAAAATGTTCGACTGAGAGCAGTTTTTATATGGCAATACGTGGTGTCAAATCCAATAATTAACGCCTACAAAACTGAGGGTCAGGTTGCTTCCGAGGCTATTACAAATAAATGGATCGAAGAATATTTGCGAATCTTTGCTATCTCCTTCAACAATGTATGTTTTAGTAATTATCAAAGTTCTGGAAAATTCCTTGGAACCCGATCAGTTTTTATCAAAAAAATATATAATTTTTGCAGTGATGAGTACATATTACTCGAAAGTTCAAGCCTGTGGGGTGTATTACGATGACATGTGGAACTGATATCTTCATAATATATTTAATAAAAGCTAATAACATATTTTATTATTCAAATAGGAAAGAAATACAAGGCATACAAGACTCCAGCAACGTATCCACATTTATTTTCAAGATCCAGTAGTGGGTTGAACACGTCGTTGAAAAGGGTTTTAGAAAATGTTCAACAATCTGGTTATAGTTTCACCATGTCATTTCAAAATATAATATTCCATAAACCAAACGGTCAATCTTCTTCAAATTTCAAATTTTGGTCACTAAAGTCGATAGCAACAAAATATCGAATTTTGAAAGATATCGTTGGAAGCAAAAATTTAGCCCCAAAAGTCATCATTGGCCTTAATTGATTGGTAAATCTCAAGGTCTATTACCTGCCATGGCCAAACCAAAATTGTCCGGTAACCTATCATAGCTTTGGGATAATTTTTATATTTATCACAGCATGTCATTATCTCATTTAATTATGCAGATTTTACGGTGAACATTTCCCTGTCAGATCTTAGACTTAATTCACTATGATAATGAGTATTCATAACGTCACGAGTGTAGACGTAGTTTACCAGTGTTAATTCATCATATACATTATACAAATACTAACTTTCACACCGTTCAACCTGCAAACAGGTCTAATTCATCATTCTTTTTATTCAGTAGCATAAGTTATAATCAGTGTGTGTGTTTTTGATTGCTTTGGTAACCATATTTGAGATAAATCGCATAACAATCATGGTGCTAGGGACCTAAATGTCCTAAATATTGAATTAGTGATGACATAATTTTTGAAATGCAGACAACATAAGATAATTAAGCCCACATGATTATTTTTGAATTGATTATGCATTGGGGGACCGTAATAAAGTCCCTAGCAACCATGGTTACTATGGCCTGTATATACAGAATGATTGCAATGACAACAACGTGCATGTTATGGCTATGGCAGCTTTTATGTTATCATGCCGTATCTCACAACAAGTCAATTCGCAAATTAATGCACAGAAATGCTAAAATAAGCTTTTGATGAACATGATAAAACTGATGTCCATCTATGACGATATGAATACTAATTATGATAGCTAATGAGTTTCAATGATTCAGTAATATAGTGAACAAATAATATCTAGACACATAATATCTAGAGAACGATGAATATTTGATTCCGTAAAAATCATCCTATTTGTTTTGGCTTTTTCCATGAAGCAAAACATGGCAATTTATAATAAATTTGGGGTTTACATGGGTTTTTATGGAAGCGTATTGCTACGGAAGCGTATTGCTATCAAGTGTGTAAAAAATTGTATCTCGTATGTACGACTTACTAACTCGTACGTTTGACTTATTACCTCGTACATACGACTTATTAACTCGTATGTACGACTTATTAAGTCATACATACGACTTAGTAAGTCATACATACGACTTATTAACTCGTACGTATGACTTGTTAACTCGTACGTACGACTTACTAACTCGTACGTACGAGTTAGTAAGTCGTATTTATGAGATACTAAGTCATACGTACGAGTTATTAAGTCGTACATACGAGTTAATAAGTCGTACGTACGTACGTACGAGTTAATAAGTCGTATATACGAGATATAAGTCATACGTACGAGATACATTTTTTTACACACTTGATAGCAATTCGTTTCACTACGGAAGCGTATTGCTATCATGTGCGTAAAATTTCTTATCTCGTACGTATGAGTTATATCTCATACATACGTTTTAATATTTCATACGTATGACTTAGTATCTCATAAGTACAACTTACTAACTCGTACGTATGAGTTAATAAGTCGTACGTACGGGTTAATAAGTCATACGTAGGAGTTAATAAGTCGTATGTACGAGTTAACAAGTCGTACGTACGAGTTAATAAGTCGTACGTACGAGTTATTAAGTCGTACGTACGAGTTATTAAGTCATACATATGACTTAATAAGTTGTACGTATGACTTATTAAGTCATATGTACGACTTATTAAGTCATACATACGACTTATCAACTCGTACATACGACTTATTAACTCGTACGTACGACTTATTATCTCGTACATACGACTTAGTAAGTCATACTTATGACATACTAAGTCATACGTACAAGTTATTAAGTTATTAAGATCCCCGTATTTAAGCCCTGGGCTTATAATTGGGGAAAAGGGGTTGTGTGGAATGAAATTTAACTCCATATATAGGCCCATGGGCTTATATTTGGGGAATGCTTATTTTACGATTTTTATTTGCACGCTTAAATTTACAATGGATTAGACAGGAAAGCACTTCTTATATGCGTAATAACTATATTTATACAAACATTTTATTCTATAGTTCTATAAAGATAGAATATCACATATATTCACTGTCATATTAAACGCACGTATGACGAATAAAAATGTACACATATACATGCCTATGCATGCATGTACCTGATAAAATCCAGCTGGTCACGTGTATATGTACTATAGTAGCCCTAGGCAAGGCATATACGTACGTCTTTTATCAATTTCATTTCAGTAGCTTATTCTAGGTACCAACACTTACCAATGTCTCCTACGAAAAACAAAACGTCAAATACGTTTTCCCCAAATATAGGCCCGGTCCTGATGCGAGACAAAATTTTATTCCGTTTATCAGCCCATGGGCTTATACAAGAGTAGTACTCCCCTTGTATTAGCCCATGGGCTTATCCAAAGAGGGGCTTAAATACGGGGATCCCCGGTATCTATAAATGTTCAAGTGAATATATTTATATATTCTGCGCCATACCAGTTGATATATATATATGCGCAGTTTTCATCTTAAATGTTTATTATGTAGTGTATTATTTAGTCGGTGTGGGTACGGTTGGCGGGGAAGGCTTGTGCGCGGCGGCAACACGATATGACTATGCTACTGATTTTAGGCTCCGATGACTGATTGGCGTGACCTTGCGTCCATGTCAGTCGGATTGATTTTATAGAATTTGCGTTAGTATCTTTCGGATATCGTGCACACATTCTGCATATTAATAAAGTGAGTCATTTCCGATAACCTTTCTTAGTCCTCTGGCAATTTTTATTATTAATTTTTTTTTTTCGGGGGGGGGGGGGATGTCTGGATGTGTGTGTGTATATCGGTATACAGGTATTAGTTATAAATATTTTTCTGGGGTGCACGATCTATCACTGTTGAAAGTTGGGTATGTATTGTTATTATTATTACTTGGTAGAACAAACATGTTTGTCTACGGTGCATACCTCCACTGAATACACTATTGTTCTTATATATATATCACCCTGTACTCTGTGTATTTCAGTTGGAAAATAAATTACTTACTTACTACTTACTTACTTACATGAACACTAATCATGAGAGGCTTATATTCTACAGTCTACAAGAACAAGCTGGAAATCCAATAATTGGTCGGTATATTAGATAACGCATGCTTCCATGACAACCTGCAATGTGTAGGCAATACACCTGATGAATAGTGATTAAGTTATATTTTTGCCTTATCCAAATTTATTTCCTGATATTTCATTCGGAAATGGAATGATGTTAGATAAATTAATGTCGCTAATTAAATGTACGTCTTGTCGTATGACGCTAGGGGTAAATCTACTAATTATATCTACTATATTATTGGCCAGCGCCTCGCGCTGGTCTTCTAAGTTTGTGAAAAAAAACAGACCCACGAGGGTAGGCACGAGTGGACCCGGCCCTGCTATCCATTGTTAAATATAGTTATCTCAACAAAAGGATCACAGCACTTTCAAAAATAATATTTCTGATTGTTTCCATGAGGTTTTACATTTTAATCTTGTGAATAAACGCAAATACTGTGAGAGCTTTGCGATATTTGTTGATTTACCTTGATACATACGCATACAGTAGCGAAACAAAACAATTACGAAAGGTTGCCTTTCGTAACGTTTCATAGTTTACGATATAAAAGTGATAAAATGTGATGAAAATATTTTTTACACCGAAATAGACGGATAAATTATCAATTTGATCCAAAACATTGCTCGAATATACATATATAGATATATGTTCTTCTTTGTTTATTATATGGAGAATAATGAGCAATTCAATCCAATAAATTAAGGTTATTAATCACATAAACTTTCCCATCCCAACATTTTTCCGCTGACCACAAAAATAATTCTCTCCACTGTAGGTCACTTGAAACTTTTACTGTCCGATAACTGTCAGGTAATCAGCTAAAACCAATGAATCGGACAATAAGCGACTGAATCATTACACCAAATTTCAGATATCTGGTTTTTGAGAAATTTCGACGTTTAGAGGGAAAATCATGGAAAGCTATGAAAGTGCATAGATAACCCCTCCACTTCTATGGAAAGTGCAAATCAAATATTGTTTGCACTTTTTAAATCGAACAATTTAGAAAACTATTATGGTTGATTATATCTTTGAGCACAACCTACTGGGGATACAAGTCAAGATGTGGAGCTACTTGTAGGCTGAGTGAATGACCATTAGTTTTATCGTTG
The DNA here is from genome assembly GCA_949152475.1 of Terebella lapidaria. Lineage (NCBI taxonomy): Eukaryota > Metazoa > Annelida > Polychaeta > Terebellida > Terebellidae > Terebella > Terebella lapidaria. Next base: position 41,352,754 of record OX424557.1, on the reverse strand, counting down.
CCTTTTCCGAAATATCTGGTTTTCTATACTCTGAAATCTTTCAATGTTTGCCCTATTGGCATGGCGGTGCGTCCGTCGTCGTATCTCGTCTGTCTACATTTTTTCCACTTTTTGCGTCATAATCGCGGTTGTATGGATTAAGCTCCGCGAATAGAACTTCGATATTGGCACATTCAAATGGGAAGTCATATATTATGAAAATTTGGATGTGACCTTGAATTCGACCTTCAGTGACTTTGAAAATCAAAACGACCATGTTGGACTCCAACAGTTACTTCCTCAAAATCTGTCTGATAACTGTTTTCTAATTTACGCATAAGCCTTGAATGTGACCTTCAATTACCTTCAAACTTCAGAACGGTCATATTAGTCCAAAACTACCATCTTGGGACTCTGTGACTCTGTGACACAGTACATTTCTCCGGTAACCTTTCTTCGACCTTACACTAATTTTCAGATTACAACTGTTCTGCTGAGTCTACGCCGTCAAGATGAAAGTTTTATTTTTCATATTCAATTTATATTTCTATATACTATAGTTATTCCAACATGTCCTTTCCTCAATTTAGTTACATATATCTCGATCCCATGTATAATAATAACTTTCGAATGCAATTCCAAACACTACCGGTTCAACATGGAACAGTTGTGAGGAGGACAGCATTCACTGCTGTATTATTGGCCAGCTACTATATTAAGCATAACCGCCTCTGTGGCCGAGTGGATGGGACCAACCGCCTCTGTGGCCGAGTGGATGGGACCGGTGGCTCTTGAAGCAACGAAGCTCAGAGGCGGTAGGTGACACGGGTTCGATCCCCATCACCGGCACAAAGTAGGTGGAGTTTTCATCCTGGCAATGCAAAGGTTTCTCCATTCGAATGTGCTTTCCAAATTCTAAATTGTCACCCGACGGGGGATGGGGAAGACAGACAGAATTGCCTATCATCGTGGACCGTCGTTAAATAAATCTGATTATTATATTATATTATTATACTGACGGAGTCCCAACTCAGTCAACTCAGACTCGACTCCGCCCAGATCGACTTGAGCTGCTTGAGCTGACTCTGCACAGCATATCTCAGAACCTCCTTTATCATCAATTCCAAACGCATGGTGTCAGTATTTCCAATGAACCTGTTCGCTACCGTTCCCAATGAACACCTTGAATGGACTTGTTCCGAGTTTTGCCAGTGAAGCCAAAGGTGAAACGCGGCGTTAGCATCCTAGTGTGAATGCAGCTTTAGGTACGACTCTCAGTAGATAAATCTACAAGTTTGCTTTAGTTACGACTCTCAATAGATAAATCTACAAGTTTGCTTTAGTTACGACTCTCAGTAGATAAATCTACACGTTTGCTTTAGTTACGACTCTCAGTAGATAAATATACACGTTGCTTTAGTTACGACTCTCAGTAGATAAATCTACAAGTTTGCTTTAGTTACGACTCTCAATAGATAAATCTACCAGTCTGTTTAGTTACGACTCTCAGTAGATAAATCTACACGTTTGCTTTAGTTACGACTCTCGGTAGATAAATCTACAAGTTTGCTTTAGTTACGACTCTCAATAAATAAATCTACAAGTTTGCTTTAGTTACGACTCTCAGTAGATAAATCCACACGTTTGCTATAGTTACGACTCTTAACTTTATAGTTAAAAGTTTGCTGATTTGATCAGACAATCAAACGATGACAGTATGATCACAATGGAATATTCACCGACAACAGGTGTTTCTTTTTCCAGGTACAAGTATGCATTGTTATATGTCTACATCGCACCGCTGTATGTGATGCTGTCACTGTTACACGTTGCCTAAGAGGACATGTACATGTCATTAATTCCGAACCACGACCCATTCCATCTCAGCTTAAAGCATCATTGCTATACTTTACGTGTATGTACTGATTACTCACTCGTTGGTCGTTGACAAAGTCCATGACACAGCGTGAATGAATGATGGTCGTTAGATTACTAGTATACACAACTTTATGAACATGAGTGTCATAGAGTAGTGAAATAATATGCAAATATATAAATGGTATTTTTGTCTCTTCGTTTTGGAAAACACAAAAATGACAGTGTTCGATCATCGCAATAGTGTATCATGGAACAAGCTTGCAACGATTCTTCAAGTACTTTCGTCAGAGAGGGCTATTTTAGGGGACGTGTCAATAACGTCCATTTATTGACCACTAAACAAGCGTGCTAGCTTTGGCCAACATTTGCCATAACGATGTCTAATATTTGTAAAACAACTGATTCCATCGAATCGGATCATTGGTTTGGGTCTTTTGTCGGCTCAGAGGTGATGGGAGTATCCTTAGTACGTCAGAGCGTTGCCATGTTACGAATAAATTAACAACACAATACATTGGAAAATATATCGTATAAAATTAGCCTTAAAAATGGTGACCGGTACGGAAGCGTATTAGGGCCACATGAGTTTTTTTTCAATTCAATTTGTCGACTTACTATCTCGATTTATCGACTTATTATCTCGATAAATCGAGACATTATCTTGATAAATCGACTTATTATCTCGATAAATCGAGATATTATCTCGATAAATCGAGTTATTTATCTCGATAAATCGAGTTAATTATCTCGATAAATCGACTTAATATCTCGATAAATTGACTTATTATCTCGATAAATCGAGATATTATCTCGATAAATCGAGTTAATTATCCCGATAAATAGACTTAATATCTCGATAAATCGAGTTAATTATCTAGATAAATCGACTTATTATCTCGATATTATCTCGATAAATCGACTTATTATCTCGATAAATCGAGTTAGTTATCTTGATAAATCGAGTTAATCATCTCGATAAATCGACTTATGTCCTGGGCATTTAAAGTTCAAGTAAAATGGAAATATGTTTCGAGTCACATTATTCATATTGAACACTATGTTGAATAGGGTTATATGATGGACCATTACAACATTAAATATTGAATAATACAGACCAAACTACCGAATTAAAAACTATACTGAAGTTCCTATATCACTATCTCTTAGAAAGATGCAACATGTTCATGAATGAAAATGGTATAATTGTTTTGTTTTTTAGAAATTATTTAGCTATTAAACATGAAATGAGGTATATTCATAAAGTTATAAATCTGTGCGGCTTCTTCAATTGGATAGTTTGGTATTATTTCAGAGATTAATGTAATGACTGTTAATCATATACTCCATAAGTTTTCAATATGAGTGATCAGTATATTTTCTTTGTCCTATTGTTGCCAATACAAGGAAACCAATGAAATGCTTATATTATGGTCGATGCATATTCATTTTACTTGTACTTTAAATGTCTGAGTCTTATAAGTCGATTTATCGAGATAATTAACTCGATTTATCGAGATAAATAACTAGATTTATCGAGATAATTAACTCGATTTTTCGAGATAATTAACTCGATTTATCGAGATATTAAGTCGATTTATCGAGATAATTAACTCGATTTATCGAGATATTAAGTCGATTTATCGAGATAATATCTCGATTTATCGGGATAATATCTCGATATATCCCGATATATTTCGAGATATTAAGTCGATTTATCGAGATAATATCTCGATTTATCGAGATATTAAGTCGATTTATCGAGATAACTAACTCGATTTATCGAGATAATAAGTCGACAAATTGAATTTTAAAAAAACTCATGTGGCCCTAATACGCTTCCGTAGACCGGAGACACGTACGGGCTAAAATTCGAAAATCAATTGATGACTTTCAGACTTTGAAACAATCATCAATATGACATTGTGCATTCGAAAACAGAAATGTGGGGTCAAATTTTCTCTTTAATGTGGCACTATGGGTTATTGTACTCCCAAATACCTGAAATATATACGATTTTCACTAAAAAATCAATTTTTAAATAACAACTAATGCAAAACAAAGCATGAGATTTTGTTTAATTATCAATGAATCAGCGTGCATGTTTCTGATATAAAAAAAGTTATGGGGGTCACGGTGCGAATTTTTCTGTTGCTAATTTTGTCAAAGTCGGTGAATTTATACAAATTTGGGTAAACTTCGGTAAACTTTCCTGTTCTCAAATGATATGGAGGCCTGTAGTGGGAAAAATAACACGGTGACCCCCATATTTTTGTATCAAAAACTTGCCCACTGTTTCGTTGATAAATAAGTGAAATTTCAGATTTTGTTTTGCATTAGTTGTTATAAAAAATATGTTAGTGAAAATGCGTGCCTCGGAAACTAATGACCCATTTTTCAGGTATTTTGGGGGTAAAATAATCCATAATCCATGCTAAAGAGAATATTTGATCCCATATTTTTGTTTTTGAATGCACAATATCATACTATTGTTTCGAAGTGTGAAAATCATCCAATGAAATTCAAACTTTAGCTCCTCTGGGTGGATCCACCTGGGGCGAACATCCTCAAACCACAACTGTTGCCGCTTTGACCTGTAAAATTTTGACACTGAAATAGCTATTTTAGTTATTTCCCAGTTGAATGGGCCAATATGTAATATCTATCTTGGAGTATTTTATGAGTTTACTCCAAACAGATTTTCTGCAATGCGCCCGAGATACGCAGACCGACGATTCAACGGCAACGAATCTCGTACACATCACATGAGTTCATATTGGGAATCCTATGCATCAATTAAAAAAACGTTACTGTGGAGATTTTGAGAAAATGGCCGTTAGTATCCAGTGGGGAAGTTAGTATCAGGACTTCAGTGTTATTTTGTAGTAGTACAAGGCACTTTCCAGGCAAACTCTGCGTTCAGTTTGAATACATTATTATCGCAATTTCAGGCAAATGTTATGATTTTGTCGGACTTTTGGAGGCATTCGTACGTCAACATAGACATCCCTCAAAAATCCCTCCAAGATGTGTGACGCATTCATCGGGATCTGAGGATACAGATTGAAAATGTAAAAAAAAGTTACGAAATGTTGTCTTGGAGAGAGCTCATATTCGACCATGCTTTAATTGTTATTATGTTTTATAGTGTTTATTACCGATACGAAAGAAAAATATCATAGTCAACACTTTCATCAAAATTGTGAAATGAAATTTATTTGGAATCAGGCGGCAATGTGCGTGGAAATCACTAGTGACTTCCCAAATGTTGTCTAATATTTCTCCCGCCAGGGAAATGTCCGTAAAACATGGCACCTTTAACGACCTCTTAAAATAACTCTCCCGATATCACCTGAAGTATACAGAGGGCTCAGTACCGGAGAATTGCCTGTTGTCGATCTGAATATACGGCTACAGCTCTAGCTATATAGAGATCCATCGATGACCGATTGAGATCGAGGCTCAAGTAATGTGAACATTCATAACCATTGGATATAAAACCAACATGGAGGCAGAGTAGTGATTGCAAATAGCCATTTTGTAGCTGCGAGCGAGAGACAATCGTTGCAGGGGTCCCCCGATCGAGCGTGCGTGTTGCTAGCCGAGCAAGCCTACGACACGACAGGGTGGAGGGGACAGCGGCATCACAGCTCAGGACCAAGCGAACTGACCCCTTCTTGTCAATGCCTCTGTGCCGCATCACCTTAAAGCTTCCCCCCATTGACAGCTGCTGCCGTATATGCACTACCAAACAAATCTATATATCTGTATGGCTAAATGGTGTCGCCTGGTATATGTGCTGGTCTTGCTGCCATTACCTGCACGGTTGTAGAGGGAGTGTGCTGGGAGGGGGGATGCACTGAGACAGGGCTGTGTGCAGGCAGCAGCAGCAGAGCTTGCACTGTGCCAAGGCTTGGCTCATACCGCTCCCCGCTTTCCTCACGGGCGCTCAGGCAGCTTACTGAATGGAATAGCACAGATGCAACAACAACACACGGTCCCTTCACGGCTCTTTTTGCTCTCTCGGATATAAAATACCGAACTGTGGAATGGCATACATGGTAAGGAGTTTGCTACATTGAATCAATCAACGATTCCGCTGGTGTTCGCAGGTTGGCAGTCAGTTGGATACAGCCGACTCTTGTGGATGGATATGTGGGTGCAGTTCGGTGACGCGCTGTGCCGCTGACGCAGTAGATAGCCAAAGCTCTGTATGATGGCACCAGTGCCAGGACCACAATCATGGCATCGAGCTTCGCATCTTACAATCTCGGGTCTGCTGTCGGCACTGGGATAGTGTGTGGAATATAATGGATACGTGTCCCAGATCAGCTGTATTAGGATAAAGTCTGCAGTTAACTTGTAGCATTGAAGGGATTTGCACAGTTGCTTTGTGTGGGTAGCCATTGCCACCAAGGACTGTTCGTGTACAGGTAACGCGTGAGGCTTGGCTGCCTGTCCGCCTGCGTGCCTGCTGGTGACGTGTTGCTTGTCAGGGCTATAACATGTTATACTGAGTTCTCGTGATGCTGGAATATCAACCGTGAGTGTTGTCTATATACGGATGTATCCAGTACTCTTGTTTATGCTGCCTGGGCTGAGAGTGGCTTGGATGATGTAGAGTAGCGGTGGGACGCACGTCGTTGACATACTGGCCCCGGGGGCTGTAAGCGCTGTGTTATCACACGGTGATCGAGCAGTGGATACACATTGCCCGGCTGATCGAGCTGACTGACCCTCACCCACCACTCATGTGTAATCTGTCGGACCTCACTCGCTGTCTGCGTGCCTCGGAAAGCCCCGTCAGATCCAGAACTCCGTACGTGGACCGGCGCCAGTCGACCGTGTCTGGAGACTCGACACTACGGCACCACCTCACTCCCATACCCTACACAGACATTCCAATGAAGGAGGTGAGTGGTTAACCTCAGGATCATGTGCCTTGTGAGACGAGTACAATCCCCAACAGCCACCTACACCACTAGCACAGTTCCCGTACAAAACATATACCTTGACTACCGTCCTTGTACACACCTACACGACGTATCCCAAAACCTTAGCTCCCCTTCGGGCCTATCACAACTATACTCACAACAATTAGCAGGGTTTGATAGCGATCGAAAGAGCCAAGAGATGTTGAGGAGTTTACGATAGGAAACACCATAAAACAAAGCCATTACCCGAGACGCAGCAATCGGTCGTGTCTCTTTACGCAGCACAAATTACCACAGCTTTGGTTAAGATCGGGTTTATGTAGAGTTAGTATCCAGAATGAAGTGTTCACCGATTAACTTACAGAACACAAAAGGTAGCGATTACGACAGAGATCTATTGATGACTGTTGTAAAGAGATGATTGAGAGACACTCGGCTCTCCGTGGCTAATTGTATCCTCTGGCGGCCTTGCCTGGTATCTCAAACCTTCACAACAGACTCTATAGCAGACAATGGCTCCCTCCATGAATCAATACGCATTTCAACCATATTTGGGGTTCCCAGGGAAGACCATGGTAAGAGAGTGCTGTGATGGCGTTGATAGCTTTCATGCCAGATTATTGATGTTGGTACATGTACGTTACAAATGTAGCATGCCCTATCTGAGAGTGGGTCTGTACCCCGCGTGTTCAGTAGTCATATGGTAGGACTGAATCCCCGAAGATCCTGTAACTTTGTGTAGCTAGAGGATCGTTGATATCACATTCACATGCTTAGTTAGTTCTGACGTTCACATCAGAACGTTAGAACGTGAGGCATGCTTGATTGAACATCTGATGAACAGAAAATTTCATAACCTGAGCAAAGCCAAGTGCAAGTAATACTATACCTGAACATCACGTAACAACACATACGCTGCTCCATGCAGGATATCCAGAATCCCTAACAAGTTGAAAACTAACACATTTTGAACAGTCTTCAGCTCCAACAGGCCCGCTTTGAGATATGCGATCAGAGCGGATGGAAATTAGTGTAGATCATTTGATTATATCCACATCGGCATTGAGCAGAGGGAACGTGCTCGGTAAGGCTGCACTGCTTCAAGACACAGACAACCGACAAACCAAAAACACAACTACAAGTAGACAGGTATTTGGTGGGCTTCCACTTCTCCCTCATGCTTGGAATTCCTCAATGAATAAGTGAACAATTACGGATAATTATTGAACAACTGATATCAACATAAACCCTCCTTGTCCCTTGGAGCTCAACTCTGAGCTTGGCACGCCTGGGCCATTGTTTATTTACAGCAGCATACATGTACCATACAGAACAGGCCCCGTGACCTGTCAGGCTTACAGGTGACCGACAACAGGATTGCATCGTAAATATTAATCGAGGCTACCGTGTAAATAACGAACGTCCATAATACGACCAGAGAATTTATACTAACATCAAAGAGCATCAATACAATTGAATAGAACCAAATCCTCGCTAACAATGGTGCGCCACTTTCATACATGTAGTTTTCGCGTAACGTTTCCATGAAGCCTATAGTACATGTAGTTTGACTACATCGAATCATTGTTTGTGAAACTGTAAATGAAATGTTATGTTGGAGGGAATAGAGTCTGTACATGAGAGTTATGTGTCAGGGCCCATTAGGGGTTCGCCCAATTTGGTAGTCAGCATTCCTACTAGCTTGGCTAGAGGGATTCCCCCTTTAGCTCACTTGGTAGAGTGTTGGATTATTGTTCGTGTGGTCCTTGGTTCGAATCCCCTATCGGTGGTGCTCAATATGGGTCTCGAACCCACGACCTTTGGAGGGGGGGGGGGGGGGAGAGAAAAATGTGCCATTATTACACCAAAGTTTCCGAATGATATTCGTCTAAATAATAAACTGCATGATACTGTATGTAACGTTCTCTCCTGAATACGTACAATGCGGGTGAAACCGATGTTGTCATATAACCTAGTCCTTTAATTAGCGGAAAATGTTTGTTCCCAGTATATCACGTGTTAATGTGTGAAGTGTCAATGTTAATACCTATCTGAATATATTCGCCCCCTCGACGAGTGGTATCTTTTAGCTTTAGGCCTATATAGTATTGTCAACTACTGTATTGCATTGGGTAAAATGGTTCAATCCACTAAGTGTCCAAACCGCTGGTGTTCAGTTTGCCATTACTGTAGATGTACATGTAGGTCTACATATATATCAAGTTCGGAATATTTTGTTAATTGAAAATCTCATTAAAAATTAGATATACTGTATTGTATGGCGTATGGCCAAACTCCGTGACACATGAACCTGGGTGTCAGGAATCATACCTCGAATTATTATCTTGTAATTTATCCATTCCTCGTTGAGCGATGGTAATCAATACGAGGTATGTGATAACACGCTGATGTCACTCTTGTGAATGTAACGATAGTTCCGATGAACCCCCATTTAATGACACCACAGCTTGAAGATCAATGCATAGGCCTACTAGATAGATCGGTGGTTTTAGAATTTATTTTTCGATAATTAGGTACAGTAATGACAAATAATTATCCAAAATGCAGGTGTATCAAAGAATGTCGCTGTTGTACATCAAGCTGTGGATGCCAGACAATCTATCACACCGGTATATTGGTGTTTATGGGAGCAAACATGTTGCTGCACCTGTAGCGTTCTGGCGACAGCCGTGTCTCACCTTGGCATACACAGGCCTACGTGTAGTCGGTGAGGGTAGTGTCAGGTAAAATCCTCCGCCACGGGAGCCAGTCGGACAGCAGATCTAATTGGTATACAGGGTATACGTGCTATAACAGTCATAGAGTCAAATAGACTGGCGTTCTTCTCTTGTTGGCCACCTCCCCCCCCCCCCCCCCCCCCCCCCCCCCCCCCCCCCGCATCCACCCTCCCAATAACAGATATCTCCTGTCTATATGTATATGGACTTATATAATTTGCTGTATATAATTTTTATCACATAGGAATGCGATTGTTTTTGTACATGAATGTGTGATTACATTCATTTAGCTGCGGTTACATGTATATAAATCGCAGCAGCAGGGACATAACGATGTCACTCATGCTAGTTCCATGTCACAGGTGTCACTACATGTATAGGCTGGTGCATGTATTCTTGTGGACACATGCCGGCAGCTGACGCAGTCTCCTACATGTATATATTGCGTCAGGTTAGAGTCTACAGACGTGAGGCGTTTTTTTATGTTCGGGTTGACGTTCATTGTATGTATGTATAACATAGTATAGGAGCGATGTCATAGACACATATCTCTGATTACCGTAGCATTGGTTTACATATTTGTAGTACATGTAACTCTGGCATAATGTGATCAAACAACGAGGAGTTGTTACCTGGACCAAGCTGAATTAGTCTACTTTAAAAAAAAAACAACACGTGCATTCCTGATTCAATTAACCTACATGTAAGAAATGGTAGTTAATAATGTCTGATAATACAATCATGTACAACTGCTTTAAGCGGTAACAGTATCAATCGTAAAAATGGTGTTAAAACTTAATTGTGAAAATGGAAGTAACATTATACTCGTTCCAGAAGTTGCATTGCTAATGTTTCACGCTTTCAGTACCTGACACAATTGGCTAAGAATGTGCGCACCGAACAAAACAACTTTATTGTAGAGGAAACGGATGTAATAAACTAGATAAACTTTCCCATTTTCAGTGCTGCAATAAATATCACATTAAGTGGAGCAAACCAATACTTTGGAACCAATAATTTATTCCACCGTTTCGCTGCGTTCCATCACCAAATTGCATCATCTCTCATTCTAATTCCAATAGAAAAGGGCCGGGAAAAACATTGCAGTGCGACTTGATAAGACAATAGAAAGGGGAGCGGTAGAGATCCGGCAAGTTGGCAGTATACGAGTTTGGCCCGAGATAATGGAGTTATTGACAGAGGCTCGATCAGTACCTCCGAGTTCCCAGAGGCAGAGCTCCGTACGGCTCACCACAGCTCACTCGTCCGGACGGCCGACCGAGTTTATGCCTAGTTCACATGTGAATTAGCGAGCATATCAGTTTGAAATTATTGACGGCATCTGCCCACCCCTGCCCAGGCACAGTACGACTAGTTCCATACTGATACATCGACTAATGTCTCCTTGATGCGGAGTGTTCCATAAAAACTCGTCCCAAACTGGCATGAAAACATGCACCACTCTACAATTGTCAATAAGGATGCATGTTACTCTACACTAACTCGCAGGCTCCACAATCAATTATAGCGTCTGTTCTGTTATATTAATTTAAACACATTTCTCTTCTGTTAAATTTATTTCAAAGCTCAGCCACATCTTGCGGGAGAACCGCCAATAACAAAGATTCACAAGAGAATGTAGTGAACCTGAAGGGACTGATATCAACTGACATGGAAGAGAACCCAGAGAAAGTCCCCCGTGGTAACTGGCTGGTCCTTGTACAAGATTGTGTAACAAAGACGATTGATCTGAGCGAGCAGGAGCTTCCTCAGTGCATCAGTGATCAATACAGGAAATAGATGGCCGGGTCTACATTCGTATATGGATTACATCCTGGCGACCCGGATTAGCTGCCTCGCTACCACTGTCACCACCGCAATATTGACCGACCCAGCCGAACATGTACCTAGCCTGGCTTTCATATGCAATATCACTGCCACGGCTCTGACCCGAGAAGTCTAAACAGTTTTAGATACATTCAGCCACAAATGACCTGCTACATGTATGACAGATGCAATCTATCACACCACCATGTATCTACTGCCAACGTACTCCCTTGATCAAATATAATATATTGGTAAAGTCAAATTAATATGCACGAACATGTATGATGGGGCGGGGATGGCCTGGTGCGGGGATATAACGAATGATTAGGATGTATACATACCATAGTTTAGGTCTATAAATATACTGCGGTATTACATGTCAATAAATATTAATATTTAGTGCTACTGGTATTCAGAAGAGCAATCACACAGTTGCATTTCAAAGGGTACTGTGTTTCCCTGATAAAACTGTGGTGAGGACATCGTTGTTTGTTCTTTTGCTAATAACATAAGTTATAAGTAAATAAGTTATATAATATTTTGTGTAATATATTATGCAAATGCAAATCAACACAAACAAATCCAAAATTGTTCATTTTAGGAAACGTGGGAAGATCCAGACAAACTTTAAATTTTTGTTTGACACATCCAATCTAGAAATAGTTGACACATACAGATACCTTGGTTTTGTTCTAGACAAATATATGAATTTCACAGTTGGTATCAAACTGCTAGCTGATTCAACTGGTGAGGCACTGAGTAGCATAATTCACAAGGTAAAGTGTAACAAAGACGTTGGTTACAATACCTATAGTAAAATGTACGACGCTGGAGTAATCCCTGTCATGGATTACAGCTCGGAAGTTTGGGCTGGTACCCTTTGTAGTAAGTGTGATTCAGTTCAAAATAAAGCTATTCCTTTTTACCTCGGTGTTCACAGATTCGCTCATATACCTGCTCTTCAGGCTGATATGGGATGGGTTCCACCCAAATATACATGTAGGCACACGTATAACATGATAAGATATTGGAACCGTTTAGTAAAAATGGCAGGCTCTCGCTTAACCAAACAAATATTAATAGGGAACTTAATGTCAGACCGTCCTACATGGACCAAAGATCTTGTGCATATTATTAGAATGTTAGAAATTGATGAATACTTATATGTAAATGAATTGTCACCTGTCAATTTGGTTTATGTCAAAACTAACTAGATAGAATACATTATGTATCTTGATTGGCTTCACTGTCTCTACGAACTTACTGTAAGTGTAAAGATACTTTTGTGGCCGAAAAATATGCAAAATATAATTTACCGAACTATATCAGATCTATCCTCGCACAATTGAGACTTGGAATTTTACCCCTCAAGATAGAAACTGGTAGATTTCCAGGTACACCAATATCAAACCATATATGTGACTTATGTAATATTGCTGTTGAAGACGAAATGCATTTTTCAATGTCCATTTTTTTGATAACCTTAGAAGTATATTTTATGCAAACATCACGTCTACATATCATCCATTCAATGAGCTACCTGATGAAGGAAAGTTTGTTTACCTGATGCAGAATTATACAAAACAGTTTTCTGTATATGTCATGTCAATCTGGGAAGCACGTAAACAAATTTTGTATGTATAGAATTAATTAAGACTTTTATATGTCTTGAATTCAGAGTCACTAGTAAGCCCGAACAGGGCTGGGTGTATGTACACTAGTGAATATAATGAAAAATGTTTCGTTCGTTCGTATAGTAATATATATTTTCTGTTGATTCCTGTTTTAATTTCGAAGAACATGACATGGTAGGTGGTAGAGTTTTCAAGAAATGATTTGATATATGTGGAGGCACATATTCTAGAACCATGTATTACCGAATAGCGAGATATCTGACGGATCATGCCATATTGTCATATTTATTATCGGGACGGAAATTCTACAATATTTAGAAAAGAGCATATCAGTTACATTTGTACTTGTATGTCCAACTCTGCGACACTGCATTTACTAATGCATCAAATTGTCGTTGAATTACCGGTTTATCTCCTTAAATTGTATATCTTCCGAGTCGCTGTTGTTGTTTCTGTGAACGCTGGATTGCCAGGGGCCAGTCTGTAGAAGGTATGTCTGTCAAGGAAGTTACCAAGCCCTCAAGTTAGCCGTGGTCTCGGGTAGTCCGCAGGGCGCCTCCTGGACATCTTGCTGTTGCTGTCCTCACGACTCCTTGTAGCACATCAGACTAACCCACATTCACACTAATGTATCTCTCTATCAAGGTTATCCCACTGTGAAGACAGTGTTTCGTGATATGACCGAGTTAGTGGAACCAACAGCAATGAACGATAAAACCCGAGTGCATCTAATGAAATCGGCTTAGACGCTCAAATTGATTTCTGCGAGATTTCCGTCACAAAGAACCAAATTATCTGGGTAAATAATGTGTGTAACAGTAACAAGGAAAAAGACTGGAAACAGTGCGACCATGATTGAATTGCTTCTGTGATGCGTATTTATCGTCCAATCCATATACATTGGACTTACTGGGAAGCTGATGCCAGTGTGAGCCGTATATCAGACCCGGTCATAAACGATCGATGCGGCTCAGGAGATTAACCCCGTTTTACCTGAACTTTATCACATGTCCGTTTCTAGCTTGACCTCCGTGAACACCAAGCCGTCCATCAGACTGGAATCGCTTGCCCCCGATACGGCTGCGAGAGTCCACAGACTCTCAGTATCGCTGATTTACTGGCTCTCGTGCCCGGCTTGATCTACGTGCACAGAGTGGCTAAAGATTCTACCTGGAAATGCCCAAATACTCTCCGAGTGGGGAAAGAACTCCACTGTAATTGGGGTCTAGAACCGCGACAAAGAACACTATCAAAACCACCTATGTCCTGGGGAGAGCAGGATTTCTGAAATGTCACCTGAGTGAGAGCTCTGGGTATCGGGCGGATCTTGACGTCGACAAACGAGCAGTTCCGGCTTGTTTTGAAAAACTTTCAAATGTCAGGTGTCATCTCGTTTTCTGAGATGTGAGAACGAAGCTAGTGACCTGGTTCTGTCGCATGTATCACTTGCTCTCTGCCAGGCACAGATGATGCGAGTGCACCACCCACGGGGGACATGCGTACATGTAACAATGTTAGTGGATTCGTGCACATCAGTAGCACCCAGGCCGCTACATGTAGTTACCCCGGCAACAGACGTAGACTTACCCTCGCTCCCTGGAGCTGGGGGATGGGGAAGCAAGGCGGTGGAGAGGGGGACCATCAGTCTACGCCAGGAAGTGAAACCGTAATCAACATCTAATTATTGTGATAATTATACACGACCATTATTGTAGAGCTCGACCAGCGCCCGCGAGTGACGTAATGCGGCTCAAGAGCATGCGTGTTATAAATGTGATGACTGACAAGTAGCGTACATCACAGGACAACATCCATAGCAACAACATTTCAGTCGCTGTACAGATGTAACTTCCTACAGAAGTATCAAAGATTCCCAAACAATTACCATCAGTCAGAAGTAACAAAGATTCCCAAACGATTACCATCAGTCAGAAGTATCAAAGATTACCGAACAATTACCATCAGTCAGAAGTATCAAAGATTCCCAAACGATTACCATCAGTCAGAAGTATCAAATATTCCCAAACCATTACCATCAGTCAGAAGTATCAAAGATTACCGAACAATTATCATCAGTCAGAAGTATCAAAGATTCCCAAACGATTACCATCAGTCAGAAGTATCAAAGATTACCGAACAATTATCATCAGTCAGAAGTATCAAAGATTCCCAAACGATTACCATCAGTCAGAAGTATCAAATATTCCCAAACCATTACCATCAGTCAGAAGTATCAAATATTCCCAAACGATTACCATCAGTCAGAAGTATCAAAGATTACCGAACAATTACCATCAGTCAGAAGTATCAAAGATTCCCAAACGATTACCATCAGTCAGAAGTATCAACGATTCCCAAACGATTATCATCAGTCAGAAGTATCAAAGATTACCGACGATTACCATCAGTCAGAAGTATCAAAGACTACCGAACGATTGTCATCAGTCAGAAGTATCAAAGATTCCAAAACAATTACCATCAGTCAGAAGTAACAAAGATTACCGAACGATTACCATCAGTCAGAAGTATCAAAGATTACCGAACGATTACCATCAGTCGGTAGTAGGAAAGTTTACCGAATAATTACAGAGAGTAGTTTTTCCAAAAAAAAGTTTGCAGAGACACAGCCATTTGTCAGTATCAATGGCACCGTATTGTTGAGTATCAAAGATTCTTCGTTATGAAAACGTTTGGTGTAAACGAACTCCGTGGAGGTTACATTGAAGTGTGTTCAGCTACATGTCTACACATTTTAGATTTATACTAATAGCCTCCCCCACCCCCCACCCCGTACCTACGTTATACCATGTTCAGCAGGTGGATACAGAATTCTAGAAAAAAGGGTGTAGTTGATCTAGCCTAAAAGGCATGGGATCTGGGGCCTGACCCTTGGATACTCTTTCCTAAATTTTGAGGCTCTCAGAGTTCGAAAATGTTAAGAAAATTTCCACAAGGGCCCTGCAGGTTTCGGCGAATGCGACTCTGCGAGAACCTGCGACGAAAAGGGACTAAACATCAAAATTCTACATTGATGTTATAATTACATGTATATCACTCTGTTACATGCACATCTATAGGCCTATATACACAATAAATAAATTATATAGAATCGTTATAATAGACCTATATGTCGTATATGCGTATGTGCATGTCATACAAAATATATTTGGGGGAAAACAGGAACAAAACACACATCCATACAAAACTTGACTTAGATCTAGATTTTTAGGGGGCGCGCGCCCCCTTGCGCCAACTTTATAAATCCGCCCTTGATGTTTGAGAATGGCCGATAGAGATTCGAACTTTCGGCCGGCTTGCTCATTCTCGATATGGCCCGTGGTCATCTAGGCGACTCTCAATGATGATAATGATGACACATTGGAAGGCCGGTCAATATTTATAGTTCCGTGATCTGTGCCCTGTACGATGTGGTACGACCCTCTTGTGGGAGCCCATAGGAGCCCATAGCTAGCTCTAGCAAGCCCGACGCCCGACCTCGCGCTTCGCATGTTGTTTTTCCTCGGACATTTCCATTCACGTTCCAGCGCAAGTGTGCCGCAGAATTAAGGTGTGCTACAGGAGTCGACTGTAAAGTGCGATGCGAGTACTTGAGATTCCTCTGGGGAAACCTCGCATAGGAGAGTCCGGGGAAATTGGTCTTGAGATCGTGGCCTTGGGGCAATTGCTGGATCGCTGGCCGTGTCAGCTGTCGGGGACACTACCGTCACTGGAGGCGGTACAGTCGCTCGCCCGTCCTCGCCTCGCGGTCATCTAGTGGAGAGCGGACTATGGCCGCCACAGCACCCTGATTTCCCGCTGGCTGACAATGTTTATCACATGGACCCGACTCTAAACTAATATAGGATCCTACGGTGATCTGAAGCGACGTGTTTCATCTCGGTGATTAGCTAGTGATGAGAGCCAGGGACAGCGACGGAAACATAAGGACGAGGTTATCTACATGGGCAACATATCCGTGTGCCCAGCTCAAATCAAATCACTATTTAACATTTTGTTTTTACACCGGCTTGTAGTTTCCAGATGCTAGTATTGGGGCATACCGTCATGTATTTTAACATCCACGTTTTTGACACTCCTAATTCCTTGGTCGATTTCACTAAGTGTCAGAAGCACGGGCTCACTCGGTCTTCCTCAATATTCCTTGAGAGTCTGTATGGAGCCCACTTGAACGGACGTCGTGAATGATTGCGCAAGATTGAAGTTGCCCTGTAGCTAAAGGCCGACGTTATCAGACTAGCACTACCCTACTCTGTACACATAACATATACATCAGTCATCGCCAGGAGGGTATATCCGTATATCCTATCAGTCATTGCTTATATTCACGGCGATATTTGTGTTTCATTATTCCCCGTTGATGAGGGAAATTGGGTGAAATAACGGATTGTGACGATATGTGCTCAAGTAACAAAAGTCGACGAGGAAGCCCTTTAGACGCTCGCAATAATCACAGAGCTTTCTTCGCCTTAAGGATGTACTTAACTGCTCAAAATGAACCAGCATCTTAAGGAGATTAGATGGTATAGAGCTAGGTCTGTACTTTCCCGGACCTGGCCGAGTTATGGCGAAATCGCTCGATAAGTTCCCTCGGGATCGCTGGAGATGTCGGCGGGTGTAATGTGTGTGTTCGAACTGTTAACGTAAACCGCCGACTTCTTGAATTTTTAAAGTCGTCCGAGGGCAGAGCTAATGCATAAAGTGCTCCATATTTGTAGTATGTTTATTGTGGTTGAGTTGGTCTGTTCTAGTAAGTGGTTAGATCGAGAGCGAGGCGAGTTTCCTGTACCGATGGGTGACAGGCTGAAAAACCTGTTTGCAATAGCCTCGATTCCTCTCGGATATTTATAAACAGCGAAATGTTTGCCAGAAGAAAGAGCTGCGAAACCCATTCTTCCCTCGAATATCCCTGCCATTAAAGTCACAGTTGCAGCAGAGGCGCGAGCGAGATGACGGCTGTATTCAAATAATTTTCCAAGACGGTTCACCAACGACACAGGGGTGTTTTTGTTGCGGGTAACGTCACTCAACATTTTCGGTTTGGGTAGAGGCCGTGAAAATGACAAGATGGTCTGTTCTGACTGCAAACTGTCAGATACCCACAAAGTTTACAAATGAGTTTCGCAGATCCAGAGACCGACATTTTAATGTCTATATTGTACGTGACCCCTTGGCGTCAGACTGTCACGCACGAGCATTCCATATTTGACCATGCTACTTTCCAGAAAGCCGGTTTCCCGCTCCATGTGTGATTTTGAATTTGTAAGCAGTTGAGATCCCGCCGCCATATATTAAACTCAGTAAATGTGTATTTTTGAATAAAGGACTCAATGAGAAACTTTATTTATAATATTTATAATAACCAGTTACGACACAACGACGTCCCATACCATCAACAAACAACAACATAACAAAACTCATACTTCAGAAGTTTATTCAGTTATCCTGGACAATGTTTACTTGTAGTATTCATCGACCTTGAAGTTGAACTCTGCATATTGATGTGTATTTATGCCCTTGGACTAATTCACCTTTGTCATATATTGTTTTGAACAAATGAACTGACGATTATTCGGAATGTGAGAGTTATTATGAAGTTTGACCACGCGTAATGGAATGGTAATTGAATCATCACATATGGATTATACTTTGACATATTGTCGAAATTTCAGGCAGACATGCAGGTCGATATTCTATAAGTTTGTCAATACAATTTCGTGACATTTCCGCGAATTTGCGCATAATCCAAATGTGACTTTTGATGACACCGGCTAAACTCTAATCTAGTCGACCACACCAGATTTAGATTCTTTGTCCAGTGACACGGCGTCCAGTTAGTCAATATTGTGAAACATCCATAGATCTGAATCTTGAAATCTATGGTTTTGTCCCGATACGGTTTTTTTTTTTTTATTGAATGGGGAATGAATTGCTGTAAAAGTCAAGGGCATCTGGCCATAGGCTCCCCAGATTTTATTGACACGTATTCTTTGTGACTTTTAATATTAATGCTGATAGATGACATGCTTCCAACAAGTTAACTGTTAGATGACTCATGTGATTTACCGCATACATTAATATTATTATTATTATTATTATTATTATTATTATTATTATTATTATTATTATTATTATTGTGGGGTGACCTTTTTTAAATCACTTTCTGCAGGTGACAACCGCACAGAGTGAAATTACAGGTGTTCGTCCCAATGCCGTCCATTGCACACTTGGATACGTACGCGCCACTAATCTGGACGTTGCAAATAGCACGGTGATGTTTAGTCCAGACAGGCTCTCAACATAAAATGCTCTATAAACGTACAGTACATATACGTACGAGTAAGCGTCAGGAAATGTAGTAAAAGACATGTGTCGCCTCTTAGCAGTGCGCAGCTTGATTCCAATGTGGGGAAGTTTATTTGAGTTTGTATTCCTGTAGACATACATACTGCAATTATAATCACTGTTCTGTGAATAACAAGATCAGGGACTTTCCAGACTCAAAGTGGAACAATTTCTAGACCCTTTCCAGACCCAGATTAATTCGAAACCCCTATGCACGATAGCTCGTTAATATAATTTCAACATGCTACATAAAATTAACTTGTACGCTTAGGCTCCATTATTCACATCTATACATATAGTATTCGACTTGTAAAACAACATTTTTTCGTCAAACTGCATCGAACGGGAAAAATCGCTATAAAATATATTTCCGCAAAACATTGTGCACCCTGTAACCAGTTCCGAGTAGAAAATCGATACAGCGGTGTTTTGAACACTCGTCCCCTTTCGGCTGTTTTTAATTGACTGTCATACCTATATAATTCCATAAATATTGTGTGGATTTGAAGAGATTCATATGTCTTTATGCAAATGCCTTTATGCCCATTCGATCATGTTCAAAACTTCATGATCGCAAGTATACTAGGGTACATCGGTTGATAAGAAGGAATCTGTTACGTGCACAAATATTTTTTGACAGACTTTTTTGCCCCCGACCACTATCACAACTAAAATGATCAGCAATACGTCCGCGTTCAAAATGACATCTTTCGGAACAGTGCTCAAGCCCTGGTGATATCAACTTTTGACAAGCCATCCACACGGAGTCGGGGAATTCCAGGGGAGCCGCTGTCTGATCGGTCAAATCTTTCGAAATACTCGCAATATCCTGATGGAGGCGACAATCATAGACATAGAAGAGTCTCTTCTATGTCTATGATACGTATAATGTATAGTGTTTGTACATTGTTTACACAATTAACACATTAACAACATGATAAATATATCATGATATATGATATACCCGTATTATGTGGTGATGTTAGAGAAGTGTCCATGTCATCGGTGAGGTTTCGTTTCCTCCAATATTACACTCATCCACTCAATACACGCTCTCCAAACCTCGTATTACCACATTGAATAGACGAGGTATGAACATATTCATCCACGTATTTAGTTCTCCTGTAAAGGCGATACTTTGTGTCCTTATCATGGGTTTTCATTCATACATACACCACAATTGTTATTTATCATATAGTTGCCACACTGTAGGTCGGTTGCGGACTGCGAGATGCCTCCACTTCCCCACTCGGCAACATGATTATTAACACCACCGTTATAATTTTTCTGCCTGTGCTGTGCCATAGAACGATAAAACCCCATCCGTATTGTGGTGGATTCTAGCTTTAATTACTCGAACAGAGGTATCGAACAAAGGTTAAACTCACAGGAACGTAACCGATGGCAGAAATTAGCACGCTTAGCTAAATTATGCAATCGCTGCAAACCTACATTTATTGAAGCGGAAACAATAGTGAAGAGATAGCACCCGAGAACGCCAGGCTGCAATGAGAGTATCATTTCTTATTCATCACACAGTATGGATCAAGCACATGTCGGAAGTATTCACTGAACGTGTTTTATAATGTGACTTAGATCGGTTACATGCAGGTCCTCTTTTTGTTATGAAACCGTGATTATTTTATAAAGAAACTGGCTCGATGATATTTTAATTTCATGCCCCCGATACCACAAAGAGACGTAGCCCAGATATCCCGGCGCGTTTGGGCCAAGGTCCTCCTACAAGGTCACGTGGTAATCACGTGTCTTGCTAGGGCTGCAAAATTTCGGTTGCTATGGTAACTTGAGATGTGGCATTGACCATTGCTTGATTATCGATCGAACACGACCTGTTATTATACGACTTCCCTGCAGTGGATTATGATAGTGTTCCACGGCAGTTATTGGCGCACGTGAATGTCTCTAATTGAGGCCTTTTTCGGAGCAATATTACTAATAGTTGTTTTGGTGGGCTGAACGATGGGTCTTATAACAATTACCCGTCAACGACAATATAAGCCTACATCGGAACTTGAAAAACAAATTCAATCCTCGCACTTGTCTTGTTAATTCGTTGACTACATGTACATTCAATATACCATCATGATTTAAAATGAATATTAAGCTGGTACCATAGATATGATTTCAACCAGACTTTTTATATCAACTGTCCAATTACATGAATTCGCATGTATTTGTTAATGATGTTTTGTTATATGAAAGATCTCATTGATGTGAGCAAAAAGGTCTTTACTGTAGGCCTATATCAATATCTCTATCCGTTCGAAAGTTACAGCCATTTGAAACTGCCATTCCGGCACTACATTACAGAAGCCACTCGGAAAGTTTTAGCAACTCAATAATATGCAAATTAGATGCTAATGAGAATTCATGACGTCACGAGGGGAACAAATTTTAATTAGGATATTTCAAGCCATGATATAATGATTCTTATTGAAGGTTCTGACGATCTGACTAGTGCATATTATTATGTACCATACATAGTCAATGCCCACACAAACTGTACTGTTGCTATGGTTACCAGCCGTTCCCTATAGCCGTAGTTACCCATGGTTGCCATGGCCATTAACTGCCAAGTCAGTCTATCCACAGACTTTCTGTCGATTATTTATGAAATAAATTATTATAGAGCTCAAGTTGGCACCATTTTCATTTGTGCATACCCTGTTCTAAGTGGGTTTCTGGCCCTAGCAACCATGGTTGCTATGGGCCATACCAGGTCACTGGTTACCTTGACAACAACAGAAAAAGTGAAAACACTGATTATTCATTCTCATTAAAATCTGTATAGAATAAGTTTTGATGAATAATCATAACATTAAATGAATGAATAATACATATCAAAGTACCTAATTAAAACAGCTTCCCTCGATGATGTCATGAATATATCTTTTGCATACTAATTATCTAAATTGTTTTGAAAAAGAAATTTGCCGATTTCCATCTTTGAAGTGCTATAGCTTTTGAACGGATTGTGATATTTACATGCCGTAAAAACCATTTTGCTCAGATCAATGAGATCTTTCATATAAGTTCACATCATATTTTCACTATAATAGTATTAAGTCTGGGATTCACATTCATCACGTGTACAAATAGTTTGTGGATTGGCTGACGTAGGCCTATATCACACATACAGTGGACATGCAGGGTTTTTAGTTTGAATAATGCTTTATTATTATATTTATGATGTTGTTGTTGTTGTTGTTGTTGTTGTTGTTGTTGTTGTTGTTATTGTTGTTGTTCAGACCTTATCGGACTTCCAGTCATTAATTCAGTGGTAATGTCACCACATGACATCATAGTTGTTGCAACCCGGCCACGGGGCCTGGGGACATAAACTACAGCTTATCGTATCGATTCTACTTTCCCGCCCGTCCACCTTGAATATTAGCGCAGATACTAGTAATGCGGGTCGGAGGTAGAACCAGGCGCCGCGCGCTCTAGTAACATCTTCAGATGACGTAAACACCGCAGTGAATCCCCGCCAAGTGTTGTTCGTCTTGCTTTACCATATTCCGTCCGTGCGTGATGCCCCTAGACGCTCTGGACTGTGTGCGGGGGTGGTCCTCAGAGTCACAGGGAGGGGACTTGTGGCTTGTGCTGTAGATGTTAGTGTGTGGGCGGACTGCACGTGTGACGTCACTGATTAGGAGGGACTCTCACTGAGCTTGTGGTCATATTTGTGACAAAACACATATCGTGTGGTCAATGTATTCACCATCCCTATCTTTATTACTTTGGCTCAGTTGTACACAGTTAATCCATTTCAGATTGATATTTGTACAGGCGTAATTGGATGGCTTTTCAATCCATGATGTCACATATGTATCTTGTTTCTAGCATTTCACGGAATATGCCCTATTGTCCTCAAGATAATCGCACTTATTGGTGTCTCGATGTGTGAAATGTACATGACAAATCGCTTTCAGTTGCACGCAATACACACATTTATCGTTTCATCAATCATTTCTTGTACCTTGAGCCTATTTGACGCTATTTCAAACTCTGATCCGGTCTGGCTTCTAACACCAGGGCATGAAGTACATCCTTTTGTTCGAATGTTGGCAATAGCAAGCAAGGGACAACATTATCCGTCGTTACATAATAACATTTTATTCTTGTCTATATACTCAGCTGATTTCCTGGTCTGTTTAATCACAAAGTCGATAATATCACTCGCCCCAGTTTTCAAGCCTTTGGTGTGCTCTAGAGCGGAGGCGACATCTGGCGAATGTCGAGCACCCAATGTCTTCAGGGCATATTATAGTAATAGAATTGACCATCAACTCAATGTTAAATAGTCTTACTTTGGTGGTCCATAACACCTTTCTTTAAAAAAAATCCCAGCCTATCCACTATGCTATTTTTATCAATTGACGTATTGGACATCGCGTGATAAGCATGAATATATTTGACAACACATTGGATTTTTTGCTATTCTGCCTTGAATGGGCCCGGGGTGAAAATACCCGAAATTATGGGTGCTGATGGCCATGCAAAACCCTTTTGCTTCCCCAGCTCCTGAGAAGGACGCTAACGAGATACTGCCTTGAAGCCAGGTCATTATTTCCCAGCAGTGTATTCTTCAGATGAATATGCACGCGTCCGGAATTCTGGCATAAAAAATATATGAGGTTATGTTTTACAATAGTTTCTCTTTAAATTGTCTAAGCGAGGTGAACGCTCGCTGATCGGCTAAAGAAGTTAGGCTACCGTTTAATTGTGTCCATCACACATGTGCCTATCCAACAAAATGCAATGGTAAAAAAAACATAATTAAACCATACTTGAATTGTTCTTGCAATGTTCGTGTTTAATCAATGTTGTATGTTGGTTAAAACACAGATGGTCACGGCTGAAAAGTTTTTTTGTATGTTTTAAAAAGTAGAGAAACCATTTTGAATAGGGCCAAAACCCCTGTTTCTCTATTTCAGAACATCCCGAGCACAACACAACAAATCATTCCTCCTGGAACTTTACGAAGATGTAGGCCTACACAACACGCCATAACTAAGCACTTATTCACTTGTAAGGGTATTTGTAAGGCTGGGGCATGTAAAGGCCTACTTAATCATTGGTCTTATGACGGAAGTGAAGTCATGCCCACCGGACATTTAGGACCAGGACTCATACACCTGTGAAGTGAATAACAAAACAGTGAACAACAACAAAACAACACTGTGAAGTGAATAACAAAACTTTTCTGGCACGAACTCACATAGGCCTACATGTTCCCAGATTGCATGATCTGTCCATTTCACTGAATATTCTGAATGTATAATGTCATACGGTCCAATTTGTGCGTTGCAGATGAGCAGCATCTCGTCACACGGGCCGTCGTCCGGCACGGAGATGGAGACCCGGTTCCGGAACAGCCGCGGGCCGGGCAGCCACGACACGCCGCCGCCGTCCCCCGCCACCTCGTCCGACCGGGGCTCCAAGGCCTGCTGCTTCTGCTGGTGCTGTTGCTGTAGCTGCTCCTGGTCAGTACACCGTCCGTCTACTCGCCTCGTGCATGTCGTGCCATCTGCTCTCTTGTCATACTCGTAGTAGGCTATATCATTGGTATGTACTGTGTTTGTGTACCTCTGTGTGCGTCTTTTGCTTTACGACCATTCGGCTGCTGAAGTGGAAAGCCATGCATCACTGTGCACATTTGGTTTCGAGACTGGATGATCGCGTTATGATACCAGTGCGGGCCACACATTCCTGGGATCCATTCTGATTCATTGTATTACAATTTATAATTATTTAATAAAATTTATAATAATAATAATAATAATAATCGATATTATAATAATAATCGATAATAATATCTACCAAACTGTATATTTAGAATTCTATCAGTAACTTATGATAGGTAAGAGCATGACATAGTTCGTTAATTCAAGAGCAGCATCATATTATGCCTGACATTTGTTTGATGTCTTTTGTTTCATACCTATAACCTGATAACTACGAACGCATGTGAAATAAAGTCAGGAAGCTTGGGAAAGGATGTGCTAAATTTTTCATTAGATTAACTTGAAACCTGTCACATTGGATTCCGATGTGAAGGTTAAGTGCTCATCAATATCGTCTGATCAACAAACACGGGGTACTTAGTCAAATCAATCTCTTAATTTCACCAAAATTAAAAAGCTATAGCCTAATCACTTTTAGAATTGACGAAATTTATTCATTCTGCAATAGCTTTATTTTGTCTAAAGAATGAGAAATCGTACAAATTTGGGTCTGAAAATGTGTTTTATGTGCCTAAATTGAGTTTCCAAATCAAGATTCAAATTCGGGCGAATCAATCTTTTCTTCAAAGCGGCCCGCCTTGCGGGCGAGTTCTACACACATTCTCATGACGTCATTGGTATATGTCTGGATACTGTGGCACCGGCAATGTAGGCAGACCGATCATTCTCTATCCACTGTTTTCATGCACGATTAACGGCAATTTTCGAGTATCTGTTGTCGAACTGTGCATATTTCCTATATATTCCCGACTATCTCGAGATGTACTTCCAAGTTTGCGTGACAAACAAGAATGCTAAATTTGGCTGATTTTAAAACTGATTCCAACTTTAAGAGGGCTTGTCCATTATACAATTATTCAATAAAACCAAGAGTTATGATATTTAGATTGTGACACCATGCAAACTCTGATATACCTTAGTATAACTGTGTAAAACACGAATCTAGCTGTAACTTGTATTGTCATTTTTGTGGACATGAATGATTTGAATCGACAAGCTATTCCCTTTGAAACACACAAAAATACACTGTAGATCACATTGAAAAAAATGCTTCCCGTCCCCTTTATCACCAACTGAACTGATAACATTGTGATTACACAAACTGTCTTATCGATTACAATGCCTACATTGGTAATAGGTTTTATCTCGGGTGTTATCACTACTCCCCAATAAAAACATTATGAATGTTGATGTGTGCAAATAAACATGTCAAAGGATCTTCAAAGTGAACGAGATCCAATTTAAGGAAGATGCACTGAAAAGTAAAACTATATTTTTTATTCTAACATGGTGACATCACAGCGCTCTTAGCATTTCAGTCATTTCAAAAGGTGTTATATCAGTTGACGGCCTTAGGGCCTATATCAGATTTCGTTTCCAGGAGCAACGGCCTACAAAAACATCATGACCGCAACAAAAGTGTGTAGCCATGGTAATGTTTATTTCCTAACAATCATTTACTATGTTAGAATAGAAATAATGTATAAATTTGTCGTAATTGTCTGCAAAATAAATTTCTCGGGACAGGTGATATAGCCCTCGACGCCTTCGTCACCTTGCCCTCGAAGTTTATTGTGCGACAATTACTCCAAATCTATACATTATTCCTTAAATTAATCCACATTTTTTTTATCCTGTTCTACATGTAATATATTACCATTTCAAGGGCTGTTAAAATTGAACGAAATCCATTTGAAGGTATATGCATTTGAAGGTAAATATATTTGGAAAATTGATCCACATTTCGACCCTATTCTACAGATAAAGGCACGTGTACTCAAAGGTGAATATATATCTGGAAAATGTTTCCACGTTTGACCCTGCTCCACATGCATAATTCAACTCTACCTAATAATGTATATACATGTAATAATAAAGTCACAAGGCTTATCTTGGACTTACACAATTAATCAATGATCTGTCATTACCCGCAATTCATTAGCTAGATGTAGTGTATCAATATTGAATCATCGCTGGTGCTGAATCGATGTATTTATACATAACACCCGGGACAAAAAGTAACGAACTGTAAATCGATATGCAATGACCCGATCCTAGGCAAAGCATTCCCATGTATACATGTATCATGTAATCAGAAACACATAACCATAACGAGTCTTTCTGAAATGAATGAGCATACACGTAACATCGCCAGTTCCATGAAATTGTTCACATCAGTCGTAGTTTAGGACGCGCAGGATTTAATAATTCCGAGCACATCCAGAGAGGGTTTCGACTTGCACCTTAAACCATCGTCATATAAATGAACCCTGGAACAACGACTGTTACTAGTAGTCTGGGAGATGTTGTCTTTCGACACTTGTTGTTTGCCTCCTAGTCGGATGTTGTTGTTGTTGTTGTTGTTGTTGTTGTTGTTGTTTGTGATCTCGCCGTTGTATAATGTCGAAAGGGCAGAGATAAAAGAACTGCGTTGCAAGGGAGCACAAAAAGTAATTGGTGCGATGAAGAGTGGGTTAATGTGGGCTGGTGGACGAGTGAATGCCAGAGAGGGAGAGAGGGAAGGGTGCCGTGCCTGACCTGAGACCGTGCTACCCCGGCGAGTGAGAGATTCGAGATGCATGGAGTGGAGTGTGTGTCGGAGCATCCAGGGCACTGTCCTCCGGCTGCACCGCGCGACACCATGCGTCTAGACGGCTTCGGCATACCGGGCCCCACCTTGCACGGGTTCTCCACCACAGAGCCATTCAATATTCATCGCAATATCCCGCATCATATGTCCCAGCAGTATTGTTTAACCCAGAAACACAGAATTTCCCCTGAATCAAGCGGTGTCCATGTACATGTAGGCTAACGCGACTGTTTGTATTACGCACCATATTGCGGATGCATCTGCAGATCATTTCATTTTACTTTGCCCAACGTGCAACCAGATTATGAACTTGCAAGCTGATAGCGTAGTTATCTCGTTAGCATCTAGTAAAAGGGGACAGCACAGTTCAATCAATGCATCTTGCTCTTGAGTAGGCCTACTCTTCATCTCAAGTTGTCTTGTTATTGGGTCAGTATTAGCTTATTGATTCTCAAACAACATAAACTATCTGTCATTGGTGAGGGTTTTAGGTGACTCTATGGAGCAGATGTGAACAATAATCATGGAACCTTTGCTATGAAGAGACGCGGGTTTAACACCCGTTGTTCGTGGTAACATCGTACCTTAAACAATATTGGCAATCAACGGAAAACTGTAGAAATGTGTCAAGCACTGTTTTGTGCTGGACTTAGGAGGATTGCATGCAGCAAGGAAGAGCGCATCCATTCTCAAGACTAATGCAATATATTCGCAATCACTTTATGCCGAGATGGAAAATGTTCTTACGCTTATACCGTTGTGGGACTTCGGTGTTATGGGATAATATGAGCATCTGATTTTTTGCCAAGGGGGACGTTGAGCGTGCCTCTAGCGCGTCCCTCATCCGTAAGAAAGGGCTTGAAAACATCTTTGCTGTTGTGGCTTTGGTTAGTGAGTGAGTGGCGGAGGCCAGCGTGCTGGCAGGCCCCTGGATACACTAGTGCGGACGGGGTGGGAGGGGCGGGGTACTGGGATGGACTGAGGGTGGATGGACGGACTTGAGGACACCCCCAGGTCAGCAAGAACTGGGCCCACGTTTCCAATGCTTCCTGTTGATTGTCAACTCACACGTGTGGACAGCTAAACACTCTAGCCTACTTCCCCCATCCTCCTACCTGCTCCCGAGGGTTTTTTCCTTCTCTCGGTCATTCTTCCTGCTTCCTTCTTACACAGAAAGTGGCGAAGACTTAAGCATGGAGATATACAAGTGCACTTAAGATTTCATCTCACAGCAAGTGCAGCACCGCACCCAATCAAGGCCCGACCCAGTCTGTGCTTTTTCTCGGTCACTGCGGTCTGTTTTGCTTGCAGCACGCACGCACACATATCTCTTGGGAGACAGAAAGAAGGGCCCCGAGGTCCCAGTTCTGGTCCAAGGTTTGTCTGTCACATAGAACATCCATACATCTATTGTATGTAATTACTGGCTCCGTACGGCAGGGAGGGGTTCTGTGACCTCGGACGGGGGCTGGAGGGGTTAGAGCGACTGACCTCCCCTCGGCCACTCTCCCTACGCTGTCCACACCCCACCCCGGGTGGACACACGTAGCACGGACACCGTGCCTATGTCTGATGACTGTCGGCACTGTCGAGCCTTGCAAGTCCAAGTACAATATCAGCTTTGGAGTCGGCGGCCGCTGGAGGGCCCTGGATCTGCTCAATAAGCGTGAGTTACAGCAAGCGCAGTCCGGGCATCTGCCTACCTTGGCATGAGCTTCCCAATCACCGGGACACATAACAACACATTTAATGGTTCACAGACACATGGCTATGAAGCATTACATCAAAGCCACCTACATTAGCGCTAGTGCTGTCCTTGTTCCTAGTGCAATGGCAAGAAAAATATGTTCCGCCTTTTTGCACGCCAATTGCGAAGTTGACTTTTCGCATCAACACGACATGGCCATGTGACCACTACAGCAGAGTTTGTCCGAACACACGATACTACAAATGTAAAGTAGTAACGTTACATAAGTACTCGTCTCTCGTGAAATCCCTTTTACAGACAGCTCGTACATTCTCGCTGGCATTCTGCCACCAGTGGTCAGTGATCTTTTCACCTTGATCATTGCTAGTAAACACAGCCTTATCCTTGCACAAGGTTGTGGTACTTAGACGTCTTTATTGTACCTGGATTGTGTCATGATACGAGGTCTCGTGTAAAGGCTACTATAAACACAGTCACGAGCATAACATCACACCGGCGCTCAGAAACAAGACACCGATACATGTAAACATGTCTCAGTGTGTAAATATTTAAGATAAAATGTTCCTCTGGCTGAAACAATATACAGTACCGGTTTCTGAACCATACGTATTATGCAGTCATGAACGAAATGAGTAAAGTATTATTGAACCTGGTAGACTCCCACTGAAGCCATGTATGGAAAAATGTTTAGTTATTTGATCTGATGGGAGAACGCACAAACGTGAAAACGTATCCAGTACACGGAAATGAGCGTCTACATACAGGAGAAATACAGGCCTTAGTTCACCGAGGAAGGGTAATTACGATCTAAACTGACACGAAGCATCTCAAGTACCAATTTCACAATGGTCATAATGAGAACACTATTTGTGTTATTGCATGTATGCGTCTTGATCAGGAACACAATACACTAGTTTCACAACTTGTAAACAAACATGTTCGAGGTTCTTTGGTCTCAGTTCTTTCATTGAACTTTCATATTAACTTGGTTCAGTCCTATTTTTGTGGGGTGTCAGTATGATCAATGTGGTTATTGGTTTTAAGTCAATTGATAGCATCAATACATAACCACATAATCGTTATCTTTAACTTTCATGAAAGGTCCTGGTCACCCTGACTTTAACTTTCAATGACAACATGATAGGAACGTTAGAGTCTTAAATTCATTACAACATGTTTCGAATACATATAAGTAGACATATTCACACCCAAAACAATCTGTTAAAACAGTTTAGAATCCGAAACAAACCCCATGAAATAGATTTATTAGTAGTAAAAATTGAGAACTCAATAAAAACCAGAAAGCTACTGAGTTTATGTTGTTATCTATAGTAATATTACCATGTAATGCATATTACCATGTTAGACGGAAACAATAGGGCGATGATACCGATAGTGCAATGGGTGTATGACACAACCTTGACACTTTACCACTTGGCGGTCAGGTCACATGACCAAGCGGGTTATGGAGTGCAAGGAGACTTCTAGGTACCACCTCACTACTAACAGTATATCAGGAAAAAAACACATATAGATCTCTCGTTTATGAATGTTTGATTTGTAATGTTGCATTTATTCATGGAATGTGAGAAATGCCAGAGCTGCAATGCTTGACAATGCAAAATTGCATATAACTATTTAATGTGTATGTCTATACTGATTTGAATCCATGTTTTATGTACAAGAATGGGGTTATGTGATGGTCCAGCCGGGTGCTTTTATATGTATTACAGTGTGTGATATTGATACATGTACATACAAATGTACAGTCCGGTCATGTTTTGCTTAGGGAACGCCTTGAGACTGCTATGTGAATGGAGTTGTCTTTATATTTCAAAGAAAGGATCTGGTATGTGTATTACTTTGACTGGCGGCAGAACAATCGTAAACATCATAGAGATAATCCCCAAGTGCAGAATACAAGGAATAGGCCTAATTACAGGAACATCGTTTTTGCCTGTAATGCGTTTTGAACAGGGCCGATAGCAGCGCCTCGGATAAACCAGGATATGGAGTTAATACATGGTTGTAGCCCAGACTGCGGGCTATAGAACGAGACTTGCCTATCAGGGCATAGATGTTAGGTAGTAATACATAATTGTTCCTTTGGATAAAACATATCGGAATTGTTGCCGTGTAAAACCCTATGCATTGCCCCAAGGTCATCCGGCGATCGTTGTAGTGAGATAGCGTGGAGCCGACACGCGGAAGTGGCTCCGTACCGAAGGCTCCGTAGCTCTACAGTGAGGCGATCAATCGGCAACAGCCAATCACTGGTCCATCACCAATAAAGTGCCTTGAACAAGAGTTATGTAGCTGGCGGCCGAGAGGCAATTCTCAAGATCACAATAGGATTTAACACCAATATTATCATTGGAGATAGACGAGCAGCAAGCGCTACGAGCGGGCGTACACATAATGTGGTCGACGTCGTGTCAGCGTCGGAGACGTGGAACTTGCACTCATGCAGTCTCTGTCTACAGGCGGTCTTCCCTGGCTCGATTTACAGCGCCCAGTCACTGATCATTTCATTGAGAACATTATGCACGATGATGATGCTTGATAGAACAATCCGGGGCTCTATCTCGTAGACAAGGCGCCGGATAGCACTGGCTCGCCTGCAGGGACAGCAGCCGACACACGTTGCGTACGTTATAGCCGTACGCCCGAGCTGCTACCGGCCTGCCGCCTCTCTCAATCTCTCTCTCTCTCTCTCTCTCTCTCTGCTCACTTGCCGAACCTCGGCCGCCAGTACTGTACGTACGCCAGCTCTCTGCGTGCACGGCGGGTATATGTGTGCAAGCGACGGACTTACGGACGTACACAGCAGGGAGGGAGCACCAGCACTGACTCGGGTACCAGTTGTGACTGATAGTCCTGCCAGTTTCTGCCTTACATGGAAATGGTTATAGCCGTGTGGAGGAGTAGGGGACAAGGTTGCGGCCGGGGATGCTGATGTTGATGCTGATGCTGACGGCACAGTGTGGAGGTGGTGGAGACATTGCTCCCGACGTCGTTATATATCCGTGTGTCCTGGTGCGGCCGCGAGACTACCGCCCGGTCTAGGTGACTTTAGTTTGCGTTATTGACTGGATTTTTAGCTGTGAGAACCGTGATAATCTTGTGTGCAAGGAACATCAGGACACAAGGACTACCTGATAGCGTGTGATCGAGCGGGTCTGGCTGGCGGCAGTCGATATAGCCGTGGTTGTTGGTGACGGACTGGGGCTGGCTGCCGACTGGGTGCTGGCTGTGTGTGTGTGGATGGATGGATAGATGGACGGACGGAAGGAAGGATGCGGCTGAGGAGGCGGACGCCTGACGTACGTACGGCTCTGTCACACCGTCAATCGATCATATAAACCCAGGCCCCGGCAACAAAGGTGCCAATACCGACTAATTTGGATCTCCATGGACATCACACGACCAGAACGCCGTGTGTATTGTATGTACTGCCTCTCGAGGATTGTAATTTATACACGGACGCAGTGAAACCACAAACACGGACTGACGCCTCATCATTCCAAGGCTGCAGAGTGCTTCAATGTAAATACTGGTGGGATTGTGTGGTATTTCTCTATGTGCAAGCTTAGGGGCCAATGGACTGCATGTTTTGCAGCGGAGAACAGCCAAGATAGTATCAGTTTTGGCGGGCGAGGCCAGTACTCTGAGATGGGTATGAAGCCATCGTCCCCGGCGTCGATCCACGTGGCTGTGAGTTCTGGGCCGCGGGCGGACGACGAGGACTCGGGGTCCGAGGGACACAGTGACGCCGCCGCCAGGTACATGTTCCAGGAGAGCTGGCTTGCCGACGTCTGCGGAGTCTCCAGAAGACGGTACGTCTAATACGTGTGATACTCGGGGCGAGGGAGGTTAACACACGTGGTTGTCAATAGTAACATATAATGCTAAAGTGATCCACTTTGGTTGCCTTCTTATTGTCGACCCTTACGAATCCTCATTGTATGTCTGAGATATTGGTACCCAGTTGGTGACTTCTGTAACTGAGGGTCAAGTCTATATGGGTAGCACCAAACCTAATATTCGATTGTGTCCGTGCCTTCTACTGCTACTAGTATAGACTGGTACCAGGTGCTTGTCTTAGAGGTGTACCAGAGATAGATGTGTAACACGTCAGGTACATTCTCGTTCTCTCATAAATCTTCATACGCAAAGACTTGTCCAATATCCCCACCCCCAGTTTCAACATGACTCATCTTCCACAACTTGACAGAGAAAACCCCTAGCAGCCCAATCATAGTCAGGTGTTTTTGTATCACCACTACGTGTACCTGTCGTGGCACATAGGAGTCAATGTTCCTTTAAATGTTGTACCAAAGACAACACCTCATCTCCACCCCCATCTCTCTATAAAAACAATAGAGCCTTTAGCAGTACCAGTTTGAACCGTTCTAAGGGTTTAAAAGCTTGAGCGGTCGTTCTCATCTCGAGATGAGCATGGGCATTGATTGGTGTGAAGACTGCACGTTGGTGTGTGGCTGGGACCGTGTCAGGCCCCGAGATCCCCTATCTCTCCCCACACCGCCTCCCGCCACCAGACAGACAGCCGGGCAGGCAGGCAGGCAGCCGGGATCAATACCTGCTCGTCCCTCCGTCCCACAGTCCGTCCGGCAGGCCAGCCGGCTGTATACACCAATGTACGCCCGCCCGTCCACCCGCGGCTCACGCATATCATGACAAATTGATTTTCCCAGATTTTTTTTCAGATGTTATAGTTTCGGTGATACATGTATATGCCGATGTTAGTCAAACATTTTGGGTAACTACCAATGGCTGACCGCCTTCTGGTCGATGGCCTTTTTCTGAAAATCTGAGATAGATCTAAATCGACATCTATACATGTAGCTACTCAACCATCTTTCCAAAATCTGAGTTGAAAAAAATGAAAAAAATCATACACCTTAGATATATATGTAAGCTTTGTATAATATACACGTAACGACACACAATACAACACACCATTATGTATGAGCCTATTGTGTACAGTAAGTCTGTATATTGACTAGATTTTATAGGGTGGAAATTAGTATATTTTCAATATTGGCCTACATTGTAACCAATATATCTTGTATTCTCAATGAGATTGCCACACTGTGATTCTGCCACATTTGTATGAGGTATGACTCAACCACATCTGTATCAGGTATGAATTTACCACATCTGTATCAGGTATGATTCTACCACATTTGTATGAGGTACGACTACCACATCTGTATCAGGTATGATTCTACCACATTTGTATGAGGTATGAGTACCACATCTGTGTGAGGTATGACTCCCGCATCTGTATCAGTATAACTCTAGCACATTTTGTATGGGGTATGAATTCATCACATCTTCATGAGGTATGCCTAAGTACTTAATGCCTGTCTACTGTATCTTTATTATAGGTCATATCTCCCGTATAGTGTGCTTAAGTGTGGTAACTGTATTGTACTGGGTTTTTTATGTGGGCCAATCAGAAGTGTGCTCAGACACTTGGACATGGCGAAAGGAGATTGAAATTATTAATACGTTTTATATAGAAATATCGCCAAATAGGACTATATGTACATGGATATATACATTGGATATTGTTGTCCCTTTCAAGGAGGCGTGTTTATCTTTAATTCACAGTTTACTGACGACTCTCCTCAACGTACATATTGTGCTTTGTTCAGCGCTGAGAACCCACTGCTGTTTTTGTTTTCCAGGCGTATTCTCCCAATGGTGGGGTCGTTATCTGATAATGACAGCTAACTTAGAAACGCGGAATGAACGCTATAGGCCTAACACTTAGTTCCGTGTTGAATATCCTGTTTCATAGCGGCTGTTGTAACAGTTCCATGCTTGATTACGTGTGTTATTGGTGTGTGCAAACACAATGCTACAATTAGACAAAGTACGTCTTTCGGGAATACCTGCCGAGGACCGCAGGTTTCGGACCTGCGGTCCTCAGCAGGTATCCCCGAAAGACGTGCTTTGTCTATGCTACAATGTGACATGATTGATACTGATAATGTTGTATAATCATTTTTATGTTTGAATATATACAAGCAAATGTGACTGACTTCCTTGTGCAAAATCGTGTGTGCATAATTGTACATTGTAATTATAAGTCCAAAATCAATCAGCAGTGACAGTCGTAAAGTGATGGAATGACTACCGTGTTCCAGGAGAATGTGATGTATTGCTCGCATCTACATTATTACAAATAACCTGCACTTATTAACCGTGCAATATCCTTTTTTGTTTGTACCCGCGCCTATAATACCCAGATATACTGTGACAACAGTGACATGGTAAATCATACTGTGTTCTGTATATTGAAGCGTCATTGTTTTGGTGGACAGCACATATAACCATGACAAAATACAGCCTATTACGGTAGCTTATTTCTGCCACATTCAGACCTGATATTTGTTTTAGTAAAGCGAATATGACATATGCAGAGCAAACGTTTTCTGAATTTTTTATGTGAAAATTTTCATGATGTTTCCTCCGCCTGTGATAGGCCTGGATCTACATTTCCTCTGTGGATCAAGTACGGTTATCCTAGTTCAGTTATTTTTTGTTTGTTTTATTTTCGTTTAAATAAATAAATTTCGTGCCCCCTCTGTCTGAACTTCTGAGTGCTAGATGCAATACATCGCATCATAACGCATGGTATTACATCGGTGCCCCATTTCTTGTATCATGATGTTTACGGTAGCAGACTGAGCGCACTGACTTGTGGAGAATCCGAAAAAAAAATCATAACGTTTCAATTCAGTAGTCCATTTTGCATGATAATCCCATCATCTAGCGAAGGTTATGCATCAGCGAAAAACCTAACGACCTTTGAAACTATTAAATTGAGGAGCCATCATACAATATAATGAATCATATTCGATTATCGCCTTTTTGTATGGATGCATAACTAAACATAAAACAAGAACGACAAATAACCTATATTCTCAATTGACATCATAGGCCTAATAAATGTTGTGACCGCGATACTCAACCACCTTCCATATGGACCCACAGAGACTATCGTGACGTGCAATAATTCGCTATGGCGTATATTATTGGGCCGATAAGCTATTGTCGTGGTTTGTCGTCCGTCCGGGTCTGTCACTTTTTTTGACATGATGAATTTCCCCATAAATTTGTGAGAACATACCTTGGGCCAGTATCTAAAGAAGCTTTTTAATTTTTTTTGATTGAATCGTTTTTGCCGATTTGGCGGCCATTTTTTTTTACGAAAAATTGCCAATTTTGGACTTTGGTGGCCATTTTCTCAAAAACTGTCTGATCAGATTTGAGATTTTTGTTTCAAAACATTCCTCTCATGTACCTCTATGACGTGTATAAGTTTTTTTTTTCCCAAATCGAGTCACTATTCGTTTTGAGCCATTTCTAGCAAAAACATTTTTTTTTTTGCTCATTGAAATTTTTTTTGGAATTTCACTCAATTTTTCCTCCATAATGGGAGCTGTGCAGAGTAAACTCATAGAAGACTTCAAGATAGAGCCTAAGTATTGGCACATTCAAATGGGAAATCATATATTGCGGTTTGAGTGATGACCTTGAATTGACCTTCAATGACCTTGAAAGGTTAAAATGACCTTTTTTGTCGAAAAAAACGATGAATTTTTACTTTGATGGCCCTTTTCTCAAAGTCTTTTCAGACAGTTTTCCTCAAAATCATGTATAAAATTCTTCTTTGTGATGTGTATTAATTTTGTTGCCTTTGAAATGACGGTCAGCGTGTGGCGGCCATTTTGATTTTTTGACGGGTAGGCTAAAAAAAATTTTGGTCCGAAATCGAGTCACTATTCGTTTTGAGCCATTTCCAGCAAAAAAAAAAAGTTTTTTGGCCATTGAAAATTTTTTTTCCTCAAATGCATAAGATTCTATATGTACCTTTGTGATGTGTAAAAGTTTTGTTGCTTTTGAATCGACAGTCTGTGAATGAATGTCATTAACGAAAAAAGTCTTCCGAGATGTAACTTGATTTCTTATTAGTCCATACAGAAAATGTGTTTCCGGCAACATTTACGAACATGTTTTGACAATAGAGTTTAAGATCAGTGTAACAATTTATATGTTGGAAAATCAATACTCTGTGCAATTCTCATGGTTGCCGGTAAGCTACAGCACCCTTGGTGCTTTGTTTTAATTATGGAGTAGGCTAATACTATAACAACATTCAAAGCAGGCTCCCACTGTGGAGATTTTACACAATATGGAATTATGGATTCAAATATAGGTATATTCATTTCTAAGATAACATTCGTTGTATGATTGATATAAGTGTATAACAATGTGACGGCTCCGAACCTGTAATATATACCAGTATATATCCTCTCGTTCTCAATATCGACAATTCGTGCTCCATGTTGCTCACATGAAAACTACTAATTCAAATGTGAAAGTAATGACGCATGAACGCGAATAGCGCGGTGCCATTTTGTGGCTCTAGTTTTCTTAGAAAATGACGGGAAACGCCGGCTGGTCTGTGTAATTTGACACTTGTATGTGACTTCTTGCCCATAAATACTGAAGTACTTCGCTCAACTTGTGATGTGTTTGCCGAGTGGTTACTGAGAATTGTAGGTGTTTATGGGTGTTTGAGAACGTAGAAGAATCTGTTGATGGATCGCTATCAATACCAATATATACATGGAAATATACGAATGCGATTTTTCACCGGTAACAATAACAGTACCTGGTAATATCTCTCACGATGTTATACCGTCGTCACACCGGATTGGCTTGACAGAGACGCCATGGACATCGTGGGATCTTACTGAGGACGCTGAAGGCTGCCGTGGGGACTCCCAAGGACGCGTAAGATCGCAGAGCGACGGCGACTGTTTTTTGAACATGTTCAAAATACGCTGAGGTTGGGCGTCATGGGTCATGCGCTGTAAGATCGCGCGGGGGTCGCCATGGTCGTTGTAGCAACGTGGTAGATACATGATAGACGCATCAGGAACGCAGCTTAGACCGGGCACACATGGAGCAGAGTCACCTTATAGATATGGACCTGTCTATGTCTATGGTGTTCTTTGCACGACTAAACTCTATGCATAAATTATGTCATGTAAAGGCCAATCCTGGCTGCGATCGTATCATCTCCCCATTGCGTCCACGTTTGCACTACCTTCTCAACGCGTTCAGTAGCCTGTTGATTGTGCGACCGTGATTTCTTGTGCTTTCAGCTCTAAAACTCCAGTCTGCATTTTCAAGGTCACATGACAAAATGGCTAATATCTTGCTAATTATCGAATTTACAGCTTAGGAACCAATTGTGGACATATAGGAAATGACATATGCCGAATATTCTGATGACCTTGAATTTGGCCTTTGACCTCATTTTCAAGGTCAAAGAACAAAATGGCTAATATCTCGCTTATTATCGACTTCACAACTTGAGAGTCAATTGTGGACAGATAGAAAATGATATATTCTGAATATTCTCATGACCTTGAATTTGACCTTTGACCTAAATTTCAAGGCCAGTCACCTTATTTTCAAGGTCAGAATACAAAATGGCTTATATCTCGCTTATTATCGAATTTACAGCTTAGGAGTCCATAGTGAACATATAGGAAATGATGTATGCTGAATATTTTGGTGATCGAGAGTTTGACTTTGATCCCATTTTCAAGGTCAGAGAACAGAATGGCTAATATCTCGCTTATTATCGACTTTACAGCTTAGGAATCAGTTGCGAATATAGAGGAAATGATATGCTGAATATTTTCATGACCTTGACCTTGAACTTTGACCTCATTTTCAAGGTCACATCACAGAATGGCCTTGAATATCTCACTTATTATCGACTTTACAGCTTAGGAATCTATTGTGGACATACTAGAAGTCATATATTTGTTGAATATTACATGGCCTTTAATTCATTAATGACTTTATTTTCAAGGTCACTGGACAAAAGGCTAATATCTAAAATCAGAAACCCATGAGGGATGGGTTTCTGCTAAAATGTATATTGTCTGGTAACCTCTCTTAGCCCTTGGGCTAATTTTTTAATTAGAAATATGATTGTCCCGGGCAAACTGCAATGGACATGCCTAAATGCCCGAGAATGAGCATTACAGCACTCATTGCGTACATACATGTACACTGTCCGGAATCCGTTTCGGCAGAGGATATTGGGAAACGATATTTTTCGGTTGGGAAACGATATGTTCGATTGGGAAACGCCAAGCTGCAAGGGGGTATGTGTTGTTTTCCTCAATAAAGTATAAAAAATAGGTGTAATCGTTAATCAGAAGAGAGACAAACATGCGCTGATGTTGTATAAAGCCTCCAGTGTCGACCAAACCTGCTATACTTGATGTAATATCATTTTTGTGACATGAAATGCGATGAAAATCACTCCGTTTTGAACAAATGACTACTGATAATTAAATATGTGTCTGATGCACACAAAAAGCAAAACGAGTCAAGAGAAAGGTATATTACATGATCCCCAACAAAAATAAACATTTTACATCGTCTCATTAATAAATGTTTGCTGATTTTCTGAACCATTGATGTTACTTTTTGTGTCCATCAGACACATATTTAATCATCAGTTTTCATTTGTTGATTTTCGGTGTGATTTTCATCGCATTTCACGTCACAAAAACGATATTACTTCAAGTATAGCAGGTTTGGTCGACACTGAAGACTTTATACAACATCAGCGCATGTTTGTCTTTCTTCTGGTCAACGATTATACCTATTTTTTCATACTTTATTGAGGAAAACAACACATACCCCCTTGCAGCTTGGCGTTTCCCAATCGAACATATCGTTTCCCAACCGAAAAATATCGTTTCCCAATATCCTCTGCCGAAACGGATTCCGGACAGTGATGTACTGATCGATGGCCTGCCGCAGTGTACATAATTCAAAGCATGATTATATACACAGGTTTAGCGTTGCCTACAGGTTTAGCGTTGCAACAACGTGTTCGCCTCAAAACTGTGCTTTCCACAATTTCATGCATTATCACGCGCTATTTACTCCGCTGTTAACTACTTACGAGCATCCTTATCAATACTGCGTAAAGTGATTTTGGTATGGTACGTTATTTTATCCTCCATGTCAGTGTTTTACTTTCGAGTCGCGACCGTCTCGTCCATGGGGGCTGCCATTTTTCTCGAAGGATGTTCGTTGCAAACCCCAGGATGCGCCGACCAAACCCAGGATTATCGGACTGGTTCTCCAGCGTGATCTCTACCACAATACTATGTTTCCATCATCAGTTCAAGATATATGATTAACAGAACTGCTGGTGTTTGCCACACGTCTTTCAGAATGGATTGGTGTGATTACGTTCATCACACTCAGCCAATTTCACGCAGTTTTCTCCATGTATAAGGGGGGGGGGTTCCAATGATCCAAAGCCAAATCATGATTTATTAGTTTGATGTTACAATTCCTATCAATGTACACATGTACATCATAGATCATTCAACAGCACTACATCGCTCATGTCGATCAAGATGTACGTCGTATTCCCTGTAAATGTCTTTGGAGTTTGGTTATGAATTGATCCTTACCTCTATATCTCAGTTTGGTCATAGCCTACCTTTTTCCAAAGGGGAATTGTTCGCCTTGTCTGGGATATAGTGTCGCGTGTGAGTAGAAATTATGGACGCTGAGGAAGACCTAGACATAAAGGTGGCTGTAACCAGATCTTTGCGCTGACATCATGGTCAGTTGTACAGTCTGTAATGTACTGATATCTTGCACGCAGGTGTGATGTCACTGATGAGGCCACATAATAGATAGGCTTACATATAGACCATCCGATACAGTACAGTGTACACATCCTTGTGTGACCTAAGTAATAATTTATAGGGAACGGATTAATAAAGGCAAAGGAACAACAATTGAATAATGTGTTGAAATGATCTTGTGATTTATAAATGTTCAGTTGAATTGTATCTCGGGTCTTGTATGCCAGGAGTACAGCAGGCTGAAACAATCAGAGAACGCTAATTGCTGGAGCTGACCCCACAGCAGCCAGGAACAGGTGTGTCTGTAATGTCATCAACACTGTGGCGTGCTGTGCAGTACCTGACCGCCTAACCGTGATATATAGCCAGTAATCGTATCGCAAATGGTCGCCGGGATTATATTGCCCGGCAGGCTATCTGTGTAAGTATAACTATGTTACCCTGTGCGTAATGTGACCGTAAATGATATTTAGTTGCACATGTACCATACATCCGTTCGCTTGATCGATGAAATAAACATAAGGCACATGTGCTGTGTGCGTGGATACCGCCTTACAGTCGCCTTGTGCCCACGATTGGCACGATACATACGTGGTCACTAGTTGTAGGCTAAGTATTGCAGGTGAGCGTCGATCAGAGTAAATAATCATCCGGTGGTCGCCAATAACCTGCAGTGGTCTCATCACGTCGATAATAATAACAGTCTGCAGTTGTAATATTAAATGAAGATGGGGAGGCCTGATGCTTTATGTGCCCCTTAACAACGGTCGGGTACAGTGTCACCCTGTCACCAGGAGCCTGGGGGAGGCGACGAGGGATGGAGCGGGGGGGGGGAGGTAGACGGCAACCCCTGCGGACGGACTGCTTGCTCGTCCTGGCCGTCTTCCGGTGCTGTACATGACCGCCATCGATCCGTTCCTTGCTATGCTGCAGCAACTTGGCTGCAGCCAGCCAGCCAGTGGGCTAGAGGCAGGCAGCACAGCGCCACGGCGGCAGTGGCAGCAAGCGGTACGGTTTAGCGGGGCTGTTATTATTGCGGTGGCAGCGGGATTGCCGAGGAAGATATAAGCAGTGTAACCAGCTGTATGCCCATGTTATTATGTACTGCTGAGCTCTCGCGACCAACTGTCCTCGTTCGTGACTCGCTGGGTCAAGAAAACACCCGGAATACTCGCTCCATTGACGCATTCAGCAAGGAAGATCTGACAACAAACCTCGACACTTGGAGCTTGGGTCGAGAAAATTAATACTGGGTTGCCCCTTGTGGATATTCAAAGAATCATCTTCCAGCGAGAACTGTCATTTCAAGTCTCATCACACTTTGGATATGGACTGCTCCATAGAATTATTCCCCGACAACGGTCTTGTTTGATCATGACGTCATGAAAAGAGTTTTGACGAAATCGAGAAATTGTTCCCTCGATTGGATATGCAAAG
Organism: Terebella lapidaria; assembly: GCA_949152475.1. NCBI lineage: Eukaryota > Metazoa > Annelida > Polychaeta > Terebellida > Terebellidae > Terebella > Terebella lapidaria. The sequence continues at coordinate 41,310,166 of OX424557.1, read as the reverse complement.
CACCTGAGACAGGAGATCACGCCAAAGCTCTCGATGGTTTTGATGCCCATCTGGTAGCCAATAGTTCCATATGGCCAGAGATTGTGTGGAAGCGATTTGACGATTGTACGGGATTCAGCGAGTACGATTGGAAGCATGACTAATATGAGCATGTGTACTCATTTTGCCCATTCGGTTGGCACATTGTATTGATCCGGGATCGCTCAATCACTGGGGGCTGGAGGCGGCACGCACTCAACAACAAACAGCTCGCTCTCGAGGCAGCACCTCGCTCGCACCAGCCTCGGCCAGGAAGCCACCGACAGACTCCGTGCAGAAACTCTTCCTGTGACGACAAAGGATTTATCTTTCAGGATGTCGGATAAATACCGAATATCCTCCCTGTAATGTTAACTGTTGATTGTGTGATGACTCTAACAGCTGTTCACCCTCTAGAAAACTAGTGAACACCACTGTCAACGGGTGCTGAACCCGATGTAAATCAACATCGCCGATTGCGACTTGTAAAGACGGTAATCGAACCGTTCACACTCGGCAGCTCCGAGCTATTGACCGGGACGTAGAATCGCACATAACAATACGTGTTACGGTGTGACGGTCGGAGTAGCCACCCCTGCACCCACACCATTCCCGGAATACTGCCATAACGTAACACGGACTGCCTGGCTGAGTGGCTGACTGGCGGTTGTGTGTGGGTAGCACACTACGAGCGCCTGGGGGCGTGCTGTCGGACGTACGTACGTCCGTGCCCCCGTCCCTCGTTACCGTCGTGTAACATCTGCCGTCCGGCCAGCCACAAACCCCAACCACTGGCGTCCCAAACTCCTCACTGGACGCTCATTGTACCTCGATCATACGGGAATCCACTTAGTTATCGCTTTCAAACGACTGACTGGAAAAAAACCTTCTGAGGAGGGAAGCAAGATGGAAGGTTTGGAATAATCGCCACTGGAGCCAGCTTTGGATATTTAAGTAGCCTGCCGGCTTGTTGACACTTTCCTTATGTACCGGGAATCAAGGAGTGCGTCGTCTCACAAACCAGCCAGTATGCTGTCCTGGTAAGCTGTCATTGTGTCCACCGATGTACATTCATCTCCCTCCATATGGTGTACTCATAACGAACATATATGTAGACGTCTGTTGTCTGTGGTATATGGTCTTTATATCGGTACATGAGCAACTGTACTCCGTGCAGTTTATTGAGGAATATGTAGCCTACTGGGAGGGGGGGGTGACCACCTCTCCCCGGGGCTTCTACGTCCACGGCAAATATCTACAGGATGAGGGTAGTTATTAGAAATATCGACCTCCAACAGGAATTAGGTTGTGTGTCCCCTGGGTGACACTGTTCATGTGTGGTTGCTCAGTAGCACGTGACGTTAACAATCGGGAAGTCTATTGGACTTCATATGACTTTAATTGTTTGGGCAAATTAACGTTAATAACGAGACAACTGGAGTCTAATTGACTTATTGTACACAGAAGAGTTGGACATATATTCATGTAAGAGGGGAGATGTGACAATTCAATCTTCCCTGTAGACATGGCACACTCCATGAGAGATTTCTCTGGCCGAGCCGGCACTAAGTCCGCGCAGTGAGTATTTTAAAGATACGTGTATGAGTAAATTGTTTCCCATTTGATTAAAGCAGAGATTCTTCTATGATTTTATTCAGCCATTATTCCACTTTTTATGCTGCCACATTGTGTGATGTGACAACCTTAGTCCTTTATCTGGAGAGTTATTTGGCAAATAATATTGTCATCGGTGATTTTTACGAAGTAGCGAGTTAGCGATGGACACATACATGTATGGACCGTTCTTATAAGAAGGAACTCGATACAGAGATCCCAATCAGTGTGCTTCAATTGTACCTGTATAGCGTACCGTGCTCTAATATTTGTTTGAATTGACAGTTGAGGTAGTTTTTGAGTGGTAATATGTACTGCTGTAATTCAGGATACATATTTACTTATTCAGGTACTATTATTAAGTGTTTTAGTGGGATATGACAACTTCACTTTATGTCGATTATGAATCTGACGGTTTAAGAGGGCCAGAGTTGGCGTTGTTCTCTAAAGCTGTCAGAACCACGTGATTGCGTGTATGTCCGTCAGTGACGTCGTATCATATTCTCCTTGGCACCCTTCAAACATCGTGATGCCCTGCGGTAAACACTGCTGCAAACTGGAACACTCGGGTTTCGGGAAGAACGTTCAGTAAGACATTGTCATGGATGTGTTTGTCAGGCGTTTATTGGGTTAGAGTCGCGGGGCCTGGCTTTGTGGACACAGTGCTGTGTAGCTGATTAACCCGGACACGTAGAGCCTCGTGCCATCACCGGCGGCCAACACCTAAATCAGCGAAGTCAGCGCCATTCACGCTCAATCGATGGCTCTTCTCGAGTTTTTCACTTGCAATCAAGAGCAGACAGCGAGTTAGCGGCTGATCTGTGCAAGAAGATGCAGTGCTGAGAATGAGTGTGGGTAGTCAGTCCTTAGCCCCTTGCTGACCTCCCAGCTGACGACTGATCTCAGCTCTCTGATTTCTCCTTCTCCGGCTTTGTTCCTCGCTCTGTACGCTTCCTTTCCATGTACTATTATTGGTCGTTCCATGAATGTTTTATTTGTTGACGTTGAGCACTTGAATGAACGGTGTTCCACGCACGGAATGAACCAGTTACATCATCTGCTCTATCTGCTGCTGGGAACATGAAGTTACAGCTAGCGGCAGGGGTCCAGCAGATACCTGGGCTCCGATATCGGGCTTATAGCTATTGTGTTGCCTTGATGTCGTCCGGTACATACTTACTCCAGAAGTAACGTATCGCGGCTTAGAACAAACATGATTACCTCAAATAGATTAGACCAGATTTCTTTTACAATACAGAGTATGTTTATTCTCTGGTGGATATTCGAAACGCCAGGATTAGATGTACTGAATGTTTAGAGCTAAGATTGTTGCTGGCCGGACAGAACAACTGTTTTGCATTTATAAGCTGTTTTCAATGGTTCAATGCGATGAGGAGATATAGGACATTTGTGCCTTTGTTGACTTTTCTCTGGTCACAACAAGTCATGTAACAGTGACCCCCTGTGACGTGACGTGACACACGGCTGCAGTCACACAACAGTGGTAATTCCCTGTATTCTCTAGAAGGATGTCCCTATACGTGCTAACTTCTATGTACAGCTCGTTAGCTAAATGGTGATAACTGTTGTTTTGTATCGGTCAGTAGTGTATGTGTGGGCGTTCTCCTCTCGCCAATGACGTCATTTCCTCCCACTGCCCAAAAGAGACTGTCACACATTCCAATATACCCCTTTATTATCAAACCACAGACCCCTGGTTATGTTTCCACAAATAGATCCGCCATGAACCGGCAGCTGCTTCGATTTTGGAATAATCATTGACGTGATTAATTGCTTTTTGGTTAATTGGGTAATTGGTGCAGGTACATAATTGATACAGGACCATAAATTATATAGATGTATGTTGCCGATACTGAATCTGCTACAACTTAATGACACACATACATGTAGGCTACTCCATAGCGATATACCACACAGGATGTTTTTGTCCCAAAACAATCAATGGTAGACTAAATGCAAACCAGTCTAAAAGAAATTCGATTAGACGAAGATACATGTATCGTAGCGGCTTGGTTGTTTGCAAGACTGGGGTCCAGTGGCTATAGGTTGGGTGGTATTTATGGCTGACAGGTTTCCAATTTCTGTTTGCAGTTGTTCTGGCGTCATTCTCCCCTCACCACCGGAACATAGCCTTCCAAATGAAATAATTAACAACTTTATGCAATGTCACCTCTCCTGAGGATCAGCTTAGGCACCGCCCAGATTGGACCAGACATTAATGTGATAAACACGATTTATGGACAGCTTCAAAGTGTATCCCGCGGTGATAAATCTGTATCAACATAATTGGTTGGGATGCCACAAGACAAAATGTAAAGATTATTTCAGAATAAATGTCTGAATATTGCTCACAAGCCATTATGGCGTTTCGAGAATATGAACTTGCAGTTGCAAAATGCACGTCAAATTGCACGTCGTTTTCAATCTACATGAAGTTGTAGAACATTCGTTTTGTTTCTGACATATGACCAAAACTTGGGACACAGCAGTGAAACATACATGTACAAGAAAATGATCACCTTTCTACAAGACGCAATATGTTTTGTGAAAGCTAGTGCCACATTTGTCTGGAAGACTGCGTGATGCAGGGTTTTTTTCTACTTGTATGGTTCGATGAGGTTCTTATCAAAATTGGTAACTATTTAAATAGAAAAATGAATTTCTGCCAGCGAGTTTGCTGTGTAATTAGCTGATTACTGGTTTGAATGGTTTTGTTACGAGGTTAGTATCGATTGCCGAGATGGGGTTCCCTGTCGATCTGTTGGTATGGCGAGCTCTGGCCACTCTGTAGATTGCCGCTGAGGTGGTACGGGTGGTCGAGGTATTTCCGCCCTGTACCTTGTGTGAGGCAATCCCCAAGTGGAAGTCAGACATTGCGCCATTCTGCGAAGGATCAGTGGCCGCCGAGATGTGAATGAATACGGAGACAGATGAGATCGGGCAATCTGACTGCAGCGGCTGTAATCCCAGGCAGTGCATACAGATGAGGTGCAAAGCCTTCCTAACGCAGGCATCACTGGTCGCCATGACAACAAGCAAGATTTCAAATCAAGTCCAAACCTCCAACCAAAATTCCAATCTGTGTGGAAAATGTTGAGTGCTGAATATATGCAGTAGGCCTGGTCATGATGTATATTTCACGTCTACTTGGATTCCGAGTGGATGCGCCGACAGATGCTGGTGTACATGTACAGTATATTAGTGGTCTAGACGCCGATTCAGTACACCAGCTGCCGCTAGAACAATGACAGACAACACTCATACACGTGGGTGTATTCACATCCACACGGGCAAAAAGTAGACATACAGTGCTGGTCTTAATGCAGGCATTATTACATGTATATACTAGAGTCAAAAACAAATACACAACGAGTATTTTTGTAAATACCGGTAAATACCTGATGATACATGTAAATTCAACCACCTTAATTCGCAGCCTTATCATGATTGTCATCGTTAAAACTACTCAATATGGATAATGTCCCGATCTGGTCACCATTTTGTCGCCATACATGTACACCTCATTTTGTCTGGGGTATACATGTATGTGTATCCAACACCTTGTATGTATCTGCATGTGTGCAGTTATCTCACATACATGTACATGCATATTTGTCGATTTTGATAACATTACTAAGGCGTGGTAGCTTGGGAGAAGAGTGGGAATTTTGGGGGAAGGGGAGATCTCCAGTCCCGAGGTGACATATCGAGTAGCGAGGTCAAGGGAGACCAATATAAATGTCAACTGATACAAATGACCTGTGTATGGGTGGCTCTACCAGACACGGCGCCTCGTGACAGACAGACAGACAGTCATAACTGGAGCTGCTCCAGAGTCCAGACCACAGACAAAGTTGGACACTCCTGCCAGCCACACAGCGTACAATAAGCTGGTAGACGTGTATTGATGACAGCAATAATGCGACATTTTTAATCACACCGAGTCCTGATGCCTTGTGAAGAAAACCTACTACATACTTCATCGGTGCCCAACTTTTAGTGTGAGCTTAATGTACATGTACAATGAGCCCAAACATGCTTTGCTTTCAACATCATATCTCAGCATAGCCACTAATAATTGCATGTATAATGTAGTCCTACATTATACGGGAATTCTTTATTGTCTTGACCAGAATTAAACTTGACAACGAAGCTTTTTTTAGAACACTTGGATAAGTGTACTTATAAATAAATGTCTGGGTATATACTTATAATTAGACATCTGGGTCCTCAGGTAGGCCTGTCTTTTATGACCTGATCACATGCAAAAGTTTGGCTTGCAGGTGACAGTTCGATAAATGGACGCGAAGGTAGGAATAGTTTGTATGGAGTGGCCAATGACTTGTGTTTGGCGATAGATTTATCCGACGCTCAGGCATGAGATCATTGACAAACATGCAAATCAGCGTAGTAAGACCTTCGTGATATACGAGCGGCTGTCGACGTCTTCCGAAAGTCGAGAGGTTTCCGTGCGATCTCGAGTTGCGGGTCCCGCGGGGCCGGGGCTTGTTGTGGCTGGAGATATACGACAGTCCCGTCCGTCCCGGGCGAGAACACGGCAATGATTCAGGGCCAACTCACGAGCACCTATCTAGTGTAGCTATAGATAGAACATCGATTGTGGCCGTCGTCCCGCTCCGTGCATAAAAACTGTGTCAGCAACGACCGAATGTAGCGAGTGTGCCGTTGTTAAAGTAATTACAAAGGTCATAGATACTTTGTCATCTGCGTGGTAGAAAAGGCGCTACCCCTCTTCTCTTCTGTTCGATCTTGGACTGTTTCCTGCTCTTATCAGAGCCGAGTGATAGAGAAATCGTATAAATAATTGAACATCCAGAAATCATGGCGCTGAATACCAATACATGGTCTGGATCAATGGGACGCCTGCTGATCATACCTCCGCTCGCTTGATGCAGCTTTCATGCTGTAGAACTTTGGATCAAGCTAGTGACTTGCAGGTCACGACGTCTGCCCACATGTATGTTGACACAGGTATGAGTTGGAATGGATGTGAGCTTACGGGTACTTCTGACACGAGAGGAGATCAGTCGTGAGACTTTAGCACTGGAGGCAGATGGTCCGATACAGAGCTCAACGGTCAAGAGACAACGCTCACCAGTCTGATTTCTCCCCAGCTTGCTGACTGCCATCAGACTGATGATAGGAACCCTGCTTGAACAAACAGTTATAACGTAATCATCCTCCAACCGCAATCATAAATCGACAATAAATAAATGTCACCTGCTCGCCAAATGACGCAGTAATGGCTGCGACGTGATTCACACCACCAGTGAATGACTGGTAAATACAAGGACAACAGTAAAAATATTGATAATAATCGTGATGATAATAATAATACCGTAATGTTACGTACATGAAGATACTAGTACTCTCTATATATTCAGTTACTGGTGATACTAGATAGCGGATAAGTAGGATTTGGCGTCAAAGTAAGTTAGGTGGCCCGCTTTGCCCCCTCTTCCCCTACCACTTGTACACGTATGCACTGTTATGTCACCTACCGCACTTCCCAAATCATCAGTGCACCACATATGAATTGGGGTTGCCACTGAGTTACGTGGTGATGTTTCAGGTTTAAGTTCCCGCTTGCTATCGACGTAACAGAGTCCCCCGATGGTGCTTACTGCAGGGGAAACAAACAATTTATCCGGCTCTTTGGCCTCTAAATGAAACATTACTGCGCTCCCCGAGGACCAATCATTGTAACGTTCTTCATCGTACGACACCCAGACAGGCAACGCACCGACACAACTCGTCTGAAAAGATAAAGTATGATTTATGAATTTTGTCGACCATCCTCTCCTACTGCACTCGAATTTGTCGCTAAATATATGTCGGCAATGACGTCACGTACATGGTAAGTGACGATGATTCTTCTGGCGGTACTCGGGAGCTGGAGACATGGTCATAATTATAGGAGAGAACTGCTTGGATTACCACTAGTGGCTCCAGTTACATGCATCTCCTATCTAATACATGTAGACCAAACCTCTCTGAACTTGTACATTTAGACATTTGGTGGTTGTGGCATCATATGCTTAACCAATTACTTCTCGCTATCATATGCTTGACCAATTACTTCTCGCTATTTGAACTTCTCAGTGATGACCTATTAGCTTTCGGTCATATATACATGTACTGGGTCCTGCGCGAACGACACTATGTATAGTGAGTGGTCATTAGGAACTGTGCCACAAGGCTGTTACAACCGTTCATTCAATACTACCGAGTTTTGATTTGTAGCTTGATCCATGTGGGGAAATCCAGTCCGGACACGAAACACCATTTCACATAATCTACTACGTTCAACAGTTCGGTTGTTCGGGTACATGTAGTTCTACTGTATTATGGTATTTCTGTGCTGAGTATTCCACACGCGGAATAGGCGTGCTCAATGATTTGCGATTATTTTTGGTGCCAGAAATCTCTAAGGTAAACCTTGTCTCTCAATGTTTGTGTAATTTTGGATTCGATCCTACATGTACAAGGCCTGTTTATGTACCCGAGCAACATCGATTCAATATTGACCTTGTTCTTGTAACCATCACATAATGACGTGTGCTGTTTAATAGTTCCTCAACTGTCGAGTGCTTCGTTAGCATCTCCACACAACTCGATGTTTGGTTCATCCAGTGTGGATGAGAACAGTTGCACCCCTCCATGAGCTCTCCCTGCGCATCCCAACAGCACGGCTCCTCAGTCCCGTGATGTAACTATCGTGCGGTGTGCCATGGCAGTCTCTCTCCACCCCCTACCTCGCTCTCGCCCCAGCAAGCCACGTACACAGCGTAGTATACGTCCTTAGACGGTACGCCTCGCACAGCACCGAGGCAGGTAAACATCTAAGAATTCCCCTGGCCGTTACCACTGTGCAATTAATGTGCTTTTGTCCGTTTGCAGTAGGCCTTCGCGGTCGCCAGACAATTAAGCTTGGTACGAATAAATCAATGGGGATTAGGTTGGGATTGTGGTTGCGAGACTGTCCAGCAGGGTCGCGATAACTGGACGCCCGAGGGCTGCAGACCACAGCCCGATACTCGCGGAGCATCGGTGCATTCATCTCCTCCAGAATCTACTACGACCTCTACACGCTAATCTACACATCTACAGTACATAATGGCAGCTATCATGTGTTCGCCTCTGAACCGAGTAAACTCACATTCAAGTCGTCTTGCACAGTTGTCTTGTGCTGGGTTGGGGCAGACTGAGACTGAGAACAGCCAATGATAGCGAGCAAGCAAGCGGTGCAGGATGCTCATCCGCCTCAGTCACCGTCATAATTGTGGCCGAGTTGCTCGAAAAAATGGTCTAGAAAAAGCATTCGTGGAAATGCGATCATTGATTATAACCCCACCTTGTAATAAACATCGATATAAATGTTAAAAGTGTTATTTAAAATCTCCCAATGACCTTGAAATAGGTCTTTGGAAACAACTGATTTGGTGATCATGTGTGAATAAGAAAGTTCAATTTATTGCTAATAAATTGGAAACTATATACATATTCTCGCTCCATTTGATGGTTTTTGATGTACAATATAATATAGTCTCATTAAATGAGTGTCGCTATATGTACGTATAATTATATGAGTGTTTCATCCATATGAACTTGCTGCATGTTTTTTCTGTAATCTGACTATATAAAAATAGTATTATATTATATACACGTACCTGTAAACTTGTAAATAACTTGATATTCTCGTGGTTTCGTTTTACAACTGTACGTAACAATGTATTCCCGCTATTCTGTGAAACGATACAAAAAGAGGGAAAAATACTGGTAACAAAATATTAATTTTCTTTATTTGATTGTGTATTTGCAGTCTGACTGTGAAGAACGGCGACAAAAGTGAAAACCCTTCACGTGACGGGACGAAGCTAGATAACGTAAACGAAAAGGAGGAACCGTAAGTCTCGTCTTTTTAATTGATCACCAGAAATATACTCTGTTGTGTTTCATTCTAGTGATGTTGCTCCTGCAAGTAACGCAAAAATTCCCCTACAAATATTACTTCTCCTTGTAGGCTACAATATCATACAATCTCTCAAATTACGGGGGGGGGGAAATATATATATATACGACAAAACAATCATGTATCATTATAACATTGTAAGGTATTCATGGATATGCATATACATGTACATGTAGCCATTTTCGAAGTACTGGAATTGATGACATACGGACCCATAGCAAATTAATTCAGGGTTATTTCAGTTTATGCACCTTAATATTTTAATATAAAATGTATTCAAATAATGATGTTATTCAATAATAAAGTATACGAATGTTTTTGTTGATGTTTATTTCAGACCATCGTTGGAAGAAATAAAATCGTGGTCTGAATCCTTCGATCGCCTGATGAGTTGTAGTGGTAGGTCACTGTGGGAGATGATATATGTAGTCATATAATCCAGAATTAAAATTATTATCAGATGTTTCACGGTTGCTGTGTGGGATGCTTATCACAGACTCATTATAATCCAGAAATAATAATATCAAATATTTCACGGTTGCTGTGCGGGATGCCTCACAAACCCCCGTGTACATAGCGTACCATCGTACAGCAACAATGCAAGTGTACATGCTCACATGCGTACACAAATCCAATCATACCTACAATACATGTACATACAAGTTCACCTATACGGTACATTGGAACATCTGAAATGTATAAATCATTATATACATCACAAAACACATTGGCATAGTTTGACATCGGATGAATGCTGTAACTTCATGTGATGTGGTTTCTGTGTGTTTGCAGGAGGTCGGAAGGTCTTCAGGGAGTTCTTACGCTCCGAGTACAGCGAGGAAAACATGCTCTTCTTCCTGGCGTGTGACGATCTCAAGAAAGAGAAATCTCCCGAACTCGTAGAGGAGAAGGCTAGGCTAATATATGAAGATTATATATCAATACTCTCCCCAAAAGAGGCAAGTATCATATTTCATTCAAAGTTTACCTCGTTTCCCTATTATATATATTTGACTTATTTGTATAACCAAAGTGTCTTGTACTTTCACAGGTTAGTTTAGATTCCCGGGTACGCGAAGGGATAAATAGGAACATGGTAGAACCGACTCCTCACACATTCGACGAAGCACAATTACAAATCTACACTCTAATGCACAGAGACTCCTATCCTAGGTTTCTTAACTCTCAAATATATAAAAGACTTTTACAATAATGTCACTTGTTCTATGTATTAATCACTGTGTGGATCCATGCATTTGCCATGCTTCTGTGGAGTGACAATCTTTCTGGATATGAGCTTTGTTGTCAAATTGGAAAACATCCATCTGAACAGCCTACTCCTCGAGAAAATGGGTAACTCGAGAGTAGGACAATGGGACCCTTCCATTGCGGGTGACATGGACGGAATAACTAGTCCAATGTGATCAAATTCTCCATTAGTCACGTGACCTGATCGCTTGTATTACGGACAGCCATATTATTCGATGGCTATTGGATATCAAAATCTCGTCTGTGAAACCATCAGCCAATCCTTGGGCATTTACTACGTTCTATTATTTATCACCTGTATCATCGATCGGATCGAACGAGCTCCGTACCAAGATGCCAAATTGACACCTACATGTTCCCTCGGAAACTGCCGCGATATTGACACCGTTATGATATCTACAAGAGCGTGGGTGCCACCACGATATCGGAGACTGAGGAATGGAGGACCAGAAAGTCGTTACGGACAGTGTGATAACAACAGTGTGGAGTCTACTTGCAGCATCCACATGCAGGTGTGAGCCGGATAATCAGTGCTATAAAGGCGCTACAACATCATCAATACCTTTGCTCATTTCTCCAGTATGCATGAAGGCGCGCCAGACATCCACCACATGTCACATATTCCTAGACAACATTTCATGCATGCTTCATCATCCATTTCTCCTGCTGTACATTCGTGCTACAGCAAGAGAAGCTTATGGGAGTACATGTAATTATACCGTTGGAAGGTCAGCGAAGACAGCTGTGAAAGGGGGCCATGGAATACCATCAGCGACTGTGCCTACTGGGTGTGGAGCCTGGCTATCTATAGGCTCAAGCCTCATGTGTGACGGGTCGTGTGCTTGAGGTGCTGCTGGTGACCGCTCGATCCTTGCAATAATCCGGGTAAATTCGACAAAGCACAAACCAGCTGTGTAGCTATAAGTGGTTATTCATTTCCGACTCAGTGCCAGCCGCCAGCGAGATAGAGCAATATTGCCGACCCCAGTCCGGACCCGGAGTCCCGGACCCGCTTAGACAGAAGGGTACGCACGTGGGGTAGTGTCTGACCGATCCCAGTGGACATCTACGTTACACTGGTGGCCAACAGACTGGACCTTACGACGCACTGTGGAGAAACATTGACCCATTGGATGAAAACGTGGAGACGTGCTTCGTTCACCTTTAGAGAAAATACTCAAAGTGTTATTTATAATACGTACATCATGTGTCAATATAAGTGTTCTTTATATAATTGTTATAAGTGATACGTTCGTTGAAATGGTGTTGATACATAATTGGTTATTCCTCTGATGTGAAAACCAAAACGTCTGCGTTATAATTGTTGTGTTTGAATAATTTCGTTTCAAGCGTGAATGCTACGTGAACTTGCTATGAAAGTTGAGTGTTGATTCACTTCTTTGAGTCAATAGTAACGTATTGACTCTACTAGCAATTTATACTCAGTTCTCCAAGAGGAACTGATTATTGTTGTTATTTTTGCATTTATGTCTTTTTGATATGGACCGAGTGTTTCTCAAACAATATCTAATCAGAATCAGAACAATATCTAATCAGAAGTTGGGTATGAGTATTTAATTTCATTTGTACATCACACATAACCAGTTGTATGTATGTAGTAAAATGATATTACAACAAAAACATTCATGTGTTGAAAGCAACAATTTTGAGCCAAATGTGGAGACTGAAATCGGGTCAAATTTAATCACGTCATTTGAATGTTCGGATTGCAAGTGGTTCATCGTTCTCCTTTAGTTTTTGTAATGTTACATGTGTTCGCTTGTATATATCTTCTTGTTTCTGATGCGGTTTGTTATATTTTATTTTAATTTAATTCCATTTTGATGTTGTCAGTTGTAACAGATGTAGCATATTTAATCTGTAGGAATGAGAGTAAATATCTCTAAAGTTTCAGAATATCTTGGAATCTTTTTTGATACCAACGAGGTTATATATAGTGTTATTCAACATGTTGTTCTGTCAAAACATGGTTTGTTTGATGCTGACAAATGTTTAATACTTGTATGATGCGATTTTGTATAGTGATACCATCTGCTTTGATGATTGTTTCCTCACAGTCAACACAGTTCTATTGTGTATATAGACATCAGGCTGTCTCGATCCTGAGATACACAGCGGCTTCTGTGAGCTGCCAGTCCACATCTTGTTTTAAGTATTATATAGAGTTCGTTGGGCTTACCTTCGCTGTTTGGTAGTGCGAAAGATGACTGTTAAGTAGACATTTTCATATGTATGATAGTATTATAGTATATTTATGCATTAGACACACATTTATTGTTGATTCTAGTCCCAGTAATATACAACAAGTCAGATTGGTTTGTTTTCGTGACTTTGTTTAAACATGGGATGAAAAATGTGTCATTAGAACACATGATATCATTTGTTCTAGAGAGTGTTCGAACGACCAATGGTTGAACAAAGTTGACGTCATTGCAAATGTCTGTTCTAGTCATATTGAGGTTGCGAGCCTTCTAGTAAACAAAAAAGTTTGTATGTGTTACACAGTTAAATGTTGTGTACGTGTGTTATCTGATTAATAATTCGAGATACTCATTTCAGTAAACAGCAGTGAAACGAGACAGCAGTCATTAACATAGATTGAGGAGTTTTCATTGAAATCATGTTCTGAATGAAAACAGTACGTAACGTTAGTACGATTAAAAAATGTTTGGCATTTTCCCGATAAAATCATGGACTGATTGGTCGGGAACAACATTTTTTCTCAAATATATGTACCGTATACACAAGATGATGGCATGAAGATTACATCCACACTTACAGTTTGGCATAATCAGATTTTCAGTAGTCAGTATCAGGTCTTATTCAAATTACACAAAATTTTGACAGGAGCTTTGTGAGGCTTTCTATTGCAGGTCTTGCTCCTCTGTTGCAAGTTTATCTCATCTTATTACTAACCAGATGAAGTTACTAATGACTGACCTAATTACTTACTTAGTTTAATTCATTAATTTAGCAGGTTATGATATTCTACGATATATATGTTATTTGGAAAGTGGTATTGAATAGTAACCTGATGAAACAGAACGAGCACTGACGCCAAGGTGTAGATGTGGGGTTAATCTTTGCGACCATATATTACATATATATATATACGTGTTATATCATTTGTTAAGGTGCCATTTTGTGTTTCGTTAGATTTTTAACTTATATTATCTCTGCGGACTAATTATAAATGTGAATAATAAAGTTAATGGATATTTCAGCCCAGGTTTTATTGCGTATGTCGATAGCGTAAAAATAAAAAACATACAAACCACTCGCATCCATGCCACTTTGAACCAACGCAAGTGAGTTCAGTGGCCTTTCCAACAATTACAACTTTTGGCATCCAAATATTTAATTGAAAATACCTCCGCAGTGTTCATGATAACTGGTATATCGCGCACGACAGACTCCCAGTGTAATGCAATACATGTAGTCAAACTTACATAAACTAAGTCCGAATACAATAATTACGCTCAACATCTTATTTTCAAAATTGTACAGTTCAATTGTCCATGCCTAGTAAAAGATCATCAAGACACCACTTAATGATATATATATGTTGGTCATAGTTCCATATCTCAACCAATGCTTTCGTGCAATGTGTTATTGAAATTGTAAAACTTATTCTGTTAAAACTTATTATCAAATAAACAGAACTCACCCAATCAGACAACACAGAATTGTTAATCTGTTCTTAATGTCCAGAACTATCCGGAAAACTGGCTGTACAAAAGCGGTTATCAAACTTATCGTCAGCAAAAGATAGAAATGCCATTAACGAGAATACTGTGATTAACTTTATAAATGCGCCGCCCTACGTTCAGTTTGCTTCAGTGTACGGTGGCTTATATTGACAGATCGAGGAATGCAGAAAAAATATTTACGACGTTATTACGTCAAAATGACAGCGTTATAACGCTTTAATTCACTGCGTCATAAGACTATATTAAAGCGTAATGACGCTATAATAGAGCCTAATAACGCTAGGATTTACAGCAATATAACGCTCTAATTCATAGTGTATCAACGCCATAAATTAAAATTAATAACGTTATATTATAGCGTAACTATGCTATATTTTACGCTCTCATTTACATCGTTTTTGGGCCTACGCTCTAAATTACACTGCACGATGTAGCTATAATTGGATCTAGTAGTTCATGAGATCAATCTTCTGTAGGAAAATCTTAAGATCGCTGTGGTATACACCGTAGATACTAAGTACGCTTACCGGTATTATAAAAATAATTACAACGGGAATATGGAAGTATCAAAGCTTTAATTTAGATCGTGATGACGCCAATAACGCTGTAAAAAATTATTTCAATCACTCAATCTGTCGAATATGAGCCACCGTATTAGTGTCAATTTTGTTACTCAGATACTCTTTAGTAGATGCAAGCGCGCCCGCAGATAGAATCACTGGAAGCATGTGTTTCCAGTAAATTTTTGAGAAAAAAATTATGGTAAATATATTTATTATAGAGAACTCTTCTGATTGGATTAATGAGATGGTGAAAACTACTAAGCTTTCTGGAAATAACCGTGGTGCTATCATCGAATAATGAAATAAGTGGATAATAACTCGAGATATTGTTTATTGTAACGGCACACCGGTAAAGCTCTTGTTTATGAACCCTGAAGATGAAAACTCCATAATCACTTTATCAAATCATTTAAAATCAGTTGAAGTGATCAGTGAACCGATGTAATAAAGGATCTGACAAAATTTCAGATTATGTTTAGGTTCTGCTTAAGTCTTGATAAGATTGCCCAGGTTGTGGTGTTTGTCATTAAAGGACGTCATATATTCAAATATGTTGTGGACAAAAACCTATGGTTCAGACGACATAATCAGGTTCTCAATATATGACGAGTCCATGACAGAGCACCTGGCGACCGCCAGCTTCTGGGGCACTTGGCGGGCCCCAGACCCCACGGCAACATACTCTGTCGCAATCGCATTGGTCCTTTGTGCTTCCAGTTTTTCAAATTCTTGGGGCGCGCCTGGATAGGTGGGTGCAAAAATGACTGATAATATTTTTTGTTAGTTCACTTGACCGTTCAGTAGGCCTACATCATGCCGAGTTAGCTGTAACTAAATTGCAATGGGTCCAACAGTAGGCCTAGGCCTATATCATGTGGATAAAAGTTTCGGCAAATAATGTACTCGAATCAGGTCCAGGTCCTGTGATCATGCCTCCACAAACATTATATGTGAAGCTTGAACCACTTTAGAATTGACATTAGGGCCTACAGTACTGTCTTTATTATTTTGTTTATGCGACCGCCCGGGGTTATCTTTCCCGAAACACATTTCGGAATCATCATTATTTGCCACATAGGCCTACGTTTGCTTACAAGGTCTACACCAGTATGCATAACATCTGCTGAGCGCATTATTTTATTACCAAAGGGAAATGATTAAAATCTCCAAAATGACTGAAGTCTGATAGGCATAGATCCCAAATCAAATGCCTACAGTAGGGCCTATGTTTAGAACTATCACATGACACTGGTGTTATTCAATCTAATAACATCATGTAATATTTTCGATAGTACACACACTCTCTGGTACACACGTCTAATATCGCGTAACCATGGTGAATAACGTAAATACAGGGTATGCAAGATGCCAAATCAACAACAGATCAAGCGCAATCCAATGTGCCAATGTAAAATCATTAGAAATGAGGATAAAAGACCGCATGATGCTTCATGTGATAAATAGTATCTCAAATTCGTACCCAATTGATATTAAATTTATTATTAACTTCGCCAAGAACTTTTATTTTTGCTCGCCAAGGCTCGCAAAAAGCAACAGTTTTGGCTCGTTTGATAAATTTGATATCAAATGGGCTGCTATGGGCACTCATTCAAAATCCTCGATGTATGCCTATCCAGAATTGTTATGTCCGACTACTAGGTTTGACAGACATATCATAGCGTTTCCTGATAGGAGCAAATAAATTACCAAATAATATATCGTTGTGCGCCGTAGACCTGCTAATCTTCACTAGGCCAGCCTATCCGTCTGAAGATTCATTTCTTTTTTTAATTGTATGTCTTTCTGTGCGAATGCGCATAAACATGATAGTACACGAAGTTATTTATGTATTAGTTTGTATAACATTGCCCCCTCTTCAGCTTAATTCACGCAAATGTCGTTAACATTGTTTGTGTCTCCGCGCCATCAACCTTTGGTGTGCTCTCGAGAAGACGCGCCATCTGGCGAAAGAATGATATTAAGAATTAAGAATCTGAACTTATTTTCCCCGACTTCACCATTTAGCAGCATGATGGGGGTGCCAACCTCCGAAATTCAGTGGGCTAAATAAGATTCAGATTGTTTGTCAAATAGGTACAGATCCCTTGGCCTTTATTAGTATTCTGGGAGACGTCTGTCCATCACTGACCAATGACTCTTTGGCATGTTTGGAGAGGTACCAATTATTTATATATTTATTTATTTATTATTATTTCACCAATGCTTATATTGGCGCGAATATCAGCACAATATATATGGCCTACTAGTATCAGTGCGCCTTACAACGAATAAAAACAATGCTACGAATGACATTGATACAGGTACATTTACAGAGAATTAAGAAATAATAATAATAATAATAATAATAATAACAATATCGATCGGGGTAGGCTATGTCCGACTTTGGTCGTACTCACCCCATGGGTTCTTACTTGTTGGCCAGCGCGTCGCGCTGGTCTTCTAAGTTTGCCTAAAATGAGACCCACGGAGGGTAGATATGAGTGGGCCCGGTCCTGCTCATGCTGCTATTCTTTGTTAAATACAGTAATCTCAACAAAAGGATCACAGCACTTTCAAAAATAATATTTCTGATTGTTTCCATGAGGTTTTACATTTTAATCTTGTGAATAAACGCAAATACTGTGAGAGCTTTGCGATATTTGTTGATTTACCGTAATACATACGCATATAGTAGCGCAACAAAAATATTGAGCTAAATTTCTGATGTTGACAGAACAATTACGAAAGGTTGCCAACTTTTATAGCTTAAGATATAAAAGTGATAAAATGTGATGACAAATGTTTTTTTTTACACCAAAATAGACGAATAAACTATCAATTTGATCCAAAACATTGGGCATCATTAAAACCATTGAATGTCTGGGCTTAGATATACATCGATAGATATGTTCTTTAATTCAAAAATTAAGGCTACTGATCACATAAACTTTCCCATCCCAACATATTTCCGCTGGCCACAAAAATAATTCTCTCCACTGTAGGTTACTTGTTAAACTATATAGTTTGACGAGACAATCAGAGATTGCAGACCCTCGCCCTTCCAGATTTAGTTCAACTAAAAATATATCGTTGATGCCACTTACATTTTCTACCTGGACAATAATCGGGGATTTTGGTCGTACTATCATTGGTCATATATCAATTGGTCGGAAATTGGCCATAAAAAAATACAAAAATCATGGGAGAAATAATCATTAATCAAAGTAGAGTTCTTTTTTTTATCTTCAACATATTCTCGACCTGTCGACCACGACCTGAATTCTTGATACTGACAACCCAAACTTCGCCAGCTATCACAACTTTATACTGCATACTTTAATTCAACATTCTAGTGGTTTGGGAATTACCAAACCTCGAAATAATACGAATCAGTGATTTCGGCTGATGACCCTTACACTTTCTACCTTGGGCGATAATGGGGGATTTTGATCATACGACCATCGGTCATGCAGCAAATGATGGGAATTAAGCACTGAAAAAATACATAATCAATAAGGGAAATTATTAACTAATATACGTTTTTGCAACTTTTTGATTTTTATCTGACCTCGATCTTGTCGTTCAATATTGGGCTGTAAAATTGAAAACGATTGAAAACTAGCTCACAATTATATGGCCTTGAGTCTCAGAACACTCAAAAGTCGTAAAACTGTGACCCCTAATTTTTCGACATCGGGCGATAATGGAGAATTTTAGTCGTACGACGATCGGCTGTACACCATACGATCCGGAATTAGCCAAAGAAAAATACAAAAATAGTTGGAAAAATTAATATCAAGTAAAACCGGAGTTATAGCCAATTATGTGATTTTCACTTTTTCCGTTACCATATGGCAACCGTTTTTATTTGATTTTGACAAAATTTGACGGAGACCGAGCCATTACCATAGCGCTCCAGTCCTATAAATTTCAGAACGATATAACCGTGAATTATAAGCGCAGAAATTTGCCCTGAAGTCACTGGCAAAAAATAACCGAAACCTGAACCACCAATTTTTCGACACTGGGCGATAATGGAGAATGTTAGTCGTACGACCATCAGCTGTACACCATACGATCCGGAATTGGCCAAAGTTTGAATATTTATTTCCCAGTTTAAATAATTAATTCCTGGTTTAATACTTAATTCCGGGTTTGAATATTTAATTCCAGGTTTAAATATTATTTCCACTTTCACAACTGGGAAATAAATATTTCAAACCGTGAATTTAATATTTAAAACTGGAATTAAATGTTAAAACTGGGGAATAAATATATAAACCTGGAAATAAATGTTCAAACCTGCAATTAAATATTCAAACCCGGAAATAAATATTCAATCCCGCTCCTTCTGGAATTCAAACTTGGCGAATTGTTTCATAAACTATACTTGGCAGTATGTACTGTAGGGTCACCGTATGTGACAACAAACCCAAAGACATTAGTAAAATATGTTTGATGCAACAATCCTCCCCATATTATCAAATGTTAGTGAGTTGTGGCCTTGTTACATTTATGATGGAACTATTACCCAAATATTGACAACTATAAGCAATAAAATAGAGAAATTTCATTCTCGGGTTTGCCAGAATATGGCGTCATATGGCGTGCAGGGCGGAATCAGGTAGATATTCGTTGGTCATAACGTTGATTTCCCGTACCTGTTGATATCACACTAAGCACCAAAAGTTTAGGCTCAATATGTAACTTAAACATAGATCCTCGCAAGGATCTATGATATAAGGGACATCTGGACTCTAAAATGGTCGGCTCAAAGTCCAGATCCGAACCCTATCTAAATTTTATCTCACACCTTGGTCGGATGGCGCGACAGAGGCCTCCAGACACCTTGGCGGCTTTTGAATCAAGTCTGCGTGAAAACTGCATGGACAAGAATTACCCAGGACACTTTTCTGGAACTTGCGGTGCAGAGTCCGGGTCGAGTGAGAAACCCGAGGACGACGCAAATGTTATTAATAAAGAAACCTCACATTTATTCCAACAATAGCATGTGTGTCATCCTCGCGCACCGGACGAGATCAAGACAAGTATACTGAATGATCAATGCCCAGTTTTCATTCAAACTTGTCGCAAGTGCTGCCAGGGTCAAGAATCGGCTGCGAAACAGGTGGACACCCGTGATGAAGTTCAGATCTGGACTTTGAGCTGACGACTTCTGAGTCCTGCTCCGGTAAAAAAATTGTTCATTTATTGAAAATAAATATGGGATATTTTTACCACAGTCGTCAGTGCAAGTTAATATGCCTCACGGTGAGAACCAAATAGGTGAACTGGCG
Organism: Terebella lapidaria; assembly: GCA_949152475.1. Taxonomy (NCBI): domain Eukaryota; kingdom Metazoa; phylum Annelida; class Polychaeta; order Terebellida; family Terebellidae; genus Terebella; species Terebella lapidaria. The sequence goes on along the minus strand of OX424557.1, from coordinate 41,289,660 downwards.
AAAAAAGGTAAAAAAAATTTTCTATGAAATACAATCTGGTCTATCTGAAAAAAAAGCAGAAAACCTGAATATCAGTTGTCAAGAAAAATAATATTTCGGAAAGATACAAGATCTTCTACCTAACGTGGAATACAGGAAATCTGTTATTAAGCTAAAATTTTCTACTCATGCTTTTGATATTGAGAGGGGTATGGAATCTAAAGAAACAAAATGGTCTGTAAAGAATGCAACTCAGCTACGGTAGGGGATGAATACCATGTTATTACCATAGAGTGCACAAACGACTATTTACAAACCTTACACCTGGTAGAACATGAACTAGTAGAACTTTTGAGAATCTGGTAGAACTTTGTGGCCCAAAAGTTATGCCAAATAAAAACTGGTAGAAGTTATACCAACTGTAAAAAAAAAACGTGCAGTAGAACATGAACTGGTAGAACTTTTCACATATAACTTGCTTGGTAGAAGTTATACCAAGAGCGCATTTCTTACACCTGGTAGAACATGTACCAGTACAATTCTTGAGAATCTGGCCCAAAAGTTATACCAAATAAAAACTGGTAGAAGTTATACCAAAGAAACGCGCATATCCCATGGAAACCATTGTTCTCACAATTGTTAGTACTTTTGGTGTACCTTCTCCCATATCTTTTGGTATGATATTCTGGAAACTGGTACGGCATAACTTTTTATTCTACCAGGTTCATGTTCTACCAGATGTAAGAAATGCGCAAAAAAGTTCTACTGTACCAGGTTCATATTCTACCAGGTTCATGTTCTACCAACTGTAACAAACACGCTCCAACTGTAAAAATTAGGCCAAAGGCCAAAGATAGGTTACCGGACAATATTTAATATTTTAGATGTTAGCCAGGTCAATGGTTAAATTCAAGGTCAAGAGAATATTCAGCATATATAATATTAAGCATATATCATGTCCACAGTTGATTGCTAAGCTGTAAATTCAATAATCAGAGAGATATTAGCAATTTTGTGCTGTGGCCTTGAAAATGAAGGCAAAGGTCAAATTCAAGGTCATCAAAATATTCAGTGCATATCATTTTCTATATGTTCACAATTGATTCCCAGGCCATACAGTCAATAGAGGAGCAAGATATTGAACTTTTTTTCCTGTGACCTTGAAAATGAGGTCAGAGGTCAAATTCAAGGTCCCGAGAATATTCAGCATATATCATTTCCTATATGTCTTCCCAAGCTGTAAAATCGAAAATAAGTGAGATATAAGCCAGTTTGTCTGTGACCTTGAAAATGAGGTCAAAGGTCAAATTCAAGGTCACGAGAATATTCAGCATATATTATTTCCTATATGTCCACAATTGATTCCTAAGCTGTAGAGTCGATAATAAGCGAGATATAAGCCATTTTGTGCTCTGACCTTGAAACTGATGTCAGAGGTCAAATTCAAGGTCACGATAATATTCGGCATATATCATTTCCTGTATGTCCACAATTGATTCCTAGTCTCTAATCTCAATATTAAGTGAGATATTAGGCATAATATGTCCCACTATAAAGCATAGGAGAATTCAACATGGGAAAGTCCTATTTGGGCCGAGTTTGGGCCAAAATGGCCCACTTCGAGCGATTCAAGCGCAACGAAATTTATAGACATCATAGGAGTACATACAAGGAGTGTTATGTATCAAAAGAAAAAAAGTTACTGAACAGATTTTGAGAAAATGGCCGCCAAAGTCCAAAATCAGGCATTTTTCGACGAAAACGGCCGCCATTTTGAGAAAAATGCGAAAAAAAAAAAACTAAAAAATACCTCCTTCTTGAATTATTTTTAAGTATTTTGTGCAAAATGTCAGAAAAATTCGCCTGTAAACAAAAAAAAATAAAAATGTGGACGACGACAACAGACGACGGACGCAACGCCATGCCGATAGGTTATCGGACCATAGGTCCGGTAACCTAAAAAACGTGCAGTAGAACATGAACTGGTAGAACTTTTTACACATAACTTACACATGTCCAAACAACTGTGTTGTACCTACTCCAATTTCTTTTGGTATAACTTTTTGGAAACTGGTATAACTTTTTATTCTACCAGGTGTTACCGATGTAACGACCGGGATCAACTCACACGGACAAGGTTTATACAGGACTTTATTTTTGTTTTACATCAACCATCCGACACCTTGATACATCTCGAACCAGGACCTCTCTCATCCATCAGAGGTTCTGCCCGGCGCCCTGATCACACCTCAGCGGTCGAAATGTCGTCTGGGTTGTGTTCCGTGGAGTTGTGCCGTGGAATTTCTGTCATGATGACTGTCAGTCAGCCCCTTTTATGCAAAATTTCCTCAATCACTGACCTGTCCAAGGTTCCCCAATATAATCATTAATTTCAGTGGTCACCATGCCACTGCCGTGGGGATAGAACCCCGGACAGCCCGACAGTCTGCCAGAGCCTGTGTAGCACCATTCTACCGTTCAGAAGAACTACTGTTCCAGGGGGCGTGCGCCCCCGGATCTAAGTAGCACTCCTCCTGGGCCCCCAATTGGAAATTGCCCCAGGGTCCTCGCGGACCCGCTTTAACCAGGAAAGTTGGACGTGGAGCACATGGCCGTGCTCGCCGTCGTCATCTTGCCTGGACTGCTCTGAGAGTAAACAAGACGGGCTGGCAGCTTATATAGCTGGATGAGGGCTGACGTCAGACTCCTGTCTCAATCAATCTCCAAGGCCTATGGTCCTGATGGGATTGGACCGAAACTGCTCAAAGCCATAGGCCCGGCAATAGCGGAATCTCTTCGTCGTCTATTTTGTAGCAGCTTGGTTCAATCCAAAATGCCCACTTGCTGGAAGCAAGCTAATGTGATACCAATTTATAAAAAGGGTGACAGGTCGGAACCGTCTAATTATAGACCAGTGTCACTCTTGAACACGACAGCCAAGGTGTTTGAGAAAATTATATTCAAACAGTTATACAATCACCTCCGGAACTGCTCATTCCTATCTTGCTGGCAATCCGGTTTTGTAACGGGTTCGTCCACGATCACACAATTGTTGGAAATTTTTCACAAATTTTGTGAAAGTGTTGACAAGGGCGTAGATGTCAATGTCGTATTCTTGGACATTAGTCGTGCGTTCGATAGAGTCTGGCATAAAGGCTACTGTATATTAATTATATTGGCCATTCAACTCAATGTTAAATGATCTTACTTTGACGGTCCATAACACCTTCCTAAAAAAAATCCCAGCCTAACCACTATGCTAGTTTTATCCCTCAACGTATTGGGCATCGCGTGGTAAGCATGAATATATTTGACGACACATGGGATTTTTCGCTATTCTGCCTTGAATGGACCCGGGGTGAAAATACCCAAAATTATGGGTACTGATGCCCATGCAAAACCCCTTTGATTCCCCAGCTCCTGAGAAGAACGCCAACAAGATACTGCCTTGAAAACCGGGTCATTATATCCCAGCACTGCGTTCTTTCAGGTGAATATACACTCGTCCAGAAGTCTGGCCTAAAAAATATATGAGGCGATGTTTAACAACAGTTTCCCTTTAAATTGCCTAAGTGAGGTGAACGCTCGCTGATTGGCTGAGGGAATTACTGTACACTGCCCTTAATATATAGGCGTTTCTGAGATATATGAATTATATTTTGTCAGTAGGTAGTCTTATATGTATGTAATTGTGAAACGAAATATAAACCTGATATCCCGATTCAATTCTCTGTTTCAGCCCATTTAATACATATGCTACATGTGCTGGGATTTGCCAGTCTGCCAAATTCTTAGAATTGAAATTGTTGAAAACTCATTGAGTTTTCATGCAAAAGCCTTGAAAATTTCAGGATGAGTATAGAATATAAGTGCAATTAGCATCAAGACCCAATCGTTGGTATAATTCAATGGCAGTTTCGATTATTTAGTAAAGTAAGATTAAAGAAAACCGTGAATTTATCACACTAAAAACGGAAAATTATCTATAGAACCCATGTGAAACGTAACAAACCACTAATAATTTATTTGGAAAGTCAAGAATATCAAGGGGTTATTATTTGCATGCAACCTTGTGTCTCTAGAATGATGTCAGGGTCAGGGGGGGCTGCTTATGATAAGCGTGAGCTCGGCATAGGGCCGACCTCAATTCTTGTGATCTGGTCCGGTGGTCAAAATTTCCTAGTCCCTGACACCTGTAGAAGGCTGAGCTATTGAAATGCATCAGTATCATTAATATTGTGCAAACAAATTGTAATTCAAGTCATAATTTAGCCGCTGAGGATAGTTAGAACATTTTTGTATGCCGACCGACCATGTGATTTATGTGTATTCCACAATTTTCTCCTTAACCACACAAAACACGGCAAATGAACATTGAATTAGGTCGGGAACCTTCAACTGTTACCTAGTCAAACAAATTATGACATTTTTTGCGCTCCCAGGCCACGCAGAGTGAAAATTGTGTAATCAGTTAAGGCTACTGTATATTAATTATATTGGCCATTCAACTCAATGTTAAATGATCTTACTTTGACGGTCCATAACACCTTCCTAAAAAAAAATCCCAGCCTAACCACTATGCTAGTTTTATCCCTCAACGTATTGGGCATCGCGTGGTAAGCATGAATATATTTGACGACACATGGGATTTTTCGCTATTCTGCCTTGAATGGACCCGGGGTGAAAATACCCAAAATTATGGGTACTGATGCCCATGCAAAACCCCTTTGATTCCCCAGCTCCTGAGAAGAACGCCAACAAGATACTGCCTTGAAAACCGGGTCATTATATCCCAGCACTGCGTTCTTTCAGGTGAATATACACTCGTCCAGAAGTCTGGCCTAAAAAATATATGAGGCGATGTTTAACAACAGTTTCCCTTTAAATTGCCTAAGTGAGGTGAACGCTCGCTGATTGGCTGAGGGAATTACTGTACACTGCCCTAAAGGCCTGCTCTATAAATTAAAACGTGTTGGAGTAGATGGGGCTGTATTATCATGGATCAAGAGTTACCTGGATGATAGACAACAAAGAGTGTGTCTCAATGGAGAGTTGTCTGACTGGGGGGTTCGTCTCTGCGGGCGTCCCGCAAGGATCCATCCTCGGACCTCTTCTGTTTTTAATTTTCATCAATGATATAACTGAAGTTGTACAATTCACCAATATCAGATTATTCGCCGATGACACATGCTTGTTCATCACTGTTGATAATCGAGATGTGGCCAAACGTTATATGGAGAGTGATCTCCAAGCCATACATGATTGGTCTGAGAAATGGCTTGTGACGTTCAGTGTGCCAAAAACTTAGTCTATGACAATTTGCAACAAGCATTGCAAAAGTACACCCCCTACTCTATATATGAATATGTTGGAAATCGAGGATGTCTCGTCTCATAAACACCTGGGCATAACCTTGACTAAAACATTGTCCTGGGGGAGTCACATTGACGAGGTATCTTCGAAAGCCATGAAAAGACTTGACTTATTACAAAAGTTCAAATTCAAACTGTCGAGACAACAATTGGAAAGATTTTATTTGTCGTTTGTCCTCCCCGTCCTGGAATATTGCGATACTGTGTGGGATGGTGCTCCCGGTTATGAACTTGCCAAACTGGATCGAATCCACGTAGGTGCAATGAGAATCATAACAGGCGCTACTGAACGATCAAACGTGCATGCATTGCTGGAAGAACTTGGCTGGCACACCCTATCTCAACGGAGAAAAATCCACAGACTGAAGTGGTATTACAAGATAATGAACGGACTTGCTCCCCCATATCTTGAAAACCTGATACAGCCAACTGTTGCTGAACGTCAGAGTTACAACTTACGTAACAGTGATGCGTTAACGCCTTATAGATCCAATCGGAAGGTCTTTGAAAGTTCTTTCTTTCCGACAACCTTGAAAGATTGGAATGATCTGCCACCTGACGTTCGCAATGCACCCACTTTGAAATGCTTTGATCGTAAATTAAAAAGACACCTGTCTCCTCCTCCTAAAACGGACTGGTACGGGATAGGTGATCGCTTTTGTGATATCCACCATACCAGGATGAGAATTGGCTGCAGTATGCTGAAAGCAGATCTCCATTTTAACTTACACGTTGAAGACAGTCCGTTGTGTACTTGTGGTCCTTTTGTTGAAGACCAAAGTCACTACTTCTTTGAGTGTACGAATTACAGGAGGCAACGCAAAGATTGTATGTCTCGACTGGAAGCTTACCGGCCAATCTCCATTAACCTGCTACTACATGGCGATAAAAACCTTTCACCTGAATGTAACAGAACTATTTCTGTAGTATCTTGTTCATATGTATTGTTCATATCGCATGTCGCAAACGCGTAATCTATGTTGTTCTCAATACTTGATACTTTTCTGTGAGATAATATGTGTTCGGTAACCGGATGTTGATTTGGGGAAATAAATTATGTTAATGAGCCAAACATTTGTGAATTAATTGTGAACATTTGTGAACACGCTGCGGAATTATGTGGATACTGAAAATTCGTACAATTTTGGACAATAAAACACAATTAGAATCAGAACATTTGCAAGATATAACATTTGGCGACGAGGATAAACAGTGGAGATGGCCGCGATCGGTAAAATCCAGCAATTTGATGATCGAGCAGAAAATTGGGATCAGTATGTTGAAAGAGTTGACCAATACTTCATTGCCAATGACATAGCCGACGCTAAGCGTGTTGCAGTGTTGTTGTCTGTGTGTGGCCCCAAAACATACAAACTGGTACGTAGTTTGACGTCCCCAGATCTTCCGTCTACAAAGACTTATGCTGAACTTTGTCAATTAGTGAAATCTCATCTAGCCTAACTTAGGGCAGCCAGCGTCAATACGCCCACAATGCTACATCTAGCCCCCAAGCCATCTGAAATCATACAACGGTACAAGTTCAATACCCGTGTTCGCCAATCACAAGAGACTGTAAATCAATTCGTGGCAGCACTTCGTGAAATTGCTGAACATTGCAATTTTGGGGACACTCTAAACACCATGATACGTGATCGTCTTGTCTGTGGTATCCAAGAGGAGCGCATCCAACGACGGTTGTTAGCTGAGACTACTCTAACATTTGAAAAAGCACTAAAAATATCTGTGGCCATGGAAACAGCAGACCGTGATGCTCGTGGGTTACAGATACCTGGGGAAGCAGCTGCTGAGCCTGTCCATGCTGTCAAGAAGTAAGATAAACCAAGAAAAAAAACCTCCTCAGGCCCCTGCACCACCCCCAGCCCCCAAAAAGACATTCTCAAGACCACAGGGAAGACCAGCTGGCGGTTGTTTTCGTTGTGGGGGATCTCACCATGCACAAAAGTGCCCGTTTCTGGAGTCAACCTGCAACTATTGCAAGAAACCTGGTCATATAGTGGCCAAGTGCAGAAAATTGCAGTACAAAGAAGAACAGCGAGCAAAATCTACAAACTATCTAGAGGGGGAGGAGGATATCTATCGTTTGTTTAGCTTGGATGATGGCGCGAGTGACACAAAAACTTTGACCGTGACTATGAACATTTGTGGGGAAGATATCAAATTTGAAATTGATACTGGAGCAGCCTACACGATTGTGTGTGAGAAAACATTTGATCACATCAATGCTGACCTGAAAGAAACAAACGTCCGTTTGAAGACCTACCTACAGGAGGAAGTTGAGGTGCTTGGCACAGCTGATGTCACAGTTCGCTATAACAGCCAGTACCAGAATTTGCCCATACTAGTCGTCCGGGGTGACGGTCCAACACCTGCTTGGGAGAAATTGGCTACAAAAACTACAGTTGAACTGGAGTCAGATCCTACAGATGATACCAGGCGTAGGAGATGTGAAAGGCGTACTGGATGAATTTCAAGAAGTGTTTGAAGGAAACACAGGAACATTTGTGGGTCCAGAAGCATCAATCAAGGTAGACCCCTCGATAGCCCCGAAGTTCATGAAAGCCCGTCCAGTGCCGTTCGCAATCAAGGATCTGGTAGACAAAGAAATTGACAGACTGTTAGAAGAAGGATCATTGAAACCTATCCAGTTCTCAGATTGGGCGGCACCTCTTGTTCCAGTAATGGAATCCAATGATACCGTGAGGCTATGTGGTGACTACCGGCTCACAGTCAACAAAGCCGTGAAGATGGATTCCAATCCACTGCCCACAACAGAAGATTTGTTCTCTAAGCTAGCTGGTGGTACTCTGTTCAGTAAGCTGTGATGCGAGGCCGAGGCCTTCCAGTGTTTGCGGCGCTTCCACTTCTTTTTATCGGCAGTGGTATCTGCACATGCACCAGGTACAGACTCAGGCTCCTCGCGGTTGGCAGCTTCCAGCTTGATTTCAGCGTCCAATTGCTTCTTGGCAACCTGTTAAGCCCTTTGAAGCGTGCGCTTGGAGACGAGTGTAGTAAAATCATTCTCCGAGTCATCTTGCCTCTATGGGCCAGCCTCTTGCGTGTCTTACGTCCGGAGCGCAGATTGCTCTGCCTCTAACTCGGTCGGCTCAACTCGCAGATTTGCCTTCAGTAGGCGGACCTGAACCTGCAGCTCCTGAACCGGCCGGAGTTTTGCCAGACACCTCGTCCGGACGGCCGTGGTCATGCAGACGTTCTCTCAGACGAGACTCCTCATCCATATGAAAAGATGCAGGCATCTTCTCGGTTGGATGGATCTCCAGCTGTGCGCCTTATTGGACATTCATAACACGCCCACTAGCAACCACAGTGTACAATAAGGCCACCAAGCAAGGCCTGATCTAAAGAACCTTAAATATAATGAAATCAATAGTCCAGAGCCACAGACACCATAGCATGGCATATTGACCTTATAAAATGTGACGATAGGGATTAAAACCACAAAGTATGCTACACAAGTAGAATACGACCCCTTCTTAAAAGTAGGGTCTGGGTTCCGGTCATTCCGGCTGAACTGTGTTATGTAACATGCAATCTGGACGAAATAAGTGCCCCCCAATGTCGCGGCCGCCCGCACGCGCAGGCTTAACGACAGGTGCATTAAAATTAATGGTAAAACGGTTTCCTCCCGTTAGAAACTTCAAAATACTACGAACTTAATTACAGTAGTGGCACACGAGTGATGACACACCAAAGCATGTCACCTGAAAGTGTCCGGAGCACTGGACGAGTCACGTGGACGAATCGCAGACATCATTACGCACATCTGGACACTAACGCCGCATCTAAAGCCCGAATCGTCGGAGACTGGTTGAAAGACGTCCGGGTCTACATCCAACAAGTCAGACGGGTCCGGAAGACCAACTTCATAGCGTATATACACTCATCTGGTGTCCGCAGAAGCTGTCTAGACATATATAAGAGTGGAACTTCGTCCACTTCAGCATCCTGAATGAGTGAACCCATGACGAGCGGGCCCTCGTACTGTTTCAGGTATGTGGACCACCAAAACTCTGTCCGGATTGGAACACCGACAAATATGGTTGTCCATCTAAGTCACCTGCTTGAACGGGCTGATCCACGACTGTGCAAACTTGTTGCCCTGTTTGGGCGGTGGATGGTAATAGCGCACCTTGTCACCTTCCACAAAAGCAGTCCTACCCTTAGCATGGGCGTTATAGCCACGTTTCTGCCAGATACACGCTAACTCAAAGGCGTGCTTGCTCAAAGTCGTGCAAAGGGGGCGCGAAACCCACTCCATGTACTAGGGTCTGCACTGTGGTACTGCGCCGGTTTCTGCCGCAGTTGGATACATAATATCCACGGGCAGATTGAGTTCCCGGTCGTACAGAATCACGTGCGGCGTCACCCCGGTGGAGCCGTGGACCGACGACCTATAAAAGGTGGTCATTTGCACAATCGTTTACGAAAGCCGCCAGCATATTCAGCATAGATCGATTGAATCATTTGACCTGTCCATCAGACTGGGGCCTGTAAGGGGTGGTCCAGACCTTGGTACTACCTAGCATCTGTGCTAGGCCCCGAAACAGGTTGCTTACAAATTGCGTGCATTGATCCGAGTGTACCTGCTTAGGTACATGTATGCCATGGTGCACCACCCACCTATTTACCAGTTTCCGAGCCCCCTCGTCCGCAGTCTGGTGCTGCAGTGGGTAGGCATCGGTGTACTTGAGATCACCAGGATGTACCGGAACCAAAGCGAAGTGATCCGGCGAGTATCCAGAATATCCAAGGCAGAATATCTGGTCAAATGGCACACCAGCCTTAACCGTGGTCAAGGGGTGGCGGCCAGGACCTGGAACTCCTTTGCAAGCCTGACACCGTGGACAAGCTGTGCACCACCTCTGCACGTCCAAGCCACTGCCAGGCCAATGAAATCGCTGTTGCAGCCGATGGATGGTCCTCCGGATACCTAGGTGACTCGTCACCCGGAGGTTGTACAGTTGGTGGAACACTTCTCTGCGCAGCTCCGCAGGAAGCACCAGCTGCCAAATGGGGGGCAGTGCGCGCATAGGCTCATAACGCTGGTAAAATAGGCCTTCCCGGAGGGTGAGCCATTCCCACTGGGAGACTAGGGATTGTGTTTCCTCCTTGTAGGTCTTCCACTCAGTCTTGGAAGGTTTCTGTTTGGCCTCGAGGGCCTTAATCACTGGCGTCAGGGCGCTATCCACCCTTTGCTTCGCAGCCAGTTGCTCCGGAAAGTAGCCGCCCAAGAAGGTCGGTTCCTCATCCGTCACATCCGGCTGCACACCAGCGGCCATTACGACAGGGGGCAATTGCCGCTCGTACTCAGATTCGTCCAAGGATGCAGAGGGTACCCACAACGAGTACACCGCCGGGCTCGAGGACTTGTGGAGCTGAGTAGCACTTCCGGTTTGTATGCAGGCCGGTTACGTCGATACCGGCGCGTCCGCATAGAGGGGTGAACTCCTGTTGCTCAGGCCACCATGGTGCTAAAGGGTGTGGTTGCCTCAGCCCTCCCCGTATGTACATGATGCGAACTCGCCGCCCACTCAGTGTGCCGTAACGATGGTAAGTTATTGGTTGCCTAACAGGTGATGCTACACAGGCTGATGTTGCACGAATCTATGGAGTGTCACAGTCTGTGATATCCCGACTCTATCAGAGATATCAGAGCACGGAGGCGGTGATTGCAGCGAGGGTTTCGCATACCCATTATTGACGTTTTGTATAGACATCAGTTTGTCTTTTATTTCGCTAACCATGTTGTGTGAAGCAGGCCATTTCTATCACACAAATACTTTTGCATCGCACATTGTTAATCGTTATTGCTATAATGTCCAGTACGGATAAATATACGTGTCACAACCGTAGTTGCTTGATTGTGAGTCATATAATTCGCATATATAGGAAAATATCCTTATTATGTTTTGAGCAGTGTACAATCGTCTGGAATGTCATATACTAACAAAACCTGAAAATTTGTATAGGCCTACATATAATTGTTTACAACTGTAGACCTATATAAAAACTAGACACTTCCGGTCGCCTACGACCGCTTGGGTGTATCCCCCGTAGCCCTATCATCCCCGTTGCCCCAAATATACTACTGATAAGTATGAAAAACTAGAGCAAGGGCTAAAAAAAGATTACCAGAGAAATGTAAAATCTTAAGCCACAACTGTTTTGTTTTCCACCAAAATTGCGGCCAAGGGGTGGCGGCCAGGACCTGGAACTCCTTTGCAAGCCTGACACCGTGGACAAGCTGTGCACCACCTCTGCACGTCCAAGCCACTGCCAGGCCAATGAAATCGCTGTTGCAGCCGATGGATGGTCCTCCGGATACCTAGGTGACTCGTCACCCGGAGGTTGTACAGTTGGTGGAACACTTCTCTGCGCAGCTCCGCAGGAAGCACCAGCTGCCAAATGGGGGGCAGTGCGCGCATAGGCTCATAACGCTGGTAAAATAGGCCTTCCCGGAGGGTGAGCCATTCCCACTGGGAGACTAGGGATTGTGTTTCCTCCTTGTAGGTCTTCCACTCAGTCTTGGAAGGTTTCTGTTTGGCCTCGAGGGCCTTAATCACTGGCGTCAGGGCGCTATCCACCCTTTGCTTCGCAGCCAGTTGCTCCGGAAAGTAGCCGCCCAAGAAGGTCGGTTCCTCATCCGTCACATCCGGCTGCACACCAGCGGCCATTACGACAGGGGGCAATTGCCGCTCGTACTCAGATTCGTCCAAGGATGCAGAGGGTACCCACAACGAGTACACCGCCGGGCTCGAGGACTTGTGGAGCTGAGTAGCACTTCCGGTTTGTAGGCAGGCCGGTTACGTCGATACCAGCGCGTCCGCATAGAGGGGTGAACTCCTGTTGCTCAGGCCACCATGGTGCTAAAGGGTGTGGTTGCCTCAGCCCTCCCCGTATGTACATGATGCGAACTCGCCGCCCACTCAGTGTGCCATAACGATGGTAAGTTATTGGTTGCCTAACAGGTGATGCTACACAGGCTGATGTTGCACGAAGCTATGGAGTGTCACAGTCTGTGATATCCCGACTCTATCAGAGATATCAGAGCACGGAGGCGGTGATTGCAGCGAGGGTTTCGCATACCCATTATTGACGTTTTGTATAGACATCAGTTTGTCTTTTATTTCACTAACCATGTTGTGTGAAGCAGGCCATTTCTATCACACAAATACTTTTGCATCGCACATTGTTAATCGTTATTGCTATAATGTCCAGTACGGATAAATATACGTGTCACAACCGTAGTTGCTTGATTGTGAGTCATATAATTCGCATATATAGGAAAATATCCTTATAATGTTTTGAGCAGTGTACAATCGTCTGGAATGTCATATACTAACAAAACCTGAAAATTTGTATAGGCCTACATATAATTGTTTACAACTGTAGACCTATATAAAAACTAGACACTTCCGGTCGCCTACGACCGCTTGGGTGTATCCCCCGTAGCCCTATCATCCCCGTTGCCCCAAATATACTACTGATAAGTATGAAAAACTAGAGCAAGGGCTAAAAAAAGATTACCAGAGAAATGTAAAATCTTAAGCCACAACTGTTTTGTTTTCCACCAAAATTGCTGCATTGATCTTTCAAAATTATTGAAAGTCGAATTCAAGATCACCTCCAACATCACTGCATATGGATTTCCATTTCGACATGTTCGATAAAATAACGAAATTACAGCCAGATCAATTTTATCACCTAAAGTTATATGTCAACTCAGAATATTTGACAAACCTGAATCAAAGTTGAAATTCAGAGTAAAAATTTACCAAAACTGCATTTCAAGTTGAAGGGATTGGAGCCAGACCGAACTTTTCCACCATAAGTTACCGGTATATATTAACTCATATGTGCCAAACTTGGTTTCAAATTGAAATTGAATGTAAAAGTTTGACCAAGAATGTCCAAGATGACGAAATTGGAGCCAGATCAAACTTTTCGCCATGAGTTATATTTCAACTCATAATATGTGCCAAACTTGGTTTCAAGTTGAAATTCAAACTAAAAGTTGACCAGAACTGCATTTCAAGATAACAAAATTGGAACCAGGTCAAACGTTTCGCCATAACTTATATTTTAACTCATGATATGTGCCAAACTTGGTTTGAAGTTGAAATTCAATGTAAAAGTTGACCAAAACTGCATTTCAAGATGATGGAATTGGAGCCAGATCGAACTTTTCGGCATAAGTTATATTTTAACTCATAATATGTGCCAAACTTGGTTTCAAGTTGACATTCAAACTAAAAGTTGACCAAAATTGCATTTCAAGATGACAAAATTAAAACCAGATCAATGTTTCACAAAAAGGTCTATTTTCACCCGAAATATGTTCCAAATTAGATTTGAATGTGAAATTCCATTACCTGGTTCAGCTCAATGATAAACGTTTCCTGTCTTAACTATTTTTGTTAGGTAAATAATAGACTTAACTAGCAAAAATAATGTTAACTTATTTGGTTACAGCCATGAAATCTGTACTGGACAAAACCTTTACCTTGTTGAGCTCAATAATAAATGTTTCTCGTCTTAACTATTTTTATTGTGGTCAGTAATAGACTTAACTAGTGAAAATAATGTTAACTTATTCGGTCACACCCAGGAAATTTGTAATGGACAAAACTTTTACCTTGTTGAGCTTAATAATAAATGATTCTCATCTGAACTATTTTTATTGTGGTAAATAATATACTTAACTAGTAAAACTAACGTTAACTTATTCAATAATATTGTTCTGTTTTCACCCAAAACATCAGGTCTCTATTCTGAACAAGAATCCATTGCCATTTACTTTTACAAAACAGGGTATTGGAGTGATCACAAATGTCAAAGTAGGTATTTTAAAGATCGTAATAAGTTAGTCCATTAACTAATTAATATTTATTTGATCATTCTGAAAAACAATAGGTTTCGTGTGACGGTCTTTCTCATCGAGCTTGTGCGATTTCATGATCATTCATCGAAAACTCCCACTCGTAGAGCGTTCACAAGCCATGTGTGTTAAACAGGCTAATTTGAGCACAAAGTGTGTCGCCAATCGGCCAATTTGGTCGCTATGGCAACCAAAATTGATTGGTGTCGGGATCTTACCATAAGATGTGTCTGTATGAAAAGTTATTAGAATCGGCTAAGATTTGCAACTTGTAGAGCGTTCATAAGAAAATCTCTACGGCGGGCGTGGCGGACGCGGCGGGCGTGGCGGACGCGGCGCGATGGAGACAAATCCATAGTATCCGCCGAACTTTGTTCGGGGGATACAATAAAAATTAGCCCAATGGGCTAGAAAGGTTACCGGAGAAATATACAGAGTTAAGCCGAGAAAGTTGAAGGTCAAATTCAAGGTGACCACTGAAATCGCCATATCTCTAACCTTGAAAATGGGATCAAAGGTTAAATTCTAGATCACCAAACTATTCAGCATACATCATTTCCTATATGTTCACTATGGACCCCTAAGCTGTAAATTTGATAATAAGCGAGATATAAGCCATTTTGTAATCTGACTTTGAAAATAAAATGACTGACCTTGAAATTTAGGTCAACGGTCAAATTCAATATCATTAAAATATTCAGAATATATCATTTCCTATATGTTCACAATTGATTCCTAAGCTGTAAAGTCGATAATAAGCGAGATATTAGCTATTTTGTCCTGTTGACCTTGAAAATGAGGTCAAAGGTCAAATTCAAGGTCATGAGAATATTCAGCATATATCATTTCCTATATGTTCACAATTGATTCCCAAGCTGTAAAGTCGATAATAAGCGAGATATTAGCCATTTTGTCTGTGACCTTGAAAATGAGGTCAAAGGTCAATTTCAAGATCATGAGAATTTTCAGCATATATCATTTCCTATATGTTCACAATTGATTCCTAAGCTGTAAAGTCGCTAATAAGCAAGATATTGGCCGTTTTGTCCTGTGACCTTGAAAATGAGGTCAAAAGTCAAATTCAAGGTCACAAGAATTTTCAGCATATATCATTTCCTATATGTTCACAATCGATTCCTAAGCTGTAAAGTCGCTAATAAGCAAGATATTGGCCATTTTGTCCTGTGACCTTGAAAATGAGGTCAAAGCTCGAATTCAAGGTCATGAGAATATTCAGCATATATCATTTCCTATATGTTCACAATTGATTCCTAAGCTGTAAAGTCGATAATAAGTGAGATATTAGCAATTTTGTCCTGCGACCTTGGAAATGAGGTCAAAGGTCAAATTCAAGGTCACGAAAATATTCAGCATATATCATTTCCTATATGTTCACAATTGATTCCTAAACTGTAAAGTCGATAATAAGCGAGATATTAGCCATTTTGTCATGTGACCTTGAAAATGAGGTCAAAGGTCAAATTCAAGGTCACAAGAATATTCGGCATATATCATTTCCTATATGTTCACAATTGATTCCTAAGCTGTAAAGTCGATAATAAGCGAGATATTAGCCATTTTGTCCTGTGACCTTGAAAATGAGGTCAAAAGTCAAATTCAAGGTCACGAGAATATTCAGCATATATCATTTCCTATATGTCCACAATTCATTCCTAGTCTCTAATTTCAATATTAAGTGAGATATTAGGCTTAATGTGTGCCATTATAAAGCATAGGAAAATTTAACATGGGAAAGTCACATTTGGGCCGAGTTTGGGCCAAAAATGGCCCACTTCAAGCGATTCAAGCGCAACGAAATTTATACATGTCACAGGGGTACATATGAGGAGTGTTTTTCATCAATAAGAAAAAAAAGTTACTGAACAGATTTTGAGAAAACGACCGTCGAAGACCAAAATTGGCCATTTTTCGACGAAAACGGCCGCTCTGACCTTGAAACCAAGGTCAGAGGTCAAATTCAAGGTCACGACAATATTCAGCATATATCATTTCCTATATGTCCACAATTGATTCCTAGTCTCTAATCTCAAAATTAAGTGAGATATTAGGCTTTAATGTGTCCCATTATAAAGCATAGGAGAATTTAACATGGGAACGTCCCATTTGGGCCGAGTTTGGGCCCAAAATGGCCCACTTCGAGCGATTCAAGCGCAACGAAATCTATACATGTCACAGGGGTACATATGAGGAGTGTTATGCATCAATAAAAAAAAAAGTTACTGAACAGATTTTGAGAAAATGGCCGCCAAAGTCCAAAATCAGGCATTTTTCGTCGAAAACGGCCGCCATTTTGAAAAAAATGCGAAAATCAAAAAACTAAAAAATACCTCCCTCTCGAAATATTTTTAGGCATTTTTGTGCAAAATTTCAGAAAAATTTGATCGTAAACTTTAAAGATAAAATTGTTGACGGACGACGACGGACGACGACGACGGACGACGACGGACGACGACGCCGACGCCGGACGCATCGCCATGCCAATAGGTTACGGACCAAAGGTCCGGTAACCTAAAATAGCACAAACAGAATAAACAATACACTTACAATATGTCTACCCTTCTAAACAATACACTTTTAATTTATTGCACATATCATTCAATTTTATTAATTGATCTTAGAGGTCTACAGTAAGATCATAGTTTTTTGGGGGGTTCTTAGTCCTTGCCCAGGTCCTGGCAAAGATTTTTGGTCAAAGACTCCTACTCAGGAACAGAGTTTGCAGCTTTTTTAAAGTCCAGTTCTTGTTTTGAGAGCGCTGTCAAAATTGAGGCGCATGTACGCCTGAGTACGGAACGTTGTTAAATGTAAACAACTGATCGACACAGGAATGTAATGAGTGAGTGTAAATTTTAGGTTCTGTTTATCTGGTTATTGTACCGTAGATTTTCAGTGTATTTTCATTACAATAAATCTAGTGACTAATCACGGCTTACAGCCATATGCAGAATAAATTGTCAAGCTGCTTCCTCTGTGGCCTAGATCTAGCCGACGTTGCTCCATTTTGAATGTTTATTATCGGGCGGGACATCCCGCCCGATAATAAACATTCAAAATGGAGCAACGCCGCCCGATAATAAACATTCAAAATGGAGCAACGTCGGCTACTGTAGATCCAGCATTGTGAGGCGTGGTGACATGTGTATATAATATATATTGTGTACCGTATAATCGCGCATATAAGGACACTGTCCTTATATTCGAGCCTGTCCTTATATTCGAATATAAGAACATGTCCCTATATTCGAGAAGGTTTACCTTTTTCGCGCCATAAAACAATATTCGTTTATAAGGACACTCATGTCCTTATATTAGAGACACTTGGGTTTTGGCGCCAAAAACGTAAAGGTGTCCCAAATACACCCGTTTCACGTGCTATCACGTGCTGCCAGGCTTACGACCACTGTCGGTAATATATATACGCAAGATTATTGGGTGCTCATTGAAAATAGGCCTCCAATACCTATGCAGGCCAACATTTATAATGTAATTTGACATCAGTGGTGGTTATGACTCACCCATGCTACTTGCACACGAAGGTTAATATGGCTATTGTTTAATTGAGCTTACCATGTTCTTATATGTGGGTTATTGGGGGTGTCCTTATATTCGATTATAAGAATGTCCCTATATTCGAGACACTTTGGGTTTTTGGCGAGAGCCCCAAAACGCAATATTCCGGATATAAGAACATGTCGCGATTATACGGTAGATCTCAGAGATCGTCGCTCAGCCTCAGGCATAGCAAATGAACCAGCTCATGAACCCCGCCCTTTATGTGTAGCTGCCTGTTTTCTACTTACCGTATTGATCCGCATATAGGCGCATTTTCCAGTGCGGTTGAAAAATAAACTGTCTCACTTAGAGGCGCATGCGCCTATATTCGAATATAGGCGCATATACCCCAATATTCACTTATAGGTGCACCCCTAATATTTACTTATACATGTTATAGGTGCACCCCCAAAGGCCTCCAGAACACACAAATTTTTATATTAAAATAAAGTATATTTACATTTTTACTGCGAAATATGTATCAAATGGTTATCTATCCCACTTTATCAAGTGATATCATATTGAAATGATATCACGTGATAGGTCAAGTACACTAACAGCGTGTCTGCAGCTCGACATATTATCGGGCGCCAGTACCATCTGCATTTGTCTAGGAGGAAACATTCTGTTCTCATGTACCCCGCGAGTGGCACTGTATAGCACAGCAACAGACATTTTTTTTTCTAAATTGCGATCCATTCCATGTACGTGCTCATTGTTTTTTCCGATGACATGCGCCTATATGTGAATATTGGTTTTCGGCTGGAAAAATATAAAGTGTCTCACTTATAGGCGCATGCGCCTATATTCAAATATAGGCGCATATTCACTTATAGGCTCATGCGCCTATATGCGGATCAATACGGTACTGTGTACAGCGCTGTATTGAGTGTATAGAACCCGGCGTTTATTCACTGTCCGGAATCTGTTTCGGCAGAAGATATTGGGAAACGATATTTTTCGGTTGGAAAACGATATGTTCGATTGGGAAACGCCAAGCTGCAAGGGGGTATGTGTTGTTTTCCTCAATAAAGTATGAAAAAATAGGTGTAATTGTCAATCAAAAGAAAGACAAACATGCGCTAATGTTGTATTAAGTCTTCAGTGTCGACCAAACCTGTTATATTAGGCTATACTTTATGTAATATCGCTTTAGGGACGTGAAATGCGATGAAAATAACACCGTTTTGAACAAATGAACACTGATGATTAAATATGTGTCTGATGCACACAAAAAGTAACACGAGTCAAGAGAAAGGTGTATTACATGATCCCTACCAGAAAGAAACATTTTACATCGTCTCATTAATAAATATTTGCTGATTTTCTGAATCATTGATGTTTCGGTGGGTAAACGATACGTATAGAGAAGGCGCCGGTTGGTAATCCATGCTGTTTCGATTGGGAAACGGAAAATTTTGTACATATGAAATACGAGATCAACTGTTATACACGAGCAATACTGTGTGGTCTTTAGTGAAAGGTAACCTCGAGTGAATTATTAATTATATGACTGTATGCACAACATTTTGGGTGTGAAATAAGGTCATGTGTCCGGGCTCGACATGATAGAAAAAGTTTTGAGATTTTTGTTTCAAAACATGCTAATTTGGGTCCTTGACATTGTGTATAAAGATGGAGTGCCTTGACGATCGATAGGCCCAATATTTAGGCTCAAAAGGCCCAAAATTTAGTTTTTAGCTGTTTTATCAAAAAGTGTTTGATCAGTTTTGAGATTTTTGTTTTAAAAAGTTCCTCTTATGTACCTTTCTGAAGTGTATAAGTTTCGTTGCTCTTGAATCGCCGGTCTGCATGTGGTAGCCATTTTGAATTTCCGACAGGTTGGTGAACAAAAAACTTTTCGTCCCAAATAAAGGCACTATTCGTTTTGCGTGATACCCAACCAAAACCATTTTCCCCCTTTGGATTTCACGCAGTTTTTCCTTCATAATGGGAGCGGTATGGAGTAAACTCCTAGAACACTTCGAAATAGAGCTTAAATATTGGCACATTCAAATAAGAATTCATATATTTTGGTTTCGGTGGTGATCTTGAATTTGACCTTCAATGACCTTGAGACGCCCTTTTTAGGTTACCGGACCTATGGTCCGATAACCTATTGGCATGGCGTTGCGTCCGTCGTCCGTCGTCGTCGTCGTCGTCCACATTTTTATCTTTTTTGTTTACGGGCGAATTTTTCTGAAATTTTGCACAAAAATACTTAAAAATAATTCAAGAAGGAGTTATTTTTTAGTTTTTTGATTTTCGCATTTTTTTCAAAATGGCGGCCGTTTTCGACGAAAAATGCCTGATTTTGGACTTTGGCGGCCATTTTCTCAAAATCTGTTCAGTTACTTTTTTTTTTTGATACATAAGACTCCTCATATGTACTCCTATGATGTCTATAAATTTCGTTGCGCTTGAATCGCTCGAAGTGGGCCATTTTGGCCCAAACTCGGCCCAAATGGGACTTTCCCATGTTAAATTCTCCTATGCTTTATAATGCGACACATTATGCCTAATATCTCACTTGATATTGAGATTAGAGACTAGTAGTCAATTGTGGACATATAGGAAATGATATATGCTGAATATTCTCGTGACCTTGAATTTGACCTCTGCAGCAGACCAAGTGTGAGTCTCCCACAGTTGATGTGCTGCAGCAGACCAAGTGTGAGTCCCTCACAGCTGATGAACTGCAGCAGACCAAATATGAGTCCCCCCACAGTTAATGAGTTGCAGCAGACCAAGTGTGAGACCCTACAGTTGATGAGCTGCAGCAAGTATGAGTTCCCCACAGTTGTTGAATTGCAGCAGACTAAGTGTGAGTTCCCCACAGTTGATGAGTTGCAGCAAGTATGAGTTTCCCACAGTTGTTGAATTGCAGCAGACCAAGTATGAGTTCCCCACAGTTGTTGAATTGCAGCAGACTAAGTGTGAGTTCCCCACAGTTGATGAGTTGCAGCAAGTATGAGTTTCCCACAGTTGTTGAATTGCAGCAGACCAAGTGTGAGTTCCCCACAGTTAATGAGCTGCAGCAGGCCAAATATGAGTCCTCCGCTGTTGATGAGCTGCAGCGGACGAATTGTGGATCCCCCACTGTTGATTAGCTGCTGCAGACCAAATATGAGTCCCCCACAGTTGTTGAGTTGCAGCAGAATAAGTGTGAGTCCCCCACAGTTGATGAGTTGCAGCAGACCAAGTGTGAGTTCCTCACAGCTGATGAGTTCCAGCAGACCAAATATGAGTCCCCCACAGTTGTTGAGTTGCAGCAGACCAAATGTGAGTCCCCCACAGTTGATGTGCTGCAGCAGACCAAGTGTGAGTCCCTCACAGCTGATGAACTGCAGCAGACCAAATATGAGTACCCCACAGTTGTTGAGTTGCAGCAGAACAAGTGTGAGACCCTACAGTTGATGAGCTGCAGTAAGTATGAGTTCCCCACAGTTGTTGAGTTGTAGCAGACCAAGTGTGAGTCCCCCACAGTTGATGAGTTGCAGCAGACCAAGTGTGAGACCCTACAGTTGATGAGCTGCAGCAAGTATGAGTTCCCCACAGTTGTTGAGTTGTAGCAGACCAAGTGTGAGTTCCCCACAGTTGATGAGCTGCAGCAGGCCAAATATGAGTCCTCCGCTGTTGATGAGCTGCAGCGGACGAATTGTGGATCCCCCACTGTTGATGAGCTGCTGCAGACCAAATATGAGTCCCCCACAGTTGTTGAGTTGCAGCAGAATAGGTGTGAGTCCCCCACAGTTGATGAGTTGCAGCAGACCAAGTGTGAGTTCCTCACAGTTGATGAGTTCCAGCAGACCAAATATGAGTCCCCCACAGTTGTTGAGTTGCAGCAGAACAAGTGTGAGTCTCCCACAGTTGATGTGCTGCAGCAGACCAAGTGTGAGTCCCTCACAGCTGATGAGCTGCAGCAGGCCAAATATGAGTCCCCCACAGTTGTTGAGTTGCAGCAGAACAAGTGTGAGTCTCCCACAGTTGATGTGCTGCAGCAGACCAAGTGTGAGTCCCTCACAGCTGATGAGTTGCAGCAGAACAAGTGTGAGTCCCTCACAGCTGATGAGTTGCAGCAGACCAAATATGAGTCCCCCACAGTTGATGTGCTGCAGCAGGCCAAATATGAGTCCCCCACAGTTGATGAGTTGCAGCAGACCAAATGTGAGTCCCCCACAGTTGATGTGCTGCAGCAGGCCAAATATGAGTCCCCCACAGTTGATGTGCTGCAGCAAGTATGAGTCCCCCACAGTTGGTGAGTTGCAGCAGACCAAATGTGAGTCCCCCACAGTTGATGTGCTGCAGCAGGCCAAATATGAGTCCCCCACAGTTGATGAGTTGCAGCAGACCAAGTGTGAGTCCCCCACAGTTGATGAGTTGCAGCAGACCAAGTGTGAGTCCCCCACAGTTGATGTGCTGCAGCAGGCCAAATATGAGTCCCCCACAGTTGATGAGTTGCAGCAGACCAAATGTGAGTCCCCCACAGTTGATGTGCTGCAGCAGGCCAAATATGAGTCCCCCACAGTTGATGTGCTGCAGCAAGTATGAGTCCCCCACAGTTGATGAGTTGCAGCAGACCAAATGTGAGTCCCCCACAGTTGATGTGCTGCAGCAGGCCAAATATGAGTCCCCCACAGTTGATGTGCTGCAGCAAGTATGAGTCCCCCACAGTTGATGAGTTGCAGCAGACCAAATGTGAGTCCCCCACAGTTGATGAGCTGCAGCAAGTATGAGTCCCCCACAGTTGGTGAGTTGCAGCAGAACAAGTGTGAGTCCCCCACAGTTGATGAGTTGCAGCAGACCAAGTGTGAGTCCCCCACAGTTGATGTGCTGCAGCAGGCCAAATATGAGTCCCCCACAGTTGGTGAGTTGCAGCAGAACAAGTGTGAGTCCCCCACAGTTGATGAGTTGCAGCAGACCAAGTGTGAGTTCCCCACAGTTGATGAGTTGCAGCAAGTATGAGTTTCCCACAGTTGTTGAATTGCAGCAGACTAAGTGTGAGTTCCCCACAGTTGATGAGTTGCAGCAAGTATGAGTTTCCCACAGTTGTTGAATTGCAGCAGACCAAGTGTGAGTCTCTCACAGTTGATGAGTTGCAGCAGAACAAGTGTGAGTCCCCCACAGTTGTTGAGTTGCAGCAGACCAAGTGTGAGTCCCCCACAGTTCACTTAGAGGCGCATGCGCCTATATTCGAATATAGGCGCATATACCCCAATATTCACTTATAGGTGCACCCCTAATATTTACTTATACATGTTATAGGTGCACCCCCAAAGGCCTCCAGAACACACAAATTTTTATATTAAAATAAAGTATATTTACATTTTTACTGCGAAATATGTATCAAATGGTTATCTATCCCACTTTATCAAGTGATATCATATTGAAATGATATCACGTGATAGGTCAAGTACACTAACAGCGTGTCTGCAGCTCGACATATTATCGGGCGCCAGTACCATCTGCATTTGTCTAGGAGGAAACATTCTGTTCTCATGTACCCCGCGAGTGGCACTGTATAGCTGCTGCAGACCAAATATGAGTCCCCCACAGTTGTTGAGTTGCAGCAGAATAGGTGTGAGTCCCCCACAGTTGATGAGTTGCAGCAGACCAAGTGTGAGTTCCTCACAGCTGATGAGTTCCAGCAGACCAAATATGAGTCCCCCACAGTTGTTGAGTTGCAGCAGAACAAGTGTGAGTCTCCCACAGTTGATGTGCTGCAGCAGACCAAGTGTGAGTCCCTCACAGCTGATGAGCTGCAGCAGGCCAAATATGAGTCCCCCACAGTTGTTGAGTTGCAGCAGAACAAGTGTGAGTCTCCCACAGTTGATGTGCTGCAGCAGACCAAGTGTGAGTCCCTCACAGCTGATGAGTTGCAGCAGAACAAGTGTGAGTCCCTCACAGCTGATGAGTTGCAACAGACCAAATATGAGTCCCCCACAGTTGATGTGCTGCAGCAGGCCAAATATGAGTCCCCCACAGTTGATGAGTTGCAGCAGACCAAATGTGAGTCCCCCACAGTTGATGTGCTGCAGCAGGCCAAATATGAGTCCCCCACAGTTGATGTGCTGCAGCAAGTATGAGTCCCCCACAGTTGGTGAGTTGCAGCAGACCAAATGTGAGTCCCCCACAGTTGATGTGCTGCAGCAGGCCAAATATGAGTCCCCCACAGTTGATGAGTTGCAGCAGACCAAGTGTGAGTCCCCCACAGTTGATGAGTTGCAGCAGACCAAGTGTGAGTCCCCCACAGTTGATGTGCTGCAGCAGGCCAAATATGAGTCCCCCACAGTTGATGAGTTGCAGCAGACCAAATGTGAGTCCCCCACAGTTGATGTGCTGCAGCAGGCCAAATATGAGTCCCCCACAGTTGATGTGCTGCAGCAAGTATGAGTCCCCCACAGTTGATGAGTTGCAGCAGACCAAATGTGAGTCCCCCACAGTTGATGTGCTGCAGCAGGCCAAATATGAGTCCCCCACAGTTGATGTGCTGCAGCAAGTATGAGTCCCCCACAGTTGATGAGTTGCAGCAGACCAAATGTGAGTCCCCCACAGTTGATGAGCTGCAGCAAGTATGAGTCCCCCACAGTTGGTGAGTTGCAGCAGAACAAGTGTGAGTCCCCCACAGTTGATGAGTTGCAGCAGACCAAGTGTGAGTCCCCCACAGTTGATGAGTTGCAACAGGCCAAATATGAGTCCCCCACAGTTGGTGAGTTGCAGCAGAACAAGTGTGAGTCCCCCACAGTTGATGAGTTGCAGCAGACCAAGTGTGAGTTCCCCACAGTTGATGAGTTGCAGCAAGTATGAGTTTCCCACAGTTGTTGAATTGCAGCAGACTAAGTGTGAGTTCCCCACAGTTGATGAGTTGCAGCAAGTATGAGTTTCCCACAGTTGTTGAATTGCAGCAGACCAAGTGTGAGTCTCTCACAGTTGATGAGTTGCAGCAGAACAAGTGTGAGTCCCCCACAGTTGTTGAGTTGCAGCAGACCAAGTGTGAGTCCCCCACAGTTCACTTAGAGGCGCATGCGCCTATATTCGAATATAGGCGCATATACCCCAATATTCACTTATAGGTGCACCCCTAATATTTACTTATACATGTTATAGGTGCACCCCCAAAGGCCTCCAGAACACACAAATTTTTATATTAAAATAAAGTATATTTACATTTTTACTGCGAAATATGTATCAAATGGTTATCTATCCCACTTTATCAAGTGATATCATATTGAAATGATATCACGTGATAGGTCAAGTACACTAACAGCGTGTCTGCAGCTCGACATATTATCGGGCGCCAGTACCATCTGCATTTGTCTAGGAGGAAACATTCTGTTCTCATGTACCCCGCGAGTGGCACTGTATAGCTGCTGCAGACCAAATATGAGTCCCCCACAGTTGTTGAGTTGCAGCAGAATAGGTGTGAGTCCCCCACAGTTGATGAGTTGCAGCAGACCAAGTGTGAGTTCCTCACAGCTGATGACTTCCAGCAGACCAAATATGAGTCCCCCACAGTTGTTGAGTTGCAGCAGAACAAGTGTGAGTCTCCCACAGTTGATGTGCTGCAGCAGACCAAGTGTGAGTCCCTCACAGCTGATGAGCTGCAGCAGGCCAAATATGAGTCCCCCACAGTTGTTGAGTTGCAGCAGAACAAGTGTGAGTCTCCCACAGTTGATGTGCTGCAGCAGACCAAGTGTGAGTCCCTCACAGCTGATGAGTTGCAGCAGAACAAGTGTGAGTCCCTCACAGCTGATGAGTTGCAGCAGACCAAATATGAGTCCCCCACAGTTGATGTGCTGCAGCAGGCCAAATATGAGTCCCCCACAGTTGATGAGTTGCAGCAGACCAAATGTGAGTCCCCCACAGTTGATGTGCTGCAGCAGGCCAAATATGAGTCCCCCACAGTTGATGTGCTGCAGCAAGTATGAGTCCCCCACAGTTGGTGAGTTGCAGCAGACCAAATGTGAGTCCCCCACAGTTGATGTGCTGCAGCAGGCCAAATATGAGTCCCCCACAGTTGATGAGTTGCAGCAGACCAAGTGTGAGTCCCCCACAGTTGATGAGTTGCAGCAGACCAAGTGTGAGTCCCCCACAGTTGATGTGCTGCAGCAGGCCAAATATGAGTCCCCCACAGTTGATGAGTTGCAGCAGACCAAATGTGAGTCCCCCACAGTTGATGTGCTGCAGCAGGCCAAATATGAGTCCCCCACAGTTGATGTGCTGCAGCAAGTATGAGTCCCCCACAGTTGATGAGTTGCAGCAGACCAAATGTGAGTCCCCCACAGTTGATGTGCTGCAGCAGGCCAAATATGAGTCCCCCACAGTTGATGTGCTGCAGCAAGTATGAGTCCCCCACAGTTGATGAGTTGCAGCAGACCAAATGTGAGTCCCCCACAGTTGATGAGCTGCAGCAAGTATGAGTCCCCCACAGTTGGTGAGTTGCAGCAGAACAAGTGTGAGTCCCCCACAGTTGATGAGTTGCAGCAGACCAAGTGTGAGTCCCCCACAGTTGATGAGTTGCAACAGACCAAATATGAGTCCCCCACAGTTGATGTGCTGCAGCAGGCCAAATATGAGTCCCCCACAGTTGGTGAGTTGCAGCAGAACAAGTGTGAGTCCCCCACAGTTGATGAGTTGCAGCAGACCAAGTGTGAGTTCCCCACAGTTGATGAGTTGCAGCAAGTATGAGTTTCCCACAGTTGTTGAATTGCAGCAGACTAAGTGTGAGTTCCCCACAGTTGATGAGTTGCAGGAAGTATGAGTTTCCCACAGTTGTTGAATTGCAGCAGACCAAGTGTGAGTCTCTCACAGTTGATGAGTTGCAGCAGAACAAGTGTGAGTCCCCCACAGTTGTTGAGTTGCAGCAGACCAAGTGTGAGTCCCCCACAGTTGATGTGCTGCAGCAGACCAAGTGTGAAGCCCCCACAGTTGGTGTGCTGCATCAGACCAAGTGTGAAGCCCCCACAGTTGGCGAGTTGCAGCAGACCAAGTGTGAGTCCCTCACAGTTGATGAGCTGTGGCAGACCAAGTGTGAGTTCCTCACAGTTGGTGAGTTGCAGCAGACCAAGTGTGAAACCCTCACAGTTGGTGAGTTGCAGCAGACCAAGTGTAAGTTCCTCACAGTTGATGTGCTGCAGCAGACCAAGTGTGAGTCCCCCACAGTTGATGAGCTGCAGCAGACCAAATATGAGTCCCCCACAGTTGGTGAGTTGCAGCAGACCAAGTGTAAGTTCCTCACAGTTGATGTGCTGCAGCAGACCAAATATGAGTCCCCCACAGTTGATGAGTTGCAACAGACCAAATGTGAGTCCCCCACAGTTGATGTGCTGCAGCAGACCAAATATGAGTCCCCCACAGTTGGTGAGTTGCAGCAGAACAAGTGTGAGTCCCCCACAGTTGATGAGTTCCAGCAGACCAAGTGTGAGTTCCCCACAGTTGATGAGTTGCAGCAAGTATGAGTTTCCCACAGTTGTTGAATTGCAGCAGACTAAGTGTGAGTTCCCCACAGTTGATGAGTTGCAGCAAGTATGAGTTTCCCACAGTTGTTGAATTGCAGCAGACCAAGTGTGAGTCCCTCACAGTTGATGAGTTGCAGCAGAACAAGTGTGAGTCCCCCACAGTTGGTGAGTTGCAGCAGACCAAGTGTGAAGCCCCCACAGTTGATGTGCTGCAGCAGACCAAGTGTGAAGCCCCCACAGTTGGTGAGTCGCAGCAGACCAAGTGTGAAGCCCCCACAGTTGATGTGCTGCAGCAGACCAAGTGTGAAGCCCCCACAGTTGGCGAGTTGCAGCAGACCAAGTGTGAGTCCCTCACAGTTGATGAGCTGTGGCAGACCAAGTGTGAAGCCCCCACAGTTGATGTGCTGCAGCAGACCAAGTGTGAAGCCCCCACAGTTGGCGAGTTGCAGCAGACCAAGTGTGAGTCCCTCACAGTTGATGAGCTGTGGCAGACCAAGTGTGAAGCCCCCACAGTTGATGTGCTGCAGCAGACCAAGTGTGAAGCCCCCACAGTTGGCGAGTTGCAGCAGACCAAGTGTGAATCCCTCACAGTTGATGAGCTGTGGCAGACCAAGTGTGAAGCCCCCACAGTTGGCGAGTTGCAGCAGACCAAGTGTGAGTCCCTCACAGTTGATGAGCTGTGGCAGACCAAGTGTGAAGCCCCCACAGTTGATGTGCTGCAGCAGACCAAGTGTGAAGCCCCCACAGTTGGCGAGTTGCAGCAGACCAAGTGTGAATCCCTCACAGTTGATGAGCTGTGGCAGACCAAGTGTGAAGCCCCCACAGTTGGCGAGTTGCAGCAGACCAAGTGTGAGTCCCTCACAGTTGATGAGCTGTGGCAGACCAAGTGTGAAGCCCCCACAGTTGATGTGCTGCAGCAGACCAAGTGTGAAGCCCCCTCAGTTGATGTGCTGCAGCAGACCGAGTGTGAAGCCCCCACAGTTGGCGAGTTGCAGCAGACCAAGTGTGAGTCCCTCACAGTTGATGAGCTGTGGCAGACCAAGTGTGAAGCCCCCACAGTTGATGTGCTGCAGCAGACCAAGTGTGAAGCCCCCACAGTTGGTGAGTTGCAGCAGACCAAGTGTGAAGCCCCCACAGTTGATGTGCTGCAGCAGACCAAGTGTGAAGCCCCCACAGTTGGCGAGTTGCAGCAGACCAAGTGTGAGTCCCTCACAGTTGATGAGCTGTGGCAGACCAAGTGTGAAGCCCCCACAGTTGATGTGCTGCAGCAGACCAAGTGTGAAGCCCCCTCAGTTGATGTGCTGCAGCAGACCGAGTGTGAAGCCCCCACAGTTGGCGAGTTGCAGCAGACCAAGTGTGAGTCCCTCACAGTTGATGAGCTGTGGCAGACCAAGTGTGAAGCCCCCACAGTTGATGTGCTGCAGCAGACCAAGTGTGAAGCCCCCACAGTTGGTGAGTTGCAGCAGACCAAGTGTGAAGCCCCCACAGTTGATGTGCTGCAGCAGACCAAGTGTGAAGCCCCCACAGTTGGCGAGTTGCAGCAGACCAAGTGTGAGTCCCTCACAGTTGAAGAGCTGTGGCAGACCAAGTGTGAAGCCCCCACAGTTGATGTGCTGCAGCAGACCAAGTGTGAAGCCCCCACAGTTGGTGAGTTGCAGCAGACCAAGTGTGAAGCCCCCACAGTTGGTGAGTTGCAGCAGACCAAGTGTGAAGCCCCCACAGTTGGCGAGTTGCAGCAGACCAAGTGTGAGTCCCTCACAGTTGGTGAGCTGCAGCAGACCAAGTTGAAGCCCCCACAGTTGGTGAGTTGCAGCAGACCAAGTGTGAAGCCCCCACAGTTGGTGAGTTGCAGCAGACCAAGTGTGAAGCCCCCACAGTTGATGTGCTGCAGCAGACCAAGTGTGAAGCCCCCACAGTTGGTGAGTTGCAGCAGACCAAGTGTGAAGCCCCCACAGTTGATGTGCTGCAGCAGACCAAGTGTGAGTCCCTCACAGTTGATGAGCTCCAGCAGACCAAGTGTGAGTCCCCCACAGTTGGTGAGTTGCAGCAGACCAAGTGTGAAGCCCCCACATTTGATGAGCTGCAGCAGATCAAGTGTGAGTCCCTCACAGTTGGTGAGTTGCAGCAGACCAAGTGTGAGTCCCTCACAGTTGATTTGCTGCTGCAGACCAAGTGTGAGTCCCCACAGTTGATGTGCTGCAGCAGACCAAGTGTGAGTCCCTCACAGTTGATTTGCTGCTGCAGACCAAGTGTGAGTCCCCCACAGTTGATTTGCTGCTGCAGACCAAGTGTGAGTCCCCACAGTTGATGTGCTGCAGCAGACCAAGTGTGAGTCCCTCACAGTTGATTTGCTGCTGCAGATCAAGTGTGAGTCCCCCACAGTTGATTTGCTGCTGCAGACCACGTGTGAGTCCCCCACAGTTGATTTGCTGCTGCAGACCAAGTGTGAGTCCCCACAGTTGATGTGCTGCAGCAGACCAAGTGTGAGTCCCTCACAGTTGATTTGCTGCTGCAGATCAAGTGTGAGTCCCCACAGTTGATGTGCTGCTGCAGACCAAGTGTGAGTCCCCCACAGTTGATTTGCTGCTGCAGACCAAGTCTGAGTCCCCCACAGTTGATGAGCTGCAGCAGACCAAGTGTGAGTCCCTTACAGTTGGTGAGCTGCAGCAGACCAAGTGTGAGTCCCTCACAGTTGATGAGTTGCAGCAGACCAAGTGTGAGTTCCCAACTGTTGATGAGCTGCAGCAGACCGAGTGTGAGTCCCTCACAGTTGATGAGCTGCAGCAGACCAAGTGTGAGTCCCCCACAGTTGATGAGTTGCAGCAGACCAAGTGTGAGGCCCCACAGTTGGTGAGTTGCAGCAGATCAAGTGTGAGTCCCTCACAGTTGGTGAGCTGCAGCAGATTAAGTGTGAGTCCCCCACAGTTGATGAGCTGCTGCAGACCAAGTGTGAGGCCCCACAGTTGGTGAGTTGCAGCAGATCAAGTGTGAGTCCCTCACAGCTGATGAGCAGACCAAATGAAAGGAGAGGTGATAATTCGCTTTATACTCTGCACTCCTTCGTGTGGTCATCATTATTGATTATTTGTGTACCTATTTTTTCACTTTATTACTACTTTTGTTCACAGCCGTTCAGCTTGGCTCGTTGCGTCAGTAGTCGACGAAAAATTCGAGCCTGAAAACTGGATATGTAACAGTTGTAAACATTTTACATATAAATTCTTGAAAAGAAAACAGTTTGTTCCTTGCAGTTACAATTACAATAGCACAACCATTGTATTAAAAAGTACAATGAAAAAGCCAAAAAGTATTATGGCAATGACTGTGAAACTTTGCATGGAGGTTTATATATCACCAGGTAAGAAGCCTATTGATTTTGAGGCCGATCCGTCAAACGACCTTTGACCTAGGGCTCAAAATAATTTTAGCTGAGTCATCCTTGAGGCTCTCATGCATATCTCGGAAACGGTGCGTGGTAGAGCGAAACTGACGTTATTTTCGGACTCGTCATCCTAGACAAACATATCTATGGGGTACTAGGGATGAACTTTGACCTTGACCTTAATTTTTTTCGCTGAGTCAGCATTTTTCGTTTCATCGATATCTCAGAAACAGTGCGTCAGAGAGTGAAACAGGCATTAATTTCGGACTCATGGCCCTAGGCAAACATATTTAAGGAGTACTAGAGATGAACTTTGACGTTGACCTGAAATTTTTTCGCCGAATCAGCATTTTTCGTTTTCATCGATTCCTCGGAAACGATGCGACTTAGAGCAAAACAGACATTAGACAAATAGTCTTAGGGGTATCAAGTTTGTCCTTCACATACATGTATTTGCACAAATGTCTTATAAGTCTCATTGGGAGCTTATCATGTTTTTGCTGAGTCAGCATTTTGTTTTTTTCATGCTTCACCCTGAAATGCCTCGACGTCTAGTTAATAATATATAAAAAAAAGATCAGTTTAGATATTCAAAGTAGCTTTTTCGGCCGCATTTAGGCCTACTAGATCCACTGTGCAATTGGATGACCTTTCGCTGACCCTTTCACTGCTAGTGCACGGGCAGCCTGATCTCCGCGTCGCTCAGGCTGGTGCACGGGCTATAATCACATGATTAGCCTGCTAGCCTACAGTCAGATCTGAGTCGGTTCTACCAGTATAATCTCATAGTTTAGGGTGTGTAAAAACTTAAAGCTGCTGCCTTCGAATGTATGCAATATTTTTTTTCAAAACCAATTTTTTGTTGAACACATCCAATGCAATATAATAAAAGGTGTGCTCAATGATTTTGACGATTACAGTCCGTCCGAGTTGTCTTTTCATCCGTTTTAGTGCCCATTTTTTACCGGTTTTGTAAATAAACAAACGAAGTGTATCCATCAAATGCTCAAATCGGGCTTAAAAGTCCACATTGAGTACATTTTCCAGTTCGTATGTGCATATATAGTGTAATTGTGAGAAAATAATCAGTGATATACCTTGATGTGCGTGGAATTGTCAGTCTATCTCGCATTTCTCTGCTTTGTTTACATATGCGTGTGATGGATACAGTTTCTGTATTTACGCGTGAACCACCTGTTCAAATGAGCAAAATTTCCCTGAGAACTGGTTATTTTCATTACATTTGATGTGAGTATGTTTCATTTAGTTAGTTTAGCATGTTTAGTATGAAATATAGTTTTCAAAAAATTACGACTGGTTTCGAAGGCAGCTGCTTTAAAAATCCACATTGATGAGAAAGACAGAACAGGGCATTACACGCTTTACACCTTTTCAAGAAGAGGTAAAATAAACACCAGATTTATACCCGGTATGTACTTTTTCTTACCTGATTGCCCGCTATAGATCAATAGATTTTTCTGACAATTCAGTTTGCTAAGTTGTCTAGATCTATCACTGTATGCAGAACGGCGGCGCTAAGCTTCCTTGTTTGGAGATCCATGTAGATTAGATCTAGGCCCCATATAGTACCTATATATGGCCTATGCATGAAGGTGAAATCAGAATATATGTCAGGTGGGCTAATTGCCATGTTTTTCCGTCTGTTTTCCATCAGAAAAAGTCTTTTCTTAGGCTCAGTAAATTGTGTTCCTCTGTACCTCAATTCCTTGTTCAACCATAGACTATATGTTTTAATATTATTGCCATAATAGTTGATGAATAATAATAATTGATCCCAATGAAAACTATAATAGACTACGAGTATATATTCGGTCATGTCGAGATTCAACGCCACCCACAACCTGGAACCAAGAATCCTGTACCCGTCCCTGATTATCACATGAAATAGGCATCCAATAGTCCCAGAAATGTCTCCAGAAACCATCTCAAATGCTCTCAGAAAACACCAAAATGCAAAATTTTCTCAGAAAACACCAAAATGCAAAATTTTCTCGAACCCCCAGACCGCATTTACATTGTTTGCCCCCCTACTAAAAATTCCTGGATCCGCCTTTGTATATGAAGACATATATGGCACAACTAATGATGACCTTGAACTCGACCTCAGATGACCTTGATTGCCAAATGTCTGACTCAGAATGTGTAAATTGGCCTGAGCGACCTAAATGCTTGCACCCAGATATATCTTTTTATTATCATGATTATGAACATATAGAAAATCAAATGCCACACATGCATATAATGGTGAAATTGAAATTCACCCAGATTACCTTGATTGGTAAATTTCAAGGTCATATGTTCACACTGATAACCTTGATTGGTAAATCTCAAGGTTTATTACCTGCCGTGGCCAAACCAAAATTGTCCGGTAACCTATCTTATCCTTTGGACTAATTTTTCTAGATCTGTATGACGTTTGGGAGATGTATCATGTAGATCTTGTAGTGTCGCTTGGTATTATTCTCCCTAAGCCCCTGCCTCCATTGTCCTGGTTTGATGCCCAGTCGCCTCCCAGATCGCGAACTGGGCCTCACCGGGTATCGTTCAGCCACACCGGGTCTTTACCGGGTCTGAACCGGGCACACCGTTTCTCGACCGGCTACACGGGGTCAATTCGTGTGGCGAAACCAGGTCTTGTCCGCGCACTCACGCAAAATATGAAACATGTTTCATTTTACTGGCGATTCGGGTCTCGACCGGGGGACCCTCAGAGGGGGGTAGGAAATGGACCCCCGTACTGGGCGTGACCGGGAGTCATCCTGGTGTCATCTGGCCACACCAGGGGCCTAAGAATCTAAATCAACTTTAGCCGACTAAAATAGGATTTAGCCTACTGTCTACCATGCTAATTGCTGAACTTAGTTGGCTAAAGTAGATTTAGATTCTTTGTGAAATAGACCCCAGGTCTCAACAGGGTCTCGTCCAGATGAAAAATGGTTGATTTGGTGAACCAGGAGTTGACCGTGTTAATTGTGAGTCTGTGAGTTGACCTGGGGTTGACGTGGAGTTATCCAGGACTTATTCGGGAGTTAACTGGGTCTGATCTGAGGGCCCAGGGAATGAAAAATTATAAAATATCTTATCCGGCTGAGACCTTTGATCGGGGGTTGTCGGGACAAGATGACTGTAACTCAGTTTTCGCGAACTTTCCGACTTTTTTCACCTTCGACCGGGCCTCAACCGGCCCAAGCCGGGTCAAAAAATCTGGGCGTCATCCGGGTCTCAGACCATAACAGTGGGACTGTACATGTGTGGGACTATGTATAACATAAAAATGTAGGATCACAGTGACTTATGATCTCTTTTCTCTATGTGACTCTCCAGTCATGTATGTGACGACCATGCGACAGCCAACAGAAAGACACAAATAATAATGTTACTCTCCTTTCTGTATGTGATGACCAACGACTGCCATCAAAAACGCTCAAGTGACGGTCGTCAGCTCAGACTTTATAGTGCACATAGCAACACTCCGTTTTGTTTACTCATCATTACTACTTCAAACAGTCCTCAACAAATTATGTTAGTGTAGCCAGTGTCTGTGTAAAGGCACAGTCTTGACACCTGCTTGCTATCTGATGATGCATAGTACCTTTAGATTGCAATTTAGACACCACAGTTTTGTATTGTTAGGGGAAATGCCAATTTGGATGATACGATATGGTCAGTTGGGAACCATCCCAATGAATGCATGTACATATTGAATGTAGATGTAATATGCAAAAATGTTCATGCCCCGATTTAACTACAAGTTTCCTTCCATATGTTTCAGGTATATCCATTCCCTGTGCTGCGTGAGATGATGGCTCCCGTTGATTGAGTTCTGCTGTGTGTACTGCACCCTGTCTCCACAATGCGCCTGGTGCTGTGGCTATCGGGCCTGTTACGTAGGGCGCGACGCACACCGCTGAGGGTACTGGTCTACTTCCTGGCTCTCTACGCGGTCAGTCTGCTGCTGATGTACCTGGCAGAATTGCTGTTCCTCAGAAAACTCCGCACACACCCTCGATACATTGAGGCTGTTGCCGATGCCAAGATGAATGTGATTTCTGTTCAGCATACAATAGGAATACAAGTAGATGAAGCAGAGAAGCTGTCAGAAAAATCAGGCAGCAAGCAGGAAGACATACAGCTGCATGTGTTGCTGGTAGTCGACTCGTATGTGTCAGTTCCAGGCAGACGTACTGTCAAGTTCCCAATTTGTATCCATGACCCTGCCTCTGACATCTACATCTCGCAGTCACTGAGTAGTGGTGTGCTGTATGAGTATGAGCATGTACAGGCCCTGTTATCCCATCTGAAACCGGGTGCCAGTGAGGGACTTCTAGATCTGGGAGCAAACCTTGGTGTGTTCTCACTGCCAGCACTCAGCCTGGGACACCGAGTGGTGGCCGTAGATGCTCTACCTGAGAATGTGCTGCGACTGAGAGCCTCCGTGCTGCTGAGTCCGAGATACAAGCACCTACTGACTGTGATCCATGCTGCGGTATCCAACCAGCGTGGCATTCTCTACCCCCGCCGCTCTGAGAACAACGTAGGTGGCAGCACTGTCGTGAACGAAAACAACTGCCATATGATGTGTGACAAGAAGCAGCCGATCCAAACCATGCTGATGGATGACCTGCTCGAGATTATTCCCTTCAAAAGTGGAGTTCTCAAGATTGACATCGAGGGCCATGAGGAAAGAGCATTCGAGCAGGGAGCTCAGCTCCTGGATGAGATTGACTTCCATACTATCCTGATGGAATGGAGATTTTACAAAAAGTTTTACAGGATTTACTCCGCTGGTGATAGGATTGAAAAGTTCATTAAGTTCTTCACTTCGCGGGACTATGTGCCACAGGAAGTGGTTTCTGGCAGGAAGTTACGTCTCTATGACTGGGGCAACTGGCCTTTTGAAATCATATGGAAAAAAACATATACTCATCCGTCATAGTCAGATATTACTTATCTGTCATAGTTAGATACTGATTTTATGGCACAGGTTTGAATATTAGTTCTGAATATAGACAACCTCTATATTCAGTTCTGAATATTAACTTTGTTTTAAACAATGACCAATGTTGGAAGGCCATATTTATTTATTTTGACTGATTTTTTTTCTTTAATCAAGTGTGTCTGGGACCTCTTTGCTTGATAACACTTTGGTAGAATACACCAAAAGTTCTGCTAGAAGATACACCCAAATGTGTATTCTGGTAAGTAATTACAACAATACAATGAAGTGTACTTCGATTCCTGGCCGATGTAATCACTTACAGAATTCATGATTATGCTCAATTTCCAAAATATCATATTGGGCTGAAATTTAACATCGGGGTAGTTTGCCAACTTCTTCAATCTTTGCAGTAGAAGTTTGAGATTTGGTAGGAAACTGCCGTTTGATTCTCAGGGCAAATATGCCAATAGTAAGATACCGTTTAGCAATATTCTGAGCAAATAACAGTGAAAAAATCAGACTATAGATGAGTTGGAAGACTGAAGTTTGTTTTGAATCAAATGTGTTGAGCTGTCGTCTGTTATGATTAAAAATTGAAAGTAACATAAAATAGCAAATATATACATCAACCACTACAAATTTATAGATATTAGTGGCTCCCCGCATTGTGGTAAGTACTGTGGTACAAAGCTTTTGCTGACAGTAAGTTTTGACAAAAAGTGATGGAGCTGTCATAAACCAGCCTCCAAGCTAGTAGAGCAGCAGAGGTCAAAAATGACATAGTTTATGTGTATCCAAGAAAAAGTTTTGCTGAATTGGCAGCAAAGGCAAATTGAAGAGGCCCTCAGTATTCTGGGATTTTTTAAAGTAGTCTGCTCCAAACAGTGAGGTAACAAAGGGTCAAAATTAAAAAGTTATTTCCTGAATATGATCTCTTCAAAATGACCTATTTTATCATGTTTATAGAGTAACTGATCAGCATTCTAATACTGAAAGGAGAATAGGAGGTCACCGTACTGGTTTCTTTGACATACATTGTATTCGATCAAAATCACATGTACCTAAAGCTAGACCTCAAGGCCTTGGAGGCATTTCAAGGTGAAGCATGAAAAAAACGAAACGCTGACTCAGGAAAAACATGACGAAGGTCCCAATGAGACCTATAAAACATTTATGCAATTACATGTATGTGAAGGACAAACTTGAAGACTATCTGTCTAATGTCCATTTTGCTCTATGACGCACCATTCCCAAGATATCGACAAAAAACAAAAATGTCGACTCGACAAAAAAATTTCAGGTCAAGGTCAAAGTTCATCCCTAGTTCCCCTTAGATCATAGATATGTTTGTCCAGGGCTATGAGTCTGAAAATAACGTCCGTTTCACTCAACGACGTGCCCTTTTCAGGATATCAACGAAAATGAAAAAAGCCAACTCGGTATAAATATTTGAGGTCGCGGTCAAAGTTCATCCCTAATACCCCTTAGACATGTTTTCTAGGGTACCGAGTCTGAAAATAAGGTCGGTCTCGCTATACAATGCATTGTTTCCGAGATATGCAGGAAACCTCAAGAATGACTCGGCAACAAATCATTTCGAGCCCTAGGTCAAAGGTCATTCGACGAGTTGGCCTCAAAATCAACAGGCTTTTTCCCTGGTGATATATGAACCTCCATGCAAAGTTCCACAGTCATTGCCATAATACTTTTTGAGTTATCATGCTGAAACCAGAAATATTGAATTCATCCTCACGGACCCTGGAGCGGGCTCAAAAACAATAAGTTTCTTCTGCACAACATTTCTGATCAGCGGTGAAAATTTGGCGAAGATACATCTAGGCAAACTGAAGTTCTTGTGCGGAAATCAAAAGTGAAAAAAAAAATTGCACATTTTTTTGTCCATATTCACATTTTGCATCATGTTTTTTATGTGAACGGATATGGTGACCCTCTATTTTCTTTTCAGTTTAGGATGCTGATGATTTACTCTATAAAATACTAGTATGTCATTTTGAAGCTCTAGATTATGTTGATACAGTTAGTTATTATAAAAAAACTGTGACCCCTCCTTACTTCACTGTTTGGAGCGGACTACTCGTAAGTATTATATTGTTGTTCTATTGTACTGTTGTATTCAGCAGATCATCATGTTGGTGATTGTCTTGTCCAAGCTGCCTCATCATTCATGCAATACTCCAAACGTCTCAACATTTATGTTTAATCATGATGATAGATATATGCATTGAATAATACACATGGATCCTGGAAACTTGTGAATGTTGCTGGGAAAATCCTGAAAAAATATACTCTGAGGTTCCAAAAGGCTCTGGGAAATTTGTTCAGGAAGAAGTGTACAAACCCTGCAGATGTAAATGCAACGATACTCGTTCAGCAATCTCAGTCAAACAAAGAGCAACCAAAGAGCATAATAAATCATCTCTTTTCAGTTCGACTTCTATCCTAATACAATGTACCCACAACAAAACTGATACTCGAAAGTTTTGGTGACCAGGCAGCATCAGCATTGATGTTGTGTTGTCAGTCCTACATACTTCATTTAATTTGCAAGTTTTTCATTGTAAACTGAGTTTTTGTTGTGGTTTTATATTGAATTCAAGTAACGCTACATGTAGATTTCAGTGATTTTGTGTTCACCACATCTATACAAGTTATATGTTTTGAATTGTATAACACATTGTATGCACACAATATTGCTATAACTGTGAAAGTGTTCTTTATTACGGTAATATTCTCCAATATCACCAATGTGTTTCTAGAGCAGTGCTTGAATAAATCATAAGTAAAAATGAATAAAAAAACATGTACAGGTATGTTGCTGTTTCATCAAGAAGAACTATGTACCTTAGCTTAATGCCATGGAAAGCCGGTTCAACATTATTAATTACCGAAGAGAAATGAGAAATTATCTCGTTATATGGCGTATTTCATGGTTTGATATGGATAAATGTACAGTGTGTATATACCAAATATTCAAGTTGCATTTTGTTGCAGGTTAGCTCATATGTTGCAGTGTATAGCTCGCAGGTCACACTTCGTTTAAGGGAATTCCCTAAAAAACACAGCCTGTAAAAAATGTTTCTCGAATGTCGCACTGGTCATCTGGTAAGGTGCATGGTAAGGTGCATGGTTTGTATGCAAGAAGTACCGGGTTGAACCCAAGTCCAGCGGAGACATTTACTGCTTGGTTACACAACCAATCATTCCCAACAGCAGAAGCTGTACAACCCAAAACTCAAGCTACATGTTTCTGTAGAGTTTCTGTTTGATTGTTTAATGATTAAATTAGTTTTTGAATTAAATTGACATCATGCTCATGTCTGCACATCTTGTGCATGTGTTAAGAGTTAGAGGTTGCTAAGATTAGAGGTTGCTGGCCTCACCTAAAAATACTGATAATTCCCCTTGAGGGCAATACAAGTAAGTCATACAGATGATATTACTAAATACTGGAAAACGCATACCGGTACTGTAAACCCTTTTAATTTCTTGTCCATTAAGTTCTCGTTTTCTGGAAATGGACATGTTTGCAGCCGTTTAAATTCTAAATCAACTAGACGTCAAGGCCTAAAGATGCCTTGGAGGCATTTCGGTGTTAAGACTAATTTATAATATTTATAACATGTTTATCATGGGCTCTACGACACACTGTTTCAAAGATATCGACGAAAATGAAAAAAGCAGACTCAGCAGAAAAAATCAAGGTCAAGATCAAAGTTCATCCTTAATACCCATCAGAAATGTTTGTCTAGGGCAAAGAGTCCGAAAATAACGTCCGTTTCGCTCTATGACGCACCGTTTCCGAGATATCGACGAAAACGAAATATGCCGACTCGGGAGAAAAATTTCAGGTCAAGGTCAAAGTTCATCCATAATACCCTTTTGACATGTTTGTCTAAGGCAACGAGTCCGAAAATAACGTCAGTTTCGCTCTACGACGCACCGTTTCCGAGATATCGACAAAAACGAAAAATGCCGAGTCGGCGAAAAAATTTCAGGTCAAGGTCAAAATTACCCTTAAAAATTCAAGGTCAAGGTCAAAGTTCATCCTTAATACCCTTTAGAATGTTTGTCTAGAAGGACGAGTCCGAAAATAACGTCCATTTCGCTCTACGATGCACTGTTTCAGAGATATCGACAAAAACGAAAAATGCCGAGTCGGCGAAAAAATTTCAGGTCAAGGTCAAAATTCATCCATAATACCCTTAAAAATTCAAGGTCAAGGTCAAAGTTCATCCTTAATACCCTTTAGAATGTTCGTCTAGAAGGACGAGTCCGAAAATAACGTCCATTTCGCTCTACGATGCACTGTTTCAGAGATATCGACAAAAACGAAAAATGCCGAGTCGGCGAAAAAATTTCAGGTCAAGGTCAAAATTCATCCATAATACCCTTTAGACATGTTTGTCTAGTGCCATGAGTCCGAAAATAACATCCGTCTCGCTCTACGACGCACCGTTTCCGAGATATATGGACGAAAACGAAAAATGCCGACACGGCCAAAAAATTTTAGGTAAAGGTCAAAGTTCATCCATAATACCCCTTAGACATGTTTGTCTAGTGCCACGAATCCGAAAATGAAGTCCGTTTCGCTCTAAGACGCACCGTTTCCCACATATCGACGAAAACGGAAAATGCCGACTCGGCAAAAAAAATTTAGGTCAAGGTCAAAGTTCATCCATAATACCCCTCAGACATGTTTGTCTAGTGCCACGAGTCCGAAAATAACGTCCATTTCGCTCTACGACGCACAGTTTCCGAGATATGCAGGAAACCTCAAGGATGACTGGGCGAAAACTCTTCCGACCTCTAGGTCAAAGGTCGTTCGACGGATTGATCGCAAAATCAATAGGGTTCTTCCCTGTTGATATATGAACCTCCATGCAAAGTTCTGCAGCCATTG
This sequence comes from Terebella lapidaria, assembly GCA_949152475.1. Taxonomy (NCBI): domain Eukaryota; kingdom Metazoa; phylum Annelida; class Polychaeta; order Terebellida; family Terebellidae; genus Terebella; species Terebella lapidaria. The sequence continues at coordinate 41,249,098 of OX424557.1, read as the reverse complement.
CCTACATACTTTGTGAGTTATCGTGCGGAAACAAAGTCCAAAAAACGACATTGATTTCATCCTCACGGACCTCGGATCCGGCTGAAAAACAATAGGGTTCTTCCACATAATATGTCTGACCAATGCTGAAAATTTGGCGAAGATACATCGAGGCAAACTGAAGTTATCGGTCAGAAACCAAAACGGCGGAAAAAAAAAAAAAAAAAAAGAAGAAAAAAAATTCTGCTAAAACCATGAAGGCATTTCTTCCGAAATGCCTTAATTATATGGGAAGAAAAACTCTGCGTTCAGAAATTTTCTAATAAAAACTCAAATATCGCGAATATTAATGGACGCGAAAAATTGGAGGGTTTACAGTAATATTGAGGTGTGAACCTGGCAACGTCATGAATAGTTCATTTGCGTATCATTCACATGGTAGTCTGTAAATTTATCACTTATATTGATAATGACTGTGATATGTTCAGCTCAACATGCTCAAAAATTGCTATCGAGTGCTATTAGTATGAGCCATTCAAGCTTGCATGATATTTTCACTTTACTTTGTATTTCCCTACACAAGTTGGAAATGGTAACTTATGGGCCATGTTACTGATGCCTTTGTGCCCAGTAGCGCACATGGTTTTTAACATTGGTACGAATTTTTGTATGAACCCGCTTTGTAACTTTGAATGGGCATTTTAATGAAGGGTCAGAGGTCATTCCAGTAAAATTAACTGCCATGTTCAAAGTGAGCATAGCTCCTGTTATTAATAATGTACATTTCACCGGCCTTGGTCCGACTTTCCATGGTTTGGATGGCTCATGATCAGATGTTCGTTTTACTGGAGCTATGGTCTGATTATCTAATGGCATGGCATTTCGCCGTTTTGATAAATTGCCAGTAAGCTTCAGCAACCTTGATGTTATGCTCATCAGTATTTTAAATATTTTTATATCCATTCACAATTTAATCTTGATTGATTTCTGCACATGTACTTGTAGTGTATATACTGTTTGTTCGTTAAATTTTTTTCATGTACAAGTGCTTATTCAAGATGTCAATAAAAGGAAGTTTTAACTTGTTTAAAACCAGTATTTATTACATACCTACCTCTATAATAAACTCTTTGGGTAATCTTACCTTGGCATTCAAAGAAGAGGAGAGAGAAATGAATGTCACAAGAATTTTCTTAAAATTCCTGACATCCATCTCGAACTCGAAATTGAAGGAAATTACTCTCACACATCTCAGATTCCCCGCGGTGTAGATGTGACGTCACACCGGTCATATGATTGACCTTAGCCGCCATTAATTTGCCCACCTGGTTAAGGCAGGGGAGGCGGGAGGGAGAATAATCGTGTTTATTATAGAGGTAGGTATGTAATAAATACTGGTTTTAAACAAGTTAAAACTTCCTATTTATTGCCATACCACTACCTCTATAATAAACTCTTTGGGTTATATCAGAATAACCAAAGGAGGTGGGTTTAACCCTCTCCCGGGAATTTCATCACCGATGTGTGAGAGTAGGAAATATCCATTGAAAGTAGTAAATATTGTGTTTTACTTTTAAATTATAATTTTAAGTCGAAAATACATATTTACAGGATATTTACAACTAAACCATAATACACGCCTGAATTACCTTCAGATGCATGGAGACGAGCAGGGGCTCTGCAGAGGTGACTTTCCTCTTGCAGAAGAACAAAAATTTCCCTCGCCAAAGAAGAGGAGCAACTCCCCTGGGAGTCGACCTCAGGTGCATCTGTACAGAGGCGTGTTGATCTATTTACAGGTATCTACAGCTGGACTACACGCTCCGCCGCCACCAGTCGTCCAAGCTGGAGGCCGGAGTCATCCTCCCAAGCTAACTCCCTGAGATAGAAAGAAGTGAATGTGTTATGAGATTTCCAGGTACAGGCAGACATGACATCATTCAGAGACACTTTATTTGTAAAGGCAAGTGAAGCCGCGAGAGCCCTCACATCATGCGCTTTGACTCTGAAACCTGTGGATTTTTTCGCCTGTGACTTTTCATAGCAAAATCTAACACACTTCTTGATCCAAGATGAGATCGTAGCAGGACGGATATCATTTGGAAAATCCTTAAGATAGGACACGAAAAGCAAACGCTTGCCGAGATGCAGCTCACGCGTACGATTAACGTAGATGCGGAGGGCTCGCACGGGACAAAGCTTCGCGTCTTCCTCCAGGCCCGGCCCCAGAGAAGGAGTCAGGGCGGGAATGGAAAAGCTCAATAATGGCGTACCTGCTAATTGAGTTTTGGCCAGAAAGGAGGGAATGACTCCGAGGAGAACCGAGGAGCCATCCGACTTCCACTTAACTTTGGAAAAGGACAGAGCGTGGAGCTCACTCCGTCGCTTCCCGGAAGCCAGAGCCAAAAGGAAGACCGTCTTAAACGTCAGAAACTTTAGTGAGGCCCGCTCAAGGGGTTCGAACGGATCTTTTCTTAAGACGTTGAGAACAAGCGATAGATCCCACTCAGGAACCGGGTTCCTAGCTTTCGGTCTTTCGATCTCGAAACTATTAATCAACGCAGTCAAACCTTGATCATGACCAAAATCGATCCCAAGTTTGGGTTTTAGAGTCTTCGCGATAGCCGTACGGTAACCCGCGATCGTGGATGGAGCTCGCCCTTCATTGAACTTTTCGAGAAGAAATTCGGAAATTAGGGGAGCATCGACTCTGAAAGGACTAACCTTCCGGCGACGACACCAAGCACAGAAGGAAGTCCACTTCGATTGGTAGACTGCCAAAGAAGATTTTCGATTTGATCGGGCGATCCTAGCGGACACCTCCCTTGAAAATCCCTTCTTTCGGAAACATCGCTCGACAATATCCAGGCATGAAGCTTCAGACTTGCGGGAGCCTGATGAAACATGCTGGAGCGAGGTTGTTTGAGGAGGTCCCACCGATCCGGAAGCTGACGAGGGAAGTCTACTATCAACTCCAGAAGGTCCGGGAACCACGACCTCTGCGGTAGACACGGAGCAATCAGCAGGAGGCGACACTGGTGAGTCCGAAACTTGGCGATCACCTTGTCCAACAACACCGCTGGGGGGTAAGCATACGCGTACATGCCCTCCCAGGACGTCGACATCGCATCCACTGACATGGCCGTGGGATCGGGAATGGGAGACACAAACGAAGGAAGTTTGTGGTTCCACCGGGTCGCAAACAAATCGACCATCGGCGTGCCCCATAGGCCGCAGAGAGATTGGAATACCCTGGGGGCAAGACTCCACTCCATGGCCTGGACCTGGCCCCTCCGGGAGAGGCGGTCCGCCCAAACATTCATATGACCAGGGATATGCCTCGCGAAAAGCGAAATACCCCGGTCGTGACACCAGAGCAGGAGGTCGATAGCGGCTTGGCACAGCGACTGGGACTTCGTACCGCCCTGCTTGTTGATGTAAGCGACAACGGTGGAGTTGTCGGTGGCCACCAACACAGCCTGATTGAGGAAATGTGTTTCCCAATGCCTGAGAGCCAAGAACACGGCCTCCAGTTCCAACAGGTTTATGTGCCATTCCTGCTGAGACGAAGACCAGGTGCCCGAGACCTCGCTGTCGTCCCAGTGAGCGCCCCAGCCGTCCATACTGGCATCCGTAAATACGTGCCTGGATGGAAGCGGCCGGCGGAATGACGACCCTCGGAGCAGATTGACGGGATCCAGCCACCATTGCAGATGGGAAACGACTTCCGGAGAGACCTGCACGAGCTGGGATCTGTCCCCCGTGACCTGGGACCATTGAGAGTGTAGATGCCGCTGAATAGGCCGCATGTGCAGGCGGCCCAACGGAACTAACTTTTCCGTGGACGCTAGCATCCCGAGAAGGGACTGCCAGCGTCTGGCCGTCTGTGGAATGCGACGAAGGAAGCCTTCTGACAGCACGGATAATTTTGACTGACGATCCAGCGTCGGCAAAACAGTCTCTGAGGTAGTCTGATAACGATACCCCAAGAAGACGAAGTCTCGACGCGGTGACAAGTCGGACTTTTTTTGGTTGATTTTGAACCCCATCCGTGAGCATAGATTTACCACAAACTGTGCTTGGACGATGAGCGTTTCGCGACAATGGTGCCGGATTAGCCAATCGTCGAGATATTGGTGGATAAAAATCCCCCGCTTGTGGGCGAGAATCTGGACTTCCCGAGCCACCATGGTGAAAATCCACGGCGCTGTCGATAATCCGAACGGGAGCGCCCGAAACTGCCATACGCGGCCGAGATAGAGAAATCTCAGGTATTTGCGAACTGCAGGTTTCATTGGAATATGGAAATAGGCATCTTTGAGATCGATCGTTACCACCCACGAATCGCGAGGCATGACTGAACGAACTTGCTCCGGCGTTTCCATGGAAAACGTCGGCACGATTAAGAACTTGTTCAACGGAGAAAGATCTATCACTGGTCTCCAACCCCCCGACGCTTTGGGAACCACAAACAACACGCTGTAGAACCCGGGAGTGTCCCCGGGAGCAGGTTCTATCGCTTGTTTCTCGATCATCGCCGTTATCTCCTCGTGGAGAACACGGCGGCGTTCTGGATCGTTTGGAAGAGTGAAACCCCTTGGGACGGGCGATAACGGTGGCAATTTCTCGAATTTCAGGCCGAATCCTCGACGGAGCGTCGAGACGACCCAGGGGCAAGCCCCGAGCCGCTCCCACTCTTTCCAAAACAGAATTAAACGAGCTCCTACGGGCTCGTCTGAGGAAGGAATATCGACCGAAACGAGCTGACCATGCAGCTCTTCTCGACACTCGAGCAAAGGATCCGGCCCGGAATCCGAAGCTATACGTACCCGGTTTCTTTTCCCCTGCGGGCTTGGGAGCCTCGCCACGGCCACGGCCTCGACCTCGACCGCGATCTCCTCGGGTGCTGCCGGCAGGGGCCCCACGAAAGGGCAGACCAGAGGCCCTGCCTCGGGCCCTGCCGCGGCCACGACCTGGCTGCTGCTGCGGCTGGGCTTGCTGTGTAGGGGGCTGAGGTTTCTTGAAAGCTGACACCATCTGCTGAGTGAGCCGTTCCAAAGACTTGGACTGGCTCAGGAGGGCGTTGGAGGTGGAAGACTTCGCAGCCTTTTCGTCCGCCTCCTTCTTCACCTCACGCAGGTCCGCTGAACGGTCCGGTAAGAGCAGGGAGGTGGGAGTCCCGGAGGTGGGGATGACCGGGTGCAGGACCCTCATGTCCGACATCAACTGGTCGGGAACCTCGAACCTCAGGGAGGACAGGAACGCGTCACGACGCCAGAGCTCAGACACCCAGAGTGCGTGGGAGTCTAGAGCAACCTTATCACCAACGCCCTTGCCGATCGAGGTCACCAGGGACGCGCAACTGAGAAGGGCCTCCGCGAGTTCATCCCGATCCAAATCCGGATTGTTCAGTACTTGGTCGTGGCACTGTAAAATGGCTCTCTTGGTGGCCATGGAAAGCCAATCCATGGCAGAGTCTGTGGCCAGACCAACCCGCACGGTATGCTGGAATTCGGCTAGCGCTCCCCAAGGAATGTCCACCGACTTGGGTTCCTTAAAGAAGGAAAAGTGGGGGTGGTGCCTCCTCAAGGTGGTCGGCCTGTCGTCCAGCTCCGACGAGGTGTAATAATCTGTAACAGACGGACGGGAAGGAAAGGCGCCTATCGCGGTCTTGTTCGTCCTGACCGTCTCCTCGATTCGCTCCTGCATGGAGCCACGGACTCCAGCCGAGAGGGGAAAACGTAGGGCGTCCTTCGACGGCCGTGGATGCTCCATCTCCGACGATATCATAGATCTCGCGACCTTCTTGACTGGCGGCGGAGCATGTTCTTCGGGCCACAAACCCGGGAGGACCCTCTTCACGAAGTCCAGCTTCTCTCCCCAAGACAAGGGGTCATCGGACTCGGACTGAGCGAGCTCCTGGTCGGACTCGGCCTTACGCTTCAGGGGCAGCGTAAGACCCGAAGGACCAGGCAACGGCTGAGCCGGTGGAGAAGATTCCCCATCCGAGGGCGGGTCTTCCCTGGGAAGAGACGGAGAAGGAGGAGGAGGTGGCGGCTGTTGTGGCGGAGGGAACCTCGCCAGGAACTGTTGCCACTGTCCCAACATCTCGGCCCGAAAAGCCTCCAGTTCGCCCCTGAGGCGCTGCTCGGGCGGAACAGTAGGAGAAGTCCCCTGGACTGGAGAGTCGTGCGGCTCCGGCGGACCAGTGGACCCCTGGGCTACCTGGGCGAACGACATCATGCCCTGGCTCGAGGCAAAAGAGCAGACGGGAAGGGAAGAGAGAGGGGAGTCGTCCTGAATATCCTCGGCAATCTGAAAAATATGAACAGAATTATTACCGGAACAAACGGGTGAGCCTGGAAACAACGGGGTCCCAGAAACCCGTGGGTTTGGACAGCTCAAAACCATTGGCTCCCGGTCCCTACCGGCCACGGCTAAAGGGGCCACGGCCTGGGGTCCAGTTACCGGCGGGAACTCGGGAACCGGCGGCCGAAACACTGGCGTAACGGACCCGGACCGAAATCCGCCCTGGCTCTTGGGTTGAATCCCAGCCCCGGGGGCCGGAGCCCGACCCGGAGGGGGAAACAACACTCTCTGTCCAGAGGGATCCCGGGCGCAGGGAACCGTCGTGAGCCCGACGGAACCGGCAGACCCCGAAACCACACTCGGACACTGAAACCCAGGTCGTTCAGCCAGAGAAGCATGAGAACGAGGGGCCAGTAGAGAGGGAGCCAAAAGTGAGCCACACAAACCCGTAGGTTGTGGGGAAGTTAGGGTGCCGAGAGCCGAACGCGCGGCTCCCGGGACCCGTACCTGGCTGAAAGAAAATGACAATGATAAATCAAAACTTACAGCACAAACAGCATTGGTTAACTGCAAATCTAAACGCCGCTTGCGTTCCTCAGACGCCTTGGGACGCGGCCTGGCGCTATCAGAATCTGACGGGGAAGGGGGAGTAGGGCAACCAGCAAACCTGCGGGCCTGAATCTCCCGTAAGCCTTGAAGACAGAGTTTCCACTCGTCGATGGACCAATCCGCGCATAACTCACAGGTGGCTGAAGGACGGCAATAAACAGTGTCCCTACACTGCCAGCAGGCGTTATGAGCCTCCCACTTAGGAAGGTAGTGTTTGCAAACGATGCACTTCATATCTGAAACATATCAAACATCGAAGTACAAACGGGCGATAATGGGGGAAGGAAAGGGGCCTGGGGAGGCTTTACCATTTCCTCCCAAAAAAATCGCAAATCACTAACTCTAAGCTAGTCTAACAACGAAAGAACGATCTACTGAAGAAAAAGCTGTGCAAAGAACAGCCTAAAGACGATCGTAGACGTGAAGAAATTCGACTTTGAATGCCGAAAGCAAGACTTGCTGCACATCCAACAATGGAGGAGCAAATTAATGGCGGCTAAGGTCAATCATATGACCGGTGTGACGTCACATCTACACCGCGGGGAATCTGAGATGTGTGAGAGTAATTTCCTTCAATTTCGAGTTCGAGATGGATGTCAGGAATTTTAAGAAAATTCTTGTGACATTCATTTCTCTCTCCTCTTCTTTGAATGCCAAGGTAAGATTACCCAAAGAGTTTATTATAGAGGTAGTGGTATGGCAATAAATACTCAAACCAGATTACCTCTTTCTCTTCCAGTTTTGTCAGTGTGGTTATTTAACTCATTCCCACAGTACATGTTAACACAAACGACAACAAAGTTAATCTCGGGACCCTTATTAAATGTTCATCGGTTTCAGAGATGCAGTCTGTCTACATGGTCTAGCATCCACAAGATTCCCACCATAATTTTGTATGTTGGTATTTGCTTAACTTTTTGTGGGGGACACCACAAGACATATACTTCCATATCCAGGTATGTTTAGAAGTCACCAAAATGTACCATATAGGACTTCTCATACCACAACCTGAAGCAATTTACCTGTATGCTTTTGATCATAATGCATGCAGAATTTCTCATTTCACCGCAGGTAGAGTTTTATTGAACAAAATCAGCAAACATACACAACAGAGTGACTGCATGTTACGCAAACATGGGACACATTCTCTTTTTCAAAAAATTGTGAATAAAGCTTTTCTATTGTCGGGGACAGTAATGAGCAAAGTGTGGCACTGAACACTACAAAATTCAGAACACATACAAAGATATTGAACCAAGGAATTACATTTGCTGACATCAGTAGACTGCACAGAGTATTTTCCAAGCTGTTGCTATACTCAGGTTCATCCATCAGTGAAACACGCTTTTTGGCGTTAGTTTTGTTTTAAATAATCGAATCAACTTGCAATTTTGTGTGTATCAATTGGGCATCATGCCGTAATTGTTCACAAAATTTCAGAGTTCTATCTCAAAAATTGAGAAAGTTGGCAATCTTACCCAATGTTAAATTTGAGCCCCAACATAGAATTTCAGAGTCTGCACAAAAAACAACAACTTTTATTCGATGTACGAGTTATATATTGCTTCACAATAAACACACTTACTTAATATACACCGACTATACCTTCCGACTCCAAATCAATGCAATAGGTTCATTCTGTATGGGAATACACACGACAAAAGCCCTGAATTTGTTGAAATTTACTTGATCCCATTTCCGACTGAAATTTAACATTGGGTTAGATTGCCAACTTTTTCATTTTTTTAGATAGAATTCTGAAATTTTTTGAAAAAATACGGCATGATACTCAATTAAGACACACAAAATTTCAAGTTGATCCGATTATCCAAAACAAAACTACGGCCAAAAAGCGTGTTTCACTGATGGATGAACTTTACTTTATATTCATTGCAAAGCTGACATAAATACAAAGTGTTTTACTCAATTATCATACGAGGCACCATAGATATTTAATACAATATTCTTGATATTTTAGTAAAAAAAAGTTGAATGATTGGATAACATCTGTAATATACATTTACGCTGTTATAACCAAGCAATTCTCAGACCCGGTGACCTGACACATGAACAACACATGAACAATTTTTCAGGACACATATATAGATGTGCATGTAATGAGATGGTATCTAACAACAGCATCACAAACTCGGCCATTATCTGGTCAGATCTTACTAATATACCTAAACGACAAGATCGATCATGCAAAGGGACTGACAGATTGGAAATGATTTTCGGGAGATATAAAACGGAGGTGCATTTATCAAAAGCATAAACCACCAAACGACTTGTATGATGATCAAACGTCATCAGTGGTTTCAGAATATACTACTTATGGCTATACATTATCTATGTACCAGCATAAACAAACATTACAGAATAAACTTATTGGGACACATCGGTACTTGCACAGCTGATCACATCATAGCTGGCTCCATGGCAACCATGACATTAAAAAACAATACACTGTAGTTTTGTGTATATTCTAAAAATATTCTCATAGTGGGGACAAAACAGAGCAAAAACAATTTCCAGGAAGCACACTGATTAAATAATAATGTCACATGATGAGTTCGTTAAATAGCAAAGGTACATGACTATATAAAGCAACAGGCACATTAACAAGAGAATGTACATATATAATACACAATGCACTTAGCACCTGCAGCAGTCAGATTTTTCTTAATACATAAACAAAAATAGAAAACATATATTTGTTGCTCACCAATTATTTTCGTCACCTAGTATATCAACTGATGGCTGCAATACAAAGGTAACACAAGCATACAATGTCAGGTAACAGTGTGCTTGCCATAGGCAGGTAAGAGTGTGCTTGCTATAGGTAATGACGAGTGCTGGAGTCAGTCGACAGTAATATATCCCACTATCTACACATAGTGGTACTGAACTTCCAAACATTTTCAGTACAAATAAAATATAATAGTAATTTACATTCCTATCTACGCTCATCTGCAGCTCTCTATTCACATATTTTATGTACATTTACATACACATACTGGGAGCGTATGAAATACAGTATGATTTATGCAAACTGTGCAGCTTGATACTTGAGAAGCTGATAAAACTAATCTGTTTGTGTCAGTTATTTCTCAACCATACGAAAGTTCAAATGAAGTTAATCATCATCAATATCTCAATCAATTACAAAATCTTGTTGATAATTTCAGCACAATTTAACTGTTCTCAAATCTTGGCTGTTACACAGAATTCTTGTCATGTAATTCATCCGAACAGTACAGTCTACAGACAAATACAAGCTACCTGTTCATCAACATAAAGTGCAGACATATAGTGGCATGACCTAAAACCTTCAGTCAGTGTTGGCAAATCTTGAAATGATATGGCCTGAGTCGAGACAGTTCACATCATGACAACAAAGGTAGTTTCGAGAATTACATCTAACACCAGTTCGTCCATTTGCAAAAGCGAGTTTATTATCTAGACAACAAGTGTACTGTGGCTCTATTCCTCCTCCTCCTCACTGCTCTCCGTCTCATCCTCATCACTGTCTTCCTCCTCTGACTCTTCCTCGGGTTCCGGTTTCGTCTCTGCGGGGTTCTCGGCGGCAGCCGCAGCGGAGGCAGCATACTTGATCTTGTCTTCAGGCTTCCAGGCATACTTGTTGACTTTGGGTAGAGGAGCCGCAATCAGGTCATCTCCGACACGACCTCTCCTCACTGTATCAGACATAGAACAAGGACAAAATTTACTGACAAAAAAAACATTCGACAGAAAGACATGTTACAAAATGTTTACTCAGTAAGTTTTCCAATATTTCAAGAAACGATGTCACCAAATCAATTTTTACTATCACACTAGTTATCACACTATACAGTATACATCTATCGTAGTTAGTTATCAGTATGTTGGAGGACTTACAGTTATCGTTGTTACGCTTCAGGAATTCATTGACCATCACTCGGGCTGGACTCTCTAGGAAGATGCCCAGCTTTAGCAGTGTGATGTTTGCCCTCACAAGATCTGCGATTCTCATCTCTATCCTATTTCCCAAAGTTTTGGGTCTCTAGATTGAAATTGAAACAGACAACAGTGAATAAAATATGTTTGTACTGTTTTGTTGCAGTCACAATGCAGGAATCCCAGCAAGTACAGGATTTCCCACCTGGTTGGCGACCCTGAACTCTGTGACCGTTTTGTTGGTATTGATGGCCTCCAACATCTCGACGATTCCATTACCACTGATGTAGTTAGATTCCATATCCAGGCACTCTAGTGTCTTGTTCACTTCTAGTGACTTAGCGAAAGCCTGAAAGTACGAAAGTGACTTGAGCAATACATATCACGGACTCTAATCGGGGATGCAGAAATGCATATGTAATTGTGTGATTCAGAATTCCCACCTTTGCCACTTTGTCTGTTGCTTTAGTATTGCACAAATGCATTTGCTTCAGGTTTGTGTTTGTCTTCAGGGCCTCTCCAAATTCTACAAGTCTTTCTAGGGATATATTCTGTGGAAGTCAAGCAAACTTAAGTTATTTATTTGCCCTGCATACAGAGACAAAACTGTCATTCAAGAGTTGAATTGGTGAAAGTGCACAATTGGCCAGAATATGCTTAGAAAGAAGTTCGAAAATAATTGGACCATAGGACACAGTTCACGGAATTTCCAAGAAAATTGGAAATGCACACAAATGAAAGATCAGAGACCTTGATGTTGTTGAGGTTGAGGTCTACAAGTTTGGGATCATTGGCTTTGATTTGCTTGAGGGCCTCATCCACGTCCAAGGTATTGGGTGGATCATCCTCAAACAGCTTGAAGTTCTCGGGCTTGGCCACACCTGGATTGGAGGGTTAGAACACGGTCAGTCTGTCATCATGGATACATCCAGTCACTTGTTCAAATGGAATGTATTCAGACAGGAAATATTCTTTCAAACCATCACATATATATGACAGGTTTACTAACCCTGAAAGCCGCCAGTGACTTCTCCCTGATCCTTGTTCTCAACGAAAGCTTGGTGGTACTGCACCTGGTTCAGCATTCCATGGAAGCCCAGAATAGCTAGAACAAAGAAGACATTAGTTAGTTAGTGCCTGTATAAAGCTTATTGGTTTGCTATAGACGGAGGGAGGGAGGGGGAAGGGGGGGGGGGGGGGGTCACAGCTTGTTTATTAAGCAGTATGTTCATCATCAATTTACTAATATATGAAACTTGATCATTATAGTTTACAAAACACAAATTTAATCATTGATGTCACTTGCAATGTATATTGATCCAAACATATCAAATGACATTGTCTGAGATTGAGATAAGGCAATAATGGAACTTCTGGTACTGTAATCCCTAGCCACAAGCCCCTTGGTCCCTTGGTAAATCATGAGCCCATTTCTGCCCCTGAAAGCCTGAGAGAACTTCCAGAGGAACCCACCAGCAAGGTCAACGAGCTCCTCCTCTGTGGCTGAGGCCAGAACCTCGTCCCACTCCGTGTCCAGCTCCACGTCATCGTTGATCTGTCCCGCTTTCTCCAACGCCTTGGGCTTCCACACCTTGCCTACACACACAGAAACACGACAGGAAATCATTGTGAGAAAAGCAATAGCTTTGACACAAGTTATCACACACACACAGTATTTACTAGTACATGTATATTGTCCTTATTTTGGCCTGTCATTATACTATAACTTGTCATATATATATATAGATATTTATTTCCAAAAATGATTGTCAGGTGGAAGAATAATCATGTTCCAAGTACCGATAGAACAATCAGAACTCAAACCTCTTATTTCCTTCTTGAAGGGTTTGGCTTCATCCCAGTCCTTTTCCTCCCGGGCACACTTCTCGATGTAGTCAAGCAGCGCCTTTCTGTTGAAGGGACCAGTTGGCGCTTTGGTTGTCTTGTAGCGACATCGCTCAGATGGAGGAATGCATGAATCCTGGCAACAGATCAATACAATTTAATCTCACCATAAAGACAATGGTGAAAAACTCAATGTTATCCACATTATGTCCAGGAAAAGAGAATGACAAAAACCCTGCATATGTAAATTTTTGGGTGAAAATTCGAAATAATAACCCCCCCCCCCCCCCCCAAACACCACCAATCACAGGTCCAGCTCAGTTCGACTCTCATGGCACTGCCATTCAAGCAAGTCCCCACTAATACTCACATCTGGATCTATGAGTTCTTGGCCGAGCTCCTCCAGTTGTTCCTCAGTGAGGGTCTCTAGAAGCTCATCAATGTTGATGTCTTCATACGCCTTGGTGCTCTTTCCAAACAGCTTGGCCATGGCTGTATGTAGGAATGGTCAGTCGGGGGAAGGAAGGTTATCTGAAACAAAACAATGTCGATTCATATACATGTACATTATTGACAAAGTCAACTACAGCATGTCACATTTTATGCATACATTACATGTAATAAAATTGCCTTCAATCATTGGCATACAGTGGTTTTCTGTAAAACTTTCATAATACTAGTAATCAGTAGTCCACCAGATAATGTCAATACCTGAAACATGAAAGATTACATGCCATATTGCACAAGTTTAAGTGTGTATTGACATTGAACAATACCCCATTGAACGACACCAGCTTATAATCACAACCTCCTGACTGATTACAGAAACCAAACATTTCACCGTTTAACGTAGTCCGCTACAAACAGTGAGGTAACGGAGAGTCACAGTTTAAAAGTCATTTCTTGAATGACAGTTTTAGGGTGCTGAACAGTTACTCTATAAAATATATCATTTTGAAGCTCTAGATTATGTTGATACAGGTATTTATTTTAAAAAACTCTTTGACCCCCTCCCCTCACTGTTTGGAGCGGACTACCTTAATATCTGAGTATGTCTCAACATATTATTACTTAGTATTTTGGGCTTTACTACATGCACCAATAATACCAGAAACCCATAATGGGTTTCTGATAATACTGCTAGATATGTTTTCCGTTCATACAGGCAGGCACATGCCGGTACCATACCTGACTTGAACTATCGTAATCCACACGCAGATTATTTGCACACAACAGTACGTAATTCCATTCTAATCCGCTCCATGAGTCTAGCAAAATGATATATATCTATCATTACTTAGAAAAAACAATTCACATGCTTTTCCAAAGTAAATCTTGTTTCGTTCTTGGCAGAATGTGAACTGGGTCATCCATTCAGCAAGCGGTGTACATTGTGTATCATGTAAATAGTCTGGGTACAGCCCAACAAACCATGAGTATTCATGGCCAAAGAATCCATCCTCTCTAAGTGCATACATCACATCACATTCTGTATGTATCCATGGTCCAGGGCCACTGACTGTATGCTTGATGCTGGCCCTGATCCAGAATTGTATCTGCTGTCAGACTGCCTGTGGATGGGTGCGTGTGATAACCCGCCTATATCCAGATACTGCACAGATGCCACATTAGACATACATTGTTCATTTTAATTCATAGCTCGTGTAATATGACCTACAAGTATATACTGGGTATTATCATTAAAATTGTCCTTGCAAGCTGATTGAAAGCATCTTTTTCATACAAATGTCTACTAAAATGCAATATACATATGAGATTTGAGACATCAACATGCAATTTTATGTACACGACTAACTAGTGTACAGCACAATAAACATATATGTATAAATATAACATGTAAGTTTAACTTGTCTCAATCGGCATAATAGTATATAATATACACCCATATATCATTGGGACAGACTGTATGTGAATTGTTTTTACTTTGAATCATCTACCCTGCCTATCATGCCTACTGTAAAATGACTAATTTTGGCAGCTATTAAATTTGGCAGTTGTGAGCCCCACGTCATTTGGCGCAGATTTAATTTGGCAGTTTTAAGACCACTTATATTTCTTAACATATAGTTGTAAGATGAATTAATTTGGCGGTTTTTCCCTTTAATACCACCAAATCCGCCATATAAATTGTCTGCCAAAATTAGTAGTTTTACAGTATCTGATAGCAAGACATGTCTGCCAAATTGAGACACATACCGTAATGCTCCTAATAGTGGCACATGCCCTAATAGTAGCATGCATTTTCCTCCAAAAATGTTCTATATTTGTAACCTTGTATTTCACTTCATATCTTTCAAATAAACTCTTGGAGTTTTCTTAAATTTGACCTCAAATTTCACCTCATTTTTGCGTGAGCTGCTGCAGGAGGTGTTGCTTTGGCACGCCGTGCTACTATTAGGATCAATACGGTATCCATGATTTTAGCAGGTCTTTGATGAGTAGTTTTCATAGGTCTGTTTTGTATGTTGTATGGTCGGCCGACCCTGAGGCCGAGAACAAGATCTGCATTTATCAATAATTCGAAGTATCCCAAATTTTGTAGCAAAAAAATATTGCTTGGGAGTCAGAAAACACTGATTGTACCAACTTGTTATTACTGATACAGTTCTCAATGGTATGACAATTTTACTGGAAATGTTCACCACAATTCAATGCAAACACAATCCACCACAATGGCAGACTCGCTAGCCATCAGTGTATACATAACATGACAGTATTGTGAGTGGAAATGGCTGATCAGTACAGCCAGTAACAGACTGCACTAAACCATTTAGAGTATTAGACTCCTATGAACCATTCTTGAAAGAGTTTCCACGAAAAATTCCAAAACATGTTTTCTATCCAGTTGACCTGAACACTATTACTAGTGTATGTTCAGGTCTTTGGCAACCTTCTCCCAGAACCTCATAATCCA
Source organism: Terebella lapidaria (assembly GCA_949152475.1). Taxonomy (NCBI): domain Eukaryota; kingdom Metazoa; phylum Annelida; class Polychaeta; order Terebellida; family Terebellidae; genus Terebella; species Terebella lapidaria. The sequence continues at coordinate 41,233,482 of OX424557.1, read as the reverse complement.
GGTTAACATTACGGAGATATTAAAAATTTAAAATGTAATTTCCTAAGCTTACTTGTAAAGAACACTTGCGCAGTCATATTGCTAGGACCACATAGGGACTGACACACTGTGGTGTACAAGCTCCTATCTCATTTACTTTTATTTCATTAACATGTTATATTGAAATTGCATTAATGACTCACCTACAATGAAATGATAAAGATAGGTACAGTACATAGAGTCATCATCTTGTCATATGAGAAGTTCAAGGAATTGAACGCAATAGAAAAGTATATGGATACCACTATTTTTCACCTAACTGCTCTTCGTAGATGTAAGTGCTATTAAAAGTCTTTACAATCATTGATATAATAGTAATCAATGATCGATGGAAATTATTCTCAAACAACATGAATATAGGAACTACTGATGGGATCAATCATCGATTATTTTTGATGATTGATCAAAACTGTCTTCAATTAAATTATCGATTACGTTTTTGAAAAATCAATTATTCAAATGAAACATGACCATAACTTTTTTTTATCATAACATCCTTTGATAAAATCGAGATCCAGGAAACTCTGCCTTTTTTCGTCTCTTTTCGACAATGTTCATAACAAAGTAAATGCATGGTGGGCTTGATGACGAAATTCAAACAGGACAGAGATAATGAAATTGTTGTTGATGTTATTTTCGAACCAGAAACCAGAAACCCATATGAGAGATTACGGGTTTCTGCTAATACCCTTTAGACATGTCTGCACATTCTGTGGATATGCCTTAATGATAGAATACAATCTTCATCAATGTTCATTGTACATTTAATATTATAATTAAGAATATTAATTATAGCTCTAATTACAATTAATTACAATTAACTTAGCTCTAATTACAATTAATTACAATTATTTGGGTAAATTATTAGAAATATACATTGTTATAAATGTATATTTATTAGAGTTAGTAATTGATGCAATTAATTAATTTAACACTGATAGGGTGTTTGTGATACACATGAACTCCCTAACTGTGTTATACAATATGTACAACGTAGCTACGGAAACCCAATCAAATTTGAACAATCGGCTTTGCATATTTTTCGTTTGCACGCCCACCAAAATTCACTTATAGGTGCAAAATCTAACCAACTTTATTCGTAGGCGCATGCGCCTATAAATAAAGCTTGGCACACATTCACTTCTGAGTCTGACGCATGTGCCTATATGAAGTGTAATACGGTCCAGACCATGGTCGTAGAATGAGAACCGTGTAAAAGGTTACGTTATCATAATGGGGCATCAGCAGAAAAAGCTCTAATCGCCAGATGGCAGCACTGTTTTAGTCGTAATATGACGTCATGACGTTATTTATTTCAACGATACCATGGTCCAAACATATGGGCAAGCTTCACACCAGATGATATTTCTTAGTGATTTGGCGCAAAAATTACCCCTATTATAATGCTGCCACCTATCGAATGAGCATTGTACACGCCCCATTAGACCATATCTCCATGTTGTGCAAAAATGATGAGAGCATATATGTATAGGGCTGGAAAGCAGAAGTACTGATCGGTGAGAAATTCCAATGAATTTAATCTCACTGAGGATAAGCACCTGACGGCTCCCTATCTTTCAACAAGGGGGCAAAATTTACATGGCGATTTAAAGTATATAAACAATGTCTTTATTGTATTTAAGATTGAGTATCGAGCACGATCCACGCAATTTCAATGGTTTCATACCACGTGCAATGATGGTTCATATCTCGGCCGTTTCATAACAAACTTACATGAAATTTGGAATATATATTCTGTATATATCTATGAAGCTGACTTGAATAAGAGATTGAAGATTTCATTGATAACTTAGTATATAAATGGAATTGAATGTTGCTCGAACAAATGTAACTTACGTTGCGTACACGAAGCATTACATGGTGTAGTTTCTTAACTGCAGCGAGTGCACATACCCGTTATCAATAACCTACCCTTAAATTTTAAGTATCCCATCGATAATCATGTCAAATTGATGCGCAAATGTGTATATCTATTGCAATCCCGCAAAAATGTCTTGTGCCGCTGGTCAGTGAAGCGCTAAGTACAGATCAGCGGATTATTCGTATAGCAAATACCGTCAATGCTCAGCTGTCGAGAACGTTGTACTCAGGAGTGAGGTGTTGTTGTGATTTTGGTTCTATACTGCACTTAGAAAATATTAGAGTCGCTGAATTCTTGATGTTGTTTGCGGCTGAGTTTACAATGCAAACGGATATAGACGTTATTAGTACGATTGACAATCAATTTCTTTCGCCCAGTGTATTTTCAATGCGGATGGTACATAACATGCTATTTTCACCATCAAACTCCCATCAAGTGTTTAGGTAAATCCCAAAACAGGCAGTAGGTTATTGTTCTATGATAGGTAAACTAACCATAGTCAAGAAAGCGTACCCTAAAACGCTGTCAGTTTTCTATGTAAGTTACATTTGATTGGCGGTGTATAACGTTCAGGATCTGTATGAATATCGACTGGGTCTTCAATATGGCCAATGAACAAGCATTGTAGTCGTGGATAGAACCTACACAACAATTTTCAGCGCAATCCATTACCAAACTGCAGAGTTATAGGCCAAACAAAACATACCAGAATTCTGCTGATAAGGCATGGATCCTGACTGATAAGCATCCTTAAGTATATATATACACAATGAAGATATACAAACACTGTTGTAAAATATACAAATTGTCCAATTCCAAAGCATTTTCAAGATTAGAACGAGCACTGAAAAAACGGCACTTAATTGAAACATTGCTCCAGTGAAATTACCAGCAGATGGTCTGTTATTCTAAACGAATTTTGACACATGTAGGCCTGCCTTGTGTTTTTGGAGAGGCTATTTGACACAGTACATGTTATTTTAGCAGTTAGTGACGCTGTTAGAAATTGGGCGATATAAGGTTTATCCCTGGCGAAGTCTTGATTCACGAATATTTCATTGGATTTCTCACCGATCGTACTCCCGCTTTCCAGCCCTATAGTCCAGGGAATTTTTTATCAATGTCTATCAATGTCTGTTGATGATGATAATGATGAGGGGGATGATGATGATATGACCAACATTTTAATATCCAAATCAAAACCTGTAACACAGGTTACGAAAATGTCAATAAACGAAAACACACGGCTCCTTCAAGGTCACTGTGGCCTGTGGGCAAATGTGGGTGTGACCAATCAACAGCATTACGCCACGTTATCTGCACCATGTGACCAGTTTTGAACCATTCACAGCCCATGTCTCAGACTGCCGACGTTATTGTTATTGTAACCCAAATGGTCCACCATTATAGTAAGTAATTTTCAGCAAACTGTACCAAAAAACTAAGTCTGTTGATCCCGGTCACAGCCCTGTTGATCTGTCAAGTACACAGAAATTAGAATAATTTCAAATAATAAAGAATCAAAATATATGAATGGGCGTACATACACTTCCCCAAATCCTGTGTTGTCCCATCGGTACTGTTGAACCGCTCGAGATAGACTGACCATGAGAGTACCAGTAAATTATCAGTCACAGTGGTCACAGTGTCTAGTCATGTCACTGGTCAATGAGAGCATGTTTGGCCTAACATTATTTATTAGATGTAGGCACATTGGTGGGACATTTGTGGGATACATGGCTAAGCCCTGGCCTTGTTATCGGAGCGAACGCTGAACAGTTTTCAACGTACATGACGTAAGATAAGTTTAACACGCCACGGCGAGTGAATGTATCAGCCTTTCGTATATTTATGGCCTCAAATTAGATAAAAACATACACCGTAGTGTAAGGCCTACAGTCTAATGATGATTTCTGTGAAGAAGAAGAAGAAGGAGAAGAAGAAGAAGTACAGTGTACAGTGACATTGAGTGACTGTAGTAGTGTAGTGCACGAATCATAAATCATAATGTACCCGTCCCACACCCATGAATGATGGCCAAGTAGATCTACACAGTGATCGTGATAGTTTAACAGAAATTTACCATTTATTTTATAAGTACGCCAAATAATGTTTTCAATAATTCTGAAAATCTTCAAATGTTTACCTGTATATGCTGTACTTGATGAAGAATATCCACTTAAAATTTGCCCTATTTACCAGTCATTTCTAAATAAACCTTCCCCCTTTACTCAATAACTGGAACAGCCGAGAAAAAAGCTCACCGCATGAAATCAAATATAATGCCGTATTTATAATACAGTTTTAGGATTACAGTAGGTTATTGTCATTTTTTATTTATCGAAAGTTGATTTCTGTGAAACTTCATCGCTGAACAAATATTTCTATTTATCTTCATCACTGAATAAACTTATGAGATGTTTATTCGTCGGAAAATACTACACGTGTGTTTGTCATCCGAAAAATCAACATCAATGGTTTGTGCCCTCGTCTGTGCGTGGTGGTTTTTCCGCAATTACTCTACGAATATTTGAGAAAATCTTATCGAATTTCAACAGGTATATTACCTAATAACCGCATACTTACGGATACATTATCAAACAAATCGGATGTAAAATCGAAACGTTCTTGTTCCATTTACTGTATAGCCCAGGGGACTTCTCGTGGTAATAATGAACAATCTTTGATAGTTTTGATTGTTTTAATTACTAACTTTATTCTCACACTACGTAACAGAACAACTAAACATTCACTGCAAACGCATTGCGAAATTTGTTTGTACTTGCTCTTCTGGCGAAAATGATTGAAACCGAAAGTGTGCCGTGTCACGTCACATGTACACAAGAAGTTAGAACGTCACAAGTTTTCATGGTCCAAAATGTTTCTTCTGTAATCTGAATGTCACACTCTACCAGCGCCATCTTGATTTGTTATGTTATGATTTATATGGCGATTTTATGTTGTTTGTTGTTGGAGCCGTGAGAGAAGTGTTGTTTTCTCTCATTGTGTTTATTTTTCATACAGTCTTTCTGTAGTTCCTCTCGCCTCTGTGTCCGAACGCTATAGACAATTATTGGTGAGATGTCCACAATTCCATAGTATACCTCTGAGAAAGGAAAAGTTCAATGACATGGGATTTATTACAAATATACGGCGATCAGATAATCACTCACAAAATATATGTAATATTCCCAGATTACACAGTGACCAGGCTTAGACTGATTAGGTCACCGGGTTATGCAATGTAGAAAGGTTACACCATGCCCAGGTTTAGACTAAGACCCTGCTCAGCATCAACATCATATCTACCACCGGTCTTGTTCCACACTGTGTCCAACGGTCCCTGTCTCTGCACTCTTCCATCTCCAGAGGTGGGTCACTGTGGAGTCCAGTTGACGACATCTGCAGAAGTACCGTCGATGTGGAGGACCTCGTCGCTGCGGAAGGTCTCTCACTGCGAAGATCCTCGTTGCTGCAGAGGTTCCGCAGCTCTGCAGAGCTTCCTCATTACTATGGAGGTTTCTCTGCACGTCTACATCACTTCCTTCATCTTCAGATGTGGAGGTTCGTCACTTGCGGAGACTGGAGGGTCTCCGCATGTCAGTAGACTTCGCTCACTACTCCGCAGGTGCAGATTCTTCGTCATGGTCTTCCCTCACCTTCGCTTGCACCGCCGTTGCAAGAAGAGAGAGCTGCCTTGCCGTCAGCTGTAAACTAAGGGGGCCGGGGTTCATAAATTGTAGGGCATTGGACCAGATTCATTGGATTGTCATCTGTGGAGCCCACACCATTCCCCGTTACATTTCCCGCACATGGAGTCTCATTCCACTGCGAAGGTCATCTAGTGCGGAGGTAGAAATGTCCTTCTAAAGCCGGCTATACACCACACGACGCGATCACGACGCGACGGCGACGCGACGACCCGTCTTATAGTGTATAGCCACCCACGACGGGTTCACGACGAATGAAAACCGCTTCACGACTACTCGTCTCCCCGACTGAAATGTTGAGTCGTGGAGACTGATTTGTTCCGACTAATCGTCGCGTCGCGGTCGCGTCGTGTAGTGTATGACGGTTTTGTGACGTTTTGTCGTGGTACATGCGAGCTTCAGCCTTTTGAAACGGACATTTAGGCTACTATAAGTTTGAGGTGCACGAAGTTATAACTGATTCAATGTCTAGAAATATCAACAAACATTTTTTGGCCATTGTTACTGTTTTATGTATAATGAAATAGCATCCCGAAAAATATTTAGATGATTACGTTCAGTTTTTCATATACTGTAGAATAAAATGTTCAAGTGTATAATTTTTACATGTACAGATCACATGTCATTTGTGCATTGTTTTGGCGAATAGGGATAAACGACCGAACCCCGATAGGTTAACAATCAATATTTGAAACACATTGAGCAAACATGAAACTTCAAAGACGCGACGATTCGTCGTGTAATGTATAGCTGTACATCATTGCCGACGGGTTCACGACGATTCGTCGTGAAGCCGTCGGGTCGCCGTCGCGTCGTGGTCGCGTCGTATAGTGTATAGCCGGCTTAAGTCCTTCCCTCGCCTGTCCGTCCGTGATGTCCCATCCAAACTGAGCTCCCAGAGAGCTATGGCTGCCTCCTTTCATAGTCCACCCCAACCAGAAGTCAATCTGCGCAGAAGCATGCTGTCTTTCGCAGGCACGTGATCATGGCTCTGCACGCACGTGGACAGGCTCGGGGGCTACGTGGGCAAGCCTCTGCAGGTGGTTTTGCAGAGATGGGTGGTTTTAGGAGTTTGTTATATTTCCACCCTTTCTGAAGGCATCTCTGCATTACTGCTTCCTCTGCTTGATCGTGTCCTTCATTGTCACTCCTTCATCCAAACCTCCGAGGTGGACACTTCACATTTGTTAGAATCCCTTTCTCCGTATCGGTAGAGGTAGGCTCTGCACTGCAGAGGTAGGTCTTCCGTACCTGCGGAGGTCACCCTTTGCCGCTGCCACCAAGTTTCAGCAGCACTGGGAATATCTCCATCGCCGACACAACATTTCTATAGTTACCGATTTCATCCAGCCTTCCTAGTGAGTATAACCAGCCATATTAAAAGTATAGTTAGAGCTCCCTCTAAGTACAACAGCCACGGAAGCTACGCGGGAAGCCTCAGAGGCGTTCGCTGTACAGCCACATCCCTAGGAGCAGAGGTGACTCTCATCATGGCCAGGGCGGGAGGCTATTAGTATTCGGAAGGCACGGGCGTGGGTATGGCGGTATGGCAGGGATGGCGGACATGATAAAACACAGCAGCGAACAAGACTGTGTCGTTTTCCTCAATGCGAATCACGTACAGATGGATGGCTCGTTACCCGGCTCACAATAAAAATTACTAATTTTAGCATCTGGATGCAGGCTGAGTGGCTGCGGTAGCAAAACAAGGCCGACTGGGCCCGAGTAGCATGTATGTGTGTGTATACACTATGTAGGTATCAATGACTGTTGTGTACTCGTAGCCAGTCACGTATTCAACATCAACAATCTGTACACAGTAGTAGGTACACTTTAAAGGCATTCGCGTAGTAAATAAGACATTATATGTACTGCAAATTCAGTTTACTTGTCAATGGTATCGATTTAAATGGGGACCAGATTCTTTCCGTCACAGTAGCCTGCAGGCCACCGTTAATTTTTACCACATGTACTGTGCCTGTTGAAAAAAAAGCGATATCAGCAAGATCCGAACTGCGTGGAGTAGCATACACATGTACGGTGTAGGCCTATGCATGCACAAAGCCCATGCATTGCAAAACCATCGCTGATATGATGGTGGTGATTATACGCCTATTGAAAAGTGTAGGTCCCTATAATTGCCTCACCATATAATTGCCTTACATCCATGCCATACCTGCGCCCGTGCCCGTGCCCGTGCCTGCACCCGCGCTGCCGATTACTAATAGCCGGGCAGGCACAGGCGCCTCAGTAGCCCAGTATGCCCAGCTCCACGCCCGTCTCCTCCTTGGGGTCCTCCAGTTCCTTCATGCCCGAACCGTCCTCCGCAGCCATCCCCTCTGGGCTGTCCACCCCATCCTCCCTCGGAGCACCATGCCCATCTCCTCCTTGGGGTCCTCCTGCCAGTGCTGTCTTTCCTCCGGTCGCAGAGAGAGCAAGAGCCCAACTGGCCATCCCACTTCTCCCCACTCTGCAGAGACCTGAGCACTCTGCAGAATGGCCTACCCATCTTTCCGCAACAGCTCCAGATGTAGAGAGGTCTAACACACTTGTAGGGTCTCCGCTCGGCTTCTGGAGGGATCGTCGGCACCACGGCTCCAGAGGGTCCTCCGCATCGTTGACTCAGGTGATCCTCTTCACCATGGGCAGGACAGAGGCCTGGCCATTAGCCTCTGCACTATGCACTCCACCTCAAAATCCATCCTCTCCAGTCCATTTCCGCAAAAATTGTCCTCCTGAAAGGGCTGTCTTTCCTCCGGTCGCAGAGAGAGCAAGAGCCCAACTTGCCATCCCAGTTCTCCCTACTCAGGGGAGGGAGATGCTCCTCATCTGGATCTCCCTCGTCCTCTGTTCCTCCGCATCCTTCTCTCTTACACTGCCGACACTGGGACATGTTGTCTGAGTTGCTATGTCTCATAGGCATAGGCGATCACTCTCTCCTGACCCTCGCCGACCTGGGAGAGGATTCCTTCTATGCCATACTCACTAGCAATCACCCGTGATTGGACCCGCCTTCATGGCAAAGTTCTTGATAAACCACTGGTAGATGAAGCCAAGGAAGCACCTCATCTCCGCCAGGTCCCGGGGAGGCTCGTAGCGCTCCACAGCCTCCACCTTCTTTGGATCACACTCGATGCCACGTTGAGACACCTTATGCCCGAGGAAACGGACTTCTCTCTGAAGTAGCTGGCATCTCGAGGGTTTCAACTTCAAGCCTGCCTCCCAGAGCTTCTGGAACACATCCCTCAGGTTGCTCAGCGCCTCCACCAGATCACTCCCGATGCAGATCACATCATCCAGAAATCTCTTCCACTGCAGCCCCGCAGTACAAGCTCCATGAATCCTCGAAGGTGGCTGGGGCGGTTGCAAGACCAAACGGCATCACTCGGAACTGATATAATCCACTCCATGTGGTAAACACAGTCTTCCCCTTCTCCTCCTTCTCCATCTCCACCTGTCAGTGCCCGCTTGCTAAATAGACCATGGAGAAGTATCGGGCCCATGCCAGAGTGTCAAAACTCTCTTCAATCCTGGGCAAAGGATAAGCATATTTGCTCATCACATCATTGAGTTTCCGGTAGTCCACACAGAACCTCATGGTTCAGTCCCTCTTATGGACGAGGACTTTAGGAAATGACCACAGACTATGACTGGGCTCTATCACTTCCACTTTCAGCATCATGTCCACCTCTGCTTCTATAAGCTCCTGTTGGTGCTCTCCGCAGGGGCTGCTTGATGGGTCCCCCATCTTCACCAGTGAACACGTTCTTGAAGTCCAAAATCAGGTTCCGAAGGTCCTGGACCTTTGGTGGTAACACCCTCCAACAATGACTGCAAGTGCAGAGGTAACGGCCCCGCACCCCGTCTTTGCAGAGGCATGCATCCTGCCATGCACTATTCCATGTCTCCGGAGGGAAAAGGCTCCACACAGCCCATCTGATGTTTACTCGGCACCGGCAATACCTCCTCAACCTCATGTAAACGTGCCAGCAGGCTTCCTTTTGGTATCATCACCTTGTGCTCCTCCATGTTAAGGAGAAACTACGTCACCTTGTCTCTGCACGACTCTACCAGGCTCTTGCCACTGTAACATCATCATCGGTTGGCGGCTGTACAAGGCCGACACATGGTCACCTCATACTGGGTGTACCGTCGATCAGAAGGGAGACCGGGACTTCGGACCAGGCTGGGATACTAATGGCATCCCCCCCACGTAGCCCTAGAACTGTTGGCTCCAGTCTCTCACTCAGGAACACCTTCCGCTCTTCTATCTTTATATTTATATTTAAGTGTGGCGCCCAGAGTGTATGGCACTTCCATACTGAGCACTCCTGGCATCCCTACATGGCCTATGACGACTTCTGATGGTATTCCCAAGTCTCCCAGATGCAGAATGGTCGGAAGCATGCCGAGGACGTCAAGGTAGTCTCCTGTGGCAGCATGTATGGTGATCTTTGAGGTCCTCAGACACTCCTTCACATGGTTAGGTAAATCAAATACAGAAACATCCACAATTGTGGAAACAAGGGGATCTGGATGTCCCAGGATGTGCCTCGCCTCTCCCGTCAAGCTGCTCACCAGGTACAGCCCCAATTCTGTCTTCCCCCATTGATTCACTTCGGCAACCACCGAGAAATTGCTCAGGTATGCTGTTCACTCCATAGACATCGTCAAACTTGTCCGGAGGAATCTGTCTTCGTTGCTCCACAGGTGCTGATACAAATGTGGAGGCCTCGCCGTCTCTGTGCACTCAGGGTCCGTCGGAATCTCCAGTGAGAGAGGGTACTCTCCTGGTAGACCTGTCCATCTCCGAATCCATGTCATGTCTCCTTTCCCGCTCCTGAGGTGGAATTGGAGTACAGCATATGCGGCATCTCCCATCTGCAGAGGTGATCCGGCTCCCATCATGCAGCTGGTGGCTACTCCGAGCCCCGTGTCATGGCTGGAAAACGGACGCCAGATGGAAGGCAAACGCCACCTGATGACATTAACTTATTGGGCCATATGGTGGTAAGCTGAAAAATATATGTAGTTGTGGCCTCAGATAATACCATCTGTGTGGCCGAGTGGATAGAAGTGGTGGCTCTTGAAGCAGTGAGGCTCACAGTGCTGCAAGTCACGTGAGATTTCATGAGTTTTTCATCTTAGTAGTGGGGGTTTTCCCTACTGAACAATGCTTCTCAAATTCAAGATCCAAAGTTTTGACCCTCTGGCTTCCAACAACACGCGCGAGTGGTGGTTGCCCATATGAATTCGATTTACTACTATTTTAATGTAATGTTTGGCGCCAGCTCCATGGAAGGGGTGCCTGAAGGAGTGAGTCCCCCCTACCCGTCTGGTAGTGGTGGGAAGAGGCCTATAGAGGTGGTCCGGGGCTCTCAGGGGCATCGGTGATGGAGAGCTGGAGATCATCAATGCCCGAGGGAGCTAAATCACTGAATATCTCGATCTTGTCTTGTACAAGCAGCAGGGTATAATTTACCTGGTATCGCATCGCATTTTGCAATGTAATTTGACCTGCTTGTGATATAAAATTGAATTGACATCGCAGTTTGTGTGATACATGTTTCAGTGAGATTTGTCATTACGTATTCCCACTTTAATAGCGAGTCAAATGGCCCAACAACCAACTTCGGTGTTTCGTTTCAGTTCATATTGCATTTTTTTGCATATGACATGGACTTACCGGTAATGATGTCACGTGATACAATGATTACAAACAATAAAGCCTGCTCCCATTGGTCCGATCAGGAAGTGTCTGGTCACGTGGCATACTTTGGCGAATGACAGCCATCATTGCTGGTTTCCATGGCATAGAAAAATAAAAACTAGACATAAAAGCCTATAGGCTTTGTGGCATCCCCCAATTTGTTCTTATCGTTTCAAATGGTCATACTGGACTGAGAAAAAAGGATACATTGGCCATTATATGTGGGTAAGAGTGAGAGCTCATCAGACAGTTTCTTACCAGAAATGCTTTCTATCATCTTGACAACTTGGCCCACCAGACATTTGCCACCCAAAATGAATGGACAATTAATTAGCCAGCCAATATTATTCAGAGTACTAGTATATTTAATCAGGATGTTCGTGATATTTTTCAGGTACTCCTGTCAAATGTAAAATGATACGTGACTAAAAGAATGCTGTGTCATCTTGGCCAATTTTGTGATTTCAAAACTTGTACAATACAGCGGAATTTTCGCATTCATATTATAACCAAAGCCAAACATTTTCCAGCTAATAAAACAATGATGATTTGGTCATTGCATGTGAAATAGAGTTGAATAACAAAACATTCAAACAATACATTTTTGTACAATATAAATGTAGACAGGGCAAATCATCCCACAAGCATGTCCTGTCATGTGTGTTGGCTTATTAACCAACTATTGTTTTCTGTGGGGTGGAACTTCATTCTTTTACCACACACACACACTAGCAAACCAGGCTTTGGAGGGGGGAGTGGCGATTATGCATGGATATTAGCCTAGGGTCATGTTGGACATTGCTAGCTATACTGCTGTATCACTTGTCAGGCATGACTGAGCAGGGCTGGCTGAGAGGGGTGGAGCCTATTGCTGTGCTGGACAGACTGGCTGATCTTGTAAGGCATGACTGAGCAGGGCTGGCTGAGAGGGGCGGAGCCTATGGCTGTGCTGGACAGACTGGCTGATCTTGTAAGGCTTGACTGTGCAGGGCTCTCATATACTGCACTGGCTGAGAGGGCAGAGCCTAGCCTCATGCTGGACATGCAGGCTACAGTCTGTGAATAAAGTAGCACGGCTCAGTTATAGTATTGATTGTATGACTGACCAGGCTTTAAGGACGAATTGCACGTAAAATCCCGAATCTGGAACGCGCCAGTTCTCCATTCACTTATAATGTAAATATAAAGGTAACAAAATCATGAACTTGCAAACATCCATTTGGCACCAGAATTTACTGTGGCGACCTATAGCCATCATGGATCACCAACCGAGACTTGGTTCTTGACTAAATATGATTAATTGTCTGATAATTGTCATTTTCAAATGTCATTTTGTGACTTATTTCTCAAAAGACAATGTACACTCAAAACATGCCCAACGGCAGGATTATTTCTATTGCGGACAAATAGTAATGCTAGTAAAGCTCACTGGTGAGTTGCGCTCGGGTGCACCAAATCCGCCTATTGTATTCCTCTCGCAGAAATTCAAGTCGTATATGCATCTATTATTGGATGGTCACAAAACAATGCGTACATACCAACAACAGCTTGTTTGTAACGCTGAAGATACTACGCGTTGTTTGCTGGCGCGTGTAAAAGTGATATCTATAATCATCAATTTGTACAATCGCTGTGATACTTTTTATAGAACCATGTCTCGGTTCATCATCCATGGCTATACATATCTCTGTTAATGAAAGTTGGAATCAATTTTAAAATCCGCCAAATTTAGCGTTCTTGTTTGTCACGCAAACTTGAAACTACATCTCGAGAGAGTCAGGAATATATAGAAAATATGCACAGTTCGACAACATATACTCAGAAAATTGCCGTTAATCGTGCATGAAAACAGTAGATAGATAATGATCGGCCTGCCTACATTGCCGGTTGCCACAGTATCTACACAAATACCAATGACGTCACGAGACTGTGTGTAGAAATCGCTCGCAAGGCGGGCCGCTTTGAGGAAAAAATGATTTGAATCTTAATCTGGCAACTCAATTTAGGCACGTAATACACATTTTCAGACCCAAATTTGTACGATATCTCATTCTATAGACAAAATAAAGCTACCGCAGAATGAATAAATTTTGTCAATTCTAAAAGTGATTATAGCTTTAAGTTTCAAGAAGAAGGGTTGGGTAGTCTTGCTGATTTTGTTACCTTTATGTTTACATTACAAATGAATGGGAGAGCGGCTCACCACAGTGTTTGGTCTGTTACCCGCAGTCAATCCTTAAGCATCTGGCTGCATGGAGAGCCAGCATCTGCATGGGTGCAGGCGAGGGAAAAATTCTAAGTTCCCCCCCTCCCCCCCCCCCCAAAAAAAAAATACACCCAAAATTTTTTTTTCCCCTGGAAATTGCCTGAATCAAATTATGACATTGACAGGAATCGCCCGATTTTTGTTCCAAAATGGCCGCTGGCGGCCATCTTGGATTTCGGATCTCGACGAAAAACAATAGGGGTTAGGAGCAAAGTATTTCGGATGAGCTGTGAACATTTCGGAAAGATAGATCAAGGCGTTCAAGAGTTATGATCCGGAAACCAAACGGCGGAAGGAAAAAAAAAACAAAAAACAGAAAAAAAAACAAAAACAAAACAAAAACAGACAAAAACATAAGGCCTCCCGATTTTCAATCGGGATGCCTAATGACAGCGTCCATAAAACTGATCGTGCTGTTGGTTTTAAAGGAGGACTTCTTATCAAATTCAAACGCAATTTAGTAACATGTGTTTCACGCACATGGAGTATTCATTCAGATGTCTTCAAAATCGAAGAGATCATAATTTTAAAACTTCTATCGAATGTAAAATCGAAAAGAAACTAAACTAGCGGGCCACACCCTCCAACTGGGGAGAATGAATGAGTAGCAAACGATGGCGTCATTGTTTTGATGATGCCTCGGGCAACGAGCACTTCCAGCATCTTTGGTTGTAGTGGAATGAGCCGCCTGTCGAGGCTCCTGTCAAAACTATATGACGTCACAGAAATTTACGTCATGTATGACGTTTCTGTCAGCCATGCACTGCCGAGTGGAAAAGTTTGCAGATTTTCGGTGTTTTTGATGATATATCCTCCGTGTGATTTGTTTGTACTGAATAAATATATACATATTCCATATGTGAACGAAGCTCAGGGTCTTCTCCATTCAAATGCATTGGGATATGTTTGCTATATGGAAGTTTTAACCGTAAAATCATGGGTCGAAGCCAAAGCACATTGATAGGAAGTCCTCCTTTAAAACGCCAAAACTGCCGATGAATACTGTCAGATAATGAACTGATCTCACATAAAATTTATTCTAGTGCTCCTCTCAATTCAGGCTCACATATTTTCAACATGATTTAATTGAGAGAGAAAAAAAGTATCATAGTGTGACCAATTATCATGGTAGGCCTATTCAATCAATGCGCACGCGGAAATTGAACACTTCCAAGAGTTCAGTCTGGGATTTTTTTTGGTATTTAGATATCTGGTGCACTTTATTGTGAAAGTGAATAAATTATTTTCAGTAGTCATATGTAGATTCTCACGGTGAATCTAATTAGATAGATCTCATAATTGATTCGAAAATTAAGGCGTGCAAATTCAGACTTGTCCAGTGATATTCACATTTATATTGCAATATGAGGCAAAACAAAAATTGCTACACAAAATTACTTGATTGCTATGCAAAATCAAATTGCATAGCAAAAATTGCTACACATATTTTTCGAAGTAAATTATACCCTGAAGCAGCAGCTTGGCACGCTCGCCCCATTTTCGCAGTGATATGGTTCAGAGCGTATGACCTGTGGTCATCTACGCCCTGCTGTGCACAAGCATGGGTAAACTTGGCTTCATGTAAATGGCACCGAAGGTTCTCATTATCAGCACACAGTCGCTGCACTTTCTCATGCACCTTCCTGGGACTTCTCTGGCAGCGGCTATTTCTTCGTCGGAAGCCTACTGCTCACGGTCTGTAGCGAGAGTACAGTAGCTCTCATGGCTATGCCATGTACCCTCCATCAACCCGTGGTCATGTGCAAGGTTGCACATGCCCTGAGAAGCCTCTCAACATGGTACTGATGTAGCCGGTCCATAGAGCAGTCCATCTCTGCTATAAGGTACTCCACAGCGTGGGTGAGTGTTCATCGTTGGGGTTGATCCCATGGGTAATCCCCACTCATGCACGTCAGAGCCCTCATACCTGCCAGCCTCAGGTCTGGGCCCGGGGTACTGGCATGCGTTCCTGACCATCTCGTTGATGGTCCACTGCCTTGCGGCACGTCTCATAGGGCCGGGTGGTGTCAAAATCGTACTACCTGAGTAATTCTTCCACCGAGTTCAGAGACTCCAAATTCAGCTCAGCTGTGCTTTGCCAGCCTATATACCTGCCATCTGATCTGATGGAAGAGACAGACGCAGACAGTGGCTGCAGCCGAGGGAACAATAGCTGAGACCTTTGGTCGAGCCCCGGATGCTGTGCTCACAGACGTTGTGGTCTCTGAAGGCACAACTGCTCGTCGACACTGCAGGTGACAGTGTCACCATGGGCTGAAATGAACGGGCCATCGTCGAGAGCCCAAAGGTTGATGCAGTCCCTAGAATTGATGCAGAACTCCCTCCTTGTTCCCTCATGAATTGTTCCATGAGCCCTAGAACCCTCTACTCAGAACAGAGGGAACGGGAACACACGTCATGCTCCACCGTCATGTTCTCGCTCAGAATTCTCAGAGACAATTCCCAGAATCTATATGGGCCGGCAGTATTTATACTGCCAGCTCACGAGCACGAGGATGTGACGTCGCAGACATGAAACAGTGGAGCCGGCTAATAAAGATTATACATCCCCAAGATGACACGTGCTTCGAATCGGAAGCGGCCTAAGTATGGTGTACGAGAGCAACCAAAATGCCTGTATTGATCTTTGGGCAAAATCGCCACAAATATTTTCATCGATATCTCAGAAACGGTGCACCATAGAGCAAAATGAACATTATTTTCGGACTCGTGGCCATAGACAAACATGTCTAAAGGGTATTGGGTATATTAACTCTTTTAGCTAAGTCAGCATTTCTTTTATCATCGATTTTTCTGAAACGGTGCTTGAGTATAGCGTTTGTTTCGGACATGTCACCCTAGACAGATATGTCTTAGGGGTATCAAGTTGGTTCATAACTTACATATTTAATTGCATACATGTCTTATGGCTCTCATTGAGATCCGCCCTTGAGTCATGTTTCTCCTGGGTTAGCATTTTTCTCATGCTTCACATTGAAATGCCTTTAGGCCTTGACGTCTAATTAGTATTATGTCGCCCAAGAGCGAAAATGTTTAACGCCAGCCGCTTCAAGGTTTTCGTCACTCGTTCACCCGATTGCGATAGATTGCCCTGTGTGTGTAAAATTCTGCTCAGTTTTTTTTCTGGAAAAATATTTCCCCTACGAAACCAGGCGGTGTTCCTACGAGCATGGCTGTTCCAAGTATGCGATACACTCCCGCATATTGTGATATGTTCGGACATTTTCGGCAACTTCGGCTGTTTCCGATTTCACTGTTGCCAAGTGACAAGAAGCAACATGGCGGATAAACGAAGTAAACTCACCAACTGAGCCTAGTTCTAAACAACCAGATTTCTTTCATTTGATGACCAATATCAGGTAACTTTCATGTTAACTGACCGAGTCACCGTCATTGTTGGATTGAATGTAGCCGACGTTGCTCCGTCTTGAACTTGTCTAGCGTAAAGTGACCATGCAGTGGCAGTACACTGTACAGTACAGCCGTACAGTCGACCAGTGTTCGTACACGGTACAGTCAGTAAAATAATATATTAGATCTACAGAGGTCTAGACTATTAGAGAATCCCCCCCTTCAGTCTGAAATGTATGGGGGATTTTCAAAAGTTTATTGGAGGATTTAAAAAAAAAATATGGGAGAGTTTCAAAAAGTTGTGAGACATTTTGGGGGTGTACTTTTAAAATCGATCGATTTTATTCAATCATCAACTTCGGATCAACGGTGGTTGTTAACCCTGCTCCACGGCTGAACCTGTATTCTCGATCGATATTTCCAATGTAGGTTGTGAGACATTTTGGGGGTGTACTTTTAAAAACGATCGATTTCATATTCAATCATCAACTTCGGATCAACGGTGGTGTTAACCCTGCTCCACGGCTGAACCTGTATTCGCGATCGATATTTTCAATGTAGGTTCAGCCATGTAGGTTTTTTCAGATGATTTTGACACTTCCTTTTTGGTGCGTGTAGACTGGAGGTTCCTATTTCGACGCATTTATACTCAAGTTCAACACAAAACCTCATATGATTTTTGGCGATAACTTCTTTTAGGATGGTCGGATCAATTTGAAATTTTATATGCTTCCATTTGGCACTAAACCATATTTTTTCACCAAATTTCAGACTTATATCTTGAAAACTGAAAAAGTTGGCAATCTACCCCAATGTTATAGTCGGCGTCATTGATCTGTGAGCGGTGGTTTTTTTCGCGATTATCCCGTCAATATTTCGTATATTTCAATGAAATTTTGGCAGGAGTGTTATTTTATACTCGCCTAATAGGGTATAAATTTTCGGAGAGATTGGTGTGTAAACAAAAAAATTAGCCCATTTGGCCTATATATAACGGAATAGGAAAACGTCAAAACGTTATCTATAGAAATGCTACGGCGATCAGGGGCGGTCCACGGCCGATTTCACCAGATTTTTACTATGGACGAGATAGGCCAACTTTTTTGCTTCGCATCCAATCTTCTCGAAAATGCATCCTTAGTTAGGCGGTCATAAGATAATATACCGGTCGAAATTCCATCAGATTATCTCAAATATTGATTGAGTAATCGCCGAAAAAACACCGCTCACCAGTGTTTGAAATAAGGGGAAATTACATGCCGGACACCAGGGCCGGCCACTTCTGAAACTGGCCGGCCCGGCCAAAATTTGACCGGCCCTGCCAATACTTAACGAAACTTTTGGATAATCAATGCAAGTCAATTTAATGATGATACACACCACAAGTATATGCACATGGGGAAGGCGAGGTCCCGCGTGAATGCCTCTCAAAAATAAAGTCTACAACAACCAGACTCTACACTAGTTTTATTTGATTTCTCGCACTACATGTACATGATGTAGGTGTACTAGTCAGTTTCAACATTTCCATCATTATCATCATCATCATCATGATCATTCGTGTCAGTGTCTGAGAAGTCAGAACCACCATACAATTTCACCGTCGTTACTCAACTTACTAGCAGTAGTGATGTTCGCGTTTTCATCGGAAACCTGTTTCTCCCCAGTGCGCCCTTCATTAACAACATGCAGCCATGGGAATTCTTTTCTCCATGATGCCTGAACACGCCAGATTCGTTTATTTTGGTCATAAGTCTTGTTAGCTGTTTTGCTGTCTACTTTTGCCTTCTTCTCAGGCGGTGATTTGTTCAGAAACTTCCACATCGTGATAAAAACTCTGCATTACAACAGAAAAACAAGCCCAGCAAAAACGCCATTTGTGAAAACTTGAAACCACGGATAAACTGTACATTTAGTTCTGGGGTTGGGCTTGATCTAAAGTAAATCACCGAAAATTTGACTGGCCCATCGGGCGTGACACTTCAATTTCTGGTCCACCCGAGCTGAATTTGGCTGGCCTCAGGCGTGCGGGCGTGCTCTATTTCAAACACTGCCGCTCACAGACCAATGACGCCGACTATAAATGTTGGGCACTAATCGGATCACAGGAATTCAAGCAAATTTGGGGATTTCATGATCTTTATTCCGCTAAGAAATGTAATATGAAGAAAGAAGTTAGAAGAGTTAGAAAAATCATACAGGTGTATTCTAATAGAATATCATTCTTACAAAGTACTGTGCACTGTGAACATCGAACAACATGCCAAATTCTGTTCAAACTTGCAAATTTCACGTTTGATGTGGAATTTACTAGTAACATTGGAGTAGGTTGCCAACTTTTTCAATTTTCAAGATAGAAGTCTGAGATTTGGTGAAAAAATACAGTTTCATGCCAAATGAAAACAAATAAAATTTCAAATTGATCCGACCATCCTAAACGAAGTTATCGGCAAAAATCATATGAGGTTTTGTATTGAACTTGAGTTTAAAGTTTTCGTAGTGTTTATTTTGGTAAAATTTGCTGAAATGACCCAGTTCAAACATGATATTGTAATGTACAGGACCTGTTTCTTCTGATTATAAATCAATGTTGAATAGAATGAATAAAAAGCAAACGATCGAATAAACGTTGGACCTCAGTTTTGACAAATTCTCTCAGACGTATTCTATTTTGACGCACCATTCGCTAGGTAAAGTAAAGTTAACATTTATTAAGCGCTCCTTTATCGAACGTAGTTCTAAGCAAGGGCGCTGTACACTTTACCCCAGTCTAGAATAACTACACAGCTGCCACAATCCGGCGCTAACCTATAGTATCCTATTGAATGACCGGTACCCATTTAATCCTGGGTAGAGATAGACAATTAGTGGTGCACATCTTGTTTAAGGATGTTAGCGAAATAACTCAGTGGTCCAGCCTGAGTCTCGAACCCATGACCTTTGCGTTACGAGACCAGCGCCTTATCCACTGAGCTACCCACTCCAGGTGGTGGCACTTGAGAAATACTTTGCACTGTAAGATAAATATATTCTCACCACTGTAATGCAAATATATTCTCGACTTCATTCGGAATGAATTGCAAAATATTTTTTGATTTATATTCAATATTCCCGAGCAATACGTTTAGACTATAACAGTAACGCTGAAATCTTTATGGGTGGATTTTTTTTGGCGCGAAAATTAAATAATCACAGTATTGGAAACTTCTCGACTTACAATTGATCATGTGACACTCACCAGGACCTTGACCTTCAGCTGATGTTGCAGAGGGGCAAAATGGCGAAAACAAATAACGACATGGTAACGCGCGTGTTACATTGACAATTAAGTGCGTCGAAATAGGAGACTCGGGGATACAGGTAGGGGACTAAATATCGAACAGCACCAAATGTCGAACACAATTTTAGGTTACCGGACCTATGGTCCGATAACCTATTGGCATGGCGTTGCGTCCGTCGTCCGTCGTCGTTCGTCGTCGTCCGTCGTCGTCCGTCGTCGTCGTCGTCCACATTTTTATCTTTTTTGTTTACAGGCGAATTTTTCTGAAATTTTGCACAAAAATACTTAAAAATAATTCAAGAAGGAGGTATTTTTTAGTTTTTTGATTTTCGCATTTTTTTCAAAATGGCGGCCGTTTTCGACGAAAAATGCCTGATTTTGGACTTTGGCGGCCATTTTCTCAAAATCTGTTCAGTAACTTTTTTTCTTTTTGATAAATAACACTCCTCATATGTACTCCTATGATGTCTATAAATTTCGTTGCGCTTGAATCGCTCGAAGTGGGCCATTTTGGCCCAAACTCGGCTCAAATGGGACTTTCCCATGTTAAATTCTCCTATGCTTTATAATGGGACACATTATGCCTAATATCTCACTTGATATTGAGATTAGAGACTAGGAATCAATTGTGGACCTATAGGAAATGATATATGCTGAATATTCTCGTGACCTTGAATTTGACCTCTGACCTCAGTTTCAAGGTCAGAGCACAAAATGGCTTATATCTCGCTTATTATCGACTCTACAGCTTAGGAATCAATTGTGGACATATAGGAAATGATATATTCTGAATATTCTCGTGACCTTGAATTTGACCTCTGACCTCAGATTCAAGGTCAGAGCACAAAATGGCTTATATCTCGCTTATTATCGACTCTACAGCTTAGGAATCAATTGTGGACATATAGGAAATGATATATGCTGAATATTCTGATGACCTTGAATTTGACCTTCGACCTCATTTTCAAGGTCACAGGACAAAATGGCTTATATCTTGCTTATTATCGACTTTACAGCTTAGCAATCAATTATGAACATATAGGAAATGATATATGCAGATTATTGTCATGACCTTGAATTTGACCTTTGACCTCATTTTCAAGGTCACAGGACAAAATGGCTAATATCTCACTTATTATCGATTTTACAGCTTAGGAATCAATTGTGGACATATAGGAAATGATATATGCTGAATATTCTCGTGACCTTGAATTTGACCTCTGACCTCATTTCCAAGGTCCAAGGACAAACTGGTTCATATCTTGCTCCTCTATTGACTGTATGGCTTGGGAATCAATTGTGGACATGATATACATGATATAGAAAATGATATACACTGAATATTTTGATGACCTTGAATTTGACCTTTGCCCCTTCATTTTCAAGGCTACAGCATAAAATTGCTAATATCTCTCTGATTATTGAACTTACAGCTTAGCAATCAACTGTGGACATGATATATGCTTAATGTTATATATGCTGAATATTCTCTTGACCTTGAATTCAACCAGTGACCTGGCTAACACCTAAAATATTAAACATTGTCCGGTAACCTATCTTTGGCCCTTGGCCTAATTTTCGTTTTCGTCAATATCTCTGAAACGGTGCGACGTAGAGCGAAATGAAAGTTATTTTCGGACTCGTGGTACTAGACAAATATGTCTAAGGGGTATTATGGATGAACTTTGACCTTGACCTAAAATCATTTCGCTGAGTCTGCATTTTTCGTTTTCATCGATATCTCGGAAACGGTGCGTCGTAGAGCGAAACGGACGTTATTTTCAGACTCGTCGCCCTAGACAAACATGTCTAAAGGGTATTAAGGATGACCATCGACCTTGACCTTGAATTTTAGGTTACCGGACCTATGGTCCGATAACCTATTGGCATGGCGTTGCGTCCGTCGTCGTCGTCGTCCACATTTTTATCTTTTTTGTTTACAGGCGAATTCTTCTGAAATTTCGCACAAAAATACTTAAAAATAATTCAAGAAGGAGGTATTTTTTAGTTTTTTGATTTTCGCATTTTTTTCAAAATAGCGGCCGTTTTCGACGAAAAATGGCTGATTTTGGATTTTGGTGGCCATTTTCTCAAAATCTGTTCAGTAACTTTTTTTCTTTTTGATACATAACACTCCTGAAATGTACTCCTATGATGTCTATAAATTTCGTTGCGCTTGAATCGCTCGAAGTGGACCATTTTGGCCCAAACTCGGCCCAAATGGGACTTTCCCATGTTAAAATCTCCTATGCTTTATAATGGGACACATTATGCCTAATATCTCACTTAATATTGAGATTAGAGACTTGGAATCAATTGTGGACATATAGGAAATGATATATGCTGAATATTCTCGTGACCTTGGATTTGACCTCTGACCTCAATTTCAAGGTCAGAGCACAAAATGGCTGATATCTCGCTTATTATCGACTCTACAGCTTAGGAATCAATTGTGGACATATAGGAAATGATATATGCTGAATATTCTGATGACCTTGAATTTGACCTTTGATGGCATTTTCAAGGTCATAGGACAAAATGGCTAATATCTCGCTTGTTATCGACTTTACAGCTTACGAATCAGTTATGAACATATAGGAAATGATATATGCAGATTATTGTCATGACCTTGAATTTGACCTTTGACCTCATTTTCAAGGTCACAGGACAAAATGGCTAATATCTCACTTATTATCGACTCTACAGCTTAGGAATCAATTGTGGACATATAGGAAATGATATATGCTGAATATTCTGATGACCTTGAATTTGACCTTTGATGGCATTTTCAAGGTCATAGGACAAAATGGCTAATATCTCGCTTGTTATCGACTTCACAGCTTAGGAATCCGTTATAAACATATAGGAAATGATATATGCAGATTATTGTCATGACCTTGAATTTGACCTTTGATCTCATTTTCAAGGTCACAGGACAAAATGGCTAATATCTCACTTATTATCGATTTTACAGCTGGGGAATCAATTGTGGCCATGTAGGAAATGATATATGCTGAATATTCTCGGAACTTTAATTTGACCTCTGACCTCATTCTCAAGGTCCAAGGACAAACTGGCTCATATCTTGCTCCTCTATTGACTGTATGGCTTGGGAATCAAATGTGGACATGTGATAAAGATATATGATATAAAATGATATACACTGAATATTTTGATGACCTTGAATTTGACCTTTGCCCCTTCATTTTCAAGGCCACAGCACAAAATTGCTAATATCTCGCTGATTATTGAATTTACAGCTTAGCAATCAACTGTGGACATGATATATGCTTAATATTATATATGCTGAATATTCTCTTGACCTTGAATTTAACCAGTGACCTGGCTAACATCTAAAATATTAAACATTGTCCGGTAACCTATCTTTGGCCCTCGGCCTAATTTTTTAATTTTAGCAGTACTCAAAAAGCATGAAATTAAATGAAAATTTTGTAAGATTTGCTTATATCTAACATTTGTATGCTCATGTGCCGTAAGTTGTGATGTACGTTCATTCTTTTCTGAGCACTGACAACATTAAAAACTGTGTTTGACATTTGGTGCTGTTCGACATTTGATCCTCTACCTGTATACATAAAAAACTGTCACATGTAAAATATGATGCAGATTGGTTTAAAACCTAATGACTTAATGACTAGACAAAGTACGTCTTTCGGGAATACCTGCTGAGGACCGAAAGAAGAAGTGTCATCTTGACTGCCATGCATGATAAAATGTGTACGAAATCTACTGTAAGCGTATCAAATTTCGCGATGTATTAATTTTGCAAATTTCGCGTTTGAAAAAAAAAAAAACGCGAAAATAAATACACGCGAATACACAGTTATTCAATCGGGGGGCCGTCCATTCACAACAGTCACAAACTTAAATCCACGCGAACACGTGGAGATGTTGAAAACGCGAACATTGATACACGCGAAATTTTATATGTTTACAGTATGCAAATGAATGACTCCCCTTTTTACAAAATATATTCATAATTTGTCGATTTCAAGATTCATTCATCTATTTGTCAACTGCCATAGAATCTAGTTGTCATTTGTTTGACACAATATCTCTTTGTCAATTAATTTATTAAGGCATTTCAGCAGAAATGCCTTTATGGTTTTGTCAAAATTTTTCTTGACTGTGAAAAGTTGACTGTAAAACTTTGCACGGAGGTTCATATATCACCAGGGAAGAAGCCTATTGATTTTGAGGCCGATCCGTCAAACGACCTTTGATCTAGGGCTCGAAATAATTTTTGCTGAGTCATCCTTGAGGCTCTCATGCATATCTCGGAAATGGTGCGTCGTACAGCGAAACGGACGTTATTTTCGGAGTCGTCATCCTAGACAAACATGTCTAAGGGGTATTATGGATGACCTTTGACCTTGACCTTAAATTTTTTCGCTGAGTCGGCATTTTTCGTTTTCGTCGATATCTCGGAAACGGTGCGTCGTAGAGCGAAACGGACGTTATTTTCGGACTCGTCGCCCTAGACTAACATGTCTAAAGGGTATTATGGATGACCTTTGACTTTGACCTTAAATTTTTTCGCTGAGTCGGCATTTTTCGTTTTCGTCGATATCTCGGAAACGGTGCGTCGTAGAGCAAAACGGACGTTATTTTCGGAGTCATCGCCCTAGACAAACATGTCTAATGGGTATTATGGATGACCTTTGCCCTTGACCTTAAATTTTTTCGCTGAATCGGCATTTTTCGTTTTCGTAGATATCTCGGAAACGGAACGGACGTTATTTTCGGACTTTTCGCCTTAGACAAACACGTTTTAAGGGTATTGACCTTTGCCCTTGACAATTTTCCGCGAAAGACATAAGATTCTCCCTATGTACTTTTGTGATGTGTTTTGTTGCCTTTGAATCGACTGTCTGTGAAAATATGTCATTAACGAATAAAAATTTTCAAGATGTAACTTGATTTCGTATTATAGTCCATACAGAGAATGTGTTTCTATCAACATTTACGAACATGTTTTAACATATAGATTTTAACATCAGTGTAACAATTTATATGTATTCAGTATTCTACACAATTCTCATGATTGCTGGTAAGCTACAGCACCCTTGGTGCTATGTTTTACTTGTTCAGAGGTAGTTTTCAGCACTTTTAGTATGGAATCTTAATGCATTCATTCATGCATGGTTCATTACCATGATTTTGAACCTTTTGGGCCTTCATGCATATAAGTTAATGGAATCATTTTAAATAGGGGAAAACGTTTGAACTGTTTGATCAGATTCATATAGAATAATAGAGAATATCATATAGTGATAATAAAGAAAGATGAATAAAACATGAAAAGGAAACTAATATTTTTCATAAGATTTTGTTTTCAACGTTTTTGAGGTAATGTGTATTGATCAGAATGAAAATACTTCCAGGAAGGGTAAACAAAATATGTTGATATACTCTTTTATGGTTTCAGTGTAATTGTTTTTCAAGAACAAAAATGGCATCCAGGATAGAAAGCACAAGAAAGAATATGCCAGGGCAGAATGGACAGATCAATGGCCCGGGGCCTGGTACAGCCATGTCTCTTCCTACTGTGGATGCACAGCAGCTAAAGAACAGACTTTATTCATATGCTCCCAAGCAAGCTCCCATAAACACCACTGCCATGAGGTTCAACCGACCGACAAATGCACAGATCAGGACTAATGCAAAACCTAGTGCTCCAAAACTGGAACCATTGGTGAGTACTACAAATAAATCCATATGTGATTGATCTAGATAGAATTTGGAAACATTCATCATATTCATGTTGAATAATTTTTGCCTCTGCAGCCTGTACTACAGAACTACCAAGAGCGAAACAAGCCCGAGTACATACAGAATAAGGCCAAGGAAAAGTTAGAAGCAGAAGGATTTTTCCATGATGAGCCCCCAAGGAAGAAGCGACCATCCAGTGTAGAGCCTCTTGAGAGACCACCATCCATGTCTCCCCTCCCCGACTTGCCTGAGGATCTCAAATTTAAACAGGTAGCTGTCTTCATGTCCCCTTTCCTCCTGGAGCTGCCTGGAAAGCTCATACTCTTACCTCCACTTCCATCCCACAGCTTCCTGTCCTGATAGCATCATTTCATGACTTTGTAATGTCACAAAATTCCAGGACACACTTGGAGGATGTATTGTTGAGATGACCTCGCCAACACCTGCAGAGCCAGTCAAGCCACAGACGCCACGAGGCAAAGTACACACACCGAAAGCCAGTGTACCACCAACATACAAACCAAAAGGTACTTACAATTTGCATTTTATCCTAGACAGCACATTTTGAAATGACATAATATTCCATCTAATTTTCACACATATCTGTATGCAAAAGTTTATCATGAAAAATATGCCTTATGTCATCGTATATTAAACAAAAATGTGATGTAATAATTGCTCAGGTGGCGACAGTTACAATGGCATTACTGACATGACCCGGATTGTCAGTATACTCCGGGAGAATCCACATATAGGCTTCTTGTACCTGAGTCCAGCTGTACCCAAGTCATCTGTCCGATCACATTACTACAATCTCAAGTATGTCACCATTCCATGATTATACAGATAAAACACTGGTATTTCACACATACAACAAAAAATTGTACAATAGTTTATACACATAAAACAAATGTGGCTGTGTACATTACAGAGTGGTGGACCATGAGCGCGCCAACAAACAGGACCACTGCACAATCAGTCTCAAGGGCTGTACTCGCATGAGAGCGGATGACGAAACAGAGTTTGTTCCACTGGAGCGCTGGATTCAGGAGCACACCTATTTCCAGAGACTTGTTAAGGTCAGTTCCAATTCATAAAACATAGTTGTGGCTGAAATTTATATTCAAATACCTAAACACACACGATACTGCATCAGTGGTACCAGAAATACATAACGAGAGTCGCTCGTTGTATTTCTGGTGGTACTTAATATGTAATACTTATTTGATGTCTCTATAATCATGGAAATGCTTGTCTTCAATTCTGCAGATTGGAGTGTTTGCCAAATTCCGCATGTGGAAAGCTTTTAGTGTCTGGAAAACCAACGTCAAGGGCAAGAAAATAATGAAAGCCAAAAAAGCTCTCAATGAGAATCTCTTTATTGTCAACAGGGTGTGTATTCTGCAGTTCGTATCTCAATAAAGACCTGTGGCTTGTTGCAATCATAATTTATCATGTTTGATGAACCATCTGTTTTCCTACTTGCCCAGTCATTGCGTCCTGCGCTACTGAATGTCCGCGAGATGTGCTATCGTATCAGTGACATGGGTCTGTGCAAGGTGGAGAAGGGCCACACTTACACACTGACAGATTTCAGGGATGCCCAATTTGTTCACCTGAAGGAGGTATACCTCACACAGCTCCTATGTGTTTTGTTGAAATTCTTTTTGTTGAAATTCAATTTCTGGTCACATGGCTAACATTCATCAAGTACAAATTTTTGGTTCATCTGTTTTGCATGTTAAAGGAAATATCACGCAACCATTCGCTTCTCTCATCAATAATTGTTTCACAAATGCATGTGATGTAGAAATCACATCCACAATCACACTTCACACCCCCCTATTCCTACTTCTCCCCGTGCCCCCTCCCCCTCTCCTCCCTGGGCTGTAGGTGTCCAGTCGGCTGGAGGAGTTCCGGGACCTGGTCAAAGAGGTGGTCCGCAGCGCCTGTCGCACTGCACTCCTCGAGGAGGGCTTCACGCCTGATGATTACTTCATTGATGGCATCGAGAGCCCTGGGCTCTATGGAGGTATGGGGCTCACTGCTCGCCTCAGCACAGCATGACACTTTTACAACTTGCCTGTTTTATTCACTACACTTATTCACCACAGGCTGATCTGGGCTTACAAAAATATCTTAGTACTCTCAAACAAATAATGCCTTGTTGTTTCTCGTAGAGGATGCCCCAGGCACAGCCAGCAGTTACCTCATGCAGAGTAACTATGATATGGACATTTACGGTGAAGCTCCAGACAAGATGACATATACAGAACAGGCCAACAAACGCACACAATGTAAACGTCTCACATGGTGTGTATGGCTTTATTCCCCTGTTTGGACTTACTCCACATTCACAGTCCCAATGATTGTTGGTAAAAGCAAATGATAAACCTTTCTTTCTTTTGACAGTTTTATCCGGCTGGCAGACTACCTCATTGTGAACACGATGCATGTACTGGCTGTGAACTCTGTGTCAACGCTGCTGAACTACCTCTCTGAGCAGCTCCAGAAGACTCCAGCACTGTTGGAGATCCAGGCATGGCTCAAGGAGCCTGAGGAGATGGTCGTTGATGAGAATGAAGACAGTAAAAAAGAAGAGGTATGTCTGTCCTTCATAACATGGGAATACACAGCATTTATCTTCAGCAATTCAATAGGCGTGATGACCTCTCTTGACCATTTGATTGGTTGGCTATCAGCAGAAATAGCATGAGGACTTCTCTGTTATCATGTATTCCTCTCTACTCCATTGTGTATTATCCGTTTATCTAACATTAGATCTATCCCTTAAATCATTATCAAAGCAGGCACCAAAGCCTGTGGTGGAGGAGGAGGATGAAGCACCGTACCTGCCACCGCTCTACATGACAGAGTTCATCCTGGAGCCACTCCAGCTCAGCTTCGCTCCCGACGAGGAGGAGTTCCATGACTGTCACGGTGACATCATCAAAGGCTTCCAGGAGACAGTGCTGCGAGTCCAGAACCTTGTCCCAGACACGTACTTCGACGCCTTCACACGGTCAGCTGTCAACATTTTAACAACATCTATATTGGTTGATATGGTATGGAAGGTGGTATGATTGATATGGAAGGTGCAATTTCGAGAATGATGTCAATCATCCATGTTTTCTATCTTCAGGCCCATTATCAACAACAAGTTTGAAGAGAAGACGTGCGGTGAAGGACCAAGTCTTGTGACCATGTTTGATGATGACAAGCATCTTCAGGGACTGATTCAAAATATCAAGGTAAAGTCCACCAATTCTCAATTCTACCTACTTCGATACTACCCTAAGGCTTGACGAGTATCAGGTCAGTTTTAACTAACATTTTCCCATGTTCACAATATTGTTTCCAACAGGAAGCCCTCATGGCTGCATTCAATGCCTGTAACCAGTACGCAGACACCTTTGAGCCACACAGAGAATTCTACAAGGAAAATGAAAGTGAAGATCTTGATGCCATCAGAGAAGCTGAACATGGTTAGTTTGATATGAAATTAGTATGACAAAAATGAAATTAGTAAGACAGAAAACAAAAGCCTTTTGAGATTATTTCACATACTAATACTTATCTTGTCAGATGTGGCATTCTTTGCGGAGGCTCTGGCTCGCTACCACAAACAACACAAAATGGCTCTGGCCATCATCGAGAAGCGACCTTTGGGAATGCTTCTTGTGGATGCGGTCAAAATGAAGGAAATCCTCACACCATCACCCATCAGATGCCTTGATGTATGCGACCCAAGTTGTGCAAGCATATAGTGTTTCACAAATTCAATGAAAAAAACCCAGACTTTTGAATTGAGCCTGTTGAATTTGACTGTTTTTGTGTAGGTGATAAACGACATCCTGCCAGTGAAGGCTCGAAGCGAGGTCGACCGACTGCTAGCAGAGCTCCAAGATGGACAGTTCAAGCTCGAGTTCACGCCTACCACAACCATCGAGTTTGTCGACTCTCTCACATTCCTGGATGACATACAAGTCAGGGTACGTCAGCACGATCACTCTCTATTCAAAATTAATGAAGACAAGAATCTTGGAAAGCTTGGTGGTGTTTGTGATAATTTCTTTGAATTAATTATGCAATTTGTTTTGCAGATTGAGCCCCTGCAGAAAGAGTCACAGATTGTGAATGAGATGTATGAGTTGATAGAACAGTTTGCTGTACCAACTCCACCAGAGGACTTTGCAGTGTACCAGGTCAGTCACAACAGCATGTTTTGCGGGGCGAGGCTCCATGTTCTCAACATACATATATCACAATAACATGTATGATATGATCACTGTTGTATATTGCAGACATTGAGCCCGTCCATCAACAATGTGCTGAACTGCATCGACAAGGCCCTTGCTGAACGGGACGCCAACGTTGACAAGTTCTGTACACACCTTGACAAGGACATAGGTGAACTTGGGAAGGATGTCAAAGATATCAAACAAGAGTCACAGGTAGGTGGCCTCAAATATTTTGTTATTATGGTGGGAAAACATGGCATTGTACTCTCCATGTACTGAACAGTGATAATTTCTTACCTATAGGATCCCAAAATCCTTGATGCTGCCTCTGACAGAGTTGATATCAAACGCAAACTCAACAAGATGCTCACAAGAATGGATGAACTACAGAAACTGGCTTTCACCTACAAATCCTACCAGAAGAATTTCAAGGTAGACATTGTTGAAACATGTGCTGTGATTCCTTCCAGTGTCCTAGAGCAACGTCACAGAGTGCTGATGGCTCAGCTATAGCTTTGATATTTAAAAAAAATAATGCTATGATGCTGTGATTCCAACTGCGATTGTCGCCCAGGTTGAGATGACTAAGTATGAGGAGCTGGAGGAGGTCCACGCCGAGCTCAAACTCAAACAGCTGCTCTGGGACTCCCTGGACGAGTGGGACAACATGGTCAACGAGTGGATGGAGGTCTGTGGCACTTTCATTATGCAGTGCTCGATTTCAGATAATTTAATTTGTCTATTTTACTTATTTGTTATTTGTAAATTTACAGAAACCGTTCAAGCAGCTGGATCCTGAGGATCTGTCCTCCATCACAGTGAAGTACGGCAAGTCATGCTACCAGATAGAGAAAGGACTTCCTCCAAATGGTGTGGTCCCTATGCTGAAAGAGAGAGTGGAAACAATGAGAGAAAAGGTTTGTTACAGGCCGAGGTCTCATCACACGGCATGCTATCAGAAATGATCGAATATTTTGCATCAAAGGCTGTGCAATTGAGCTCACTGTGATGTTGCTTTTATCTCGATCAGCTGCCAGTGATCACAGACTTAGCTAACCCCACACTGAGAGATCGTCACTGGAAGGCAATCTACAATGCGCTGGAGTTCACCTTTGACGACAATGAGAACATCATGTCGCTGGGTAAGCTGGTAGAGATTGACGCATTCCGTCACACGGAAACCATCCAGGAGATCTCTGGTCAAGCCAGCTCCGAGTACAGCCTTGAGTCCATCCTCAAAAAGGTGGGTCTTTGTTATATACAGTTGAGTTTGTATCATGTAAAAAACTATTATTAAAGCTGAAAACTGTGTTGATGGTTTATAATAATGCAGTGTAGCATAATGAATATGATATTGACTCTTGCCAATACAGGTTGAGGATTCATGGAAGCAGACCGAGTTCACTGTCCTTCCGTACAAGGACTTCAAGGATGTCTTTATCCTGGGTGGTACAGATGACATACAAGTGTTGCTAGATGACAGCAACATCAACATAGCAACAATAGCCAGCTCTCGTCACGTGGGACCCATCAAACCAAAAGTGGAAGAGTGGCAGAAACAACTCGACCTGTTTGGCAGAACACTGGTAAGGCTATTTATCCAACTTTAAGTTGATTAAAAGAACTTGATATAAGAATGGAATGTTATATATGGTCAAGTGTCATCGTTTGGTACAAATTGTGGTAATTATCTGACATTTTCCCCAGGATGAGTGGATCACGTGTCAGAGGAACTGGCTGTACCTGGAGAGTATCTTCAGTGCTCCCGACATCCAAAGACAGCTGCCAGCAGAGGCAAAGATGTTCATGACAGTCGACAAATCTTTCAAGGAGACCATGCGGAAGGTAAATTAGCTTCAATTTGAGTGACCAATCAAGTAATCGTTCAAACATTGGTGAAAGATTGAAAATGTTGTGTGCCATATTGCTTGACCTGATGTTCTTGGTGTATTTCAGGTAAACAAGGTTCCACTGGCGATCCGTGCGGGGACACAGCCAGGTCTACTGGAGACTCTCCAAAACAACAACGCTCTCCTGGACCAGATCCAGAAATGTCTCGAGGCTTACCTCGAGTCAAAGAGAGTTATCTTTCCCAGGTCAGAGTTCACTACACAAATTATGTTATATCTCATGAAAGGTGTCATGTTAGTCGCGATAAGAACAGATTGACGTAATGAAATCATTTGACTCTGAAGGTAATACTTATTTGTTTCTGCAGGTTTTACTTCTTGTCCAATGATGAGTTGCTGGAGATTCTGGCTCAGACAAGGAACCCTCTGGCTGTACAACCACATCTCAGGAAGTGTTTTGATGCCATTGCCAAGTTGGAGTTTGGCATACAAGCT
Source organism: Terebella lapidaria (assembly GCA_949152475.1). Lineage (NCBI taxonomy): Eukaryota > Metazoa > Annelida > Polychaeta > Terebellida > Terebellidae > Terebella > Terebella lapidaria. The sequence continues at coordinate 41,200,904 of OX424557.1, read as the reverse complement.
CCTCAGTCCAGTGATGGCAAAGCCACACCGGGTATGAACTGATTGTGTTATCAATGTATTCAACAAAGTATCCTTCTTTGTTGAATGTGAAATTTATGTGTTACTATGTCATCTGACTATCACACAATGACATACCCTATCTATGCCTTTTCAGCACCCGGTTCAGAAGACAAAAGTCAGGAGGTGATGTACACTAACGACATCCTGGCGATGTTGTCACCGGAGAACGAGAAGGTGTCGCTGGGCAAGGGTCTCAAGGCTCGAGGGAACGTGGAGGACTGGCTGGGCAAGGTGGAGGAGGCCATGTTCAGCAACCTCCGCAAACTCGTCAAGTCTGCCATGGGTGACTACCAGCGCAAGGAACGCGAGGAATGGGTGCTTGATCATGCCTCGCAGGTCAGTGGGCATGCGAAATGCTGTGAATAAAGAGTAAAGTTACCTTATACCCAGTACTTTGGTTGCTGAACTTGGTACTTTGGTAGGCAGACCTATGAGATGTATTGTTTTTTCTACAGATTGTGCTGACAGTGGCTCAGATGATGTGGTGCCGAGACATCCATGAGATCCTCGAGGGAGACTTCAACAGACTGGAAGGCATGGAAGACTTTGAGAAGAAAAACTATGATGTAAGTATACTACCAACGTAAAAAAAACTGTATGTACCAGTTGCTACTCTAGCTGCTCGTTATGTGTGAGCTTCCAATCTAATACACCAGTTTGATTTGCAGGATCTGAACAAGCTGGCCGGTATTGTACGTGGAGAGCTGCCAAAGCTGGCCCGAGCTGTACTCTGTGCTCTGATCACACTGGACGTACATGCCAGAGACATGGTGACAGCCATGGTCAAAGCAAAGGTAGGTCAGAAAAATAATGAAAAAAAAAATTATTGAGCTGAGCCGAGAGGCACACATCTCAATATTGTGCTAATGTTTGCCAGGTTGATGACATGAGCAATTTTGAGTGGCAGAAGCAGCTGCGTTACTACTGGGACTATGATTTGGACAACTGTGTTGTGCGGATGTCCAACTCACTTTACATCTATGGTTATGAGTACCTGGGAGCCTCCCCTCGACTGGTCATCACACCGCTCACAGTCAGTACACACACCCCAGGCTTCTGCCTTACCATGATCGAAATCCTGTCACAATTCTTCATGAGAATACAAAGATTTCCAACACAAACTGTTGTGTATTATGAAGTGCTCCATATTTGCATCCTGTAGGATCGTTGCTACTTGTGCTTGATGGGAGCATTACAGCTGGACTTGGGAGGAGCCCCCGCTGGACCAGCTGGTACAGGGAAGACTGAGACCACCAAGGATTTGGCCAAATCCCTCGCCAAGCAGTGTGTCGTCTTCAACTGCTCTGACGGCCTGGACTACAAGGTGCTGTTACCTACATACTTGCTCATGCACTTTTGTTACGATAATGTAGTACTTGCAATGTACTCTCAAACCAAAGTCTATTGAAACCTCTGTGTAACTCATTTGGTGTCACATCTCATTTCAGATGATGGGCCGTTTTTTCTCTGGTCTGGCCCAATCAGGTGCCTGGTGTTGTTTTGATGAGTTCAACAGAATTGACATTGAGGTGTTGTCTGTGATTGCCCAGCAGCTGATCACGATCAGAAATGCCAAAGCATCCAAGGTCGGCGACTTTGCCTTTTTCATGACATTATTAAAACTGGTCTAAATGATATAAATCCTTGCATCATACGAATGCCATGAATACATTGCTGCTATGAATACATTGCTTTTCTGTGCAGGTGACGAGGTTTATGTTTGAGGGACGTGAGATTAAGCTGGTTTCCACTTGTGCAGCCTTTATCACCATGAACCCTGGTTATGCTGGACGTACAGAACTCCCAGACAACTTGAAAGCCCTCTTCAGACCCATCGCTATGATGGTCCCTGACTATCGTGAGTGGGAAACATTAGACACTGTGTTCCTTGCATGGACCTCTCTTGCGTAATGATGATGTATGCTGTACTAATTACTTCCACTGCTAGGTTTGATTGCTGAGGTGATCCTGTACTCGGAGGGCTTCGAGTCTTCCAAGAACCTGGCCCAGAAGATGACACAGATGTACAAGCTGTGTTCTGAGCAGCTGTCCCAGCAAGACCACTACGACTTCGGTATGAGAGCACTGAAGTCTGTCCTGGTGATGGCCGGCTCACTGAAGCGACAGAACCCAGACAAGAACGAGGATGTGGTCTTGATCAGGGCACTCCGAGACAGCAATCTGCCCAAGTTCCTGAAGGATGATGCCATTCTGTTCCAGGTGATATCTATTTTCCACATCTAGACAATTTCACTTACTTGTATACATTATGATTGCACACCAGTACCAGAGCCAGTTTTGTTTACCCACTTGGCTGCATTCCCTCACTGACCTTGGTGCCATCTCTGATTCAGGCCATCCTACAAGACTTGTTTCCGGGAGTGGACATCCCGGAGCATGACTACGGTCGCCTGCAGGAGGAGATTGAGTCGGTCACCCTCTCCATGGGACTGCAGGTGGTCCCGTCCCAGACCAAGAAGGTCATTCAGCTGTACGAGACCATGCTGGTGCGACACGGTGTCATGTTGGTCGGACCCACTGGTGGTGGCAAAACATGCATCTACAGGGTTCGTAATCCTACAAAGTCTTGTCCTTTCAACAAATAGAGCTCTGCACACTGTATCCACTTAAATGTTCAATGAACGATATGTTCCTCCGAGGATATTGCTTGAAGGAGTAAGTTAACATTTCTTCAATAGAACCTGGCCAAGGTGTGTCAGAACCTGCATGACGGTGGCCTGCCGGACGAGTTCTATCAACCTGTGCACACGTACGTGCTGAACCCCAAGTCTATCACCATGGGTGAGCTGTACGGAGAGGTCAACAAACTCACCCTAGAGTGGAAGGACGGTCTCATGGCCATGACTGTCAGAGGATGTGTCCAGGTACAGCTTCATCATCCTGGTACTAGTGACATCACAAGAGTGTTTGGAAGTCGAGAATATATTTCGAAACACCAAGTCCAGAAACTATTAACTGAATAACTGCATGTTTATTGTTGGTGCTGACAGGACACGACAGAAGACCACCAGTGGGTTATCTGTGATGGTCCAGTCGATGCTCTCTGGATCGAGAACATGAACACTGTCCTTGATGACAACAAAATGTTGTGTTTGGCAAACAGTGAGAGAATCAAGTTCACACCATTCATACACATGTTGTTTGAGGTGCAGGATCTGGCCGTAGCCTCACCAGCCACAGTCAGTCGGTATGTACTTGATTTGAAACTTGAGTGATAAGTGGAGGAGCACTTTGCAGGTTCAATAAGTGACAAATCATCGGTCCTATTGTTTCGTAGTTGTGGTATGGTGTACGTTGACGCCTCGGAGCTGAAGTGGCTGCCGTACGTCCAGACGTGGATGGCGGAGAAGTGTGGCCGTATGAAGGAGGAGACTCGGGAGTACCTCCTGGACCTCTTCAACAAGTATGTAGAGACCGGCCTCAACTTCATCACCAAGAAATGTACCCAGGCCATGCCGCAGGTGGACATCAGCAAAGTGGTGACACTCTGCAAGCTGCTCGAAGCTCTCATCTTTGTGGAGTCCCGCATTGATCTCAGCATGGACGCCGCCAAGATGCACCCGTTGCTCTGTACGACATTCATCTTCTGCTACCTGTGGGCCATTGGCGGCAACATTATCGACTCCAACTGGGATGCATTCGACACATTCGTCAGACAACAGTTTGATGACAATGGAGATGCTAAGGTGAGAATTACGAAGTTGTATTCCTCATTGATGTGGAAGCTACAGAAATATAAGTGGATATAAAGGTAGCTTGACAGAATTTATGAAGTATATTTGTCATGGATATTAATCATTTGATGTGCACTTATCATTTCATGAAGAGTGGGGTAAGAAATTCATAGAAGAAGTTGTTGCTATAAGTGTTTCGCAAGGTTCTAGATGTAAGCATACATCGCTTTACAATGAGGATTTTGAAAGCAAAGCCATACTTGTTTGTGTGTCTTCATATAGAGATGATCTATAATATAGAATGACAGATATAGGAGATACAACTTTCCTGCTTATATATATACATTAGAACATTTCAACTAAAATTTCAAGTGAATATCTTCTAGTAATGTTCCACTGTGCTTTGATATTCATGCAACTACTGTTAGTGTTTAGTTTGCTTTTGTTGTATTTCTTGTTGAAGTTCATTCACTGTTTGAAAATCATGCATGGATTTTCGTTCTTGATATATATTCAGTAAAGTGGTATAACTGGACTACTGCAAAACTTTCAATAAATATTCAGTTAATTTCATATAATTTTACCAGCCTTTATCTATACCCACTACCCTTTTAGAAAAACATTATAGATCCCATGCTACCATGAAAGAAAATTAACATATATACAAATTTTGACCGGGAATGTTTGACATGTTGACAGCTGCCCTCAGTCGGAGACCTATGGGGCTGCTACATTGATTTTGACATGAGACGCATGGACTCTTGGGAGCGAATCATCCCACAGTTCAAGTACAACCAGGAGACACCTTTCTTCGAGATGCTGGTACCGACCATGGACACCGTTCGTTTTGGCTACCTCCTGGAGAAGCTCCTGCTTGTCAACCAGTCTGTGCTATATACTGGAGATACTGGTGTAGGAAAGGTAACTAACTTTCTAAGATAGGTCAGCCATATATGTCATACTGGTAAATAATTGATCAGCTACAAAACCATGTCCCAGCTGTACATGCCATATACTCCCTGTTTCCCTGCAGTCTGTGGTAGTGAAGGGCGTTCTCAGCCAGATCTCAGACAAGAACAACTATGTGCCGATCTTCATTAACTTCTCAGCGCAGACAAGCAGCATGAGGACTCAGGAAATGATAGAGGGCAAACTGGAGAAAAAGCGAAAAAACATTCTAGGTGGGTATCTTGAAATATACATGACCATATGTGTTCAATTGCAATGCAAAATTATCTTAGAAGGATATCTGAGTAATGAGAATTATACTTTACAGGTGCACCCATTGGCAAGCGTGTCATCATCTTCGTTGATGACTTGAACATGCCCAAGCTGGACACCTACGGCTCTCAACCTCCGATTGAGTTGCTAAGACAGTTCCAAGACTTTGGTGGATTCTATGACAGGGAAAAACTGTTCTGGAAAGAGATCCAGGTATTTTTACAACTCCCATTTCCCCCCTCTCCCCCCCCCCCCCCCCACCACCGAATCGCTCAAAATTAAACCCCTCGGGTTATTAGTCACAGACTTGAGATCTATGAGTACTTGCCTGGTTATTGATGGAGAGATTTCTGTTACAGGACATGACGATCTGTGCAGCCTGTGCTCCTCCCGGTGGTGGCCGTAACCCAGTGACCCCACGGTTTGTGCGACACTTCAGCATGTTGACACTGCCACCACCTTCAGAACACAGCCTCAAACACATGTTCTCGGTCAGTTCATTGTCAGGTTCAACCAGGGTTTCATTACCTTCTGTCATCTCAAGTACATGTATAAAAAATGCATTCAAATTTTGCATTTTCCCTCATTTGCTGAGAATGTCCTTTTTTTCTGCAGGCTATACTGAGTGGGTTCTTGTACGACTTCCCACATGCTGTACGTCAATGTACTGACATGATTGTGGGTGCGGCTGTGGAGTTGTACAATCGCATGAGCACTGACTTCTTGCCCACTCCAGCAAAGTCTCACTACGTCTTCAATCTGCGAGATCTCTCCAAATGTGTCCAAGGTACTTGTGCATCAGTTGTCGCTGGAATAGATTTTATGTGCTGGATATCTACATGTAGTTGATTGTTTCATGGTCGCGCTGCTACTTGATTCACATGTCACCACTTTGAATTTTCTAGGAGTGCTCCAGGCTGATGTTGGTGTGATCAGAGATGAGAAGCAGATTTTCCGCCTATTCTGTCATGAAGCACTGCGAGTTTTCCACGATCGTCTCATCAACTATGAAGACAAGGACAGCTTCTATGTCATCCTCGCAGAGATGGCCAGCAAGCACTTTGGACAGGTTTGTGTGTGAACCCGGATCTTGATGGAGCAGGGTTCAACAAATGTTGAGCTCATTCTCTCGATACAATGGTTTCACTTTGTTTGCTGATGTCACGAATAGTCTCAAGTTGAAGATGATTACTCTCGATTCATTTCTCTGCCATCATATCATCACATATCCGTGTTAATGATCTACCTCTGTTAGAATGTGGAGCCTGAGTCCTACAAGACCAGTCCCATCATCTTTGGGGACTACATCAAAGTCGGAGCACCCAAGTCCGACCGTCTCTACGAGGAACTCGCTAACTCAGACAAAGTCAAACAGGCGCTGACCGATGTAAGTGTACAGGGAGCAGTTCTGTGTTCTTCTCTTGTGTTCTTACATTAGATTGTTTGCAACAGTTGTGTGGCTTCTAGTGTGGCTAATACTTAAGATTGCAAATTTTGTAGTTTGCAGTAGATTATTTAAGAGTTTGGATAAATCGGATGATGCATAATAAGCATGAAACATATGCTTCTCGGATAGAAGTGTAGTTTCATGCCAATTAAAAAACAATTCATGTTGGAAGCTACAGCTGTAGATGTGTATACTTTGCTGATCAGAATAAAACATTGTATAGAATGTTGCAAATGCACGAACTTAGTAACATTGTGCATCTCAAATAACATATTTGTGTTCCAGTGCTGCATGCTATTTTCTTGCTAATTTTAATTTTTTGAGTTGTCACTCACAACAAGTAAAGTTCAATGACGATGTGTGTCTGCCAAATGATTATTGTTTGTATATCTCTTAATTAATATTTGTTAATGTGTGTGCTGTGATGTTAACCTTTTGCACAATTTGTTCTTTGCATCATGAGTGTTGTCTGTTGTTTTTTTGCTTACAGGTTATGGACTATGTAAGTTCATAAAATGCAGAATGTTCTTATGATGTATATATGTTATATTTTATGCATGTCATATTTACAGACAAATGTATAGCATTTGGGGCTTTTTTACAGGATGCTTCTATGTAATTAGTTGGGGAAATGTTCCATATAGCTTGAATGTGACCAGCACATTAATCCTTCTTTTATATCTAAATATTCTTTAATGTTTAGATACGAAATGTCAGTACTGCTAGATATTTCCATAAATCGATTACCGGTGATGTACCAATATCGGTCCCTCTTGATGACCTCTTCCAACCAGGGTTTGGCCTTTCATTAGAAACATTAATGGTGTCAGGTTCAGATTCATTACTATGAATGTGGAACCATTCTGTTTTCCAAATAGTCCCATAGTAATACCGTATTGGTCCTGATAGTAGCACGGCGAGCCAAAGCAAGACATCCTGTTGCAGCATGCGTAAAATTGAGGTCAAACTTGAGGTCAGATTTAAGAAAATCACTGAATAACATATCTATAGCCTTCAATCCCCTTTATTATGATTCAAATAACATAAATATGTGGATTGGAACACTCCCAATATTTTATCAGAAAGATATGAAATCAATTAAAAGGTTATAAAAATCAAACATTTTTTAGGAAAAGAGGGGGGCGCTCTACTATTAGGGCATGTGCCACTATTAGGACCAATACTGTAGTAATAACTCTTAGATGACCAACAATACATGTAGAACATTCACTGGAACTTAAGGTGAATTCTTCTTCAGGCTTGATGTTGAATAACAATATTGAAACTTTTGATTTTCAAATTATTTGAAAAACACTACTGAATGTACTCTAGCTACATGTACTTGTAAATTGAAAAATAAAAACAGAGGCAGTTACATGTATTTACACTTTTCTGGTGTTGGTATCATCCTGAAAGGTCAAGAATAAGTCGATAAAGTATGCAAAATATGTTATCTATTTCTTTTCAGTTTCATAGAAATACTGGATGTACATGAAAGTGTAATGAATTAAATTTTTCATGAAAAAGAACAACGTACAACCAGCTGTTCACAGACCAGTCCACTTTTAAAATATTCTGTTATAATTATGTGACCATCAACTCGGGTATAGTGTGATAGACATGAACCATACAGCTCATGTATCTCACTGATGTAACTCAATACTTTCTATGTCTGTGCTGCAGTACCTGGATGACTACAATATGACCAGCTCCAAGGAGATGAAACTAGTGTTCTTCATGGACGCGATCGAGCACGTGTCTCGCATCACACGCATGATCCGACAGCAGCGTGGTAACGCCTTATTGGTGGGCGTCGGTGGTACTGGCAAACAGTCTCTGACCAGGTCAGTGTAGCACTACTACACCAGGATGTAGCAATGTAGTCCAGGCATTCACAGATTCTTCAATGATATGAATGCCTTGCAAATCCCACTGATTTCATGTGTGAACCTTCACAGATTGGCCTCTCATATTTGTGGCTACAAGTGTTTCCAAATTGAGCTGAGTCGAGGATATGACTACACGGCGTTCCATGATGACCTGAAAAAGCTGTATGATATGGCCGGTGTACAGAACCAAGACACGGTTTTCTTGTTCACAGACACACAGGTAATGGAATACAAGTTTGACCAAGAAGTATATTCTTGAAAAATATCTACATGTATATCAATATTTGAACATAGATGCTACCTCATATGAGTATCAACCTTTATTTGGAACTTGTCTTACGATTTGAAGATTGTTGTGGAAGAGTTCCTGGAAGATATCAACAACATCCTCAATTCTGGCGAGGTGCCAAACTTGTTCGAGGCAGATGAGTTTGAGAAAATCATCATTGGTTGTCGGCCTGCAGCAAAGGAGGCTGGGATACCTGAGGGCAATCGAGACTTGATCTACGACTTCTTCATCAATAGAGTCAGGTCAGCAGAAGCACCTTCTTTGAACATTCTGTGATGGAAACGTTCTGATGCTGAATCTGCATCAATTCCAAGTGCAAAATATGTTGCGGAATGTTCATGATCATTAATATCTGTTTAACAGAAACAACCTGCACATTGTGCTGGCGATGAGTCCAGTTGGCAGCTCATTCCGATCTCGGTGTCGTATGTTCCCGTCTCTCGTTAACTGCTGTACGATTGATTGGTTCACGGAGTGGCCACCAGAGGCTCTGCTCAGCGTGTCAAGGACTGCCTTCGACCCGATTGACCTTGGAACAGATGAACTGAAGGCATGTACTGTTGTCCCCTGTGATTGTCCCGTATTTGAGTTTCAAGTTGAATGCGCAGTTTAAGTCCATGCCTCTTTATGTTCTTTCAGGAGAAGATATCTCAAATGTGTATGGAAATTCACACTAGTGTCAGTAACATGGCTGAGCGCTTCTATAATGAGCTAAAACGTCGCTACTACACAACTCCTACCAGCTACTTGGAGTTGATATCACTCTACATATCCATGCTTGTTGACAAGAAGAAGTAAGTACTTGCATTGTGTGATTATGTGGCTGTCATTAGTTAAACTGTCCATGTAATCAATCATACAATCAATTTTGTTCATGCATGGTTATGTTCTGTTCAGACAACTGACATCGGCCCGTGACCGTGTGAAGAACGGTTTGACAAAGCTCCTGGAGACCAATGTACTTGTAGACACAATGCAGGTTGAGCTGGTGGCTCTGGAACCCGAGCTCAAGAAGAAGTCCGAGGACACCGAGGTGTTGATGGAGAAACTTGCTGTCGACCAGGAGAAGGCAGACGCTGTAAGTGGACAACTCTGTATTTTAATGATTTAAGGATTTAAGGGTCAGCTGTTGAGTGTCATTGGAATCAAATACATTTGCCGATTAACAAAGAATACAATTCCTTTGTGTTAGGTTCGGAAAGTCGTGATGGAGGACGAGGCTGTTGCCAAGGTCAAGGCTGAGGAGACGAAGGCGATAGCTGACGATGCTCAGAGAGATCTGGATGAGGCCCTGCCAGCACTTGAAGCTGCCAAAGATGTAAGTGACTCCCTTACTGTCACTGTTGTTCCCATGTGAGAATGTAAATCATGCGTGGGTCTGAATGGCAAAAAAAAACTCATTATATCTCCACTGATATTATATTTCAGGCTTTGAAGTCCCTTGACAAGAATGACATAGCTGAGCTGAGAGTGTTCACAAAACCACCTGAGCTCGTGCAGACTGTCATGGAAGGTGTTTGTTTGCTGCTTGGACAAAAGTATGTGTAATACTATTCTTAGTGATGAACATTACAAGTTGTAAATAGCACTGTGAAGCCAGTGTCAGTAATATGTGTTGACTCTTTTATCCCCTTCACTTCTCTCAGAACTGACTGGGCCGCAGCCAAATCTGTCCTGGGTGACTCTAACTTCATGAACAAGCTAGTGGACTATGACAAAGACAACATCGGTGATGCAGTGCTCAAAAAGCTCAAGAAATACATAGATAATCCCAAGTTTACTCCTGAATCCGTGGAAAAAGTCTCCAAGGTTTGTTCTCTGCCACTTTGTTGGAGCTCTATGTCCAAGAATTCATGCTGTTTAATGGATTATTGAATGTGCCAATACTTCATTTCCTCTATGCAATCATTGTTCGCCAGGCTGCCAAGTCCATGTGTATGTGGGTCAGAGCCATGGATCTTTACGCAAGGGTCTACAGAACTGTGGAACCCAAGAGGAAAAAGTATGTCTTCTCTCCGCTATATATTTGTATGTGTATCTCTGGAGGCAAATGTCCAAACTGTAACATCAATTCCTAATATATTCATACGGTTTTATTTTTTGCTACTGTTTTTCAGGCTGGCTGGAGCTGAGGCAGAACTGGCTACTGTTATGGCGACACTGAAGGAGAAACAGGACAAGCTTGCAGCCGTTGAAGCTCAGATTGCTGAACTCCAAAAGATGTATGATGACAGCGTTGCTGAAAAGAAGCACCTTGAGAAAACTATGGCACTGACACAAGCTCGGCTGAAACGTGCTGGAAAACTGACAACAGCTCTTGCTGATGAGAAAATCCGATGGGAAGAAAGTGTTGCTGTAAGTATTACCTCAAAGTGGGTTTCACCAGGTTCTCTGGTTTCTTCGCACATCAGAGACCGCCTGTTTACTAAGATCTGAGCCAACATGGAGTTTAAGTATTGTCTCAGATACCCATGTATCTTTATATGGAGTTGGTTTCTGTTTACCTTCCTTTGCTCTTCATGACAGAAGTACCTAATTACTAAGCTTTGTTTTGTTTCTGCAGAACTTTGAGGTACAGATCAACAATGTGGTGGGGGATGTATTTGTGTCGGCGGCCTGTGTGGCCTACTACGGAGCGTTCACGAGCGACTATCGAGCTGAGCTGGTCACCCATTGGACAAACCATTGCCAGAAGCTGGAGATTCCCGTCACGGACGGCATGACGCTGGTCAGTGTGCTCGCTGACCCATACGAGATTCGGCAGTGGAACACGGATGGCCTGCCTAGGGACCAGCTGTCCACAGAGAACGCCATCCTCGTCACCAAGGCCCGGCGATGGCCCCTGATGATCGACCCACAGGAGCAGGCCAACCGCTGGATCCGCAACAAAGAAGCCATGAACGGGCTGAAGATCATCAAGATTACAGACGGCAACTTCCTGCGAACCTTGGAGAACTGTATCCGTATTGGAATGCCTGTGATGTTGGAAGATCTAGGTGAAAATCTGGATCCTTCTCTGGAGCCTGTTTTGCTTAAACAAACATTTATGCAGGTAAGCACAAGTCAGTACTTCAAAATTGATCGTTAGCACAGCAAGTGTAAGATCTATATACATTAGGTGAATTGTCAACTGAAAACACTTTGGTGGTTTTTATGTAGGGAGGTCGCATGTTGATCCGTCTTGGTGACAGCGACATTGAATACGACAGAAACTTCCGCTTCTACATGACAACTAAAATGGCCAATCCCCATTACCTGCCCGAGGTGTGCATCAAGGTCACAGTCATCAACTTCACTGTGACAGAGGCCGGCTTGGAGGATCAGCTGCTCAGGTATTTGAAATGTGATTACTATGTATATGTAGGTAGAAAATGACAATATATATCATCATCATCATGTTGCTGTTACCGTCCCATGTGTTCTGCAGTGACGTGGTGAGTCTGGAGAGACCAGACCTAGAGCAGCAGCGCAGTCAGCTCATCATCAAGATCAACTCAGACAAGACACAGCTCAAGGCCATCGAGGACCGGATTCTCAAGCTCCTGTTTGAGTCGGAAGGCAACATCCTGGACAACGAGGAGCTGATCAACACACTCAATGACTCCAAGGTTAGTTAGGATTCCCATTACATGTATCAACTTTATTCCTTTGTATGATATTATGAGCTTGTGCCTAAACGTTCAAATTTGTTTTTACAGGTGACATCTGGAGTGATCACGCAGCGTCTAGCCGAGGCCGAGACCACGGAGAAGAAGATCTCACTGGCGCGAGAGAAGTACCGAGTCGTGGCGACTCGAGGTTCCGTTATGTACTTCGTGGTGGCTAACATGGCCGAGGTTGACCCCATGTACCAGTTCTCACTCAAGTACTTTAAACAGCTGTTCAACAACACCATCCAGACCAGCGAACCCAACGACAATTTGGACAAACGGTTGGAAATCCTGCTTAAACAAACAACCAAAGATGTGTACAGAAACGTGGCAAGGTGAGCATCCTGTATACAGGACACTCCTGGGTGTATCAAATTTTGTTGATCGTACTGAAACCTGAAACGTTGCTAATTGCTTTACTATCGTTTGTTATATCACGAAAGGAAGATTCATATAGTTCGTTGTTAGATTTATAGTACATACTGGTTGCTTGATACTGAATATGTTGATACCTTACGTCCTGTACAGAGGTCTGTTTGAGAAGGACAAGCTGGTCTTCTCGTACATGATGTGCTGTAAGATCATGTCTGCTGCTGGTGATATCTCTCCGATGGAGTGGAACTTCTTCCTGAGAGGAGCAGCTGGCATGGACAGGGTAGGTCTTCATTTAATTTACATGTTAACTTTTATTCAACTTTACTATATTCTTAGGGACTTTTTCCCTAACTTCTCTTCTTATGTCATAATGGACATAAATTTGTATTATATTTACTGAATGTCACTGACTTTATCTTTAACGATGATGTTTTATCTCTATTGCTCTTCTGCTGAATACTACTTTTACATTAACTACTCGATGTAGTCATGCTAAAGTCTTGTATATTCCTGTACTTCACATTTTCCAACTTTTCATACTGTATTGTTTGAAAGTGTACGTAATATATATGCAACTGAACTCTGTGAAGTATATCTTGAAAACCTATTTTGTTGATCTGCATTTCTTCATATTTCCTTGCCTTATTGCATCCTCTAGGGTTTCAAGGTATTTCTTGTACCATACCGGTAATAGAATTCTAAATGTTGTTACCAAGTATTCATTTGTTTTTGTTGAAGTTTCCATAACTGCAATCCCCTTCGATATCTGTGACTGTTCTAAAGTAGTTAATGTTAGATCATCACATTAGATGAGAGATGTTTGACTCACATTATTGATGATCATCAGTGGCATGAACAAGTTTTTAGCTCTGTTGTATTGGTACAACTAGTACATGAATTTGCTGATTTGTTAAGTAAATACGTAAATATTGTATTTTCCATGAGTTGTTCGTAAATATTATTACAAGTCCATGTATAAATTATTGTGATTATTGGTGTCTATGAATGATGTGACCATTGCTGAATTAAAGGGTACATGATGGAATATTATTGACTGTTTTCAAGAGCTATTTTCCGAAGTGTTCCGTGAACATTTTATCAATCATATCCAATGTTGCCTCGCCCGCAGGAGAGGCCACCGAAGCCTGACCACTCATGGTTGTCTCAGTCTGCCTGGAACATGGCCTTTGACCTTCATGACTCACTGCCAGCCTTCAAGAACATGCATTTGGAACTCACAGCTACCCCATGCTGGGTCCAGATCGGTGAAACGATTGTAAGTCGGTTAGACGGATGAATTCTAGGCACAGGTTATATTTCAGTAAGCTTTGGATTGTACATACTGGTAACCAGTAAGATGATAGCTGCTGAATGCCTGCCATGTGATTCACTTCTGTCAGGTGCGAGCCAACCCAGAGACATGTGACTTGTATGGCCCAGAGCCTCCAGCGCCCCAGCCAGGCCAGCAGGAGGACGACAGCGATAAGGTCAAAGGTCACTGGAACGCCCGCCTCACCAACTTCCAGAAACTCATCTTCGTAAAGGCCTTCCAAGAAGAAAAGGTACAATCTTGATAGTTTTTACCAGCAATTGAAGTAGTAAATTCATATACACAATTTGTCTGCGCGGTTTTTTAGTCCCTGTGATATTCACTTGTTTTGCCTCGATGCAGGTCGTGTTTGTGGTAACAGACTTTGTGAAGGAGAACCTGAGCAAGGAGTTTGTGGAGCCACCGCCCACAGACCTCCCGACCCTCTACGCCGATATGTCCAACGTCACACCCCTCGTCTTCGTACTCAGCACCGGCTCTGACCCGATGGGTGCCTTTCAGAGGTTTGCTCGCGATAAAGGCTACACCGAAAGGATCCACGCTATCTCCCTTGGTCAGGGCCAGGGTCCAGTCGCAGAGAAACTCATTGGCAATGCAGTGAAGAGTGGAGACTGGGTCTTCCTTCAGGTAAGCTTACAAATGATTTCTTTCACAAATCCTACATCGATGAATTCCAGTTGTGCAATATTTTGATGAGTGCCCAGCCCAGTGCAAGATTTTTAAGGAATAATGTATACTGTATAGATTAGGAGTAATTGTCGCACAATAAACATGGAGGGCCAGGATATGATGAATGATTGTGAGCAAACGAACATTACCATGGCTACACATGTTTGTTGGGGTCATGACGTTTTTGTAGGCCGTTGCTCCTGGAAAAGTAAATCTGATATAGGCCCTAGGACCGTATCTCAACTGATGTAACACATTTTGAAATGTCTGAAATACAAACAGTGCTGTAAAGTCACCATGTTAGAATATAAAGTAATTCCTATTCTTTGTCATCAGAATTGTCACTTGGCTGCCTCGTGGATGTTGTCGATGGAGGAGATTGTCAAAGACATGGCTGAGAAGCCAAAGGAGGTCCATGAAGACTTCCGTCTGTTCCTGAGCTCCATGCCAGCCAAACACTTCCCCGTCGCTGTGCTCCAGAACAGTGTCAAGGTCACCAATGAGCCACCCAAAGGCCTCCGTGCCAACCTGAAGAGAGCCTTTGGAGAGTTGACCACCAGCTACTTCGAGGAACACAGTGAGTGCAGCAGTTATCAAGCTGTGATGTTGTGAATCAATAGTTAGCTGTTCTAGTTGATGGTGTACAGGATATATATGTATTGTGTATAATTTCTCCAGTTCTGGGCTTGACGTGGAGACGAGTAGTGTTTGGGATCTGTTTCTTCCATGCCATCATTCTTGAGAGGAAAAAGTTTGGTCCTCTCGGCTGGAATATCAAGGTCAGTACTGGACAGAACACGCTAAGAAAGTATAGGATGTGTAATCAGTCATGTATTCACTCTTGCGTTGTCCAACTGTTTGTTCTATGCTTGTGTTTCTGCTTGTCTGCAGTATGAGTTCAGTGATAGTGACAGAGAGTGTGCATTATCAAATCTGCTGATGTTCTGCAAGGATGGAGAGATCCCTTGGGACTCCCTTATCTACATCACTGGAGAGGTATGTACAAGGTCAATCCCGCACACTACCCAGTAATGAGCAGTACAAATGTACATGTATTTGATATTGTGGACCTGGATGTATCATAATACTCCGTTCTTCACCAGATCACATACGGAGGTCGTGTCACCGACTCCTGGGATCAGCGATGTTTGCGCAGTATTCTAAAGGGTTTCTTCCATCCAGACACTCTTGATACAGAATACAAGTACTCCCCATCAGGTTAGCCATTTTGCTTATAGTTCATTGATTCTACACATTTACTACTGTCAATGTGCAAGCTGAGTGTGCGGCGTTAGCCGTACTATATCTGTTAGTGTAATTTTGACCCCATGGTACTACTGGTGAGGAGCTTGTCCATGCGTGGACTTATTGCTACCGAATTAGGTCAGCGATGACATTATCCATATTTTATGTCACAATCTCAGATTACAACAAAGTTAAGTAGCAAATATTGAACAAAGAAAACATACACCTTGGTTATTTGTGGAAAGTGCAACTAAAACACATTTGGCAAGAATAATGGACGAATCGACAAACAAATGCGAGTAATAATCAATTTTCGCATGGACAAGCTCTGCACCAGTATTGGAGGTATTATGGTAGTGTAAGACCATCTATGAGAATTGTTCTCTGTGAGAGGGAAGTAGAGAGTTATTACACTACGAGTCCGAGTTACAATACGATTCGAGTTCATTGTTTCATATTGTTATCAAACTAATCAATAGGGTTGTTTAACCAAGAAATGGGTTTCGTGTCTACTTATCCTTGATTTTTTTCGTATTCACTCAGGCTCGAGTACTGGTTCTACTCTCCTTTGTCTCTGTGGCCGCACACGTAACCTCAAGTTCTGCTGTTGTGATGCTTGTTACTGTTGACATTTTATTTCGTACTTCAGGAACCTACTATGCTCCACTTCATGATGGATTGAACGACTATCGGGAATACATTGAACAGCTTCCAATAATTGACAACCCAGAGATATTCGGCCTCCATGACAATGCCAACATAGCTTTCCAAGTAAGTCATTGTGTACTTTTGTGAAGTATTCCTCTCCAATTATAAATATTGGAACAATGGACCTCATATACCAGAATGACCCATTACACAGCGTCAAGAAACGATGTCGCTCGTGACGACGATCCTGGACATGCAGCCGAGGACTGGTGGCGGCGGTGGTGGCAAGTCCAGCGACGAGATCGTCTATGAGCTGGCAGACAGCATCCTGGACAAGGTCATGGACAAACTGGACCTGGACGAGGCCAGGCAGGACATGTTTGAGGTACACTCTCACATGAGAACCAGTTAGGTCATACATGTAAAGTGATGAATCTGGTGTATTACTGTTGTTGATTGACTATTTCCCTGTTCTTCCCAGCCTGATGAGAAGGGTCGAGTGAATTCATTGACCACTGTACTCATTCAGGAAGTTGATCGATTCAACAAAACTCTCAAAGTCATCAAGGTGAGCGACAAACCATAACGTTTCTCTTCCTTACATCTCATACTATTACACTCTGTAAGTGGAAAGTGGAAATGATTTTTAACTGAAGCTTTTTTGTCCTACAGAGATCACTGCTGCAGCTACAGAAGGCCATCAAAGGTTTTGTCGTGATGAGCGAGGAGTTGGAAATGGTGTACACAGCATTCATGAATAATGTTGTGCCAGAGCTGTGGGCCAATGCTGCCTACCCTTCCCTGAAACCTTTGGGCTCATGGGTCAAGGACCTTGTACTTCGCTGTGCTTTCATCAACAACTGGATCAAATTTGGACCCCCGAAATCATATTGGATCTCGGGATTCTTCTTCCCACAAGGTCCGTTTTATCTCTTTTGTAATATATGGGGCAAACTTCCTAATGATTATGACTGGAGTTATAAAATTTCTGCTAATATCATGACAGTCCTAATGAGATGTCCAGGAGTTCCCATGTCCAGGAATCAACACATCTATATCTACCTCTATGTTGATTTCGTGTGCAGGTTTCCTGACAGGCACCCTTCAGAACCATGCGCGGAAGTACGGCCTGCCCATTGACCACCTGAGCTTCAGCTACCGCGTGTTGCCTCATCATCGCGACCAGGAGGAAGTGGCCGAGGCCAGCGCTAAGCTCAGCTTCGGTGAGGAGATGGAGATAGACAAGGAGGTGGAGACGCCCACGGACGGTGTCCTGGTCCACGGCCTCTTCACGGACGGCTTCCGCTGGAGCATGGACGACATGGTGGTGGAGGACTCGCTGCCCGGACAGATGAACTCCACCGTGCCAATGCTGCACATGCAGCCACAGATGGACTATGAGAGCGACCCGGCGGACTACAACGCACCGCTCTACAAAACGTCGGCCCGTGCTGGCGTCCTCTCAACGACAGGTCAGTGTGGCCAACCATTCACTACAGCCAAAATGATATTGGTTTCTATGCTTAAATTCCCAGAGTATTGTTGTGTTTCACATGTATTCAAAAAGTATCTTTCTACGCAGGTCTGTCAACAAACTTTGTGGTGACTGTGCACCTGCCATCAAAGAGGTCACAAGATTACTGGATCTCCAAGGGTGCTGCCCTCTTGTGTCAACTCAATGACTGAACGCAAAAATGAATATTGTGAACAAAAAGTGAATGCCTAGCGAAAAACTTAACCGATCCCTACCGGTACCAGTACATGTATATATCAAAGTGTATGCAGATTCAAGTGCGCAAGGATATTGTTTGCCTGTTCTGTTCAAAGTGGCACATGAACCTATGGGTTCCATGTAAAAATGTATCATATATACATGTATCATTGAAGATTGTGCCTTGTATGCAATGGGTTCCTTTCCTAGATGACCAATGTTATGCTGCAGTGATTCTTGGACATAGACAAATTCATGCTTTCTGGTTTGATTTGACGAAGTTGCAAGGTGTCTCTTTGAAAAAATTGTTAGGTCTAGCGTAATATATCACTGCATACGCTGATGCAGGGATATAGTTCACATGCAGCTTGTACCAGAATTGCATTCATATAAGAAAATGTTACCTGAAGAGAAAGTTGAAATGGGGGCTCCTTCCTGCAGTGTAAGTGGACATAGGCTGTTATTTGTTGCTTTGTATCAAAACTTTCATTGGGACTTTCATTGTTGTAATGTTACTGTGTGTAATTGTTTGAAGTGTGTTCTGGGAGAGAGAGAGCGTGTGTGCTGTAAATACTTGAAAGTCGATCGTTGTGGATGTTAACAATGTGTATATATATATATCGCATCCGTCCCGAGTATTCCGTCCAGATAAAGCCACATTTTACCAAGGTATTACAGTGGTTGTGATAAAAATTGTGACAATGTAGATTTTTTTTCTGTAAATAATGTCAGTATTTATTTTTTAATATTTATAATGCCCTGTACATGGGTACTGTTATGCACACTGTTGTTTGGCCATATTATCTGTGATTACTGTGTACAGTGTAGCTCTGGTTCTACACGAATTTTGAATAAATTATACAAGCCAAGGTGTCTTCATTGCTACAACATGGGGAACTCCCCTTCCATAACATTATGATACATATACATCATTCAGTCAGGTACATCTCTTTCGATGATGTAATGTGCCTGGGTATATTGTTGAAATTCATATGCTTTAATTGCTGGTATGCACATATAGTGGGATATAGCCGACAGATCTCAATCAGTTTATTCCAGACAAGATTAGTCTTTTGAAACAAAGTTTTAACAAAGTGCCAAAGACCCATATCATATAGGTATATGTAGTGGTGCCATTCTCTGTCCTCGGGTGAAGTCTGTTGAGATTGCACATGATTCGTCTCCAGAGACCAGTGTGTCCACTACCTATCCGTCCACAATACAAATTTTTGTAAGCAAAAGTCTCCAAATTATTGGTCTACAAAAGTCCCTTCGACCTCCAGTGGTCTTGGAAGCAGAACAATACAAACGGTTTTGCCTACATTTTATTCAAATTTGTTCATGATGAAAGAGTACATTGTTTGCAGACAGTAACAAAGTACATTCACACAAATATGTTTCCTTGCAGGTTGACTATGGTTTTCAGAGATCACAGGTTATCTCTAGTGACTTGAGATGTTTTTTTCAAAACGAGACATCGAGGCCTAAAGAGACTGACTACATCTAAACTATGTCTGTCTAGGACACACTTTCTACCAGCAAACATAATGTTATTATGGAGGACAAGTCTGATCATAACGATGATTCAAATTTTGGTTTCTCTCTGGAACTATCAAAAAAATCTATGCGTCATTGTTTCACAATTGTAATACAAATTATCATCTGGAGTTATCTGGAAACCATTCGACACTGAATTCAGGCTCAAGGACTTATCATCCAGAGTTTTAAAAAATTGGGGGAAAAAAATGGAAAACGAACATTTTAAGCCTAAATGTTCTAATATGTCCTTTTGTTTTTCACAGGGAAGCTTTGCACATTGAAACAGCAGAAATGGATCAGATGACATGAAATACGAAAGGGTTTTGTCTTTTCTTTTTGTCGTTTGAACTATTCATTCTTTTCAGATTTATTCAGATAATCCCCATAGTCTTGCTCTAGTGCTTTATATGGCATTAATAGTTGATGCTCATCAAGTCCTATTTTCTAGTAGATATACAATTACTCGACAATCCATTTGAAACATAGGCACAGCATATCGTATGCATGGTGAGGTATGTCATGAATATGTATAAATCAGATAACATCTGGTGCTACACCTCCAGATAGGTGAACAAAAAGTGACAGCAGTGAAGATTGACCTGGACCACTCTACTGACCTATGTCTAGTTCTAGTTTACATTCTAAATACCCCAAACGTCGTTTGTTGGATGGGAGCATTAAGTGATGCACTGAGACTCATTCCTAAAATCTTCCGAGTGTCCTTCGGGTCAATGACTCCATCGTCCCATAACCTGCAAAATTTCATATAATCTACATGCTTGTCAATCTCTCGTGCTGGAATTCATGACTATCAGAACACAGATGACAACCAAATGTCTGAACCTCACCTTGCACTGGAGTAGTATGGATGGCCTTCTTTCTCGTATTTCTTCAGAATGGGTCCCTTTATTGCATTTCTTTCCTCTTCCGAGAACTGAAATTAGGCGACCCATTTCAACTCTAATTTCATCCATTGTTCATTCCCGCTATATACAGGTAATGGGAAAGGGCCACAACATGACAAGTGTATATTACTGTAATACATGGAGTTGGAGTAACACTCGCCTCTTTTCCTTCTCGCAGCCTTTGTTCCTCAGCAACCGTGGACAGAACATTTGCAGCCTGTTCTCCTCCCATCACCGATATCCGAGCATTTGGCCACATGTACAAGAACCGAGGACTGAAAATAAAACCATCGTCATTCATGCAACGAAGCGACATGTCAGCAACATTGTAATCAAAACTTTCACTAACACATTCGTCTTTGTTTCTCCAGAAAATACTACCGATTGCTGGAAACAAATATCAAGACTTATAAATCCCGACCTGTAAGCTCTGCCACACATCCCGTAGTTTCCGGCTCCATATGAGCCACCCACAATCACTGTGAACTTTGGTACGTTAGCACATGCAACAGCAGTGACAAGCTTGGCACCGTTCTTGGCGATCCCACCAGCCTCAGCGTCCTTCCCAACCATAAACCCTGTCAGTTAATGTTGGGTTTCAGATTGAATGCCACAGTGATCCTGGGTTCTGAACTCACAGTTTCATTTATGGGAGAACAGTTAACAGACTCAGATGGACTGTAAAACTTACCTGTGATGTTTTGGAGAAACAAAAGTGGTATGCCACGCTTACAGCAAAGCTCAATGAAGTGGGTGCCCTGCAACATAAAACATGTATGCATTTTGTTGAGAATGTTCAACACCACCTGTTAGGCGAATGTTTGCTGAGTCATCCCCACTGATTCTAGTCAAAATATCCCATAATTAAGTGAATGTTCCAAAACGTTTTGTTGCGCTGAAACCACTACAGATGTACTGACTGTTCACTCACATCCACATAACCACAAAAATCGAAGTTTTATGAGAACACAACTCATGATCAGATAAATTACCTTCAAAGCTGACTCTGAGAACAGCACTCCATTATTTGCTATTATACCTATTGGATATCCCCAAATTCTAGCAAATCCTAAAAAAAGACAATAATTTGACATAGTATGTTTCTTTGTTATATATGTATAGAGAAAATTTCAGTGTCTCCATTCAAATTATACTGAGTTCACGATGATATAACTGTGCACTAAACCTGTTACTAAAGTTTCCCCATAAAATGATTTGAACTCATCGAATCGGCTGCCATCCACAACCCTTGATATAACCTGTTGAGACAAAAATACACAGGCATCAAGCTATGTCATATGTACATATTCTCTCATAAGAAGAAAACATCCACAGGTAATAGACAATTGAATACCTACCTCCCTAACATCATATGTGCGCATGAGATTGTCCCCGACTATGCCATAGATCTCGTCTGCTGGCCACTGAGGCTCCTCGGGAGCAGCTATTGTCACCTGCAAAATGTGTGCGAATATTGGTGTAAATAATCTTCCTGCATGAAGAGAAAAGCACATAAGATGCACTGATCTGATAGAATTCAGATTTCTCACTGCATGTACAAAATACCTCTGGGTTCTTCTCATGGTTCAGATTTGACACTGCCCTCCTTGCCATATGAAGGGCATGCTGATCATCCAGAGCGTAATAATCTGTCACACCAGACTTTCTACAGAAACAATACCAAAACTAATGCAAAATGTGATTCCAGCCCAGTGGAAACATTCTATCGCACTCAAAGTACGTTGAACATTGTGATACAACCTCTGCCTCAGTCCACGGATGACATACCTGAACATCACATGTGTGTGTGTGTGTGTGTGTGTGTGTGTGCCCCTGGCAGCCATTACTCACCTGCAGTGTAGATCAGCTCCTCCAAGCTCCTCTGCAGATATAACTTCATTTGTAGCAGCTTTCACCTGTTATTGAATTGTACAAGGGAAAAGCATATGTACGTATAAGACCCAACAGAAAATTTAAAGTACCAATGCAACCCATTCATCAAATATCATAGGATTCATGTGATTGAAGTGTAGAGATATCACACTGACCAGGGGAGGTCCAGCCAAGAATATGGTGCCCTGTTCCTTGACGATGATACTCTCGTCAGCCATGGCTGGTACGTACGCACCCCCCGCTGTACAACTGCCCATCACTACTGCTATCTGCACAGTCATTGATCATTAGTTACTACACTGAATGCAGTCAATGTACATGTAAATTATGTAATACAAAGTTGCAGTACTGGTATTGTTGAAATCAATTGTGCATGCTTATACCGCAGTAAATATTGCTGAATTTTGTTTTGCAAACCTGAGGAATGCCTTTGGATGACATTATCGCTTGGTTGTAGAAGATTCGACCAAAGTGCAGCTTATCCGGAAAGACATCATCTTGTCTGGGTAAGTTAGCACCACCAGAGTCAACTGAAATCAAATTCAACACAGAATCAAGGTACACTTACCATACCACGTACATTATCTTCATGATCATGATATAAATATTACCTCATGGAAAATATGAACCTACTAGATCATGCCTTACCTAAGTATATGCAGGGTAGATTGTTTTCTAATGCAATTTCCTGAGCTCGAAGGTGTTTTTTCACTGTTATGGGGTAATACGTGCCTCCTTTCACAGTTGGATCATTGGCTATGATTAAACATTCAACGCTGCAAACAATAATGGGAAACCAAAAGTTGATATAATACAGTTGTAGGCTTTTGTCAATGAAATAACTACCTTGAAAATATGTGGTATCTTTCAGAAATTATGCTTTGGTGAGCATGAATGTAGAACATGTCAATTGGACAAGGTGACTGATTTGTGTTGCTGGATGAATACTACATTCCATTTGATAGTTAAGTTCATTTGGAGAGATGAATTGTGCTGGTTTCATTGCCGGTATCATGATTACGTGTGTACACCAAACTCTCATATCATGCATATAAACACACTGTGGTAACAGTGAACTCACACATCGGTGTTACCCCTTTATATTTGATAGATTACGGTATTATTTTTGATTACATTCTTTAACCCATGTTTACTCATGAGGTAATTATGATACTTTATGTATGTGGCGATATCAAGAGCCATGCACAATGCTATCATACCCTGACACTCGTCCTATGCCAGTGATAATGCTCCCTGCGGGAACATCCTCATCGCCATACAACTGATATCCAGCCAGCTGAGAAAACTCCAGAAATGGTGACCTGAAACCAAGTACCAGTATCATAATTGTTCAGTATGTGGAACATTACATGTGGATGTACATGATACCAACAAGATATCTGAATACTGTCTATATTATATGAGTGAAATGGCAATGTATTTTGGTACATGTGAATTTTGTTTGTGTTTCACACAATTATGTTCCTCACCCAGGATCTAAAAGGCGATTGACTCGGTCCCGTGACAGAAGTTTTCCCCGAGACAGGTGTCGATCTATGGCCTTCTGTTCTCCACCTGTTCACAAGTACATTGCTCATCCAACAGATACAAATACTTTTAAAGACGTCACTCCTGTATGATCAGTTTATGTGTAGGCTACTTTTTCTGAGTAATGAATATTTTCAACACCAGATAATAATGTAATCTCAATCATCTATACACATGTATCACACGTTATTCATGTACATAATACTTTACCTGAGAATACAGTCTACGGGTCATAGGAAACACTTGCCTTTGATGATTCGGTTGACCTGACCTTTCAGATCATCCACAAGCTGTTGCATTCGAGTATAGTTTTCCTGTAATACATAACAAAGAATGATCAACTTTCTTCTTTTCATAATACTTTCTATTGATTGATTGATTGAGTTTATTTGCATATTTCAAGTAAAATACAAGTGTATAAATACAAAATGTAAATGATACTATAAAATACACAGGGTAACACAAGAAAGCAAAAAATCACTTGTTTTCATTGTGGCCCATATGATCACAGACAAATAATATGACGGCAGAGAATTTAACAATATTACAAAAATAAAAATAATGGTAAATGTAAATGATACTACTAATAATAATAAAAATAATAACAGATATTACTAAATAATAATAAGGGATATGTAGAACAATACTGGTAATAATTAGAAGGTAATAAAGTGAATAACATAACAAAAGACACAAATACAAGATGTATAAGAAATAAAATTAAAAATAGGTATATATGTCATTTTCTGCTTGCACCATGTTAGGAAATAAAAGCTGTTTTACCCTGCTTTTAAAATTAGAACGAGACGAACAATTTTTTATATGACTAGGAAGAGAGTTCCAGACCTTAGCACCAGTGTACATAAAAGAAGTAGCACCAAAGGATCTCACTGAGGGGTTGACTAAAGACAAGATGCTGGACCTGGTGTTCCTATTATGGATTGTGGATACTTGTGCAGGGATCGACATTAGGCATATGACACCAGTGGCCCCATGGGGCCAGTAACATCTGGAAGTTACTGGCCCCTTTCATAATCTACTGGCCCCACTTTCAAAGTTCAATAACAATCAGTGCACACTTGAATATCAAACACTGATGCATTTTCATAAAGAAGCAACACGGAAAGGCTTTCAAGGGAAGTGAAATATTGTGAAGTAAAATTCAAAGAATGCAAGATTTTATACTGGCCCAATGGGGCCAGTGACTTACGGAATCTGGTGGCCCCTACTGGCCCCACAGGCTCAAAATATGGTGTGGGGCCAGTGGGCCAGTGTTAATGTCGCTCCCTGTTGTGTAAAGGATGAAGATAGATATTCAGGAGCTTTTTTGTGAATTACATTATACATATGATTCAACTTAATCTGATCGACTCTAAGGTTCACTGGCAACATATTGACCTGTTGGAATTCATTGATACCTATATGGGTTCTGGGTTGAGCGTTAAGGAGGAAGCGTATTATCTTGTTCTGCGTTGTCTGCAGCCTCCCCTGATACTTCTTGGTTAGGCCAGAATACGAAGAAGAGCTGGCATAATCATAATGGCACTGTATGAGTGCTGACACCAGTAGCCTTTTGGTCCTAATGTCAAACTGCCATTAGGCATATGATATTCCTCTGATATGATATGTACCTATTAATACATGGTTAATTTCATAACAGACCGGTTATCGGGACCAAGTGGCAAATAACGAACCGAGCGGCAGCGAGGTCTGTTATGACACGGTCCCGATAACCGGTCTGTTATGAAATTAACCATGTAATAATTTGCTTATTACACATCATATTTAAATTTAACTGCAACTAAAAATAGACTAGAAATCATTACATTTAATTGTTGGGAAATTTGTTCCAATATGACATTTCATCTTTTAGTCAATTGTTTGAATGAAAAATATTCTAGTTTGGTATATACGAAGTCACTGCGCATGCTAGGAGTGTATGATGCGGCATCGGTCTGTTATTCGGTTTACTATAAAAACGTCATTGCGAACTCATATCGGACCAGCGGGGCACATATCAGACCGGGTGGGCTGATATGGTTTGGTTGACATAAGGCAGTATCGGATTCGTTGAACCATGCACGTTACGCTTCAATATCAGTTAGATGTGTAATCATCCTCTATATCATATCAGAGGAAATTACGGATTGATTGCATGTGATCATCATGAACCTGGCAGTGACCAGCTGTCCATTCACTTATAATGTAAATACAAACGTAACAAATTCATGAATTTACACACCTCCAACCAACGTGAAACTTTGCCTTTCTGATTGTTAGCCATCAAGGATTACTAACCGAGACTCTGTTTCTTACTAAGCAATGTTAAATTTGTTAAATTAATCGTTTTCATATGTCATTTTCCAATCTATTTCTCAGTCTACAAAATACACTCACAACAGTGCGAGCGAAAGGATTATGTTGTGCAGCAAATAGCTAGTGAGGCCAGTAAAACTCACGGGTGATATGCACTCGGGTGCACCGAGGTGTTTGGGATTATGAATGTTCAGCTCATTGTATTCATCTCACAGAAAGTATAGCCCTAGATATTCTCATTATTTTGACGACAACAAGGAAAAATATATGCAAAAGCCAGTGCTTGTCAAGCAGAACACTCGAATCTTCGTTTTGGTGAAACGTATAAAATGATTTATCTAATCATCAAATTGCACAGCTTTCGTGATATCATTTATGAAACCATGTCTCGGTTCATCATCCATGCGTATTTTTGTGTGTGCTAACCAAGTTTTAAGTCAGGGGATTGTATTGTTTTGGTGATTTTGTTACCTTTACTTTCACATTATAAGTCAATGGAAAAGTGCCTCAGTGCAGTCACCGGTAAGTTACGTGCAATCACACCTTAATACTCATATTTTTTACTAGTTACCATAGCATGTAGAAATGAATCTGATGAATCTTGCTATTGGTATTGCATATTAAACCGCTGCATGAAATTGAATGGATTGCTATGTGTCAGTGACTACCGCATCTGGTGTTACATATTGTATTTAATCCCACTGATAAACGATCATGCCACAAAAATAAGAATCTGTAAACCATAATTCAAGATTGCATATCCAAACTCTCAAGATTATAAATGTAGTGAAATGAATAGACCAACAACAGAAGTCTTTTACAATCTTCAGTGATAGCTAGGATGTGGGCTTTGATATTGAACATCCATCCCAAATTCACTACATTCTGAAATTCTCCAACGACGTTTTCAGGCTTTGTGATGCAATTGAAACCAACCAGTTCTATATATCATCAATCGAGACTGATATCCATCTTTGTACCAGCAGTTTATTTTCCCCCAAAATGAGCTCCTGACCTCTGATAATATTGAGTTGGCTATTTTGCGATAAGGTTAGTTTAGGAAGGATGGCTCGTAGGTCATTGTGTTATTTTGATTGCATGTAATCAAGTACAGTTTTGTGCATATCACGCCGACTAAAAGACAAGTACCTATGGCTATACGCGAACAAATACTAACAAAATACTGCCCTAAACACAGTTTTAATTAGCACACGGTCGTTTCCAGGAACCCGAGCTTGCAAGGGGTCCAGAAATGATCAAGGGCAATATAAAAGCATGTTTAGGCACTAATAGGCAGTATTTGGTTTATCAGATAATCACAATAAAATTTTTATGTGAAGTTAGTGGGATACAGGATTCTATTCCCGCATTTCCCCCATTACATTGAATGTGTCAGTTAGGTAGGGTGTTTATAGATCTACAGTACCACTTGAGCCCTGGGCCTGGCCCTTTAATTTCTGGTGACGTCCTGACCTAAAAACATTTCCGAACTCAGATATACTGTATGTGAACCAGCAACACGATGAGATATAGGTCTATAATAAATGTATTTCTTCACTTCAGCATTTCCCAAAAGGTGATGCGTTGTTTCAATTTCAGGTGTACACACCCGTATGCAGGATAATTAGGGCTAATACGAGTAGAGATTTTCGTAACCGAGTACTCGGCAGTGTGTAACCGGTTACGAACCGGTTACTCGTTATATTGCAATACCACTTGAGACTCAAGTTTGGGAA
Source organism: Terebella lapidaria (assembly GCA_949152475.1). NCBI lineage: Eukaryota > Metazoa > Annelida > Polychaeta > Terebellida > Terebellidae > Terebella > Terebella lapidaria. The sequence goes on along the minus strand of OX424557.1, from coordinate 41,172,738 downwards.
GATTTCAATGTAGTAGTCGTATACATAAACATGCTTATCGTAGGTCTGAAATCACCTATACTATTGCCGGGACATCGAAAATTCACACGTCTGATCGTCTGGTAGCAAAGGCAGCAGACAATGAGGGGTTATCAGAAATATCAGCAATCACCAGCTGGCAGCACTGCTTTATCAGTCTTATGATGTCATTTTACTGTTTTTGCTGGCGTTATCAATATAAACGTAATTTTCCCGCCAAAATGTACGTCATTAATGATTACAGACGATATCCGTTTATGATTTTGGCGCCAAAAAGGACTGATAGTACAATGCTGCCCTCTGTTGAATGATGTTTGATAACCCCCTATTGACCTTACGACGGTGTATGCTTTGAGTTGTTTGTCCGAGGGGATTACTATTGTTCGACAATATTTGTCCGAGGTGTACGCTTCACAGAAAAGGTGTTCAACCATGACAGTCGTAAGGTCAATTACATTAAATGTTGCACGCAGTCTCGTAATCAATTGAAAACGTAACCACGAAAGTTGACAAAACAATGGAACTCGCACATGCTGAACCGATGTAGAGGCATAACTTAAAATGACGGCGTGAGAAACAGCATCACACGCCGAAAAAAGAGAACAAAAGGCTTAGAATTACTGGAGAATGTACTGTTTTTTATCACTTCTTGAAATTTACGAGTAACCGGTTAGCCAATTCCTAACCGGTTAGAAGCCTTTTTGTAACCGTCAACGAATACTCGCCTACTCCGACTACTACTCGCATAAACCCTAGGGATAATACGGTATTGTCACCTTGTATGTCGGAGATGACGTTTCGGCGGGAGTACCAATCGTTGCAACATTATCAGTGTGGTAGTTAACAAGTAAACCTATCTGTCTCCGTCGACACTGGACAACACGCCGAACGCATTTCTGTAAAAACATGCTGAAGTCGTCGCTGTCGACGGCTCTGTTTTTGACAGGTCGCTTACACTGAGCGAAGGTCAAGGCCACGCCACACCTCCAATAATTTTGTTTCGAATTATGATATAACTTCGTATTTTCTTGAATCATACTGAAATGTAACATTTATATACAATTCATGTATCACACAATTTTCATATTCGAATTAATTTTGCGTATAGCTAGCAGAAGAATCGAATCATACACGAAATAAAGTTATTTCGAAAATAAATGTGCAGCTGACTCCAGTGGATGTGACCCTGCCCACACATTTGCCCCACGCTGCTCGATCGTTTCTCCTCTGATTATCTCCTTGTTTCGCGACAAATGGATAGGATGTCATTCGTAGAAGTCAGCCCCGATAGTCACTTCCCAATCCAGAACCTTCCCTATGGCGTGTTTTCCACCGCCAACAACGTAAGTCCATCTATAATTTTGCCCGGCTTTGTAATTGAAATTTAACCCCCGCCACGGGTGCTGGATATTGCGTTTTTGCCGTACCGGTATAGTACCGTAATGCCCCGCATAAAAAGTTAACATTTATTAAGCGCTCCTTCATAGAACGTCGTTCTAAGCGAGGCCGCTGTACACTTTATCCCAGTCTAGAATGACTACACAGCTGCCACAATCCGGCGCTACACTATAGCATCCTTTTGAATAACCGGTACCCATTTAAATCCTGGGTAGAGATAGACAATTAGTGGTGCACACCTTGCCTAACTGCTAAAGATGTTAGCGAAATAACCCAGTGGTCCAGCCTGAGTCTCGAACCCATGACCTTTGCATTACGAAACCAGCGCCTTCTTCACTGAGCTACCCACTTCACTAAACCACTCCGCATATAGGTGAATGTTCCTATGATTATTTCTGTTGTATAGTGTATCTGGCCAGCTTTGACTGCATGTTCCAATCCGCACTTAAATTACACCCTAATCGACCAAGGCTTGCAATTTGACAGCTCCTAGCTTCGACATGTCAAACAAGAAACAACCGTGACTAATATGTGCTTCTTTTATTCTCATTTACAATATTTAAAGCTGCTGCCTGCGAATGTATGCAATATTTTTTTCAAAACCAATTTTTTGTTAAACACATCTAATGCAATCTAATAAAAGGTGTGCTCATTGATTTTGACGATTACAGTCCGTCCGAGTTGTGTTTTCATCCGTTTCAGTGCCGATTTCGTACCGGTTTTGTAAATGAACAAACGAAGTGTATCCATCAAACCCGAATGTAAACAAATGCTCAAATCGCGCTTAAAAGTCCACATCAAGTACATTTTCCATTTCGTATGTTTATATATAGTGTAGTTGTGAGAAAATAATCAGTGATATACCATGATGTGCGTGGAATTGTCAGTCTATCTTGCACTTCTATGCTTTGTTTACATCTGCGTGTGATGGATACAGTTCCTGTATTCATGCAAGAAACGCCTGTTCAAACAAGCAAAATTTCCCTGAGGACTGGTTATTAGATTTGATTACATTTGATGTGAGTATGTTTGATTCAGTTAGTTTAGCATGTTTAATTTGATTACATTTGATGTGAGTATGTTTGATTCAGTTAGTTTAGCATGTTTAATATGAAAAATAGTTTTCAAAATATATTGACTGGATGCGAAGGCGGCTGCTCTAACTTTCACTGTGTTGGGTTTTTTTTCAAGAATAGTATTAATATGTTTTAATGGAATTATCGTCTTTAGTTCAGTAATTTATTAGATTGTTAGTGCATAGTGAAATGAAAGTGTACTTTGTGTTCTAAAATAAATAAATATTAAAGTGAATAAATATTATTATTATTACAATATGTTTTTTCTGTTACAATGGATGCTGAAAAGATATCAAACTTTTTAACACTTCCGTGTATCTGTGGTTTTAGGTTCAGTGGTCAGCAAAATCCTTGGGTGGCGGATTTGGGGCCCAAGTAACGTGTGCTGCTTGTTTCTCTATTTTCAATAACGATTAAAAAGGTGTCAGACGGATTAAATGGTATGTTGTCAGTGGACGAGTATTATTACGGAGCAGTGTATGATACCAGAAATACATAAAGAGAGAATTTATGTATTTCTGATGATACTTGGGCCGAAATTTGGGGAAATAAAAAGTATGTACCAGTAGCTCATAAGATACATGAAGTGTTGCAACTTTATCACCCTATTACTGTGGAATGCTGACACTGTTTCAGGGCTAGTTAGCATATTACATGGATCTTCTTTGGAGGAGAAGAAATTTGGCTATGTTTCCAGAGTCTGTGGCATCCCTTTACCACTTTTAGTTGTTTTATATATGTGTTCAGTTGAACAAAACTACTCATCAAATTCAACAGCCTGTTAACAACAGGTTCTTCAAGTGACTGTGATTCAGTAGAAAATATAATATGGTTATTTGGTCTGTACTATATTTCAATATTTTTTTCTGTACACAGCCCAAACACAGAATAGGTGTTGCAATCGGTGACAAGGTGTTGGATTTGAGTGTGATAAGTCAACTTTTCACTGGTCCTTGCATGAATGACAACAAGGATGTCTTCCAGAAGGTTCGTTGATATTTCGTTATTTAATTTTCAAGCTGGAAAACTTTCAAGTTGACCACATTGACATGTGAGTTGTTTACTTTTTTGTAGTCTGTGTTGAATGACTTCATGGCCCTGGGCCATGGGGCGTGGAGGGAGGCACGGGGTCGCCTACAGGAATTGCTGAGCATCGACTGCAATGAATTGAAAGGCAATGCTGAACTGATGTCCAGGTTGGTGTGTGTAGCAGCTATCCAAGATATTTACAGTATCAGACACCCAACAGGTTTTCTGTATGCCAAATAATGTGGGTAGATTATTACTATCTTCATTTTATTCAAATTGTTGCAGAGCATTTGTGAATATGTCTGAAGTGTTCATGCATCTGCCTGCCAAAATTGGTAAGTAATTCTTGTACAAAGCAGATATATGTGGCATCCAAACTGGTGACAGTATTTGAAGTTGAAACTGATGTCCTCATGATATTCATTTGGTGTCTAATGTTTACCTCTGACATCAATACAAATATAATATTTACCATTGCTTCCACATTTCATTGTAGGGGATTACACAGATTTCTACTCGTCCATCCATCATGCAACAAATGTTGGAACCATGTTCCGTGGGAAAGAAAATGCGCTGATGCCTAATTGGTATTTATCAGTTCAACTTATCAGACATCAGACCTTTGCAAAATTCCGTCCAATCGAAAAGAGTTGACAGCACATTTTTCTCCGCAGGCGACATCTACCTGTTGGTTACCATGGCCGTGCTTCTTCTGTTGTGGTGTCAGGGACCCCAATTAGACGACCTGTTGGACAGAGTAGACCAGATGATAGTGAGTTTATAACTGTGATTCAAATCATACACTTGCTCTGCTAAGATTGTCCAGAATTGGAGAGTTTTATGCTACATTTTGTAATTGTAATCATTGTAATCAATTACATTTACATGTAATCAATCCCAGGCTTGGTATCCACACATGGTTAATATACAACATTTCATCTATTGTAGCACAGCCTCCCGCATTTGGCCCATGCAAACTGTTTGATTTCGAGTTGGAAATGGCGTTTTTTACTGGACCGGCAAATAAACTGGGAACTCCAATACCAGTTGACAAGGCTCATGAGCATATTTTTGGCATGGTTGTTATGAATGACTGGTCTGGTGAGTCTAGCCAAAAAATCGTCAAGGTTTTTTTAATGGATATTTTGCAGATACATGTACATCTAAAAAAGAAAACATACAAATCACCAGCATGTAAAATACTGCTCATACTGGTACTTTGGTTGACAGCTCGTGACCTGCAGAAGTGGGAGTATGTTCCCCTGGGTCCGTTCTTGGCTAAGAACTTTGGAACGTCCATCTCCCCGTGGGTTGTCACCATGGACGCTCTGCAGCCTTTCCTTGTACCGAATATGGTCCAGGTTTGTGAAAAGTTTGTTTGATTTTATCCATCTTTGTATAGTTTGTTTTTCTATTATTCCACTACACACCTGTAAAAACTCGGTGAACTGGCTTCCACAAATCTGCATCACTGTATGTACACTGCATCACTGTATTACACTGTACATTGTACAGTGTAATCTAAGCATCAGTGAAGAGCACATTATCAACATTGTATATCACTGTCGAGCTGATTGTTGTTTTCTTCATGCAGGAACCTAAGCCTCTCCCATATCTGCAACATGATGACCAGTATAACTATGATATACAGTTGGAAGTGAAGCTGAAAGGTACTAATATTTAATAGTATAATAATCCTAGATCTTCTCCCATTGCGTCCATTCGAACATCATCGTCTGCTGCATAGATATATATCTGAGTACAGGCCTTTACTTTTATGTCACATGTAATTAAGGCATTTCGGCAGAAATGCCTTTATGGTTTTAGCAGAATTTTTTTTTTTTTTTTTTTTTTTTTTTTTTTCTTCTTCCGCCACTTTTGGTTTCCGGATGATAACTTTAGATTGCCTTGACGGATCCTTGTCAAATTTTCACCGCAAGTCAGAAATGATATGAGGAAGAACCCTATTCTTTTTGAGCCGGATCGGAGGTCCGTGAGGTCCGTGAGGATGAAATCAAGGCTAATTTTAAGACTTGGTTTCCGGACGATAACTGGAAAAAATATTTATGCAATAGTTGCAGAACTCTGCATGGAGGTTCATATGCCACCAGGGAAGAACCCTATTGATTTTGGGATCGATCCGTCAAACGACCTTTGACCTAGAGGTCAAAATAATTTTTTGCTGATTCATCCTTGAGGCTTCCTGCATATCTCGGAAACCGTGCGTCGTAGAGCGAAACGGACGTTATTTTCGGACTCGTCGCCGTAGACAAACATCTCTAGGGTGTACTTTTTTTTTTGATCCGGCTCCGAGGTCCGTGAGGTCCGTGAGGATGAAATCGAGGAACTTGGTTTCCGGACGATAACTCAAAAAATATTCAGGCAATAGTTGCAGAATTTTGCACGGAGGTTCATATATCACCAGGGAAGAACCCTATTGATTTTGGGATCGATACCTCAAACGACCTTTGACCTAGAGGTCGAAATAATTTTTTGCTGAGTCATCCTTGATTCATCCTGCATATCTCGGAAACGGTGCGTCGTAGAGCGAAACGGACGTTATTTTCGGACTCGTCGCCCTAGACAAACATATCTAAGGGGTATTATGGATGAACTTTGACCTTGACCCGAAATTTTTTTGCCGAGTCGGCATTTTTCGTTTTCGTCGATATCTCGGAAACGGTGCGTCGTAGAGCGAAACGGACGTTATTTTCGGACTCGTCGCACTAGACAAACATGTCTAAGGGGTATTATGGATGAACTTTGACCTTGACCCGAAATTTTTTTGCCGAGTCGGCATTTTTCGTTTTCGTCGATATCTCGGAAACGGTGCGTCGTAGAGCGAAACGGACGTTATTTTCGGACTCGTCGCACTAGACAAACATGTCTAAGGGGTATTATGGATGAACTTTGACCTTGACCCGAAATTTTTTTGCCGAGTCGGCATTTTTCGTTTTCGTCGATATCTCGGAAACGGTGCGTCGTAGAGCGAAACGGACGTTATTTTCGGACTCGTCGCACTAGACAAACATGTCTAAGGGGAATTATGGATGAACTTTGACCTTGACCCGAAATTTTTTTGCCGAGTCGGCATTTTTCGTTTTCGTCGATATCTCGGAAACGGTGCGCCGTAGAGCGAAACGGACGTTATTTTCGGACTCGTCGCACTAGACAAACATGTCTAAGGGGTATTATTGATGAACTTTGACCTTGACCCGAAATTTGTTTGCCGAGTCGGCATTTTTCGTTTTCGTCGTTATCTCGGAAACGGTGCGTCGTAGAGCGAAACGGACGTTATTTTCGGACTCGTCGCACCTAGACAAACATGTCTAAGGGGTATTATGGATGAACTTTGACCTTGACCCGAAATTTTTTTGCCGAGTCGGCATTTTTCGTTTTCGTCGATATCTCGGAAACGGTGCGTCGTAGAGCGAAACGGACGTTATTTTCGGACTCGTCGCACTAGACAAACATGTCTAAGGGGTATTATGGATGAACTTTGACCTTGACCCGAAATTTTTTTGCCGAGTCGGCATTTTTCGTTTTCGTCGATATCTCGGAAACGGTGCGTCGTAGAGCGAAACGGACGTTATTTTCGGACTCGTCGCACTAGACAAACATGTCTAAGGGGAATTATTGATGAACTTTGACCTTGACCCGAAATTTTTTTGCCGAGTCGGCATTTTTCGTTTTCGTCGATATCTCGGAAACGGTGCGTCGTAGAGCGAAACGGACGTTACTTTCGGACTCGTCGCCCTAGACAAACATGTCTAAGGGGTATTATGGATTAACTTTGACCTTGACCCGAAATTTTTTTGCCGAGTCGGCAGTTTTTGTTTTCGTCGATATCTCGGAAACGGTGCGTCGTAGAGCGAAACGGATGGAATTTTCGGACTCGTCGCCCTAGACAAACATGTCTAGCGGGTATTATGGATGAACTTTGACCTTGACCCGAAATTTGTCGACATTTTTCATTTTCGTCGATATCTAGTATTATAAATTATTCATCACACCGAAATGCCTCCAAGGCATCTTTAGGCCTTGACGTCTAGTTTTGCAAAATTTTATGTAATTTTTCCAATTTGGTTCGTATGCTTAGTTATGTAGCTTACCTTACGATTGACCTGATGATATATTGTCATACAGCTGAAGACATTCCACAACCTCAGACAATCACTCGCAGCAATTTCAAGGTAGTTTGATGGTACCTCGCTTGGAATTCCCAAATCAATATACATGTACTGGATATTGGCTGCTCTCAGACATAATATATCCATGTTAACATGTCTTTTGTTTGGAATTTCAGTACCTGTACTGGACACAGAAGCAGCAGCTTGCTCACCACACCATCAGCGGCTGTAACATGAATCCTGGTGATCTGCTTGCATCAGGAACTGTCAGCGGCCCGGTTGGTAGTAGTAGTCAGTTGTAGGAAGCTAACCTTGTTCAGTTGAAAATGGCTACTAAGATATATGCAATGTCTTTTGTCCGCTTTGTGGGAAAACATTTCGTTAGTTATATGTCTTGTTCCCATGATATCTCAGCAATGAATATGGAGTGTTTCAAAATCAGTGCCGAAAGTTGAGATAGAAAAGGTATGAAGCAGTATATTGTATGTAACCAGGAGGACAATGAGCTGGGCTGTATGCTGGAGCTGTGCTGGAAGGGCACTCGGACCGTGGACTGTGGTAACGGCACCACACGCAAGTTCCTCAAGGATGGAGACGAAGTCATCATGACTGGTACGTGTCATAAACACTCTCTTCAACTACAAACATTGAACTGCATTTAAACAAATTCTGACTGGAGAGCTGTGTGTATCAAATTGTGTTTTGAGTGCATTTATGCAGGTATAAACTTTTATGTTGAATCGTGTGTGTATTTTACAGCGTACTGTGAAGGCCAGGGTTACAGAGTGGGATTTGGAGAGTGTACCGGCAAAGTTCTCCCTGCCAACCCATTGTAGAATCTCTCTCCCTAGTACACCAACAGAGCTTCGTACAGAGCTGTCCAATATTACATTTGTAAATCCCTCAATCAGTTGACAAATTACCAGTATGTGTGGTATGGAACATTTTGTTTATGTATATTTTCTGTTCAGGGGTTTATAGTATGCATTTAGACAAGATTATTAAAACACAAGTGAACAACAGAATCCAGTACTCTGTTAAATTTAGGTCTGATTGTTTTACAATGTATGTGAAATTTTGAGTAATCTCTTACATGTATGTGCCATAAACAAGTATATACTTGTATCAGTTGTTGAATAGTTATGGATATGTGTCTACATTATCAAGAGATAATGAACAATTATGACTGGCAGCTATTTACCAATCATATGTAGTGGATCTAAGTCATACATGTGTGTGTGTATTCTGTACTACTGATAATGTTACTCTGTAATTTGAAAGATCTTATTCTTTATATCGTGTGGGATTCAACACATTTTTCGAGATATGAGACAAATATAGATCTAAGAGTATATGGACTCCAAATCATTTCCTTTTTATTTGCATTTTAAAGCAACTGCCTACGAATGTATGCAATATTTTTTTTTCAAAACCAAATTTTAGTGCAACCTATCCAATACAAGATAACAAAACATGTGCACATTGACTAGATATTACAATCTGTCAAATTGTCTTTCCATCGGATTTAACACACATTTATGCCAGTTGTGTGTATTAACAAACGAATTGTATCCATCATACCTGAATGTAAACAAATGCCCAAATTACTCTTAAAAATCCACACCGAGTACATTTTCCAGTTTGTAACTGCATAATTATATAGTGTAGTTATGAGAAAAAACAAGTCATATAACGTGGTGTGTGTGGAATTGTCAGTCCATCTTGCACTTTTATGCTTTGTTTACATCCGCGTGTGATGGATACAGTTCCTGTATTTATGCATGATCCGCCTGTTCAAATGAGCAAAATTTCCAGAAGACTGGTTGTAGTCATAACATTTGATGTGACTACGTCTCCTTCAGTTCATTTAACAAGTTCAATATGAAATATAGTTTCCAAAAGGCAGTTGCTTCAATAGAGCACATAATGTACAGTATTGCTGCAAATAAATGGACTAAAGATCTTTGATTTCGTCTTTTCTTGCACCAATATATCCATAAGGTGCTGCATTTATGCAACCACCACTGCCCCCCCCCCTCCCCATGCTAATATGGGGAGAGTGTAGAAGGTTGATACATTACATCATTACGTAATGGGTGGTAAAATGTAGAGGCATGTACTAACTAATCCAATACATTGTATAAGGAAGCAAGAGCTGTATTTCTACACAACACTATAGATTTACAATATACATAAGAAAATACTGAGAAAAAAAATTAGCCCAAGGGCTAAGATAGGTTACCGGACAACTTTAGTTGAAACAGGACAGGTGAGATATGACGTTAAGATAAACCAATCATCTTCGTGAACTTCAATGTCATCATTAAGTGTGCAGCATATAACCTTGTATTCATGTATGTTCAAAATACAAATACAAGGTCTATCTACAAGTCTTTTGTCTATAAACGAAATTTACACATTTCTTGTTGGACTCAATGCACTCAATGTCATCTGACGTCAAGTTCAACGTCACCCAAAAAAGCCACATATATATGTGGTATACATGTATATGACTTCCAATTCCAGCTATACCTACAAACATTTTTTGGCTGTAGAGGCCAATTTACACACTCAAGGGGCCTTTTAAGCAATTCAAAGCACTCCATCTTTATACACATTGTCAGGGACCCCAATTAGCATGTTTTATAACAAAAATCTCAAAACTGATCAGATGAATTTGAAGGAAAACGACCAAAAATTAAATTTGGGGCCTATTCAGCCTAAATTTCTAGCCTTTTGAGCAATTCAAGGCACTTTACACACTATATACATATTTATACACATCATGGCAAAAACTCCAATTACTATGTTTTGAAATAAAAATCTCAAAAGTGATCAGACAGTTTTCGATTAAAGACAAACAAGGTGCAAATTTGGGCATTTTTCGACTCAAAAATGGCTGTTTTGACATTTCAAGGTCATCCAAGGTCAAATTCAAGGTCACCACACAAGTCTTCATATATGACTTCCCATTTGAAAGTGCTAATTTCTAAGCTCTATCTTCAAGCATTCTATGAGTACAGTCTAGGCAGCTCCCATTATGAAGGAAAAAAGTGCCGAAAATTTTCAGTCCCAAATTTTTTTCAAAGGGTGAAAAAAATTTTTTTGCCTAGAAATGGCCCAAAATGGATAATAACGCAATTTGGGGCAAAAAAAATTTTTTTTCGCCGACCCGTCAAAAATTCAAAATGGCCGCCACACGGAGACCGGCGATTCAAGGGCAACAAAACTTATACACATCATAAAGGTACATAAGGGGAATCTTCTGAAACGAAAATCTCAAAACTGATCAGACAGTTTTCGAGAAAAGACAGAAAAGCTGCAAATTTGGGCATTTTTCGACCCAAAAATGGCTATTTTGACCTTTCAAGGTCATCCAAGGTCAAATTCAAGGTCACCACACAAGTCGCCATATATGACTTCCCATTTGAAAGTGCCAATATCTAAGCTCTATCTTTAAGCGTTCTATGAGTACAGTCCGGGCAGCTCCCATTATGAAGGAAAAAAGTGCTGAAAATTTTCTAAGTCCAAAATTTTTTTCAAAGGGTGAAAAAATTTTTTTTGCCTAGAAATGGCCCGAAATGGATAGTAACGCGATTTGGGGCCAAAAAATTTTTTTTCGCCGACCCGTCAAAAATTCAAAATGGCCGCCACACGGAGACCGGCGATTCAAGGGCAACAAAACTTATACACATCATAAAGGTACATAAGGGGAATCTTTTGAAACAAAAATCTCAAAACTGATCAGACAGTTTTTGAGAAAATGGCCGCCAAAGTCCAAAATTGGCCATTTTTCGCCAAAAATGGCCGCCATTTTGAGAAAAATGCGAAAATCAAAAAACTAAAAAAAAACCCCCTCTTGAAATATTTTTAGGCATTTTTGTGCAAAATTTCAGAAAAATCCGCCTGTAAACTTTAAAGATACAGCTGTGGACGGACGACGGACGACGGACGCAACGTGACGGCAATAGGTTATCGGACCATAGGTCCGGTAACCTAAAAACCTATACATTGTACAAAGTAAAGCTGGCTTCACTACCCATACTATCCTACCTATTGGACCTGAGCCACCCACCACTCATGGTTTGGACATTGAACCATTGACCATGAAAATAGATAACTTAGAACATAGTTCAGATATCGATCTATGATAACATGAATATAACACCATACATACATGCATAACTCCCACTCCTACCCTCGCCTCGGCACGGGCCACACTTGACCGAAAATTAGCCAATCCACAAACATTCATTCACTTAGGCCATGTCTTGGAAATTTGGTGTGACTTTTTTTTTGGTTTGAGATGAGCGGATGAGTATATATTCCTCTTGAAGAACACAGTCATGAGATGCGAGAAACATTATTTAATGGTCATGTTTGTTTTTTGTTTTTTTTTTTGTTGGGGGGGGGGGGGGATATTCCAAAATGTGAGCTGTGACATGCGACTTGGGGCTGAAAATTGTGACATGCAAGCTATAAACCGAAAACCTTGGGTACCTTTGTTGTATACATATTTCCACATTAAACCATGGTTCACTCTGGAATTTGTCATATATAAGATCATTTCTCGTCGCTTCTTGCATGTCGCACCATCTTTCCATTTGATTTTTTTATTTGATTTAGATTTATTTGCTCCAAAGATATGTACATCAAAAACAATACGATGGTGCCCTTAGTCCTTTAAAAAATCAATGACAAAACGCGGTGTATGGTGGGCAGTGAAAGCCTTTTAAAGTCTAACTCAAGTCAAAATGATTTTCGAGTTATTATGTTTTGTGCGATAGAAAATGCAAAAGGTAATATGCTGGCTTTTACAGAACCTTGCTATCTTTAACAGTTCTCGAGATATTACAAATTTTGTGTCAAGTTTTTAAAATATTTGTAATTGAATTATGAAGCTCATTAGCTATTATAATGAGTATTTGTGATGTCACACGAGTAAGTTACTTTAATTAGCTATTTTTAAAGCCCTTTTCTGGATAATCTGTGCATAGTATTACTAAATAATGCTAATATAAACATGATGATAGAAAATATACCACATCCATAAGATTTGTCTGGTCCCCATGCCAACCGCACTTAACATACGGCCCATAGCAACATGGTTGCTAGGGGGCTTAACTTGGGACTGGTATGCAAAATGACATTTAAATTTATTCAGTGAATTTCAGAAAAGATTCTTGTCCACATTTTCACCAGTTTTATGGTACCTAATTCAATATTCAGGGTGTTGGGCCCCTAGCAACCATGGTTGCTATGGGTCAAATCTCGAGAATAGTTATCTCGGCAACCAATTCTGGAAATTGAATACTGATTATATATCGTGCCAAATATAGTACATGCCAAATAAAACTCATATTATCATCTTATGTGTTTGAAAATAGACTTTTCACTACCGTTATTAACTTGTTTTACCCTTGTGACGTTATGAATACTAATATAATTGTTAATTAGGTACAAAAAAGTTAGCCCAAAGTTAGTCATATCTTCATAAATAATCGAGATATTGACATGCTGTAAAAACTATAATAATTCATGAGATTCACTCTATCATCTGTCGATAAATCATACAATTTTCACTCTGCCTGGCCTAGGACTAGGAGCGCGGAAAATGTCACTCGGTGGATCCCAACTGAACACTCAGTGCTGATATATAGATCAGATACAAAGCAATTGATATATCCCAGCTCAGACAGATAGCCCTGGAACGGGCACCTGCTGTGTTGAATCAGGGAATGAAGTGCGTTGTCAGGTATATTTCATGGCACGATGATTAAACATGCTTCCAGTTGATCGAGTCTACCCGAGCAACACGTGCCAAGACAAATGTTTATATTGACATCATTATGTATGTAGATTCTCCCTCGACCAATCAACAAGCTCGCTGCTGTCCTTGGATGCCTGACCCACTTTCGGGTAGTTTCGATTTTCTGCCTGGTCTGTTGACGAGTCACGGTGCTTCGCTAGTTCAATGATCCGTGAAGCGGTTGTCAACTTCGCCAGGTTTTGCCGCATCACCTGGAACTCATTTCTGCCAGATTTCGTGGCATTCTGGTTGAGAGACGTCTTTATATACCAGAGAAACCCGGAACTGAGTTACGAAGTGGCTGTTGATAACAACAAGATGGATTTGAAGGGGCGTGTGGTCGTGTATTCTATCACCGGCTGTCCACACTGCATGCGGGCCAAAAACTCGCTTCAGCAGCTCAGCATCCCCTTCACTGACATCAACTTGGATTCCTTCCCACAGTGTCGGGAATATGTCAAAAACAAGACGGGAAAGTCCACCGTACCACAGATATTCTTCAATAACCATCTTGTTGGAGGAAATGACAACCTACAAAAAATGGTATTTATATGGTAGCGCTATATTGACAACATTGACTCATTTTAATTCAAAAAACGAGTTTTTGTGCACTGCATTATTTAAATTGTCAGTTTGAATGATTTAGCAGTCTTCCTGATAGACATAGTTGTAAAAGTGAATCAATACACATATTCATGCCTAAAAATATTTATAATTACTTTTATTAACCCGTATATCATATATGAAGAACTGATAGATCTAGATAATAATATACAATTTGCCTGTTCAATATTCCAGACAATTGGGTTGTGAACATAGAATGTTTAGTTCCAAATATAGAATATAGAGAACATGAACCATAGAACTTGTCCGTATACAGTAGATTACACTATATACATGTATATAGTTTTTAAAATGAAAGGTGAATAGGCCTATGTATTAACAATTTGTAGATTGTTCCATGTCAACTCCCATTGAAATGTTTTGTTTTGTAGATTGATACCAATGAGCTTGAAAAATTGATCAAGGATGTCAAAGCTAATGAGGCTCCAGCAGATGCTCCTGAAATTCCAGATCCTTCCACAGCAGTCAACTCCGGTAAATATAGGTTCATGAAGATTACACATAATTCAGGAGTTAGATATACAGCCATGAATCATCTTGTCTTGCTGATTATATTAGTTTGACCTGTTCAGTACTTCAACAGTGGAAGCTAGTATTGATAGCATCTTCTTAATTATTTCTACTGTGGAAATTTTTTATTTTCACTACATCCAGATGAGCTGGGAGACTTTGTCTGTGAACCTGATGAATATGCTCTGCTGGTACGTGACCTAAAAAGTTCCGGCCTCATCAAAGACCATCGTAAAGGCCTCACTGTGCACAAAAATTCCTTCAGTGGCCGTGACTTTGTTGGCTGGGTGATGAGAACTAAACAGTTGGGTATGTGAACACTGCTTGCCTTTAGCAAATAAATTAGATATTGAATAAATCAATAGTGCATGTTCATGTGCATGCCATGAACTGAGTACAGTATTCACGTGCATGTTATTATATTACTTGTTCATGACTTATGAAGTCATTATGACATGTACTAGAATATTATATTAAAACCTCTCAGCACGTGACCAAGCTATCGAGATGGGCCAAGCCTTGATAGACCAACATTTCGGATCACAAGTCCGGGGGAAGTCCAGCGTAACATTCCAGGATGCAGATGTGTATTACAGATTGATAGAGGATGATGAAACCACAGCCTTGAATGCTGGACCCTTCTCTGAATGTGAACCAAGACCCGGTATGGTGTGTTCTCAACTGGGAACCATTGAGGAGAGGTGTCTCTCACCATATATACTTTCTTATTGTGTATTCTCTCTTGGCACTTTTATCATGTTTACTAGTATGGTTATATTCAGGCAATGCCCAACATGGTCTGTGCCATTACCTGTATACCCGGTATATCGGTATGTGAATAAATCGTCTTTACAGCTGGAATTGTTGGAGAGGAAATCCGAAAACTGATCCTGAAAATTTACTCTGCTTTCCTGTCTCCTGATGGAAAGGTTTGTATTTTTTTTGTTGTCTATTTCAGTCGACCATGCATGTGTCATATATTATCCATCCATTGAAAATGTTTGATGCCTTATAATGTGACAACAGTGAAATATTCTCTACACACAGAAAGTGAATTACCGGGGAATCGCTGGAAGCTCTGAGTTTGAAAAATATAAGCGTCTAACAAAAGAGTTAGTCAGAGTTCAGGTGGAAACAGCAAGTCGACAAGAGAAGCTGGCATTCTTCATCAACATATACAACGCACTGGTGATCCACGGGAATATTGTCAAAGGCCCTCCCACCAACCTGTGGCAGAGATATAAAGTGAGTTATATTGTTTGATGATGAATCACAAATGATAGACATTTACATAGAACACTAAAGTTATATGGACAGTATACTCAGTATTATATAAGACAATAATAATTAGGCATCATATGTATTGAAAATTCACAGGCACATACATGAAAGCGTATTTTCTGAATTAGCTAGTAGGCAATTAGTTTGAGAGAAGATATTGGAACTGGAAAAGGTTTGAACCAGTAGTGTTGGCATTTCCATGTCTTCTTATACTTCAGTTTTTCAACACAATTCGATACATAATTGGTGGGCAAACATACTCGCTCCAAGACATTGAAAATGGAGTACTTCGAGCAAACAGGAAAGGTGTAGGTAAGTTTTTGAATATATTAATTGTGTATACATTAACTACTTTGTCAAGAACTTGATTGTAAAGCATATAGTTCATCTACTGCATGCTTTTGCAGGTATGTTCTCTCGTCCATTTGGCAAGAACGACCCACGAGCCAAGATTGCGCTAGAACAGGTGGAACCTCTCATACACTTCGCATTAGTCTGCGGTGCCAAAAGCTGTCCTCCGATCAAAACGTACTCCACTGATGTAGGTATTCTCTCTATAGATACATGTAATTTACTGTTTTATCTCAAAATATAAAAGTGAGTTGAGTTTGGATACTTTGTATGCTCAGCATACAAATCGGTTTTATTTAGTTCCAGTGCAAAACATCAGAGCATATCGAGAATATAAGAATATTTTTGTGCAAACTTTGCCATCATTAGGGTGTAGATGAACAGCTTCGGCTGGCCGCCCAAGCTTTCCTAGAGGGTGATGATTCCATTAGTATTGACATAGGGAAAAGGGAAGTTAAACTCTCCATGATCTTCAAGTGGTATCGAGTTGACTTCGGAAAAAACAATGACGAGGTAACATCATAAATACTAGTACTTGTTAGTTATGTTCCTTGAGATATGTAAAAGTTCTAGAGAACTTTATTTGATGACCCAGCAGTATCGTTCACTTGCAGGTTGTGGAGTTCCTACATGGACTTATGGAGGAGGGAACAAAGAAAACACAACTAAAAGAGCTGATGGACACCAACAAGTTTAAGATTGGTCACATGACGTATGACTGGGGAATTAACTCCTAACCTGTTATATATCATGCATATGACAGTATTATAACAAGTGACCATGTGTGCATGCTATGTATCAAGTATCGGTCAGTATAACCGGATTATTGTGATAACGGACATGTATCATGAAAGTGCACATGCTAGAGCTGGACAAATAATGAATGTTATCAATAGTTCTTAGGTGTATGTAAATATCAAATGTATATGATCATGACACTTGTATATCTGTATACAAGAATATTTATATGTATATATATATGTATAAATGATTTCAATATGAATGTGATTCTGGTTTGTATTTGGCTGTGATAGCTATTTGTATCGAGGTTTTCTTGTGATTGCTCTGCAGATCTCAGGTACCGGTACACTATTTTAGAACTGAGATTGTGAAATGGACATGATAAGATGTGTGCAAAAATATTGGTGAAATAAGTTACCAAATTTTCAGATTGATTTTTACAGACATTCTTAGTGGTTGCAGTCTGAACAATTTATTATGGTTCTATTGAGAAAACAAAAGCTACTGGTATTTTATATGTGGAGTTGGCACTTGGCAGGTATGTCTGTGAATTGTACAGATGTTAGTGTCTACCTATTTTGATGAAGAATTGTGTAATTAACTGTATTTACATGTAGCTGGAACCTGAACATGTTGCCTACATGTAACGTAAATATATAGACGTTTATGGATGCTTGGTTAATCATGTAACGGCCTCTGGACCGCAAATTTGCATTTTTATCTTACCGGCGCTTTGGGCCGATAAGCTATTGTCATGGTTTTTCGTCTGTCATCCGTCCGGGTCTGTAACTTTTTCTTTTTTTGACCCAATTAATTTCCACATAAATTTGTCAGAACATACCTTGGGCCAGTATCTCGAGACCTTTTTAAAATTTTCTTGATTGAATCGTTTTTGTCGATTTGGCGGCCATTTTTGACAAAAAATTGCCAATTTTGGACTTAGGTGGCCATTTTCTCAAAAACTGTCTGATCAGTTTTGAGATTTTTGTTTCAAAACGTTCCTCGCATGTACCTTTATGACATGTATAAGTTTTGTTGCCCTTGAATCGCTGGTCTGCGTGTGGTGGCCATTTTGATTTTTTGACGGGTCGGCGAAAAAAAATTTTGTCTCAAATCGAGTCACTATTCGTTTTGAGCCATTCCCAGCAAAAAACAAAATTTTTTTGGCCATTGAAATTTTTTTTGGATTAGAAAATTTCACCCAATTTTTCCTTAACAATGGAAGCTGTGCCTAGTATACTCATAAAACACTTCAAGATAGAGCCTAGGTATTGGCACATTCAAATGGAAAATCATGTATTGCGGTCTGAGTGATGACCTTGAGTTCGACTTTCAATGACCTTGTAAGGTCAAAAACGACCTTTTTTAATATGCATAAGATTCTCCCTATGTACCTTTTGTGATGTGTAAAAGTTTTGTTTCCTTTGAATCGACAGTCTGTGAATATATGTCATTAACGAAAAAAATCTTCTGAGATGAAACTTGATTGCTTATTATAGTCCATACAGAAAATGTGTTTCCGGCAACATTTACGAACATGTTTTGACAATAGAGTTTAAGATCAGTGTAACAATTTATATGTTGGAAAATCAATACCCTGTGCAGTTCTCATGATTGCCGGTAAGCTACAGCACCCTTGGTGCTATGTTTATCGTTGATAGCTCATTGCCGTACACATTCTGTTCGGTTACACCCCATTGTATATTCCCTTGACTTGGCAACATGTGTGTCGGTGTTTCTCAATAAAATTGTATGGAATGTGGCATCAAGTAAACTGTAAAGTGCAGAAAACAAACACAATTTTAGTCCTTTTATTCCCTGCACACAATATAGATTATAGAATATATATTTGATGTTGTCATTTTGAAAAGAGGACATTCATTGATCAGTCAGGCAACCAAATCTTTTTGTGCATCTCCAAGTTCAAACCTAAGGTCCTTGAAATGGATCATTTGATCCCCCATACATGCTCTGCATAGACGGTTAAGCTCAATCTGTTTTCAAAAATACATTTTCCCTCTTTGTGGTGAAATATTGACTATCCTAACTCTACTACTTCCTGGGTAAGCATTGCGATGAAAACAAACCACATCTGTTTGGTTCGGTAACCGGCAGAGCTGTTGAAACGCTAGGTATCCAGCAAATAGAACCGATAGGTACTCGTTTTGTACTTAAACACATTTTCAAACATTCCCGGACAGTTCCCTTGCTGTAATCCATGAACCCTGAGGCCGCGAACAGCGTTGGCCTTCAAAGACTCAATAAAAACTACCTAAAATCCATGCCTCAGTGTCAATGTCACAATGCAACAAAAATTCGAATGCAGCACACACAAACAACAAACTTGTTCAGGAATGCCCGAGTCAGCTCTGATAACAATGACAACAACAAAATAGGCGAACCGAAAAGGGACAGTAAAATACCTGACATGATTCTCAGGGGCGCCGGAACCACGGGGGCAGCACGGGGGCAGAAATGTGCCCTTTTGTGAGTCGGATTATCTGATTTTGTGATAAATGGCTTTGCATCAGTAAAATCCTTACATGAATGCTGGGCTGATCGGTATCTGTAGTCAAAACTCAGGCAATTCGACCAATACCCAGTTAAATCGCTCGATAAGCTCGAAATGTAGTCCCAAAATGCCAACAAGTTCTGGAAATCCACTTCAAGCATTATTCTGGATATCTATTCATTATCTTCCCCTATCTTCCAATATTTCGACTTTTACGTTTGCATGGCATTTCGATATGCTTGGCTCGTTTACAAAGTTTACCGAGTCGCTCGAAATACCTAGAATGCAGGCTCAAATCGCCCAAAGTGCATAAATTCACAGGGCACAACTGGTTCAGTGATTCTAGGGGTATTTTATGATTCTAGGGGCAGGTCCCGTGATTCTGGGGGCAAGGTTTCATGATTCTAGGGGAAATTCTTGTCAAAACAGGTGGAGTGTCTGAGTATTGAGCAAAAAAGATATAAATTCTGAGTGAATCAGAACATTTATTATTCGATTAGTTGGCTCAATTGTTGCAGAGTGCACACAAAAGGAGATTTCATGCAGAGTGTCTCCTATATTCGTGTATTGAGCTCCACCAATTCTTGGTAGACTGTCAAAGCTACAATAAGTACTCAGAAATCATACATTTTAAAGCATTTGATCATGTTTTGTATCGATTTCAGCAGGAAAATTAGCCCAAGGGCTAAGATAGGTTACCAGACAATCTATAATAGCTATTTTGTCTCATGACCTTGAAAATAAGGTCACGGTCAAAATCAAAGTTACGAGAGTATTCAGCATATATGATTTCTTATACGTTCACAATTGATCAATAAGCTGTAAATTCAATAATAAGAGATATATTAGTCATTATGTCCTGTGACCTTGAAAATGAAATCAAAAGTCAAATCAAAGGTCATCAGAATATTCAGCATATATCATTTGCTGTAGGTCCAAAATTGAATCGTAAGTTGCAAAGTTGATAATAAAAAAGATATTAGCCATTTTGTCCTGTGAGACATTGAAAATGAGGTCAAAGATCAAATTCAAGGTCACGACAATATTCAGCATATATCATTTCCTATATGTCCACAATTGATTCCTAGGCCGTAAAGTCGATAATAAGCGAGATATTGGCCATTTTGTCATGTGACCTTGAAAATGAGGTCAAAGGTCAAATTCAAGGTCATGACAATATTCCGTATATATCATTTCCTATATGTCAACAATTGATTCTCAAGTTGTAGAGTCGATAATAAACGAAATATTAGTCATTTTGTGCTCTGACCTTGAAAATAAGGTCGAACGTCAAATTCAAGGTCACAAGAATATTTGGGATATGTCATTCCCTATATGTGTACAATTGATTCCTAACCTGTAAAGTCGATAATAAGCGAGATATTAGCCATTTTGTGCTGTGACCTTGAAAATTAGGTCGAAGGTCCAATTCAAGGTCATCAAAATATTCGGCATACATCATTTCCTATACATCCACAATTTAATCCCAAGCTGTAAAGTCGATAATAAGCAATATATTAGCCATTTCGTTCTTTGACCTTGAAAATGAGGTCAAAAGTCAAATTGGAGGTAATCAGAATATTCGGACTATATCATTTCCTATAATGTGCACAATTGATTCCTAAGCTGTAAAATCGATAATAAGCGAGATATTAGCCATTTTGTGCTCTGACCTTGAAAATAAGGTCAAATTCAAGACCATGAGAATATTCAGTATATATCATTTCCTATATGTTCACAATTGATTCCTAATCTTTAAAGTCGATAATCAGCAAGCTGTTATCCATTTTGTGCTCTTACCTTGAAAATTAGGTCAAAGGTCAAATTCAAGGTCACGAGAATATTCAGCATATATCACTTCCTATATGTCCACAATTTAATTTCTATGCTGTAAAGTCGATAATTAGCGAGATATTAGCTATTCTGTGCTTAGACCTTGAAAATGAGGTCGAAGGTCAAATTCAAGGTCATCAAAATATTCGGACTATATCATTCCCTATATGTGCACAATTGATTCCTAAGCTGTAAATTCCATAATAAGAGAGATATTAGCCATTTTGTGCTCTGACCTTGAAAATCAGATCAAAGGTCAAATTCAGACGTCATGACAATATTCAGAATATAACATTTCCTATAGGTTCACAATTGATTCCTAAGCTGTAAAGTCGATATTAAGCAAGATATTACCCATTTTGTGCTCTTGACCTTGAAAATGAGGTCAGGGGTCCACAATTGATTCCTAAGCTGTAAATCGATAATAAGCGAGATATTTTGTCCTGTGACCTTGAAAATGAGGTCAAAGGTCAAATTCAAGGTCATGACAATAATCTGCATATATCATTTCCTATATGTTCATAATTGATTCCTAAGCTGTAAAGTCGATATCAAGCGAGATATTAGTCATTTTGTCCTGTGACCTTGGAAATCAGATCAAAGGTCAAATTCAAGGTCATCAGAATATTCAGCATATATCATTTCCCATATGTCCACAATTGATTCCTAAGCTGTAAAGTCGATAATAAGCGAGATATAAGCCATTTTGTGCTCTGACCTTGAAACTGAGGTCAGAGGTGAAATTCAAGGTCACGAGAATATTCAGCATATGTCATTCCCTATATATCCACAATTGATTCCTAGTCTTTATTCTCAATATTGAGTGAGATATTAGGCATAATGTGTCCCATTATAAAGCATAGGAGAATTTAACATGGGAAAGTCCCATTTGGAACCCGTCGAGAAAATGAAAATGGCCGCCACACGCAGACCGGCGATTCAGGGGCAACGAAACTTGTACACATCACAGAGGTATATGAGGGGAATCTTTTGAAATAAAAATCTCAAAACTGTCTGAACAGTTTTTGAGAAAATGGCCCTCAAAGTCAGAGATTGGCCGTTTTTCGTCGAAAATGGCCGCCATTTTGAAGAAAACGCGAAAATCAAAAAACCCCCCAAAAAAAACCTTTTTGAATTATTTTTAGGCATTTTTGTGCAAAATTTCAGAAAGATTCACCCATAAACTAAAAATGTGGACGGACGACGCCGACGACGACGACGCCGACAATGGACGACGGACGCAACGCCATGCCAATAGGTTATCGGACCATAGGTTCGGTAACCTAAAAACATCACTATTTCCTTTAGTAATGAAATTAAAGCTAGAAAATGTGCTGATCTTACGCAAATTGGGTTTTTCGGGAAAAATATGATTCTAGGGGCAGGCTATCACGATTTGTTATTATGCAAACTATGCCCTTCTGATGAAATCTGCCCCCGCCCTTCAAATTTGCTTCTGGCGCCTCTGATGATTCTTGTGCATCATACAGTATGTACACTTTAAAAGTACCTTTCACCAAATGAGTTGAAATTTCAAGTGTGGAGGCGACCAAGAAAGATGGTCCCCGAAGATATTGGCGACACAGGGAGTGTATCGAGTTTTTGGAATAACCTGAGCATGCGGTACACCGGATAAAAGATAAAACATTGCCGTGGCCCCTCATGGAAATCTAGTGGTCGCATATGGGACCATTGCGTTCTACCCATTGCAAGATGGTTCACGAGTCTTCAGAGTCGGATGATGGGATAACTCCGGGAAGTTTGACTTGGTGACCGACTGATTGTCAGTGACCTGTCTCACACAATCCAGAATCCAAAGGGAGATGGGAACGGATGCACTGCGTCCTTTACAGAGTAGGGGTAGTTCAGCCTCATTAACTCTAGTCCCTAAATGGAAAATGCCCTCTCAGTCACTTGAAGTTCCGAGCTCAGGGACTGCGACCAGTAAGCCGCTTGTACAGCTGAACAGCAATGTCGTAAAGGCGTACTTGCAGCCAGGAGACGCTAAACACGGAAAAGTATGCTTTCGTTCCATGAAAATCAGAGCCGAGATATGGGATCAGAAGCTCAGCATCAGAATTACACCTCCCTGGACGTATCCAAGAGCACAAACGGATGAACGAGTCAGGAAATCTGCGAATGGCAGTCAAGCAGTTATTCGGGATTCATCCCAAAACCCTGGAACTGGCCGAAGGTGAAACTAACGTCGAAGACGGACTGGCGGCCTATCCCAGTCAAGAATGGAAATTCACTGTGAACTCACTGTGAGTTCAAATGATTGAGTCCCTTGTGAGTTCACAGTGAATTCAATTTGTAACCTCACGGTGACATCACAGTAACATCACATGATGAGTTCGCAGTGTGAGGTTTCTATGATATTATTGTGAGTTAGCAAAAATAATAAATGTTAATAACTTTGTTAATGTAGTATATAAATTTTGTTTGAGACCAATTGTTGAACCCACAAATGTTAAAACGCCCACAAATGTGAAAACCCACAAATGTGAAAACAAATTTTGTAAATCACCCACAAATGTGAAAATATCATTACCCACAAATGTGAAAAAAAATCCACCCACAAATGTGAAAAAAAAATTTAACCACAAATGTGAAAACGGTTTTTGTCATTTGCCCACAAATGTGAAAATCAAACACAGCATTAGGTTCCACATGAGGAATGTCTTTTATTGTTGTGTCTTTTTACGGAACCTTGTTCTGATAACCCATTGCATGGCATTGCGTCCTTCATCTGTCGTCGTCCGTCATACGTCTTACATTTTTATTAAGGCATTTCGGAAGAAATGCCTTTATGGTTTTAGCAGAATATTTTTTTTTTTTTTTTTTTTTTTTTCGCCGTTTTGGTTTCCGACCGATAACTTTAGTTTGCCTCGATGTATCTTCGCCAAATTTTCAGCATCGGTCAGACATATTATGTGGAAGAACCCTATTGTTTTTTCAGCCGGATCCGAGGTCCGTGAGGTCCGTGAGGATGAAATCAATGTTTTTTTTTTGGACTTTGTTTCCGCTCGATAACTCAAAAAGTATGTAGGCAATGGCTGCAGAACTTTGCACGGAGGCTCATATATCAATAGGGAAGAACCCTATTGATTTTGAGATCAATCCGTCAAACGACCTTTGACCTAGAGGTCGGAAGAGTTTTCGCCCAGTCATCCTTGAGGTTTCCTGCATATCTTGGAAACAGTGTGTCGTAGAGCGAAACGGACGTTATTTTCAGACTCGTCGCCCTAGACAAACATGTCTAAGGGGTATTAAGGGTGACCTTCGACCTTGACCTTGAATTTTTCTGCCGAGTCGTCATTTTTCGTTTTCGTCGATATCTCGGAAACGGTGTGTCGTAGAGCGAAACGGACGTTATTTTCGGACTCGTGGCACTAGACAAAGATGTCTAAGGGGTATTATGGATGAACTTTGATCTTGACCTTGAATTTTCCTGCTGAGTCGGCATTTTTCGTTTTCGTCGATATCTCGGAAACGGTGCGTCGTAGAGCGAAACGGATGTTATTTTCGGACTCGTGGCACTAGACGAACATGTCTATAGGGTATTATGGATGAACTTCGACCTTGACCTAAAATTTTTTCGCCGAGTCGGCATTTTTCGTTTTCATTGATTTCTCGGAAACAGTGCGTCGTAGAGCGAAACGGACGTTATTTTCAAACTCGTCGCCCTAGACAAACATGTCTAAGGGGTATTAAGGATGACCTTCGACCTTGAATTTTTCTGCCGAGTCGGCAATTTATGTTTTCGTTGGTATCTGGGAAGCGGTGCGTCATACAGCGAAACGGATGTTATTTTCGGACTCGTGGCACTAGACAAACATGTCTAAGGGGTATTATGGATGAACTTGGACCTTGACGTGAAATTTTTTCGCCGAGTGGGCACTCGGAAACGGTGCGTCGTAGAGTGAAACGGACATTATTTTCGGACTCGTGGCACCAGACAAACATGTCTAAGGAGTATTATGGATGAACTTTGACCTTGACCTGAATTTTTTCCGCCAAGTCGGCATTTTTCGTTTTCATCGATATCGTGGAAATAGTGTGTCGTAGAGCATTGTAGAGCCCATGGTAAACATGGTAAATATTACAAATTAGTCTTAACACCGAAATGCCTCCAAGGCATCTTTAGGCCTTGACGTCTAGTTTTTATCTCGAATTTACGGTCGAATCTTTTCGAAATTTGCGCTAAAATGCCTAAGAATACAGGGAAGCACTTTTCTGAAAGATTTTTTGGGCTACCGGACCTTTGGTCCGATAACCTATTGGCATCGCGTTGCGTCCGTCGTCCGTCCATCCGTCGTCCGTAAACAATTTTATCTTTAAATTTTTTTAACGAATGTGACTTTGTTAAGTAGCAACCAGGTTAGTACCGTCATAGCATGGTTAGTAGACACATATCACACATCATATAATGAATAGTTATAGTAATGTCGCCGTTGCCGGAGGCCCGAGTACACCATAACTTGGGTGCCCGGAGCGTGGGCTTGTTGTTCGTCCGGCCTTGTTGATCCTTGGGCATCCTGAGCCCATTTCCTTGAAAAATAATTCTACTTCAGGTTTGGTGTCATTTGACATCACAGGTGTAATCTTATACTAAACCACACCAGTATATGGCCAATTTGTCCTACGGGTCCGAAAATAACGTCCTTTTTGCTCTACGATCAATATTTACTGAGATATGAAGGTTTTTATGGAAAAATGATGATAATAGGGGAAAGTATTAATTGTGCAATAGGTTTTCAGAACAAAGGTCGTTAACCTAAAAACATTACTCATGTTGAAGCTAATGTTGTGTCAGATTTTCACATTTGTGGGCAATTGACAAAAATCGTTTTCACATTTGTGGTTGATTTTTTTTTTCACATTTGTGGGTGAAGTTTTTTTCACATTTGTGGGTGAAGATTTTCACATTTGTGGGTAGTTGACAAAAAACGTTTTCACATTTGTGGTTGATTTTTTTACATTTGTGGGTGATTTACAAAATTTGTGGGTTTTCACATTTGTGGGCGTTTTAACATTTGTGGGTTCAACACCAATGCCATTGCTGCTTTCAAGCCAAAGTTCCACAAAATAAACGCCCACTTAAAATTCCCAGTATTTATGAGTCCAATTTTTGATCAATAATAATGGCCGCCATTACTCACAGGACTGACATCACAGTGAATTCACGGTTATTATCAGAGGTGTGAAGTCACAGACATGAAGTCACAGTGACATCACACCTGTGAGGTCATACTGGTGATATCACAGTGAGTTCATTAATGACTTCATGTGATGAATTCACACTTGTGAATGATATGTGATATCACAGTAATGTCATGATGAACTCACTTCTTGACTGGGATACCACCAGGTCACTTGCATAAGACAAATTTCGCAGCTTTTAGCCATTTAGGCAGTTTTAAGACGTCGCCCCTTACTGCCAAAGTGGACAATGAGTGTAAGGGGACTACCAGGACCAGCTAGGTTCACACTGATGGCCAGCACAATGTGATCGTCTTGTAGAGGTCTTGTTCTTGATTATGTCATGGCACCAATGTGGATTTCTCACGATCTTGAACCTGGTTGTCTAAATTACATCTGTTGCCTTGACCGTATCCAAGCTGGACAGAGTCAATTCACAATCAACAGGGCTGTTGCTGTAGTTGCAAGCGTGATTTCGTCGGAATTCCCAAATTATCTCAGAAAACACTCCCAGCCGTCCCTGAAACATTCTATCCAATCATCCCAAATGATTAGCCAGACACAGGCAGATCTTCGAAAAACATAGTGAAGCTCTCGTATGTGCCTGACTTGAAGACATGATCATAAAGACCTAGAGTCCAATCTTACGGGTGTCACTTCACAATACAACGAAAAGATGTGGACAGGGCGTGCGGACAAATTGACTTGCTTAGCAGCGAGTTGCAAAGGCTAAAACTTACCGAGCGTAAAGGGAAATAACAGAATGATTAAAAAGACGTGTCATACTAGCACACTAAATTGCCACAAACAACATTTGTGCTCATGAGTACTCATACTCAAAGTTTATTGCAACAAATGAACCTTGAGTATGAGCACTCAAGGTTTTCATACATCAAGCCGAAATAAGCATGATATATGATCTAGCATTATGTTTATCATACACACCTGAACTCAGAAAATAGTTTCAGCACTCGAAAGTTTTCTGGGGCGATTTTAAGGACAACAAATTTGCATTATGAATTCTTCCACACATATTACGAGTTTTACCATTTACACATTTGAGGTAGACTTCCTTCATGTGCATTACATCAATCCAAGCTCTCCGAATTCGACTTTAATGATCATCTATAAACCATGGACATACACTGCTATAAACCGTGCAGTGCAGCATGGTTTGCATTGTGGCAGTATCATCAGGAGCATACATGGGTCCAGTGACATAATATATTACTCATATTTACTCCTTTCTGAGCTTTTGATTTTGCAGAGACAACATGTCTGAGAGGAATTCCCTGGTTGTGATTGTATGAATGAGTGGATTTATGATAGCATTGATAGGCAGTACAACCACAAGCAACCAGGGATATACATCCGGTTTCACTTGAACACCCGACACAGACACGATATGAAAAGCTGCCATGACGAGCCAGACAATAACGTTGGTCATAACAGTCAGAGCACCGCGACCGACAGCACGACGCCGACTGGAAAACGACCCTGCAACACACTTGTTGACTAAATTTGGTTTTGACAACAAACTCTGCGCGATAAGGATGTTCAGAATGCAGAGTGGGATACAGATGGCAAAATTATAGCCAACAAAGATGCTGAAGGAATATACTGAGAGCCACCCAGAGGATAGAAAGTCCAGAGCTAGGCACATTGCGTTCTCTGCCTGGAATTCATCCACAACGAAAAATGGGAGAATGCTCAACATGAGGTTGAGCAGAGACAACAGAAACATGCCTGTTAGAAGATGGACTGGCCTCAATTTGCTGATGTTCAACACCATGACGATACCGAGATATCTATGGACTGACATTGCGAGAAGTATAACCAGTGAGGTTTCGAAAGACACCATAAAGAGTATGCTCAGTAAGATACAGGTCAGACTAGATCGCCATTCCTTCTCATGAAGCGCATACGTGTCTTTGTAGATTTCCTGATATGCAGCGATGATCAACATATACATTGCCAGCATGGAGTCTGTTATAGTCAGAAATAAAACAATAAAATTGTATATTTGGTGCTTGATTCTTAGTCGTTTTCCCCACCAATATAGAGCGACCAGGTTCAGGATTAAAGCTGTCACAGATATGGGCCAAATCAAGACTGCCAATACTGAATTAGCAATCATGTCATCGCATGATGATAAATTGTTTTCTCGGCGAGGTGTACAATCCACTGTCGATGAAACAAAGCAACAAAACTCGTGAGACTGCATCCTAAGTGTCTGAAGTGCAGACAAGTGGGAAAATGTTTGCGAGTCAAAGTGCAAAATTTCATTTTGTTCCAGGTTGATATATTCAATACGTGGCATTCCCAGCATTATTTCGGGATTCAAAAATTCAATGCTATTGTCATGGAGATCCAACTTTTGCAGGGACACCAAACCTTGGAATGTACCATCTTCTATGTGTTCTATCAACTGTCTGTCTAACAACAAGTTTTCTAGCCTTATAAGCTCCACAAAACTTCGGTCCAATAGTCGACGTAAATTATTATGATGGAGATCCAGAGTTCGCAGATTTTGGAGTCCATCAAAAGCTCCCAGTGCTATGCTCTCAACAATATTGTGTGACATGTTCAAAGTGATTAACTCGCCTTGGTCCTGGAATTGTGACTTCGGTATGTGGATTATTGCATTCCTTGACAAGTCAATGATTAATAATTTGAATAGTCCACTGAATGAGTTTGTGTTCTCTTTCATGTTCAGTCGATTATGATTGAAGAGGATCACTTTCGCCATCTTTGACACAGGTGGAAGAATTCCAAGGTCCTGACCAGAGCACTCATATGTATACCCAAAACAAATACACTGTTCCGGACATGGGACAGTGTCACAAAGTTGTTCGTCGTCCTCTGTGACCAGACACTGAGCCTGCCCGTCACATAACTCGTCAGGACTGACGCACACTGATGGTTGTCTGCACTTGAAAAGCCCGGGGCATGTAAAAGTGTCACAAAACAGCTCGTCGTCTCCTCTAGAACAGTCAATACGGCCATCACACACGCGATGGAGTGGAATACAGTACGACATATTGCACTTGAAAGCATCTGGACATTCGTGGTAGACACAATTATTGAGATGGGACTGATCAGAACAAAACTTCAAGTTTCCATTGCTGTCAAGATCATACAGACAAACACTGCTTTTGGCATAACACTCAGTAGAACTGTTTGTGCAGTAAACAGAGTCTTGATCTTGACAGTCTATCCCTAATTCATCGATTTCTGCAGATGTATGCCCAGTCAAGTGGCTCCCATGTGCGATGTCTTTCAGACATTCAGCCTCATCTGAACCATCGTCACAGTCTAAGATGCTGTCACACACCTTGTGTAGTGGGAGACATCCAGAGGCACACTGATGATACAGAGGCAGGCACATACACGTTGGAGGCTCACATTCTCTGGAACAGAACCTGTAACTCAGAGTCGTATCGCCCACAGAATCAGCATAACATGAGCTGCTGCAGTCAACTTCATCTTCACCATTGTCACAATCAGCGATCCCATCACACACGTAGGTTACCAATATCAACATTGAGTTGTTGCACTGGTAGTATTGCGGCAACGTGTTTTTCATTGTGACGGTTGTGGTCTGATTCACACACATAACAAATTCTTCATTTATTGTGTCACAATCCAACTCTTCCATATGGTTGACCTTGATCTCAAGAGCGCGATCTGTAAGTTCATTAACTTTCAAACACTTAAACTGATCTTGATGGTGAATGAACACAAACGATATATTCCTTTCTGAGCAGCCACTTGTCCATTTGCACAAATATCGGAACACCATTGGCCAATTAAAGTCTTGTAAGTATGTGTTGTGCATGTCTCCACATATTACTGAAGGCTGTTTTTGATGGTCTGGGATCTTACCAATGTACATATGCTTATAACATAGTCCACTGATCAAGATCCAATGTCTTGGGCACGTAACCACTTGTATGGATAAAGCTAAATGGGAATTCCCCTCAAGTATATCCTCACAAATGCTTCCCGAGTATGGATAACTCTCATTGCACTGAACAGGCGTCCAGAACGACTGTAGTGGACCGATCAGAATCAGCGCATGACAACTCTGGGTGTTGTTTACTTCGATAGGTAGCATTTCAATTATCGAATCTATCATCGAGGCATAATTGTTCCTTGCATCACAAATTAGGGATGTTTGCAAGGACGATCTCGGTAAGTATGAACACAAGCTATATCGTGGGAAGGAATCGTTATGTTTGAATTTTCTCATCATCCTGGACATGTACAACGAAGTCTCTGTCTGTAAAAAGGAAAAGGAAACACAAAATAAATGCATATATACAGCATTCTGATAGCGTATGTAAACATCCAAGTTATATTATCAAATATTCACCTCCTTGTTGAAGAAGTACATTGCGGGCAGGTGATCTTCAGAGAACAGAGAATGCCACACCCAGGAAGAAACAAGCGTCCACGTATAGTCATCAATCAGGGTAGCCATGCGCATACCATGCTGTCTACACGTGTCGTGTCCTTCGGCCCAAGACGTGGTATTGCGCAGCACCTGATACCCACCTGGCTTGACGTCAAAATCTGTCATGAACATCAGAAAGGGATCTATGTGTCGAATTTCGTATTTTATATGCACAGAACAGTCTTCTGTGGAGCGTTGCATCTCGTGTGAAGATGTATCATTCAACAAAACTCCTGCTCTGAAAGATTCGCTCACAAACAGTGACCATTCTTTATTGTCTGGCCAATCTTCGTTGAAACGGTCATTAGTCCACATATATTGCAGTCTCTTCTCCGATAAATCTGGTGCCATTTCCTGGATAAGAACAACCTGTTTCTTGAACCCCGTGTGACTACAGTTCACATGTGAAATGTTAATGCAAACTCCACGTAATTTCTCCTTCAACTTCAAGTTTCGCAGATCATTAATAGGGAAATGGACATCAGGGAAATAAGGAGGTATTACTCTAGAAAGTGCGTGATCGAAATACTGCTCGGATTTTGGAAAGGTTATTCGATAGAAAATTGGTATCTGAGATTCAATTGCGTCCACTGAGAGGCAGGCTGCTGCTGGCAGAGCAACCGTCAAGATACCAATACTTTCATCTGATAACAGTTCTTGTTGTTCTTTTCCCACAACTCCAGAAGAACAACTAATTGTCAGCAACCATGGAAGTGGTCGAATGTCTACACTGAAGACAAGACCTATCCACATGCATTGAGTTGTCACTCTGATCATCATGGGGTACTGTTCGTGTCTGTCCCGGAGATCAACAAGGTTCTCGTTATTTGTCGAGTACTGACCTCTACCTCCAGCTTTTATGAGGGTTGGACACAGCCACAATAACTGGGCATCGGAGAAATTCAAGGCGTTGATGACAGTGATGTTGATAAATGCTCTATTGTATGACGGTAAAAGGGTGTGTTGCAATATACATGGGCTCCGCAATCGAAAATCTACATCCATAACGTCCACATGCAGTACCTGTATTGTTTTGCAGAAGGTTCCATTTTGTGCAGCCTTGGTACTTTCTTCTGCCATGAATTGGTTTACGCCTCTGTCTCTGGAATTCAGCAAACATGGAGTCTCCATACTCTCACAATATAGTCTGTCGATATAGCCTCTGACAATGAGTTTCACATATGGATAGAAAGAAAACATCTGAATAATGGAGAGAGAAGATTGCAGTCGTAGGCCGGTCGTAGATGCCAATTCGTGAAATGCTTTCAAAGAGGCTGCAGAACAAATTGTTCCAATGTCATAAATGTAGATTCCGCCATAGATACATTTCTCTCCCGGATATCCTTCCAAAATGAGCTGTTCAAAGTATATGATCATTCCTTTAATTGGAGATTTATTGAAATGACTGTAAAGAAAGAACTGCACAATGACTTCATACTTGTAAGTGTGCCTATATCGACTCGTGTCGACAAAGAATGGAAGCGGGTTAAAATCATCATACTCCTCATCATACAAATATCCTACTTCTTCGCATGTCCCAATTTTTGCACAGCTGATACCAAAGGTTTCCATGTATGTCATTTTGAAATGGAACTTCTCTGATTTGCCAACAAGGATAATGATAGACACGTGGCCGATGTAGGTTTGCAGGTCTGTTGGGAGAAACTGGCTGCAGGAACTGTGGAAAGAGGGTGGTGTGGAAGCCATGTGACCTCCTAGTGACAGGCGACCAGGAGGTCCCTCATAGAGAGACATGGAGCTGGACTCATTGAGCTGGCACTCAAACTGCATCAAGTGCATGTCCAGTTGGTAGAACGTCGATCGAGTAATTATTCTCAATAACCATGAAACAAGATTCCCCACTTTAACAATGTCACTTACATCAGTGGATGGAATGAGTGTACTTCCAGTCTTTGAAAGTTCTTCGCGGATTATGTTTCTTGAATCACCACTTCTGAATATCGGGGCCACCAGTCCAGACTCAAGTACCATAAACGACAATAAGAAACCAAACGTCTTTTCCCTGAGATTGTTCTTTCCAGCATACGCCAAGACATTACTACGTGTGAAGTACAGCTGGTCTTTCGCAGAGTAGCACAGATTGGCTATCTGAAATTTCAGACTTCTCCTACCCATTATCGGATCATAGAGTTTCATGTTCTGGTGATTACAACCGTGTGACCCAAACATGGATACAAACCATCGTACGGTGATATTAATCATAAAGACAGTGTGGACACGAACACTTCCGAAGATCCTTGGTACAGGTGGTGTGTTCTCGCAAATACAAACACTACCACAGCCTCCGTGGCCAATTTGTGTCGGCAGCCTGGTTTCGCTGTTTCGCTTACAGCACTCCCTTCCATCACATACTTTCCTGAAGTACGATGCTTGCTCCTGCATCATGTCAAAAGTGTCGGCAAGGTCATCCATTCTGTTTTTAAATTCAATCAGCGATTTTTGCAAATGAAGATACACATAACTGAACCATGGCCTGTCATTTGAAGCACCATTCTCTATGGCAATAATAATTTGCAAACATAAAACAAATATGAACAATTTAGCCATTGTCACTTCCTATCAAATACAGGTACTAGTATAGAGATGTCGGCTCTCTTGTGGAATAAACTTTCAGAGTTGACAAAATGTTGGCCGTTTGTTTTATAGGCTTGTGTCAGACAGGACGATTTGCAAAACTACAAAGGCGTGCGTGCAAACATCATGTTCAGCCTAATTAACAGGCCGTGAACAGTGCTGTGCGAACACTGGTGAGCATCTGGTCTGGTATCTTCGTAATTTGTTGTTATTATTATAAACCTTTTGCAAAAATGAGTAAGCCAAGAAGCATTGTTTTACGCCATAATAGGAAATTTGATAGGAAGCATACACACACCAATTGTGTGGGGTTAATGTGTGTGTGCGTCAGATGGGCTCATTTCATTGCAAACAATCTCAGTTGCCAGTTAGCCAATTACTAGTATGATGCTATGCTGGAATCAAATGGAACTCGCACATGTGACAGATACCGTATTGGTATAGGATCAAGGGTCATGTAGTTTACCAGCACAGTGGGTTTATTTCATTTGCATTATCAAATTGATTTTAGTTGCTATCTCTGGAGCGATGCCGCCATGAACTATACAATGCACAAACAAGTTGTTTGGCACATAATACTCTAGGAAGTCAACATTCCATTGCACACGATCGGAAGTAATATGTGCTACAATGTACTATCACAAATTTTTCATGCAGAAAAGCAACATTCCACATAATTTTATGTGGTGACAAATGAATTGCATCACCAAACAAATTTTCCTGTCTACAAAGAACATTTTGCATATTTTTGGTGAGCGTTACAATGAATCTCAGATCCTTGGGTATGATCAAGGTAAACATGTGACTTCCTATGTGCTCAAAATAAAAACCTGAGCTTGATACTGAAGGTTTGCTTCTATAGACCAATATATGCCCGTTTTGTGGTGAGCTATTTTGTGGTGAGTTAATCCTAGGTCAGGGTCAGCAATAGACACCATATATAACAACTTCCAGACACAAACTGATCTTCAGTCTCCGGAGACAATAGAAATGTTTTTCAAGTTAATCCTAAGAGGCATTTTTTACTTGCCGGAATCTAAAGATTTCGGCAAGTATGTTGATCGGTTGGTGGATGTGTTTGTGGATGTGTTTGTTACTTGCCGGAATCTAAAGATTTCGGCAAGTATGTTGGTTCGTTCGTGGATTTGTTTGTGTGCAGCCTAGCGTCCACAATTCTCATCTGATTTCTCTCAAAGTTGGTGAGCATATTCTCTAGGACACCGGGCAGAAAACGTCCTATTTTGGTATAACTAGGTCAAAGGTCAAGGTCAAGGTCACGAAAAACGTCGAAAACACATAAGTGGCCATAACTTCGGTTCTAATGGTCGTAGAGACTTCAAATCAAGTTCATATTGTAGAGGTATCACAGTAGTAATTGCGTCACATCCGGGTTGAATGGTAAATAAACAAAATTTCGAAACATGCGTATTTTCGAACTGTGGTTATTTGTGTCAAGAAAACAGAAAAAAATCCACGTTTTTGTATTTGTTTGGAAAGCACACAAGACAACTACGTGATTCATGGGTGTTTTGATGTGAATAATGCTGGAAAAAATGTGAGTTTGACCAAAAATCGCATATGGTGTCTGTTCTACACATTTTTTTCTCACCGGCAAATTCTAGTGCGGTTCATCTTTCAGTCCATAGTTCGAAAACGAATCACACAACATATGTCTTAAACTTGATAGAAAATATCCCAGAGAGTACGGCTTTCCTATGATATATTACACTAATGGATCAGGAAATTTTAACATGCACTAAAACGATGATATTTGGACGATGATCTTGAAATTTCGTCTAAACAGAAATTATTTACTACTGTGACACCTTAATTAGCTCAGCTATTGTCTAATAATCGGGAAAGTACCAGCCTTACAAACCTCCTGGATGATATATCGGATTTATTTTTGTAAAATATGTTTAATTGCTCAGATAAAAATGCTCATTTGAATATAGGTTATGTGTTTGGATTTTTTTATATTGACCATTTCAATACATGTGTCAGTTTTTGCGTGATTCTCGTCAAAATGTAGCGTCAGAATGTGATTTTGTAGTTAATCTTTCCCCTCTGCACCAAATTTTGTTGTATACTAAGTGAAATGTGTCATGTTTTATTCATTTGCATTAACAGCTGGGCAAAATAATGAAAAAAATAAGTTCATTATCTACAAGTTAATTACTCATTAAGGTATCACAGTAGTAATTGCGTCACATCCGGGTTGAATGGTAAATAAACA
This sequence comes from Terebella lapidaria, assembly GCA_949152475.1. Lineage (NCBI taxonomy): Eukaryota > Metazoa > Annelida > Polychaeta > Terebellida > Terebellidae > Terebella > Terebella lapidaria. The sequence goes on along the minus strand of OX424557.1, from coordinate 41,136,937 downwards.
AAATTTCGAAACATGCGTATTTTCGAACTGTGGTTATTTGTGTCAAGAAAACAGAAAAAAATCCACGTTTTTGTATTTGTTTGGAAAGCACACAAGACAACTACGTGATTCATGGGTGTTTTGATGTGAATAATGCTGGAAAAAATGTGAGTTTGACCAAAAATCGCATATGGTGTCTGTTCTACACATTTTTTTCTCACCGGCAAATTCTAGTGCGGTTCATCTTTCAGTCCATAGTTCGAAAACGAATCACACAACATATGTCTTAAACTTGATAGAAAATATCCCAGAGAGTACGGCTTTCCTATGATATATTACACTAATGGATCAGGAAATTTTAACATGCACTAAAACGATGATATTTGGACGATGATCTTGAAATTTCGTCTAAACAGAAATTATTTACTACTGTGACACCTTAATTAGCTCAGCTATTGTCTAATAATCGGGAAAGTACCAGCCTTACAAACCTCCTGGATGATATATCGGATTTATTTTTGTAAAATATGTTTAATTGCTCAGATAAAAATGCTCATTTGAATATAGGTTATGTGTTTGGATTTTTTTATATTGACCATTTCAATACATGTGTCAGTTTTTGCGTGATTCTCGTCAAAATGTAGCGTCAGAATGTGATTTTGTAGTTAATCTTTCCCCTCTGCACCAAATTTTGTTGTATACTAAGTGAAATGTGTCATGTTTTATTCATTTGCATTAACAGCTGGGCAAAATAATGAAAAAAATAAGTTCATTATCTACAAGTTAATTACTCATTAAGGTATCACAGTAGTAATTGCGTCACATCCGGGTTGAATGGTAAATAAACAAAATTTCGAAACATGCGTATTTTCGAACTGTGGTTATTTGTGTCAAGAAAACAGAAAAAAATCCACGTTTTTGTATTTGTTTGGAAAGCACACAAGACAACTACGTGATTCATGGGTGTTTTGATGTGAATAATGCTGGAAAAAATGTGAGTTTGACCAAAAATCGCATATGGTGTCTGTTCTACACATTTTTTTCTCACCGGCAAATTCTAGTGCGGTTCATCTTTCAGTCCATAGTTCGAAAACGAATCACACAACATATGTCTTAAACTTGATAGAAAATATCCCAGAGAGTACGGCTTTCCTATGATATATTACACTAATGGATCAGGAAATTTTAACATGCACTAAAACGATGATATTTGGACGATGATCTTGAAATTTCGTCTAAACAGAAATTATTTACTACTGTGACACCTTAATTAGCTCAGCTATTGTCTAATAATCGGGAAAGTACCAGCCTTACAAACCTCCTGGATGATATATCGGATTTATTTTTGTAAAATATGTTTAATTGCTCAGATAAAAATGCTCATTTGAATATAGGTTATGTGTTTGGATTTTTTTATATTGACCATTTCAATACATGTGTCAGTTTTTGCGTGATTCTCGTCAAAATGTAGCGTCAGAATGTGATTTTGTAGTTAATCTTTCCCCTCTGCACCAAATTTTGTTGTATACTAAGTGAAATGTGTCATGTTTTATTCATTTGCATTAACAGCTGGGCAAAATAATGAAAAAAATAAGTTCATTATCTACAAGTTAATTACTCATTAAGGTATCACAGTAGTAATTGCGTCACATCCGGGTTGAATGGTAAATAAACAAAATTTCGAAACATGCGTATTTTCGAACTGTGGTTATTTGTGTCAAGAAAACAGAAAAAAATCCACGTTTTTGTATTTGTTTGGAAAGCACACAAGACAACTACGTGATTCATGGGTGTTTTGATGTGAATAATGCTGGAAAAAATGTGAGTTTGACCAAAAATCGCATATGGTGTCTGTTCTACACATTTTTTTCTCACCGGCAAATTCTAGTGCGGTTCATCTTTCAGTCCATAGTTCGAAAACGAATCACACAACATATGTCTTAAACTTGATAGAAAATATCCCAGAGAGTACGGCTTTCCTATGATATATTACACTAATGGATCAGGAAATTTTAACATGCACTAAAACGATGATATTTGGACGATGATCTTGAAATTTCGTCTAAACAGAAATTATTTACTACTGTGACACCTTAATTAGCTCAGCTATTGTCTAATAATCGGGAAAGTACCAGCCTTACAAACCTCCTGGATGATATATCGGATTTATTTTTGTAAAATATGTTTAATTGCTCAGATAAAAATGCTCATTTGAATATAGGTTATGTGTTTGGATTTTTTTATATTGACCATTTCAATACATGTGTCAGTTTTTGCGTGATTCTCGTCAAAATGTAGCGTCAGAATGTGATTTTGTAGTTAATCTTTCCCCTCTGCACCAAATTTTGTTGTATACTAAGTGAAATGTGTCATGTTTTATTCATTTGCATTAACAGCTGGGCAAAATAATGAAAAAAATAAGTTCATTATCTACAAGTTAATTACTCATTAAGGTATCACAGTAGTAATTGCGTCACATCCGGGTTGAATGGTAAATAAACAAAATTTCGAAACATGCGTATTTTCGAACTGTGGTTATTTGTGTCAAGAAAACAGAAAAAAATCCACGTTTTTGTATTTGTTTGGAAAGCACACAAGACAACTACGTGATTCATGGGTGTTTTGATGTGAATAATGCTGGAAAAAATGTGAGTTTGACCAAAAATCGCATATGGTGTCTGTTCTACACATTTTTTTCTCACCGGCAAATTCTAGTGCGGTTCATCTTTCAGTCCATAGTTCGAAAACGAATCACACAACATATGTCTTAAACTTGATAGAAAATATCCCAGAGAGTACGGCTTTCCTATGATATATTACACTAATGGATCAGGAAATTTTAACATGCACTAAAACGATGATATTTGGACGATGATCTTGAAATTTCGTCTAAACAGAAATTATTTACTACTGTGACACCTTAATTAGCTCAGCTATTGTCTAATAATCGGGAAAGTACCAGCCTTACAAACCTCCTGGATGATATATCGGATTTATTTTTGTAAAATATGTTTAATTGCTCAGATAAAAATGCTCATTTGAATATAGGTTATGTGTTTGGATTTTTTTATATTGACCATTTCAATACATGTGTCAGTTTTTGCGTGATTCTCGTCAAAATGTAGCGTCAGAATGTGATTTTGTAGTTAATCTTTCCCCTCTGCACCAAATTTTGTTGTATACTAAGTGAAATGTGTCATGTTTTATTCATTTGCATTAACAGCTGGGCAAAATAATGAAAAAAATAAGTTCATTATCTACAAGTTAATTACTCATTAAGGTATCACAGTAGTAATTGCGTCACATCCGGGTTGAATGGTAAATAAACAAAATTTCGAAACATGCGTATTTTCGAACTGTGGTTATTTGTGTCAAGAAAACAGAAAAAAATCCACGTTTTTGTATTTGTTTGGAAAGCACACAAGACAACTACGTGATTCATGGGTGTTTTGATGTGAATAATGCTGGAAAAAATGTGAGTTTGACCAAAAATCGCATATGGTGTCTGTTCTACACATTTTTTTCTCACCGGCAAATTCTAGTGCGGTTCATCTTTCAGTCCATAGTTCGAAAACGAATCACACAACATATGTCTTAAACTTGATAGAAAATATCCCAGAGAGTACGGCTTTCCTATGATATATTACACTAATGGATCAGGAAATTTTAACATGCACTAAAACGATGATATTTGGACGATGATCTTGAAATTTCGTCTAAACAGAAATTATTTACTACTGTGACACCTTAATTAGCTCAGCTATTGTCTAATAATCGGGAAAGTACCAGCCTTACAAACCTCCTGGATGATATATCGGATTTATTTTTGTAAAATATGTTTAATTGCTCAGATAAAAATGCTCATTTGAATATAGGTTATGTGTTTGGATTTTTTTATATTGACCATTTCAATACATGTGTCAGTTTTTGCGTGATTCTCGTCAAAATGTAGCGTCAGAATGTGATTTTGTAGTTAATCTTTCCCCTCTGCACCAAATTTTGTTGTATACTAAGTGAAATGTGTCATGTTTTATTCATTTGCATTAACAGCTGGGCAAAATAATGAAAAAAATAAGTTCATTATCTACAAGTTAATTACTCATTAAGGTATCACAGTAGTAATTGCGTCACATCCGGGTTGAATGGTAAATAAACAAAATTTCGAAACATGCGTATTTTCGAACTGTGGTTATTTGTGTCAAGAAAACAGAAAAAAATCCACGTTTTTGTATTTGTTTGGAAAGCACACAAGACAACTACGTGATTCATGGGTGTTTTGATGTGAATAATGCTGGAAAAAATGTGAGTTTGACCAAAAATCGCATATGGTGTCTGTTCTACACATTTTTTTCTCACCGGCAAATTCTAGTGCGGTTCATCTTTCAGTCCATAGTTCGAAAACGAATCACACAACATATGTCTTAAACTTGATAGAAAATATCCCAGAGAGTACGGCTTTCCTATGATATATTACACTAATGGATCAGGAAATTTTAACATGCACTAAAACGATGATATTTGGACGATGATCTTGAAATTTCGTCTAAACAGAAATTATTTACTACTGTGACACCTTAATTAGCTCAGCTATTGTCTAATAATCGGGAAAGTACCAGCCTTACAAACCTCCTGGATGATATATCGGATTTATTTTTGTAAAATATGTTTAATTGCTCAGATAAAAATGCTCATTTGAATATAGGTTATGTGTTTGGATTTTTTTATATTGACCATTTCAATACATGTGTCAGTTTTTGCGTGATTCTCGTCAAAATGTAGCGTCAGAATGTGATTTTGTAGTTAATCTTTCCCCTCTGCACCAAATTTTGTTGTATACTAAGTGAAATGTGTCATGTTTTATTCATTTGCATTAACAGCTGGGCAAAATAATGAAAAAAATAAGTTCATTATCTACAAGTTAATTACTCATTAAGGTATCACAGTAGTAATTGCGTCACATCCGGGTTGAATGGTAAATAAACAAAATTTCGAAACATGCGTATTTTCGAACTGTGGTTATTTGTGTCAAGAAAACAGAAAAAAATCCACGTTTTTGTATTTGTTTGGAAAGCACACAAGACAACTACGTGATTCATGGGTGTTTTGATGTGAATAATGCTGGAAAAAATGTGAGTTTGACCAAAAATCGCATATGGTGTCTGTTCTACACATTTTTTTCTCACCGGCAAATTCTAGTGCGGTTCATCTTTCAGTCCATAGTTCGAAAACGAATCACACAACATATGTCTTAAACTTGATAGAAAATATCCCAGAGAGTACGGCTTTCCTATGATATATTACACTAATGGATCAGGAAATTTTAACATGCACTAAAACGATGATATTTGGACGATGATCTTGAAATTTCGTCTAAACAGAAATTATTTACTACTGTGACACCTTAATTAGCTCAGCTATTGTCTAATAATCGGGAAAGTACCAGCCTTACAAACCTCCTGGATGATATATCGGATTTATTTTTGTAAAATATGTTTAATTGCTCAGATAAAAATGCTCATTTGAATATAGGTTATGTGTTTGGATTTTTTTATATTGACCATTTCAATACATGTGTCAGTTTTTGCGTGATTCTCGTCAAAATGTAGCGTCAGAATGTGATTTTGTAGTTAATCTTTCCCCTCTGCACCAAATTTTGTTGTATACTAAGTGAAATGTGTCATGTTTTATTCATTTGCATTAACAGCTGGGCAAAATAATGAAAAAAATAAGTTCATTATCTACAAGTTAATTACTCATTAAGGTATCACAGTAGTAATTGCGTCACATCCGGGTTGAATGGTAAATAAACAAAATTTCGAAACATGCGTATTTTCGAACTGTGGTTATTTGTGTCAAGAAAACAGAAAAAAATCCACGTTTTTGTATTTGTTTGGAAAGCACACAAGACAACTACGTGATTCATGGGTGTTTTGATGTGAATAATGCTGGAAAAAATGTGAGTTTGACCAAAAATCGCATATGGTGTCTGTTCTACACATTTTTTTCTCACCGGCAAATTCTAGTGCGGTTCATCTTTCAGTCCATAGTTCGAAAACGAATCACACAACATATGTCTTAAACTTGATAGAAAATATCCCAGAGAGTACGGCTTTCCTATGATATATTACACTAATGGATCAGGAAATTTTAACATGCACTAAAACGATGATATTTGGACGATGATCTTGAAATTTCGTCTAAACAGAAATTATTTACTACTGTGACACCTTAATTAGCTCAGCTATTGTCTAATAATCGGGAAAGTACCAGCCTTACAAACCTCCTGGATGATATATCGGATTTATTTTTGTAAAATATGTTTAATTGCTCAGATAAAAATGCTCATTTGAATATAGGTTATGTGTTTGGATTTTTTTATATTGACCATTTCAATACATGTGTCAGTTTTTGCGTGATTCTCGTCAAAATGTAGCGTCAGAATGTGATTTTGTAGTTAATCTTTCCCCTCTGCACCAAATTTTGTTGTATACTAAGTGAAATGTGTCATGTTTTATTCATTTGCATTAACAGCTGGGCAAAATAATGAAAAAAATAAGTTCATTATCTACAAGTTAATTACTCATTAAGGTATCACAGTAGTAATTGCGTCACATCCGGGTTGAATGGTAAATAAACAAAATTTCGAAACATGCGTATTTTCGAACTGTGGTTATTTGTGTCAAGAAAACAGAAAAAAATCCACGTTTTTGTATTTGTTTGGAAAGCACACAAGACAACTACGTGATTCATGGGTGTTTTGATGTGAATAATGCTGGAAAAAATGTGAGTTTGACCAAAAATCGCATATGGTGTCTGTTCTACACATTTTTTTCTCACCGGCAAATTCTAGTGCGGTTCATCTTTCAGTCCATAGTTCGAAAACGAATCACACAACATATGTCTTAAACTTGATAGAAAATATCCCAGAGAGTACGGCTTTCCTATGATATATTACACTAATGGATCAGGAAATTTTAACATGCACTAAAACGATGATATTTGGACGATGATCTTGAAATTTCGTCTAAACAGAAATTATTTACTACTGTGACACCTTAATTAGCTCAGCTATTGTCTAATAATCGGGAAAGTACCAGCCTTACAAACCTCCTGGATGATATATCGGATTTATTTTTGTAAAATATGTTTAATTGCTCAGATAAAAATGCTCATTTGAATATAGGTTATGTGTTTGGATTTTTTTATATTGACCATTTCAATACATGTGTCAGTTTTTGCGTGATTCTCGTCAAAATGTAGCGTCAGAATGTGATTTTGTAGTTAATCTTTCCCCTCTGCACCAAATTTTGTTGTATACTAAGTGAAATGTGTCATGTTTTATTCATTTGCATTAACAGCTGGGCAAAATAATGAAAAAAATAAGTTCATTATCTACAAGTTAATTACTCATTAAGGTATCACAGTAGTAATTGCGTCACATCCGGGTTGAATGGTAAATAAACAAAATTTCGAAACATGCGTATTTTCGAACTGTGGTTATTTGTGTCAAGAAAACAGAAAAAAATCCACGTTTTTGTATTTGTTTGGAAAGCACACAAGACAACTACGTGATTCATGGGTGTTTTGATGTGAATAATGCTGGAAAAAATGTGAGTTTGACCAAAAATCGCATATGGTGTCTGTTCTACACATTTTTTTCTCACCGGCAAATTCTAGTGCGGTTCATCTTTCAGTCCATAGTTCGAAAACGAATCACACAACATATGTCTTAAACTTGATAGAAAATATCCCAGAGAGTACGGCTTTCCTATGATATATTACACTAATGGATCAGGAAATTTTAACATGCACTAAAACGATGATATTTGGACGATGATCTTGAAATTTCGTCTAAACAGAAATTATTTACTACTGTGACACCTTAATTAGCTCAGCTATTGTCTAATAATCGGGAAAGTACCAGCCTTACAAACCTCCTGGATGATATATCGGATTTATTTTTGTAAAATATGTTTAATTGCTCAGATAAAAATGCTCATTTGAATATAGGTTATGTGTTTGGATTTTTTTATATTGACCATTTCAATACATGTGTCAGTTTTTGCGTGATTCTCGTCAAAATGTAGCGTCAGAATGTGATTTTGTAGTTAATCTTTCCCCTCTGCACCAAATTTTGTTGTATACTAAGTGAAATGTGTCATGTTTTATTCATTTGCATTAACAGCTGGGCAAAATAATGAAAAAAATAAGTTCATTATCTACAAGTTAATTACTCATTAAGGTATCACAGTAGTAATTGCGTCACATCCGGGTTGAATGGTAAATAAACAAAATTTCGAAACATGCGTATTTTCGAACTGTGGTTATTTGTGTCAAGAAAACAGAAAAAAATCCACGTTTTTGTATTTGTTTGGAAAGCACACAAGACAACTACGTGATTCATGGGTGTTTTGATGTGAATAATGCTGGAAAAAATGTGAGTTTGACCAAAAATCGCATATGGTGTCTGTTCTACACATTTTTTTCTCACCGGCAAATTCTAGTGCGGTTCATCTTTCAGTCCATAGTTCGAAAACGAATCACACAACATATGTCTTAAACTTGATAGAAAATATCCCAGAGAGTACGGCTTTCCTATGATATATTACACTAATGGATCAGGAAATTTTAACATGCACTAAAACGATGATATTTGGACGATGATCTTGAAATTTCGTCTAAACAGAAATTATTTACTACTGTGACACCTTAATTAGCTCAGCTATTGTCTAATAATCGGGAAAGTACCAGCCTTACAAACCTCCTGGATGATATATCGGATTTATTTTTGTAAAATATGTTTAATTGCTCAGATAAAAATGCTCATTTGAATATAGGTTATGTGTTTGGATTTTTTTATATTGACCATTTCAATACATGTGTCAGTTTTTGCGTGATTCTCGTCAAAATGTAGCGTCAGAATGTGATTTTGTAGTTAATCTTTCCCCTCTGCACCAAATTTTGTTGTATACTAAGTGAAATGTGTCATGTTTTATTCATTTGCATTAACAGCTGGGCAAAATAATGAAAAAAATAAGTTCATTATCTACAAGTTAATTACTCATTAAGGTATCACAGTAGTAATTGCGTCACATCCGGGTTGAATGGTAAATAAACAAAATTTCGAAACATGCGTATTTTCGAACTGTGGTTATTTGTGTCAAGAAAACAGAAAAAAATCCACGTTTTTGTATTTGTTTGGAAAGCACACAAGACAACTACGTGATTCATGGGTGTTTTGATGTGAATAATGCTGGAAAAAATGTGAGTTTGACCAAAAATCGCATATGGTGTCTGTTCTACACATTTTTTTCTCACCGGCAAATTCTAGTGCGGTTCATCTTTCAGTCCATAGTTCGAAAACGAATCACACAACATATGTCTTAAACTTGATAGAAAATATCCCAGAGAGTACGGCTTTCCTATGATATATTACACTAATGGATCAGGAAATTTTAACATGCACTAAAACGATGATATTTGGACGATGATCTTGAAATTTCGTCTAAACAGAAATTATTTACTACTGTGACACCTTAATTAGCTCAGCTATTGTCTAATAATCGGGAAAGTACCAGCCTTACAAACCTCCTGGATGATATATCGGATTTATTTTTGTAAAATATGTTTAATTGCTCAGATAAAAATGCTCATTTGAATATAGGTTATGTGTTTGGATTTTTTTATATTGACCATTTCAATACATGTGTCAGTTTTTGCGTGATTCTCGTCAAAATGTAGCGTCAGAATGTGATTTTGTAGTTAATCTTTCCCCTCTGCACCAAATTTTGTTGTATACTAAGTGAAATGTGTCATGTTTTATTCATTTGCATTAACAGCTGGGCAAAATAATGAAAAAAATAAGTTCATTATCTACAAGTTAATTACTCATTAAGGTATCACAGTAGTAATTGCGTCACATCCGGGTTGAATGGTAAATAAACAAAATTTCGAAACATGCGTATTTTCGAACTGTGGTTATTTGTGTCAAGAAAACAGAAAAAAATCCACGTTTTTGTATTTGTTTGGAAAGCACACAAGACAACTACGTGATTCATGGGTGTTTTGATGTGAATAATGCTGGAAAAAATGTGAGTTTGACCAAAAATCGCATATGGTGTCTGTTCTACACATTTTTTTCTCACCGGCAAATTCTAGTGCGGTTCATCTTTCAGTCCATAGTTCGAAAACGAATCACACAACATATGTCTTAAACTTGATAGAAAATATCCCAGAGAGTACGGCTTTCCTATGATATATTACACTAATGGATCAGGAAATTTTAACATGCACTAAAACGATGATATTTGGACGATGATCTTGAAATTTCGTCTAAACAGAAATTATTTACTACTGTGACACCTTAATTAGCTCAGCTATTGTCTAATAATCGGGAAAGTACCAGCCTTACAAACCTCCTGGATGATATATCGGATTTATTTTTGTAAAATATGTTTAATTGCTCAGATAAAAATGCTCATTTGAATATAGGTTATGTGTTTGGATTTTTTTATATTGACCATTTCAATACATGTGTCAGTTTTTGCGTGATTCTCGTCAAAATGTAGCGTCAGAATGTGATTTTGTAGTTAATCTTTCCCCTCTGCACCAAATTTTGTTGTATACTAAGTGAAATGTGTCATGTTTTATTCATTTGCATTAACAGCTGGGCAAAATAATGAAAAAAATAAGTTCATTATCTACAAGTTAATTACTCATTAAGGTATCACAGTAGTAATTGCGTCACATCCGGGTTGAATGGTAAATAAACAAAATTTCGAAACATGCGTATTTTCGAACTGTGGTTATTTGTGTCAAGAAAACAGAAAAAAATCCACGTTTTTGTATTTGTTTGGAAAGCACACAAGACAACTACGTGATTCATGGGTGTTTTGATGTGAATAATGCTGGAAAAAATGTGAGTTTGACCAAAAATCGCATATGGTGTCTGTTCTACACATTTTTTTCTCACCGGCAAATTCTAGTGCGGTTCATCTTTCAGTCCATAGTTCGAAAACGAATCACACAACATATGTCTTAAACTTGATAGAAAATATCCCAGAGAGTACGGCTTTCCTATGATATATTACACTAATGGATCAGGAAATTTTAACATGCACTAAAACGATGATATTTGGACGATGATCTTGAAATTTCGTCTAAACAGAAATTATTTACTACTGTGACACCTTAATTAGCTCAGCTATTGTCTAATAATCGGGAAAGTACCAGCCTTACAAACCTCCTGGATGATATATCGGATTTATTTTTGTAAAATATGTTTAATTGCTCAGATAAAAATGCTCATTTGAATATAGGTTATGTGTTTGGATTTTTTTATATTGACCATTTCAATACATGTGTCAGTTTTTGCGTGATTCTCGTCAAAATGTAGCGTCAGAATGTGATTTTGTAGTTAATCTTTCCCCTCTGCACCAAATTTTGTTGTATACTAAGTGAAATGTGTCATGTTTTATTCATTTGCATTAACAGCTGGGCAAAATAATGAAAAAAATAAGTTCATTATCTACAAGTTAATTACTCATTAAGGTATCACAGTAGTAATTGCGTCACATCCGGGTTGAATGGTAAATAAACAAAATTTCGAAACATGCGTATTTTCGAACTGTGGTTATTTGTGTCAAGAAAACAGAAAAAAATCCACGTTTTTGTATTTGTTTGGAAAGCACACAAGACAACTACGTGATTCATGGGTGTTTTGATGTGAATAATGCTGGAAAAAATGTGAGTTTGACCAAAAATCGCATATGGTGTCTGTTCTACACATTTTTTTCTCACCGGCAAATTCTAGTGCGGTTCATCTTTCAGTCCATAGTTCGAAAACGAATCACACAACATATGTCTTAAACTTGATAGAAAATATCCCAGAGAGTACGGCTTTCCTATGATATATTACACTAATGGATCAGGAAATTTTAACATGCACTAAAACGATGATATTTGGACGATGATCTTGAAATTTCGTCTAAACAGAAATTATTTACTACTGTGACACCTTAATTAGCTCAGCTATTGTCTAATAATCGGGAAAGTACCAGCCTTACAAACCTCCTGGATGATATATCGGATTTATTTTTGTAAAATATGTTTAATTGCTCAGATAAAAATGCTCATTTGAATATAGGTTATGTGTTTGGATTTTTTTATATTGACCATTTCAATACATGTGTCAGTTTTTGCGTGATTCTCGTCAAAATGTAGCGTCAGAATGTGATTTTGTAGTTAATCTTTCCCCTCTGCACCAAATTTTGTTGTATACTAAGTGAAATGTGTCATGTTTTATTCATTTGCATTAACAGCTGGGCAAAATAATGAAAAAAATAAGTTCATTATCTACAAGTTAATTACTCATTAAGGTATCACAGTAGTAATTGCGTCACATCCGGGTTGAATGGTAAATAAACAAAATTTCGAAACATGCGTATTTTCGAACTGTGGTTATTTGTGTCAAGAAAACAGAAAAAAATCCACGTTTTTGTATTTGTTTGGAAAGCACACAAGACAACTACGTGATTCATGGGTGTTTTGATGTGAATAATGCTGGAAAAAATGTGAGTTTGACCAAAAATCGCATATGGTGTCTGTTCTACACATTTTTTTCTCACCGGCAAATTCTAGTGCGGTTCATCTTTCAGTCCATAGTTCGAAAACGAATCACACAACATATGTCTTAAACTTGATAGAAAATATCCCAGAGAGTACGGCTTTCCTATGATATATTACACTAATGGATCAGGAAATTTTAACATGCACTAAAACGATGATATTTGGACGATGATCTTGAAATTTCGTCTAAACAGAAATTATTTACTACTGTGACACCTTAATTAGCTCAGCTATTGTCTAATAATCGGGAAAGTACCAGCCTTACAAACCTCCTGGATGATATATCGGATTTATTTTTGTAAAATATGTTTAATTGCTCAGATAAAAATGCTCATTTGAATATAGGTTATGTGTTTGGATTTTTTTATATTGACCATTTCAATACATGTGTCAGTTTTTGCGTGATTCTCGTCAAAATGTAGCGTCAGAATGTGATTTTGTAGTTAATCTTTCCCCTCTGCACCAAATTTTGTTGTATACTAAGTGAAATGTGTCATGTTTTATTCATTTGCATTAACAGCTGGGCAAAATAATGAAAAAAATAAGTTCATTATCTACAAGTTAATTACTCATTAAGGTATCACAGTAGTAATTGCGTCACATCCGGGTTGAATGGTAAATAAACAAAATTTCGAAACATGCGTATTTTCGAACTGTGGTTATTTGTGTCAAGAAAACAGAAAAAAATCCACGTTTTTGTATTTGTTTGGAAAGCACACAAGACAACTACGTGATTCATGGGTGTTTTGATGTGAATAATGCTGGAAAAAATGTGAGTTTGACCAAAAATCGCATATGGTGTCTGTTCTACACATTTTTTTCTCACCGGCAAATTCTAGTGCGGTTCATCTTTCAGTCCATAGTTCGAAAACGAATCACACAACATATGTCTTAAACTTGATAGAAAATATCCCAGAGAGTACGGCTTTCCTATGATATATTACACTAATGGATCAGGAAATTTTAACATGCACTAAAACGATGATATTTGGACGATGATCTTGAAATTTCGTCTAAACAGAAATTATTTACTACTGTGACACCTTAATTAGCTCAGCTATTGTCTAATAATCGGGAAAGTACCAGCCTTACAAACCTCCTGGATGATATATCGGATTTATTTTTGTAAAATATGTTTAATTGCTCAGATAAAAATGCTCATTTGAATATAGGTTATGTGTTTGGATTTTTTTATATTGACCATTTCAATACATGTGTCAGTTTTTGCGTGATTCTCGTCAAAATGTAGCGTCAGAATGTGATTTTGTAGTTAATCTTTCCCCTCTGCACCAAATTTTGTTGTATACTAAGTGAAATGTGTCATGTTTTATTCATTTGCATTAACAGCTGGGCAAAATAATGAAAAAAATAAGTTCATTATCTACAAGTTAATTACTCATTAAGGTATCACAGTAGTAATTGCGTCACATCCGGGTTGAATGGTAAATAAACAAAATTTCGAAACATGCGTATTTTCGAACTGTGGTTATTTGTGTCAAGAAAACAGAAAAAAATCCACGTTTTTGTATTTGTTTGGAAAGCACACAAGACAACTACGTGATTCATGGGTGTTTTGATGTGAATAATGCTGGAAAAAATGTGAGTTTGACCAAAAATCGCATATGGTGTCTGTTCTACACATTTTTTTCTCACCGGCAAATTCTAGTGCGGTTCATCTTTCAGTCCATAGTTCGAAAACGAATCACACAACATATGTCTTAAACTTGATAGAAAATATCCCAGAGAGTACGGCTTTCCTATGATATATTACACTAATGGATCAGGAAATTTTAACATGCACTAAAACGATGATATTTGGACGATGATCTTGAAATTTCGTCTAAACAGAAATTATTTACTACTGTGACACCTAGATATACTCGAGTTCTATCTTTTGTGACCTTGACCTTTGACCTTGAGAAGTTCGCCTGAGGTCGAATATTTGACCTTGGAGGTCACCTCCTCCGATTTTCGATCTGATGCTTGGAATCGACGTGAGACCAGTCCCTTATGGTCAATATCAATTTTTAGCGCGATCGGTCAATTCGTTATGACGTAATTGACGTTTCTATGGCAACGAAATCGGTCCCATTGTAAGCAAAATTGCAGGTTTCAAGCTGTCCATGCTGATAAAAGCGTCAATAATGTGCTTAAAAATCCAATAATACACCTGTTCATAGCCAAGGATGAGTTCTTTCGTTCCACGAAATTTCAAGGTCAAAGGTCGAGAGTCAAGGTCAATATTGACCCGCAAGTGAAAACCATGTAGGTCACTATATCTCAGGAAGTAAGCAAGATAGAGACACGAAAGTAAATGCACAGTATTGCACTCACTTAGCATGACAACTTTTGCATTTACACCTAAGGCGTATGACCGATAGCCTTTGCAAGCGCCTGAGGTCGAAGTTGACCTCAAAAATGACCTTGACCTTGACCTTTTGCCAAAATATCGAGTAGTAGCTCGTTTGAAAGGTCTTCGAGAGTACTTTCCAAATATGTTGTCATTTTCGGAATCGGACGTCAATTGACGTCATAATGACGTCAAACGTGATTTCAAACTGACATTTAGCCCTTTTGAGTGTCAGTTGTGCAAAGTTATAGCATTTACTGCAGATCTAACAGATGCAAACGATGTGGATTTTGTCTATGATGGTCTCTATCAATTTTTAGCTCAATCGACCTATCCGTTTTGACGTAATTGACGTTTTTGTGACAACAAATCCGTGAAATTTCAAAGGAAACTCATTATTTGAAGATCTTATGATCTTGTTCGGTTATGATATAACTCATATAAACACGATTTTATCATGCATGTCCAAAAACTCCATTCACAGTTAGTTTCAGTATAGAATTGACGCCAAATGACGTCATAATTACGTAATCATTCCGGCAAGTGTGTGGCCTATGGCCTCTCGTTTGTCTGTTCGCACTCTAGCGTCCACAATTCTTACCCGATTTTCTCCAAATTTCGTGTGCTTATTGTCTAGAATACCGCGCAGAAAACGTCCTATTTTGGTGAAGCTAGGTCAAAGGTCAAGGTCAAGGTCAAGCAAAACGTTGAAAACACATGTGGCCATAACTTCGGTTCTAATGGTCCTAGAGACTTCAAATCAAGTTCATATTGTAGATAAACTCGAGTTCTATCTTTTCTGACCTTGACCTTGACATTTGACCTTGACCTTGAGAAGTTCGCCGGGGTCGAATATTTGACCTTGGAGGTCACCTCCTCCGATTTTCGATCTGATGCTTGGAAACGATGTGGGACCGGTCCCTTATGCTCAATGTCAATTTTTAGCCTGATCGGCCAATTCGTTATGACGTAATTGACGTTTCTATGGCAGCGAAATTGGTCCCATTATAAGCGAAATTGCATGTTTCAACCTGTCAATGCTGATAAAAGCGTCAATAATGTGCGAAAAAATCTAATAATACACCCGTTTATATTCAGGAATAAGTTCTTCTGTTCCAAAAAATTTCAAGGTCGAAGGTCGAAAGTCAAGGTCAATATTGACCTGCAAGTGAAAACCATGTAGGTCACTATATCTCAGGAAGTAAGCAAGATAGAGACACGAAAGTAAATCCACAGGATTGCACTCACTTAGCCTAACAACTTTTGCATTTACACCTAAGGCGTATGACCAATAGCCTTTGCAAGCGCCTGAGGTCGAAGTTGACCTCAAAAATGACCTTGACCTTGACCTTTTGCAAAAATATCGAGTAGTAGCTCGTTTGAAAGGTCTTGAAAAGTACTTTCCAAATATGTTGTCATTTTCAGAATCGGACGTCAAACGTGATTTCAGACTGACATTTTGGCCTTTTGAGTGTCAGATGTGCAAAGTTATGACATTTACTGCATATTTAGCAGATGCAAACGATGTGGAGTCGTCCTGTGATGGTCTCTGTCGATTTTTAGCACAATTGATATATCCGTTTTGACGTAATTGACGTTTTTGTGGCAACAAATCGGTAAAATTTCAAAGGAAACTCCTCATTTGAAGATATTATGATCTTGTCTGGTTAAAATATAACATATATAAACACGATTATATCATGCATATTTAAAAACTCCATTCACAGTAAGTTAGCAGTATAGAATTGACGACAAATGACGTCATAATTGCGTACTTAGTCCGGCAAGTGTGTGGCCTATGGCCTCTCGTTTTTTAATTCACACAGTTTCTCTGGGGTGTTATATGGGACAATCCCATGTAACTCCAGCAAATTTCAAAATTTCTTGAAGATTCAAATTTTGCTAATGGAGGTGAACGACAACACTGTTGGCTGGTACATGACGCCAATAACTCAATAACCAGCTCCACTGGCTCAATGGCCACTGAGCTGACAATATATTGAAGGTTATCAATGTCGAAATCAATATACCCAGTGTTTACCCGTATGTATGTTCATCAACTGATGCATGTACATGTACATGAGTAGTTGTCAAATGTGTATCCATGTGTCATTTTAACATGTATGAACTACTTTATCCGTGTCAAAAAACACTCAACTTGCTCCAGCAAGGTCAGCCGTTTCATAAGAATTGAGAAAAGTGGATACAAAATATATCTAAATTAATTTCATAAAGCATTTGGTTCGGATTCGGAAAAATATACCACAAATACTTATTCAAGTCTATTGAACATTTTTTTTTACAATAATTCAAAATAAGATACATCAAGGTGCAGTTTTATGTGGAAAACACACACTGGTTCTGCAGTAAAGATACATAGGCCTACACAACGTGGTACAAAGTGCTACTGGCTTTCAAATACAGCTATCTTTAACATATCATAAGAGAAACGAAACAAGTACCGGTACAAGTCTTACCAGAAAGCATCTTTTACATCAAGAACAATGCTCCAACATGAGGTATCGTCTTACAACGGTAATACAACCGACTACCGATGCCTCTACAGGACACATCTCATGCATCAGACTAATTTTATGCCAGCTCTCGGATATAATAGCTCAATATCCATGTTACCTAGTAAAAGATGTTGTATTCTGATAAATACTTGGGTATCTCACAGATCACATTTCAAAATCTAGCATGCCTGATCCAAAGTGAAATACAGCTTGACAATCAAGTATTAAGTTATATTGGAAGAAAAACCATTTGTTCCAAATCACCTACAAATATGTCTGTGACCTCAGAAAAGTTGGTTACAAAACAAATTATGATTGATCAAATGGATAAATCAAGCATTTGACAGTAGCAGCCGCCTTTGTTTTGTGCGCCACTCAGAGTTAACTCTGACGTGACCTAGTTTACTAGTGTTCACGCTCAAACATTCGGCAGTAAGCTAAAATCGCATTGCATCGAGGGATACAAAGCACTGAGAATCATGGTAATGTCAACAAACTCAAACGATATCCACCAGTACCTCGCAATAAGCAGTACATTCTCTTCGTTGTGTCAGAAATTTTCGGCAAAATCCATAACTGTCTGCCAGTACTGTAAAAAGACTAATTTTGGCGGCTATTAAATTTGGTGGTTGTAAGCCCCACGTTATTTGGCGGTTTCAAAACCACATATATACTGACGTAACCCTGTAAGGGAACTTGCCTTACCACCATCCGACCAACTTTGGTTCGCGATATATTGGTGGCGCGTCGCCGCAGTGCAGCGCCTGGCATATTTTTGGTTCCCTTGTATGTATGTAGTGTATGGACGGGATTTTCTGGCAAGTTCCCTTACAGGGTTACGTCAGTATAATCTATCTCCCCATCTATCTATCTATCTATATATATTTTAACATATATCTAGTTAGTTTGGCGGACGATTTAATTTGGCAGTTTTGCCCCTATCACCAAATCCGCCAAATAAATTGTCCGCCAAAATTAGTAGTTTTACAGTGTCACTTTAATCTCTTCTGAAATGGACAACATTTGCTCAAATATAAATTTTGTATATGAAACTTCGCAATTCAAATTTTTATTCACAAAGCATACAGTAAGGGCAAAGTGAATAGTTGTACATTTTCTTTATCATCATCTCTTACCTACTTTATTTCTTACATACGAAGGCAGAATGTACATAGCAGCATGTCTATTGATTAATTACATTATTTCCTTCCAAAGAACATCTGGATATACATATACCATGCACTGATATACACTGGTCTGATTCAGTGTCATATTATTTTATCATCAGGAGCAAATGAATAATGTGAAAATTATTTGTTTTGTTATCAGTAACGAACTGCTTAGACATCACGGTTTCCATATCGAGCCTTATTGGTGAGACGAGTACAAACAAAGTCATTCTCATACATGTCACTTGGCAATCTTAACAAAGATTACATACATGAGGAATATGCATGTGTCATCCAGCACTTCTCCCATTCAACTTTGTGAATGTTCTGTGATGGCTCCCACACTGTATCCTAGCAACACCACCACAGACAGAGACTGCAGGACTGATGGATTCTGCTCAGCTTGACTGACGACACACACAGTCCGTCACACGAGGGAGATTGTGCACACTACCGTACAGTCAACCATCATAGCAGACCACTCATCACCAGCCACACAGAGCTAGCTTACACAGAGACTATACACTGATAATGGCACATGAGTGTTCACAGAGAGGTAAGGGCAAGACAGGACTGTGAACCTAGGTCACTTGTACATGTATATGGTACCCCAGGCTGACAGAGCTAGGACATAGGAGCACAGGTTACAAGCAAGGGTTATATTACAAACCACAATAGGCTTACGTGCACATTCATGTTACCAGTCAGATGTGAACGGAACACATGAATGAAGTAATCTTTTAGTACATATATACTCAGAAATCTTCAAAGAGTACATGGAAGTTAGATCTAACACAACATCACAATCGTGTAGAAATGATCACTCAAATACATAAATATATATCATAAAATGGTCAATGTTTGTCAGCAACAGCATTGAGGGTCTTCAGTCAGAGTGAACATACATCATAGAAACATGTCTGTGTCACTCCACTTCAAAACCAAATTAAATGAACTATAGGGTCATTCTACGATATCAATGTCATTATCAATTCACTTTATATTAATTTATTCATATAATTTCCAGTAATAACATATTCAGCAATTAGGTGTTTGCTATATAGTGTATATTCATGTTACTGAATAGGTGTTTGGAAATGCTAATATTACCACTTCGTGATGAATACATATTATGGCACAATACAAGTGTCAAATGTTTTAATATAAACGTAATAGAACTGGTTTACTGATGAACATGACAAGTCAGTAGTACCATCATACAATGGTTAGACTCTGACACACGATACACAGACTCCCATCTGAATAGTTCTCATTATCTTTACATATAGCATTTGCAAAGCACAGCTGACCGAAGTCGTATCTTTACATCGTGACAAATATTAGTTGGTAACACTGCACAATTAAGGTTGAAAAAAAACCTCACACACATAGAAGGGATAAAGCTAGTGCGGGTCACAAGATGAAATTGTGATGGTTTCATGTCAGGGTTTTTCCCAGGGAAAAATTCATCACACAATTTTACGGGACAAAATTTCACTTGGTAATTTACATTTACAAGTAGGTAAATTGTGAGACTACTTGTTGAAAAAACTGTAAGGACTTCCAACTATGTACTACCAGCGGGTAGACTGAAACAACAGGGAGATGATACACCTCTATAATCCACATACATGTCCATAAAATTGTCTGGGTGAATGGAAATCAACCTAGTCATGTAATGTAGTAATTTTGAAGTAAGAGGTTGCTTGAGGTTTCATCTCACTATTAATCTTGCACCATATTGTGATCACAGTGTTCATATCTATAAATCAAGTCAATTTGTGAAAATCTTGATCAACGATGGAGAAAAGCCTGACTTGAATCCATGAAGACAAATTTTCAGGACAGATCCTACTAACCTATGTGGGTGATGTATTTTTTCTTATAATCATGCAATGTTCCACACAGAATATAATAATGTATTGTAATACATGAACTATTCTCCAGCACGGGAGAATCCTATCAGAAATGACCATAAATACACTCAGTGCAAGGGTGGCAATGTTCACTTTCCAAGTAAATGATAGTATCACAAATCCAGCCGAGTACACACCTTCTACAAAACATCTGCAAGTCTCATACACAACTTCCACAGCTTTACAGTGCTAGCTTGTCTACATTTGTACAAAGAGCATTTGACTAAGTGTTTATAGGGTCCTAGCAGCACTTGTTGCCCGAGCCTGCCTTTTCGGTTCTGTGCATCTCCACTCCACCGGGCCTGTGTCCATCAGTGTCCTTTCCCGGAGTCTGAAACAGGCAAGTTTGATCTCACATCACCACTTGATCTCTTGCATAACTGCCAATAAAGTCACCTCTATATTGGAAGACAGATGTCCCCACACGGTTACCTAAAAACAATGAGGCCCATAAAGTGCCATTGTATAACAGTTCTCACCTTATTCAATATGGCTTGTGCTAAATCCATGAAGGCTTTCTCTACATTGATATTAGATTTAGCACTGGTTTCTAAGAACGGAATACCATGTTCATGTGCGATCTGCAAAAAAATTCAAATGACAATATGACATGAATAATGATGAATAAGTTAAACCTACAAAGTCATGTACTCCTTGTACTGGCAATAACATTATGTACATATCATGTCAATAATGACAATACAATTGTAGCCAGAAGACTGTGACTGCCCTACCTGCTGTCCCTTTGATGAGGCAACCTGTCGTTTGTCCTCCATGTCACACTTATTTCCTAGGATCATCTTTTCTACATCTTCATTGGCATGCTGTAAGCAATATATATTGATGTATACTTACACACTAATACAAAAGTTACTAGTTCTACTGATCATTCTCTGATGTCTGTATAACTTCCTATAACTTGCCATTATGCCATATAACACAACTATATACATGATATAACATGATTGTGTTCTTCAAACTCATGGGAATATCAATAATAGATCCAACAACTTTGTGCTAGGCGTACCTCATCAATGTTTCGGAGCCACTTAGAGATATTTTCAAATGTTTTGGCATTAGTGATATCGTAGACAAGCATGATACCCATAGCTCCTCTGTAGTAGGAGGTAGTGATGGTGTGGAACCGCTCCTGGCCTGCAGTATCCCTGTCATGACATAACACAAAATGTTACTTACTCTATTAAGTCTATTTTGAACAAAGTTTGTACATTGTTTCAACCACACATTTAAAATCAAGATATTCACACGTAAGTATCAACTTACCATATCTGCAACTTTATTTTCTTGCCATCTAATTCTACAGTTTTGATTTTGAAGTCAATACCTGCAAAAAATATTTAACCATGTTCATTTCACATACATGAGTACACAAATTCATCACTACACAAATAATAATGTTGAAATTGAAACATTCAAACTACAATTTTTACGAAACACACGATATAAAATCCTTCATATACCACAACGAATAGGGTTTACAAGCGGTTTTATTTCCAAATATTCAGTAATAATGTTGTTAATTATTCACACTTGATGGTAACGGACGTAAGGCCTATCCTTTATTTTCAAAAATATCATATGATTTCGACCTTGCTGCAGTACATAGATCTTAATTCTGCCAAATAACACCGGGTTAGAAAGCGAACTACCAGTACCTTATGGTTCTGAATATACTGTGAAACGACCAATTTTGGCGGACGATTTATTTGGCGGTAGGGGAAAAACCGCCATTAAATCGTCCGCCAAATTAACTAGATATATGTTAAGAAATATAAGTGGGCTTGAAACTGCCAAATTAAATCTTCGCCAAATGACGTGGGGTTCAAAACCGCAAATTTAATAGCCGCCAAAATTAGTCTTTTTACAGTAACTGAAATATGCCTGACGATTCATGCACAAATACCATACATGATGTACATGAAATGAAAACAGAAAATGCACAGTGGTATTAGAAATAATTCAAAGTTTATAAAAGATCCTTAAAACCTTTGAGTCTGTTGTAGGTCATTTGGGAGTGAATTTCATATACCAGTATCAGCCATGGTGTGGACTGTGGGTAAAGCAATGGAGATCACCCATGAATGCTTGTCTGTGTTACTGGGTTAGGGTGCAGGTTGTACTTTATGAAAGAGTTTTAATATTTTAAATAGAGTCAATGGCCCACTGCCTGTCAACCTCATGTGACGGCAAACACGCAAGACATCAGGAAATTGTAGTTTGACTCATAGTCGAAAAGCCTGAAGTTGGAGTTTCTCAAGTCAAGTCACAGCGAGTCTTAAAAAAACATTTATTTATTTTACAAGTTACAACAATTGATGAACGAATATGAGCTTATACGAACTGAGCTAACAGTCAAAACATGAAATAATATGATATAGATCTAATTACTAAATTATCTAGACTCATAATGTAGACTTAAAATCTGAGTACTGTTCCAGTGTACTTGAGTTCAAGGAATGAGTACTTCCTGTCTGAGTACCATGAGTACAGAGTACATCCGAGTATAGCACTATTCACGGGCAGAGCCCTATTCAACCACATGCTAAAATGTTTCAATCTAAGATTTGGCGCCAAAAGTCCCAAAAGGGGATATTTCCCGGATTATGACATCACACCTATCATCAGCTGATTGTATGATGTTCCCTGATTGGCTAATTTGAGTGAAAGCTTTGTAGCATGACAAAACTGCACCTTGATGTCATGACAATGTAAACAAACAGCTGTCAAGTGACAAAGTATGGAATTAACTTAAAATTGAGGGACATGAATCATTGGAAACAACTGAGAAGGGAAGAAAATGATACACAGTGTGTATTTCATGCATTCAAAACATGTTTTGTTCTGAAATAAGTTCACAAATCCTGACCCACTGTGACAGGGTGTCAGGCGAAAACCGTTGTCGCCTCAGGAAGGGACTAACACTTAACTCTGTTATTGGGCTGAACTAATCCGAGTACCGGTACATGAAATCGTGACTTGAGTACATGAGTACACCCAACCCTGAAATTAGTAGATCCAGGACTAGATCTAGTATAAGAATTTATACTTCTTTCACTTCTGTGACTGTGTCTGTGAATGTGATGGATTAAATTTTTGTGAAATTAATAGAGCCAAAAGATTCGTGACATCCAATCATATGGCGGTCAGACCTGTCAGGTCTGCTGATGTGAATGATGATCATTGATACAAATGTACATACTGACAATTTACATTGTTTATTTTGTAGGCCCCAGCCTACTTGACGTTGTAGCCTACATCATAACGGTACCATGAATGGGTGGTGGCACTGCCACTGGCTCCGTTTTGGCCCCTGAACACCCATTTTATATATGATTTGTCCTTACCTATTGTGGAGATGAATGTGGTGTTAAATGCATCATCTGAAAATCTGAATAAGAGACACGTTTTCCCTACACCGGAGTCTCCAATCAATAGCAATTTGAAGAGCAGATCGTACGTTTTCTTGGCCATTTCAATGAACACCCAAGTTCAGTTGTCAATATGGCGAAGCACGGAAGTGAACCTCCGTATTTTTAGGCCGACAAAAGAGCCTAAATTAACATCAAATGGGTGTGTTGTGTTGTGTTTATAAACCTTGAGATGTTCATTCCATTAAAATTAAACATGAATTCCAATAGAATGTAGCACTATCCAAAAATTATCACGTTTGAATCAGGTGGAATTCACTCGATCTCTCATCACTCAGTAGTTATCAATGACAGACGCATTTAGTTTCGAACTTTCGAATACACAAGTGGATGACTCACAATATCCGGGGCTTCATGTCCAAAACATCAACAAAACCACGTGGCCGTGTTAGTCAGCGCTGATCAGTACAAGCAGAAGGCCAACATCGAAACCACATGCATGCACATGACACGGAATCAATGTGAATCTATGCACCCGATGATCAATCTAGGTTAATGATGCTACTGATATTACTAATTAGCCTAGGGCTTTTACTGTAGCAGTTTAGGGTTCTATTTAATCATCCCCGTATAATACGATATACGATATACTATAAATCAAACCAAACACAGTTTTATCCTAATAGGGGGTTATCAAACATCATTCAACAGAGGGCAGCATTGTACTATCAGTCCTTTTTGGCGCCAAAATCATAAAAGGATATCGTCTGTAATCATTAATGACGTACATTTTGGCGGGAAAATTACGTTTATATTGATAACGCCAGCAAAAACAATATAATGACGTCATAAGACTGATAAAGCAGTGCTGCCAGCTGGTGATTGCAGATATTTCTGAAAACCCCTCATTATAACATGGCATCCTAGCGTATTGGTTTCTCCCAATCTCAAAGAAAATGATCAACAAATCCAGTTTATTTTCCATGTCAACGAATTCCGTTGGTGTCACAGTCTGCTTGGCTGAGGGGCGCCAGGGCTCCTTTGCACATCGATTGATCAAATACGCGCATGTGATTGGTTATTTTCAATTTAAGTTTTCCACCTCGATCTCTGTACTCGATTAGAAACCGCTGTTGGCCGTCTCAGATTACGGAAAGACGTTTCTGTCACAGCAATGCCATGTTATAATATAGGTATGAACTAATCAGGGCTAGGGTCCTAGTTGGCCAGTGAGCTATAACAATGGTCTTACGTCATCTCCTTCGTTTCTCGTGCTCTGGGGTATAAATACTCTGGAGGCGTGTTGTTCTGTAAGATGTCTCAGAGCAAGGCGAGAGAGACGACGGAGAGCTCGGCCATGAGCTCTTCGTCCTCGCTCCGTGGCTAAGGCCCTCACGGTCCCCTGGGGACAATTTCGATAGGGGGCCCGGGTGGGGAAGACCTTGATGACTCGGGGGTGTACGCCCTCTAAATCACCGGTCTCCCACCCGGGATGGTGCGACACAGGCTCTGGCGGACACCACGGTGATGATCCTGTATCTGAGTGGTGTCCACATGTCTGGGTTCGCTGGGCGGGCTACTACCTGGTTAACGTTCTGATGATAGAGTAGGCACTGCGCCCGCAGTGACACTCAGTGAGCGGACTATCCGCGAGGATCTGAGGATAGTGGGTGTGCGTCCGCAATGACCTGTGGTGAGAGGACTATCCTCGAGGATCCCGGATAGCGAACGACGTAAAAACTTTACATATGTACCTTATGATTATAGGGATGGATATTTCGTAGGGTATGGAAAATATTTGCCACAGTATAAATATCCTGACTCAGGGGCGCATCCAGAAAATTTTATGTTTTGTACCCTCTCAGAGCATTTCTGAGGTATATACCGGGATACATTTTTTGTTATTATTACTGCCAAACGAAAAAAGAATATATATGTGTTTTAACAGAATAATGGCACATCATGTCAAGTTTTTATGATAATCGCGATGCAGATATTGTGTTGCAGTGTTTTGGTGCTGCAACCTCGTAGGATCGATCGCCCAAGGTCGAGTGATTTGGCCTTGGAACGGACAAGGTGGCGTTGTTCTCAGAGCGGAGGCCATATCTCGACGAATTTCGAGTGAGCACACCCTTGATGTAACGTGGAGCATCGCCGTACAGGGCTGCGTGGGTGATGACACACACCTTGAATTTGATGCGGAAGGCAACTGGAAGCCAATGAAGCCTTTTCAAGGTCGGAGTGATGTGCTCGAACTTGCCGATCCTGCAGAGTATTCTTGCTGCCGTGTTCTGGACCATCTGTAGTTTTTTGATCAGGCATTTGGGTAAGCCAATCAGTAGGGCATTGCAATAGTCAATATGACTATGCACTAGGGCATGTATGAGTTTTTCAGCAGTACTGGTGTCCATGTATTCCCGTATCTTGGAAATGTTGTATAACTGGGCATAAGCCGCTCTGCACTTGATTTTGACATGATCCTCCATAGACATGTGTTTATCGAAATATGCCCCAAGGTTTTGAACACAGTCAGCGGCATGGACTGTACTGTCGCCAATGGAGATGGACAGGCCACTGCACTTGGAAAGTTGTTGACGAGTTCCAAATACGATGTATTCTGTCTTGGAATCGTTCATTTTCAAATGCATGCTTTGCATCCAGGAATGTACATCATCAACACACTGTTCCATGGATGCTCATTCCACATCAAACGAAGATGCGAGACAGCTACTGTAGATCTGATGATCATCAGCGTAGGCGTGAGCCTGCTTTGTATGACCCTCAATGATGTCGAAGACAGGACTGCAGTAATTCGTGAATAACACTGGTCCAAGACAAGAACCTTGTGGCACACCTTGTTCCAGTGGTGAATTTGGAGATATGCTGTTGTTGATCGAAATGGTCTGTGACCGGTCATGGATGTACGAGTGCAGCCAATTCAGGGCTGTACCGGATACACCATAGGTATTGTTCATAATGTTCATGAGTACACCATGGTCGACGGTGTCGAACGCAGCTGATAAGTCTATCATTACGAGCTGGGTCACCAGCTGCTGGTCCATACTCATCAGGATGTCGGACTGCACTTTTAAAAGTGCAGTCTCTGTTGAGTGTCCGGATCTGTACGCAGATTGATGACATGGTAGAGGAAAACCATTATCTGCATGTTGGCGGAGTTGAATAGCAACTGTCCTCTCCGTTAGTTTAGAGATGTACTGGAGGTTTGATATCGGCCTGTAGTTCTTTGGAACAAGATCGGGACCAGGCTTTTTGAGAAGCGGCAACACTAGAGCGTTCTTCCAATCACTGGCGAATTTACCAGGAATGATGGAACAGTTGTTCATATGTGTGAGTAACGGTAGAAATGCGTCGATGTGATCTTTCAGGAATTTCGTGGGGATTGGGTCCAAGGCACAGGTGGATGCTTTGGATTTACTCACAAGTTTTCTCACGTCATCTTCAGTGACTGGGGAGAATGTGAATAATTTGCACTGATCGTTATTCCTGATTGGTACAGCTGCATGTGCTGTCTCACCAATATCATCGCATATGGTTCTGATTTTGTCGAGAAAGAAGCTAGCGAACGCACAAGCCAGACTTTCATCTGAGTCACTTGCAGGCAGTGGATTGGTACGTTTTTTATTACAGAGGGTGTTGATGAGGTCGAACAACTTCCGGTGATCACAATACCAGCATCCGAGATCATACGAGACAAATGTTCCGTACGTTTTACATTAAGTGCGGCGACATATATGTTTCTTATAGAACAACACTGAAGCATGCTAACACCATTTTGTAGCATTCCATCAAAACGCCCTGAATCGACAACGTCAACGCGTCCCAGTCGGGAATTTCCAGCTTTTAAAATAAAAACTGTCGTCCAGCTTCTAAAATATAAACTGATTTGTGCCGAGTCCCGACAAAGACTGAAATCAATAAACGCCAGGTTCCAATAAACGCTGGGTTTTAATATATAGACGCCGGGTCTAGAGTGTAACTGGAATCAATAGACGCCCGGGCGTCTATTAGAAGTTTTACGGTATGTAGACCAATCTCGACCGAGTGCAGCGAGGGAGCCTACGGAAACTGGAACTTTTTGTTTTTTGGTTGCTCTGATGTTGATTTTAGGCTTCTCTGATTGGATTCCATTCCCTAGATTTCATACATGTTTAAAGTTTTTCTTTAGTGATTAAACTTTTATTCAGTGACCAAACCCATATCAACCAAACAGGAAACAAATAGAACGAGATTTGGGTAATTCAGTGCGATCATGAGAATAAATATTTTGCATGTTTTATCGACAAAATTGAACATTTTGGCGTTTTTATTTATTTTCCACACTTCCCCGACGGCCACCCCTGATATACTGTTTAAATATCATTTAAATAAATGCCTACTTTCATAATGCTGATAAATATAACCAGGTACCTGGTTCTCGAATTTTATCAGATTTTCGAAATCCCATTTTTGACATTAGAGCGTTGGGGGCAAAGCCCCCAACTCTCTACATGTCTATGTGCTGACTTTTTTATGGAGGTTTCATGCCAACCTATCGACGCCCGTTTTCGCATGTAAACCTTTGTACACCTACTTCAAATGAGTATTTTCTTCGTCCTTGACATAAAATCTCTCGATTTGATGGCAAGCTTTGAATATTCCATAGATATATAATGCATAAATCGATGTGTTAGGTTTGAGAAAATTACGCAAAATGGTCTGCTCGTCTGGAAAACGTCAAAATGGCGGAGCCGATGGAAATTCACGTTCCCAGAATGCAAAGCAAATTTTACCGCAATGACGCGTACTTTGGAACGTACAATTTTCTGTGCAGCATTTTGTGCATGCATGTACATGTAACCTTGCGTGCGGCCTTCTTTGGCGTAATGAAGTAAACACAACGATTCGTCTACGGTACCACGACTACATTTACCGTAATTGGACATATTTTATCACATGACAGGGTGTTCCATGCTCGGTTGCGAAACCTTTTTATTTTAAACTGGTCTTTTAATTTGCTCAGTATGCATGTGTTATCTATATCATGATATCAGATGCAGATATTCCTCATAGTTTCCAATATTTTAAGGATATTTTATTGAGGTTCAATATCATTTTATCAGGCGTAACTGTTTCATTGAGTTCAAAATAAATGTTTACTCATTAGGAATATGATTGAAGTAGGCCTATGTGTTTCATCATAATATACGGGAATGAATTGGAATCATGTGGGACATGATATGTTTCAATTTTCTTTTTTTGTAAAGGGGGGGGGGGGGGGGGTGTAAGATATATTCAGGTCTCGTGGTGCTGATGGTGTGCTCGAGCTCTAATGTCGTCTCTCGCAGTTAGCTGCATTTTCTTGTTGATTGAAATTTAACGTTGACGTCTATAGATTTTCCACTTTCCCGTTCTGAGATAGAAAATGACATTTGGTAAAAAAATTGTTATTTGACTGGAGATATAAAGTATAAAAGTGACACGATACCATGATAGGCCTTATATAGCATTTAACATCACTGAACTATGGACACATAAAGCTCCTTGAAACAGATTTGTACCAAATCAGCTATTGATTTCAAACAATATTCGAAAGTCATGATATTTTAGACTAGCATGTCACGTACTCGCAAGCCTGCTGAACAGTCAGTGTTATTGTGTTTGACCCCGTCACATAGCATGGCGACCGACAATGGTGCAGGCCTAAATGTGATGCAAGTATAACTATAAAAAAATCATTCGAGTAGAATTCCACAAACTAATGTGCAATACATGAGCAGGCGCAAAACCGACCATGACTGGCTCGTGAAAAAAATCGATGAAATCACACAAAAAAACAAATTAAAAACCGACTTTCAAGATCATTGTGTTTACAATTTCCGTCTTATGTAGAAATGACTAATTGATCACAACTCCTAAGCTATATGAATGGGACTATTCATTATATTCTGGCATTTGGTAAGTTTGTTTGTTGTTCTGTTGAATGAAATGTAATGTGTTGAAATGCAAGGGATATGTTCGTGTATATAACATTAACATGTTGAAAGGTCTCATCTCGGAGCAATTGTAGCAAAGACAATTTGTTAAATGATTAGATGTGTGAGATTACCCAAACTCAAATGTTCAAAGCAACACCATTCATCATGTATCAGATTCATCAGAAGTATCTGGTTCATCCTCCATTCCTGCCTCTGCAGATGCCTGCCATTTGTTGACATTTTTATGAACAAAGCAAGCTGATATTTATTTGTTAATTAGAAATACCGAAGTATTTCGAAGTATAGGACGAAGCATTCAATTTTTTCTTTTAATACTATCTGTGATGATGAGCCATTGATTATTTTGTTTGTACATATTTAGCAAATGTTCAGCTTACACAGTGGCTAGGTATTGTTGGAGCTCGACTAGATACAGCAAGCAGCAGGAGGCTGGAATAAAGGAAATACAATTGTAACTTTCCGCGTTTGAGAATTTTTAGGATACTTGGAATGTAGAATCTCACATGTTCAAGGCTGTCGGACCCGTGCCCTCTCCCACAGACCCGGGGTGAAGCAGCCTGGGGATAAGGGAGCTGCAGCCCGCAATATACTTTACAAAACCAATGTGTTATTGACAATAATTACTTAGTAGGTTATGTGACATAGAAAATGTAGAGTGACAATGTTTAGTTTTTGGATGAATTTACTTAAAAACCAGCAATATGACCATAAATATTGCTCATTCATAGCCACAAATACTCAGAATCAACCCCAGAATATGAATAAACTTCTGGGGGTCTTGAGCGGGCCCCAGACCCCACGCCGTATAGGGTACTCCATTGCTTCGCTCGGTCGCTTGACTGCCCATAGAAAATCTTTGACACCCCCAATAAAAAGTCTAATTGACGTCCATGAGTTCACACTAAAACTATAATGGAACATACACAGGGAACATATCTCTAAATATCGGCATAACTTAAGAAAATCACTCTTTGAAAAATAATAATAATAATAAATCACGCGCATCAGTTTCTGAGCCGATATTTTTTTTGGCTAAATTGATACCTGTACACTGATTTCAGTGAGACAACTAATGATCGAGCAAAATGGTCCCGAGTGTCTTTGACATTGCAAAATTTGGTGTATGATTGGCCGAATCAGGATGATGCACCATCATCCATTTTTCAGCAGGTTGTTCTGCTGCTCGCACATGACTAGTCGGATTTTTCTAACTCGTTTACACTGTTTTTCGCTAATATTTTTGTGATTCTAAACGCTATCGTTCTATAACTTGGCATACTTCACCTGGGAGTCAAACGGCAATTTTCTACCAAATTTCAGACAGCTATCGCGAAAATTCGAGTATAATAGTGATCATTGAGATCTGTCACGTGTAGTAGGAACTTTCCTAGTACTATACGATTTGTGCTTCTGTCAGTACAGATGTCTGAAAGCAGTAGAACCTACGTAATGCGCATTGTGGAAAAACACAAGAAGTTTGTTGCACGTGTTCGGTAATATATATTTAATTTCACAAAAAAAAATATATTTCTCCAGCTTTGGTGTTAAGTTTTATTGATATAATGTGCAGAATATACTCACCAACAGTATCCCCAAACGTATATCTTAGTGAAGAACGATAATCTAAATATGAAATTAATAAGCGGGTCTTTCCTGTGCCAGAGTCTCCAAGTAATAATACAGAGAATATCTCCCACTCAGGGCTGGGTGAATATTGGCTACAGCGGGACAGGGACATGGTGAATAGTGTTTACTGAAGTCACTCGATAATGAAAACCATAAGATCATACACATAACGTATAACCCATGCTGCATATAAATAGTGGACCACATAAGTCTCACTAAATATTTTCGCAGTTACATTGTTTCATTAATATTTTATTGCTTCCTGGTTGTTTTGAACTTAATTGAGTACATGTACATTAATTATATTCTCACGTGTGTCACAAGCATGAGTTTGGGAAACGCCAACTTATGCTGGACCACGGTGAGAACAGTTGCTTTCGCTTCACGATTATTCGTTTGTTTTCCACAATTGGCTTTATGTTCAACAAACGATTTACAAACATGGACTTATGTGATGAGGCGCCAGATTCATATGTTCGATGAACATGAACACTTACATACAACTACATGCTGAGACTCAACACTGTTCTAGTACTTACCAATGGTATGAATGAAAGTCAAACTGAATGCATGATCTACATATCGAAACATGATAGATGTCTTGCCGACTCCAGAGTCACCCAAAAATAAGAGTTTGAATATGTAATCATAATTAATCCTGCTGGCCATTGTAACTCACTGACGAATCCTGTATTTGTGAAATAGGCTCCACAGAAATATATTACAAAGTTAATGCATGCACAGTTCCACACCAAAATTCCGAGAGACCCATTTCTGCTTCCGTTCTTCCTGTTATGGAGGCATTTTATATGTAAAATGTGTTAACCCGCGTAGCCTGAACGCAATGAAATTTGATTAATTACAGTATATGATTATAATGAATGGTCTGAAAGCCAGCTACAATCATTGGAAGTGATGGTATGATGGGTTTTTTAGTGCTCAATGGTTTGAACATTGGGTTTAAATCACCTTGAAGTTATGTTGGAACCCCTTGTCTGAATCATGGTTTTGGTTTGGTTGCAATCATTTTGTTGAACAGAAGACTGGTTTATTTGGAATAAAGGATTATCCACATTTGATATGTCACAGTGGGGTTGAATTTAACAACATTATGAGAAGACGTTTGTGTAAATCTCAACACTTTGTGTTGCGGGAATATGTGAAGGAATTCATGGATTTACATGAAAATGGATAGAAATTATTTCTACAGGTCAAATTCAGGCACATTTATAACACAATGAAATTCCCATTTTTTTCACGACAATCGTTCACATTATAACCTTTTGAATATGATTGGAACGGATATTGTACATACAAAGTTTTAATAAGTGATAAGTTTTAGAAAGACTGAATATAGATGTACATGTACAATGAGCAATTTAAATACCCTTGATTGTTAATTATTAACAAGACCAAAATGTTTTTACGCATATAGAAGTACACTTAGAACCGTTCGTTGTTTTTGAAATATATCATTTGTGACATGAAATTTAAAGCAATTTAGCAATTTAAACAAAATAAAAATAAACCACTGATAAACCACATTGATACTTACCCCTGGCTATGATTATATTTATCTCTCCTACCTCTCCTAAAAAATCCATGCCATAGGAAAACCTCTTTTCATCGTACATGAAACTTTAGAGTTGGTTTTTTGTTGGGATATATGTTATCGGTAGCACAGAAATACAACAATTAATTGAATGCGTTAATGCATATGCTGGTGTTGCTGCGTCATCCGATTAAATGCCATTTTAGAAACATGTCGTCTTTTGTAAAGTGCAGTCCACCTGAAAGTTACATCGTACTTTGTGTTATTGTATTTATTTCATTTTATTATTGTATTTTGGTTTTATTTTTAGGAGAGAAGGGTTGCGGGGGGGGGGGGGGAATTACCAGCATCGTGTGATCCATATCTCGAGAAAAAAAATAAATTTTGTCAAATCGGAAATAAAATTCTTATAAAAGTGTATAGATTTGCACAACACTCGCGTAAGCATAAATATATATATATTTCACAACACACCGCAACGACGATAAAGATCGCGATGACGTAGCGACAAGTGGTTCGGTCGATCAATACTCTGCTTTATATGACACGCTTCGCTTGCAGGCTCGTCAGTATATATCTTACAAACATCACTAGCTAGCACTATCTCGCGATAAAGTAGAACGGTATTTGCTGACTGAGCACTTTACGTAAAAACCAAAGGTTACGGATGGCAGGAGCAGGTTCACAAGTCAATAAGGGAACTTTCGAATTCTCCCCAACGGCATTCGAGTATGTTACCATACATCAATTTTGTGTCGGTACATTCATTCAGACAGTTTGATAATTCGATATTGAATTATATACTATACAGTTGGTTAATGACATTGAACTTAATGAAATACAAACTTTATAATACATATTTTAAGTTATACAAATGTGAATGAAATAAATGCCATGCCAGATCGAGTAAACCTCTGTTATCCGGGAAACCTTCCTGTTCCATAACGACAAACAATTTTGTAGATCTATTGCTGTGTAAAAGACAACAAACCAACCAACTCGGTGCACAACTACATGCTGTCTTCAACTTTACCTTTAAATTGTATTTCAGTATAGGACCAGTTCGGAAAGAACTTGAGGAACACGGCGTTGCTGTGATATCAAATGTCATTCCTCCAGATGATTGTGACCAGTACGTGTCGCAGCTAAAGGACTGGCTCCGGCGATTTGGAGACGGTTTCCCGGATAACAGGAATTCCATCATACACAAGTATGCAGCAGGGCACTTGGAGCCATCATGGAGAGTCCGTCTCCAGGTCAAACCGGTCTTCAGCGCCCTGTGGGAGACAGACAAACTACTCAGCAGCACCGATGGCCTGGCTATAGGACAGCCTCCTGAATTTGGGGAGAGCAAGTTCGGAGCTGTGCTCATCCGAGACGGGCTTCACTTCGACCAGGGACCACACAGGCAAGGTCTCCATGCCTACCAGGGGGCCGTGTACCTGGAAGAGGCGGAGGAACATGACTGGTGCTTCGCTGTCATGGACAAGTCGCACCTGCTGCACAAAAATTTCTTCCAACAGTTCAAGCCAGGAAGGAGCGAGTTTCGACGTCTGAAGAATAAAGAGATTGACTTCTTGCTGAGTCGCGGTTGCCAGCTACGACGAATCCCTGTCCCAAAGGGAGGTATTGTTCTCTGGGACTCGAGATTGGTGCACGCCGGAGCTCCTCCTGTCTTCGGTCGTCAGAACATCGATAGGTGGCGCTACATCATATTTGTGTCTCAGACTCCGGCAGCCTGGGCAACACATGAAGATCTGGTTGTCAAACAGCAGGCTTATTACAAACTCAAATGTAGTCGACACTGGTCCTCTCAAGGAGCAGCCAATTTTCCCACATGTCAAACTCAATTCGACATTCGAGATCTCCCAGACATTGCTAAAAGTATGGAAGCCAAACAACTGGCTGGCGTCGAGCCGTTCAACTTTGAAGATGGCGCACCCAATGGACCTTCGTACACCGCTTCTCATGGAGCATTCTTCAAATAGAGAACAATATGAAATTTGTCAATTATTTTATATATCATCCCTGAATGAATATTCCCATATGCATTTGTAATGTACTGTGGACTGAATATTAGGCACAATATAGTACGTGTCCATTATTAAAGTTGTTACTGATTTTGCATCGTCGCTTCTCAAATCAAAACTTCAGTATCAGTATTGTAAAAGCAGCGTCTCTGTGCATTCAGTATACATATAATCATTACCAATATGTGCACTTTGAAAAAAAAATTATACACGTGTTTCTAATGGAAAAAAACCTTTTGTCCATAATTTTGCTTCATAATACACAATCTACTAGTATATATATCAGAAAAATATTAATATCAACGGACGATTATCATTCTGCATCACTATGTTTTCAAAGAATGTACAATACTCATATGCAAGAGGCATATTATTACAAAATATATGAATTATAATGAAAAATCCGCTTTGATGCCATATACAATGTAAAAAATAGGAAACAGACACTGGCGCACAAAAATGTATGGTATTGGTTCGATATGCGGCGAAATTGGTTACTGGTCTCAGAGAACTTCACCAATGTCAGTAATGTTTCGTAGACTCTATGCACACAAAGGTGATCGGATTGAACAATATTTGATCACATGTAAATCTCCATCGGATATAGACTTTACGACGTTATCCAACTACTGACGAGTGCAAAACCCTGGTTTCAGGTATTCTTATGGTTCATCTAGACTACGCGAATGCTCTTTACATAGCACTACCTCAAACTCAAATATCAAAACTCCAGAGGGTTCATAACATGGCAGCCAAACTAATCTTGCAATAGGACAGAGTCGATCCAGTGCTACAAGAGCTGTAAAGACACTCCACTGGTTGCCAATCCAGCTCCGAGTCAAATTCAAAGTCATCTGTCTGGTCTACCGCACCCTCAACAGTCAAGCCCCCTCGTATCTGTCAGACCTGCTTGTCGTCCAACCTCAACCTGAGCGAACGCTGAGGTCCAGTCCTCAAAGTTCCCTTCGTCAAACTCAGAACATTTGCATAACGCTCCTTATGGAACGATCTCCCATGTGACATCCATAATGCTAGCTCATACGAACAATTCAAGAAACTTCTTAAAATACATTTATTTGATCAGTATTAATCCCTGTAATGTTTACCGTTTACAGCGCCTCATATAACCTTTGGTATTGTACTGCGCTATATCAATATTTATATTAAACTTATATAAACGTATATAAACATGTCATATATTCAACTTTAGATTGCCTTGATGGATCCTTGCCAAATTTTCATCACTGGTCAGAAATGATACATATATGTGTAAGAATCCTCTTGTTTTTTTTTAGCTGACTCCGAGATCCTTGAGGATGAAATCAAGGCTGATTTTGAGACTTGGTTTCCGGACGATAACCAAAAAAAACATTCAGGCAATAGTTGCAGAACTCTGCGTGGAGTTTCATATACCACCAGGGAAGAACCCTATTGATTTTGGGATCGATCCGTCCAACGACCTCGTCCTAGACAAACATGACTACGGGGTAGTATGGATGAACTTTGACCTTGACCTGAATGAAACCTCCCATTTTACATACCTAACCACCGACTTTTACGAACCTCCCCGACCATTTACGACCCCCGATAATACTCCGGTGTGTTTACGATCTCTGATTTTACTAGAGTCAAAGGATCATACCACATTGTGGTACGACCCTTGATGGCATATTGGGTTGATATGGGATGAAAAAATTTCAGGTCCGGATCTTTTATGATTGACATTGGTGAAACTCACTGGTCTAACAATAATTATATTTTGTCTGAATTAAAATATTTTGGGCAACAGGGCTGAAAGGGAATCAGGGGGAATGAGGGATACACCCACGTGATCACAGGCGACCAGAAATCGTCTGAGTTATAATTTCTTTGAATTTTAACTTTTCGTGTGTATAGTTCAGATGATGTCAACGGGAAGACAACCTAGTCTGAGATCCAGTCACCAAGAGGCGGTGCACATGGCAGTGCATAGGAAACGATCACCGCCGCCATAGCCAAGGTGGTATCGTCAGTTGAACTGACCATTCATGCACATAGTTAGAACTCACACATATGTTGACCGCACAATG
The DNA here is from genome assembly GCA_949152475.1 of Terebella lapidaria. NCBI lineage: Eukaryota > Metazoa > Annelida > Polychaeta > Terebellida > Terebellidae > Terebella > Terebella lapidaria. The sequence continues at coordinate 41,099,718 of OX424557.1, read as the reverse complement.
AGGTCACAGGGAGGCCTCTGGGAGGAAACTCAGGGGTGGCCTTGGCCCCCCATGCCCCCCCCCCCCCCCCAAAAAAAAGAAGAAGAATAAAGAGAAAAAAAGAAGGAAAAAGGGGGAAAAGAGAGGGGAGGAAGTGATTTCAAGATATATTACACCGGGGAGTAGCTTTAACTTCTGGGGTTTCATGTCGCAAGCAGTGTATTCACTCTATAGCCAGCCCACCTGTTCTCAGTGAAAGCACTTTATGCCCTTCATGATTTGAGAGCATTGAATGGCCCTATGCACTTAATCCTTTGATGGGGTCCAAAACCAAGTAATATTGTCATATTTTGTTTCAACTGCAGTGATCATGCATTTATGGGAGTTAAGTAATACTTGATAGTTAGACCCAGGAGAACTCTGGGATGCTGTATTAGGCACGCGAATACCGCCAGCTTCTGGGGCCCTTGAGCGGGCCCCAGACCCCCAGCCGACAGGGGCTTGCTTCAACTTGCTTAACGACATTTCACAACTAGGCCTTCCCTAAAAATCATACATTTGGCTGAATCAGCCATGCAAACACTCTTTAGGGGAATGGGGAATGGACCAAAGGAAACCTATAAAACACACCACTGCAGAACCCTTCAGCTTCTGGGACCCTCAAGCGGGTTCCAGATCCTCGGTCTTCACCACCTCGCTTCGCGACATTTCATATCTTGGCACTCCTTCAGAACCCTGGATTCACCCAAGATCAGGTATTCATAAACTCTCCAATGCCATGGAAATTGGATCAAGGAGAGCCCTAGAACACATCATTGGGGCTGCATAAACCTTCAGCATTTGGGGCCCTTGAGCGGGCCACAGACCCCCGGCCGACAGGGGCTTGCTTCACCTGGCTTAGTAACATTTCACATAATGGGCCTTCCCTCAAATCCCAGATCTGCTCCGAATTAGCCATGCAAAAACTTTTAGGGGAATGGGGAATGGACCAAAGGAAACCTCTAAAAACACTGGGTATGCATATCCTTTCAGCTTCTGGGGCCCTTGAGCGGGCCTCAGACCCTCGGCCTTCGCCAACTCGCTTCGCAACATTTCACATCTTGGCCCTCCTTCAGAACCCTCGATCAGCCCCCAGATCAGGCATTCATAAACTCTCTTAGGCCATGAAGTTGGACCAAGGAGAGCCCTAGAATACACCATTTGGGATGCATAAACCTTCAGCGTCTGAGGCTCTTCAGCGTCTGAGGCCCCAGCCGACATGGGCTCGCTTCGCTCGCCGCTATGTCACTCAAAGGTTTTAGAAAAAATCCTATACCCGCCCCTGATGCTTGCCAACCATATGGGCCTTTCAATGGTCTGGTGTCTCCGATGGTCTATGCAGAAGTAGAACTCTGGACAGTCCGACAAATCAGAAACTGTTCGTACTAATGAGGGGGCAGATCCTCTCACGAAGATATGTGTTCCATATCGCATATTCCCCAAGGCATCTCTGCTTGCACCCATGGCCACACTAAATTTATTGTTCCCAGGCGCTGTGTTACCCTACACGAACAAAGATGGAGAACTCATTCATGCTGGGCGCATTTGTACCTTGGTAGTTTGTGGTGGATCTGCAGAAAATCATGAATCTGTCAACCAAAGCACAAGGGAAACACATGTAGGCCTACATGAGTGTGTCTTTAGCTTGATTATGAACTGTTGTGCTTGACGACACGTGTCGTCCGCCGTCCAGCATTGTCCGCACGTGCTGGATTAGATTTATTCATTGCATAGCGGGATTGCCAAGTGTATTGTTATGAATTTTGTTCCTAGTTAAACATTTCTGATCTTGCTACATGGCACCTGTTTGTTCCCAATATGTGCTTGATTTCAAGAAAGAGACGCACGTCGAAACATGGTGTCTTTGTCCCCTTTTGAGTGGAGGGATAACTTGCCTCTGGTGACTCATGGAACTTGTGATTCACGGCAATTCCATGGGAATTCATGGGACAACTGGGACTTGCCCCCGGGGACTTTCCTGGCCCTGGGGTCAGGGGAAGCAGCGGCTGTGTCTATAAGCTTGTGTAGATTGCATGACCTTCCACGAAGGTGTGTGGACAGGCTCTGGTGGACCATCGGGCTACCCAGAGCCTCCATGTGTGGACCGTCCGCAAAACTGGACGAATAAAGTGACTGACCATGTGCTTGGTGCTTCCTCCGTCTCACTTGGCCTTGGGTAGCATGTGTGTGTGTATTTGAATTATACAGCTACTGATATGCATATCAATAATATATTATTGAGGCGATTGCCCATTGTACTGTACCGCGGCATGGCACCTGACCAGCCCAACTCTCGTCGCACACGGGTCCATGTGAGGATTGAGAATGATGTTCCTTATGGAAAGCATTACAGTATATAGTACAGTCACTTGCACATAGTGAGTTTGTTTGAAATTTATACTCAAGAGAGGCAGGTATTAAGCCAACATAGAAGAAAAAGTAGGCTCTTGCTTCTGCACGGGACCCTTCAGCGGGATTCGGACCCACGGCCTCAATATGTTGTATCATTTCATTTTGTTTTTACAAACTTTTCAGAACTGAGGCATCAATGGATATTTAAGTGGCAACTTATATACCCAATGGGAAATACCCTGTAGAGGCCAGGAACCTACAACAGGACGTAAAAAGGCTCTGGCTTCTGAGGTGCTTGAGCGGGACCCAGACCCCCTGGCCCTGTCGTATTGTGGTTGACACCAATGAGCTAAATAAGGCATTGGTTGACACCCCGTCCCCTTTTCAATTTTCTGGATCCGTCCTTGTAGAGTCTATATTTGCATTTAACTAAGCCATGTGTCCTGACCCGAGCGATGCGATGACGCACCAAACGTTACGTAAACGCAGGTAATCTACCTGCCCTTTGGTCCTAAATTATCAAAAGCTGAGAAAATTTTTGTAAAAATAATAGCTTTCCTTTTCAACCACCAGGTGTCACTACCGGCAACACGCTTTCTCTGTGTTGGACGTTATCTGGTTATTTTCATAGCAGCGAACACAGAAGTTCGTGAACCGAAGTTCATGAAACTGGGAACAGTGGAAACCTGTCAGATTCTCAAGCTCAAATGGCCGGTCATCCATCCATCCATAAAGTTTCGGTCAAAAATACTTATAGACTAGCTTTCATTTCCAACCACCAGGTGGTACTGGCAACACGCTTTCCCTGTGGTGAAGGTTATTTTCATAGGAGCGAACACAGAGAAAAGAAAACGAGATGCAAAACTAAAACTCGAAATTCATGAAACTGAGAACAGTGAAAACTAAGCTCAAATGTCCGGTCATCCACCCGTCAATCCTAAAATTTCGGTCAAAAATACATAGTCATAGATCTAGACTAGCTTTCCTTTACAACCACCAGGTGTCACTACCGGCAAGACGCGTTCTCTGTGGTGGAGGTTATTTTCATATTAGGGCGAACACAGAACCCTAAACGAACGACAAAACTCGAAGTTCATGAAGTTTAGAACATTATCAGATTCTAATCTATTGAGCTCTACATTAACATGGTAAATGATTATGAGTAGGGCCTGGACGAGTGTGGTCTGACCCGACCCGCCCCGGGTAACCCGTTAAAATATATATAGATCTATTGTAAAGTTCGATGAATGTTAGTTAAGCTTAGACTTGCATGCCTGGGCCTTTCGAGTGAAATAAAAATTCTAAAATTCGACGCCCGCAGCCCGCAGGGCGCACGCGGCGGGCGTCGGTAATTACTAGCACTACAACCAGGTAACAGTCCGTCCAGACGAGTCTGGCCGTCATACATCACATCATAACACATCACCATCACCATCATCATCAACAACATCATATACAACATACATGATAGTAGGCCTACATGTTATGGTAATGTAGCCGTGTGCGGAGCCTGAGATGCCATGGGAGCGGCACCACAGAACTCGTGCACGTGGGCATGTTGTTGGCCAGCCTCGCCGACGGCACTGCCGCAGGGATAGAACCCTGGACAGCCCGACGGTCTGCCAGAGCCTGTGTCGCACCATCCCAGGTGGGAGACCGGTGATCCAGAGGGCGTACACCCCAAAGGCAACAAGATCTTCCCCACCTGGGCCCCCTATGGAAGTCGTTCCTGAGGCCTGACTGGCCTTTACCCGAACAGAGACAAGGAGCTCATGGCGTGAGCTCACCTGTCGTGCTCAGTCTCTGAGACAACTCCAGCCACACATAATGTGCCCACAGTATTTATGCTAGAGGCGAGAGCAAGAGAGATGACGTAAACAGCCAGTGTTCAGTACAGTGGATCGATAAGAGACAATACGTCACTAAGCGACCATGTGCTTCGAATCAGAAGCGTCCAGAACAAGGGCGAGAAACAAGCGTGTTTAAAAAGAATCACCTGCCGCGATCTTTGGGCAAAATCGCCACAATATGTAGTGATTTTATTACTTCAATTCGGGCTGTGTTTTGTTTATTTTCTCTCGTTGTGTTTATTAATTTTCGTATAGTATTTTTGTAGTACCTCTCGTCTCTGTGTCCGAATGCTATAGACAACTAATGGTGAGACGTCCGCAATTCCATAGTACAGTCAAACTTCCATTAGTGAACACCTCCGATCAGTGAACAACTCGTATTAGTGAACAGTTTTTCCCGGTCCCAACTGAACACCTATCCTTCAACATTGGAGCTCTCTTCCGATTAGTGAACACCTCTCTACTGTGAACAGTGAACACCTTTTTGGGTCCCAAAGGGGGCATTTCAATGTTAATAGACCTATTTAGTGAACATAGGCAATCCAATGTTAACCAATTATCAGGGTATCATTGACCCCAACTGCCAAACACCGTTGGCTCCCTTCTTCCCCCCCCCCCCCCCCCTCCCCTAATACCTCCTAAGCTATCTCTGCTTTCAGTTATCATAGATTCTGTGACCAGCATTGTCACACCTCATTGACCGCCAGCTTCTCCTTCGCAGCTTCTCTGTTATTACAGTCTAAAGCAAGGGGATTCACTGGGCAAAAACACCTCCCTCGTCTGCGGGTGTGGGGAAATCATTACAAGCAGAGACTGGGGTGTCTCCACACGTCAGTAACTTCCCTCACCACTCTGCGGGTGCAGAGTCTCCGTCAGAGGTCTTCCTTCACCCTCGCCTGCACTACTGTGCAAGGAGAAATGGTCACCTTGCCGTCAGCTGTAAGTTAAGAGGGCCGGGGTTCATGGATTTTTGGGGCATTGGACCAGGTTCATTCGATTCTCATCACTGGGACCCACACCCTTCCCGTTGACATTTCTCGTAAATGGAGTCTCAGTCTCAACGGCTCCGCACTGCGGAGGTCATCTAGTGCGGAGGTAACGGGAGGCAGAAATCGTCTAAGTCCCTCATATACCCATCCTAAAAGGACAGAGCCATCACAGGGTGATCTGTCGTCCTCGGTGTCCCGTCCCGACTGAGCTCTCTGAGAGCTGTGGGTGCCTGCTTATACAGTCCCCAAACCCAGAAGTGGTTTTCCACAAAAACATGCTCGGTCTTCTGCACACACATGCTCACGGCTCTGCACGCACAGGCTAAGGCTCCGCATTTCGGTGACTGGTCCTCCGCAGGTGGTTTTGCGGAGGTTCGTGGTTTTGCAGTTTGCTATACCGTAATGGCCCGAAATACCGCCCCGGCGCTTAATAGTGCTTTACATGTTTCAGCCCCGGCGCTAATACGAGACCGGCGGGTAAACGAGACCGGCGCTTAATAATACAATGAGCAAAAACGATATATTTTGAAGCTTGTGCGCGTGAACGCACCGATTTTCTTCACTGTATTTAGTGATATCCAGCGCGCGGTGCATGGCTGGAAGGGGGGAATGGGAGTTGAGGGCATAATGACGGGCGGTTGCATCGAGGATGGTGTTAATCCAATGGCTATGAACAGCAGATACACGGTAGATAAACTTATAAATTATAGTAAAATACATCGTGATGAAGCTTGCAAATTCAATAGAAAATCTACCGGTGCTGGTACCTGCCGATACTCTGTAAATCAGTCAGTTTTTCAGAGAGTTTGGATTTATTATATCGGTGTGTTTCATGACCGGTTCATACACGGACCTACTGCATACGTTATGTGCGTAGTAGATGTCGCATGGCGCCGCAATACATGCAACCAATAAAGATATATGGTAATGGTTATTTATATTATGCTGATATAAATGTAATGTAATGTTGGGTCTTGGGGAATGGATATCTTTAAGTTAGTCAGTACATTTATATATACATGCAGCTGCTCAATTGCATCACCTAATTGGTTAGCAGGTGTTCTATTGTCATAATCAAAATCTCATATCGGTAAGTAAGTGTCAGTTGTGTTGTTTCACACATGCGTAATCAATTGCAATCACCGTGGGACTCTTGTGTGCTACGTTCACGGTACATAGACTTACACCCGGCGGTTATTTGAACCGGCGCTAATTCGAGACCGGCGCTTATTAATGTTTTTAAAGACTTATCCCCGGCGCTTAAACGAGGCCGGCGGGTAAACGAGAACCGGCGGTATTTCGGGCCATTACGGTATATTTATCAAAATTTGAATGATACTCACTGGATCAATTTGTAACACGTAAACGCCAAACATTGATCTTTGACACAAATTATTTGTTTTGTCTGTGTTTATTTTCGAGTTTGAAAGAGATCACATGACCTCATAAAACTATACTTTATTTTTTTTCCCGATGATTTCCTTGTCATTCTTGTGATTTTACTAGTGTTTATCACAAATATTCAAAACAAAAACTCTATCTTTATTCATTCTTGGGTACGAGTAATAAAATTCTGAGTCTGACCCAGGTAATTGTATGACCCGCCCCGAATTTGGGTATCCGTCAACTTGTCCGGGCCCTAATTGTGAGTGAACAAACATTACCATGGCTACACGTGTTTTCGCGATCATGACGTTTTTGTGGGCCGTTGCTCTTGGAAACATAAATCTGATATAGGCCCAATTAACGTAGTCCGCTACAAACAGTGAGGTAACGAAGAGTCAAAATTTAAAAGTTATTTCTAGAATATTATCTCTTCCAAATGACCTAATTTTATAGAGTAACTGATCAGCATCCTAATACTGAGAAGAAAATTGGGGGTCACCGTGCTGGTTTCTTCGACATATTCGATCAAAATCACAAACATTTACCCAAAATGACATAAATTATAGCATTTTTGCACATTTTTTGGTCCATATTCACATCTTGCATCGTGTTTTCCATGCGAACGGATACGGTGACCCCCTATTTTCTTTTCAGTTTTAGGATTCTGATCAATTACTCTATAAAATATGTCATTTTGAAGCTCTAGAATATATTGATACAGTTATTCGTTTTCACTAACTCTTTGACCCCCTCCCCTCACTGTTTGGAGCGGAATACCTTAAGGGTTGTTTATCAACTGATATGACACCTTTTGAAATGAATGAAATACTAAGAGTGCTGTAACGTCACCATGTTAGAATACTGTATAGCCTACTGAATGTACAGCTGTATGGAAAAGCTCCCCAGAACTAAATTGACATTTATATAATCAGCTTGCATCAACTCTGGAAACATAGCTGAATTTCTTCTCCCACAAGGAGTTGACGGTAATACACTAGTAAATACGCTACACCGTAACTGTGGAACATTGTTATGCTTGCATGCATGTAGACCTAGCGGAAGATAATAAATGCCGAAATGCCGTTATGGTTTTAGCAGAATTTTATTTTTTTTTTTTTCTTCCGCCGTTTTGGTTTCCGGACGATAACTTTAGATTGCCTTGATGGATCCTTGTCAAATTTTCACCACTAGTCAGAAATGATATGTGGAAGAACCCTATTCTTTTTGAGCCGGCTCAGAGGATGAGCTGGGTCCGAGGATGAAATCAAGGCTAATTTTGAGACTTGGTTTCCGGACGATAACTGGAAAAATATTTATGCAATAGTTGCAGAACTCTGCATGGAGGTTCATATACCACCAGGGAAAGAACCCTATTGATTTTGGGGTCGATCCGTCAAACGACCTTTGACCTAGAGGTCAAAATAATTTTTTGCTGATTCATCCTTGAGGCTTCCTGCATATCTCAGAAACCGTGGGCGTAGAGCGAAACGTACGTTATTTTCGGACTCGTCAGCGTAGACAAACATGTCTAAGAGGTATTATGGATGAATTTTGACCTTGACCCGAAATTTTTTTGCTGAGTCGGCATTTTTCGTTTTCTTCGATATCTTAGAAACGGTGCATCGTAGAGCAAAACGGATGTTATTTTCGGACTCGTGGCTCTAGACAAACATGTCTAAGGGGTATTACAGATTAACTTTGACCTTGACCTGAAATTTTTTTGCTGAGTCCACATTTTACATTTTCGACCTTATCTAGGAAGCGGTGTGTCGTAGAGCCCGTGGCAAACATGTTTCAAATATTACGAATTAGTCCTAACACCGAAATGCCTCCAAGGCATCTTTAGGCCTTGACGTAGTTTATTTCTTTGTTTCACCATAGCTAGGGAAGTAGCTGAATTTGGCAAACATTCGCTTAGTAGGTGGTCTTGAACCCGCTACTGATTGTCATGTGTTCATTTTGCTAGTTAAACAATATTTAGCTAGCAAAGCTTTGCCAGTGGGTAATAAAGTTAATTTCTAGACATGTCTTTGGGTGCTAGGAATGTACTTTGACTGTCTTAAGGTTAAGGGGTCTTCAGGATATCATTGCCCTATGACTAAATCCCAAAATGCCTCCAATGCATCTTTAGGCCATTACATCAGTTTTGACTCCAAAATGAGCTCGCCAAAAACAAAAGTGAACTGAGAGACTGTGGACTGTACCGATGATCATGATGCAATCTCATGTAGGGTGAACTGCTTAGGTAACTACCACCTACACATGGTCCTAACGTACCGGCTAACTTTAGCTCAGGTAACTACCACTACCACCTACACATGGTTTAACGTACCGACTAACTTTGAACACATTTTATTCACCCATATTTATGTATGGTTGTCAAATGAGTGCTCGTTAACTATCGCGCTCCAGAACCATAGGTGAGTATGCATAGTATAAACATATTGTAGAACTACGCAGTATTGATTTTCGTGCTTTTACATGTACTTTAAGCAAAAATGCCTTCAACTCATGTTTAGGCCTTGCTACCTACTTGTACATTTGTAGTTAAAATATAAATACGTGATTAACTCCAAAACCAATGCACGTAATATTAGGGTGTTATTGGGGTATTGTTTTACAATTTGCCAAAACTTTTATATTTAATTGGACCATGCAGTTTATTCACTTACATGATGAATAATTGATACTTTTAAGTTGTATGTGCCTTCGTCATGGTCACGTTTCTTGTGTGTGTGGTAAGCTATGCATGATAAAGTATGCAGGCACACTCTTGTCGACTTCAGGCCTGAACAAATTAGGTTAGAGGGGATGACACTGGGGACTGTCTGTGGGAGGTTGTCCTCAGTGGGTGCAGGTAGAGATTTACCCAGGATCTGCTGCTCGTAGTCGTGGCAACGGCACCCTGCTCGTGATTTGTGTCTACCAATTTGTGTCCGTGAATGCCTTTTCTGTGATGAGCCGTCTGATTTTGTCTGGGTTCTGTAGGTGCTCATAGATTCCTCAAACTGTGTGAGCGTGACTTGAATCAGATATGGGTTATATTGGGATGGCAGATTTCATTATGCAACAGAACAATGTGGAATGGTGAATTCTCAGATTGTTTACAGGCCTTCGACAGTAGGAGGGGAAAATATGCCGATACATAGTCAAAGTTATTTACTTGCATGTACCAATAATACTATGAGTTTTTCAGGACATTTAAGTGTAAATTCGAATTGGTATAAAACATAGAATGTATATTGAGGTACCGGGTTCAAGAAATTAATTGTAGCCTGAGCGAACATTATGATAGATGACAATCATGTACCAGTACCTGTGGCATTATGATTCACAGTCTAGTGAGTCTACACACTGATTACCAATGTATTGTATGTAACATCATTTTGTCATGCACCATCTGCAGTCAGACAGTATAGCACAGGTCCTTCATTACCATAAATCTAAAAAGAATATTATTGCATATAGTATATTTCAATTTTGTTCATGAATTCAACTGACCGAATCTGTGATATTTTACATCAAATCATGCATTTTTATTGGTATTTTTCCCATGTGTGTGTATAGTGATGATGAACCATAAAAACTGTAATTCCAAGTGTGAGCATTGATTGGCAGTCGTGTGAGTGTGCTCCCCGGGGTGGTCCAATCTTTGATGTGATTGGCTGATCTAGTTACTTTTCACGGGTTGATGAAGAGTGGTTGATGCGGTCTCAGATGTCCAGTAAGATTGTGGTCACACCCTCCTGGCCAGTAACTGACGAGATTTTGGCATGTTCCTAGCAGGCTGTCCAGCACCAGGGGAGCGCCCTTCTCTGATGTATGATCAAGTTTAATGCAGTAATCTGAAAGGTCGTTTATCCGCAGATCCATGATGTCAAAATATGAGCTGAAATGTCTCCACGTTGAGGTAACTTGGTTATATTCTGAGGCAGTAGGCTTGCAGGCATGAGGTGCTTTGATAGGGATGTTTTGGTCAGTTAGCTGGAAGCCTCAGGGATAAAGTCATTGCTACACAGCATTGGAGAGACCAGACTTGGCTGTAATCCACTTGTGCTTTGTCGCGTGTGGAGCAGATAAATATGAACTCATCCCATGCAGAAGGCATAATATTATGCTAAGTAGTCCATGGTTAGAATCCATAGAGGTGTCTGGAATTTCAGTAGAATCTCATCATTTTGACCTCATTGGATACATTACTGGTACCAGTATAGTACGATTTTTCATTAGTATTACATAGTATTGCAAGTATTGCATACATGTACATGCAGTATTGTTTAATCAGGTTTTTTTTGGCTACGGAGGGGACCCAAATAATAACACTTGTGCTAGATTTTTGTGCATTCGACATGGTTATCATATTCAATCTCAGGTATTAATACTGGTTAGATTAGTGCCATTGTCACTATTATGTGTGATATATTATATGCATGTTATTGCATCAAGAAATATTATTGAATATCTACTTATCATGTTATCATGAATGACCATTAACTTTGTGCTGCTGGTAGTTTGAGTTCGGAAATAAAGACATCTGGCCATAAATAACTTAAGGACACTTGAATTTTCTCTCTTTGCATTGTGAACAAGTGTACATTTACTACAGTACGGTATATGTTTGCTTGCTTGAATTGTCAAAAAAAGTTATCGTTTAGTGTATATTTCACACTTCACAGATAGGTAAGTGTTCATAATACACTTGCAATTACGTCATTGATGTCAATCGTTTTTTAGTTGGAACATGATACGAAATACATCAAGTACCGGTAAATTGTTATTCACCCGTATTTCTGGTATTATGTTAGCGGTGCTCTCGTGTCATTGGGGATGGATAAAAGTACATTTTATATTTTAACATGTTTAATAACTATCCTCCATCAATTAGGCATTAAATCTCAGTTGAGATGAAATGGCTTGCTACATGTATGGCCGGAGATTGTATGCTGATGAACCTGTATTGATCATTTTGTTCACAAAATTAACCTCTGCCGATGCTGTGTTGACCTGGAGGACTTGTGTTCCCTGAGCGTGATTAGGTCCTTCAAATGTAGCTCATTAGTGACACATGGCAGCACTGTTACATGTGTCTGCCTATGGATGGGAGAGCAGTACATAATCAAATAATCCATGCAAACTCTCTGGATGTTGTTTGCACCCAGTTTGGGATGTACCAGTACACACAGTTTTACTTGTATCTTTGGTGGCGTCTTCTGTCTCCATGATTACTGTCTCAATAATGTTGTCCGATAAAAATGACAAGATATTAGAACATGATCGGGGAAATCCTGTGTAGGAAACAAGAGCTGGATCAACAGCATAGTTTTCTCTTTGTGTTAACTCCACCAGGTTTTTCTTCCCAGATCTTTGATGCGATAGGATGATATCACGAGATTAATGTTTCAATAAACATTTTTCAGTGCCAGACCTGTCAGATTACACATTGATACATTTTGGAATAAAAATTTGCAGTCCTTTCTAGATACATCTCGATGTATGTGTTGCACTATTTTCATCAAAACAAATCTGGAAGTTTAATATGGGTTTGTGGTAATATAGATTCCCCCATTGACGTACACATGGATGTATTTTGCCATATCATTCACTATTAGCAGTGGGGAGTAAGCCTAGGGTATGAAGGTGTGTGTGTGGTCAGTGAGGTCCAGTCTATCCAAATAAGGTCATAAGTGTGGTGAGACCCAAGCCTTGTGCTGTTAAATGAGGCATAAGTGTCAGGAGACGGCTGGATATATAGCTCCCACACCCCATATTGACCAAATCGCACACTACATGCCAGGGGACGAGAAGCCGGGAAGAAGACAGCGAAATTGAGCACTTGCAGTGTTTGTTTGCTTTGGGTGTGGATCATTATCAGGATTATTGAATTCTCCAGTTGGCAGTTTATAATGCATTATTGGAGGAAAGTGCTGTCCACTCAGTGTTAATGACAGCTCTGCTAGTTGTGTGGACTGGCCTGAGGCTCCCGTCTCCCGGTCTCACAGCTCCTGGGCTCCAGTCAGCTCCTGCTGAGGCAGTCCGTACATGTGCAAAAACACAATATTGTGCTGCATGTTACACAGTTGGTACTGCTTGGGTGTGGTGAAGCAAGACTATCCTTCTACATTTTTTTTCCATCAAAAACAAGTTGATAAAATCCAAATTTGCAGCAAGTACATGCACTAAGTACCACACATGCAGTGCTGTTGATTGTGAATACCCGGTACCAGTATGTACAATATTGTACCGATGATTGTTTTTTTAAAAAATGTTTCAAATGATATTAGTTGCGAAGAGTGAATGTATACAAATCTTGAGTTCTATTTTCCAATTCCTGATGATATTTGATGGGAAAAGACAAATTCATGTATTTCCCTTATCAAACATTATCACAGTTTTCTTCACTACCGGTATATAGGGGCAGGGCTGTGAACAGAGATTTGATTTATGAGATGTTCAGAACTTACGTACAGATACTTCTGTCGCTACTTTGCATGTTCCCACTCTTGAGACCGAGTCCAGTTTGTGGGTGGCGGTAGTTTTCCCCTTATTTTCCCAATTATTTGTTCCCACTTGCACCAGAAAATGGCTGCTGCTGGTCAAGTCGCAGGATTTAATCAGGCGAGCGCAAGCTCACCGAGGCAACACAAAGTCTAGCACGGTATTGGATCAGGAGACATACCCTGAACTCCTCCACGTATACAAGCCAGGTGGATACCAGGACACTCCATGCTCTATCTCTGGGCATTGATGTAATTAGGTGGGCCCTTGTCTGGCAGCTTTCGCCTGCACTGTGGCATGCTTTTAGAAAATGCATCATCAAGCATTTGGACTTTGAGATTACCCCTCATGGAGTTCTTTTTTTGTTCCTGGGTTTTTGCGGTAATTATTCATCTTTATCAGTTCGGTCCTGCTCTATGGAAATGCTTGACTATTCCTGGCTTGACTTCTTCAGATTGCTTGACAGCTTGATGGTTGAAGATATTTAAATGAAGTACATTATGGTATCCATGGCAACTCTCTTCAGTAAATGTCAAACAGGTATCATCTGACTTGGGGGTGATTCAGACTAGAACAATTGATTTTGGTGAGTTCCTTGGTATTGGGGCTGAAGTCAGCCATCATAACTAACTGGTGTGATAGCAGACTGTCCGAGACTTTCACAGTGGCCAATCAATCGTGTGTGACATGATTAGGGTATGGATGTGAGGCGTAGATATCAAACCATCAGGGCTTCGTCCTGGGTATGGGGTCTGACTGAGTGATGGAAAAAAGATTTGGAATGACATTTTCTGAATCTAGAGAGTTGGTCGCTTATAAATATTAAAAGTAAAAAATTAGGCCGAGGGCCAAAGATAGGTTACCGGACAATGTTTAATATTTTAGATGTTAGCCAGGTTAATGGTTAAATTCAAGGTCAAAACAATATTCAGCATATATAATATTAAGCATATATCATGTCCACAGTTGATTGCTAAGCTGTAAATTCAACAATCAGAGGGATATTAGCAATTTTTTGCTGTGGCCTTGAAAATGAAAGCAAAGGTCAAACTCAAGGTCATCAAAATATTCAGTGCATATCATTTTATGTGTCCACAATTGATTCCCAAGCCATACAGTCAATAGAGGAGCAAGATATGAGCCATTTTCTCCTGTGACCTTGAAAATGAGGTCAGAGTTCAAATTCAAGGTCACGAGAATATTCAGCATATATCATTAATTTTCCTATATATCCACAATTGATTCCTAAGCTGTAAAATCGTTAATAAGTGAGATATTAGCCATTTTGTCCTGTGACCTTGAAAATAAGGTCAAAGGTCAAATTCAAGGTCATGACAATAATCTGCATATATCATTTCCTATATGTTCATAATTGATTCCTAAGCTGTAAAGTCGATAACAAGCGAAGTTATTAGCCATTTTGTCCTGTGACCTTGAAAATGAGGTCGAAGGTCAAATTCAAGGTCATCAGAATATTCAGCATATATCATTTCCTATATGTCCACAATTGATTCCTAAGCTGTAGAGTCGATAATAAGCGAGATATAAGCCATTTTGTGCTCTGACCTTGAAACTGAGGTCAGAGGTCAAATTCAAGGTCATGAGAATATTCAGCATATATGATTTCCTATATGTCCACAATTGATTCCTAAGCTGTAGAGTCGATAATAAGCGAGATATAAGCCATTTTGTGCTCTGACCATGAAACTGAGGTCAGGGGTCAAATTCAAGGTCACGAGAATATTCAGCATATATCATTTCCTATATGTCCACAATTGATTCCTAGTCCCTAATCTCAATATCAAGTGAGATATTAGGCATAATGTGTCCCATTATAAAGCATAGGAGAATTTAACATGGGAAAGTCCCATTTGGGCCGAGTTTGGGCCAAAATGGCCCACTTCGAGCGATTCAAGCGCAACGAAATTTATAGACATCATAGGAGTACATACGAGGAGTCTTCTGTATCAAAAAGAAAAAAAGTTACTGAACAGATTTTGAGAAAATGGCCGCCAAAGTCCAAAATCAGGCATTTTTCGTCGAAAACGGCCGCCATTTTGAAAAGAATGTGAAAATAAAAAAACTAAAAAATACTTCCTTCTTGAATTATTTTTAAGTATTTTTGTGCAAAATTTCAGAAAAATTCGCCCGTAAACAAAAAAGATAAAAATGTGGACGACGACGACGACGGACGACGGACGCAACGCCATGCCAATAGGTTATCGGACCATAGGTCCGGTAACCTAACAATTACAGCATAAGAGCAGAATTTCAGCGGCTTGTGTGAAGAGTTCTATCATTCTTGCAGGTTTAATGGTGAAGACTGGATGATCTGGGTTGGTCGTAGAGTGGAGTGGAGTGATTTCAGGGTGGGTCGGACAAATTTGCGTGTGGGTTTGTGAGCGATGTCCAGTTGACATGGGCAGAGGTGGCCTGATGGAGCTGATGTATACCGGGGGTGTGTGAGCTGTAGACGGAATGACGGGACAAGGGAATCCATCTTTTGTCTTACTGCTGTAGTAGACAAGAGATCTATTGTTCTTAGTATACCATTGTACAATATGACCACTACATTTAGACAATTTATGTGCCATTTGATTCGTTAATTCATGTGGTTCGTAACCTGGGAAGGACTGCTGTTATGTATCTTGGTGTCAATCAAAAGTAAACATATTTAGTAATTCCAGATATTAAAATAATTTAAGAATCTTCAGTGACTTCATATTTGAGTTCTTCATTTTCAATAAATAGGCTACTGGAGTTAGTCTATTTGTGAGCCTAAAGTGCATGCCATTATGGAGTCTTCCTCTATTGAATTATTGAACTGTATGAACACAAACAACACTGTGATTGTGTTGGTGTGGATCCACCATACATTGTACCTGCATGAAAACTGAACCACTGTGGGTGTTACAGTCTTCATTTTATACATGATGTACTAGTGCAGTATCAGCAGTATGGGATATTGGTTCAGACAAACTGTATAAGGTTGACAATGACAAATGAAAATTTGATCTGTTTTGAATGTACATCTTATATGTTTTCACTTGTGGGCCAACAAAATGCCTTTATCCGATCTTCAGCATTGTTTCCAGATTAGTTTTTACGCAGTATGAAATGTCACGATCTAATTTAAATAATTGTCCTGACTACCTGTTGTTACATGTAGATAGAATTGCATGTGTCAGACATGTACGTAGGCGAATACTAAGTAGCTTTGTTGCTGCTAACTGTGTGACACGGATAGTAATGTGTCTTTCTTGTATGGTATACCTACCTAAAACCTAAATGAATGCTATGACCCTACTTTGTACTTTTGGATCGAACAATTATGTGCATATCTCATGTGGTGATTTCTTTGGTACCATTATGGATGATAAATTTTATCCTGATTCTTGTTACAATCTATCTATACAAATCTATACAAGATTCTTGCTGTTGTTGTCGTTCCAGAAGTGACATTGGTGTCTTCAGATTGATCACAATCATTGACACGTAGATTGCTAAGCCATCGCTTCAGGAATGGGTAAGTAACCAAATTCTCCAGATTTCTCTTATCACCAGCTTTGTTTAAATAGTATGCAGCAGTCTACAAGTATTATATGTAGTCATATTGGTTGTTTGCCAAGCTTTTAGAGGTGTCTGTTCCAAGTGATCTAAACTAAGTAAAATTTGCTCCAGAAGAGAGGTAGAAACTTATGTAAAGCACTAGCTCTGTAACTCCTGTTGTAATCGTGGTATTGTTGGCACCAAAAAATGCATAACTCTGTCCTCAGCGCTCCCTAAAAAATCCATGTTTCCTATTCAGGGTGAGGGGATTGTGCTGGTGCAGTTGTTTTGGCACAAGTATCAGCAAGTGGGGAATATATTCCATTGTTATCTTTCCTTGTATGGTGATAGATATGTAACAGGTTCAGTCGGGTGCATCTCGATGATACATTCAATTCAATACAATTTATTGGCACCATTATATTTTGAGTACATGTATCTTATTATTGCCCAAATCCCTTGATCTAGCATAGACTACACTAACCATGATTGTGTTCGTGTGTCCTAAGTGACAATGTACCATGGAATATTTTCAGGATTTACTGAGGCCAGTTATTTGTATAGAATAACAGAAAAAATATTTGTTTTTGTTGCATCTTCAGGTTTCACAGATCTATGGTTACACTTTGATATTAGTACACTGTACATGTTTATAAAAGATGTATTCTATTCATGTACAACATTGTACATGTAATAATATCTAAATACATGTAGATCCACTATACAGCTTTGTGAGCCTGGTGAAAGCCCAGCGATTTTTTTTTCTCCCTTGAAATATGATTAGCCATGCTACCTTTGTAACCAGCAGGGATGAATTTGTGGACAGTAAGCCGGGAATTAGATGTGGGATATATTCTGACAGGGCCTGGGCTGCACTTGATGCGTCTTATGTTACACGGATAACCACGGATCGCCTGCATTGTCCACCAGAGGGTGCTGAGGGTGAACCTTGACCCAAATTACAGCCAGTGCATATGTAAATTGTCTTGTCATGTTTCGGGGCTGAACAAAACAAATTTATAGCTGTGAGACACCAATAGGATGTCAATGCAGTGCACTGCAGATCACATTTGTCATGTCTTTGCCATCCTGATGGACCAAAATATCGTGTGTGAAGAAATCGTCCCAGAATAAAGTCCTACATCTTATTGTGACTTGCGATCTGCCTTTTTGAATACTCGTAGTTTTCTTTCTGCAGTTTCATTGGACTGTTACATGTACATGTATACTGGTTTATATCAAACCATTGGAATGTTGAAGTTAGATCTAGATTGATGTTGTAGCAATACTTTTTTCTGCCTGCCTGAAAATGTACATAGGAATGAAATTAGTTTTTGGTGCATTTAATCACTGAACAAAAAGTACATAGAACCAAACGTATGTTTTGCTCTTGTGTAGGTTTTTGCAAGACTTTCCTGACATCAGGTCATAAAGAAGACAAACATACATTTGTGTGTTTTGCAGTTGACTTGGCCAGTGAATGGTCTTGTAAAAACTCTGTAATATAAACATTCAGAAATTGATCTGTTGCAAAAATTATCCCGTGTATTGATTTCTTGAATAACAATATGAATTGTAACATGATTGTGTAACATTCATTGATCAGGGACTGGAGCTGAAGTAGTTCTCGGGATTGTCCGGATTTATTTGTGATAGTGTGTGGTAGTCAGAACTGCAGACTCGAGAGAGTGCAGAGTGAACATTGATTGGACAAAATATTCCTTCTTGGCTGCTGACAGCCACAACATGTAAGTCGACTAGGTCATGGCTATTTCTGCCAGTTCCAATTAATTAAGTGTGCAGTGTATCATTGAATTTCATTGATTCTACTTTTGTAGTTGATTTTTTGGAATGACTACCTACAATACCAGCACATATTTCAGTACATATGCATGATTCTTATGTACTTGTAGGTTGTTTATAAGAATACTATGAACTTGATTAATTTCAAAATGTCAAATGCATTATCCCTTCTACATCTCATAGTGTTGTTCATTACATGTAAAAAGATCATAAACTTTTATAAAGTACAGGTGTTTTATTGAGGTTTAATATCATTGCTTCATATAGTGTGGGAGGATTGTGTGGAATATTTGCAGTTTGACATGTTCAGTGACAGCTACTCTGTGTGTACCTGTCTCGGTGTGGGTAGGGAAGAGGGATGATATTATCTGACACTGCGATTCTGCAGCAGGCACACCTCCACGATTCTGCTGCACACCTCCGCCTATAAAAGTGCCTGATTGGCTAGACTGATACCATCAGCCGTGTCTTCTGCTGTCAACCTCAAACTGTCAGGAAATGGTAACATTTCAAAAGTCAGGCTCCTGACCAAGTATTTTGTTTCACCTGAGGACTTTATGTTAAACTGACTCAAGTTGACCAGTTTCCAAGGGAAGGGGAGCTCAGCCGGCAGCAGCTAGAAGAATTGATGGAATTAATCAATGGATGAGCCTGCTAGTGGCCTGTGGGATTTGGAGAAATTGAATTAATATGAGTGAGAAGGTGATATTGTGATTGTGGGGGAGCCGTGTTACTAGTGAAGTGGGAGGCACTGCGAGAAGGCTGCCTTCGTCTGTCCCTCCTCCGAGTTTACGAGATCATGCCTAAGTCCCAGCTAACCTCAGGCATTAACCGTGGGACCCAGTGAGGCCCTCAGACCGGGCAGACAGACAGGAGAGAGAGAGGCCGGCAGCCACGGCAACTACCCACACGCAGGAACAGCCAGCACGATTGAAGACTGGAGACTGTCCAACGAAAAACTCCCTCTTCCCCGGCCCCGCAGAGCCAGGCTACAGCCACACGGGATTCCTACTGCACACCAACTCGTGGATTCCCATTGCTGCTGTGGGATGTCCGTGTCAGAGGAACGCTCGTAGACTTACTCTAACAGCAGCTGATGGACCAATGGATGCGTATCTGTTGTGCCAAACTTCTGGAAGTTTTTGATGGATTCACATTTGGCACAGTAATACTTAGTGTTGTTGTAACTCTGCAAACTAACTGAACTTGGCAAACAAACTGTCGTGTGTACTACTCGCGCTTTTTTCACTGGACTATAAGGATAGTTCATGGAACACATCATCTTGTGCCATCTGGTGAGTTTCACATAGCTTTCTCTGGTAAATTTATCATGAACAGAGCAGCAATATATTCATCATGTTTATGTCGTGTAGAGAATAGATAGGGATACTGCTTTCTTATAGACCATCCTTGTACTTGTACATATAATATTTTTCAAACTTTCTGCACATCTGATGTCTCCCAGTCATGATGAAAAAAAAGAACTATTTTTGTGTACAATACAGGTTGTTACATTTATATTCATGCTGTGTATTGTATATACATGTACATGTACAGTGTTGTGGTGTTGACACATAAACACCCTGTCAATTTCCCAGAACTTTGTAGCGTGAGAATGGTGCTTTTCACCGAATGCTCAGAGTTTGCTGATCAGTTGAGGTATGAGAGATGGAGCCTTGTTAAAAATAACATGAAAATTGATATTACTAAGGTGAAAAGTAATTACCCTAATTGGAATGAAGTGTTCTTCTGTGTAATTAGCTGGCTGTCTGAGTGTAGAAGCAATCATGTAAGAGCTAAAGGTGTCTGTACCAAGGCTTACACGAGGTTATGTATTGAGGTTATGCATTGTGTTTTTCCTGCTTCCTAATGACTTGTGGGCAACGCCAGGCTGTGTCAAGTTCAAGTTTTGTTTTGTTTGGCAAATATACATGATCATGTGCATCCGGTAAACATAATGCTGGCTCAAAAGATGTTTGGATTCCCCAAGATCACAGAATACAAAGGACCTGAGAACTCCTGTATTTGTAGGTGACAAAACCTGATCATGTACAAGTAGTCTCTGGAAATGTGGAGTAATTCACACTACATGTACCTTTGTAGTTAGCCAAGTTAAAAGTTCAGTGAATGTCTTGAACCTTCAATCTCAATGGATGTTGACCGTAACATGGCAGATGAGGAAAAGATTTATGATTGCTTTTCTTGTTTTTCACATCAATAAGTAATCTGCCACCTTTCTAGTGAAAACTAGCCACACGAAGGTGTAAAACCAACAAGCTCCTGTATGTGGCCTCAGCTGTGTCTATCTCCCGGTCGACAGATTGCGTGGCAAGATCCATTATCCTCCGGATCCTGGGAATACAAACATGAGTTACAGGGAAAAAGCCCGAGAAGATCCTCTGCTGTCGGTGAAGAGCTGGTGGCTCTGACACCACTGAGACTGACATGTATGTGCGTCTTTGACAGTTTACTCAGCCAATGACCCTTAATTTGCCACTGCATGCAAGGCCACTCTTTGATTGCTGATGTTTTAGATGTGGCTCACGCACGCTCTGTGTCCCCAGTAACTTGTGTGGTGTCATCTTTGATAGTTGGACATTATCATGGAAGATATTGCTGATATACATGATAATAAATTTACTGGTATGTGTGCGAGTCATGTTTAATATTCCATTATGTATGGTGTAGCATAAATTGTAAAACAATCTATTTAACTGAGAAAGTACATGATTATGTGGTTGTAAAAGTCAAAGTGCTACACTATACTTGCTTTTCAAATTGATCGACATTTTGGCTGTTGTATATTTGGCCCATGTAGGTTATCCCCTTTAATATATGTCTGACCTCCAAAATATTCCTGCTTTTCCTTGTATGTGGCATTGTTATCTACCCCCCCCCCCCCCCCCCCTTGCCCTCCTCCACACTACTGAGGCCTTCCAGCAGACTTCACTCCCATCATCCAGAGAATCAACACAGCTTGCATCACTGATAATCCTCAGCTCTCTCTGGGATGATCACAGATTTTGGTCTTTGCACCTTGGGCGCCTGATGGATGACTTTAACCAGCCCAGCCTTGTGTGCTGAGGTCTGCACGTTAAGGGCACTTATGCCAAGATCAATACATAAACACTTATAATAATCAGCCCCAGGTTCTCAGGAACCAACAGTCTGCCACGCGCAGTTTGTGCCAGCCATTCAAGGGCATTGCTAGAGATAGCTGAAGTAAATTCATAAATAAATGTTTTCCCCATCCAGCATTCTACGCAAATTTAGATAATTAGAACAGAGCCAGAAAAGTTCACACTCGACTGGTAATGAATGCAAATATAGCTTCAGATGAACTATCTTTTATGGGTTCTGAAGTAGATTTGACCTCAAAATCACATCTGCATGAACTCATTAACACCTAAATAGGAAAACCTGATCAACAATCTGCCAGATTCACATTCCTAATATAGATTCATACATGTATAATCTTGGGAGATTTTTGTTGATTCAATGTCACAGTGCATTTTCCATCAATTTGTTCCCTTTAGCTGAATCTGTTCTGGGCCTGTTTGTTTTGTGTAGGTACCATACACTGTATTTTGTACATGTCTTAAAGTGGAAGGAATTGTTCTTATTTAGTGGTTCACTGTTTCTTGAGTTTATTTCAGGTTGCTTTAAATTGTCTCAAGATGGTGTAGATTTGACTTTGATGTTGCTAGCACCAGGGGTGTTAACCTTGGCTGTAACTGACAGGTTTACTGAGGCTCCTGGTCCTGCCAGCTGCTGGTCTAACCTGGTACTCAGTGTGTGCTCCCAGTTGTACCTAGCTCCCAGTCATTGAATGCTCATCCTTGTGTATGTATTTACAGATTACTGGTCAGTCTGGGTAAGGCAATACTCATAGAAAGTGGATTCTGACATAGCTGCTGGATACAGAGAGATAGAGAGATAGATGGTCGGCATGAATGAATTATCCAGTTCTCGGCACGGTGGACTAGTGATGAAGTATGGCGGGGTGATTTCTGAGCTGCCGTTTAGCTCCTCAGCTGCATAAATTCAGCCTGATTGTGGAGCCAGCAGGGGGCCTGAGATTACAATTTGCTGGAACGGAAGTTGTCGGTACTGAAGCTGTTATGGTATTTGTTTAGACATCCTGTGAGCATGTGTTGTGGCCTGTACATTGCAGGTAGTCCACACACATATATAGTAAACACTAGCCTGCTGCCATGCTGGGAGATGGACCAGTAACCACACGCTTGCCAGCACAGCTCCCTGGCAGCAGTTCTCAGACACACTGGACAGGGCCTGGCTGGAGATTTGTGATGTATGATGCCATTAAAACATACCATTTTCCCTGTGACTGTACCACGATGGACTAAAGACTATTCAATGTACAAGTATATGCCTCTGTTGGTATCAGCATTATAAATATTGATAACTGTAGCATGTGTGATGTTGATCTTTACATTCTCCTGTGGATTTTGGCAACAGTACCAGCAAGCATCACAATGATATAGTATAATGTACGTGTAGATCTACATGTAAACTTGAATACAAACGTGTATTGAATGTGGAGTTTCAAAGGAGTAATATCTTGATGGAAATAATCATGCTGAGAGTGAGAGTATCAGTATTCAGTTACAGGAGATGTGATTTCATGGAAACAATTAAGTTAATGGAATGCCCCGCACAGGGTTCATGCACACAAGTATTGATGATTATTGATGGAAGTGGCTTGATATAATATTTCAGTGTTTGGTGTCCATGCTGCTGCCTGTAGAAAAAGCACATGTGTGGCACTAATAGCTCAGACAAAAATTATGCAGCTTCTGGTATTGAATTTACTTTGCTGTGCAAACATGCTGCAGTCTGGTGTACGGTATTTGTATTCAATCAAAACTTGGAACTGAATTATAATTTGATCCAGCCTTGCACTTTGCTCATCTTTTTCGCAGGTGAGTTGCCGTCAGTGAGATGACAAAGGATCTGGTGTACTGTTGGTGACCGTCTCCCTGCCCAGTGGTCAGTCGCCATGGACACCAGTGCCTGGATCCCCAACCCCATGGCCCAGCCGTACGTGCCCCGGCGCCTGCAGTACCCCGGCCACAGCCAGGCGGCGACACCGGTACGACAAGCCGGAGCCAGCACGCGCAGGTGGCTCCTCAGTCGGCTATTCAAGGTCAGTCAATGGACATGTAAAACCCTTAAGTAGCTGGGAAATACACAATTTGTACCAAAGACTGGACTAGTATCTGTTGGTCCAAGAAATTAACGTAATTATGGTTTTTGATGTAAATTGTCTGGAACTGAAAGTTATTCTATTCTTATTCAAGCATAATAAATTTTTCTCTGAACTGTCAAACTCATGCAGAATCAAATATTGTGAGAAAATTTAAACAATTTGTCCATGTTATGTCCATGTTATGGAATGTGTGATCCGATGTTATTTCAACATTTTCAATTTTGTCGTGGGCTGTTTCCATGATATTGTATTAATATACAATCAATCATTTTATTCTAATCATGTGTCATTTTGTCAAAACATATAATGTAGTATGTACAAGAAGATCAGATCAGAGACTGAAAAGTACACAGTCATTAAGTGTCTGCCAGAGTTGAACCTAATGTTTTTGATTCATCAGCATTCTCGGACTGTTCATATTGATTTTAGAAATATGCTAATGAATTTTCCGGTATAATCCATGAAATCTCATATTTGTATCTGGTGACCTTTTGCATGTTATGTGAGATCAATGCAGCAGCTATTTGTACTGGTTTATTGAACTGCCATCAATATCACCAGAAATACATAACGAGAGATATTCTGATATCACCTGTTGTGAACGTGCTCGTACACATTCAGACAGGACAACATCTTCACAGAAAGCCACAGCTGCTCCGGGCCTCGACACCTAAACCATTGTAACTGTAATTGAATTCCAGTCAGCTTTACAACGGACAAGACGCTGCAAATTCCATTGAATTTTTTGCTTTCTTGTTCAAAGTATTTAAAGTAATTCAATCAGGTTTAATGTGTGTGTAGAATATTTAAAGGTTATTATCAAGAATGAAACTTATTTGTCAGATACAACATGTACGTGAAAGAATCAGACAACTGTAATAGGATTCGCATGAATATGATCAGAAATTGATAACTGAGGTCTTACATGGGTTTCTGAAACGATGTATATTCAAAATGAAATTCGTTTGTTGGCTTATAGATTTTGTGAATTCACCTTTACACGTTATTTGCATGTAAAATCATTGCAGCCATTTGTTTTGCTCTTCACATACATGTAATATAATGAAAAAATGTTCATGCTATTTTCTGAGAAACAATACAGTACAATTTCGTCATGCTCATTGGAAAGCATTTCGATTTCAGTCAATAGCGAGCATGTAGCGTATTTACAGCAGTGTAGGAATAAACTGATCAGCATGTGTTAGAAATTGATTTTCCACATCTGTACACTCTACCTCTGACTCTGTATTGATGGCAGTCTAGTATGTGGATAATTTCTCTGATTTATTGTAATGAGAATGCTTGAGTGTGTATGCTTTTTGTGGGCTTGCAAAATCTATGAACATTGAATGTCAATGATTACCTTATGAAGGGTATCATTATCAACGTGTATTGTTACAATTATAATCTGACTGTGTCCGTGTCAGTCTTCTCTTATCAGCCACTGTCTCATTTATGATTTGTGGCAGGCAGTTGATAATTTTTTAGTCGAATTGATGGATTTTACGTGCAGAAGACGGCATGCATCTTGTGAAATGGAATATCTGTACTCGCCATCACCAAGGAAACCAGCCAGACCTGTGACAGTTGTGAGTGATAAATGGTTCTCCCTGTGAACAGAGAACATGCACATGGTGATATTGTGATGGACAACACACTATTTTACATTTTGAAAAATTGAGTGTTATTGAGTGATTGAGTTATTGAGTGAGATGAAAAAAAGTATCTTCATCAATGTAAATGCCTAGTTAAATGTTTGATAGCCTAGTTAAATGTTTGATAGCCTCCAAGCCCAAAATAATGATGCCGACTGGTTTTGTTTCCACTGACACTTATCCTGATGGTGTCACTACAATGTTGTTGTTGTTCTGTATATTTCAGAAGATTTGCATTTGCATTTGCAAATTTGCAGCTCCATTTTGGTTGTGTCATATTTCAATCTGAAACAGTACGTGTACTGTGATAAGATCTTATATTTACATTCTATTGGTACAAAACGGATTTGACATTTGCCAGTTCTAAATATGTTTGATTGTGAGATGGTATAGTTTGATCTTTGTCCAGGAGGCACATAATAGGAACCTTTTTTGTGACTCAAAGTTCATGTTGTTTTGTTTTTGTGTGTAGGGTGAACATGGTAACTGATATTGTACTCCTCATAACTTGCTGGTAATCGTGTGATGATAATAATACTCATGTACTGGATTCACCAGGAGTTAGCTGTATTACAGGATAATACATGTATCTATGGTGCATTAGACACTTTGCCCAAATTATGATGATATTTTCATTGCTTGATATGATGGTATGTGTCAGTACATATAATATAAACTTGTTCAGTTTCATGTTACTGATGAATGAAAAAACTTCCGCAGATGTTTAGATAGAGAGAAAAACAAAACATGTGATGTACTCATAAATACAAGCTTAGTATAACATGTGCATAATGGTTCTTAATGATGAATAAACTGGGTGTTATCATTGCGATGCAAATATGTGTAATGTGTAATGCCTAAGTAGACATAATACATGTAGGCTGGGTAGTTGTAATGCTCAGTAAATAATGTTTTGCTAGTTCTTTTATAATAGAACAAACTGTGCTGTTGAATCATTAGTGACAGGGACTAATATAAGGAATTATACCAAAAGAAAAGATGGAGTAGCAACAGAACATCATTGGTGAATGTGTGGAACTGTAGAAATACTCAGCTGTGTAATATGTGTACTGATAAACCTTGTGATGATCTGTACACCTCTGTTTGTGTATTGCAGGGCGGTCTTGTAGCTGTGTTGAGTGTGACACTCGTCATAAACGTTATGTTCATCCTGGACACAAGCAGGAAGATCCAGCAGCCGCCGCACGCCAATCGTAAGTAACACCACATCGTGCTCAATATGATCATAACTGGTTGATATTTAAGCAAAGAACCGTTAACACCACATCATTCCAAAAATCAAAATATAAACTATTGCGGAACAAGGTTTCACATTCTTTCTGTGTTGGAATGATAGAAATGCTACAGTATCATTTACTCAGGATCGAACTAAAAGCTGGCAAATGCTGGCTGAATGAATTCAGAATACCACTCACATGTATGTTCTTAATATATATTTGTATCAGAGAGAAAATTACTCTAGAGAGTAGAATTGGTAAAATAATCCTTCTTTACTACATGTATTCTGTGTCAATTTGAAAACTGTCAAGATTTGAAATGTGCCTTTTAATTCTGAAGTACCCAAAGTTATTGGTACAGTATACAATAACTGATAGCTGTTTTGAATCGGAAACAATTGTTATGGTTTCAAATTCTGAAAAAAAAACATTAAATCAGACTGGGTCAGTCCTGAAATCTGTTTGAAGCTGATATGCTACACTTTGTAATCTAGGAGATTGGCAACTAGAACCCATGTTTTTGAAGGAGAACATTGCCACACAAATACATGTAGTCTCAAATAACAGTGTGGGAGACTGGTGGTCTGCGCTGGTTTGTGTGCCATCAGGTCGCTGGCTGGTCGCAGTCCTTGGTAAGTGTTGATGCCATAAAGAGAAGGCAGCTGTTGCTGGGAGCGAGATGCCATTGACTGGATATTCCTTACTCAGGAACCATTATCAGCGGACCTTTAATGTGATATAGCGGGTATTTGCTGACACTGTCATTCAATATTGCACCACTGCTGACTCCCATCACCCTAGTTATTTCTGGGCCAGGGCTGCTGCCTCACTCGATCAGTACAGAAAACGCTGACCAACTGGACTTGAATGTCCCAGTGTCACTAGAGAAGTAATGAAGTTGAGATAAAGGGCTGATGGCACTCCGCCCATGTTGGCACATACAGAGGGAATCAAGTTACAGGCCGTTTGCTGCCCCAGAAATAAATAGCTTATCATGTGTACCTCCAGCAAGATTTCATTGGCACGGTTTACATACATTAGGCTGTCTCCCGTATAGATTATTGGTCGAGATGGAGCCCTTCCTCGAAGACATTTCCATATCCATGAAGCAAGTAATGCAATCTGGCTGCTTTTATGTCCTGCAAGGTTGCTGTAGTGGCAGAAATTCATGTGAAGTTGTAGACACAAAGGCATCAGAGACATTGAGCATTGTGTCTTTGAAGGGTGGTCCAGTGTAGTGGGTTACGGCCCTGTAGAGGAAAGTCTCCTCTGTCACTTGTGAGGTCCACGCAGACTGACACTTGTTCTACATAGACAGATAAATGTCAGACGGACTGATTAGTCGCACTTTTGCTATTCTGAAGGTACGACAGACAAGGGTTCTAGGTGTCACTCTGATCTGATGACACAAAAGTAAAATGATCTGAAGCAGCTTGTCACACATCAACGGGGGAATTAACCTCAGCCTGAGTAAGGAAATAAACAACACAAACTGAGGTGCTAATACTCCAGGAGGTATGCCTTCCACTCAATGTCTGCCCACTTCAAGCAAGTGCCCTCTTCCAACTGCTTGCAAAACTTAACATGTAGCATTTGAGTTGAGACCTTAGCCATTATTTTCCTAGTTTGGTATGCACAGTCAGGTAGTTGTCTGGAGCAATTCAAGGGAGAAAGCTCCAATTGACTGTGGGACATCTGAGGCTATTGGGGCTTGCAGACAGATTACTGGAGAGAAGAGCTGATCATACAAGCGGGTGTCGACTGTCCCTGGAGAGCTGGGTCCTCTCGCCTGACCTGGCACCCACCCGGGATACTTTTGTTCAGGACAAATTAGATCCATCGGATCTCACAAGGGGCGCTACCTTGGGTGGACTATAGGCAAACACAGTCCCGGTAATTGATCAAGGCCCCTGAGTTGTTTGGGTATTGATGGCACATCACCTCTACGATCACCCTACACCTGCAACTTAATGATAACTCTGTGCAAAGTTGCATCTATGATCAGTTCCTGTCGCTGATCAGATTGGACAGCAGGAAGTCAGTCATTCTGTAACGTCCTGATTTATAAATTGAGATGTAGCTGCAGCCTTACATCCAATAATATTGAATGAAACTTGCCTGGGACAATAGCTGACCCTTCCGTTTCTCTGGTGTCTTCCTGCGGACACATGAAGTAATTGTTCTGTCACTATGTTATCTGGTAATCGTTGGCATAGTAACATGGTAATTTAATTGCTGAGGCACATGAAATTAGATTATGCCCTGCAGCAAGTGGTATCATCTTTTAGTGGAGTGGATGAAGAATTGTGGGCACTGACAACCCATACATATACATCTATACATGTAGACAGTCTACGATGGATGTGCGACAGGACATTATTAATGGCTCAGATGGGAAACACCAAGAAGACAGAAGTGAGTTCATGGGGTGAAAACAATTCCAGTCCACAGACAGCACTATTGCGCTATTGTAATCTGAAGAATAGGTAAAACTGTATTTGGTTTTATGTACATATCAGTTGCTGGTCATGTCGTATTCATGAGGCAATTTGTTCTGCTAACAAGTCCGTATATGTATTTTCTGAAGCATTACTCTACCGATAATGTCTGTGTGATGTTTCCCACACATTTTGAACTCAGAAAAACGAATGACGTTTTTTGTCCGGGATCTTTGTTGCGAAGCACCCGTAAGCAAGCTGGCAAACTTTCTACTTACTTTTACATTTATTCTCAGCAAATTGCTGCAAGTGCTTGTTTTGCATAAATGCAAATGTGGAAGCAGAGTTTTTGCAGCAAAATAAAATCATGTGTTGGCATGGTCAGGGTTACATGTAATGGGTTATATCATGTATACATGTATCTGGCATGGAAATTTTATATATAAAATCCTAGATTCCTGTAATATTCGATGCAAATCATGATGCATTACACTTCTGACTGACCATGACCATGATACATGTACATGTATCTTTACTAGAGACTTTTCAAGGTCACAAAAGTGTGATAAAACGTGCATCATTCTTTTGATAAAGTGTGACAATTCGTTTTTGCCTCAGAGCTATATATCAGAGCCTCAGAGTGTTACAGTACTGATTTCGCAAAACCTCACCAAAATGCCAGCATGGGACACCTGGCATTTAGCACGTGTTCGCCCAACTTCGCCTGGCGTAGCATCATGCGATTTGATGCTAGCATTGTGTATGCGAGCATCCCTCGATGCTAGCATTGCTTCTTGGCACTGTGGTGCACTAAAAGCATTTCGCATTTTTTGTGAAGGCCATTATATGCTCGCATATGCTCGCAAACACATGGTCGAGTGGTTTATAAACAGTCTGTATCATGTAGATCGTATGGGAAAATGCAGTGTTTCATTTCAGTTCATATTAAAGTCAGTATTTGCATCCGAAATAAAGGATGCGCGCATCTGTGCGAGACAATGCTCGCCTGTTCAACTAAGACAGCCGCCTGATGCGATGGCATCGCGCCCACTGGTCGCACCATGCGATTTGATGCTAGCATCAAGTCGCACGTAATCGCATGGCCTAGCATTTAGCATGTAGCATTCGCATGGCTAGTGAGGTTTTGCGAAATCAGTACTGTATATGAGATGTGTCCTTGCCTTGGCTTGTTAGCATGTACCCTGCCTTGAGCTGCCTGCCCTGTTGTTGACCTGCTGCGTGATGTCTTCTCCCGACAGATGTGTACAGCGATGTGGACAGCAATCCCGCAGAGAGGAACATCAAGCAAGCGAAGGACGTCCCTCGCACGATTGAGATAGAAGTCCTCTCCAGCAAGAGCAAGGTGTCCGTCAGCGTGGACAGCACCATGGTGAGATATATGGGCGTAGATGTTCTGCTTAAAAAATCAAATTTGTCTAAAAGGTTATTGCCCCCCCCCCCCCCCCCCCAAAAAAAAAAAAAATCACTATTTTGTGACAGATACTAATGCAAGGACTTTGTTCAGGCCAATAAGCCGATAAGTCGAAAAATATGAATATATCTGAATAGGGCAATTCACAGAATTGAGTTCATCCAATTTATGATAACATAAATTGACAATAGATAAATGTAATTCATGGCAATTAGCTGAAATATTCCAACATTATGATGAGAATGTAATGTTTGAACAAATATGATAGTATCTAAGAATTGTGGTAACCACTCCAGTACTTGAGATCAGGGAGTAAGGAGGTTAAGGTACACATAATTTGACAGATCATTTCTAGGTTGTAGTTGTATGAGTATACATGTATGAACGTTGCAGTACCATAAAAAAAAAAATGTTGAGTTCACAAGAGAAAAAATCCAATCTGAGATAAAGCAGTGAGATATTGCTGAAGTTGCTGATATTGACCATGCCTTGATTGTGTTTACTAAATAAAGCAGAGATTCAACAGTTTCCTTGATATTAGCATTCAATCAAAACCTGGTAATATTATGTGCTTGAAGTTGATCAGAAAGTTTTGGTTTTGTTGTTGGCCGTGTTGGGACAGAAAAGATAAATATCATTGCCCGTGGTCACACAAGAATATCGCCCTGTGACAGTGACAGATAGCAAGATGTTCCCCGGGGTTGAAATCAACTTGTCAAGAATCAAAGAGAGCTCCTTGCAGACGTTGATAAAGTAAGCTTTCTTTGCTAACAGCCAATCAGATTTAGAGACAAGATGGATGAACTTAAGAATGGATGCAGCGAGGGATATTATTTATCATGGTAATAACTGTTCGTGCAGAATTTGATGTATGTCGTCTTTACGTTGCATCCGCGAAGGGCAATTTTACATGCAGGAGTTTGTTTTAGATGTGAAGAGTTTGATAGAGCGGGTTTTTGGGAGTTTGTCCTGAAACAGAATGCAAAACCTGGACATTTGATTGTATTTGAAATGAGACCAAATTGATAATTTGTGTGATGAGGAATAAAATCAGTGTCAAGATGCTTGGTTGAGGAACATCTACATGTATCGACATAACTTACCAAAGAACGCCTTTGTTGCAATATGGATAGGGAAGGAGATAAATGTGGGTATGATATAACCCATACCTGCTACAGACTGTTATTGTAGACACTTGTGGCCTAGCAGTGCTGAGGAGCACATCGTGACATTGTCGGCTCCTCAGTCACGATCTCTCCCGCTCTATTGAAAGATGATATGTCATACACTGAACCGGTAATCTCTATCTTCCAACCATTCCTCATAGCAGTAGGAAAAACTGATTACAGTGTAGGTAGATCTAGGAGAGCAAACAAACTGTTAGTGTGACTACATTTTTGATTTTTACTGATTTATTTGTATGTGGACAGAAAGGGTGAAGTTCCCAGAGGTGATGTAACAAACAACATGATGTTTTATGTTTGGTAGCAATGGAGATTATATGCATTATTATTAAGACTGAGACAAAAACTTAAGGGCAGTTCCTTTTGAAATCACCTGTGCACATATATATAGTACCGGTAATGTACATGTAATTGAGCTAAATAGCAGATTTTTTTTTCCGGTGAAAAACAAATTCTGTTTGAAAAAAGTACAATTGGTTATGTTTACATTTACATGTATAGTACTGCTGTTCATCCTTGTACACAAGATTGTGGATGAAGAGTTGGCATCGATGCTAAAGATTTCATTCATAGGAGCTTTTGTTTGTTGCCATGGTTACCCGCACCTGGCTTTTATCCTGAGGAAAACCAGCTTGAACCGTGCATTCATGCTCATGAGGTAATACGGGTCTGACAAGGCAGAATCCTTGTTGATGGCTAAAAAGGAAGCAACAAGCATGATTCCGCTAATGGCCAGTCCCTCAGGATTGATTTTACACAAGTTGTGGGGACATCTTATGTAGATTCCGTCACTCCTTCCATGCGGTGAGGTTTTTACTCCCGCCGTTCTGTGGACCTCGGGCCGGGATTTCACTTTCTTCTCTCTACCGCAGACCTGCTTCAGACTTTCCACACAAAAGCCTGTGCGAGTTATTTGAAGTGATATCTGATTAAATCTTGGCTGGCATTGTGTAAGAAATGTCACTGCACTCGGTAGATATTGTAACAGAAGCTGTTACTTCATCCCCGGCCCCAAATCCTAATCCACACGGGATTCGGTCCAGACCACAGAGGCGGAGATGGTGGATAGCTAGGTAGAAATGGATATATGTAAAGGCCTCCTTCTGATATCCCAGACGATCAGGTAGATAAAAGATTTTGCCGATATCTTTATTTTCATTGCTGCAAATAGAAAATATATATTTGATCCTCACCAGTTTGATATGGCACACATGTGCATAAGTTACGGTCTTATGATTAATACATAAAACCCTAGGTAGTAAAAAAAACCTTTGAACTTCAACCCTTTGTCACTGCATTATTGATGTTTGGTAATTTAGATTATATGATAATCTTATCCCTCACACAATGATTGGCACTACGTCACTTTTACAGACACATGTTATTTACCTAGAGCTGCTGCCTTACTCGTGCAGTAAGCGTAGAGCATCTAGTTGAATGAGATTTACTAAATCAAGTATTTTGATAATCATTCTGATTTATTATAGAGTCCAATAAATATTTAAAACCAACAACAAAATATCAAGTGCACATAACACTAAATGTTGTTTCTGATTTCAACAATGAAGATAAAATATGTCCTCATAATAAAGTACTGTAAAATATATATAAAGAGATTTTCTGGTAATACTAGTTCGCACAACCCTCGAGTTGCAGGCTGTGTGCTCCCTTGTTGATTGATGTTGGTAAAACCTTGGAAATAAATTTATGTGTAGATTTATCATATGAGTCTGTACATGTACATCAAATTTGTCATGTACATGTAGAGACGTCATAGGTATTCTTTAAAGAATAATACATTTTATAACAAAGATATTAATGAATAACCTTGTTTCTCATGTGAATGTTTGCAGATTTGGGAAGATGGGGAAGCAGACAAGGACCGGGGCGTCCATGTGCTGGTCCTGAACCAAGCCACAGTAAGTGTCGGTCTCTCTGCTGGCTCAGAGAGTGTAGATACTACTATATATATATATTGTAATGAGTTGTGGTCATCATGTCATAGGAGGCTTAAATTCTTGGCATGGATTGATAACGCAAGAACGGTCTGGGTTGGGCAAGTGCCTGACATTTTCCATGGAAGCCATAGATTTTCAGGGTTAAACCTGTTAAATGGAATTGGGCATATTCATGTACATGTACATTTTTTGTACATGTAAAACAATGTTTGTGTGAAGAAATAACACATATAACTGATACAGTTTTATATAGGAACAATCGTTTCAATACCAAGAAGAATCACCATTACTCTGTAGTGTACCACTTGGTTAGAGTCTGTTGCTTTTGTGACTACAATTGTTGAGATACTGTAACTATAGATATTTTTAGTTTACACTGCACTTGTCTAGATACATGTACACATATCGCTGGGGAATATCATCAGATATTGGAGTTTTCTGATTGAGCCCTAATGCCTCGTGGACCAAAACATTGTCCCCATTCCACTTGTGCAGAGCTAAAACATTGAAACTTGCAGGGGGAAAACTTACTTTATAGCCTGGCGTGTAATATTATAGTCGGGAACAGAAAAAAGTGGCTTCTCAGGTACCACTGGTAATAGGAGTGGCCTGCCTTGGGGTGCTGCCAGGAAAAAATAGACTGTAGAACGTATTGTCTGTTTGTTTGCTGTCCCGTGCTGATTCGGGATAAGAAACTGAAGATAGAATCTTTGGAGATTTCCCCGGCATCCGATCAGGCAGTAACTGCTGCACTGGGATTAATTTATCTGACTCCATGTGAAGCAATGATTAGGACCCTTTGTGGACCAATTTAGTTGGTGAATATTTTCGGATTTTTCCACTGCCATGGAAAACATGTGTTTTGTTTGCACTGGATGTTGAATGCATTTTTTTCTCCACTTCCTATCAATATTCCTTTCAATATAATATCAAGAATTTATTCCAAAACTGCTCGGATTTTGTGGTATTTTGTTCATCAAATAAAGTGAAGATGGAAAAAGTGATATTGCTACATGTACTGGTACACTTACTGAAATTTCATGAACACATCAGTAATATGAGACAAGGAAAAAAGTGTAGTTTAATGGCACAATGTTATGAATAAAAATGCATGGACGTTACATTACTTTACAGTGTAGGTTTGCTTATACATGCTTATACCTGTGTAGCAGTGTTGTGTGTGCCGTGAATGAAGACGAGTTTGGCAACAAATAAACAAACTTTATTTACACACAAGAACTGTCGAGGCTGGGTACTGGGTGTCTGAAAGAACACGGAAAATATCCAATAATTATACGATCCAACTTGCATGGATAACTGCAACTGACCACGAAAACGGCGCGTATTACGCTTTTATACTTGTTTACGTTGACAACGGTCACGGGGGCCAGCCCTTGCCAGGCGAATGGCCACAGGCGATAGACGCGGGAAATTAGCAAGTGTTATTACACGCATGCATACCACACCACACTTGGCATAAAGCCTCAGTCACACCATGCAACCGCTTACACCTGTACAGGTAAAATGATTGTAAATTGTCCATCACCATTTCTCACTGCTCAAAATTATACATGTATATATATTTATACTAATATCTTTTAGATTTGATTGTCAGTTTTTGAGAGATAGATCACGTTCCAAAGCCTAATGAATGATTGACTGTGCGAAGAAAATCAATTGTTAGGCAATCATTAATACTCAACATAAATTGAATAATACCTCAAATGTCCACTTTCAAAGCTGAAACCATTTTGTTGATGAAAAGTTTGTAATGTTAAGTATCTGCCATGACACCGCGTACACCAAGTGAAGGTTCTTTACCCGACAGCTCTCACGTAGTCTGTGTGTTGGCTCTTGCAGCTCTCACAAATATTTCCGGGATGGTCTCCATCTATCTTCATTACAGAGACATTTATGGACATTATGGGGGGTAAAGGCTTTAATTTTGATGAAGCCTTTGTGCTCATCGGAGTTTACATTTCCATTTGTGTGTCCGTGAGGACACATTCTGATGAATAAACATGTACTATTTATGAGAATGAATTATGAAGATAAAGAAGAATACCACACTTGTTGCTTCCCACCTGTGTCTAGAAAGTGTATCATCTGGAATAATACTGTTGTACATGCTACAGTTACATCACGCTTTAAGTGACGAATTTCTTTTCAACATGTTTCATTCTGCAATTTAATATAATTTGTAAGTTTTGATGGATCCATACCATATTACATTATGGTGAGCATTTTATTTTATGACTGCTTCAGTCCTGTTCATTGATATTTTTGTGGCGTCAAAAATATCAGATTGCGATAAAACTTGACAATATCCATGCAAAGTGCTATTGTGATCTTTTGTGTATTTTATACGATCTTATTAAAGGCATGGCACTAGAAGACCCACACCCTATAAAAGTTGGCACTGAAACCAGTACAGAAGCAGTTTGAGCCCCTCTGCCCCACACACAGAGTGCAGTGGGCCTGAGGGTGGCCCGACCACGGCCATAAATGGCCAAGTGGAGAGATTATATTACCGAGCCGCACGCGAGGTACAGTGGACTGGCGTGCTGACAGGCTTCTCGTGTCCACAGCCCCTCAATGGCCCTGCTGATGCCCCTCGGCTCCTGTCAACGCCATTACCCAGTCCCCCTGCCCTCATTTGGGCAAAATTCTCCAATGGCAACATATTTCTTGTTGGCTCAGACACATCAACAAGTGACGGACGTAGATTTATGACAGTCCACAAATAACTCGGGCTGATCAGCGGAAGAATGTGACTATGTTTTTTTTACCAGCACATTGTCAAGAAGCTTAATGCAATAGAACACATACTGTTCATTCGATGCCATATATAGCCCTTGTCCATTGCCTGATGTGGCAACATAAATTAGGAAAGATCAATGAGTTGGAGTATCCTATTTTAATGGATCTCGCATCAAGCAGTCTCAGCTGCTGACCTCTTGCCCTAGATTATTGCTCTAATCACACCATCAACTTAGGATCTTCCTTCCCTGTGTGGGCAGAGTGGCTGTTCTTCAGGTACCTTTGAACCAACATCAGACAGATGTGTGAGCGCAACGAAAGAATAATCTTCGTTGTCAGCAATTGAAGCAATAATTAGTAGCAATAAAATAAAATTTGGAGAAAACACTTTATTTTTCATGCTTAACTGTCACTGTTCCATATTCAGAAGAATTCTGACACCCCATCAATAACAAAACACAGATATTCCATTTGGCAGTAGAGACGAGAAGGAAGTTGGACTGGAGCAGGGCTTATTTGTGTGAATGTGAGATAAGACCGATGTAATTGGGATACATTCGGTTACGATGACAGCATTCTTCAGGTGGCTGTCATATTTTTTGGGTAACCCATGTAAAACATTTTTTTCTCAGACTGACAAGGTACAGATGCTAGTAACGGTGTTGTTGTATCAATTGTGCCTTTACAATTTCTGACAAAAGGGTTGTCGCAGCATTTATCACAATTTGTTGTATATTTCCTGTGCTGAGCCAGTGCTCTAGTACTAAAATTTGAAAGGAAATCATATTCATGAATATTCATCTGAAAACCTAGTTATGGGTTCCATTATTCCACATTAGTGATTTTGATGATGGAGTTACATGTACAGTTTTCATGTATCACATGTTTTTTTAATGTCTACGCGTACATTGTGTATATATGTTTTTATCATAGATGAGGTATTTCTCCATTACGAACTTGGTCTATAACACCCGTATTTAGCGGATAATATGCCATTACATTATCAGGATAAATGTATGAAATCTTCCGATGGCAATACTACCTTTCACTGTATTATTTATGTGGACCGGTGAAATTAGCAAAGTGCCAGTGATGATGCTTTCAGCCCAGTGTGTTTCCATTGTTTTGCAGGGTAGCGTGATGGCACAGCGAGTCTTTGACACATATCTGGCACATGAAGACGAAGCGATGGTTCTCTTCCTCAACATGGTCTCTGATGGTCGGATCCTCATCCTGGCTGTCAAGGTGAGACTCCATCGGCCACTCGTCACTAGTGGCCAGTGCATAAAATAACACTTTCATGTTGATAAGAAGACACTTCTGTCATAAATTAAACTTGTGTTAGGAGCTTAGTCCTGGGGACTAAATCTATCTGTGAAAATTTCTGCTTTCGAGATGGCAATAAGAATGTTATGGAGGAAAAGGTGTCCCATGTGTCAGTGATGATAGAAAAAAAAAACATTTGATGCAAATGCATGTGTTCTGCAATGTTTGCTGACAGGCAAATGACTCGATAATAGAAATCTATGAATATTTCTGAATGTAAATTGAATGTTTTCTTCATTTCCGACATTAATGATGATATCAAATAATGAACAGTTTAATCTGTGTACTCTTTTTTTGAACAGCATTCCATGAATATTCTGTTTCCCTGTTATCAGTGGTTATTTTGTTGAATCCTGGGCGTTAGTCCAGACATGTTGGGCATGTACTCTGCCATTATCACCTACGTGTGGAAAGATGATAGGCCATCATCTCCCCGTGTCGTAGATTATGTTTTGTCTCATTTGCATTCATGTGCTCAAGTCCCCTTAATATAAAAGCATTGGGAATTTGCAGTATTTATGTTGACACTTTTGTGTTTGAGATAAGCACTGAAACCTGCATGTTAACCCTGGCGTAAATGGCTTCATAGTGCCTGAAAAAAATGCATTATTCAGGAAACGACCAAGTGGCTGGAGGCGTTTTACATGTTTGCTGTGGCGACGCGAGATGACATCGTGATACTTTTGTTTATGGTAGGATGAGGGGTCGTTCCAGATGAAGCAGACGGCGAGAGACGTTTTAACCCGACTTGGCAGCGAGCGAGCACACGATCTGGGCTGGCGAGATATGTGGGCTATGATCACCGTCAAACAAGGTCAGCTTCATGCGTGGATCTTTTTAGTTCAAAGTTAATCAAAAATTGATTATGGTTGTGACATAATCACTGCACACAACATTTATTTCCATGAACCAATAAGTACTCGTACTGTCATGTTGTATGAACAAAAATGATAAATTCACCTGTTGTGTAGTAAATTATCAAATGATGTAGAATAAACTGAGCTTGGATGAGTGTCATATGTATGACTACATGAAACCAGGTTCATGTTACCAGGTTCGCTGATTGCGGAGTCGGTGAGCAAGGCGCCTGACGTGGCTAGTTGGGGGTCTCCTGTCTCCATCAAAGCTGAGGTACAACTCGCCTCGATTGAAGGTAAAACATCAGTAACTGTATGCTTTGCTTCATCTAAACTGGCATGGACACTTGAAAAATATTTTAATTGGTCTCCCTTACATGGATTGATTTACTGCAGACATGCATTAGGAAATTTTGACCACACACCGGTAGTGTGACTTGTGTGTTTGACGTTATGACTGTAATGTTGATATTTTGACTGCAGACAGTCAGTGTGACTGGGAAGACACGGAAGAGAACCAGCGACGACGTGTCTTCTGTAACAAACTGGAAGGCTACGGCAGTGTGTGTAGCTGCAAGGCTCCTGCGCCACTCACTTTCAACCCAGAGCCGGTCAGTTCTATCAATGTTATCACAAATATAATATCGATAGAAAGAACTTCAGTAGCAGGCATAGTCTCAGACTAACTATAATAAATTTAATTTGTTGATATGTGTTTGTCTGTTTCAGCTGGTGGACAATCGTATTTCAAATGTACCAATTGCTGTGATCGCCAGCGACAGGCCACATTATCTTTATAGGTGAGTGTTTACCTTTGGACTGTAACACATGTTTTTGAAAGTCAATATTTCAGGGACATCTCTTGTGCCATGTGCATTCACTCACACATCTCATCATGCTGATCACTGTGATGTTTTACAGAATGTTGAGATCACTCCTGTCAGCCAGTGGTGTCAACCCTTCACTCATCACTGTATTCATAGATGGGTACTTTGAGGTCAGTAAGTGGATAGAAACATGTAAGCCAATATGCATATACATGTACTAGCAAACATATTATGTGGGTATTCAATGTTTTGTTTTGAAGATATGATATATCATGTACATGTGTGTTAAAGGGTCCCTTGGAGGTAACTAAATTGTTTGGACTGCGAGGAATACAGCACACACCAATAGGGACAAGGAATGCTCGAATATCTCAACACTACAAAGCCAGTATCACTGCAACTTTCAACTTACATCCGGTATGTCTGATGTTAATATGATGATGCCTATTAACTCAGTTATCACATGCGTATTGTTTGTTACACCTTTGCTATTGCAGGATGCCAAATATGCAATAATCATAGAAGAAGACTTGGATGTTTCTCCAGATTTCTTCAGGTAAAACGTGCACAAAATGATCAGCACTTATAATGGCTGATACAAATTACCAAAAGTTGATATGTCAATCGTCAGGGGATGAAAGTTCTAGATATTCTGTTTGTTTCACCCCCAGCTATTTCAGTCAAACTGTGCACCTTATGGAAGAAGATGACAGTATTTACTGTATATCAGCGTGGAATGATCAGGTATCGTCTATCAGTATGATACACACATACTTATTGTACGGGTACTCTGTCTATACCCTAGAATATAGCATCAGCCAGTATTGTAGTGTTTTTATGGTGTGTGCACCTTGTGTGTTACAGGGTTATGACCACTCGGCGCGAGAGCCCGACCTGTTGTATCGAGTCAGCACAATGCCCGGTCTCGGCTGGCTACTGAAGCGTTCACTGTACAAGGATGAGCTGGAACCCCAGTGGCCTACTCCTGAGAAGGTCGTTGTCTTCACAGCTTCCTCACTTGTCAACTCATAAATCACATACCTATACAAATTTGTTTTGTGCTTCTGATATGACCAAGTATTATTTGGATATTTGATTAGAAATTGCATGTTATTGTCAACTACATGTAATCTGGATAAGCTAATGGTTCTGCCAAAACATAGCTCGTCTCCCGTGGCCCCTCTTTTCCGCTAATGCTACCAGTGTACACAGCTGTCTCTCTATGTTGCTGTAGATGTGGGACTGGGACATGTGGATGCGGCTGCCCACTGTACGCAAGGATCGCGAGTGTATCGTTCCCGACATCTCACGAACCTACCACTTCGGATCCAAGGGACTCAACATGAACTCCTACTTCCAAGAACTCTACTTCCAGAAACACGCATTCAACACATTACCTCATGTCAAGTTGAAAGATCTGGACAGGTAGCTGGATAATGATCATGATGAATAGGCCAAAAAAAAAAAATGTTTTGGTTTGCGTCCCAGTGATGCTCCGAAATCGGTGCTATGGCGCTGAGTTTTTTTTTTTTTTTTTTTTTTGAGTACCGGTTTAGGCGTTTTTTTTTTTCGCATAAAAAGTGTGTTTGTACCATATTTTTCATCTGGAAGAGTAAAAATACAGATATACTTAAAGGTTATTGGAATTACGATGGCTGGTTTAGGATGACCCGAAAACAATTTTTACCGTTTTTTTGAGAAAATTATTTACTACAACAAAAAATTTTTTATCACGTTATTTCGAGTAAATTATCTCGTTACATCGAAATAATCATGCCGTTATTTCGAGATAGTCCAGTCGTTATATTGAGATAATCAATTCGTTATTTCGAGATTGTATTTCGTTATTTTCAGATGATTATGTGGTTATTTCGAGCTGGTATAGTTATATAGGAATCCAAATAATACTGTTTTTTATCTCGTTATTTTGAGATAGTAACCTTGTTATTTCGAGACAGTATCTCATTATTTCGAGATAATTATGTCATTATTTCGAGATAGTATCTTGTTATTTGGAGATAGTTTTCAAGATAATGGTCTCGAAATAACGAGATACTATCTCCAAATAACGAGTTAACTATCTTGAAATAACGAGCTAAAAAACTTTTTTTGTTTCCTGTATAATTGTCTCGAAATAACGAGATAAAACACTTTTTTTTTGTTTCCTATATAA
The DNA here is from genome assembly GCA_949152475.1 of Terebella lapidaria. Lineage (NCBI taxonomy): Eukaryota > Metazoa > Annelida > Polychaeta > Terebellida > Terebellidae > Terebella > Terebella lapidaria. Next base: position 41,058,198 of record OX424557.1, on the reverse strand, counting down.
TTGTCTCGAAATTACGAGATAAAACAATTTTTTGTGCACGTTCTAAATCAGCCACCGTGTGGATCAAATAACTAGTGGAAAAAATCAATTGATACCAGAATCAATAAAAAATAGTAATGTAATGAAAAAATCATAAAACAACTAAATAAATACCCAAAAAATTGTTTACTTTTAAAACTTTGGCCGATACTCGCTACAAAATATATCAACGACATAACCTCGTATTGTTTCTAAGCAAGAGGGTCTTCTTTGCATGCATGCAACTATTTATGTCCACACTTTGACCTCTATAATAAACACTTTGGGTAATCTTACCTGGCTTTCGAATAAGAGGGTAATCGTGCCATTAAGAATTTTTTAATGGCAAACTCTCTAAAACTGGTCGTTCTATGCCCCTCAGATCTCAGTCGTTCATAACGGTTTCTTGACGAAACCGGACTGAGTCAGTGGTCACTTTGAGACATTTCTTGACGAAACTGTTCCACCGGAACCGCCATTACCTTTGTCCCTGGTTTTGGCGCCAGTTCAAAGGATCTTACTTCTAGGCTTTCTTTAGGAGTTTATCATCGTTTCCTTGGATTACGATCGTTTTCCTACGGATTTTCTTCACTATTTTAGCGTACATTGTACAGCTACAGTAGTTTAGAGTACTTTTAGTCTAGTTTTTTGTGAGGAGGTGGTAAAATCCTCATAGGATAGTTAGCTTCCTCCATTATCGCCCGTTGCTTTGTTCATGTTGGAATTTTCCAGATGAAGTGCGTCGGGTGTAAACAGTTTCTTCCGAAGTGGGAGCTGCACCATAATTGTTGGGCGTGTCGCTCCCTGTGTCGACCTACGGCCTGTTGCGGGATGTGTGCGTCATGGTCGGTAGATGACTGGTCTGACTACTTGCGTGGTCTTCGCGCTGTGCAACAGGACAGGTTGGCTAAGCCCCTCCCTCCCGCTCCCAGCCCCTCTGCTAGTTCAAGCAGCAAGTCTCGATACAAGCAGGCCGCGCAGAAGCGGGAAGAGCAGGATGTACTTTTGCTTCGTCTTATCTCTGCTGTAAGTTCTGACTTGTCATTGTCTTTCAGCGATCCCCGGTTCCCGGGAACCGGTCCGCCGGTTCCCGGGAACCAGTACTATGCCTTTAGTACCTCGAGTCCTTCGTGCCTAGCCTTGTGCTTGGCTTCGGTTAGCTCTTACCCAGTTCCGCCATTGGAGACCCGGGCGAGGGGCCGAGACATGCCCATTGACCCCGGTTATCCGGCATTGAGCTCCGTTCAGAGGCGTCTCACGGTGTCCACTACCCGTGAGTTCAACTCTGTTAACGTCTCAATTTGTGGACTGTGGACCGTCGGCGCCGGGGGGTCGCAAGCCCCCCCGGGCCGCACTGTTCACGCGGGTTTGGCCCTCGGAGGGCAGGCGTCCGTGGCTACGGCTGCGGGGCCTGCGCCTGCCAAGGTTTCTGGGCCTTGTGTCCCGGTTCCCGGGAGCCGTGCTGCGGCTCTTAGGGGCCTGGGGTCGGGTCCCGGGACCCGGGTCTCGGCTCCCGGGAGCCGGGATTCGGTTCCCGGGAGCCGGACCTCGGTTCCTGAGAGCCATTTTTCGGCCTTCCTTTCGCCTCGGATTTTTACCGCGGGGTTTGGATGCCGTGGCCCGCCTCCTGTTCGGAGCTCTGTGCCGGATGCGCCCGTGTATCCGTTGTCTCCTCGGGTTTTAGTTAACCGGCCTCCGGTGTGCATGGCACCAAGGAGTCGTGTTGCTACTTCTCAGTCTATGCTATGTAAGAAGTTGGTGACTTTCGATTCTAATGTGGTTTATTTTACACAGGTCGCAGAGGATTTCGAGGGGGGCGAGGTCCCGCCTGTCCCTCTCCAGCCGGCTGTTTCGTCCGTCACGGATTCTGTTCCCCGGTCGGACTCGGTAGCTCAGGCGTCTCCAGCTCCACCGTCTGTTTCGGCTTCTGCCTCTGGCTCGCCGGTGTCTACGGCATTCAAGACTCCGTTGTCCACGGTTCCGGGAGTTTCCTCTCATTTCCTTTCCTGTGGGGAGTTTCACGCGGAGATGCTGGCAATGAAGAACGATTTCTTGGCCCGTCTGGAGAACCTTCTTCCTCAGAGGTCTCCTAGGGTTCCGGACATCCAGCGTGTCCAGCCTCCGTCCGTGGCCTCTTCCGTGGGGGATTCTGACGAGGTCCCGTATCTACCTCGAGAGGAGGGCATTGTTCCGTTGCCTGGTCCGTCAGGGCTCGTTCGTCCCAAGCGCCAGCGTCAGGATGATGTTGCTTCTCAGGAGGGCGAGGACTCCGGGAATGCCTACGATATGCCCTGGGCCGACAAGTTGGACTTTGTGCGCAGAATCACTGGCGAGGAGTGGCCGGATGTTCATGCGGATTCTCCTCCGCCAGCGAAGCGCGCCCGGTCTTTCACGGAGCGTGATCTCCATCAGCCTAAGGTGCCTAGGGATGTCTTACGTTTCCCGTTGGCCCCAGGGGTTAGAAACTCAGCGGCGGCCAGGGTTGAGGAGTCTTCCAAGCGCGGTCGTCCTCAACTAGGAGCGGTTCCGGCGAGGCCCAAGATTGCGGATTTTTACTCCTCGTCCATGTTGGAGGCCGAGCCGTCCAAGCTTCAGGACCAGGATTCTTTCCCGCAGCCCAAGTCATTGTCTGTGCCATGGAATCAGCTGTCTGACTGGCAATCGTCCGTACGGCTTGGGGTGGCAGTGGATTCCTCCATGGATTGGCTTGTCCATGCTCTGACCGTTTCCATGAAGGCTTGTCATGAGCAGGTTATGGAAAACGAGGATTTGGACAGGTCCGAGTTAGCAGACGTTATCCATGGGTCCGTCAGCCTTCTACAGTCCTTGGGGAGGGCCGTGGCGGATAAGGTGTCCTTGGACACGTATCTCTGGTGGGCTTCAGAACTGTGGCGCAGGGACGCGGTCCTTCAGCGGCTCGATGTCAAGTTGCCGGAGCAGCTGTTGGCCAGGCTACGTCACCACCCCGTCTTATCGGAGAGGGTCCTGCTTCCCCTTTCCTTTTCCCGGCGGACGTGCACCGGGAGTTGGATGAGTTGAAGACCCGTAAGGAGGAGCGGGAGCGTACGAAGGCCTCTATGGATGCTTCTCTCCAACAGTCCAAAGCTATGGAGCGTTGGTCTAAAATGCTTTTGCAGCAGCAGCAGCAGCGCAAGCGTCCCCAGCAGCAGCAGCAGCCGCAGGGGGCCTCAGACTCCTCGTCGACAGCCCGCGGTAGGGGTCGAGCCCTTGACCGGCCCTTTCGCAAGGCCCCTGCAGGCACGCAACGAGGGGGGCAGAGTGGACGTGGTCGCGGCCGTGGACGTCCAACCAGCCCATCCAAGTCCGCAGGGGCGAAGAAATCAGGTAATTCCCTCGTCTCGGGATCCGGCTCCGTCACGTACGGCCGTGTCTCCAAGTCAACTCGGCTCCGTCAATATCTTAGATATAAGCGAGCCTGTAGGTGCGCGTCTAAACGGTTTTTGGACTCGCTGGCGCGATCTAGGAGCCAGTCCTTGGATTGTCGCGACCTTACGTCGCGGGTTCGGTCTGAAATTTGTTCAGTTCCCGCCCTTGACGCTCACTCCAAGGGTTTTTTCCTTTCCTCACGACCCCGAAAGGCGTCAAGCCTTGGTAGACGAAATTTCGGCCATGATTCAAAAGCGAGCGGTAGAACCGGTGCGGGGCAACTCTCCCGGGTTTTACAGTATTCTCTTCGTGGTTCCGAAGGCCTCAGGCGGGTGGAGACCGGTCATAGACTTGTCCGCCCTCAATCGCTACCTCCATATACCGACTTTCACCATGGAGACTCCAGAAGTGGTTCGGTCGGCCATGCCTCTGGGGGCATGGGTCGTGACGATCGACCTGAAGGATGCGTACTTTCATGTTCCCATGAGAAGATCGATCAGGAAGTACCTCAGGTTCTTCTACCAGGGGCAAGTGTGGCAGTTCAGGGCTCTGCCGTTCGGCCTGTCCACAGCCCCATGGATTTTCACCATGTGCGTCAGGGAGCTTCAGGTGCTGGCCCATCGCAATGGCATTGTGCTGTACCAGTATCTGGACGACTGGTTGATAAGACACGAGTGTCCCGAAACCTTGATTCGTCAAGCCCAGTGGGTGGTGGATCTTTGCCAGTCTATGGGCTTCAAGATCAACCAAAAAAAGTCAGACTTATCTCCTCGGCGAGACTTCGTCTTTCTGGGCTATCGATTTCGGACTATCTCCGGATCTGTTATCCCAACCGAGGAGCGTCAGTCAAAATTATCAGAGCAGTCCCGCGGCTTCTTAGACCGGATTCCGCAGCCCGCCTCGCGCTGGCAGTCTCTCATCGGCACCCTGGCCTCGACGGAAAAGATGGTTCCGTTAGGCCGTCTTCACATGAGATCTCTCCAGTTGCATCTGCATGCCAATTGGTCGCAGGCATCCGGGGACATGTCTCAGCTAGTGTCAGTGCCCGACCAGGTGGTCCGCGATCTTCGATGGTGGTTGGACCCCAGCAATCTGTTTCGCGGGGCGCCGTTCCGGCTGCCTCCTCCCTCCAGGCATCTCTTTACGGTTGCCAGTATGGAGGGATGGGGGGCTCATTGGGACTCGCAGGAGATTTCCGGACTATGGTCTCTTTCGCAGCGGGACGAGCATATCAACGTCCTGGAGATGCGAGCTGTGTTCCTAGCGTTACGGCACTGGGAACGCCAGTTTTCCGATCAGGTAGTTCTGTTGGCCTCGGACAATTCTACTGTCGTGGCCTACGTGAACAAGCAGGGAGGTACCAAGTCAGCGTCCCTGTGTCTGCTCACGGTAGAACTCCTTTCATGGTGTTCCGCTCGTCGCATTTCCCTCAGGGCTCGTCACATTCCGGGTCATATGAATGTGTGGGCCGACCGCCTGTCTCGACGGGGCCAAATTCAGCCCACGGAGTGGTCTTTGGCTCCCGAGGTTTTCCAGGGTCTTTGCAACCTTTGGGGCAGGCCGTCAGTAGACTTGTTCGCGACCAGGTGGAATGCCAAGCTTCCCACGTTCGTTTCGCCGATTCCGGACGAGCAGGCGTGGGAAGTCGATGCGATGTCGGTGGATTGGAACGGGTGGTTTGTGTATGCCTACCCTCCAACAGTGCTTCTGGACAGAGTCTTGGTCAAGCTCAAGTCTCATCACGCCAGGATGATTCTCATCGCACCCTTCCTTCCTCAGAAGCCGTGGTTTCCGGATCTGTTGGATTTGTTAGTAGACAATCCGGTGCCTCTTCCGGATCGGGCGGACCTTCTGAAGCAGCCCAGGTCGGACGTATTTCATCAGGCTCCGAGCGCTCTAAAGCTTCACGCGTGGCCCTTGTCGAGCGATGTTATCGAAAGAAGGGCTTTTCACGAGAAGTGTCAGCCAGGATCGCCCGAACTAATAGACGGTCTTCTCTGGCAGTCTATGAATCCAAGTGGACTAGATTCTGTGCTTGGTGTCGTGGCCGGAAAGTTAGTCCGTTCGCAGTCTCGGCTCCTTTGATTTCGGAGTTTCTCCTCGAGAAGTTTAAGGAGGGTAGAGCTCCTTCTACGCTGGCGGGTTATCGGACCGCTATTGCTAAGACAATTAGGCCCAAAACCGGAGTCGATTTTGGGCAGGATGCCAGCCTTTCGGCGTTGCTGAATAGCTTCGCGGTGGAAAGGCCGAAAACGAGGAACCCGGTTCCCGCTTGGGATCTATCGCTCGTTCTAAATTGCCTTTTGTCCGGTCCTTTCGAGCCCTTGGAGAGAGCGTCACTTAAGTTTTTAACTCTTAAGACCGTTTTCCTCCTCGCCCTTGCTTCGGGGAAGAGGCGTAGTGAGCTGCACGCTCTCGATTTTTCCAAAGTCCAGTGGAAGGAAGATGGCTCCGCGATCAGACTCGGGGTTATCCCTTCTTTTTTGGCTAAGACGCAATTGGCTCACACCCCGTCTCTTGCCTTCTCGATCCCGTCCCTAACCTCTTCGCTGGGGCCGGGCTTGGAGGAGGATGCTAAGCTATGTCCCGTTAGAGCTCTTCGCATCTACGTCAATCGCACGAGGGAGCTTCATGTTGGGAAACGCTTGCTGTTCGTCGCCTTTAAGAAGGGTTTTCAGAATGATATTAGGGCGGCGACCATCTCTTCTTGGGTTAAGAAATGCGTGCTGTTCTGCTACGAGAAATCTCAGACTAAAACGTCGGGCTCCTTTCGTGTTAAGGCGCATGATGTAAGAGCACTAGCGTCGTCTCTTGCGTTCATGAATAATGTTGCCTTGTCCGATATCATGCAGGCCTGTACATGGGCCTCTAACAATACCTTTGTTTCCTTCTACTGTAGGGAACTGACGTGGCAGGACGACGCCGGCTATCACTTGGGACCCGTGATAGCCGCGCAGCATGAGGTCCATCTGTAAATGATGTATATAGGAGCAGCACTTGTACATATGCACCAGTTGGACTATTCGTTTCGGAGGCCGGTTGTCCCTCTTATTTGGGTGGAAATTTTAAGTTGTCCCGCCGCCAGCAGGACAACTGCGGGGGAGCCTCCTCAACGACTACACTCTCTTAACCAGGTACCATTCAGTTTAAGTTATTGATTCTTCTCGCACGCTTAAATAAACCTAATTTATATTACTAGTCGGTCTTAAACAACCCTCCTGGGTTTACTCGCGTGTGGGAGTTTCTCGCATTCTTAATTAATAAACTCTCGAATCTATAAACCACTGAATAAGTGCGTTCTATGCCTCCATGATGACTCAGTGAGGGAGTATGGTTAGCCCACCTCCTTTGGGTATTCTGTATTTACCCAAAGTGTTTATTATAGAGGTCAAAGTGTGGACATAAATAGGAAGTTTTAACCTGTTAAAACCAGTATTTATTACACACTTACCTCTATAATAAACACGCGAGTTTCCCTCCCGCCTCCCCTGCCTAACTAGTAGGGGACAAAGTAATGGCGGTTCCGGTGGAACAGTTTCGTCAAGAAATGTCTCAAAGTGACCACTGACTCAGTCCGGTTTCGTCAAGAAACCGTTATGAACGACTGAGATCTGAGGGGCATAGAACGACCAGTTTTAGAGAGTTTGCCATTAAAAAATTCTTAATGGCACGATTACCCTCTTATTTGAAAGCCAGGTAAGATTACCCAAAGTGTTTATTATAGAGGTAAGTGTGTAATAAATACTGGTTTTAACAGGTTAAAACTTCCTTTCTATGTCTGTATAAAACAAATTTCTCACGAAGTGGTTCACTGGAGGGGATCTGCAGTTTTAATCAGTGTGACAAGTGAAAGGGGCTCGTATGGAAAACCAGGTGTTATTACTTCCGTGGCAAGGGATTAGCTAGTGTCGGAAATTAAAGATCGTTAACCGTACGACTCTCCCTCTCTACTTGTTATCAGCCCGTGTTAATATAACGATCAACAATAATCTTAAAAACGAATCCGTAAAGTATAAGTTTGCTAATTGATTGATTTGTAGCTTTCACAGTTGAACGCCTGATTGGTTCCTGCAAGATTGCAATCCTCGATACAGTAACGTTACAGTCACTAATACAGCCACTTTGGGGATGCTCATCAACTTGCATGAAATGTGGCCGCTGCTTGTAAAATACTATCGAGGCCAAAAAAAAAAATTCTGACGCGGGAGGTTTGGGACGACGCGCGCGGGAACGCAAACCGAAACATTTTTTTTTTTGGCCATATATGTGGCACTGCTTGGTAGTCATGCAAATGTGAATGACAAAATGATAACTTGTTTTTTTTTGTCCACTCCTTTGTAGTTTGAAGAAAGATGCGTACGAAGCACTGCTACATCGCTTGCTGCAAGGGGCCACTGTTTTGGACCATGGGAAGTCACCATGTGATGAACTTTTCATACCAGATACTCAGGTATAAAGGATTGCTTGGGAGTATAATTATCGGCATACCAACTTACTCAATCCTGGAGCTCAGTAAGATTGGTTTGCAAGTGTTATTGGATGTTTATCAGGTATTGATGTAGTAATATATCAGTTGTCCTCATTGACAGGACAAGACTTACGTGATGTACATCAAGATGGATACAGCAACAGATTTTACCACCTGGAAACAAGTGGCCAAGGTACATGTAGGATTGAATGTTGGCTTAGTGTCTAACTGCGAGCTCACTGGATAAACTGTCTTGTTGTTACGGTATTTCATGACAGTAAGCTTACTTGAGATCATTAGTTCTTTTGAATGACGATCATTGTTATCTTGCAGTGCTTCAAGCTCTGGGACCTGGATGCCAGAGGTTTCCATAAGGTAAATAAGTAGTGCCTTTTTGATTTCTTATGTTCTCCCACAGTTCATGCATCTCTGCCATATTTCGTATGGTACATGTGACAAATGTGAATTGCAGGGGTTATGGCGATTTTTCATGAAGTCCAATCACGTTCTAGTTGTGGGAGTTCCAGGTTCACCATATGCGTGAGTACATCATGTGATAACTTACATAGAGACTGATTGAAGTGTTGTTACTGATGCGATTTCTCAAACATCATGTATTTTCACATATGAAATTGTAAATTTTATATAAATTGTTAAATTTTTACTGCTTTTCAGTTCATATAAGCCTGCGGATGTGGCTCCAATATATATACCATCAGATGAAGCACCACAACTCGACCAAACTAAGCGAGTCAACAGGTGATCTGGCCAGTGCTGTGACAACCGTATCTACCATGACAACTGCAGTAACCATGACACCCAGAGATGAGATCTCTACCCCATTAATAATCGGTTGATGGGCTGAGGACTTCCTGCAGCATCAGTCTGCATGTCTGAGTGTCAAACTTATAGTTCATATTTCAGTATTGGTGCTACTAGACTATTGAAGCTAGACTGACTTGTAACTGTGATTGAAGTAGACATGGTTATGCTGATTGTTCATGATACAGTTCATGCTCTGAATGATGTTGGTGTCAGATGAGGAGATATGAAGGTATACAAAATGATGTAAATCACAGGAATACTACCTTTCAATCACTTCGAGTTTGAATGGAATTGTAGATTTACCTGGTTGAAATGTGGGTGTCGAATATACTCATTAGGATGCAAGTGTTACATGAATATCATTATCCAAATGCTATGTTTAGTTGTCAATGATGTATACTGGTAAAATGTACACAAATTTACCCTTATATTCGCATGCCATTCTGTATGCTCAATGGATGAGGTAGACTATGTTGATTGGTGCTGTTGTTGTGAACATTTTACTTTTGTAAAAGTGGATTGATTATGAACATGATTTTGAGTATGGGTATATTACTGTATCAGTGCTTTATCTTACTGGTGTACTGTACCATATAGAATGGAACTACCGTGTTTGTCCTAATATTAGCACGAAGAACCGAAGAAAGACCTGCAGCAGCGCGGGATTGTTGAGGTCATATTTAAGAAAAAACACTGAATAATATACCTATAGCCTTCATTCCCCTTTATTATGATTCAAATAACAAATATGTGGATAGGAACGCTTCAAGATATTATTAGAAAGATATGGAGTGAATTATGAGGTTATAATATTCAAACATTTTGGGGGAAAAGAGGGGGGTGCTCTACTATCATGGTGCGTGCCACTATTAGGACCAATACGGTATTTACTGGTAAGTATAAATAAAAAGAGGCCATGTAGTTGAGCACTCTGAAGTATTTAAAGCTGAAGGTCCAATCTTTCACCTACGTTTGTGCCTTACTATTTCATTTACCAGTATAGAGAGGAAAAATAATGCACGAAAGTTACAGGAGCAAAGAAATTTCATGAATAGTGTTGTCAACAAAGTACAGTATAGTGTACCACTGCTTTTGTGGAAATACCAATATACTTGTACATGAACAATTACGGTATATACTCTACTATACGACGCACGCGACTATAAGACACATTAGATTCAGCAGATGAATCGAGGGAATCATGGTTGATTCAAAGATAAGACGCAGATCACTTGACCATTTTGCCGACAGAAATTTCATACGGTCAATTGACTGTCAGACGCCTGCCGAGTCGAATGTTTTCACACTTCGTGTTAATCATCACGGCTTCAATAGCCCCAACCGTAAGTATGTTTTCACATGAATGAACAAAGTACCTTTTTGTTTTATTCATTGTGATTGATACATGAGGAAGGCAGGCATACATAAGATATTGTATCCATGGGAAGCATTTACAAAGTATTTTGTAAAGCAATCTAAACAAATAGATATATATTCATCAATGCTGATGCTTGATGAATTTAATTGTGGAAACTCTAGTCAGATCTCTTTCACTTGAACGACAAGTTAGTATGTCTTCATGTACATGGTTGTAGTTGTACATATACGCTTGTGATTATAACAGTATGAATGAAATTTGCTTATCGCGGATGTCAATTATGTTGATGGATTATCAGATAAGTGAATCAAATTGTGTTTTCTTTATGGGACTGAGTGTTGTGACTGCTTGGCATTGTTAGGGCATTTCGGCACGAAATGTCCTTATGGTTTTGTCAGAATTTTTTTTTTTTTTTTTTTTCTTTTTTTTTTTTTCATTTTTTTTTTTCTTTTTTTTTTTCACTTTTCGGTTTCCGGACGATAACTTAAGAACGCCTTGACGAATCTTCGAGAAATTTTCACCAGTTATCACATATATAACATAGATGAACCCTATTGTTTTGGAGCCGGCTTCGAGGTCCGGTTAGTCCGTGAGGATGAATTTTGAGTCAAATGGTTTCCGGATGATAACTCGAAAAGTACTTGTGCTACCATTCTGAAACTTGACATATATGTTGATATAGTGTCGCAGAGGAGCCCTATCGATTACGGGGTCAATACCTTGAACGACCTTTGACCCAGGGGCCAAAAACAATTTTGATGAGTCATCCTTGAGGCTCATTGCATATCTCGGAAATGGTGCGTCGTAGAGCGAAACGGACGTTATTTTCGGACTCGTCGACCTAGACAAACATGTCTTAGGGGTATTATGGATGAACTTTGACCTTGACCCAAATTTTTTTCGCAGAGTCGGCATTTTTCGTTTTCTTCGATATCTCGGAAATGGTGTGTCGTAGAGCGAAACGGACGTCATTTTCGGACTCGTCGACCTAGACAAACATGTCTTAAGGGTCTTACAGATGAACTTTGACCTTGACCTTGAATTTTTCTGCCGAGTCGGCATTTTTCGTTTTCGTCGATATCTCGGAAACGGTGCGTCGTAGAGCGAATCGGACGTTATTTTCGGACTCGTCACCCTAGACAAACATGTCTAAGGGTTATTATGGATGAACTTTTACCTTGACCCGAAATTTTTTTGCCGAGTCGACATTTTTCGTTTTCTTCGATAACATGGAAACGGTGCGTCGTAGAGCGAAACGGACGTTATTTTCGGACTCGTCGACCTAGACAAACATGTCTAAATTGTATTATGGATGAACTTTGACCTTGACTGGAAATTTTTTTGCCGAGTCGGCATTTTTCATTTTCGTCGATATCTCGGGAACGGTGCGTCATAGAGCGAAACGGACTTTATTTTTGGATTCGTCACTCTAGACAAACATGTCTAAAGGGTATTATGGAAAAACTTTGACCTTGACCGGAAATTTTTTTGCCGAGTCGGCATTTTTCGTTTTCTTCGATATCTCGGAAATGGTGCGTCGTAGAACGAAACGGACGTCATTTTCGGACTCGTCGACCTAGACAAACGTGTCTAATGGGTATTATGGATGAACTTTGACCTTGACCTGAAATTTTTTTGCCGAGTCGGCATTTTTCGTCTTCGTCGATATCTCGGAAACGGTGCACCGTAGAGCGAAACGGACGTTATTTTCGGACTGGTCGACCTAGACAAACATGTCTAAAGGGTATTATGGATGAACTTTGACCTTGACCCGAATTTTTTTTGCCGAGTCGGCATTTTTCGTTTTCTTCAATATCTTGGAAACGGTGTGTCGTAGAGCGAAACGGACGTTATTTTCAGACTCGTCACCCTAGACAAACATGTCTGAAGGGTATTATGGATGAACTTTGACCTTGACCCGAAATTTTTTTGCCGAGTCAGCATTTTTCGTTTTCTTGGATATCTCGGAAACGGTGCGTCGTAGACCGAAACGGACATTATTTTCGGACTCGTCGACCTAGACAAACATGTCTTAAGGGTATTAGGGATGACCTTTTACCTTGACCTTGAATTTTTCTGCTGAGTCGGCATTTTTCGTTTTCTTCGATATCTCGGAAACGGTTTGTCATAGAGCGAAACGGTCGTTATTTTCGGACTCGTGACACTAGGCAAATATGTCTTAGGGGTATGTTGAGTCAACTTGATCCGTCGTCTTGGATTGAAATGGATGTATCTACATAATCATTTGGCTGCAGAGTTGTCAGTAATAAACAGTTCACCTGTGATTGTGTTGTGTATCGAAATGCCCCAAGGCCTCTAGGCCTTCACGTCTAGTTAGGCATCCCGATTGAAAATCGGGAGGCCTTATGTTTTTGTCTGTTTTTTTTTTTTTTTTTTTCTTTTTTTTTTTTTTTTTTTTTTTTTTTTCTTCCGCCGTTTGGTTTCCGGATCATAACTCTTGAACGCCTTGATCTATCTTTCCGAAATTTTCACAGCTCATCCGAAATACTTTGCTTCTAACCCCTATTGTTTTTCGTCGAGATCCGAAATCCAAGATGGCCGCCAGCGGCCATTTTGGAAAAAAAAATCGGGCGATTCCTGTCAATGTCATAATTTGATTCAGGCAATTTCCAGAGGAAAAAAAATTTTGTAGGTGCATTTTTTTTTTTTTGGACTTAGAATTTTTCCCTCGCCTGCGCCCATGCAGATGTAATACTGTAACTGAGCCATGCTACTGTATTCACTGACTGCAGCCTGCATGTCCAGCATGAGGCTAGGCTCTGCCCTCTCAGCCAGTGCAGGAGATCAGCCAGTCTGTCCAGCACAGCAATGGGCTCTGCCCCTCTCAGCCAGCCCTGCTCGGTCATGCCTTACAAGATCAGCCAGTCTGTCCAGCTCAGAAATAGGCTCCGCCCCTCTCAGCCAGCCCTGCTCAGTCATGCCTGACAAGATCAGCCAGTCTGTCCAGCACAGAAATAGGCTCCACCCCTCTCAGCCAGCCCTGCTCAGTCATGCCTGACAAGTGATACAGCTAGCATGTCCAACATGACCCTAGGCTCATCCATGCATTATCCCTCACTCCCCCCTCCAAAGCCTGGTTTACTAGTGTGTGTACATGGTAAAAGAATGAAGTTACATCCCACAGAATACAATAGTTGGTTAATAAGCCAACACACATGACACAACATGCTTGGGGAATGATTTGCCCTGTCTGCATTTATATTGAACAAACATGTATTGTTTGAATGTTTTGTTATTCAACTCTATTTCACATGCAATGACCAAATCATCATTGTTTTAGTTAGCTGGCAAATGTTTGGCTTTGGTTATAATATGAATGCGAAAATTCCGCTGTATTGTACAAGTTTTGAAATCACAAAATTGGCCAAGATGACACAGCATTCTTTTAGTCACGTATCATTTTATATTTGACAGGAGCACCTGAAAAATATCACGAACATTCTGATTAAATATACTAGTACGTTGAATAATATTGGCTGGGTAATTGTCCATTCATTTGGGGTGGCAAATGTCTGGTGGGCCAAGTTGTCAAGATGATAAAAAGCAGTTCTGGTAAGAAACTGTCTGATGAGCTCTCACTCTTACCCACATACAATGGCCTATGTATCCTTTTTTCTCAGTCCAGTATGACCATTTGAAATGATAAGAACAAAATGGGGGATGCCACAAAGCCTATAGGCTTTTATGTCTAGTTTAATCATGCATTTGAATTTTGTAATTTTGTGCCTTATGGTATATAATGGTGCTATTGTATGCAGATACCTAATGCCACAATATTGACATATATTTGATATACATGTGTCCTACGATGTTTGACTAGAAAGAAGTATTACTTGTCTAATGGCGATGAGTTATATTTATGTAACACAGAGATACAGGAAATACTTTTCTTTCACTGTGCAGTATTGTCAGGTTACTGCTTACCTACTCAACCAACACATCTACCTATATGGAGGATAAATCTTGGTGGTATCTATTGCTGAATCAAGTATGCTGTAACTGATAGGCACTGATATTTCTAAAATACTTTCATGCACACTGACTGAAATCCACATCAAGTGTAAATCTTTTGTCTATCAAGTAAAATTACAACACAGACTGTTTACGTATCAGGAGTCTATGGGTACAATAAAATAAATATCTAAGCTCTTTGTTTTCTGTACAAATTCCAAATGACCAAGGGTGCTGCAGTTCACCAGTAATTTATGAGCTATGCTTTCTATGGAATTCCGGTCACATCAACTTGTGATTTACCGAGTTGTGACAAGGGATTACTATGGAATTCCTGTCATGACGTCAACTTGTGACTTGTAGCTTACGACTTCTATATTAAACTACTGTTCAGTATGAAATCCCAAGTCGTAAACTACAAGTCAACGACATCAACTTACGAGTCGTAAGTCACAAGTTGATCCGTGACCGGAATTCCATAGCATTCAAATGTGCAAACAAATTTGGTGACATTTCCTTGAGAACTTATGTAGGGGGATAAACACCTAAAAGGCTCCACTATGTCTTGTAATGACATGATGCTATGTCTTATAATGATAGAATTAAACAAATTATCATGCATATATATTTTTATTCATATAATAGAACATGTATAGAAAATATATATATAAGAGTATAAATCAACATGTTTAAAGAAATATGGTTCATTTCAAATTATCGATGACAACTGTATGCAATAGATTGATTGAAATGTGCCTGCTGAGTGTAATTTCAACAACCAGTTTTTATGTATTTACGTTGCTAATACAGGAAAAATGAAATGAAAGCAACTCTAAAGCTAACCTATGTAGTTAAAACAATAACAACAAGAATATTTCCGTACTTTTTGCTGTAATGTTTACCGCAAGCCATATGTTAAGTTCCTCTGCTAGAATGGGAATTGCTGGCATCACTTTAATAACAGGTACAGAAGAATATTTCTCGGTGTCATATTGACAAATTCACTAGCTTAAAGCATTATAAATGAAGCATTGGAAACCTCTAGTACGAAATAATGAAGGATATGTTTATGTCATTGATTGTACTGGTAGGATGAATGACATACAGTTTATCAATATGATTTGAGATGAGTCATGAATACATACAGTACAAAAATTGATGTGATAAATGCATGCAGAATGTGTAAGGTTTACAACAGCAATCACAATACACTATTGTGTATTTACATAAATGTATATATAGGAGTTTTAACCAACAACGACCAAGTACAAAAGATGAGTAACAATTTCAGTAAGCATTATAGAAATTGGAGCATTATAAACAGTTCATTGTAAGAATTTGCTACCACAATACTGTCACAATTCACTGTGAAGAAAAAACCTTGATAATAAATTACAATTTATGCCTAATTTACAATACAATGTACTAGCAATACACATGATCGAGAAATAATGTTAGGATTGTATTGACGGTGCTAAAATCTGCACATATTACAACATACAAACATCTAGAATTGTACAATGCTACATTACAACTTCTTACACAAAACACTAAATGTTCTATTATAAACACATTTTAATCAGGGATAAAATTTAACAAGATCATACAAGATTTTCATACAATCAGCACCTTTGTTGCACATAAAATGTTCCTGTCACATTGGGTACATTATTCACACAGCAATCATAAAAGCCTTCAAGAGAACTAGATACTACATTCGCTAACATGATCAATACTAGTATTCACACTACTTTGGCCTCCATAAAACAAATTTGACACTTAACAGTCCTCACAAGATTACCGCTGTTACAAGCGCAGACTTTTGAGTTTCTGAAGTGGTTTACTGAGCAGAGGTGGCTTTATCCGAGGCTTGTCTGGGAGCAGTTCCAACTCTCTCTCAGAGCTAGGGAAGTGGCTTGCATAAATCAGGGGATGGTTCTTCTGAAACTGGTGAAAAACAAATGTTGTCAATCACATGGTAAGAGCAAGTCTGGATTTGAACTCCTCTCTAATATTCAATGTAACCTACTTAACATTGCAGCTGTGGAGTGGATCTAGTAACCTGTTTGAGGTGTCGTTTCTTTTCCTTTTCTGTCATCTTGGAGTCTTTCATGATCCCATCCAGGAGATTGTGTAGAGCCTGTTGGGAGCCACTTAGCTTCTGTTTTTCGTAGGCCGCCTTGGTAACCTGCTGACAATAAGTGACTGTGGGCTCGTCACCGGGTACTTCTGTGTCACTGTCGTCACTGTCCCAAGTGCTCCTGAGCTACAAGTCATGTGGATAGGGAGCAAGGAAGGGGAAAACACACAACAGTACAGTACACTACATGTACCGACACACTGCAAAACATGGCAACTACATCTCTGATCTATCAATGACTCAAACTACACGTCAAGGCCTAAAGATGCTCAGGGGCATTTTGATTCAAAGCTTATTGATCACGCAGATTCCACAACAAAAATGCAGCAGAGAGCAAGGATAACTGAACATAATATCCGTTTCTCTGTATGACACACTGTTTCAGAGATATGACCAACGAAAATGAGAAATTGCAACTCAGCGAAACAAATTTTGAATAGGTGCAATGTGGATCTCACATACTATTTATAAAGAAACATGTTTGTCTTGGGTGATGTGTTAAAAAAAAAAAAAAAAATCTAGCTCGCTATAAAAACATAATGCTTCCGAGATATCCACGGAGCCTCAATGATGAATCGGCTTGGTAGCTTCAATTCCCTATGTCATTCAACAGATTGGCCGATGATTATAATAAGAGAAAATTTCTGGATGAATCAGTGGCTTTTCTAAGGTATGAATCATCCAGCAACAAAAATATGAAAGCAAATTGCGTAAAAAATATCCTGACAAAATTGTAAGGATGAAAGCCCTGATAACAATTTGGTAAAATCTACTGTCAAAGAAATTCTTTGCGATTGGTATGCAATAGGTTACAGCAATGTTTTGGAGCAAATTTCAAAAAATTTAATGCAATTTTTTTGTTTATTACTACTCGCCTCTAAACTACTACATGCTCCTTTCGGATCCTCTGGAGTATAGTTCTGGATAATAAATCCGCGTGAATAAAGCTAGGCAAGGTCATCTGCCTCATGACCTGTGCTCTTTGTCCCACTAAAATGGCATGCAACAGCACGATCGCAGCAACTTCACTTTTCTGTCTCATACGAAAGGAAGCCGCTAGCACAAGAAATGATGGGGAAGATGGGAGGGCCTTTTTAGGTTACCGGACCTATGGTCCGATAACCTATTGCCGTCGCGCTGCGTCCGTCGTCCGTCCACATTTTTATCTTTAAAGTTTACAGGCGGATTTTCCTGAAATTTTGCACAAAGCTGCCTAAAAATATCTCAAGAGGGGGTTATTCTTTAGGTTTTTTTCGCCCCAAATCACGTTACAATCCATTTTGGGTCATTTCTAGGCAAAAAAAATTTTTTCAGCACTTTTTTCCTTCATGATGGGAGCTGCTGGGACTGTACTCACAGAACGCTTGAAGATAGAGCTTAGATATTGGCACTTTCAAATGAGAAGTCATATATGGCGACTTGTGTGGTGGCCTTGAATTTGACCTTGAAAGGTCAAACAGCCATTTTTGGGTTGAAAAATGCTCAAATTTGCACCTGGTTTGTCTTTTCTCGAAAACTGTCAGTTTTAAGTTTTGAGATTATTGTTTCAAAAGATTCCCTGATGTACCTTCATGATGTTTATAAGTTTTGTTGCCCTTGAATCCCCGGTGTCTGTGTGGCGGCCATGTTGAATTTTTGGCGGGTTTTTTTTTTGCCCCAAATCGCACTACTATCCATTTTGGGTCATTTCTAGGCCCAAAAAATTTTTTGGCACTTTTTTCCTTCATAATGGGAGCTGCCAAGACTGTACTCATAGAACACTTGAAGATAGAGCTTAGATATTGGCACTTTCAAATAGGAAGTCATATATGGCGATTTGGGAGGTGACCTCGAATTTGACCTTTGATGACCTTGAAAGGTCAAAACAGCCATTTAAGGGGTAAACAAAAAATTTGCCTCTACAGATGAAATGCATGTAGATACAGCTTCAGTTTGCATTATGAACATATAGGAAGTCATATGGAACAATTAATGATGATCTTGATTATGACCTTGGATGACCTTGAGTGCTAAATGTCTGGCTTGAAATCTTGAAAGTGGCCTCTGAAGCTTAAACTTTTGCACATACCGGTTAGGATTGTGTATAAGGCTATAAAAAGTCATGTATAAATGGCACATCTTTTGGTGACCTTGAACTTGACCTTAAACGACCTTGAAGGGCAAATCTCAAAATCTTAGATTGGCCTCTACAAACGAAATACTTGTTGATAAAGCTTATATGTTTGTATTATGAACATATATGAAGTCATATGCAGCATACCTAATGGAGACATTGAAATTCACAAAGATGACCTTGACTGGTAGATCTCAAAATCATGTCACCTACAATGCTTAAAACTAAAATTGTCCGGTAACCTGTCTCAGCCCTTGGGCTAATTTTTTGTAAATGTAGTTGTTTAGAGGTGAGTTATAGCAATAAACCTAAACTTTGTTTTACTTTAATTACTTTGTGTAGAAGTTTATTCTATACATCACCAATCTAAACTACTACATGCTCCTTAGACTCGAAGGACAGGTGATGGAGCATTTGTGTAGGGAGTTTTGAAGTAGACGCCCAAGACATTAATGGGTCCGAGACATCGCACTAGTATTTTCACCCATTGTGATAGTGTAACTGGCAAAATATCCGTAGCCTTATTAGGCTGATAGGAAATGAATAGGCGCTTTCTATCTGTCCTGATCGTTTTTGTGTGATCAATGTATATTTTCAACACATGCACAGGACATAAAGCATCCGGCTCATTCAGACTGACATGACCCACGAGAGCAGGGAACACCATCTGACTGAAAGCTTTCCCTCCCTCTAATGCAGCACGTTTTAGGCACAAAATCGCGAGCTGGATAGTGCGAAACGGAAAAATCATTTGAATATACAACCCTCAAAATATTGATGGCAGCAATATCAAATTGTCTGCTCTCACTGGCTGATAAAACCAAAAAGTTTTTCAAGGTTAACTGCTGAAATGAGACATTTTACAGTGGTTCCCATGGAGCCTTTGTGGGACAATACAACAAAAGTCCATGTCTCATTCCAGGAGAGATGGTATTCCCTGGGGGCGTTGGGTCCTGAAGGACGCCAACAGGTCTGATAGGGCTCGATTGTTGGATACATGTAAATCAATTCCGTTCGATCTGAACACAGGTCCCAACATGGACCCATATCTCTCGCTCACGGCTTCAGTCCATCGAAGAGATAGTCTAGCACTGCATTCAAAGTGGCAGAGCAGATCCACACGCCATCTGTTACACCAAAGTACGAGGACTGACTCTCCACTTAGCCTGATACATTTTAGAAGAGGATTTTCCATTTTTCTTTGTGAGATGGTGAGACACCCGTCGAGATAAACCTGCCTCCTGGAAGGATCGCTCAATAGCCTCGATAGGTGTAACTTGAGCAAGTGGGTGAAATCATGAAAGATGTCCCGGCCTGGCTGCTGGAGCAGTTGGTTGGACATGGGCAGTACTTGAGGTACATCAATCATCAGGGACAGTAGCAACGGAAACACATACCCCCACATCTCGTCCCACAACTGGGACATTGCATGCATAGCTAGTACTGCACAGCAAACTGCCATGGGGGACTGTTCAATCGCCAGTGACAGGGAGTTGGCTACTATAAGCCAATGATTGATATACCGTAATGGTGGAACTGAATTCTTGCCATCCGACACGTGGTTGCCATACCCGTACGATCCGAGTGAATACATACAGGACTGTGGCGTCCTCAAAGGGAAGTACCCTGAACTGGTACACTACACCCTCGAACGCGAACTTCAAGTAGCGTTGATAAGCGTGATGAATTGGTACATGTAAGTATGCATCCTTGACATCGATATTCACAGCCCATTTCCCCTTGGGCCTTATGAACAGCTCATCCCCGAGATGCTCACGGAAAATTGTGACATATGCCTGAGAGAGCCCGTAATAGACATTACCTATGAACATAGGCTCCCAATTATAATGCCTCGTCACCAGGAGTGACATGAAGAGTGTGCAGGTCAGCATCACGTGTGGTGAGGTCCAAATGTGCACACTATCGTGCTCACCAACCTTCCCGGTAAAGCACTCAAGACAATACGCCGCGTGCAGCCGGGATGTTGGCACATCCTCAAAGTCTGCCTCATCAACGAACTCCTGCACCCAATGTGGTGAGATGGTCCATCAAGGAGTGACGTCTACCTAGGTGAGCCTTTTTCACAATATGTGCAGACCAGACTACCCCCTGCTCCCAGGAAAACAGGTGAAGGTTGGCGTCGTCGAAATGGGCGGACTGGCTGGCTCCAGGCGTCTCTATCACTTTGTGCGTGTTGATATTAGGCATAACCTTCGTCAACTGGGGGTCCACAGGTAGCCGGATCTGTCAACGAACTGATACCAAAGCGAACCATCTGGTTCCTGCAGTTTGATGGGCAAGTTCATAGGACTTGCTATCGACTTCAGAGCCCCTACCTTCAACCCAATCCATAGCATCGTCCTCCGATGAGAAATGGTCCCGATCATCACCATCATGTCCCTCCCGATCGATGGAGCTGAAAGAGACAATCAAATGACCCAGAGGGTCTTTCCTGAGTGGAAAGTTAGGCCGTCTGGACCCTGGTAGCGCCGGTCGCATAACTAACACCAGGGAACAGAGGACTTGGGGAAGACTACTCAACCGATTGATCCCCGATCGCGTACGACCGAGCTTCGACTCCCAATCGTAGGAATGATCAAGAGCCCGCTCCCCCAACCTGGGGGCCCATGCCACCACAAACCTCGAAACTGAGGACTCAAATGACTCGCTGAGCATGCTTCTGTGATCGACACCCGAGGTGTGATCATTGGTCGATGGGAGTCCAACCGAGAGACCCCAATCGCCGTCGAAAATCAATGAACGATCGGCCTCCAGGAGATGAGAGGGAGCACGCTTCCTCTTACCCGACTTGCCAGAGACGGTTGCTGCGAGTCGTTTTGGCGGAAAAGGAGTGTGAGTCATGAGGCAGACGATCATGCCTAGTTTCAATTAGACAAATTTTCTATCCAGAACGATCCCAAAAATCAGAAAGGATGTAGTAGTCTAGATTGGTGATCCTACTATATAATTCAGCGGAGCTGTTTTCCATTGTTCGCAATCTTTACATTTGTACCTATTAACTCCTCTTACTATATGTACAACCCTCTCATTCCATTTTTGTCTCAAATTGCTGGTAATGCTTTCGTCTACAACCTTAAGCCATTGGTGTATGTTGCAATGACATATATTGCATATAAATCACTTCAGTGAATCACCAAGCACCAAGGCGATGATCATTGTTGCCACTTTCTGTGCGCTTTTCGAGCATCTCCTCGCGAATACCATATTTTCCTTCAGCCAAACCAATGTTTTTTTTTGTATCGTGCTTAGCACGAGTGTTTAGCTTTTCGCTAATAAACATTACAAAGTCACAAGGTTAAATAAGTAGGTACCCCGGTATTGCTCATTACTGCAATTATTATCATCAAATCAATGATTAGCATAAAATAATGATTGGCAAATACATGTTAGTTATGGTATGATTTGTAAAACTCTTTAGCAACAGGCACAGGAAAACAAAAACCAAGAACACCACAGAACCCAGCTATTAAATGATAACTATGTTATATTTAAGAAGTTGTCAGTATTAATAGGCAAAGCATGCAAAGGAAAAGTTTGTTATTTATATTCGTGCTGAAGAGATTTACCATCTAATCATCTACAGGATCAAGAGTGCACAGCAGATCAGTCAGTGACATAAGAATGAGATGTCTTGAACTTTTACAGTGCTCTTGGGAGAGTGACGGTCGTCTGTTAATTGAATTCATTAAATGAAAAGATGAAAGATTAGTCAAGAATTAAACGATATACATGTATGGAGGCTTACAGCATATAATATATTTGCCTCTAGAAATTTTGTTTGCACATGACTTTTTAAATACAGATCTATAGTATGATCTACAACTAAATTAAATTTTTGTTCTTTCATATAGGCTTTGAGAAATTGATAAAGCTCTATATATGGTATGAATATACATGCATAAAAATAACTGAGCAAACAAAATAATAACGAAGCCATTGTGGGTGTAAATATTATTCATATAAGTGCTGAGCATTTTAGGATGTTACTGGGCAATCTGAACTACTGTAGATCTATTATTATTCATCCATTGAATGACAAACTGTTTGGATACCCACTTTGGCTTTTTTAGCAGCAAGAATTTTTTCATCAACTCGTTCTTTCAGATTGTCTGGCACTTTCATGATGTCAACGTAGCCATCCACCATGAAAGTCACAATTTGCTGCGCAAGTAGTTCATGGTCAATGTCGTCCTCGCTGCGTAGAATGCATCGTGTGAACGTCTGCAGGACCTATGAAAGAAAGATTCACATTCAATGATAAACATGGTCGACTAATATTCTAGTATCATTTTTTCAATATACCATGTACATGTAGGCCTATATAAGCGCTCAACTACTTGAAACTCAGTTAGCTTATTAGACAACAGATTTCATCATTAGGTGTGTGAAAAAAAAATACAACCAAGATATCAAGACATCAAGATAGTAATACATATTAACATATTATGCATATAGAGATTACTGCAAGTCTCAAATTTGATATCCAACTAGACGTCAAGGCCTAAAGATGTTTTAGGGCATTTCGTGTGAAGCTCTTTTCCTATCTAGCATATCCCTAGGAAACAATATCATAGAACCAATGACAACTCTGAAGACCTCGGAGGTCAAAGTTAAACCGAAATACAACTTAGACATCTTTGTCTGAAGCGACATTTCTGAAAACAACATCCGTTCTGCTGTACGGTGCACCACTTCCAAGATGTCAAATAAAATGAAAAATGCCGACTCAGCAGAAAAAATTAGGCCAAGGTCAAAGTTCATCCCCAATACATATAAGATAAGACATGTTTGTCTAGGGCGATGAGTCCGAAAATAACGTCCGTTTTCTACAACGTATCGTTTCCGAGATATCGATGAAAACGAAAAATGCCGACTCGGCAAAAAAATTGAGGTCAAGGTCATCCATAATACCCCTTAGACATGTTTGTCTAGGACGACAAATCCGAGAATAACGTCCGTTTTGCTCTGCAACACACCGTTTCCGATATATTGCCGAAAAAGAAAAATGTCAACTCGGAAAAAAATTCAAGGTCAAAGTTCATCCATACTTTTAGGCCCTTTAGACATGTTCATCATGGCGACGAATCTGGAAATAATGGCCATTTCGCTCTACGATACACCGTTTCCGAGATATCAACGAAAAAGGAAGAATGCCAACTTTGTCCAAAAAGTTGTGGCCAAGGTCAATGTTCATCTATAACACTCTTTAGACATGTTTTCCTAAGGCGACGAGTCCGAAAATAACGTCCACTTCGCTCTATGACACACCGTTTCCAAGATATCGCCCACAATAATGCAGATATAAATAATGCAGACTCAGCAAAATAATTTAAGGTCAAGATCAAAGGTCATCCTTAATATCCCTTAGACATGTACCATTTCCGAGATATGCAGGAAACCTCAAGGATGACTTGCCGAAAACTCTTCCGACCAACTAGGTCAAAGGTCGTTTGACGGATTGATCCCAAAATCAACAGGGTTCTTCCCTGTTGGTATATGAACCCCCTTGCAAAGTTTTGCAGCCATTGGCTGTATACTTTTTGAGTTATCGCGCAAAACATAAAAAGTCCAAAAATCGACATGAATTTCATCCTCACGGACCTCGGATCTGGCCGAAAAACAATAGGATTCTTCTACATAATAATGTCTGACCAATGCTGAAAATTTGGCGAAGATACATCAAGGAAACTAAAGTTATCGGTCTAAAACCAAAACGGCGGGGGAAAAAAAAGGGGAAAAGAATCTGCTAAAACCATGAAGGCATTTCTTCTGAAATGCCTTAATGAACAAGTACCAGATCCTTCATGTCGAGGTCGTCGTCCACCACGAGCTGTTCATTGTTGGAGACTTTGTTCATGAAGCGTAGGAGGAGGTGGAGTTTACGTCGGTTTGCCGGTGGTAGCAAAAGGCAACACAACTGTAGCACCTCATTAACGTTGTTACGTGACAATGGGGTTAGCACACCTGAAATGTTCAATATTGGATTTTTCTGTGAACCAAGCAAAGTTGCTGGAAAGTAAAATGTTATTTTCAATTTTTTTTCTGTAGAATATCCATGATGCGCAGATCTGAAAACTCACTTGGTGAACTGGCTGATCTCTGTATCTTTCTGTGTCCTCCATATAAACTCTGTCCAATGGGTGTGGAGGAAGGTCCAACAGAGTCAATGGCCTGTCTGTATGATTCTGCCATGTTACATTTTGACTTGGTACGAGACAAAGATGGCAGAGAGCGACTCAAGTCTAGGTTTGAGCCAATAGTATCCACTTCAGTCGACGTGTCTCTGTCGGACCTCGGGACCACTACCTCTGGGTACTGGAAGTCCTCGGGTGGCCAGCGTGCGACCCCCAGAGGCTGTGGAGGAAGAGGTGGCCGCCTGTGGATGGTGGCTCTGTAGCTTGGTGGGGGTCTATAGGGTGGAGGGTTGTGGCTGTATGGAGGCGGACCGTGCTGGTACGGTGGAGCAACCGACAGTCTCTGATGGTCCTCAAGAGGGAAGGCACTCTGTATGCTCATCCAAGAGTTCGTACGACCTTGTTCCCCCAGTCGGGCACCAGGAAATGCCCGAATATTACGAACATTACCGAAAGAACAGGTGGTTGAGTACATACGATTTTCGTCTTCATCAGCTGGATCGGGGAAGAAGACATTGTCTGAACTGATACACACAGAGTAGGGTCTGCAGGTGGTTGTTGATGGAACGCTATGAGGTCTTGATATGTGATCAAATCTTTGACAGTCCTCGAAATCTGAGTATTCTTGACTATTGCTATGGTAACCATAGTCATCACCACCAGAGCTCAACGTCTGCTGATACACACGTGACTTTGGTTCCTGATTGTCAACCCCAAACGAGGTTTCTATTCGGGTCCCGGGCAAACTTGACCCAGAAAGTGAGCGTGGCATTCTCCGACGACCTGAGGTATGCAAGCCGGGCAGGATTGTCACATCAGGATCATTGTAGATCAGTATGTCATCACCATCGAGTACATCTTGGTTGGTCATGTTCATGATAAGATCTTCTACGGATGTTGATGATGGCAGATTCGGGTTGCTGATACCTGAATGTCTTTGCCGCACATTATCACCGAACTGTGGCTTGCCGATAATATCTGCGAACACTGGTGAGCATGAAAAAGATAGTATTGACAATGCAGCTGGATGAAGTGAAGTTGATGGACACAAGGAAGTTCTCAAAGAAAAGTTCTTTAATTAAGATACAAGTCTAACAATTGTGTATGGAAATGAAATAATTGATGATGCCCACCCATGACACTGAGGAAAAACTCGTAGAGTTGGAATGTCACCAGAGGCTCTTCCAACTCTGAGAAGTATTCCTTGATGACTCGAAACACATCTCTTTCAAAACCTGGATAGTCTGGAAGGTTGTCTTCCACCCGCTCTGGCCCTGATCAGTGAAAAAATATCATGTGTGTATCCATTTTCATTACAATGACTATAATCACTATATATGTTAATGAAACCCATATGGATATATAGAGTAAGCTATTGATAAACAAGTGCAATGATGCTATTAGTCAGTGTCATAATGTAAACTCACAGTAAGCCAGACACCTCATAGCAGAGATAATCCAGTGAGGCAGCTGGTCTGGAAAACGGCATCACATTCAGATCATAGAAGATACAAACTCATTGCACCAAACCTAAAGCTACTACAATGTATTTCCATTACCATTCAAAACACTGAAACACACCTTTTTTGTCAATATTTGTAACCAGGCCATTCTTGTTCACTTGTGTCATATTGTGGAGCAAATATTCCACATTGACACAGTCTGAGTCCAAGACCTCCCCAATGCTCTTCAGCTGCAGGAACTTCTTGATGCTGTGACATCAATACAAGCGATTGATGTAAAAATACTGATGGAAGGAATCAAATCAAGAGAACAACTGTGGCAGAAACATTCAGTCATATATATAATTTTGTAATGTGCCATACCTGGATAGTGTGACATCCTTCCAAATGACTTCCTTCTCAGCCTCCGAAAGTTGAACTTCGCTGATGAACGACACGTTCATGTCTGCTTCTCGACGACATGACTGGCTGCGCTGAGGGAGCTTCCGGATGTGTTTCCTGGGCAGGTCTGCAGTCTTTGGAGCGTGGTAGGCAGATGTTCCGTCACCAGGGAGACAGGCCACAGAGTGACCCTTAGCCAGGGGCTGCTGCTTGCCGGTGTGTGGCGGTGGTTTACGGGACAGTGCCACGTCGGAGTTCAACAGTGATGTTCTCGTGGCCAGGGGAGTTCTTGTTGGAGTCTTCGCTGCTGACAGCAAGCTCTTGGAAGGAGAGCTCGGTAGAAACCTAACACATTCATGGAAGTATTTATTGCAATCACTCGTGGAAATATGTACATGTACTAGTATACATTTCTATGACCTACAACAAGTAGTTATCAGTTTGACATCTCTTTTTTCAAGATACGAGACATTCTGTGGAACGGTTTTGCTAATCTGACACTGAATATTTTGATAATTTCTGAGTTCATGTCACAGGATACCTGAACAACCGACCACCATCGGTGATGATGTCCTTGTCATGTTTGGGACCACGCACATCCTCGAAAAGTCGTGCTCGATGAAATTTCTGCAGTAACTGTACTGTCTGTGACCTGAAATACGCAACAACATACAGTATACATGTATACACTTTATTCAACTAAAGACTTGGTGATATGATCACAAGAATTATCTTAATTACTTGATGAAATCACTAAATTATTTCAATTTTCAAATTTGGTATTCTCCAAATATACCTTGAGACCTGTGGGCCAAAATCTTTATTGTCTTGCAGTCTTTGGTGGAGCCACGAAACGGCTTCTGATGCCACAAAGCAGGAGTCATAACTTTTGAGCTGCCTTCTGTGGCGACCCACTGGTAAAGTTGTCCTGAACAACTTGATGACATTGTTCCACTGAAAGACATGATTCCATTCACAAGATGAATATTGATTAAAGTACATGTAAAGCTACTTCAAATTGTCTATTCAAAAAAAATTCACAGCTAGCATGTACATGTATATGCAGACCACCTGCCAGGAACACTTTTTTTTAAAAAAAATATCAATTAGCACATTCTATGTGATCCTATAATGATATAATTTTTCCCAGTGATTGGTGATTCAGGAAATTGCTGTTGAAATGTTATTGTACCGGTACTAGACATTGCTTAGGATCCAATACTTGTATGGTACTAGCATTCAGAATCAAAGTTACGGTGACTCGAGTGGGCACACACAATACGATCAGCAAGATTGATGGCTTGGGATAGGGTAGTTCACTACAATATTACCTGTCCCTTTTTTTTCTTTTGATACTGTTCTATTGATACTGTTATGTTTAGACAGTAAATACCGTACTATTGGTCCTAATAGTAGCATGGCGCGCCAAAGCAAGATAGACTAGGTACAAAATCTCAAAATAACACTTTAGGGGGGATGGAATGTTACTGCCTGTCACCCATGCTGGGGTCAAAGTAGGGTCCCTACTGGTCAATATTAGCCCGGATGACATTCAAAATTTTAATTTTTTCATAAAATTCTAACAATTTTATATACGGACGAAGCCGCGGTTATTTTTCTCGTTTTGAAATTCACATAAAAGACTGTTGAATCGTGAATAATGAAGCTAGAGTTATCATTTTGGTGTCAAAATGTCTGGAATTAAATGGCAAATCAAGAAAAATACCATCTACATCAGTTCATGGTGTAAGTTTTGTATTATAAAATGAAAACACATAATAATAAGTCCGAAATTGCCTTCGATTTCACAATCTGAGATCTGCGAAAATGGGTGTTCCAGTTCACAAATCTATTTTATCTTTACGAAAACTTCACTAAAATTACCCTAGATTATATACCATACTGCCAAAAAAAAACCTTCCCAAGGTCTTAACCAAATTTACAGCTAGAAATCAAATTAACCTAACACTACCCCCTAGTGAACTCCGTGATCGCATGATATTCTCGAATTTGACAAAACTAGTTATACTCTCACATATTACTATGCTAGAATGATTATTTTGATGTCAAATGATACGAATCATCATTTCAAACATACAATACAGTAATCAGTTAGAGATGTGAAATTTCTTCTCATCAAAACATAAGATATCCACCAAAATTTGACCATAACCATTGATTGGTTAATGATTAATCTTACCAATAACTATGATGGACAAATTATTTTGATATCAAATGATAGGAATCATTAGTCCAAACCCGAATAAAAAATCCAAGTCCAGATGTGTTTTTTTTTCATGAAAACTACAAAAACACACCAAAATTTGACCACAATAATTTATTTACTGTGTCGGCATCTTAGAAAGTTGATCGTTTGTGGTTATTCGCTGCTAATGTTGTCAAGTGTTCTGCTAGTGTTACTTAGTCGACATAGTGACCAGTAGCTTAATTCATCATAATTTTAACATATTTGAATCCATAATATTCGCCAACTAAATATAATATTCACTCTGTGAATTTTTTACAGGGTTTTGAGAGGAGGGGATATATGTATTTCATAGTGTTTTGTGATCGAGTATTCAAAGAAATCTTAACATTTTATATACAATCAAAACGGGAAATTAATTACCGGTACCATTTCGATGGATACATTGTATAATTGGTTCATGTGGGTGGAGATTCATGCCACCACAAAATGTGAGTTGTGGTCCAAAATCGTACCACTAATAAGAGTTCATAAAACTTCATAAGATCACTTGTCATTTGACTAAAATGTTGCAACATTCAGTTTTACTTCCTATGTTGGATCTTTTCCCCTTCTTGACTCCTCGATCATGAGATCATACAAAACCCGTTCTAATTGAAACATACGGCCTAAAATGAAGAGTTTGTTTCAGAGCAAAACACTATTGATACATGTATGAACTGGTATGTAGTCTAAAATTTATGACAAGAAACCAACCTTCTGCAAATAATATTAGCAACATGTTCTTCTAAGCTTCAGATCAACAAAATATTTATCTTCCAGCCTCTTTAATTGTGCATGTCATGACATGTGCATATTCAAGGGGTATGGCCAGCATAAACATAGACATGGGAAAGCTCAACACAGATTAATTTGACAATGAAATGTAATCCATATCATTCTCATTTCCTCTCAAACAGTAGTTCGTTCCCAAGGTCGTATTATTGTTGCTCAAGTCGGGATTGTTTGATCAGTCTGTACAGACATAACCTTCAGTATAAGACATTGCATTCTTTGGAGAACATGTTCCTGTGCAATGGTCCTTCTAACATTTGAATCGCATGGCTTTTGGTGCTAACATCTGATCTGTATGGTGAATCGAGATGATCTCAGCAACCACACTCGAGCCATGATCATTTGGGCTTGAAGCTTTGACAGCCTTCTGTAGCGAGGTTCTCCAGATGCAAGCCTAATAGCTGACTCATGCAATGTGGTATTTGAGAGCTTCCTTTTTTTTGGTACAAGATGAAATGTTTGCTCATTCCTGCTGCAGAATGGTTTGTACCTGACAGAATTTATGTCTGTTTAGAAATATTCTTCGTGGGTTTTTTTGAGAAATTTCTTGGAGAAGTATGAAACACATTCAGAAGTTCTTCTCTGTTGGAGAATGATTTACCAATCTTTTTCCTGACATCACACATGTTTTGATCAGCCATTGTCGACTGAAATGGCCGTGTCTTTCCTTTGGCAACAAAATCACTGCATACGACCATGCCAAGTGAGATGCCTATGGCTGTGGTGTCGATGTACATGTACCTTGTACATTGTTTGTTTTCAGGGCAGGATAGAACTCTCGCACATGCCAACACAGCAACTTAGGTGCTGGTGACCTGAGGATGAAGCAGCTATTTGCTTTTGATGCTGCATGACTGGCAGCTTCCTCCTGTTTGATGCTCAACTGATCGAACCAGTAGTCCGAATGGTGCTGTGCCCAACAACGAGGTTGTATGTAGTACTCTTTACTGTGTGTTAGTAATTACAACAAGTGTGCAAGACTACATACTCAGTCTGCTGCCATTCAAAGCGGAATTGAGACAGACTTGTCTAGTTACTCACGTCACATTAATTTCTTCGACCGTGTTGGACAATTTTGATTTTCTTTTGATGTATACAACGGATTAAGGATCTATGACATAGTTGACTCTTTTGTGAGTGAGCATGTAGGCATGTAGGCACCAGTTGAAAGATGTACTGAGCCTGAACTCCAAGTGTCTTGAGAGCATTCTTGACAAAGTGCAGTACTTCCATACCATCGGTGAGAACTGCCGATTGTGGAACATCTTCAACTGGTTCATGGTAGTCTTCGAGGATGTGTAACAGAGGCACCTTGGTTGTTTAAGCAGGAACTCCAGCTGTGTTGGCCAATGTCCATAGCAGTGACCACAATGGGACTGCATCTTTCATGTTCAGTTGACAATTCCGAGCAATAACTAGCATTTTAGCAAATAGACTCCAATCAGCTTGTATAACCTTCTATTGTAAATTGTATGTTGCAACCACCTTTGTTGTCATTGTTTGCACGATGATGCTGAATGACTTCAAAGATAATTTTGGCAGTGTGGCAATCAAGTTGACTTTGTTCAACAAAATAAGATTCACCATGAAGCTTCGTTTGTAAATAAAACTGCTTCATTTGTCTCCTGCAGTAGGTAGATCATGTAATATGTGTCACTGACTGTGATTCCAGATGCTGTGTTGACGAGAGTCTAGATCTTATGTTCATCTCCGAGTACTCAATGAGTAGACCCAGCCTACAATGATGCCCAACACTTTGTGTATATCTCCTTCATCCTTCTGATTGACTGTACAACTGACATCTTTCTGTGGATTTCTTATATGAACGCCTGTCATTTTTCTCGCAAATCTGCAGGATCATTGTTCTGTCATGGGTTATGATTATCCAACGTTGTGCAGCACCACGGTTGACTGATGCCAACTATACGCCCTGATTAATTAGAGTCCAGGATATTGTATGTTCGATGGTTTGGTAACAACTGCTTGTGTGAAAACAGTTTCCTAACATCGCCGAACATAGAATCCCCCTTTGTGCAGTCTGCATGTTACTCTGTGGTGTGACTCGGCCAGAATACCACTGGTCACTCTGGTGATTTTGGCAAACTACTGCTGGTACACATGGTGACTGATTCTACCAAGTATCAATGGTATATCACTTAACCACATACACATTTATTAAACCACAAATGGTGAACTTTCTAAGACGCCTGCATTTCGTATACAACCAACCATTATGGTCCAATTTTGGGATTTTTCTTCTTGTTTTGATGGGAAAAAAATTACATCTCGACCTGATTATTGCATGATATATTTGAAACGATGATTCGTATCATTTGACTTCAAAATAATTATTCTAGCAGAGTTATATGTGAGAGTATAACTAGTTTTGTCAAATTTGAGAATATCATGCGATCACGGAGTTCACTAGGGGGTATTGTTAGGTTCATTTGATTACTAGCAGTAAACTTGGTTAAGACCTTTGAATGTTTTATTTTGGCAGTATGGTATATAATCTGGGGTAATTTTAGTGAAGTTTTCGTAAAGATAAAATAGATTTGTGAGCTGAAACACTCATTTTCGCAGGTCTCAGATTGTGAAATCGAAGGCAATTTCGGACATATTATTATGTGTTTTCATGTTATATTACAAAACTTACACCATGAACTGCTCTAGATGGTATTTTTCTTGATTAGCCGTGTAATTCCAGACATTTTGACACCAAAATGATAAATCTAGCTTCATTATTCACGATTCAACAGTCTTTTATGTGAATTTAAAAACGAAAAAAATAACCGCGGCATCGTACGTATATAAAATTGTTAGAATTTTATGAAAAAAATAAAATTTTTAATGTCATCCGGGCTAATATTAACCAGTAAGGACCCTACTTTGACCTCAGCATGGGTGACAGGCAGTAACATTCCATCCCCCCCTATCGTCATTTCTAAGGCCCTTTATAGAAAACGTGCCTAGACTAAGACCTCCTGCAGCAGTGGGCGCAAAAATGAGGTCACATTTAGGAAAATCACTGAATAATACACCTATAGCCTTCAGGCCCTTTTATTATGATTTAAATTGGTGTGGATTGGAACACTCCATAATCTTATTAGAAAGATATGAAGTGAATGGGGCATGGGCAGAAATCGCCAGGTGGTAAAGTCGGCGCATAATTTATTAGCGCGATCTCATGAAATCTCGGAATTTATTGACTTGTATTATATGAAATTCAGAAAATGTTCGAACAAGCCTGTGACCAAGCGATCAACCGACCCAGATTTCTAAACACACTTTTTTTTATTCTGCCCGACCGACCTCATTTTTTTCGAACTGTTTTTTTTCGTTAAACAAGTATTCAAAAAATAAAGGCCTAACATTGATCATAATAAATTTCAACGTACCGCACATACATGTAGGCCTATATTCCTCAGCAGATGAGCTAAAATACACGTACCCTATATACATTACATGTGAAATGCATATATACATATATGTCTACGCGCGAAACGGCCGAAACATGAAGTTGTCTTCAGTGTATGATCAGATTCAGGATGAATAGCTCCCGTGGATATTGTGTGATTGTGATATCTTGAATGCAAAATATTTTCAAGCACGAGTATTGAAACAAATTTTCATTTGTGACCATTGTATTTTCTTTGAGATGGCCCCTATTCAGATCGGCTGTTCCATTGATTTGTCTCAATCCCATACAGCATCGAAATGGCAAGCTAGAATTCCCACGTTAATACCCCATAAGGAAATATATTTACCTAAATATACCGACGAGAAATGCACACGACAGAAAAACAGCGATTGATTCATAATGGTCATAGTGCCATTTTCACTTTATATAAATTTCAGTGAAAGTCAGTGAATTCTGAGATATGACGAGATAGGTTCGTGCCAATAAATTATACGCCAACTTTAGCACTGTTTTAGTACGGTGTTATAAATAATGGCAGTTATGATATGACATCATAATGTTATTTATTATGGTGATACCTTGGTATTACTCCAAACATACAGAATTTTCGCGCCAAATGTCACCTGCATGCTTCACAACAGACGATATTCCTTGGTGGTTTGGCGCCAAAATTACCACTATTACAATGCTGCCACCTATCGAATGAGCTTTGTACACGCCCCATTACAGCCTTACAAAACTCAATTATTTTGGGGGAAGAGAGGCGGGCGCTCTACTATAACATGTATAAGGGCATGTGCCACTATTAGGACCAATATGCATGAATACGTTATACTAGTATACATAATTTCCTTTATTCATATTTTCTTCATATTTTTTTCCAAACATTATCGAACATGTACATGAAGGTCAGTAATTTTTGCATCGCTGCACTGCTGACTAGCCCCACGGACCAAAAACAGCCAATTGACAATCTGATATTTAGCATGTTGTTGATAGCCTGTTTATATCAATTGATATTTAGCATGTTAAAACAACATGCTAAATATCAGATTGTCAATTGGTAGTTTTCGGCACCAGTACTTGCATTAACTTTCGTGCGCTGCAGTATGAACCAGTTGTAATCAGAAATACATTTAAGACCACCATGCTCATGTTACTAGTGAGTGGGAGAAGAATTTGCGTGGGTGGATAGAAGAGTGATTTAGAGAGTGGGAGATTGATTTAGTGAGTGGGTGGGAGGTACTAGATCTTGTAGAGTAAACCATACAGTTTTCGGACACTTAAGGTGAAATCTCAATTATGACTGTAGAGACAAGAAAATGCAGCTAACTGCGGGAGACGACATTAGAGCTCGAGCACACCATCAGCACCACGAGACCTGAATATATCTTACACACCTCCCCCCCCCCCCCCCCCCCTACAAAAAAAATTGAAACATATCATGTCCCACATGATTCCAATTCATTCCCGTATATTATGATGAAACACATAGGCCTACTTCAATCATATTCCTAATGAATAAACATTTATTTTGAACTCAATGAAACAGATACGCCTGATAAAATGATACTGAACCTCAATAAAATATCCTTAAAATATTGGAAACTATGAGGAATATCTGCATCTGATATCATGATATAGATAACACATGCATACTGAGCAAATTAAAAGACCAGTTTAAAATAAAAAGGTTTCGCAACCCAGCATGGAACACCTTGTCATGTGATAAAATATGTCCAAATGTAGTCGTGGTACCGTAGACGAATCGTTGTGTTTACTTCATTACGCCAAAGAAGGCCGCACACAAGGTTACATGTACATGCATGCACAAAATGCTGCACAGAAAATTGTACGTTCCAAAGTACGCGTCATTGCGGTAAAATTTGCTTTGCATTCTGGGAACGTGAATTTCCATCGGCTCCGCCATTTTGACGTTTTCCAGACGAGCTGACCATTTTGCGTAATTTTCTCAAACCTAACACATCGATTTATGCATTATATATCTGTGGAATATTCAAAGCTTGCCATCAAATCGAGAGATTTTATGTCAAGGACGAAGAAAATAGTCATTTGAAGTAGGTGTACAAAGGTTTACATGCGAAAACGGGCGTCGATAGGTTGGCATGAAACCTCCATGAAAAAGACAGCACATAGACATGTAGAGGGTTGGGGGCTTTGCCCCCAACGCTCTAATGTCAAAAAATACCAGATGGTTTATTTTACATGCAACGGCATATGCCTGTAAATGTGGTAAAAGTTATAGTCGTATGGAAATATTATTTTGTCCTGACTTCGATATTGGTGAATTATGAACTGTGAGTTCAAGTGACAGTAATCGGACACCTTCTGTGTCTTTAAGAATAATAACTATATCATTAAAATTTTAGGCTATATACACGAAGCTGTCAGTCGGCAGTTGTTGCAAGGCTAAATATCAGTTATGAAATGAAGCAGCTCTGAGGACAGGAAGATCACATAGAGTACACTAGACAGTTTTCGGACACTAACACTAACAGGGAAGCTAACATTGTGGAACTTATCAAACTAGATACCTCTGCTAACACTTCGCAGAAATTTCTTCAAACCAGCAAAGACCACAGACACTTGGCTCGTTTCAGTGCTTGAGAAAATTTGTTTGCGACATAATAACTGACATAGAAAATTGGTGGTAAATCATGAGGCCATATCGTGATATAGGTCCCGGTCAGTTTGTCCAGGACACCACCATTAATATCACCTGCTAAGTTATTATATCACCTGTACTTGTTATTATTCCTTCCAAAGACATTTCAGAAAATACATGTATTGTGTGGAATTCCATATCGGGAAATGGACTCAGTGTTTAACCCCGACTACCAAAATTAATGTCCCTTACAGTGGGTGTACTATGATAATCTTTGTTTAGGTCCCGCGGCAATGTTAACTATTGACATTTTATACAGAAGCGGGACCTATATAACGACTATCTATAGTGAGCTGAGTATACAACTAACGTGCCCTAAATCATTCAGTCACCCTTGAAACTAAAGAGGGCGACAAAGTTGATGGGGTTAGAGTGAAAAATGTGGTGTAGTTTTTTTGGGGGGATGAACGTCTCATTCACGAAATAAGCAATAAATGAAACAATGCGGGACCTATATAACGACTATCTATAGTGAGCTGAGTATACGACTAACATGCCTTAATTCGTGCAGTTACCCTTGAAACTAAAGAGGGCGACGAAGTTGATGGGATTAGAGTAAAAAATGGGTTGTAGTTTTTTGGGGGGATGAACGTCTCATTCATGAAATAAGCAATAAATGACACAAAGCAGGACCTATATTATAACGACTATCTATAGTGAGCTGAGTATACAACTGACATGCCTTAATTCGTTCAGTTACCCTTGAAACTAAAGAGGGCGACGAAGTTGATGGGTTGAGTAAAAATTGGGGTGTAGTTTTTTGGGGGGATGAACGTCTCATTCACGAAATAAGCAATAAATGACACAATGCGGGACCTATATAACAACTATCTATAGTGAGCTGAGTATACAACTAACATGCCTTAATTCGTTCAGTTACACTTGAAACTAAAGAGGGCGACGAAGTTGATGGGGTTAGAGTGAAAAATGGGGTGTAGTTTTTGGGGGATGAACGTCTCATTCACGAAATAAGCAATAAATGACACAATGCGGGACCTATATAACGACTATCTATAGTGAGAGCAGTATAGAACAAACAATGCTTAATTCGTTCAGTTACCCTTGAAACTGAAGAGGGCGACGAAGTTGATGGGGTTAGAGTAAAAAATGGGGTGTAGTTTTTGGGGGATGAACGTCTCATTCACGAAATAAGCAATAAATGACACAATGCGGGACCTATATAACGACTATCTAAATGGAGCGGTCATGAGGTGTTTTATGCCGATACGGATCATTGGTCATTGTTTGGAAGGGGGGGGGGGGGGGGGGGGGTATATATGATATACATTCAGTGGGTGAGTTACGGAAGCGTATTGCTATCAAGTGTGTAAAAATTTGTATCTCGTACGTACGACTTACTAAGTCGTACGTACGAGTTAATAAGTCGTACGTACGAGTTAATAAGTCATATGTACGAGTTAATAAGTCGTATGTACCCTTAACTATGGTAATCACGGCAGGGTGTCATTGGTGCAATGTTCAATAGTGAGCGGGACTGGCCCATGTAGCGCAGCTTATTATTTCTTCTAAATTCAATGAAAATTAAAAATGTGCCAGACGGATTAAATATGATATACATTCAGTGGGTGAGTTACGGAAGCGTATTGCTATCAAGTGTGTAAAAATTTGTTAATAAGTCGTACGTACGAGTTAATAAGTCATATGTACGAGTTAATAAGTCGTATGTACGAGTTAATAAGTCATACGTACGACTTATCAAGTCATAAGTACGACTTATTAACTCGTACATATGACTTATTAACTCGTACGTACGACTTATTAACTCGTACGTACGAGTTAGTAAGTCGTACTTATGAAATACTAAGTCATACGTACGAGTTATTAAGTCGTACATACGAGTTAATAAGTCGTACATACGACTTAGTAAGTCGTATGTATGAGATATAACTCATACGTACGAGATAAGAAATTTTACGCACTTGATAGCAATACGCTTCCGTAGTGAAACGTATTGTTATCAAGTGTGTAAAAAAATGTATCTCGTACGTACGACTTATATCTCGTACGTACGACTTGATAACTCGTACGTATGACTTAATAACTCGTATGTACGACTTAATAACTCGTATGTATGGCTTAGTATCTCATAAGTACGACTTACTAACTCGTACGTATGAGTTATTTAGTCGTACGTACGGGTTAATAAGTCATACGTATGAGTTAATAAGTCGTACGTACAAGATACTAAGTCGTACGTACGGGTTAACAAGTCGTACGTACGAGTTCATAAGTCGTACGTACGAGTTATTAAGTCATACGTACGAGTTATCATGGTTATAAGTCGTACATACGAGATAACATTTTTTACGCCTTGATAGCAATGCGCTTCCATAGTGAGTAGTATTAACAGAGTAATTTGTGCTACTTGGGCCGGTGGGACTGCATTCAGTATTGATTTTTTACGCATTGCCATAAATTTTCATGGCTCATTGTTAGTTCCTATGGCATAATACGACCCAATACCCGCAAGCACTTGCTCTTCGTGTTATGGGCGCAATTACGTCGTATGAACTTGACAGACAGTTTCCAATATAGATCTAATAGGCCTAAGTGATTTTTAAAACATATAAACATATAAATTGTGCGTTATGGACTTCGTTAGAGGGGTCTGGGAAACAGGTCCCGCGGGACCTATATCACGAGAATGCCAATCATGAACTGTCCGATTTCTGGTGGTGTCCGAAAATAGGCTGGATTACTCTATTAAACAATTTCTTTCCCAGGCATGCGAAGTGAACGAATTGTTTGTTTAGGTGGAAGGGTTCAGTGAGTGGGTTGGTGGGTCACTGAGTCTGAGTGGGCGAGTGCGAGTGTGTCGAGACTCCGACCCGGGCCAGGGCAATAGCAGTGACTGAGTGACACTCAACATGCTCAATGAGATGAGTGACACTGACAGTCACTTACTGACTCAGTCATTGCACTCATGATGGAGACCTCACCACACCACTGCGACTCACCACACTCACTGAGTGAGTGTGACTGACTGAGAGTGCGACTGACTGCCTCACTGAGAACAATCTTTGCTGAGAATCTCAATCTGAAATGTGAGTTGTGACAGCTGGTGACAGTGTGCGACTGAGCGCTGTAGGCTACGGTACGGTGACTCACTGACTCAGCGTAGGCCTAAATTAAAAACTTACCAGTTTGGTGGCCCTGTATGGTTCATAACCGGGATTTCGCTTCGATGAATTGTTTGGAACTGTTGTGTTTGATGCCATCTGACATCATTTACAGCACTCTTGCAACGCCTGTAAGACAATTCCAATTTTAGACACGAACACAACCTCAGGAGCAAGTCAAAATTCCCTCTGTTGCCTTGTTTAAACTCATGTCCTCTTCTGATTGGTTGCCTGTAATGAAACCGGAAGCCCTAAACTGAGGCTTGTCCAGTGCGCTCATTGGCCATTATATATAGGTCGGGTTAGGTCGTATTATTCCACGTGACTTTATTTTGACAAAAATGGCGACTACCATGATGGAGGGACCACTGAGCAAATGGACAAATGTTGTAAAAGGATGGCAATACAGATGGTTTGTTCTGGACGAAAACTCCGGACTTCTGTCCTACTACACAGTGAGTGTAACAGGGATCATGTGTATTCGTACTTCTGCATATTTTTGTAGAAAATATGGGCGCTCTGACAATATTTTTTTGACAGTTGAGATTGAGTTGGAGTTGATTTGCTTGAATACACAAACATGACAATCAATTACCTGCATGATTCCCCGTCCTCGGCGCCCACAATAAAGTATTTGCCCAAACATGACATGACGAACCAACTCTATCAATTAAATCTACATCAGTAACACGTTTATCACCCTAGATTTAATGCCCGGATTTAGGCGGGTAAATAAATATAGGCCGCTATCTGATAGTATCAGTACCCGAGTTCGGAAATATTAAGGCCAGGTCACCTGAAGTCTGGAAGTGGGTTGGGTTCAAGTGGTATAAACAAAGCCACCCCACGTTGTCACGCTAACAATTGTCGAGTCACTGTCACCAACGCATTACTCGATTTCGCCTGTACAATACTATTGTATATTGCTGCTAACCTATCGAAGGAAAGGAGCTTTGAATTCGCAGCTGGTTGTGGAGTAGACGATCTGTATCGGTCGATGGTTTCAACACAACTGCGCCGTTCTCCTTCTTCGTCTCGTGCTCGGTGACGTTGCTTGGTGACGTTGCTCTGTGACGTAGGATCACATGACTTCTGTCGTGGTCGGGGCCCTCCCTCTGGAGTCCCGTCCTGGGCTGATGACGTCAGTAGGTGTTTCCCCAGTGATTCCCTGCGTGGGACTGGCTACGGCGGGAAACTAGTCACATGGTTGACAGACATATATTGTTACACAGCATAATTCACCACACTCCCCCCTTACTTATTTTTTTTCCTTTTTCTATTTTTAGAGGGGAGAACGTATTTACAGTATTTACATGATAACACACTCACACTGTCACATCCGGACTAGGCCTCAACAAGAATTGAAACCACCTGTCCAGGACCAACACACTCACTCACAGGCACACTGACTGAACATTCATGGACCACATGTTTAGGCGGGCAGCTTGAAGAAGCGGCGGGCGTTTCTTTCACATTGCAGCATGACCATGGGGGGGGCGAGGTTCTTCGCGGACGCAATGAAGTTCGCAGCGTCGACCAGTCGCCAGGGGTGCCCAAACTGATACGGTCCATCGCTCTCCAGGAGGATACGTTCGAGATCCATCGCCTCGAGGACTGGGCAACCGTGAGTGTTGACGAGTGTTCTGTTTACCCAGAAACAGACATTGGGAAACGCTTCGGTCCACTCCAGAAGGGCAGGGACTCTGTCCAAGAAGCAGTGGACGTACAGCAAGTAATCTCTTGGGAGGTGGCGCTGTAAGATAGCGATTAGGTCCTGCCGAGCCTCGTCTGGAACACCTCTCTATGGGCGACAATGCAGGACTAACGGCTTCTGCAGTTCCACCGCCCGAGGAAGAACTTGCTGCAGGTACTCCTTCTGGTAACCTTGCTCCTCCGGGCTGCTGTGCCGGAAACAGTCTAGCCCCACCTTGCCGATCCCCACACACTTTGGATGTGACATCTTCGCATCCATCTGGTTTTTTAGGTGTCGGTCGTCCGTGAAGTGGGGATGAACGCCGAAGGTAAAGAAAGTGCGGGGTATGGCGAGGAGATTACCGAAACGAGTCAGGCTGTCTGGAAAGTTGAGGCTCACAACCATAGCACTCACGAAGTCCCGTGCCGCCCCGAGGTGATTCTGCCGAAGCGACTCCATAGTTTCGACTCCCTCCTGGTAGAGAACCTTCTCCAGGTGGATGTGACAGTCCACTATCGTTGCCTCCACTGAAGCTGTCTGGGTAGAGGGCAGGTCCTTGATAACCTGGCGTTGAGCAGGAGACAGGTGCCGTAGCCATGCGTAGACCACTTTCCAGTGAAGTACAGTCTCCGGAGTGTTAGGTGGCGAGACACTGTAACTATCGGGGGCCTCCAGCTGCAGGGCCCTCCCGAGAACACGGAAACGCAGGTCGACAGATAGGGTCACCTCCACTGCCTCGTGGGCATCCGGGAAAAGATTGTGCTCCTGGGCGTATGCGAACAACCCCTGGGTGGAGGTCGTTCCTGAGGTACAGTATCGTTCAGGATCTGCACGAGATCACACATACCGCCGACCCATTGCTCAAGCCTCCGGTCTGTGAGACGGGTGTCGTGACCATGGTTGAGATCGCGTTGCCTACAGAAGCAGGGCGAAGTCTCCCCGGCCTCACACGTCCAACATGAACGGTCTGGGACGAACCACCAAGGCAGGTGGAAGGACTCCACGTGCTGGCGGATATGTTGGAAGCGTTCATGGCAGATGAGGCACTCAGCCACTGGTCGTGTCCTCCGGGTCTTCTGTCCTGGGTTGGCTACTGCGTTCGCCGACTGTCGCTTCTTCCGAGACGGCCGAGGCTTCTAGGGCCTCTTCCTCTTTGTCCCTACTGTTGCCACTGCCCCCGATCTGGATGGTCCAGCAGTTGACACCTCGAGCTTACACTCCGTTCCAGAGTCCAGGGTCAGTCCAGGGTCCGACTCATATGACAGCGTAGATGGATGGCCATCTCCCGACGGTCCAGGCTGTTCATTGTCTGTTTCCAGCCTCATCTCATCATAATCGGGCTCAAACTCTTCCTCACTCATCCTGCAACTCAGAACTGACATTCCCATGAATAACTTCAAAACTTTCATGAAACACAATCACAGTTGAACATGTTGAAGTGAAAGATTACAGAACTCATATTCGGAATATTTACTTTCACTTTATTCATTCAACAAATCGCAAATTTATCACACAACATTAAACATGCAGGCCCATCCTGAACTCGAATTGAAGAGTACCCACAAACCATTCATATACAATATATATATACGAAATGACGGACCAATTCTATGTCGTGTAATCCGTCATCCAGCTCGGCTTCTTCACCACTCGACCTCTCCTTGTTAACACGTTGGGATCCATACTTCCGAGATCTCGGTCATCCTCAGGGTGTTCTTGAGGTTCGACTCCAGCTTCCGGAGATCCGTTTAAAGCGTTCGTGTTGAACAACGAGGACAAATCGGGCTCTTCATTCTCCTGTTCCGCATAATTCACCACAATACTAAATACTTTGTTTACTTCGAGTTTACCGCAGAACTCTCGTTTGAATATAGTGTGTACAAACAACATTGAAACATTTCCAAACTGGCTTATTTACTTTAGGGCCCAGACGACTCTCAGACTCAGGCAAATAATGGCTCAACCAATCAGTGCCATGCTATCTGCACCAGTCTTGAACTAACCACAGCCTAGATTGCCCATGTTATCATAGATGCAACTCCAATCTTGACCAACATGTCAAAATCATCTGTCTGCTATTCAGCGACCATGTAAAAATGTGGAGTTTAACAACAATTACAGGTGACGTTCCAATTCCTTAGCAGGGACTGGACCCGAACACCCTCTCACAAGTCCCAATATCATGTGCATTGTCAATTTTGTTGTTATGCACTGAAGTCCACATGTATAACTGCATTGAATGCAATCATTTTGACTAGTATTGCACAATTTGCAATTGATAACTTTGACCGAGGGGACAGCTCGAGTTTAGTCCCTGCTCGGGAATAGGACCATCACCTTTACATCCTGTCACCTGTATTACCTGTATACAATATATCATGGCTTCTTGAAATTAGGTTTCGTGATAGATCATACTTAACCTAACCCCAAAATTGGCACTTTCAAATGGGAAGTCATATATGGCGACTTGTGTGGTGACCTTGAATTTGACCTTGGATGACCTTGAAAGGTCAAAACAGCCATTTTTGGGTCGAAAAAAACATTTTTGCCCCAAATCGCATTACTATCCATTTTGGGCCATTTCTATGCAAAAAAAATTTTTCACCCTTTGAAAAAAATTTTGGACTTTTTTCCTTCAAAATGGGAGCTGTCCGGACTGTACTCATAGAACGCTTGAAGATAGAGCTTAGAAATTGGCACTTTCAAATGGGAAGTCATATATGGCGACTTGTGTGGTGACCTTGAATTTGACCTTCGATGACCTTGAAAGGTCAAAACAGCCATTTTGGGGTTAAAAAATGCCCAGATTTGCCTCTGTAGATGAAATGCTTGCAGATAGAGCTCATGTTTGCATTATGAACATATAGGAAGACATATATGGCACAACTAATGATGACCTTGAACTTGACGTCAGATGACCTTGAGTGCCAAATGTCTGACTTGGAATGTGTAAATTGACCTGAGCGGCCTAAACGATTCCACCCAAAATATAGAATATCAAATGCCGCACACATACATGTAATGGTAACATCGAAGTTCATACGGATGACCTTGATTGGTAAATCCCAAAGTCATATGTTTACACTGCGAACCTTGATTGGTAAATCTCAAAGTCTGTTACCTGCCAATGCTGCCTTGGCCAAACCAAAATTGTCCGGTAACCTATCTTAGCCTTTGGGCTAATTTTATAGTTTATTAAATCACAGTCACAATTCAGCCATCATATTATACAAAGACATATGCGAAAAGAAGTGAAATGGTAAAAAAATTGTAGAATATATAATCAGTAAGTATGTTAATCAACATGATAAGACGAATCCTGATGTTGTGCAGCGTTTTTCATTTACTACTGTAGAAGGTGTCGAGTTCGCCATTGTTGCATCAGTATTCCATCAAGGTTTGGTATGAGCGTTCAATGACTGAAT
Source organism: Terebella lapidaria (assembly GCA_949152475.1). Taxonomy (NCBI): domain Eukaryota; kingdom Metazoa; phylum Annelida; class Polychaeta; order Terebellida; family Terebellidae; genus Terebella; species Terebella lapidaria. The sequence continues at coordinate 41,014,493 of OX424557.1, read as the reverse complement.
GAAAATGACAGGCAGTTGTTGCTTTTATATGCAACGCTTATTGAGTCAGGTGCTCAAACTATGCATATTTTATCTTTGATTTGTGCTTAATGTTTAATCAAATTGCACCTGAGCAGTTATATATAAATTAACTTTGACAAGTCATTTCGCGTGTTGCTCAACCTGCTAGGATTTTAAAGTTCTTAAAAGGTATTGAGATAGATGAAAATAGGTATTTTTCATACCATATATGTGTACCTTGTTATTTCTGGCAGTTTTTAGCCATTTTAGAAATTCTCTGAAAAAATGGTAACTCGTCGTGCCTGACCTGATTGGATAATTTCCCCCTTTGACCTGACTTTCAAAGTTCATAAAAAGCTCTCATTCAAATCGTATTTCCTATTTTAACAACACAGTAGCAAGCTGTCGTAAATGTTATTGTTGTTAGTTAATGCATAGTTATTAAAACATTTCAGCAGAAATGCCTTTATGGTTTTATCCAAAAAATTTTCTTGTTTTTTTATTTCTTTTCACTTTTTGGTTTCCGCACGATAACTTCGGTTTGCCTCGATGTATCTTTGCCAAATTTTCATCGCTGGTCAGAAATGTTGAGTAGAAGAAGCCTATTGTTTTTGAGCCGGCTCCGGGGTCCGTGAGTTCTGTGAGGATGAAATCAATGTTTGTGGTTTCCGCACGATAACTCAAAAAGTATTATGGCAATGACTGTGGAACTATGCATGGAGGTTCATATATCACTAGGGAAGAAGCCTATTGATTTTGAGGCCGATCCATTGACCGACCTTTGACCTAGGGCTCAAAATAATTTTAGCCGAGTCATCCTTGAGGCTCTCATGCATATCTTGGGAACGGTGCATCATAGAGCAAAATGCAAAATTTTCTCATCATCCTAGACAAACAAGTCTAAGGGGTATTATGGATTACCTTTGACCTTGACCTTAAATTTTCTCGCTGAGTCGACATTTCTCATTCTCATTGATATCTCGGAAACGGTGCGTAGTAGAGCGAAATGGACGTTATTTTCGGACTCGTGGCCCTGGACAAACATGTCTTAATGGTATTAGGGATAACCTTTGACCTTGACCTGAATTTTTTTCGCTGAGTCGGCAATTTTCGTTTTCATCGATATCGCGGAAACGGTGTGTCGTAGAGCGAAACGGCCATTATTTTAGGACTCCTTGCCCTAGCCAAACATGTCTTAAGGGTATTAGGGATGACCCTTGACCTTGAATTTTTTCCGCTGAGTCGGAATTTTTTGTTTTCGTCGGTATATCGGAAACGGTGCGTCCTAGAGCATGTAGAGCGAAACGGACATTTTTTTTCGGACTCTTCGCCCAGACAAACATGTCTTAAGGGTTTTATGGATGAACTTTGACCTTGACCCGAAATTTTTTTGCCAAGTCGGCGTTTTTCGTTTTCTTCGATATCTCAGAAACGGTGCATCGTAGAGCGAAACGGACGTTATTTTCGGACTCATCGCAGTAGACAAACATGTCTAAGGGGTATTACGGATGTACTTTGATCTTGACCCGAATTTTTTTTTGCCGAGTCGGCATTTTTCGTTTTCTTCGATATCGGAAACGGTGCGTCGTAGAGCGAAACGGACATTATTTTCGGACTCGTGGCTCTAGACAAATATGTCTAAGGGGTATTACAGATGAACTTTGACCTTGACCTGAGATTTTTCATTTTTGACGATATCTAGGAAGCGGTGTGTCGTAGAGCCCATGGCAAACATGTTTTAAATATTACGAATTAGTCCTAACACCGAAATGCCTTCAAGGCATCTTTAGGCCTTGACGTCTAGTTTAAATAACCAGAATTTCATTTAGTAAAAGAACTTCGAAAAGTATTACCTGGGTCACTTAATCACTCGCCTGCATCCGATCGCGCACCCATGTTAAAGCATAAGCACTCAGGTATTCTGTGCCGCCAGGTACACTGTCCCGCAACACCAGCACTGGCGGAGAACAGGGGATATACTAGTAGATCAGATCTCTTCATGAGAAGCCTGATGAGAAGACATTGCACACATGAGAAGACATTGTACTTTTATAACTATGAGCTCAAGTGCTCACAGCCATGGGCATATAGAGCTATGTTCATGAGAAAAATAGATCATTACGATGCCAAATTGCCCACAATACTTGTTAGGTTACCGCACCTTTGGTCCGATAACCTATTGCCGTGACGTTGCGTCCGTCGTCCGTCGTCCGTTCACATTTTTATCTTTAAAGTATACGATCGAATCTTTCTGAAATTTTGCACAAAAATACCTAAAAATATTTCAAGGAAAGGTTTTTTTTAGTTTTTCGATTTTCGCATTTTTTTCAAAATGGTGGCCGTTTTCGACGAAAAATGCCTGATTTTGGACTTTGGCGGCCATTTTCTCAAAAACTGTTCAGTAACTTTTTTTCTTTTTGATACACAACACTCCTCATATGTACTCCTGTGATGTGTATAAGTTTCGTTGCGCTTGAATCGCTCGAAGTGGGCCATTTTGGGCCAAACTTGGCCTAAATGGGACTTTCCCATGTTAAATTTTCCTATGCTTTATAATGGGACACATTATGCCTTATATCTCACTTAATATTGAGATTAGAGACTAGGAATCAATTGTGGACATATAGGAAATGATATATGCTGAATATTCTCGGGACCTTGAATTTGACCTCTGACCTCAGTTTCAAGGTCAAAGAACAAAATGGCTAATATCTCGCTTATTATCGACTTTACAGCTTAGAAATCAATTGTGGACATATAGGAATAATATATACCGAATATTCTGATGACCTTGAATTTGACTTTTGACCTCATTTCAAGGTCACAGGACAAAATGGCTAATATCTCACTTTTTATCGACCTTACAGCTTAGGTATCAATTATGACCATATAGGAAATGATATATGCAGATTATTGTCATGACCTTGAATTTGACCTTTGACCTCATTTTCAAGGTCACGGGACAAAATGGCTAATATCTCACTTATTATCGATTTTACAGCTTAGGGATCAATTGTGGACATATAGGAAATGATATATGCTGAATATGCACGTGACCTTGAATTTGACCTTTGACCTCATTTTCAAGGTTATAGCACAAAATGGCTAATATCTCGCTATTATCGATTTTACAGCTTACGAATCAATCGTGGACATATAGGAAATGATATATACATAATATTTTTGTGACTTTGAATTTGACTTTTGGCCTCATTTTCAAGTTTCTTTTTAATACATAACACTCATCATATGTACTCCTGTGATGTGTATAAGTTTCGTTGCGCTTGAATCGCTGGAAGTGGGCCTTTTTGGCCCAAACTCAGCCCAAATGAGACTTTTCCATGTTAAACTCTCCTATGCTTTATAATGGGACACATTATGTCTAATATCTCACTCAATATTGAGATTAGACACTAGAGATCAATTGTGGACATATAGGAAATGATATATGCTGAATATTATTGTGACCTTGAATTTGACCTCTGACCTCAGTTTCAAGGTCAGACCACAAAATAGCTAACATCTCGCTTATTATCGACTTTACAGATTAGAAATCATTTGTGGACATATAGGAAATAATATATGCCGAATATTCTCATGACCTTGAATTTGACCTTTGACCTCTTTTTCAAGGTCACAGGACAAAATGGCTAATATCTCGCTTCTTATCGACTTTACAGCTTAGGAATCAGTTATGAACATATAGGAAATGATATACAGTAGAACTCTAGTAATGTGGTCACCCTTCGGACCAATGAATTTGGCCACATTATAGGAGTGGCCACATTATAGGAATCTCATAGACGACCTTTCCACCAGCTACGTTGTTTTTCTGATGTAAACTCAAGCGAAAAGCATCATATAGTATACACATTGTACATGTATACGTGTAAAGAACACTTTATTTGAATATGAATAGCTTTTCATTCGACAAAGTTATGCCATATGTGTAATAATGCTAACGCAAACATGTTTCAAAATTCGAGATACACTGTATATCAAAATGTTTTCAAACACGCAATGAGTCTGTAGAAACGATAGATTTGAAGATTTACTCTAAACAATGGGATTGAGTTAATGATGTCCAACAGAAATACGTTTTGTATTGGGGTTATTAATGTTTTTGTTCCAATAATTAAACTGATACCTGCGGAAATATATTTGTTGACAAATCTACTTGTGTGTGCTCGTCGGTGTTTATGTTAGTCAAGAAGAGGGAGGTGTGAAGAACTGACTTGATGACACCCAGACAGGTGGTCGCTTGCTGCTCATTGGTAATGTAAATGTTCAGCCGACCGTATCGCTGAATGATGACATGCAGACGAACGGACGGACCACGGCTGGCTGGCTTGCTGAAGGCTAATGTTCAACTGACCGCATCAGTGATCGCGGGCTGGCAGGCTGGCTGGCTGGCTGCAGCAGTGATTCCACTGAGGGGGGGGGGGGGGGGGGGGAGTTCTCTTGTTGGCCGTATTGTGTGATTTTATGGGCAATTGGGACCAGATACACTGACCGCGTTGTGGATAAGGGGAGTGACCACATTATAGGAGTACCATCAACATGTAGATGCCTATGCTGGCGTTCGGGACCGATGCATCTGACCACAATACATGGGTTGACCACATTTCTGGAGTGGCCGCAGGCTGGAGTTCTACTGTATGCAGATTATTGTCATGACCTTGAATTTGACCTTTGACCTCATTTTCAAGGTCACAGGACAAAATGGCTAATATCTCACTTATTATCGATTTTACAGCTTAGGGATCAATTGTGGACATATAGGAAATGATATATGCCGAATATTCTCGTGACCTTGAATTTGACCTCTGACCTAATTTTCAAAGTCAAGAGCGCAAAATGGCTAATATCTCGCTTATTATCGACTTCACAGGTTAGAAAATCAGTTGTGGATGTATAGGAAATGATATACGCCGAATATTCTGATGACTTTGAATTTGACCTTGTTCTCCATCTTCAAGGTCATAGGAAAAATTGGCTAAAATCTCACTTATCATCGACTTTACAGCTTACAATTCAATTGGGGCCATGTAGGAAGTGACATATGCTGAAGATTGTCATGACCTTGATCTTGACCTTTGATCTCATTTTCAAGGTCAGAGCATTAAATGGCTAATATCTCGCTTATTATTGACTTTGCAGCTTAGAATCGATTGTGCACATGTAGGAAATGATATATATACTGAATCTTGTCATGACCTTGAACTTGAACTTCGACTTCATTTTCAAGGTCAGAGCATAAAATGGCTAATATCTCGCTTATTATCATTTTTACAGTTAAGGAAGCAATTATAAACAAATAGTAAATGATAAATGCTGAATATTGTCATGACCTTGAATTTGACATTTGACCTCATTTTCAAGGTCAAGGCACAAAATGGTTAATATCTCGTTTATTATCGAACTTACAGCTTTGCAATCAATTGATATATGCTGAATATTCTCATGAACTTGAAGTTGATCTCATCTTCAAGGTCAGAACACAAAATGTCTTGCTCATTGTCGATTTTGCAGCTTAGGAATCAATTGTGGACATGAAATGATATATGCTGAATATTCTTGTGACCTTGAATTTGACCTTGTTGTCAAGGTCTCGGGACAAAATGGCTAATATATAAAATGTAAAACATTGTCCGGTAACCTTTCTTAGCCCTTGGGCTAATTTTTTTTATCTTGCTTCTGATTTTTTTTCTGTCAGTCAAAGGAGAAGATGATGAGAGGAGCAAGACGAGGGTGTGTACGTCTCAAGGTAAACAATCAACAGCATGTAGAGCATGCCAATTCCAACGCAATAGAGATGAAGTGCATCAAAGATAAATAATTGAAAGCTGGAAATATTTGAATCTGATACCATGGGAATGAGTAGTCGTGAATTTGCTTGTTTGAAGTAATTTTCAGTTGGTTCCCTCGTTTGGTGTTTGGTCTTTAGCTTATTAATTCATTGTATTACATCAGTTTGAGCAGATCTTTAATTACTGGTTATCATGATAGTATTGATTTTTAGCTTACCGACCCTTTGGGCCGATAAGCTATTGTCATGGTTTTTCGTCCGGCGTCCGTCGTCCGTCCGGGTCTGTAACTTTTTTTTGACATGATTAATTTCCCCATAAATTTGTCAGAACATACCTTGGGCCAGTTTCTAAAGCCTTTTTAAAAAAAATTTTGATTGAATCGTTTTTGCCGATTTGGTGGCCATTTTTGACGTAAAATTGCCAATTTTGGACTTTGGTGGCCATTTTCTCAAAAACCGTCTGATAAGTTTTGTGATTTTTGCTTCAAAACATTCCTTTCATGTACCTCTACGATGTGTATAAGTTTCGTATAAGTATTGGCACATTCAAATGGGAAATCATATCTTGCGATTTGAGTGGTGACCTTGAATTTGACCTTCAATGACCTTGAAAGGTCAAAACGACCTTTTTTGTCAAAAAAACGATGAATTTTGTCTTTGGTGGCTAGAGTCTATTCAGACAGTTTTCCTCAAAATCATGTATAAGATTCTCCTTATGTACCTTTGTGATGTGTATACGTTTTTTTGCCTTTGAAATGACGGTCTGCGTGTGGCGGCCATTTTGATTTTTTGACCGGTAGGCGAAAAAACAAAAATCATCCCAAATCGAGTCACTATTCGTTTTGAGCCATTTCCAGCAAAAAAAATAAAAAAAATTTTTGGCCATTGAAAATTTTTTTTGACTGCAAAATGCATAAGATTCTCCCTATGTACCTTTCTGATGTGTGAAAGTTTTGTTGCCTTTGAATCGACAGTCTGTGAATATATATGTCATTAATGATAAAAATCTTCCGAGATGTAACTTGATTTCTTATTATAGTCCATACTGAAAATGTGTTTCCAGCAACATTTACGAACATGTTTTGACAATAGAGTTTAAGATCAGTGTAACAATTTATATGTTGGAAAATCAATACTCTGTGCAATTCTCATGGATGCCGGTAAGCTACAGCACCCTTGGTGCTATGTTTATCTCAATGCACCAGTACGGGTTTTGTATATTCCTCCTGTCACAGCTTGAATGTGTTACTGCGTGACAGGCAACAACAGTAGATACTAGAAAGGAATATTCAGCATATAAGAACAACGATATACATGTTTCTGATTACAGGGTGCTGTTATTGGTATAGATGACGAGGATGATAGCACATTTACAATCACTGTGGACCAAAAAACTTTCCATTTTCAAGGTGAGATAATTGCTTTATTTAATTATTGTGTGATTATTTCCAAGAAAATTATCAGAAATTTAAGAAAAAATATCATTCGTTTGTGCAGCTCGTGATGCTGACGAAAAGGAGCGGTGGATTGATGCTTTGGAGAACACCATACTGAGACACTCAAAACCTATCACGGTAAACTGTATTCAGATATTCAGTAGTACAAGAAAGATGTGTACCATTCCAAATTAAACATCCTAGCCATGTAAAGACAATTCCAAATCATACAAATATCTGTGAAGAGATTTTTGTATATTTATTTATAGAGCATTTTCGATTTGCTGGTCAGTTCAGTGAATATTGCTTCAAAAACAAGATATCATGTGCATTATACTCAAGCCTTGCATTGTTATAAAACTATCACTAATTGTTAAAATTTGGTGTGTGCATTGGAGATCTGGAGTTTGATATTCCAGAGATGGGAAAAACTTCCAACACCTTCTATGAATGAATTCGACAAAAAGTTGGCTGAGACTGATGCGTATTTGCAGATTCTAATTGAGCAAGTGAAGGTATGTAGGAGTTTTGTTAACATGCACAAAGCCAGAACCTCAACTTTACATGTATAGTGCCAAATTAACTTGTGCCAATGTGACATTTCGATTTGCAGGCTGTGGAGGACAGAATCAGCGTGTGTGAGGACGAGGCTGCCAGACTGAAGTACAGTGCGATTAAAGAGTCAGCAGAGGTGTGTGACTACGTCTACATGTACCTACTAAACTCACGTTCATCCATCAGTGTGGATGGCTGAGACAAAATAGCAAATTATAGCTCAAATCTTCGTCAATCAAGTATGATGTTTGTCTGGACACATTTCTTATCTGCGAATTCTCAGAGCAGAAGCAGGTTTCAGTAAGTGGAATGTTAGTTTGTTCACAACGCTGTAATGGACCATGTACAGGTCCACTAAACCTAATGATGTTGTATTTCAGAGGATATGTGTTTAAGGTTAACATACCATATATTGGAATATATCAGGTGTGTTCATACTTTCATGTAATTAAAAACTCCGTTGTATTTTGTTTCCAGGGAATGATTGAATCTGTCAAACAAAGTATAGTTCTGCTACAAATTACCAAGGTACGTTTAGTACTAGCATCTGAACATTGGCGTGGCAATAGGTGGCATTTGACACCTATTGCCTACATCAAAATGTTATAGTGTACATGTATAATAGTTTGATACCAATGAAACTTATATCCTGTTTATCACATTGGCCCTCAAAACATGCAAAATGTTCATCTAAAAATAGACCTTTGAACTAGTATCATTTTTGTGCATACTGCTGGTTTAGTCCCTTGCAATATTTTCATGGGAAATAAAATCAGTATTGACTGCCTTATGTACATGTAGTCTGCTACAAACAGTTAGGTAACGAAGAGTCAAAATTCAAAAGTTATTTCATGAATACTAGTATTATCTTTTCAAAATGACCTATTTTTTAGGTTACCGGACCTATGGTCCGATAACCTATTGGCATGGCGTTGCGTCCGTCGTCCGTCGTCGTCGTCGTCCACATTTTTATCTTTTTTGTTTACAGGCGAATTTTTCTGAAATTTTGCACAAAAATACTTAAAAATAATTCAAGAAGGAAGTATTTTTTAGTTTTTTGATTTTTGCATTTTTTTCAAAATGGCGGCCATTTTCGACGAAAAATGCCTGATTTTGGACTTTGGCGGCCATTTTCTCAAAATCTGTTCAGTAACTTTTTTTCTTTTTGATAAATAACACTCCTCATATGTACTCCTATGATGTCTATAAATTTCGTTGCGCTTGAATCGCTCGAAGTGGGCCATTTTGGCCCAAACTCGGCTCAAATGGGACTTTTCCATGTTAAATTCTCCTATGCTTTATAATGGGACACATTATGCCTAATATCTCACTTGATATTGAGATTAGAGACTAGGAATCAATTGTGGACCTATAGGAAATGATATATGCTGAATATTCTCGTGACCTTGAATTTGACCTCTGACCTCACTTTCAAGGTCAGATCACAAAATGGCTTATATCTCGCTTATTATCGACTCTACAGCTTAGGAATCAATGGTGGACATATAGGAAATGATATATTCTGAATATTCTCGTGACCTTGAATTTGACCTCTGACCTCAGTTTCAAGGTCAGAGCACAAAATGGCTTATATCTCGCTTATTATCGACTCTACAGCTTGGGAATCAATTGTGGACATATAGGAAATGATATATGCTGAATATTCTGATGACCTTGAATTTGACCTTCGACCTCATTTTCAAGGTCACAGGACAAAATGGCTTATATCTCGCTTATTATCGACTTTACAGCTTAGCAATCAATTATGAACATATAGGAAATGATATATGCAGATTATTGTCATGACCTTGAATTTGACCTTTGACCTCATTTTCAAGGTCACAGGACAAAATGGCTAATATCTCACTTATTATCGATTTTACAGCTTAGGAATCAATTGTGGACATATAGGAAATGATATATGCTGAATATTCTCGTGACCTTGAATTTGACCTCTGACCTCATTTCCAAGGTCCAAGGACAAACTGGCTCATATCTTGCTCCTCTATTGACTGTATGGCTTGGGAATCAATTGTGGACATGATATACATGATATAGAAAATGATATACACTGAATATTTTGATGACCTTGAATTTGACCTTTACCCCTTCATTTTCAAGGCTACAGCATAAAATTGCTAATATCTCTCTGATTATTGAACTTACAGCTTAGCAATCAACTGTGGACATGATATATGCTTAATGTTATATATGCTGAATATTCTCTTGACCTTGAATTCAACCAGTGACCTGGCTAACACCTAAAATATTAAACATTGTCCGGTAACCTATCTTTGGCCCTTGGCCTAATTTTTTGTAGAGTAACTGATCAGCATCCTAATACTAAAAAGAAAATAGTGTGCACTGTGCTGGTTTCTTCGACATATTTGATCAAAATCACAAAAATTTACCTGAAATGACACAAATTATGGCATTTTTGCACAATTTTTTGTCCATATTCACATCTTGCATTGTGTTTTCCATGCGAACGTATACAGTGATCCCCTATTTTCTTTTCAGTTTTAGGATGCTGATCAGTTACTATTTAAAATATGTCGTTTTTAAGCTATTGATTAAGTTGATCCAGTCATTTATGTTGAAAAAATTCTGTAACTCCCTCCCCTCACTATTTGGAGCGGACTACCTTAATTTAACTGAACACCTAACATGCACCTGATATGTATCCATGATGAATTATGTAGGTGTAACTGAGAATCTGTATTACCTAGTAAACAGGTCATAATATATATTTGAAGTTACATGATTTGGAGAAAAAAGTTTGTTTTTTTGTTCATTATAATCCAGCTAATAAGTCAGAAAACAGATTAAATGTGCCACTATCATCATTGTATTATTCCCATTCACAGCATGCATTAAAGGAAAGATTTAGTCTACAAGTTATCGTAAGCAAAATGGCGTTGATTGTTGGATGTTGTCGTATCATTTGTACAAGATATTAGTACCCCCAGTGTTATCATGGTTATGCTGATAGCTTATCACCTCATTGTGTCATTTTCACATTTTATCAGCATGCATCATTCAGGTCACTTGTACATGTATGAGTGGATATATATGTAAATGTAATAAGACTACAATTTGCATTCTGATCAGAGAATCAAGCTAACGAAAAGTACACAATTGAAATGGCCCATAATTCAAGCCATTGGTTCTGGTATATTATATATGCTATATATATTTTATGCCATCAATGAATATGATAAACAGGAATAACCATTCTAATCTGAACTGATTTTTCATGAGAATTCAAACGTAACAGTGGCCTATTTTTTCCCGATATATTATAAGATAACCACACATCATATTGTCTCAATCACACACAAAATTGCACCATTGGTGATCTTTCGGGGTTTTTTGTTCAATTTTTAAAGTTTACAAGTTACGCATCATGTATGTTATGCACTTATAAACTTTAAACAAAAGCAGATATTCATGTTATGCAATTATAAACAAAAGCAGATATTTTACGTTTAATTTTCCTGTGTCCTGAATTATTGTATCCCCCGAACAAAGTTCGGCGGATACTATGGATTTACGATCGTCGCGCCGCCGCCGCCGCGTCCGCGTCCGCGTCCGCAGACACTTTCTTGTGAACGCGCTACAGCTTACAAATCTGAACCGATTTTGTTAATATTTTATATGGACATGACTTATGGTGATATCTCAACACCTATCGATTTTGGTTGCCATAGCAACCAAAATAGCCGATTGGCGTAACATTTTGTGCTCAAATTAGGCTGTTTAACACACATGGGTTGTGAACGCTCTACGGGTGGGAGTTTTCGATGAATAATGATGAAATCGCACAGGCTCAATGAGAAAGACCATCACACGAAACCTATTGTTTTTCAGAATGATCGAATAAATATTAATAAGTTTGAGAGGTTAACTTATTACAACAATTAAAATGCCTACTTTGACATGTGTGATCACTCCAATAACCTGTACTATGAAAGCAAATTGCACTGGATTCTTGTTCAGAATACAGAACTGATGTTTTTGGTGAAAACAAAACAATATTACTGAATAAGTTAATATTGGTTTTACTAGTTAAGTCTATTATTGACCACAATAAAAATAGTTAAGATGAGAAACATTTATTATTGAGCTCAACAAGGTAAAGGTTTTGTCCAGTAGAGATTTCACAGGTGTAACCGAATAAGTTAACATTATTTTCACTAGTTAGGTCTATTATTGACCACAATAAAAATAGTTAAGACAAGAAACATTTATTATTGGGCTCAACAAGGTAAAGCTTCTGTGCAGTAGAGATTCCATGGCTGTAGCCGAATAAGTTAACATCATTTTCACTAGTTAGGTCTATTATTGACCACAATAAAAATAGTTAAGACAAGAAACATTTATTATTGGGCTCAACAAGGTAAAGCTTCTGTGCAGTAGAGATTCCATGGCTGTAGCCGAATAAGTTAACATCATTTTTACTAGTTAAGTCTATTATTGACCTCAAGAAAAATAGTTAAGACAAGAAACATTTATTATTGAGCTCAACGATTTGAAAGTTTTGTCCACTAGAGATTTCATTTGTGTAACCGGATAAGTTAACATTATTTTCACCATTAAAGTCAATTTTAGGTTACCGGACCTTTGGTCCGATAACCTATTGGCATGGCGTTGCGTCCGTCGTCCGTCCGTCCGTCCGTCCGTCCGGCGTTAACATTTTTATCTTTAAAGTTAACGATCGAATCTTTCTGAAATTTTGCACAAAAATGCCTAAAAATATTTTGAGAAGGAGGTATTTTTTTGTTTTTTGATTTTAGCATTTTTTTCAAAATGGCGGCCGTTTTTGTCGAAAAACGCTCAATTTTGGACTTTGACGGCCATTTTCTCAAAAACTGTCTGATCAGTTTTGAGTTTTTGGTTTCAAAAGATTCCCCTCATATACCTCTGTGATATGTATAAGTTTGGTTGCCCTAAATCTGCCGGTTTTCGTGTGGCGTGTTACTATCCATTTTGGGCCATTTCTAGAGCAAAAAAAAATTTTCACCCTTTGAAAAAAATTTTGGACTTAGAAAATTTTCAGTACTTTTTCCCTTCATAATGGGAGCTGTCCGGACTGTACTCATAGAACGTTTGAAGATAGAGCTTAGAAATTGGCACTTTCAAATGGGAAGTCATATATGGCGACTTGTGTGGTGACCTTGAATTTGACCTTGGATGACCTTGAAAGGTCAAAACAGCCATTTTTGGGTCGAAAAACGCTCAAATTTGCACCTGGTCTGTATTTTCTCAAAAACTCTCTGATCAGTTTTGAGATTTTTGCTTAAAAAGATTCCTCTTATATACCTCTGCGACGTGTATAAGTTTTGTTGCCCTTGAATCGCCGATCTCAGTGTGGCGGCCATTTTGAATTTTTGACGAGTCGGCGAAAAAAAAATTTTTCGCCCCAAATAACATTACTATCCATTTTGGGCCATTTCTAGGCAAAAAAAAATTTTCACCCTTTGAAAAAAATTTTGGACTTGGAAAATTTTCGGCACTTTTTTCTTTCATAATGAGAGCTGTCAGGACTGTACTCATAGAACGCTTGAAGATAGAGCTTAGAAATTGGCACTTTCAAATCGGAAGTCATATATGGCGACTTGTGTGGTGACCTTGAATTTGACCTTGGATGACCTTGAAAGGTCAAAACAGCCATTGTGGGGTCAAAAAATGCCCAGATTTGCCTTTGTAGATGAAATGCTTGCAGATAGAGCTCCTGTTTGCATTATGAACATATAGGAAGACATATATGGCACAACTAATGATGACCTTGAACTTGACGTCAGATGACCTTGAGTGCCAAATGTCTGACTTGGAATGTGTAAATTGACCTGAGCGGCCTAAACGATTCCACCCAACATATAGAATATCAAATGCCGCACACATTCATGTAATGGTTACATCGAAGTTCATACGGATGACCTTGATTGGTAAATCCCAAGGTCATATGTTTAGACTGTGAACCTTGATTGGTAAATCTCAAGGTCTGTTACCTGCCAATGCTGCCATGGCCAAACCAAAATTGTCCGGTAACCTATCTTAGCCTTTGGGCTAATTTTTACTTTGAATTTCAACTTGAAACCAAGTTTGGCACATATTATGAATTAAAATATAATTTATGGTGAAAAAATCGATCTGGCTCCAATTTTGTCATCGTGAAATGCAGTTTTGGTAAACTTTTACTTGAATTTCAGCTTGAAACCAAGTTTGGCACATTATAATTATGAATTAAAATTTAAATTATGGTGAAAAGTTTGATCTGGCTCCTATTTCGTCATCTTGAAATGTAGTTTTGGTCAACTTTTACTTTGAATTTCACTTGGAACCAAGTTTGGCATATAGTAGGAGTTGAAATATGACTTATGGTGAAAAGTACGATCTGGCTCCAATTTAGTCATCTTGAAATGCAGTTTTTGTCAACTTTTGCTTGAATTTCAACTTGGAACCAAGTTTGTCAAATATTCTGAGTTGAAATATAACTTTAGGTGAAAACTTTTATCTGGCTGTAATTTCGTTATTTTATCGAATATGTCGAAATGGAAATTCGTATGCACTGATTTTAGTGGTGATCTTCGACCTTCAATAAGCTTGAAAGGTTTCCCACTCACAATGTACATCAGTGATATATTTGGGGCAACAGGGATGATAGGGCTACGGGGGATACACCCAAGCGGTCGTAGGCGACCGGAAGCGTCTAGTTGTATCCCCCGAACGAATTTCAGCAGATACTATGGATTTGATTCTGTTGTGCCGCTGCCGCGTCCACCGCAGAGATTTTCTTGTGAATGCTCTACAGGTTGCAAATCTTAACGGATTACGTTATTTTTTTAGAGGGACATGTCTTATGGTAAGTTTGCGACACCAATCGATTTTGGTTGCCGTAGCAACTCAATTGGCTGATTTGTGACACATTTTGTGCTCAAATTGACCTGTTTATCCTACATGTATGGTTTGTGAACGCTTTATACGGATGAGAGTTTTCGCTGAATGACGATGAAATCGCACAGGCTCGATGAGAATGACATTCACACGAAACCTATCATTTATCAGAATGATGAAATAAATATTAAACAGACGTCAAAGCCTAAAGAAGCCTTGGAGGCATTTCGGTGTTAAGACTATTTAATTCATAAAACGGACATTATTTTCGATCTTGTGGCCCTAGACAAACATATTTGGAGGGGTACTAGGAATGAACTTTGACCTTGACCTGAAATTTTTTTGCATAGTCGGCATTTTTCATTTACGTAGATATCGTAGATGGTACATCGTAGAGCGAAACGGACATTATTTTCGGACTTGTGGCCCTAGAAAAACATTTAAAAACAAGCATTTTGTTTTTTTCATGTATCTTCCTGAAATGCCTCCAAGGCCTTTTGGCCTTGACGTCTAGTTTGGTAAGAAATATTAAGATAGTGAATTCTTTAATAAATAGTTAAGGTCAAGAACTTTCATTACTGATATCAACGAAACACACTGGCCTGTCATTGATAATGTTTTGGATTTTGGGCAACAGGAAAGATGAAGCCCCAGGGGGATACACCCATGCAGTCGTTGGCGACTGAATCGTCTAGTTTTCAAGTTTTTTGTTCATTTTATTGTGTTTGAAAATTATTTTGAAGTAGTGCTGAGTCAGCATTCACTGCATTTTTCCACATGCACCATGGTGCGGGTCAGGTGCGGGTTCGAGATGTCATGTGTGGGGTGGGCCAGTGCTGGTTAACCCATCACATGTAGGGATCTAAAGTTAAGTTCATCTGTCAGTGAAACACGCTTTTTGGCCGTAGTTTTGTTTTGGATAATCAAATCAACTTGAAATTGTGTGTGTCTTAATTGGGTATCATGCCGTAATTTTTCACCAAATTTAAGATTTTTATCTCAAGAAATGAAAAAGTTGGCAATCTACCTCAATGTTAAATTTCAGTCTAAAATGGGATCAAATGAATTCAATCAAATCAAGGGCTTTTATGGTGTTTATGCCAGTACAGAATGAATATTGCATTGATTTGAAGTCGGTAGGCATAGTCGCTGTGTATATTAGGTAAATATGTTTATTTTGAAGCAATATATGATACCCAATTAACACTGATTAAGACACACAAAATTTCAAGTTGATTCGATTATCCAAAACAAAAATACCGCCAAAAAGCGTGGTTCACTGACAGATGAAGGTAAGTATAGTGCTGACAGACTTCTATTAACATGAAAATGTATAAATGTGCATATTCAGTTTATTTATATCACATGCTGCTATGTGAGGTGTTTTTACCTGATCAATTTAGTCAAGAATAGAAGAATTTGTGGGAATATTTTCAGTTTGTTACAGTATAAATTACTGAGTTTGTTGTTTCGTTTCACAGCAAAGTGTTGCACCGAATGACACCCTATCCAGGAGGGGCCAAGGTCAGGGTAGTGACACTGTATCTCTGGATGTGCAGCCGTCAGCAAAGGAGCACACTCAGAGTGAGTCTGTAACTCATCAAGAACGTGATCATAACGGAAGCCAAAGAGGAAAAAAAAATTTCCAGCCAATTCAGAGAATCTGAGAATCGTAATTGATCAACAAGATTTACAACTTCAATTGTACTGGCCTCCTGTACATATCTGTACATAAATATTGCATATACACACATTTATAGAATACTGGGCAGACAATGTCATGTTGGTTCAATATTCATGTTCATTCTGTGTCACATGACTTAGTTTTGGGCCATGGTTGACCAGAGCAGGGCTAGAACAAAACTACGAACAAAAAACACCACTCAACCTTGTACATTTTCTGGCATAAGGGTGGTGAGTCACTTGCCGTCATGGTGTGATCCTTTTGTGTTACCTATCTGGAGCTCTACTCGTGTCAAACAAAAGGCGTAGGCTTGTTTGTGACCTGAAATCACGCCGTGACGGCAAGTGACTTACCAGCCCTATATTCGTACTGATAGGTACTACAAGGAAATGAGGACCTCAGCAGTGCACCATTTTCTTTCGATTTATAAATGCATGTGCATTATCAGGAGCTCTAGCAGTGCACACCTATTGATAGACATCATCTTGAGCTTTATGATTGTCATTCTCCTGAATTGCCATAAAATCCTCCCATTATCACATTGTCTCGGCCAGCAGGAGTGTTCATCCATGACAGTGAGGTTATATCGAGATCCACAGAATGTATACAGAGACCACAGAATCACAGACAAGGTTATATAAAGGACGAGTGGTCATCACCTCTCAGTGTTTCTTTACCAGACCTGAATCATCTGAACAAATCCACCACAGGTATCCAGTTTTGTCGGAGCTTTGCTATGCAGTTATTGCATGGTGTTGATTCTACACTGCATGTGGTGTCCTTTGGTTTCCATTTGGAAGTTGCTGTCTCATTTTTCCTTTGTAGGTGGTGTTTATTGTGTTTCATTTTGTTTTGTTCGAATGTGTCTTAAGAGAATACTGGCATACCGTAGATCTACCAATACCTATTTTGTGTATCCTTTTTGCATTCTGTAAGGTTCTTGCATTTCTGTTTTCGGGTGTATTATTGTGTCCCCCGAACAAAGTTCGGCGGATACTATGGATTTGGCTTCGTCGTCCGCGTCCGCAGAGATTTTCTTGTGAACGCGCCACAGGCCGCAATTCTCACCCGATCACCATTATTTTTTGCAGGCACATATATAATGGTAAGATCCCGACACCATTCGATTTTGGTTGCCGTGGCAACTGAATTGGTCGTTTGGGGACACATTTTGCATTGAAAACAGCCTGTTTGAGACACATGGCTTGTGAACGCGCTACAGGCCGCAATTCTCACCCGATCACCATTATTTTTTGCAGGCACATATATTATGGTAAGATCCCGACACCAATCGATTTTGGTTGCCGTGGCAACTGAATTGGTCGTTTGGGGACACATTTTGCATTGAAAACAGCCTGTTTGAGACACATGGCTTGTGAACGCGCTACAGGCCGCAATTCTCACCAGATCACCATTATTTTTTGCAGGCACATATATTATGGTAAGATCCCGACACCAATCGATTTTGGTTGCCGTGGCAACTGAATTGGTCGTTTGGGGACACATTTTGCATTGAAAACAGCCTGTTTGAGACACATGGCTTGTGAACGCTCTACAGATGGCAATTTTTGACGAATCTCGATAATATTTGGAAGTGTTGTTGGGAAGGGCTGTCACACGAAACCAATCGTTTTTTAGAATGATCATAATAATAATAATAATAATATGGAATTTTATATAGCGCCCCATATAAGAATAACCCTACTCTAAGGCGCTTCACAAAGATAAAAACAAAGATAATAACTATAAGAGAAAAGGTAAACATATATGGTTGTGAAAGAGAATGAACAAACATAAAATGGATACATTGTAGTAATAGTGACAGTAGTGTAAAGAGAAACAAATTAAAATTACAGTAAATGGGCAGTTTTAAACAAATAAGTTTTCAGGTTCGTTTTAAAAGTGTCCAAGTTCTTGGATTTTCTTATGGGCAATGGTGTAGAGTTCCACAGATCTGCAGCGGCCTTATTGAAGCATCTGTTTCCATAGGTCACAGTTCGTGTTCTGGGTACCTCGAGGAGCAGCTCAGATTCCGACCTAAGCGATCTTCGAGGCTGATATGGCTTGACTAGTTCATTCAAGTACATAGGTGCCAGACCATGGAGGGCCTTGTAGGCATATAAGAGGATTTTGTACTGGATTCTAAACTCAACTGGCAGCCAGTGAAGAGAGATTAGAACTGGAGAGATGTGTTCTGTCTTTCGGGTTCGAGTGATGAGCCTCGCCGACGCATTCTGCACTCGCTGTAGTCGACTAATCAGTGTTTTTGGGAGGCCGTGCAGGAGCGCATTCCCGTAGTCAAGCCGGGATGTTACCAAGGCATTTATCAGGGTCTTGCAAGCATCATTCGCGATGTATTTCCGGATGCGACCCATGTTTCGCAGTTGGAAGAAGCAGGATCTGGTTGTGGCGTTAATTTGTTCATTCATTTTCAAATTTTGATCAAGGTGTATACCGAGATTTCTGACTAAAGGAGCAGCATGGACGATACACGATCCAACGGTTAGTTGCAGGTCATGACTTTCCTGGTAAGTTTTCGGCTTAAAGACAATGATTTCAGTCTTTTCCTGGTTTAATTTAAGCATGTTTGATGCCATCCAAGAGTTTATGTCAGTGAGACAGAGGTCTAATTTTGTCACGAAGTTCGCCCAGTCCTTGTTTGAGTTGACAGTGAGATAAATCTGGGTGTCATCTGCATAGCAGTGATATGAGAATCCGTGACGACGGCAGATCTCACCAATGGGCTTCGAGTAGAGACAGTATATGCGTGGCCCTAGCACGGAGCCCTGTGGAGCTCCGCAACATAAGGATTTTTCTTTGGATGTTGACGCTCCAATGGCAACACACTGACATCTATCTGCAAAGTAAGACTGGAGCCAAGCGAGGGCTTTATCTGCCAATCCATATGAGAACTGTAGGCGCTTGAAAAGGGTTTGATGATCGATGACATCGAATGCAGCTGACAAATCTAGCAGCACCAGAACTGCCAGCTGCCTGTCGTCGAGTGCTGCTGCGATGTCGTGATGCACACGGATTAAGGCCGTTTCAGTAGAATGCTTTGAGCGATAGGCGGACTGTAAGTTGTCGTAGAGATTGTGGGTTGTCAGATGACGTTCTAATCGTTTTGCAACAATCTTTTCTGTGACTTTCGACAGAAATGATAAGTTTGAGACGGGACGATAGTTCTGAAACTGTTCATGGTCCAATGTGGATTTCTTCAGCAATGGCCTGACGATTGCTTTCTTAAAACATGTTGGTATTCTACACTCTACCAGCGATCATGTAAATATTGATATGTTAACAGCCTAACTTATTACAGAATTTTGAAATATCCATTTTGACATGTACGATCATTCCAATAGCCTGTACAATGGAAGGTAATGACACTGGTTTCTTGTTCAGAATGGAGAACTGAAGTTTTCAGTGAAAACAGGACAATATTACTGAATAAGTTAACATTAGTTTTACTAGTTAAAGTACTAGGAACATGAAAATATGATGTAGACTCAACTGAGAGACCTGGTTTTGCTGAGTAAAATGCAGTTTATTGCATGCCAATATCTCTATTGGTTAAAAAGTTATGGCCATTTGAATGTCACATTTTGGCAGGTTGTGACATATGCTGGAATGAACACTTCTGGATTTTACGAGATGCTAATTAGTATGCAAATGAGGTATTCGTGACGTAGTAGGGGGAATATTTTTAATTAGGCAAGTTTGAGTCTTAATATAATTGATCTGGTCAGAATTATTGCAAACCTGAACTTCAAACATTGTTAGGCATGGTCAAAAATCAGTGTTGGTAAAATGTTACTGTTGCCATGGTTACTATTCACCTGCTAGGGTCCCTAGCAACCATTGGTTACTATGGGTCCTAACTGCCAGAAATAGGGGTTTTGACAGAATGTGATTTTTGCATATTAATCATGCATGTGGAGTCAATCTATTTTCACCTTTGGTTTTGTTTGCTTATCGACATGACTGTGGATTTGGGCCATAGCAACCCTGGTTGCTAGGGGCCTTATATCAATACTGGTGACCTTGCCAACTATCCGAATGTGAAATTCATTGACTATCAATTATGTAGAGCATGTGGAAAAAGCTTTGTTGAATAATTGCAATTTCTTGAGACTTTAATATGCCATTAAAACCACCTAATTATAAAATGTCCCCCCTGTGACGTCATGCATACAGATTTGCATATTAATGAGCAATATGATTTTTCAAATTGTAATTTGGGCAATTTGAACTTTGAAGCACCGTAACTTTTGAAGGAATCGAGATATTCACATGCTGTAAAAACCATTCTGATCAGCTCACATGGTGCTTTAATCTGAGCTCACATCATACTTCCATGTTCCTAGTACTTTAAGTCTATTATTGTCCACAATAAAAATAGTTAAGACGAGAAACGTTTATTATCAAGCTCAACAAGGTAAAGGTTTTGTCCAGTACAGATTTCATGGGTGTAACTGAATAAGTTAACATTATTTTTAATAGTTAAGTCTATTATTGACCACAATAAAAATAGTTAAGACAAGAAATATTTATTATTAACCTCAACAAGGTAAATGTTTTGTCCAGTACAAATTTCATTGGTGTAACCGAATAAGTTAACATTATTTTTACTAGTTAGGTCTATTATTGACCACAATAAAAATAGTTAAGTCTATTATTGACCACAATAAAAATAGTTAAGTTGAGAAATATTTATTATTAAGCTCAACAAGGTGAAAGTATGTCCAGTACAGATTTCATGGGTGTACTGAATAAGTTAACATTATTTTTACTAGTTTAGTCTATTATTGACCACAATAAAAATAGTTAAGACAAGAAATATTTATTATTGGGCTCAACAAGGTAAAGATTCTGTCCAGTAGACATTTTATGTCTGTAACCAAATAAGTTAACATTTTTTTTGCTAGTTAAGTCTATTATTGACCTCAATAAAAATAGTTAAGATGAGAAACAATTATTATTGAGTTCAACAAGGTTAAGATTTTGTCCGGTAGAAATTTCTGGGTGTAACCGAATAAGTTAACTTTATTTTTACATGTTAAGTCTATTATTGACCACAATGAAAATAGTTAAGACAAGAAATATTTATTATTGGGCTCAACAAGGTGAAGGCTTTGTCCAGTAGAGATTTTATGGCTGTGATCAAATAAGTTAACATTATTTTTTTGCTAGTTATTGTTGATCACAAGAGTCTATTATTGATCACAATAGCTTTTTATGAAAACATTGATCAACTTTTACTTTGAATTTCAACTTGAGACCATGTTTGGCACAAATTATGAGTTAAAATATAACTTATGGTGAAAAATTCGATCTGGCTCCAATTTCGTCATCTTGAAATGCAGTTCTGGTCAACTTTTACTTTGAATTTCAACTTGAAAGCATGTTTGGCACATATTATAAGTCGAAATATAACTTATGGTGAAAAGTTCGATCTGGCTCCATTTTCGTCATCTTGAAATGCAGTTTTGGTCAATTTTTAGTTTGAATTTCAACTTGAAACCAAGTTTGGCACATATTATGAGTTAAAATATAACTTATGATGAAAAGTTCGATCTGGCTCCAATTTCTTCATCTTGAAATGCAGTTTTGGTAAACTTTTAGCTTGAATTTCAACTTGAAACCAAGTTTGGCACATATTATGAGTTAAAATATAACTTATGACGAAAAGTTCTATCTGGCTCCAATTTCGTCATCTTGAAATGCAGTTTTGGTCAACTTTTACATTTAATTTCAACTTAATACCAAGTTTGGAACATATTATGAGTTGAAATATAACTCATGGCGAAAAGTTTGATCTGGCTCCAATTTCGTCATCTTGAAATGCAGTTTTGGTCAACTTTTACTTTGAATTTCAACTTGAAACCATGTTTGGCACATACATGTATTATGAGTCGAAATATAACTTATGGTGAGAAGTTCAATCTGGCTCCAATTTCGTCATCTTGAAATGCATTTTTGGTCAAATTTTACTTTGAATTTCAACTTGGAACCAAGTTTCAGAGTTGAAATATAAATAGGTGAAAAGATTGAACTATCTGTATTTTCGTTATTTTATCAAACATGTCGAATGGAAATTCATATAAAGAGATTTCAGTGGTGATTTTGAATTCGACCTTCAATAACCTCGGAAAATCAGTGCAGCAATTTTGGTGGGGAAAAGAAAACAGTTGTGACTTGAGATTCAACATTTCTCTGGTAATCTTTTTTAGCCCTTGCTCTAGTTTTTCACACTTGACAGTGGACAGACGGCACAGACGGGATATCTCCAGGCATCATCAGGCTGCTACCTCCTGACTGGATACCAATATTGACTGAAATCATGAACAAAGTGTTCTATGGACAATACCCTATGTCATGGACAATGTCTAAAGTCTTTACTATATACAAAAAGGGCTCCAAACGTGAAGCCAGCAACTATCGTGGCATTAGTGTCATTAATGCCATACCGAAAATCTATGACCAAGTCCTCGCCAAACGATTTTCATTGTGGTACCAGAGTCAACCAGAACAAGCCGGCTCGAAAAAAGGACGTGGATGTGAAGAACAAATCTTAGTCATCCGCCTGCTGATAGACATAGCACGGAAAACCAAGCAACAGCTATATGTAACATTTATAGACTACGAAAAAGCATATGACCGTGTCATAAGAACCAAACTGCTGGAGTACCTACAGTCAAAAGGATGCGGATCAGCATACCTACGAGCCTTACAAAAAGCCATGGACAATACAGGTGTCATTGGGTCAAACAGTTTCAAAACGTCGTCCGGGGTCAAACAAGGTAGCAGCTCAAGCTGTAGCCTTTTCACAGCATATATTGACCCAACCATACAGGCAGTGAAGTCTTTCGGACCTGACGGCTGGATCGGTAGCACAAACATTCTGCTTTTGATGGATGACACAGCTATCATCGCATCAAGTAGGGACAGCATGAACAGGAAACTGTTAATGCTCAAGAACACAGCCGACGAAATTGGAATGACGCTTCACCCCAGTAAATGCAAATTTCTCACCACGGTCGCGAACGACGACAACCCTTTCGTCTTGGATAACGTCATCATCTCAAAGACTGATCAGTACCAATACCTAGGGACGCCTATATCATGTGACCCAGTCGCTAACCAAATTTCCAACCATATCAACAACAAAATGAACCATGTGCGGAAGTTCCATTCTTTCTTGAGTAAAAACCCGGAAGCACCATACGCCGTGAAAAAGAAAGTATGGACTAGTGCCCTGAACTCGTCTATATTCTACTCGTGTGTCACATGGATGTGCAATAACATGACCACAGCAAATGCCTCGTATCTTAAAACTCTGAAACATATGTTGGGGGTCCGCGAGACAACTTGCAGTGACCTTATCTTCTTAGAGACTGGCATCCCTGACGTAAAATCCTGGATAAAAGATAGACAAATCAACTTTATGCGCAAACTTCGAACTACCCACATAGACAACTACGTGGCCTTCACTATAGACCTTGCTATCCAAGTTAAGTCACCAATGGGGAAATATATTTCTCAGCTGGAAACCCTCCAACCCAACCAAGCTGCAATTTTCTTCGACAACCTGAAACAGAAGGTCTCAACTTCAAACTCAACAAGGCGAGACGCCTACAAGGACCTTAATCCCGACCTGACAATTAACACGATGTTGACTCATGAGGCAGTAAAGGACCTAGTCCCAGAATACGCCCGCCAGGCCTGTGTCAGACTCAGACTAGGATCTCATCGTCTCCGCATCGAAACCGGCCGGTGGACACGGACACCAGTACAGGACCGCCTCTGTCAGTGCAAAAAGGATACACAGACAGAAAAACACGTGCTTATCTCCTGTGAACTCATAGACCACATTAGGACAGAACTAAATATTTTCCCAATAGACACTTCTGACCTGTTTCATAACAATAGCCAACGGGACGTAGCCATCTTCTGTTGGCGGATATTAGATTATTTTAGAAATCTCTAAACTTGATGCTCCTGACGAACATATCCCGCTTACATTGGCTTTGTTTAATATGCTCGCAAGTATATGAACTACTATATGTTAGATTCTCACTATTTCTTTTTCATTCCCTCTAGGGATGATCAATATTTGGTATAGTACACTATATAATTGTACTTGTAATACAGTATTTCAACTACTTGAATACTATTTTTGTACATCAGCATGAACTGATAGATACCTATACATACAAGTATATGACTGTTAACTTTCACAGCCATTTTATCATACAATTATCAAGGTGACTTACTTTTTGCAGTAACCTGATCTTCATTAATATATACAATGTTTGTCCTATTCCAAACTGTTCTATCATATCGTCGTGAACTCATTTCCATTTGACTTTACCAAATTTGGACACACTGTTCACATGAATGTTGCTCTTTCTTGCCCTGTACTTTTGTAAGCATGTGTCAATAAATCTATCTATCTATCTATCTGGAATATTTGGGGCAACAGAGATGATAGGGCTACGGGGGATACACCCAAGCGGTTGTAGGCGACCGGAAGCGTCTAGTTTCTTATTTTTCAGTGTCATAACCTTTCTGGTGTCACAATAGGTTTTTGATTAGCCTACGCATGAACAACAAAACAGAAAGTAGTGTCAGAGTATAGTATTAAACTACGATCTGCAGCATGTAATCCTTTGAATAAACTGTCTTCAGTGTCTTATCTTGGCTGTAAGAAATAAACCTAACTAGCATGAGGATATTGATATTAGTGGATAATAACACAGACATAATTTTAGCTCTATGCACCCTTCTAGAATTGCATTGGTTCTTGCAACAATGTTTTCCTCAAACTATTGCAACGCTAAATGGACTGTGTTATAACTTGGAATAACTTCACCTGGGAGTAGAATTGGTCAGAAACTCTGGATGTCCTTAGACATTTATAGCTGAAGAATTGTAATAATTCGTAATAACATATGATCACACTGACCTAAATGCACTGCACGTTTATGGTCAATCCCTTAGACAGCGCATGAAACATTTGTAGCCTATTTTGTGATAAAACCATATAAAGCTGAAAGCCAAAACTTTGATTTCTTACTCGTGTCCCCTCACAGCTGGTAACCATGGGTCATTCCACCAAAGTGAGGCCGCACACACAACCGACGAGTCTGCTGATGCCACATCGGGACAGAGACAGATTGAGCACGAGGAACCTCCCTCAGCTAATACCCTCGTACCGGAGTCCTCTTACTCCAGCAGTGAGGACGAGGACTTTTTCGATGCTGAGGATAATACTGGGTATTGCTATTTCTATGTTTGAGAAATTGATAGTTTGCCGTTTTTGCACTTGTTATAATTCTGGATGTATTGCTGTCATTCATGTTTATGTTGTACACACAGTGATAATGTGAATGGTGTGGATATTGTGGAGGAACCGCCATCTCCACCAAAAATTATAGCGTCGCAAGATGACTATTTTGATGGTATGTATCACATCCAATTGAGTAATACCGGTACATATTTTTGTAAGTTCAAAGAGTAACTTATTTTTGTTATGTATTTTCAGAACTGTATGACAATAACTTGGAAGAAGACTGTGAGTATAGTTTATCGTTCATAAATAATAATATGAAGAACAATAAAAAAGAGAGTAGAAACTACCTTAAATCTTTTTAAGGTAGAAAAATTTATTTTCCTAAAAAGGTTTTCCTTGTTTGCCACTTTTGTTGTTCATTATTGTTCTTGTATATATGTTTGTGGAGAGCCCCTCGATTAGCTAAGCTATTGGGCAATCCAATTCAAATAAATATGTTTAAACTAAACTAAATCTGGAGTATTGAATTAACAGTATATTCAATTGAGCAAGTTTTGTGTACTTTTGACCCTGCAGTAGGTACGCTGGAGGGACATGGAAGTATGATCACCCACCTCCTGTCTCAGGTCAGGATCGGGATGGATCTCACCAAGGTCGTCCTCCCCACCTTCATCCTCGAGAAACGCTCACTGCTCGAAATGTTCGCCGACTTCTTCGCACATCCGGATATATTTGTGGGGTAAGTTCCTTTTCTTCTGATCCTGTTCACAATTGAGCATGGGTTTAGAGTTTGGAGTTTTAGACATGGCTTCCGAGAAACTTTTCCATAAGAAGTTTTCTCTATGGATCAAATGCAAATTTAGGATCAGATCATGTGTCGTCTTTCATTTAAGTATAGATACTGATGAGTAGTATATAGTTTAAATTTGATATGAATCCCACAGGATCGTTGATCAGAAGACGCAGAAGGACCGGATGGTGCAGACAGTTCGATGGTACCTGTCGGCCTTCCATGCCGGACGTCGCACACACGTGGCGAAGAAACCTTACAACCCTATCTTGGGAGAGACATTCCAGTGTCACTACGATGTTCCTAATGTCCCACATGATTCGGTGAGTGGTAGATTATTAAGGCATTTCGGCAGAAATGCCTTTATGGTTTTAGCAGAATTTTTTTTTTTTTTTTTTTTTTTCTTCCGCCACTTTTGGTTTCCGGACGATAACTTTAGATTGCCTTGACGGATCCTCGTCAAATTTTCACCACAAGTCAGAAATGATATGTGGAAGAACACTATTCTTTTTGAGCCGGATCCGAGGTCCGTGAGGTCCGTGAGGATGAAATCAAGGCTAATTTTGAGACTTGGTTTCCGGATGATAACTGGAAAAATATTTACGCAATAGTTGCAGAACTCTGCATGGAGGTTCATATGCCACCAGGGAAGAACCCTATTGATTTATGGATCGATCCGTCAAACGACCTTTGACCTAGAGGTCGAAATAATTTTTTGCTGATTCATCCTTGAGGCTTCCTGCATATCTCAGAAACCGTGCATCGTAGAGCGAAACGGACGTTATTTTCGGACTCGTCGTCCTAGACAAACATCTCTAGGGTGTATTATTTTTTTTGATCCGGCTCCGAGGTCCGTCAGGTCCTTGAGGATGAAATCGAGGCTGATCTTGAAACTTGGTTTCCGGACGATAACTCGAAAAATATTCAGGCAATAGTTGCAGAATTTTGCACGGAGGTTTATATATCAACAGGGAAGAACCCTATTGATTTTGGGATCGATACGTCAAACGACCTTTGACCTAGAGGTCGAAATAATTTTTTGCTGAGTCATCCTTGAGGCATCCTGCATATCTCGGAAACGGTGCGTCGTAGAGCGAAACGGACGTTATTTTCGGACTCGTCGTCCTAGACAAACATGTCTAAGGGGTATTATTGATGAACTTTGACCTTGACCCAAAATTTTTTTGCCGAGTCGGCATTTTTCGTTTTCGTCGATATCTCGGAAACGGTGCTTCATAGAGCGAAACGGACGTTATTTTCGGACTCGTCGCCCTAGACAAACATGTCTGAGGGGTATTACGGATGAACTTTGACCTTGACCCGAAATTTTTTCGAGGCCGAATTGAAATCGAGGCTGATCTTGAAACTTGGTTTCCGGACGATAACTCGAAAAATATTCAGGCAATAGTTGCAGAATTTTGCACGGAGGTTTATATATCAACAGGGAAGAAACCTATTGATTTTGGGATCGATACGTCAAACGACCTTTGACCTAGAGGTCGAAATAATTTTTTGCTGAGTCATCCTTGAGGCATCCTGCATATCTCGGAAACGGTGCGTCGTAGAGCGAAACGGACGTTATTTTCGGACTCGTCGTCCTAGACAAACATGTCTAAGGGGTATTATTGATGAACTTTGACCTTGACCCAAAATTTTTTTGCCGAGTCGGCATTTTTCGTTTTCGTCGATATCTCGGAAACGGTGCTTCATAGAGCGAAACGGACGTTATTTTCGGACTCGTCGCCCTAGACAAACATGTCTGAGGGGTATTACGGATTAACTTTGACCTTGACCCGAAATTTTTTTGCCGAGTCAGCATTTTTCGTTTTCGTCGATATCTCGGAAACGGTGTGTCGTAGAGCGAAACGGACGTTATTTTCGGACTTTTCGCCCTAGACAAACATGTCTAAAGGGTATTATGGATGAACTTTGACCTTGACCTTGAATTTTTTTGCCGAGTCGGCATTTTTCGTTTTCGTCGATATCTCGGAAACGGTGCGTCGTAGAGCGAAACGGACGTTATTTTCGGACTCGTCGCCCTAGACTAACATGTCTAGATGGTATTATGGATGAACTTTGACCTTGACCTGAAATTTTTTTGCCGAGTCGGCATTTTTCGTTTTCGTCGATATCTCGGAAATGGTGCTTCGTAGAGCGAAACGGACGTTATTTTCGGAATCGTCGCCCTAGACAAAAATGTCTAAGGGGTATTATGGATGAAGATTGACCTTGACCCAATTTTTTTTTGCCGAGTCGGCATTTTTCGTTTTCGTCGATATCTCGGAAACGGTGCGTCGTAGAGCGAAACGGACGTTATTTTCGGACTCGTCGCCCTAGACAAACATGTCTTAAGGGTATTATGGATGAACTTTGACCTTGACACGAAATTTTTTTGCCGAGTCGGCATTTTTCGTTTTCGTCGATATCTCGGAAACGGTGTGTCGTAGAGCGAAACGGACGTTATTTTCGGACTCGTCACCCTAGACAAACATGTCTAAAGGGTATTATGGATGAACTTTGACCTTGACCTGAAATTTTTTTGCCGAGTCGGCATTTTTCGTTTTCGTCGATATCTCGGAAATGGTGCTTCGTAGAGCGAAACGGACGTTATTTTCGGAATCGTCGCCCTAGACAAACATGTCTAAGGGGTATTATTGATGAACTTTGACCTTGACCCGAAATTTTTTTGCCGAGTCGGCATTTTTCGATTTCGTCGATATCTCGGAAACGGTGCTTCGTAGAGCGAAACGGACGTTATTTTCGGACTCGTCGCCCTAGACAAACATGTCTTGAGGGTATTATGGATGAACTTTGACCTTGACACGAAATTTTTTTGCCGAGTCGGCATTTTTCGTTTTCGTCGATATCTCGGAAACGGTGTGTCGTAGAGCGAAACGGACGTTATTTTCGGACTCGTCGCCCTAGACAAACATGTCTAAAGGGTATTATGGATGAACTTTGACCTTGACCCAAAATTTTTTTGCCGAATCGGCATTTTTCGTTTTCGTCGATATCTCGGGAACGGTGTGTCGTAGAGCGAAACGGACGTTATTTTCGGACTCAGCGCCCTAGACAAACATGTCTAAGGGGTATTATGGATGGACTTTGACCTTGACCCCAAATTTTTTTTCCGAGTCGGCATTTCTCGTTTTTGTCGATATCTCGGGAACGGTGTGTCGTAGAGCGAAACGGACGTTATTTTCGGACTCGTCGCCCTAGACAAACATGTCTAAGGGGTATTATGGATGAACTTTGACCTTGACCCGAAATTTTTTTGCCGAGTCGGCATTTCTCGTTTTCATCGATATCTCGGAAACGGTGAGTCGTAGAGCGAAACGGACTTTCTTTTCAGACTCGTCGTCCTAGACAAACATGTCTAAGGGGTATTATTTTAACGGTAAATTTTTTTGCGGAGTCGACATTTTTCATTTTCGTCGATATCTAGTATATATTATAAATTAATCATCACACCGAAATGCCTCCAAGGCATCTTTAGGCCTTGACGTCTAGTTGTATATTAGGCCCTAACACGATCGACTTACGTAGAACAAGTTTTAGGCGTGAATGATGTGCAATTATTCTCATGACTTCATGACATTGCTTTCAGCTTACATACTGTGTTGGGTTCGGTAAGCACAGAGTTTCTCTACTACAGGGCCTTTCATCGGGGTCACTTGTCGTCCGGGTTGTTAGTCCAGGTGTTAGTTTCAAGGGTAAACCAACAATGTTTCAGGTTGTTGATATGAACGTCTTTCATTCTACCGCGGGTCGATCTTGGATTCACAGTATCCATCCGAGATGGGTCTTGACAACAAGATAGAGTCCTGTCCATCCCAGTTCTAATTTCGGCCAGGCTTTCGGAGGATACCAGTACATCACCCAGGTGCCCACCGAGAAATGTGGAGAGGCTGATTTCACATCATGATGGCGCTTCTGTCGCATGGTAGCTGTCTTCAGACATCCCCTGGCGGTCTCTTGAGCCTGTAAGGTGGCTTCCTTTACCCATTCAACACATGCGGAAGTGCACTCAGGGGCCGGTCCTCCCAAATCGTCCGGTCTCGTCCAGTACCTCAGGTCTAATGGGGTGGTCGCTTCTCCCATCATCATTCGGAATGGTGTACACCCGGTACTCTTGTGTACGGAGGTTCGGTAAGTCACCATAATGTAGGACAGGTGGTCTTCCCAATCATCGTGGTTTTCGTTTACCACCACGGCTAACAGGTTCAGCAAGGTCCGGTTGAACCGTTCCACCTTCTTGTCCGATTTGGCGTGGTAGAGGGTCTTCCGAGTCTTCTCCCCTCCAAGGATCTTGATCATCTCGAGGAAAGCTTGCTCTCGAACTCCCGTCCCTGGTCGGTATGTATTTTGGCTGGCATCCCCAGAAGACACACGAATTCTGTCACAAAAACGTCTGCCACTGTCTGGGCCTCGTGGTTGGGAAGAGCATAGGCCTCGGTCCACTTGGTGAAGTAATCACCCATGACCAGTATATACCGGTTCCCGGAGGTGGTAATCATCCCGGGCTCGTCCATGGCTACCCTTTCTAGCCGATCACCCACTGGTAGATTTCCCATGGGGTGGTACTTGGGCCCTGGTCACGGCTTCCTCTCACTGCACTTCAGGCACTCCCGGCACCAATGCTCCATGTCCTTGGTCGTACCCGGCCAGTACATCCTCAACTTCAGTGTGAACTATCCGTCTGGATTGACGTACGCTCGTCCCAGTGCACGGCGTAGCCCGGGGCCCCTCCTGATGTCCTCAAGGTAGGATGACCTCTCCCTCTCACGCTCGTGCTGCCACTTGGAGTCGCGCCCAAAGGACCTGAAAGGAAAGTTGTTCTTGTCTGGCGTCTGGCTCGGCTGTCTCTGGTGACGCGCCAACTGGCCCATGGAAGGTCGTGACCCTCCCTGCTGCTCCTCATCCTCAGAAACATCACATCCACCCCTGGCTGTGAAGCTGCTCATCCGCGAACGGCTGCGGTTATCCGTCTTCCGCGAACAGTCGTCGTCCTCCCTGTACAGGCCGTCCGCGAATGGTCTTCCTCTTCCATGAGTGAGGTTGTCTGCGAATGGTCGTCCTCCTCATCTCTGTTTGCCCCTGGGGTGGTCTCTGAAGTCTGGTCTTCTTCTCTGAACATGATTGATGCTAAGGTTCGTTCCCTGGCAGTAATCCCTCTGGCAGTAAAAACTCAAGATCGTGTAGAATTTCGTAACTCCCGCTCGTTGTGATTCGAGAGCCGCCACAAAAGGTGTTCCACTATTTTTGTTCATCACTCCGTAGCTTACTGACTTGCTCAAGCAATGATTAACTCAGAAGATTTATATACACGAGATCATCAACTTACAATTGAATTGTCGGTCACCCACATGACGTACAGATGAATAGGTCAGACATGAAGCACTGTACTATCACATTAAAAATAATTGTTGCATGAGGGCACAGTTAAAATATTTGTCAATATCAATATTATATGACTTCCCATTTGAAAGTGCCAATTTCTAAGCTCTATCTTCAAGCGTTCTATGAGTACAGTCCTGGCAGCTCCCATTATGAATGAAAAAAGTCCAAAATTTGTTTCAAAGGGTAAAAAACTTTTTTTGCCTGGAAATGGCCAAAAATGGATATTAATGCGATCTGCAGCGAAAAAATTCAAAATGTCCGACACACGGAGACCGGCGATTCAAGGGCAACCAAACTTATACACATCACAGAGGTACATAAGGGGAATCTTTTGAAACAAAAATCTCAAATCTGATCAGACAGTTTTTGAGACAATGGTCACCAAATTCCAGAATTGACCGTTTTTCGATGAAAACGGCCGCCATTTTGAAAGAAATGAAAAAAATCAAAGAACTAAAAAATACCTCCTTCTTGAATTATTTTAAGGTATCTTTTCCCAAATTTTCAGAAAGATTAGACCGTACATTTTAAAGATAAAAATGTGGATGGACGGCTAGACGGACGGACGACGGATGCAACGCCATGGCAATAGGTTATCGGAACATAGGTCCGGTAACCTATTAAATCTCCTTAGTAGCATTGATTTTGTTAGACTATTAATATTGATTGAGAATGACAAGTTGTTAATAACGAGGATGAAGTTTTTACGTGATTGTGTATTTGACTTGCAGGAGAAGTGTACAGATGGACCAATCCCTTATGCAACAAAAAGCAATCTAACTTTCATCGCTGAGCAAGTTTCACATCATCCACCCAGTAGGTTGAACACCTTGAAATACTTTCACAAATAAAATATTGTTTGCGAAGTATGATGAGTGAAGAAAACCAAAAAATTGTCAACGAAAAGAATGTCAATAAGACATGTCTAATATTTCAGTATCAGCATTTTATGCGGAATGTTATAACAAGAAGATTTCGATGGATGGTTACATCTGGACCAAGTCCAAATTCTTGGGACTGTCAATTGGAGTTCACATGATTGGACAGAGCCTAATATCAGTGCCTGAATATGATGAGGAGTATATCATCACGTTCCCAAATGCCTATGGAAGGTCAGATAGCTTAGTATATCATGAGAACAATTAATGTTGTGTGGACAATACCTAATGAATATCTGTGACTCACAGTACATTTCTTGTCACAGATCCATACTGACAGTGCCTTGGATGGAACTTGGTGGCAAAGTGAATATCAGCTGTCCCAAGTCAGGATACTCTGCTAACATTGAATTTCACACTAAAGTAAGTATGTTATTGTATCCCCGGAACAAAGTTCAGCATACAATGGATTTGTGTAAATCATGCTGTGTCAGCCTCTGTAGAGATTTCGCTTCTGTAGAGATTTCCCTGTGAGCACCCTATAGGGAGCGGGTCTACATCGATTCTCTTGATAAGATAAGACCTTGATAAGATCACGATACCTATTGATATTGCTTGGTGATTACCGACATACCTTGCGCCCAAATTACCCTGTTTGGCATACAAGGCTTGTGAATGCTCCGTAGCCCTCAATGAATGACAATGATATTACACAGACTATCACACAAAAGCTACGGGTATTGCTTTTTCGGGAAATTTCAGTAAATATCAATAATTCAACTGTCTAACTTATTACAAACAGGTGAATTATCCATTGCCATATGTGATCATCAGTTTGCCTGTTATTGTAAAAGGTATGGGCAGACGCACAGAACTGATGTATTTATGTCCACACTTAGACCTCTATAATAAACACTTTTGGGTAATCTTTCCTGGCTTCCAAATAAGAGGGTAATTATGCCATGAAATTTTTTTAATGGCAAACTGGTCGTTCTAGGCCCTTCAGACCCATGTCATTCATGAAGGTTTGTTGACAAAACCCGACTGAGTAAGTTTTCACTTTGAGAGGTTTCTTGACAAAACTGTTCCACTGGAACCACTTGTACCTTATTCCCTACTTCTGGCGGCAAGACAAAGGATCTTTCTTTAGGCTTTCAAATTTAGAGTTTGCCTTCATTTTCTTGGATTATGATTGTTTTCCAACGGATTTCTTTACTTTCTAAGTGTACTTCGTACAGCTACTACAGTTTAGAGTAGTTTTAGTACAGATTTTAGCAAGGAACTGTTAATTCCTCGAGTGTTTTCTCCATAATCGCCCATCCCATTGTTTACTATGGAGTTTTTCCAGATTAAGTGCCCGGGCTGTTAACAATTACAGCCTAAGTGGGAGCTGCACATCAACTGTTGGGCATGTCGCTCCTTGTGTAGGCTAACGGCTTGCTGTGGTCTTTGTGCATCCTGGTCAGTGGACAACTGGTCGAATATTTGCGAGGACTTAGGTCGTTACAGCAAGAAAGGTTGGCTAAGCCCACCCCTCCGCCTCCCAGTCCCTTGGCTACAGCTAGCGCTAAAGCTAGATCTAAGCAGGCCGCTCAGAAGCGTTCAGAGCAGGATACTCTGTTACTTCAGTTAATTACTGCTGTAAGTATTGATTTGTCTTTTTTTGGTTACTGATGTAAGTATTGATTTGAACCGGTTTACCGATTCCCTGGAACCCATACTACTCCGGTATTATTATCTCAAGTTTTACACTTAGGCCAACGGGTACAGTGTTTAATGCACTCTCAGTTCCACCGAGCTTCGTCCAGTCATTGTGTCCGGGGCCAATAACCGGAAATTCAACCCTGGAGTTTTGGTCTGTGAACGGTTATCTGACTTTGTTCTGGTTCCCCAGGTTTCCAGTGATTGTTCAGTAACCACTGGTAGTGCCCCTGGGAGCTGTTCCTCGTCCTTGGTTACTCAGGTTTCCATGGATCCGGTGTCGGCATCTGGGGTGGGGGGGCGGGGGGGGGGGGGGTTGTTGGGGGCTCTGTTCCGCCGAGGGTTTACAGGACTCGGCAACTGGTTCCCGGGACCCAGGTTCCGGTACTTGGAACCGATGCTACAGCCCCTTGGAACTTGCCACGGCCCCATTGGAACCGTGCTTCGGTTCTTGGGGATCGTTTCCCTGGTTCTAGGACCTAGCATGCTGGGTTTGAAACTGGGCTCCCTGCCACTGTTACGACTTCTGGGAAGGAGATTGTTCCTCGAACGACGGGTCTGGTGGTTCCCAAGCGCCCTTGGGAGGAAGATTCGGCTTCTCTGGATGAGGATGAGGAATCGTCAAACCCCATTCATCGAACGTGGTTGGAGAAATTGGATTCCATTCGGCGTATGGTGGGGGATGTGTGGCCGGAGCCGCCCTCCCCTACTTCTCCACCTCCAGCAAAGAATGCACGCTCTTTTACTGCTCTCAGGTTCGCTTTGGCTCCGGGGGTGCGTAACACCTTGGCGGAGAGAGTGCTGGGAACCTCAAAGAAGCTTTCAGGTGTTGGTTCTTTTCCGTCGAAACTGAAGGTGCAGGACTTTTACACCTCTTCTGTGCTGGATTCATAGCCATCGAGGCTGCAGGATCAGGAGCTCTTTCCAACTCCGAATCCGTCAATCTGCCTTGGGCCCAGGTGGCCGATCTGCAGTCTGTCACCCGTTTTGGGATGTCGGTCGATTCGGCCATGGACTTGCTAGTGCTCGCTACCTCCCATTCTCTTATGGCCTGTCATGACCAGGTTCTCGGTAACGAGAATATACACAAAGCGGAGTTAGCAGAGACTTTGCATGGTACCGTGGGACTGGTTCAGTCGATTGGCAAAGTGGTTGCGGATTAGGTCTCCCTTGATGCTCATCTCTGGAGGGTTTCGGATCTATGGAATAGGGATGCTGTCCTGGAACAACTCTCCATTGAGCTTCCCGAAATTGTTTTGCCGAATCGGCATTTTTCGTTTTCTTCAATATCTCGGAAACGGTGCATCGTAGAGCGAAACGGACGTTATTTTTGGACTCGTGGCCCTAGACAAACATGCCTTATGGGTATTAGGGATGACCTTGACCTGAAATTTCTTCGCTGAGTCAGCATTTTTCGTTTTCATCGATATCTCGGAAACGGGGAGTTGTAGAGTTGAGGACGTTATTTTCGGACTCGTCATTCTAGACAAACATGTGTAAGGGGTATTATGGATGACCTTTGACCTTGACCTTGAATTTCTTTGCGGAGTCGGCATTTTTCGTTTTCGTCGATATCTCGGAAACCATGTATCGTAGAACGAAACGGACGTTATTTTCGGACTCATCGCCCTAGACAAACATGTCTTACGGAATCAGGGATGACCTTTGACCTTTACCTTAAATTGTTTCGATGAGTCAGCATTTTTCGTTTTCATCGATATCTCGGAAACGGTGTGTCGTAGAGCAAAACGGACATTATTTTCAGACTCGTCGCCCTAGACAAACATGTCTGAGGGGTATTTTGGCTGAACTTTTACCTTGACCTTGAATTTTTCTGCTGAGTTTGACATTTTTCGTTTTCGTCGATATCTCAGAAAACTGTGCGTCGTACAGCGAAACGGACATTATTTTCCGACTCGTTGCCCTAGACAAACATGTGTAAGGGGTTTTAAGGGATGACCTTTGACCTTGACCTTGAATTTTTCTGCTGAAGTGGCATTTTTCGTTTTCGTCGATATCTCGGAAGCGGTGCGTCGTAGAGCGAAATGGTTAGTATTTTCGGACTCGTCGCCAAACATGTCTAAGGGGTATTATGGATGAACTTTGACCTTGACCTTGAATTTTTGTGCTGAGTCGATATTTTTCATTTTCATCGATATCTCGGAAACTGTGCGTCGTAGAGTGAAACGGACGTTATTTTCGGACTCGTGGTTCTAGACAAAGATGTCTATAGGTAAGGATGACCATCAACCTTGACCTTGAATTTTTCTGCCGAGTCGGCATTTTTCGTTTTCGTCGATATCTCAGAAACGGTGCGTCGTAGAGCGAAACGGACATTATTTTCGGACTTGTGGCACTAGACAAACATGTTTAAGGGGTATTATGGATGAACTTTGACCTTGTCCTTGAATTTTTCTGCCGAGTCGGCATTTTTCGTTTTCGTCGATATCTCGGAAACGGTGCATCGAAGAGCGAAACGGACGTTATTTTCGGACTCATGGCTCTAGACAAACATGTTTATAGGGTATTATGGATGAACTTCGACCTTGACCTAAAATTTTTTCGCCGAATCGGCATTTTTCGTTTTCATCGATTTCTCGGAAACGGTGCGTTCTAGAGCGAAACGGACGTTATTTTCAGACTCGTCGCCCTAGACAATGTCTAAAGGGTATTATGGATGACCTTCAACCTTGACCTTGAATTTTTCTGCCGAGTCGGCATTTTTCGTTTTCGTCGATGCTGGGTCGTAGAGCGAAACTGTGCGTCGTAGAGCGAAACGGACGTTATTTTCGGACTCGTGGTTCTAGACAAACATGTCTATAGGTAAGGATGACCATCAACCTTGATCTTGATTTTTTCTGCCGAGTCTGCATTTTTCGTTTTCGTCGATATCTCAGAAACGGTGTGTCGTAGAGCGAAACGGACGTTATTTTCGGACTCGTGGCTCTAGACAAACATGTTTATAGGGTATTATGGATGAACTTCGACCTTGACCTAAAATGTTTTCGCCGAGTCGGCATTTTTCGTTTTCATCGATTTCTCGGGAACGGTGCGTCGTAGAGCGAAACGGATGTTATTTTCAGACTCGTCGCCCTAGACAATGTCTAAAGGGTATTATGGATGACCTTCGACCTTGACCTTGAATTTTTCTGCCGAGTCGACATTTTTCGTTTTCGTCGATATCTCGGAAACGGTGCGTCGTAGAGTGAAACGGACGTTAATTTTGGACTCGTGGCTCTAGACAAACATGTCTATGGGGTATTATGGATGAACTTTGACCTTGACCTAAAATTTTTTTGCCGACTCGGCATTTTTCGTTTTCATCGAATTTTTCTGCCGAGTCGGCATTTTTCGTTTTCGTCGATATCTCGGAAACGGTGCGTCGTAGACGGAAACGAACGTTATTTTCGGACTCGTGGCTCTAGACAAACATGTCTATAGGGTATTATGGATGAACTTCGACCTT
Organism: Terebella lapidaria; assembly: GCA_949152475.1. Taxonomy (NCBI): domain Eukaryota; kingdom Metazoa; phylum Annelida; class Polychaeta; order Terebellida; family Terebellidae; genus Terebella; species Terebella lapidaria. Next base: position 40,976,585 of record OX424557.1, on the reverse strand, counting down.
GAACTAGAATTTTTTCACTGAGTCGGCATTTTTCGTTTTCATCGATTTCTCGGAAACGGTGCGTCGTAGAGCGAAACGGACGTTATTTTCGGACTCGTGGGTCTAGACAAACATGTCTATAAACGGTGCATCGTAGAGCGAAACGGACATTATTTTCCGACTCGTTGCCCTAGACAAACATGTCTAAGGGGTTTTAAGGGATGACCTTTGACCTTGACCTTGAATTTTTCTGCTGAAGTGGCATTTTTCGTTTTCGTCGATATCTCGGAAGCGGTGCGTCGTAGAGCGAAATGGTTAGTATTTTCGGACTCGTTGCCTCTAGACAAACATGTCTAAGGGGTATTATGGATGAACTTTGACCTTGACCTTGAATTTTTGTGCTGAGTCGATATTTTTCATTTTCATCGATATCTCGGAAACTGTGCGTCGTAGAGCGAAACGGACGTTATTTTCGGACTCGTGGTTCTAGACAAAGATGTCTATAGGTAAGGATGACCAGCAACCTTGACCTTGAATTTTTTTGCCGAGTCGGCATTTTTCGTTTTCGTCGATATCTCAGAAACGGTTCGTCGTAGAGCGAAACGGACATTATTTTCGGACTCGTGGCACTAGACAAACATGTCTAAGGGGTATTATGGATGAACTTTGACCTTGTCCTTGAATTTTTCTGCCGAGTCGGCATTTTTCGTTTTCGTCGATATCTCGGAAACGGTGCGTCGAAGAGCGAAACGGACGTTATTTTCGGACTCGTGGCTCTAGACAAACATGTTTATAGGGTATTATGGATGAACTTCGACCTTGACCTAAAAATTTTTCGCCGAGTCGGCATTTTTCGTTTTGATCGATTTCTCGGAAACGGTGCGTCGTAGAGCGAAACGGACGTTATTTTCAGACTCGTCGCCCCAGACAATGTCTAAAGGGTATTATGGATGAATTTTTCTGCCGAGTCGGCATTTTTCGTTTTCGGCGATGCTGGGTCGTAGAGCGAAACTGTGCGTCGTAGAGCGAAACGGACGTTATTTTCGGACTCGTGGTTCTAGACAAACATGTCTATAGGTAAGGAAGACCATCAACCTTGATCTTGATTTTTTCTGCCGAGTCTGCATTTTTTGTTTTCGTCGATATCTCAGAAACGGTGTGTCGTAGAGCGAAACGGACGTTATTTTCGGACTCGTGGCTCTAGACAAACATGTTTATAGGGTATTATGGATGAACTTCGACCTTGACCTAAAATGTTTTCGCCGAGTCAGCATTTTTCGTTTTCATCGATTTCTCGGGAACGGTGCGTCGTAGAGCGAAACGGACGTTATTTTCAGACTCGTCGCCCTAGACAAACATGTCTAAGGGGTATCAAGGATGACCTTCGACCTTGACCTTGAATTTTTCTGCCGAGTCTGCATTTTTCGTTTTCATCGATATCTCGGAAACGGTGCGTCGTAGAGCGAAACGGACGTTATTTTCGGACTCGTGGCACTAGTCAAACATCTCTAAGGGGTATTATGGATGAACTTTGACCTTGACCTAAAAATTTTTTGCCGAGTCGCCTATTTTTCGTTTTCGTCGATATCTCGGAAACGGTTCGTCGTAGAGCGAAACGGACATTATTTTCTGACTCGTCACCCTAGACAAACATGTCTAAAGGGTATTAAGGATGACCTTCGACCTTGACCTTGATTTTTCTGCCGAGTCGGCATTTTTCGTTGTAGTCGATATCTCGTGAAACGATGCATCATGGAGCGAAACAGACGTTGTTTTCGGACTCGTGGCACTAGACAAACATGTCTAAGGGGTATTATGGATGAACTTTGACCTTCATGTAAATTTTTTTCGCCAAGTCGGCATTTTTCGTTTTCATCGATATCTCTGAAATGGTGCGTCGTAGAGCGAAACAGACATTATTTTTGGACTAGTGGCACTAGACAAACATGTCTAAGGAGTATTCTGGATGGACTTTGACCTTGACCTGAAATTTTTTCGCCAAGTCGGCATTTTTCGTTTTCGTCGATATCTTGGAAACAGTGTTTCGTAGAGCATTGTAGAGCCCATGGTAAACATGTTATAAATATTACAAATTAGTCTTAACACCGAAATGCCTCCAAGGCATCTTTAGGCCTTGACGTCTAGTTTTTTCTTAGATTTGGACTCTATATATGTTGATATGAGGTACGGCAAAGTTCAAGAGAAATCTATCGATGATAGATCTTTAATATTCTATCTTTAATATTCTGTCGTATATTTTGGCTATAGCAGATAATATACTATTTTCACGATACTTTGACGGCTTTGATTTCTCACCTGTTTTAAAGAAGGTGAAGACTTTGGATAGCTTCCATATATGTGGGTAGTCTCTGTGGAAAATAATATTGAAAGTATTGGTGAGCAATAGTAACCATTCATCCGGCATGTACTTGAAAACACCAGGTGGTATGTTATCGGGTCCTGCTGCTTTTGAACTACATCAATACCTCAATTTTGGTTACCAATTTCGACAAGTCAGAGCTCACACCGACTGACGATTTTGTATTTCAGGGTTACCGGTTTGTTACCACTGTGTTCCCGGTATTCCCCCCTATCGATTGGTTCTGCAAGTTGCGCCCTAATTGGCCTCCTTTCTAGCCAATCCGTGTCAGTCGGCCGCTTATTGACTGTCACTGTCGGGTCTATTGGCTGCAACGGAGAAGCTAGTGCTTTTGGGTAGCCCCCACATGTGAGAGCTTCAGCATTGCCTGAGACTGAGTTGGTGTGAAGCTTCAAGCTGCTGATATTGACTATACTCTAGTTTTGTTGACTCCCATGGCTCGCAAGTGCGTCCGGTGGTGGGCTCAACTTGGAAAGCTGACACTGGGATCCTCTTTACGTCTTCTGCTGTCATCCATTTGGTTACAGATGCCAGTACGGAAGTTTGGGGCACCCACTTAGAATTTCAGAAGATTTCAGGCCTTCAGAGTGGCCATTGTTTGTCATGGCACATCAACGTGCTTGAATTGGAAGCTGTATTTCGGGCTCTGGCAAATTGGGCATCCAAATTGGCAGGCTAATCACTGTAATCAGTGTTTTTTGCCGCGGACAACGAGCAGGGCAGCTTACATAAACGAGCAGGGCAGCACCCATTCCCTGACCCTCAGTCGTCAAGCGTCAGCCCAAGCCTGGTGCAAAACCGAATCAATCATGCTCCGGGCCACCCATATCCCCGGTCGCCTCAATGACTTTGCGGACATTCTTCCACAACGGGGTCAGGTGCAAGCTACCGAATGGACCTTGTCTCCGGCAGTCTTTCAACAGTTGCATTGACTGTGGGACCGACCTCACATGGACCTGTGTGCCACCCAGTGTAACAACAAGCTTCCTGCAAAATTTTTCTGTGCATTTGTGTCCTCGATCCCGGACCCACAGACAGGGGGTGTTGATGCTCTGTCGATGGATTGGGAGGGTGTGTATGCCTATGCTCACCCTCCCTAGCCATATTGATTCCGAAGGTGATTGCCAAGTTCCGAACAAACAATTGTTGCCTTCTGCTGATCGCTCCTCTGCAACCCGACAAGCCGTGGTTCCCAGATCTTCTGGATCTCCTCATCAAGTTTCCGAGGACGTTGTGTCATCGACGGGATCTGTTAAAACAGCCAGTCTCTGGTTTTTCACCAACAGAGTCCTCACCAGCTGGCCCTTTTCGCGTCGATGTTGCTCAACAATCCTTTCGCGCAAAGGGTTGTTCTGAAGCAGTGTCCCTTCGAATCGCACAGCAATTTTTTGGCGATCTATGAGTCAAAATGGGCAATTCTTGGTGTGAGCGCCAACACACTAATTTTTTAACTGCCAATGCCCGACCCCCGTCCCCCCCCACCCGTGCCTTCGTCTTTAGCACTATAGTATGGCTACTAAGGTGATGATTGCTTGTACCAGGACAATCAGTTGGACCTTGGCAGATATTCCACCCATGACTAATGCTGGGTTTGCCATGACTACAAAGAGGAATGCAGTGACCTTACCAGACTGTGCAGAATGTGGTAACTGTGGCAGGATCAAGTGAGTTGGCTGGTACTAATGTAAGGTCCATGGTTACCTTATCAGCCAATTCATCATGCAGATTGTGGTGACTGAGGGGGCTGTGCAGCCATTACTGGACATAGCCGAACAAACCAGCCACACTAATTGTTTAAGCTTTCCCGACTGTGACCATTCTGACTCAGATCAGGACGCCTTTACGGATCCTGACCCCCTCACAGGGATGGCCACAAAAGTTGTACAGAGTTGGACAGTCGTGACTCAGCTTCAGAGCAGCCAGTACAGCTTACAGCTCTGAGATGGAGAATCCGGCGTTAGCGACAATGAGTAGCCAATCTAGATTGACAAACACATCTACACATCAGTAAGGAAGGCCCAGGCCAAGTCGGAAGCTGAGACCACAAATGCTTTTTGGACCTGATATTCTAGGCAGAGAATAAGGAGGATTGGTGCAGATCGTGAAGCAATATAATCTTGTGGTACTATCTATCTACTTCCCTCGGTTAGAGAATGCCACTGACGCAGGTAGGAGAAAACTGACAGAAGCTGTCAATGAGGAGCTCTCTTCTATCACCACTGGGCTCAGGGGCTTGAGTGTTTAAATCAACTGGCAGGCTTATATCTCTCATGAGAAGACAAGGTCTCTTGTCTCCTCCTGGAGGTCTCCAACCCAGACGTAACCAATTCCTGGTTGCCTACCTAGTCAAGATGAAGAGAGTCGTAGATTTGGTGAACAATTCTGTTGGCCAGATTTCCAACGAATCACAACTGGATTGGGCGAGTATTGTCCTTCGCTATGGTGACGCTTTCTTCAACTTCATGTTGACAAGCTTTCCAAAGCCTTCTGGACCAATCTACCCCGGTACAGCCAAAGTCAGTTTTGGGATCTTTGGGTTTTATGGATTTTTTTCATCCAAAATCGCAACGAAGGGAGGGAAACAAAATTGGTTAATTTGTTTTTTTTGCGCAAATATATGTAAATTTACATGTACACTTATTGTATCCCCCGAACAAAGTTCGGCGGATACTATGGATTTGGCTTCGTCGTCCGCGTCTGCAGAGATTTTCTTGTGAACGCGCTACAGGCCGCAATTCTCACCCGATCACCATTATTGTATCCCCCGAACAAAGTTTGGCTTCGTCATCCGCGTCCGCAGAGATTTTCTTGTGAACGCGCTACAGGCCGCAATTCTCAGCCGATCACCATTATTTTTTGCAGGCACATATATAATGGTAAGATCCCGACACCAATCGATTTTGGTTGCCGTGGCAACTGAATTGGTCGTATGGGGACACATTTTCCATTGAAAACAGCCTGTTTGAGATACATGGCTTGTGAACGCGCTACAGGCCGCAATTCTCAACCGATCACCATTATTTTTCGCAGGCACATATATTATGGTAAGATCCCGACATCAATCGATTTTGGTTGCCGTGGTAACTGAATTGGTCGTTTGGGAACACATTTTGCATTGAAAACAGCCTGTTTGAGACACATGGCTTGTGAAAGCTCTACAGATGGCAATTTTTGACAAATCTCGATAATATTTGGAAGTGTTGTTGGGAAGGGCTGTCACACGAAACCAATCATTTTTTAGAATGATCATATAAATATTAATATGTTAAGGTAGTCCGCTCCAAACAGTGAGGGGAGGGGGTCAAAGAGTTTTTCAAAATAAATGACTGTATTAACAAATTCTAGAGCTTCAAAATGACATATTTTATAGAGTAACTGATCAGCATCCTAAAACTGAAAAGAAAATAGGGGGTCACCGTATCCGTTCTCTTGGAAAACAAGATGCAAGATGTGAATATGGGCCAAAAAATGTGTAAAAATACCATAAAATGAGTCATTTTAGTAAAAGTTTGTGATTTTTGATCGAATATGTCGAAGAAACCAGCACGGTGACCCCCTATTTTCTTTTCAGTGTCAGAATGCTGATCAGTTACTCTATAAAATATGTTATTTTGAAGAGATAATATTCAAGATATAACTTTTAAATTTTGACTTTTCATTACCTCTATGTTTGTAGCGGACTACGTTAACAGCCTAACTTATTACAGAATTTGGAAATATCCATTTTGACATGTGAGATCATTCCAATAGCCTGTACAATGGAAGGTAATGACACTGGTATCTTGTTCAGAATGGAGAACTGATGTTTACAGTGAAAACAGGACAATATTACTGAATAAGTTAACATTGGTTTTACTAGTTAAGTCTATTATTGTCTACAATAAAAATAGTTGAGACAAGAAACGTTTATTATTAGGCTCAACAAGGTAAAGGTTTTGTCCAGTAAAGATTTCATGGGTGTAACTGAATAAGTTAATATTATTTTTAATAGTTAAGTCTATTATTGACCACAATAAAAATAGTTAAGACAAGAAACATTTATTATCAACCTCAACAAGGTAAATGTTTTGTCCAGTACAAATTTCATTGGTGTAACCGAATAAGTTAACATTATTTTCACTAGTTAAGTCTATTATTGACCAAAATAGAAATAGTTAAGAGGAGAAATATTTATTATTAAGCTCAACAAGGTGAAAGTATGTCCAGTACAGAATTCATGGGTGTACTGAATGAGTTAACATTATTTTTACTAGTTAAGTCTATTATTGAGCACAATAAAAATAGTTAAGACAAGAAATATTTATTATTGGGCTCAACAAGGTAAAGATTCTGTCCAGTAGACATTTTATGTGCTAGTTAAGTCTATTATTGACCTCAATAAAAATAGTTAAGATGAGAAACAATTATTATTGAGCTCAACAAGGTTAAGGTTTTGTCCGGTAGAAATTTCTGGGTGTAATCAAATAAGTTAACATCATTTTTACATGTTAAGTCTATTATTGACCATAATGAAAATAGTTAAGACAAGAAATATTTATTATTGGGCTCAACAAGGTGAAGGCTTTGTCCAGTAGAGATTTTATGGCTGTGATCAAATAAATTATCATTATTTCTTGCTAGTTAAGTCTATTATTGATCACATTAGCTTTTCATGAAAACATTGATCAACTTTTACTTTGAATTTCAACTTGAGACCATGTTTGGCAAAAATTATGAGTTAAAATATAACTTATGGTGAAAAATTCGATCTGGCTCCAATTTCTTCATCTTGAAATGCAGTTTTTGTCAACTTTTACTTTGAATTTCAACTTGAAAGCATGTTTGGCACATATTATGAGTCGAAATATAACTCATGGTGAAAAGTTCGATCTGGCTCCAATTTCGTCATCTTGAAATGCAGTTTTGGTCAACTTTTAGTTTGAATTTCAACTTGAAACTAAGTTGGGCAGGTATTATGAGTTAAAATATAACTTATGGCGAAAAGTTCGATCTGGCTCCAATTTTGTCATCTTGAAATGCAGTTTTGGTTAACTTTTACTTTGAATGTCTACTTGGAACCATGTTTGGCACATACATGTATTATGAGTCAAAATATAACTTATGGTGAGAAGTTCGATCTGGCTCCAATTTTGTAATCTTGAAAAATATGCAGTTTTGGTCCACTTTTACTTTGAATTTCAACTTGGAACCAAGTAGGTAAAATATTCTGAGTTGAAATATAAATAGGTGAAAAGATCAAAGGTGAAAAGATTGATCTATCTGTATTTTCGTTATGTTATCAAACATGTCGAAATGGAAATTCATATAAAGAGATTTCAGTGGTAGTTTCGAATTCGACCTTCAATAACCTCGGAGGATCAGTGCAGCAATTTTGGTGGGGAAAAGAAAACAGTTTTGACTTGAGATTTAACATTTCTCTGATAATCTTTTTTAGCCCTTGCTCTAGTTTTTCACACTTGACAGTGATATATTTGGGGCAACAGAGATGATAGGGCTACGGGGGATACACCCAAGCGGTCGTAGGCGACCGGAAGCGTCTAGTTTTTTGCAGGCACATATATAATGGTAAGATCCCGACACCAATCGATTTTGGTTGCTGTGGCAACTGAATTGGTCGTTTGGGGACACATTTTGCATTGAAAACAGACTGTTTGAGACACATGGCTTGTGAACACGATACAGGCAGCAATTTTCACCCGATCACCATTATTTTTTGCAGGCACATATATTATGGTAGGATCCCGACACCAATCGATTTTGGTTGCCGTGGCAACTGAATTGGTCGTTTTGGGACACATTTTGCATTTAAAACAGCCTGTTTGAGACACATGGCTTGTGAACGCTCTACTGATGACAATTTTTGACGAATCTCGATAATATTTGGAAGTGTTGTTGGGAAGGGCTGTCACACGAAACAAGTCCTTTTTTAGAATGATCATATAAATATTAATATGTTAACAGCCTAACTTATTACAGAATTTTGAAATATCCATTTTGACATGTGAGATCATTCCAATAGCCTGTACAATGGGAGGTAATGACACAGGTTTCTTGTTCAGAATGCAGAACTAATTTTTTCAGTGAAAACAGGACAATATTACTGAAAAAGTTAACATTAGTTTTACTAGTTAAGTCTATTATTGTCCACAATAAAAATAGTTAAGACGAGAAACGTTTATTATTAAGCTCAACAAGGTAAAGGTTTTGTCCAGTACAGATTTCATAGGTGTAACTGAATAAGTTAATATTATTTTTAATAGTTAAGTCTATTATTGACCATAATAAAAATAGTTAGACAAGAAATATTTATTATTAACCTCAAAAAGGTAAATGTTTTGTCCAGTACAAATTTCATTGGTCTAACCGAATAAGTTAACATTATTTTCACTGGTTAAGTCTATTATTGACCACAATAAAAATAGTTTAGTCTATTATTGACCACAATAAAAATAGTTAAGAGGAGAAATATTTATTATTAAGCTCAACAAGGTGAAAGTATGTCCAGTACAGATTTCATGGGTGTACTGAATAAGTTAACATTATTTTTACTAGTTTAGTATATTATTGACCACAATAAAAATAGTTAAGACAAGAAATATTTATTATTGGGCTCAACAAGGTAAAGATTCTGTCCAGTAGACATTTTATGTCTGTAACCAAATAAGTTAAAAAAAAATTTCGCTAGTTAAAGTCTATTATTGACCTCAATAAAAATAGTTAAGATGAGAAACAATTATTATTGAGCTCAACAAGGTTGAGGTTTTGTCCAGTAGAAATTTCTGGGTGTAACCGAATAAGTTAACATTATTTTTACATGTTAAGTCTATTATTGACCACAATGAAAATAGTTAAGACCAGAAATATTTATTATTGGGCTCAACAAGAGAAGCTCAAGAAGGTTAAGGTTTTGTCCGGAAAAAATTTAGAAAAGTTAACATTATTTCTTGCTAGTTAAGTCTATTACTGATCACAATAGCTTTTCATGAAAACATTGATCAACTTTTAATTTGAATTTCAACTTGAGACCATGTTTGGCACAAATTAAGAGTCAAAATATAACTTATGGTGAAAATTTGATCTAGCTCCAATTTCTTCATCTTGAAATGCAGTTTTGGTCAACTTTTACTCTGAATTTCAACTTGAAAGCATGTTTGGGACATATTATAAGTTGAAATATAACTTATGGTGAAAAGTTCGATCTGGCTCCAATTTCGTCATCTTGGAATGCAGTTTTGGACAATTTTTAGTTTGAATTTCAACTTGAAACCAAGTTTGGCACATATTATGAGTTAAAATATAACTTATGATTAAAAGTTCGATCTGGCTCCAATGTCTTCATCTTGAAATGCAGTTTTGGTCAACTTTTAGCTTGAATTTCAACACGAAACCAAGTTTGACAAATATTATGAGTTAAAATATAACTTATGACGAAAAGTTCTATCTGGCTCCAATTTCGTCATCTTGAAATGCAGTTTTGGTTAACTTTTACTTTGAATTTCAACTTGAAACCATGTTTGGCACATACATGTATTATGAGTCGAAATATAACTCATGGTGAGAAGTTCGATCTGGCTCCAATTTCGTCATCTTGAAATGCAGTTTTGGTCAACTTTTACTTTGAGTTTCAACTTGGAACCAAGTTTGTAAAATATTCTGAGTTGAGATATAAATAGGTGAAAATTTCAGTGGTGATTTTGAATTCGACCTTCAATAACCTCGGAAGATCAGTGCAGCAATTTTGGTGGGGAAAAGAAAACATTTGTGACTTGAGATTTAACATTTCTCTGGTAATCTTTTCTAGCCCTTGCTCTAGTTTTTCAAACTTGACAGTGATATATTTGGGGCAACAGAGATGATAGGGCTACGGGGGATACACCCAAGCGGTCGTAGGCGACCGGAAGCGTCTAGTTTTTTTAGTTTTTGAAGTCGGAGGAATAAAGGACAACCATTGTTCTGTGTACTGATGTTTCACAAGTTCAGCTCAGAATTAGATAATGATGTGAATTAGTTGTTAAAGATGGCGTCTGTTATAAGTTATGGTATACAATGATAAATATATGCAATTATCTGTGCTGACAGCAGCACATTCATGTAATATCGCCTTGGTTGTTCCACCATCAATTATTTATTTAATGTTTCAATCATGGTAAATCTTGGCCACTGGTAATTAAGATTTCTTGGAGAAAATGTGCTATTTCTGTTGCAGCACATATATACATGTGCACGAATAAATTTTCTGGAGTGTGAAATCAGCAGTATTAATACCCATTTAGTGTAGGCAAGCAGAACTCTAGTATATACACACAGTAATGCCCTCACATTTCCACTGACACTGTATGGTGCTGCACTCTAGTGGCGGATTTTGAAGACAAAATCATTGGCATAGAAAGACAGATATCTAAACTTTGGAAGCAACAATTTCTGATCCACAAACATCTCTCTGTGGTTTTGAAATAAATTATGTATTTATTCCCTGTATCATTTAATGAAATATGTTTGATTTATGTTTGAAAATATGAATTAAGTCAGCTTTTGGGCGCCGTTCTCGCCAAGATGGAGAAACTGGAGTCTCTTCAGGCTTACCAGCCCGTTCCTCCTCTCAACTTCTTCGGCCAAGCGCCGCTGCCGCCACCAGGAGAGGAAAATTTGTTTGCTCGTGGACGAGCCTGATCGGACTTCGGTTTGTCTAGAGCATAACTTGTCTTGCCCATTCTGGTTTTTTGATCCCACGGGTGATCTGCTTGTGGGAGAGTCGCTCTCGACCCATGGTGTTGAGGCCCGGGAGTCCATGATTGATGTATTTCATGTTCCTTCAGCTGCGAGTGTGTTCGCGGGCGTTACCTCTGATGGTTCATATCACTGCACGCCGTTTCTGGCCGGTCAACAGACATTGATATCAGTTTCGTGCCTCAGCCCATGCGGGGCCCGGGCCCCGGACCTCTGTCCAGGGCCCCGATAGTCTGGGACCAAGTGGCAGCGGGATGAGCGGGATGGACGATGCGGTACTGCGGACACGGGAAGTGCTGGTCCAGTGTTTAGCTGATACGGTTCTTTGTGCTGTTCACACCACAATGTGCTTAGCTCTACAAGATCAGGTCCTCCTTCGGATGGGGATGGGGTTCGTTTTAGTGGATCTCGGCTCAAGTAATTACAAGCCCTCTAAATGGAGATCTTGTTTGGCCTTTGGTTCCAGGTCTCACTGACTCGAATCACCTTCCGTTCGTGCGGGGTCCTTATTCTTTTGCTGCTATGGAGAGTTGTAACGATCTTTTCTCTCTGCAAAGTTCATCAGCATCAGCAGTCTCGGTGGCTCCTTCTACAGCGTTGACAGGTTCGGCGGCTTCGTCTACACTGCAAGGTGCCTCAGCTCCGGTGTCCTCTTCAGTGGTGCCGCCTCCTGCTGAGATTACTCCCGCAGTTGACAATTCTGGCATTGTTCCAGCAGTACTGGCAGCCTTAGACGCCCGAGCAGGTCATTCTCTCCCTCCCACCACACAGTCTACGCCGGGGACTTCAACCACAGTGTTTCCTCCTCCTTCGTCAGATGCTTCGAGGCCTAACTTGGTGCTCGAGCCTTCTCAGCAGTTGCCGACGGCCATCTGCGGCTATCCTGAGCATGAGGCAGAGGTGTCGGAAGCGGATGACTTGGGAGGGGACTCTGACGAGTATGTGCAGGAGTATGGTAGGTCACTCCATCTACTTCCGGTGTGTCACCACCACTGGTTCCTGCTTCAGGAAAACACCCTCTTATTGACGGCTTCCTATGGCAAGCGACCCAGGCTTACACAGAGCCTGCTGATAGTGAGGAAGGCGACGAAAACCTTACGTTTCGTCACAAGCTGGGCCTGAGATGGTCCATTTTGGAACCAATGCTCTTCTCTGCGAAGCTGAAGCCGGCGTTGCCCCAACGGCCCACATTAAGAGTGGCGGCTGGTGTGAGGTCTTGCAATACCTGACGGTCTCCAGGAGGAATTCTCGAGGCACCCTATCGAGACCTTGGAGCAAGAGAAGACTGACTTGGGGAAGTTTCTCCGTCGGCCCCCCATTCCACAAGAAGAATTAGCAGCCGCATAATCCGGACTACCTGGACAAGCCGGCAGTTTTTCCAGAGGCAGCAGCCCAGTACCTGGGGGACAAGGCTCGAACAGATACAGTCAATCTGGATACCGTGCTTTTACTGAACCCCGCTGCTCAGACCTCCATGTGTGATTCCTCCTTGTAGAATTGGTACAGAACCGCGACCCACAAGCAGAACCAATGCGCTCACATTGGCTCTCGACGCCCTGAGGTCTCCCATGTCAGAGCTGGTGGCCATCGGGGACCACCACGGCTCTGCCTCGCAGCTCGAGGATTCTTGGAATGGGGCTTTCGCCAACCGGATGGAGCAGAGTAGCTACGTGGAGTGGGTTCTCTACCTACTACAGAGGGACAACTTTTCGGGACAGGCTGAAGTTCAAGCTTACTCCAGTTCTGGTCACGGAGCTGCACTGTGCCCCATTAGTGTAGCAGTATGCTGCCTCGGCTCTGTCTTCACCTCCAACCCTCTTCACCAGGCTCGAAGCCAGGCTTCCTGCGGCACTTGAGCTGGCCCGCCAGGAAGAGTTAGTGTCGGCCAACAAGTGACTGATGGAGACTTTGGCCAAGCGCTTGGCGTCTCTTCTCCAGATGTAACAAAACGGGCACTCTACGGCTGCCTTCAGTCAAGTCCAAGAGGCCCTTTTGAGGGACCCCTGCCAGCAGAAAGTGGAAGAAAAACAAGCCCAAGGGTGAGACTAAGCCAACAGGGGAGAAGAGGTCCTTTGCCCCAGCAGCAGGTGAATGTACCCAAGAACCCATTCCCTGCTGTGGACACCGCGATACCTCAGGCTGTTGCACCTCCATTCCAAACTTCAAGCGAGCCCACAGGCGGGCGTCTTGCAATTTATTGGGATGAATGGCAGTCACTCGGAGCCAGCCCATGGATCGTGTCATTCATCTGCAGGGTTTTTCGCATTCAGTTCAGTCAATGTCCTGTTCTGTCCCTGGAACCCATTGTTGTTTTCGCTCCCCGCAGCTCACGCCAAACATCTAGCACGGGAGATCAAAGATATGCTAGCCAAAAGCGCTCTCGAAAAAATGTTGAAATTTCCTCTCCCGGTTACTAGTAGTAGTAGTAGTTTATTGACATAAGCAAAATAATTGACAAAGATACTCATAATGAATTTACAACGGGGATGAGAAAAGCATGTTTATCATGTTTATGTCCTGAAAAGTAACAATACTTTACGACAGTATTCCGCCATCAGTTTTTGGTTCTTGTGATTGAATAAGTCATTTGAATTTGTAGTTTCCGTCAAATTATAACTTTGTCTGAGAGGTTCAGTCTTTCGACACCACAGAAGCACATGCTCCTCCGTTTGGATTTCTGGGCCACAGGAACAAGTTCGATTTTCATATGGGATACGAGCCCAGCGCCCGGTTTCTACCTAGAGGTGATGAGATGACAACCGTAGCCTTGTAACGGCTATCCTGTCGCTTTCAGGTACTGCCGACTTGACACCCAACAAGTCAGAAGGCTCCAAGGCAGGGTTCATTTCTCTGTAGGCAGATCGGCGACTAGAGTCGGAGGTTTGCACCCTTGATTTAACATTGTTTAGAAACACTTGCTGTTGGTTTTCTCTCAAGCTTTCAATGGTTTCTATCCTGCGCCCCATTGGTGATCTTGATGTTATGGCCAAGTCAATGACCCTGACAACGTACTGGCCTGTTCTGGCTCGAGCTCTTAACTTCCGCAAAAAGGATGCCTGCATCTCCGCAATCCAACTTGACGCGTTTGATAGACCTGTCTCTATGTACACTGCGTCGTTACATGTCGACTGACGTATGGATAGAAGCTGCTTTAGGGTATTATTGTAGGGGACCTCAGCTGCTCTCAAGTTTCCATTGAACCACGTTTCGGCAGAGTAGAAAATGGAAGAAACCAGTGCACTGGTCCAAACTTTTCGTTTAACCTCAAAGGGACAGTCTGAGTTTTTCCGTAGGAACGAGTAGAACTTGTTGATGTGGTTAGACTTGGTGTTGAGATGATTTTGGACTTGGGTTGTCATTGAATCTGCCGTTAATGGCGTCCCCAGGTAGACATAGCTCGTTGTGTGCTCCAAGGTGACATCATCTAGGGAGATAGGGCTATGAACCTCTGTACCAACTGTGATGTACTTTGGCTTGGTGGGGTGAAGCACCATGCCCAAGTGATCAGCTCTGGACTTCACTTTCTTTAGTTTTGCAATCAGCTTTTCCCTACTTGTTGCCAAGACAACTGTATCGTCCATAAATAGTAGTGAATGTAAGTCCTGTCGCCATCCTTCCGGTCCTTCAGAAGCTGCAGCGGTGATTGTCGGGTCAATGAACGCGGTAAATAGGCAACAACTTGAACTTCCACCCTGTTTAACCCCTGCTGATGTGGGGAAAGTCTCAGTTCCTATCATGCAAGTTGCTGACATCGAATATTTCAATGCAGTGAGGAAACGACCTCCACAACCGAGAGCGTCAAGGTACTCCAGCAGCTTGTATCTATCTACTGTGTCGTATGCTTTCCTATAATCTAGAAAAGCGATCAGGAGTTGCTCTTTCTTGTGACGAGCAATGTCCATGAGTAGTCTGACTACAAGGATCTGTTCCTCGCACCCCCTACCCTTTTGGGCTCCTGCTTGCACATCCTTCGGGGTGTACCAGAGCTTGAACCTTTTACATAGCACCATGTCATAAACTTTAGCAATCGCGTTCATTATGCTGATTCCCCGATAATTTGCCGGGTCCTGTTTGTTTCCCTTTTTGTAGATATTGAACACCTTCATCAGAGACCAACTTATGGGATAGTCACCATAGAAAACACGGTTGTAGATTTCGGTCAGGAGGTACACCCAGTCATCTGGCAAGGACTTTATTATTGCTGGCGAGATTCCATCCAACCCTGCAGCTTTTCCAGACTTCAGTTTGCCAAGACATTGGTCCACTTCTATTACAGTAATGGGGTCATTAAGCACAGGGATGTACAGACCGTTTCTTGGAGTAAAAGTCCTCAGGTCTCGACTACAATCTGGGTTTAGTAACTGATTGTAGTATTCACAGAACAGAGAGTTACTGGGTTCACTTGTGCTGGATTCAGGTTTGTCGAATTGGCCTTGCCAATTTATCGAAGCCCAAAGGTCCCTATCGTTTCTGGACTGAAGAATGTTCTGCCATCTGTCGTGTGCATTCTGTGGGTTTGAGTGACAACGAACTCTAGTGTTAACGGTTCTGGGTGTTGCCTGCTGTGCAGCTTTATAAATAGTGCATGCCAACTGGTTGCATAGAGTGTTAATGTCATCGCTCTGGTGCACGACATCCCAAAATTCCGCTGAATTCAAGTTGTTTGCAAGGAGTTCATAGTTTAATGCGTGGTGATTGATGGGTCTTTTTCTGGTATTCGCTGTTCGTGACACCAATTTAGTAGCGGTCACTCCCAAGTTTAAAGCTCGTGATTTGATATCCTTGGCACTGGCTGGTACAACGTCGATCGTCAGCATCAAAGGAGCATGATCGGTTTGGAGCGAAGTAGTTTGGTCAATGCGGAAAGAGTTAACCCTTGCCACAATATCTTTCGAACATATAGCCCAATCCAACTGAGAGATCCAGGGCCCCCGCCTGTGGAAGGTAAGATTTCCTTCTCCTTTGAGTTGTTCTGTAACCAAATGATTTAGTGGGGTTAGACCTTCCTGGTGGCACAATTTGACAAGGTCACGGCCGTTCGTATTCATAGTTTTGTCGGGGTTTGCCGTATAAGTGTATGTTCCATCGTTGAATACTGACAAGTCGCTTATTCTGGCATTGAAGTCACCAAACAATAGTACTCCACTTCCTATACATTTTTCTTGAATCATTGCAAATGAGGTTGGCGAGAAGTAGGGAGAATCTCGTGGTGGTATATAGATGGCACCGAGCGTGCAGCCCGGGATATTTTCCAGAGTGAACCACACCTGATCATGTGTGCAGTCAACGTCATACACCTTAGTCCATAGGTTTGTCTTTATTAGGACAGCAACACCACCACGGAACTCCTGACCGGGTGTTACTGTACTCCGTATGCAATAGTACCCTGGCATTGACAATGGGTAAGCGTGTTTAATTTCAGTCAGACAAATGATGTCGTGTTGACACAGATAGTTCTGTAGGGTTGTGAGTTCCAACTTTGAAGAGGCACCACGGATGTTTATGCTAATCAAAGATATTGTGTCTGTTCTCATCCCGTTGGCTAAGAAAAAGAAGGCTTGAAGGTGTCAATGATTTGGTCGTCAACCATGACGCACTTTTCCTGCCAGTCGTAGTGGACATTTCTTCCATGATTTTCTGGCCTGCTCTTCTCCCTCTGTAGCACTCTACGTAACATTTGCTGTTCCCTCCTCACCCCCGGATGAACATCTTCCTTGATATAGATTGTGTCCCATGGTTCGCCAGCGTCCTTTAATTGTTTGGCATTCGCAAGGATTTTCGATGGATCTCCATCACGAGTGAGAATCACTTTCAGGGGCCTCTTTCTCTCACCAGGGACACTGGGATTTGTTGACCCTAGCCTGCTCACTGATTCTATAGCGATGTCCTCCAATCCAAGTAGTCGACAACTACATTATCCTGTTATTGACCCCCAACAGCTCAGGGGATGGCGTCTAGTTATCGACTTGTCATCCCTGAACAGCCATGTCAAGACTCCCACGTTCGCCATGGAGACAATGGAATCCATCTGGATGTCTCTTCTGAACAACTCCCGGGTCGTCTCTCTGGACGTGAAATAAGCGTTTTTCCACATCCTGATCCATCCAGTATCTTGCAGTTATCTGTGATATTTACACCATGGAATGGTGTATCAGTAATGCACCCTGCCATTCAGCGTTTCTCCAACACTGTGGATTTCCATGATGGTCGTGACGGAGTTGCAGATACTGGGTCACTAGGTAACTGGTTCACCTAGATGACTGGATAATTCATCACTAGTCCCCCGAGGTGTTGACTCGCCACTTGCAATGGGTTCTGGAGTTGTGCAAGCGCATGGGCCTGTTTGTCAAGCTCCAGAAACCCGAATTAACCCCAACCCAGGATTTTGTGTTCGTGGGTTATGGATACAAACCCATTCGGGCATGGTTTTCGCGAGGGTGGAGCGATTGGCAAAGATAAGGTCCTTTCGCGGAGTTGCTCCCCAGGTTCTTGGACAAGCCCTATCAAGCTGCTAAGACATGGCAGTCGATGCTCGGGCTTCTCGCAACAACCGAGAAATTGGTCCCTTATGGTCGACTCCACATGCGTGAGTTACAGATAGAACTTCGTTTTCATCTCTTTACAATCATTGAATGGATTTCAGAAAAGGCTCTTTTCCACATTTTCACCAGAATGTGGTACATACTTAAATAATCGTGGCATTGGTCCTCTACCAATCACGGTTGCTATGGAACAATATCGAGAATAGTTACCTTGGCTACCAATTCTGGTAATGGAACTCTGATTATATGTCATGCCAAACAAATTACATGCTAAATAAAGCACATATTAGTGTCGTGCATGTTTGAGAATAGATGTCAGAAGCTTTATTGACTTGTTTTACTCTTGAATACTCATTCTAATGCATGTAGTTAATTATTGGCAAAGATGACCAAAGGTTACCCCAAATTTTGCACTGTCATATCTTAATAAATAATAGACATTGACATGCTGAAAGAACTATAATAATCCTTGAGATCCACTCCATCAGCTGTCAAAAAAAAGTTCCCTGACTTTAGTTGGACTTTAATGCCCAGCTAGTATGGGCAATCACAATACTAATATCTGAAGCAGCACAGCATAAGCAATGTGCTGTCATTTGTACTGTCATTGTATTGTGCTGCACTCTAGTGGCGGATTTTGAAAGCACTATGAATTGCATCACATGGCATACAATGACAGATTGGCAAGACATTTTGACAAAGTCAGCCATTTTCACACACATGGCTTGTGAACGCTGTATGGGCGGTAATTGTACAGAAATGCAATATTATGCAATATTGAACAGGGATGTTGATGAATGCTCATACATGAAACCTATTGATCTTTGGAAAAAATATAATTGATAATAATGAGTTAAGCTATTACAACAATGTGAAATATCCAGTTTGAGGTCTGTGATCATTCCATTTCTTTGCAATGTGGAAACAATTGATACTGAATGTGTATACAAGTGTGCATCTGGTGGTTTTATGCCTAGTTGTCAATAATTTAAATAGTTAACTATTTTATTGCAAACAATGAAAATACATGTAGTTAGGGTGACAAACCTTCATTTTTGGGCTGATCCAGACAAGGCTTTTGTCTGGTAGAGATTTTGAAGCTGTACTGATATTGATCAGTTATTATTCCAACTCATGATAAAGTCATAACATATTCATTATCAGCAATTGTATATATTGAAATCACCCATAAATGTTGTGGGATTGAGCAAGGTTTCATATTCCATTGTGTGACACGCTTCAATGGTAAGTGTATGGTACCAGTAAGAAATAAAAAGTTGATGAATATTTTAGTTGCTGAGAGTGTCTCTGCATGGAATAAAAATAGTGAAGGTCCGGAACTTTCATGACTGACATCAATGAAATACACTGGTTCAGCATTAATCATATTTTGTCTGAATCAACATACATGTATTTTGGGCAACAAGGATGAGAGAGCCAGAAATACACCCATGTAGTCGGCGGCGACTGAATCTTGTAGTTATACAACATGAAAAGTGATTTTAAATTTGAGTTTTCAAGTTTGACTATATATTGGTACAAGAAGAGTTCATTGACACATTTGTATATTTACCCGACAGTAATTGTTTGGATGATTTTGTTTACTACCATTCCATTGGTGCATGTAGAAAAATCCAAATGACATAATGCTTATAACCATGTTAAGAAAAACCGTGATATTTTTAACATCTGATTCTTCGAAGCCAAGTATTTACAATATGTTTCGGATGTTTGCATACGAATTTTACTTGAAAATCGTCCCCCCATTTTGCTAACTGTTGGGCCAAAGAATAACATGGTAATTTCGTACTCGTCACAAACATGTCTAAGGGTTATTATGGATAAACTTTAACCTCAAATTAAAATTTTTTTTGCTGATTCGATTTTCCTCGATATCTTGGAAACGGTGTGTCGTAGAGCTTGGGGCAAAAATGTTATAAATACATTTTGTATTATAAATTAGTCATAACACCTAAATGCCTCCAAGGCATCTTCAGGCCTTGACCGTCTAGTTCTGGTTAGACGTTTTTATTGCAAACAGTATCAATAACATTGTACATGTATTGAATGTAGTAGTAGTATATATACTGCAATGGTCTCATGCAACAGTGCGGAATACTGTGGTAGATGCATGTTTATTAAGCAAAAAATATGGACGAGATGACACTTGAAATAGTATTGTAACAAGCATTACATACAATTACTTTGTGTTTGCAGCCATTCTATGGTGGTAAGAAGGACCAAATCACAGCAGAAATATTCGCACCTACAGAGAAGAAAGCATTCTGCACAATCAAGGGAGAGTGGAATGGAGTTATGTGGGCGAAATATGCAACAGGGGTAGGATTTCCAAAATTTATATTGAACCAAATTAGTGTGCTAGATGATGAACAATGATTGTGAGAATGTAAACCAATCCTTTATAACATGGTTATATTATGTGTTATTACAATGTATATATGTTTGATGAATTCAGATGAATGAAATCTTCGTGGACACAAAGAATATGCCAGTATTTAAGAAGAGAGTGAAACCCATTGATCAACAGACGGAGTTTGAATCAAGAAGGTAAATGAAATATGAGACTCTTCCAGTCAATCTTGATGAATGAAGTGTGATTTTATGTCGCCCAGTGACACATGTCACATAAGATGATGACATGCTGCAGGCTGTGGAAGGATGTCACATACAACCTGAAGGAGAAGAACATTGAGGCCGCAACAGCCTTCAAGCACAAGCTAGAACAGAGACAGAGAGAGGAGGCTCGGGCACGTAAAGAGAAGGGCATCAAGTGGGAAACCAGGGTATGTACAGCATCAGAGATATTCATTGAATTTTGAACACATTTTCCTTCCATCTATCTATCGTCAGTTGTGGTAATGTAGAAATCTAGAACTACTAAGTTTGTAGAATTTCCTTAGCTTGCATTGACTGTTCATCGATCATAGTTGCAAAAAATAATGATGAAAAGTCTTATGTCCACAGCAATTCCACGAGGTTGGAGAACACTGGGTGTATGACAAGACATTGGTGACTCGCCTTGCTCAGTTCTCGTAAATGGCAGAGCATGCAATGGACAAAACATATCCATGATTTGGGGGTAAATGAGAGGGAGGGTTGGGGGGGGGGGGGGGGGGCGACGGGTGGCGGCAGCAGCACTGTTTCATTAGTCATATGACATCATTGTTCTGTTTGGCATTGTGTTATCAACATAAACCTTATTCACTTTCGATATATGTATATAAAATGTCATATATTGGTGTGGACAACCGAAATTTTTGGAAATGTGTGGCAATTTTTCATGAAATGTTGCATGTTTGTGTAATGTTGCATGTTTGTGATGGCTAATTATTGGAGAGTAAATTGGTGCTTACTGTATGGAGTGAACAGGATGCCTAGTATCTAGTCATATGAATGTTTAATCATTATCCTCTTGTATTCATACTGTACATCTATGAAAGGCATCACTATAATGGAATGTTATGCTTGTAAGCAAGTGTCATGGGCTTTATCCAAGTAAGAAGTAGTAAATACAAATACATTTAGTACAGTTTGTTATGTATTAAAGAAGGAGTTGCATTGTAGTGTTTCTGTTCGAGAATGAAATATTTTGATAAAAACAGTTGATGTGTAATTGTGCATGTAATACATATACTGCAAAATGTTTTAGCTCTGCTTTATTTAGGTGGGTGGAAAGTGAGAGGAAAGTGAGATTCCAGTATATAAGAAATTATTGTGAAACGATAGAATCTAGACATGTGTACCGTATTTGTCCTAATATTGGCACGTGCCCTAATAGTAGAGTGCTGCCGCCGCCCCCCCCCCCCCCCCCCCCCTATTTTTCACCAAAATGTTCAAATTTTGTAACCTTGTAATTCACGTTATATCTTTCTAATAAGATCTTGGAGTGTTCCAATCCTCACACATTTATGTTATTTGAATCATAATAAAGGGGATTGAAGGCTATAGGTATAGTAAAATTATTAAATTTGACCTCAAGTTTGACCTCATTTTTGTGCGCGCTGCTGCAAGAGGTCTCGCTTTGGCTCACCGTGCTACTATTAGGACCAATACTGTATGTAGAATACAATAAATAAAACACAAGATCGACAGTAGTGTATTATTTCGAACATGTACGTAAAAAAAAATACAGTGTGATAATAAGATTTGTGTTATACAGAATAAACACTGCTCAAATTATAAATGTTGTTGCTCTTGAATATCATATGAACCAGTCCGTGATAAGGAAAGGTAGCATGAAAATAGATATGATGTGGTTAACGCTGGTCTGATGTGACAAAAAGTCTTGTATGTGTACAGGGCCACAGGGGGTATAAATTAGTCGCAGGACAGAATAATTGAGAGGTCATATATGGTCACGTGAGTGACCTTTAGGATCTGTGGATGTAATGCTAGCAGCTGACGGAAAGTTGATGTAAAAGAGAAATTGTATTTCCATACAGATACAGTATATAAGAATCTTTAACGCTAAGGTACTATCATGCAGTTAACAGCATAATGAGCATATAGATGCTAGAGGTCTTTAAAAACATTGAATTGGGGAGTAAAATGATATAATTGTTAACAATGATGTTTAAGAAAAGGCAAGAACTGTTACACAATATGTTTATGGCACTTTCTGAATTGATAGCATGGAATAGACAGAAAAATATCGTATTTTTATACAGCTAATAAAATTGATTGAGAAAGAATACAATGTCCGCCCTTATATTGGTGATGATGATGATGATAAATGCACATGAGTTCAGTATGATGATTAACTTAAATAGTGCGTGAATCGTAATGTACAGATCTAATCCCATCGGCTTCAATGAAAGTGCAAAAGTACCAAATAAGCATCGAACACCACAGTCACCTAATTGTCAAGTTCAAGTCAAGATTGCATTATCTTGCCATTTATGTAAATGGTGATTTTTAGGTTACTGGACCTTTGGTCCGATAACCTATTGGCATCCGTCCGTCCGGCGTTAACATTTTTATCTTTAAAGTTAATGATCGAATCTTTCTGAAATTCTCCACAAGAATGCCTAAAAATATTTTGAGAAGGAGGCATTTTTTTTTTTTTTTGATTTTCGCATTTTTTTCAAAATGGCGGCCGTTTTTGTCGAAAAACACTAAATTTTGGACTTTGACGGCCATTTTCTCAAAAACTGTCTGATCAGTTTTGAGTTTTTGGTTTCAAAAGATTCCCCTCATATACCTCTGTGATATGTATAAGTTTGGTTGCCCTAAATTCGCCGGTTTCCGTGTGGCGGCCATTTTGAATTTTTGGCGGGTCGGCGAAAAAAAATTTTTTCACCCCAAATCGCATTACTATCCATTTTGGGCCATTTCTAGGCAAAAAAAAATTTTCACCCTTTGAAAAAAGTTTTGGACTTAGAAAATTTTCGTCACTTTTTTCCTTTATAATGGGAGCTGTCCGGACTGTACTCATAGAACACTTGGAGATAGAGCTTAGAAATTGGTACTTTCAAATGGGAAGTCATATATGGCGACTCGTGTGGTGACCTTGAATTTGACCTTCAGTGACCTTGAAAGGACAAAACAGCCATTTTGGGGTAAAAAAATGCCCAGATTTGCCTCTATAGATGAAATGCTTGCAGATAGAGCTCATGTTTGCATTATCATGATTATGAACATATAGGAAGACATATATGGCACGACCTTGAACTTGACGTCAGATGACCTTGAGTGCCAAACGTCTGACTCGGAATGTGTAAATTGACCTGAGTGGCCTAAACTATTCCACCCAGATATATCTTTGTATTATGAACATATAGAATATCAAATGCCGCACACATACATGTAATGGTGACATCGAAGTTCACACGGATGACCTTGATTGGTAAATCTCAAGGTCTGTTACCTGCCAATGCTGCCATGGCCAAACCAAAATTGTCCGGTATCCTATCTTAGCCTTTGGGCTAATTTTTCAAACATTCAATAATATGACCAGTTACCTGGTGAGCACCACTTTCGGTCGAGGGTGAACCAATGTGTATACTTTGTACAGGAAGGGTGTTATGGTGACACAATGTTTATTTTCATCCATCCCCACAGAGGTCTACGGAACCCCTAAGAGGACACACCTGTGAGTGAAAAAAAGTTTTTCGCGTTCCCTCGCAAAGTTTTCGCGATCTTTTCGCGTTCGAAAGCGATCTTTTTTTTTTTCTTTACTCTTCGTTGTGTCCCGTTAGGGCTCCGTAGAGGTCAGTAGGCCCATAGTAATAGTTTGATCACAAATATACTGTAGTGCTAGGGTAGTGTATTAGGGCCACATGAGTTTTATTTTTAAATTCAATTTGTCGACTGGTCTCGGTAAATCAAGTTATGTCTTCGGCATTTAAATCACAAGTAAGATGGAAATATGTTCAGAGGCACATTCGTGACGTCATCTTGATAGTTTGGTCTGTATTATTACAGCTGATAATGTAAAGACTGTTACTCGTATATAATCTATAGTTTTCAATATGTATATTTCTTTGTCTTGTTGCCAAGGTAAGAAATGGAATGGTATGGCTCGCTTATATTGTGGTAGAAGCATATTAATTTTACTTGTATTGTAAAGATCTGAGTTATAAGTTTATCGAGTTGAAAATATCTCGATTTACAGCGATAATATGTAGACAAATTGAAATTTACGACAAAAAAAAACACACCTTTCATGTTGCCCTAATAGGCCTTGGTAGTGTTGCAGCCGCTGGGCACAGATTATTCCGCCGTCACCGATTATTCCGCCGTCACCCCCGATAGTCCCGATTAAAAGGAGTTCCTTGCATCACATAAATGGGGTCTGTATCGAGCCCCGTAATATATTTATACCTTATTTTAGGCTTTATTATAAGTGAGTTAGAAAACAAGGGAAATATTGTTATGTGCTGGTAATCATTTAGAGAAAGTTAGCTTCTGTAGCTATATGTACGCGACCTAATGTTTACATTTTGGACGGGACACGTGTTGGACAGAGGATTTAAAGTAGTAGTAAAGTGCAAGAAGAAAATGCAGCTAACTGCGGGAGATGATATTAGAGCTCGAGCACATCATCAGCACCACGACAGCTGACTGTATCTTACACAACGTCCCTCCCCCCCCCCCCCCCCCCACTTGCAAAAAAATGAAAACTGAACCATATCATGCCCCACATGATTCCAATTCATTCCCTATATTATGATGAAACACATAATCGTACTTCAATCATATTCCATTTATTTTGAACTCAATAAAACAGATACGCCTGATTGAATGATATTGAAGCTCAATAAAATTTCCTTAAAATATTGGGAACTATGAGGAATATCTGTATCCGATATCATGATATAGATAACACATGCATACTGAGCAAAGTGAAAGACCAGTTTAAAATAAAAAGGTTTCGCAATCCAGCAAGGAACACGGGCCTGCTCATGTAATAAAAAATGTCAAATTACGGTAAATGTAGTCGTGGTACCGCAGACGAATCGTTGTGTTTACTTCATAACGTCAAAAAAGGCCACATGCAAAGTTACATGTACATGCATGCACAAAATGCTGTACGGAAAATTGTGCGTTCCAAAGTACGCTTCATTGCGGTAAAATTTGCTTTGCATTCTGGGAACGTGAATTTCCATCGGCTCCGCCATTTTGACGTTTTTCAGACGAGCTGACCATTTTGCGTAATTTTCTCAAACCTATCACATCGATTCATGCATTATATATCTGTGTGGAATATTCAAAGCTTGCCATCAAATCGAGAGATTTTATGTCAAGGACGAAGAAAATCCTTATTTGAAGTAGGTGTACAAAGGTTTACATGCCAAAACGGGCGTCGATAGGTTGGTATGAAACCTCCATGAAAAAGTCAGCACATAGACATGTAGAGAGTTGGGGGCTTCGCCCCCAACGCTCTAATGTCAAAAATAGGAATTGAACTTACCTGTATATGAAAGCTCTCATATTTTGAGCCATGAAGTAATGATAATGTTGTGACGATCTGACTTGTGCATATTAAGATGTATCATAAATAGACGAATATCCACACAATTAATGAATTGTTGCAATAGTTGCTATAGTTACCAGTCCACCCCGAGAGGCATGATTGCTATGGGCTTGGCCGTCAATTGCCAATTAAGTCAAGCTATCTGCAGACTTTCTGTCGGTTATTTATAAATTAATCGACGACGACGACGACGACATAGAAAGTAAAAACACCGATTATTGATATTGAAAAGTATGCCCATATGGCCAGGAATAAGTTATGATGAGAATCCTAACTTGAAATGAATGAAAAATACATTTTAAAGTACCCATAAACAGGTTCTCATCCTCTCAATCCCACCCAGCCCCCCCCCCCCCCCCCATCCCCCAGCGTCATTAAAATTTCATTTGCAATTAGCTAGATGATTTGGAAGAACTAAATTTGCCTAAGTAAAATTGCCGTTTCTAAAGTTCGGAAACTGTTGGAGTGATAGTCTGTGATATATTTTTTTGTATAGTATATAAATGGCACTTGGTTCGAGTGTACCAAGTAGAAGCACCATAAATGTACCGAGCAAAGCAACTTGTAGGGGGTGCTGCTATATTACAAAGCATTGAACAGGATGAAAAGTTTCATAAAGAATATAAATGTCGCAATTATTTTCTTTGAAATACCGCTGGACCATAATGGTTCTCTTCAATAAGATACATGATATTTATACCCGAACATTTTACCCGTTCCTATGCTGAAATCTTTTGTCTCTGAACCCGTAGGGGGCATAATTTGTTGGGCCTAAGTATCGTGCACTGCGCCTTAATATTACTCGTGCACTAAATGAATGCTGTTTATTACGTCTGTCACCTTTTCAATCGTTAATGAATATAGATATAATATATCAATGTATAACTCAATGTATCTCAACATGAAATTATTGGGTATTCCTACATTACTTTAATTTGTATACATATCATGTATCACTTGCAGACATGAGTTTTTACATGCATTACACATGAGGGTTCTGTATATAAGCCAGGGGGCAGCGTGTTCGAGGCATTGACTTCATTCAATACATACACAGCAAACATGTCAGGTCGCGGCAAGGGAGGCAAAGGTCTTGGAAAGGGTGGCGCCAAGCGTCACAGGAAAGTTCTTCGGGACAACATCCAGGGTATCACCAAGCCCGCTATCCGTCGTCTGGCTCGCCGAGGTGGTGTCAAGCGTATCTCTGGACTCATCTACGAGGAGACCCGTGGTGTCCTCAAGGTGTTTTTGGAGAACGTCATCCGTGATGCCGTCACCTACACCGAGCATGCCAAGAGGAAGACCGTCACCGCCATGGACGTCGTCTACGCCTTGAAACGCCAGGGCCGAACCCTCTACGGATTCGGTGGTTAGATTTACCACTGTTGTACCCTAAACAACTCAAAACGGTTCCCTTAGGAACCACCACATATAACGAAAAGTTTAATATCGATTATCTCATTCATCTCAATCGTCTACACATGTTTTGTAGTTGAACAGAAATTGATACGAGTATTGTAAACAAGTAACTTTCGAAAAGTGAACAAATATAAATTGCACATTAATAGACACACCTCTATGTTTTTAAGTAGGCCTATTATATTTTATCAAATATTAGCCATGCTATTAGTATATTGTTAGTAATAATCATATATCCGCACTGTATGCTTTGCTATTTGAGGTTTTTGATAGTTGCTAGATAACTAACCGGAAATTAGTTACCTTTTTGTTATTGAGAAATGGCTACATAATCTACCAATAGCCAAGTAATGTATAAATATTTACCTATATTGAGAAATGGTTACCTAATCGAGAAATGGCTACCTATTTTTATTGAGAAATGGTTACCTATTTGTTGAGAAATGGTTACCTATTTGTTGAGAAATGGCTACCTATTTGTGGAGAAATGGTTACCTATTTGTGGAGAAATGGCTACCTATTTGTTGAGAAATGGCTACCTATTTGTGGAGAAATGGCTACCTAATCCCTATATTGAGAAAATGTTAACTGTATTGAGAAAAGGCTACCTAATTCAGAAATTGTTAGCTATTGGTTAGGTAAACCGAGTTGGTGAAATATTTGGAAAGTGCTAACTATTTGGATCAGGTGCGGGAAATACGGCCAAATTCAATGTGTAATCGAAGTTATTTATAGAACTATTCTTTTCGAAATTATATATATTTATTTCATGGCAAAGTCCATATAAAAGATATGAAAATGGAATAACATTCACCAGCCATCCATTTAACCAGACGGACATTAAGTTAAAAGAAAGTTGGTCCTGGGCTTTGTAAAGTTATATACATCGTAAAATGATAAATATTTTAGGGCATTCTAAAACATGATATCTACATAAAAAAAATGGTCAGGTTGGCTTGTGAGGAGTAATGTACTATTTGTTATGCTCTTAGAAAATTGTCAGTTGTCTTATAGCAAAACTAATTCGTCCCCAACACTTTTTGGTATATATTAAAAATTTATTTGTTTCAATGGCAAATCTAATCAGATGTTAACTGATTATGTTTGTTGACAGTAAACATACGTGTTATACATAAAAATACAGCTAGCAAATGTAGAATTTGTCTCCGTTACAAAATGTGTAAAGCATTCGCTCTCAGCGAGCCGTTTGGAAAAGCTCAGACCATCCGCCTCCAGCGAGCTGTTTGTCAGCCAATCAGCGCGCGAGCTGCTTTCTGAGCGCAAAATTCGACTTTGTTATATACCAGTCAGTCAAACCGGCACGCTCATCATAGTTTTCAGTTCCCCGAACGACAGAAAATATGGCCCGTACTAAGCAAACCGCTCGCAAGTCCACGGGAGGCAAGGCTCCCCGAAAGCAGCTGGCCACCAAGGCCGCTCGCAAGAGCGCCCCGGCCACTGGTGGCGTGAAGAAGCCCCATCGTTACAGGCCCGGCACCGTGGCTCTCCGAGAGATCCGTCGTTACCAGAAGAGCACTGAGCTTCTCATCCGCAAGCTGCCCTTCCAGCGTCTGGTCCGTGAGATCGCCCAGGACTTCAAGACCGACCTGCGATTCCAGAGCTCTGCCGTCATGGCTCTTCAGGAGGCCAGCGAGGCCTACCTGGTCGGACTCTTTGAGGACACCAACCTGTGCGCCATCCACGCCAAGCGTGTGACCATCATGCCCAAGGACATCCAGTTGGCCCGCCGTATCCGTGGCGAGCGTGCCTAAGCTGTGTCGTCTAATATCTCGACAAAAATGGCTCTTCTAAGAGCCCCCTACTTGAAACGAAAAGTTTAAAACGATTCAAAACTTTGTTTCACTGCACAGAAATACACATATATTATTAGTTTTCTATAAATATACTATTATTTCGTCGATAGTTTTAACCTAATTCTGTTGAGCAAACAATGTATATTATGATCGAGGGTCTACATGAATTTATGTAAAATGTATGAAGAAAGAATTATATATGGCAGAAATTTGCAGTTCATGAATGTGTTCTATTGAAAATTTGTTTGGTACAACACTGATAACAATATACATGCAAAACAACATTTGAGATGACGGTGAAACACAAGTTAATATACACAATGCACTGTACAGGAAATGAAACAACATTGGAAACATGAATGAATAAATAAATGGACTGTAGATTTATACCTTGAAGTCATAATTTAACGGGAACTCATAAGTGAATATAATGTATATATTGCAGTGTTATTAATCAGTTTTTGTGTGTGATATTGTGTTGACATGATAACTTTCTACATGTATTTTCTGCAACAGCAATTTGTTGATTAAAATATAATGGTGGCATTATTTTAGTAAAATTCTCTCTGCTCTGTAATAACTTATGGTGAAAGCATGATAATCGGTCATAAACTTTTCGTTGGAAGTAGGTGGCTCTCAGGAGAGCCGTTTTGTTTCAGGAAGCAAATGCAAGCATTTACTTAGACTTCTGGGACTTCTTGGGCAGGAGCACGGCCTGGATGTTGGGGAGGACACCACCCTGGGCGATGGTCACTCCAGACAGAAGCTTGTTCAGCTCCTCGTCATTACGGATCGCCAGCTGCAAGTGACGGGGGATGATCCTCGTCTTCTTGTTGTCACGGGCAGCGTTTCCTGCGAGCTCAAGGACCTCAGCAGCCAGGTACTCCATGACGGCAGCCAAGTAGACTGGGGCACCAGCACCAATTCGCTCAGCATAGTTGCCTTTCCTCAGAAGTCTGTGGATTCGGCCCACGGGGAACTGCAGTCCAGCCCTGGATGAACGGGTCTTGGACTTTCCCTTCGCCTTTCCGCCTTTACCTCGACCAGACATTTTCAGTTGCAGTTATTCACTTTATCAAACAAGAGAATGGCCCGTCCACGCACCAAAACGCTTTTATAACAAAACCATCAGCGAGCCGCGAGCCGATTGTCCCTAGCCGCGCAGCCAGTCACAGGGCCAATCGGCTCGCTCTCGCGAGGGCCAATCGGCTCGCTGTCTGATATAAAAGGGTTCGCGGGTGATCTGTCCGCACATTATCGTCTTTGTACGTATATCGTGTCTAAGATGCCTCCAAAGCAAGCAGCAAGCAAGGGAGCCAAGAAGGCGGCCAGCAAGGCCAAAGCCGCTCGCGGTGGTGAGAAGAAGCGCAAGAGGAGGAGGAGGGAGAGCTACAGCATCTACATCTACAAGGTGTTGAAGCAGGTACACCCTGACACTGGTATCTCCAGCAAGGCCATGAGCATCATGAACTCATTTGTCAACGACATCTTCGAGCGCATCGCTGCCGAGGCCTCCCGTCTGGCTCACTACAACCGCCGATCCACCATCACCAGCAGAGAGATCCAGACTGCCGTCCGTCTCCTGCTCCCCGGTGAGCTGGCCAAGCACGCCGTCAGCGAGGGCACCAAGGCTGTCACCAAGTACACCAGCTCTAAGTAAACTCCCACCAGAGTTCTACTCTACCCCACAAACGGCTCTACTCAGAGCCCCCACTTACAACGAAAAGTTTCAAACGATTATTATCATGTTGTTTTCGCCTTTTTTTCACGAAACTGAAAAATAAGAAGCTAATAGTGATACAACAACAACAACAATAATAATAATAATACAGAATTATCATGGTTTGATGGTCAATAACATTGAAGATTACAAATTATGAACTGATAATTGCAATCGGGTGCGAGTTATTCCATTCAACGTATGTGTTGGTTTGCATGATTTGATTAACGATATTCACGTAATTAGACCTAGATCAGAAGTTGGCACATATGTCATAAACTATAATTATGATCAAGTATGAATAACATTCACTAAAATGCACAAGAAATATACGGTTGACTTTGTGAATAGCACACCCCCAGAACTCTTGTCAAGGAACTGCTCAATGTAATGTTTATTTTCTGTAATATATCTATTTATTGAACACGATTTCTTGACGAGGATTTTTTTCACTTGTAACTGCATTCACTGGTGATTCACCGTAGATTGTCAATAATGTATTTAATATGTAACATTACAGGCAATGGAATATGAATTATATAGTTTGTCGTATTCAATAACAGAAAATATCAAGATTCAGTACAGTGGATATAGATTATGTGGCATGTGGAAATTCGAGAAATGTTCATATTAATGCTGTTATTATTCATTTAATACAATTATATATTCGTCTATTATTTAAAAAGTTATCAAATCATACGCGTACAGGAAACTAAAGATTGATTCATTTGTTTTCGTTAGCTGAAAATATAACATTACAGATAAACAAAAAATATTTCATAGCAGTAAACCGGCTGTCTTTCGCTTTCCACAAAACGGTGAAAGCATCCGCTCTCAGCGAGCCGATTGGCCCTTGGCTGCCTGACAGCTCACAGGCGACATTAGCGCCCCCTTTTTTTTCGTCAAAAAAAAGAGGGCGCAGCAATCGCTGCGTAAAAGAGGGCGCTAAAATCGACTGGGTTCTGTATATAAGCCAGGGGGCAGCGTGTTCGAGGCATTGACTTCATTCAATACATACACAGCAAACATGTCAGGTCGCGGCAAGGGAGGCAAAGGTCTTGGAAAGGGTGGCGCCAAGCGTCACAGGAAAGTTCTTCGGGACAACATCCAGGGTATCACCAAGCCCGCTATCCGTCGTCTGGCTCGCCGAGGTGGTGTCAAGCGTATCTCTGGACTCATCTACGAGGAGACCCGTGGTGTCCTCAAGGTGTTTTTGGAGAACGTCATCCGTGATGCCGTCACCTACACCGAGCATGCCAAGAGGAAGACCGTCACCGCCATGGACGTCGTCTACGCCTTGAAACGCCAGGGCCGAACCCTCTACGGATTCGGTGGTTAGATTTACCACTGTTGTACCCTAAACAACTCAAAACGGTTCCCTTAGGAACCACCACATATAACGAAAAGTTTAATATCGATTATCTCATTCATCTCAATCGTCTACACATGTTTTGTAGTTGAACAGAAATTGATACGAGTATTGTAAACAAGTAACTTTCGAAAAGTGAACAAATATAAATTGCACATTAATAGACACACCTCTATGTTTTTAAGTAGGCCTATTATATTTTATCAAATATTAGCCATGCTATTAGTATATTGTTAGTAATAATCATATATCCGCACTGTATGCTTTGCTATTTGAGGTTTTTGATAGTTGCTAGATAACTAACCGGAAATTAGTTACCTTTTTGTTATTGAGAAATGGCTACATAATCTACCAATAGCCAAGTAATGTATAAATATTTACCTATATTGAGAAATGGTTACCTAATCGAGAAATGGCTACCTATTTTTATTGAGAAATGGTTACCTATTTGTTGAGAAATGGTTACCTATTTGTTGAGAAATGGCTACCTATTTGTGGAGAAATGGTTACCTATTTGTGGAGAAATGGCTACCTATTTGTTGAGAAATGGCTACCTATTTGTGGAGAAATGGCTACCTAATCCCTATATTGAGAAAATGTTAACTGTATTGAGAAAAGGCTACCTAATTCAGAAATTGTTAGCTATTGGTTAGGTAAACCGAGTTGGTGAAATATTTGGAAAGTGCTAACTATTTGGATCAGGTGCGGGAAATACGGCCAAATTCAATGTGTAATCGAAGTTATTTATAGAACTATTCTTTTCGAAATTATATATATTTATTTCATGGCAAAGTCCATATAAAAGATATGAAAATGGAATAACATTCACCAGCCATCCATTTAACCAGACGGACATTAAGTTAAAAGAAAGTTGGTCCTGGGCTTTGTAAAGTTATATACATCGTAAAATGATAAATATTTTAGGGCATTCTAAAACATGATATCTACATAAAAAAAATGGTCAGGTTGGCTTGTGAGGAGTAATGTACTATTTGTTATGCTCTTAGAAAATTGTCAGTTGTCTTATAGCAAAACTAATTCGTCCCCAACACTTTTTGGTATATATTAAAAATTTATTTGTTTCAATGGCAAATCTAATCAGATGTTAACTGATTATGTTTGTTGACAGTAAACATACGTGTTATACATAAAAATACAGCTAGCAAATGTAGAATTTGTCTCCGTTACAAAATGTGTAAAGCATTCGCTCTCAGCGAGCCGTTTGGAAAAGCTCAGACCATCCGCCTCCAGCGAGCTGTTTGTCAGCCAATCAGCGCGCGAGCTGCTTTCTGAGCGCAAAATTCGACTTTGTTATATACCAGTCAGTCAAACCGGCACGCTCATCATAGTTTTCAGTTCCCCGAACGACAGAAAATATGGCCCGTACTAAGCAAACCGCTCGCAAGTCCACGGGAGGCAAGGCTCCCCGAAAGCAGCTGGCCACCAAGGCCGCTCGCAAGAGCGCCCCGGCCACTGGTGGCGTGAAGAAGCCCCATCGTTACAGGCCCGGCACCGTGGCTCTCCGAGAGATCCGTCGTTACCAGAAGAGCACTGAGCTTCTCATCCGCAAGCTGCCCTTCCAGCGTCTGGTCCGTGAGATCGCCCAGGACTTCAAGACCGACCTGCGATTCCAGAGCTCTGCCGTCATGGCTCTTCAGGAGGCCAGCGAGGCCTACCTGGTCGGACTCTTTGAGGACACCAACCTGTGCGCCATCCACGCCAAGCGTGTGACCATCATGCCCAAGGACATCCAGTTGGCCCGCCGTATCCGTGGCGAGCGTGCCTAAGCTGTGTCGTCTAATATCTCGACAAAAATGGCTCTTCTAAGAGCCCCCTACTTGAAACGAAAAGTTTAAAACGATTCAAAACTTTGTTTCACTGCACAGAAATACACATATATTATTAGTTTTCTATAAATATACTATTATTTCGTCGATAGTTTTAACCTAATTCTGTTGAGCAAACAATGTATATTATGATCGAGGGTCTACATGAATTTATGTAAAATGTATGAAGAAAGAATTATATATGGCAGAAATTTGCAGTTCATGAATGTGTTCTATTGAAAATTTGTTTGGTACAACACTGATAACAATATACATGCAAAACAACATTTGAGATGACGGTGAAACACAAGTTAATATACACAATGCACTGTACAGGAAATGAAACAACATTGGAAACATGAATGAATAAATAAATGGACTGTAGATTTATACCTTGAAGTCATAATTTAACGGGAACTCATAAGTGAATATAATGTATATATTGCAGTGTTATTAATCAGTTTTTGTGTGTGATATTGTGTTGACATGATAACTTTCTACATGTATTTTCTGCAACAGCAATTTGTTGATTAAAATATAATGGTGGCATTATTTTAGTAAAATTCTCTCTGCTCTGTAATAACTTATGGTGAAAGCATGATAATCGGTCATAAACTTTTCGTTGGAAGTAGGTGGCTCTCAGGAGAGCCGTTTTGTTTCAGGAAGCAAATGCAAGCATTTACTTAGACTTCTGGGACTTCTTGGGCAGGAGCACGGCCTGGATGTTGGGGAGGACACCACCCTGGGCGATGGTCACTCCAGACAGAAGCTTGTTCAGCTCCTCGTCATTACGGATCGCCAGCTGCAAGTGACGGGGGATGATCCTCGTCTTCTTGTTGTCACGGGCAGCGTTTCCTGCGAGCTCAAGGACCTCAGCAGCCAGGTACTCCATGACGGCAGCCAAGTAGACTGGGGCACCAGCACCAATTCGCTCAGCATAGTTGCCTTTCCTCAGAAGTCTGTGGATTCGGCCCACGGGGAACTGCAGTCCAGCCCTGGATGAACGGGTCTTGGACTTTCCCTTCGCCTTTCCGCCTTTACCTCGACCAGACATTTTCAGTTGCAGTTATTCACTTTATCAAACAAGAGAATGGCCCGTCCACGCACCAAAACGCTTTTATAACAAAACCATCAGCGAGCCGCGAGCCGATTGTCCCTAGCCGCGCAGCCAGTCACAGGGCCAATCGGCTCGCTCTCGCGAGGGCCAATCGGCTCGCTGTCTGATATAAAAGGGTTCGCGGGTGATCTGTCCGCACATTATCGTCTTTGTACGTATATCGTGTCTAAGATGCCTCCAAAGCAAGCAGCAAGCAAGGGAGCCAAGAAGGCGGCCAGCAAGGCCAAAGCCGCTCGCGGTGGTGAGAAGAAGCGCAAGAGGAGGAGGAGGGAGAGCTACAGCATCTACATCTACAAGGTGTTGAAGCAGGTACACCCTGACACTGGTATCTCCAGCAAGGCCATGAGCATCATGAACTCATTTGTCAACGACATCTTCGAGCGCATCGCTGCCGAGGCCTCCCGTCTGGCTCACTACAACCGCCGATCCACCATCACCAGCAGAGAGATCCAGACTGCCGTCCGTCTCCTGCTCCCCGGTGAGCTGGCCAAGCACGCCGTCAGCGAGGGCACCAAGGCTGTCACCAAGTACACCAGCTCTAAGTAAACTCCCACCAGAGTTCTACTCTACCCCACAAACGGCTCTACTCAGAGCCCCCACTTACAACGAAAAGTTTCAAACGATTATTATCATGTTGTTTTCGCCTTTTTTTCACGAAACTGAAAAATAAGAAGCTAATAGTGATACAACAACAACAACAATAATAATAATAATACAGAATTATCATGGTTTGATGGTCAATAACATTGAAGATTACAAATTATGAACTGATAATTGCAATCGGGTGCGAGTTATTCCATTCAACGTATGTGTTGGTTTGCATGATTTGATTAACGATATTCACGTAATTAGACCTAGATCAGAAGTTGGCACATATGTCATAAACTATAATTATGATCAAGTATGAATAACATTCACTAAAATGCACAAGAAATATACGGTTGACTTTGTGAATAGCACACCCCCAGAACTCTTGTCAAGGAACTGCTCAATGTAATGTTTATTTTCTGTAATATATCTATTTATTGAACACGATTTCTTGACGAGGATTTTTTTCACTTGTAACTGCATTCACTGGTGATTCACCGTAGATTGTCAATAATGTATTTAATATGTAACATTACAGGCAATGGAATATGAATTATATAGTTTGTCGTATTCAATAACAGAAAATATCAAGATTCAGTACAGTGGATATAGATTATGTGGCATGTGGAAATTCGAGAAATGTTCATATTAATGCTGTTATTATTCATTTAATACAATTATATATTCGTCTATTATTTAAAAAGTTATCAAATCATACGCGTACAGGAAACTAAAGATTGATTCATTTGTTTTCGTTAGCTGAAAATATAACATTACAGATAAACAAAAAATATTTCATAGCAGTAAACCGGCTGTCTTTCGCTTTCCACAAAACGGTGAAAGCATCCGCTCTCAGCGAGCTGATTGGCCCTTGGCTGCCTGACAGCTCACAGGCGACATTAGCGCCCCCTTTTTTTTCGTCAAAAAAAAGAGGGCGCAGCAATCGCTGCGTAAAAGAGGGCGCTAAAATCGACTGGGTTCTGTATATAAGCCAGGGGGCAGCGTGTTCGAGGCATTGACTTCATTCAATACATACACAGCAAACATGTCAGGTCGCGGCAAGGGAGGCAAAGGTCTTGGAAAGGGTGGCGCCAAGCGTCACAGGAAAGTTCTTCGGGACAACATCCAGGGTATCACCAAGCCCGCTATCCGTCGTCTGGCTCGCCGAGGTGGTGTCAAGCGTATCTCTGGACTCATCTACGAGGAGACCCGTGGTGTCCTCAAGGTGTTTTTGGAGAACGTCATCCGTGATGCCGTCACCTACACCGAGCATGCCAAGAGGAAGACCGTCACCGCCATGGACGTCGTCTACGCCTTGAAACGCCAGGGCCGAACCCTCTACGGATTCGGTGGTTAGATTTACCACTGTTGTACCCTAAACAACTCAAAACGGTTCCCTTAGGAACCACCACATATAACGAAAAGTTTAATATCGATTATCTCATTCATCTCAATCGTCTACACATGTTTTGTAGTTGAACAGAAATTGATACGAGTATTGTAAACAAGTAACTTTCGAAAAGTGAACAAATATAAATTGCACATTAATAGACACACCTCTATGTTTTTAAGTAGGCCTATTATATTTTATCAAATATTAGCCATGCTATTAGTATATTGTTAGTAATAATCATATATCCGCACTGTATGCTTTGCTATTTGAGGTTTTTGATAGTTGCTAGATAACTAACCGGAAATTAGTTACCTTTTTGTTATTGAGAAATGGCTACATAATCTACCAATAGCCAAGTAATGTATAAATATTTACCTATATTGAGAAATGGTTACCTAATCGAGAAATGGCTACCTATTTTTATTGAGAAATGGTTACCTATTTGTTGAGAAATGGTTACCTATTTGTTGAGAAATGGCTACCTATTTGTGGAGAAATGGTTACCTATTTGTGGAGAAATGGCTACCTATTTGTTGAGAAATGGCTACCTATTTGTGGAGAAATGGCTACCTAATCCCTATATTGAGAAAATGTTAACTGTATTGAGAAAAGGCTACCTAATTCAGAAATTGTTAGCTATTGGTTAGGTAAACCGAGTTGGTGAAATATTTGGAAAGTGCTAACTATTTGGATCAGGTGCGGGAAATACGGCCAAATTCAATGTGTAATCGAAGTTATTTATAGAACTATTCTTTTCGAAATTATATATATTTATTTCATGGCAAAGTCCATATAAAAGATATGAAAATGGAATAACATTCACCAGCCATCCATTTAACCAGACGGACATTAAGTTAAAAGAAAGTTGGTCCTGGGCTTTGTAAAGTTATATACATCGTAAAATGATAAATATTTTAGGGCATTCTAAAACATGATATCTACATAAAAAAAATGGTCAGGTTGGCTTGTGAGGAGTAATGTACTATTTGTTATGCTCTTAGAAAATTGTCAGTTGTCTTATAGCAAAACTAATTCGTCCCCAACACTTTTTGGTATATATTAAAAATTTATTTGTTTCAATGGCAAATCTAATCAGATGTTAACTGATTATGTTTGTTGACAGTAAACATACGTGTTATACATAAAAATACAGCTAGCAAATGTAGAATTTGTCTCCGTTACAAAATGTGTAAAGCATTCGCTCTCAGCGAGCCGTTTGGAAAAGCTCAGACCATCCGCCTCCAGCGAGCTGTTTGTCAGCCAATCAGCGCGCGAGCTGCTTTCTGAGCGCAAAATTCGACTTTGTTATATACCAGTCAGTCAAACCGGCACGCTCATCATAGTTTTCAGTTCCCCGAACGACAGAAAATATGGCCCGTACTAAGCAAACCGCTCGCAAGTCCACGGGAGGCAAGGCTCCCCGAAAGCAGCTGGCCACCAAGGCCGCTCGCAAGAGCGCCCCGGCCACTGGTGGCGTGAAGAAGCCCCATCGTTACAGGCCCGGCACCGTGGCTCTCCGAGAGATCCGTCGTTACCAGAAGAGCACTGAGCTTCTCATCCGCAAGCTGCCCTTCCAGCGTCTGGTCCGTGAGATCGCCCAGGACTTCAAGACCGACCTGCGATTCCAGAGCTCTGCCGTCATGGCTCTTCAGGAGGCCAGCGAGGCCTACCTGGTCGGACTCTTTGAGGACACCAACCTGTGCGCCATCCACGCCAAGCGTGTGACCATCATGCCCAAGGACATCCAGTTGGCCCGCCGTATCCGTGGCGAGCGTGCCTAAGCTGTGTCGTCTAATATCTCGACAAAAATGGCTCTTCTAAGAGCCCCCTACTTGAAACGAAAAGTTTAAAACGATTCAAAACTTTGTTTCACTGCACAGAAATACACATATATTATTAGTTTTCTATAAATATACTATTATTTCGTCGATAGTTTTAACCTAATTCTGTTGAGCAAACAATGTATATTATGATCGAGGGTCTACATGAATTTATGTAAAATGTATGAAGAAAGAATTATATATGGCAGAAATTTGCAGTTCATGAATGTGTTCTATTGAAAATTTGTTTGGTACAACACTGATAACAATATACATGCAAAACAACATTTGAGATGACGGTGAAACACAAGTTAATATACACAATGCACTGTACAGGAAATGAAACAACATTGGAAACATGAATGAATAAATAAATGGACTGTAGATTTATACCTTGAAGTCATAATTTAACGGGACTCATAAGTGAATATAATGTATATATTGCAGTGTTATTAATCAGTTTTTGTGTGTGATATCGTGTTGACATGATAACTTTCTACATGTATTTTCTGCAACAGCAATTTGTTGATTAAAATATAATGGTGGCATTATTTTAGTAAAATTCTCTCTGCTCTGTAATAACTTATGGTGAAAGCATGATAATCGGTCATAAACTTTTCGTTGGAAGTAGGTGGCTCTCAGGAGAGCCGTTTTGTTTCAGGAAGCAAATGCAAGCATTTACTTAGACTTCTGGGACTTCTTGGGCAGGAGCACGGCCTGGATGTTGGGGAGGACACCACCCTGGGCGATGGTCACTCCAGACAGAAGCTTGTTCAGCTCCTCGTCATTACGGATCGCCAGCTGCAAGTGACGGGGGATGATCCTCGTCTTCTTGTTGTCACGGGCAGCGTTTCCTGCGAGCTCAAGGACCTCAGCAGCCAGGTACTCCATGACGGCAGCCAAGTAGACTGGGGCACCAGCACCAATTCGCTCAGCATAGTTGCCTTTCCTCAGAAGTCTGTGGATTCGGCCCACGGGGAACTGCAGTCCAGCCCTGGATGAACGGGTCTTGGACTTTCCCTTCGCCTTTCCGCCTTTACCTCGACCAGACATTTTCAGTTGCAGTTATTCACTTTATCAAACAAGAGAATGGCCCGTCCACGCACCAAAACGCTTTTATATCGAAACCATCAGCGAGCCGCGAGCCGATTGTCCCTAGCCGCGCAGCCAGTCACAGGGCCAATCGGCTCGCTCTCGCGAGGGCCAATCGGCTCGCTGTCTGATATAAAAGGGTTCGCGCATGATCTGTCCGCACACACAGGATATGAAAGTTTTTCATGGCAACACATCAAAAACTCAAACTGTCTTACTCAAGACAATCTTCACTGATTGAAAACATGGTCGATGACCAGGAGGTAGATGCCTCTGAGTACAAAGAAAATACCAATTCAGAAGAATGTCAAGGCTTCACCAAAGTTTCCTACAACAAGAAGAGGGGGCTCTCGCCCACAGTCAGCCCAATGAAGGCATCCCGAAGCCCAGCCCCTCCCCCCACCCCAAAGAAACAGATAAAGCAATGGTTCGAGGAACCCTTGGAGTCGGACCAGGAGTCAAAGCCAGAAAAACAGACACTATGCTTAGAAGTAAAGAAAACCCAAGACTGGACCTCCAGCTTCGACATAGTGATGGCCACTTACGAGCTCCTAGACAACCCAGATATAAAGTCGACTCTGACAAAAGAGGGGACCAGAATTATCACGACAACATGCAGGGCCACCTACAACCAAATACTAGACCTAAAAGAGATACAAGGGAGGGCTACCCAGTTCGAGCCCATAGCCAGATCGCCAAAGCCACTAAAATATGTACTGAGAGGGGTCCCCAGGGACATCCGTCTTCGTGGAGAGGCACAACATTGTGGAAGCCACGAGGATCATGAAGGACCAAACGGCCACAGGGTGCTGCTTAGTAACGGCAACACGCCCACTCCCAGACAGCATAGAGATACCTCTAGGACCCATTGTCACTGTACAGCCATACATCCAGGACCCCCCACAGTGCTACCGCTGCTACCAATGGGGACACACAGCACTCCACTGCAGGAGATCACCAAGATGCTATCATTGCGGCGGACCATCACGCATGAAAGACGGAAAAAACTTTCCGTGCTGCAAGCCAACCTCCCAGAGACCAACCTGCATCAACTGCATGGGAACCCATAACACTGCCTACAGGGGATGCCAGAGCAGAATAGCCGTCATCCACCAGAAACAAGAAAAAGCTGGAATCACCCCAAGAACTCAACCCCCCAGGGTACAGGCTACTTCCAACACACCCAACCCATGGATCAAACCGGCCAAAGAAAAGAGCTTCACAAGAAACCTCTACGAGGAAGATTTCCCAGAGCTCACCCCCAAGAAGACAGAGCTTTTCCTCAGCCCATCTGCCGAAAAACCTCAGTCCACCCCGGCTATCTTAGCTGCAGTCCTCAGCCACATGAGCCACCTTTGGGAAGTCATGACCCAAGTATCAGAGCTACTGAAGCTCCTCCCACAAGAACTCCTACTCTCAGCAGAGGAATAACTCACGTGGAGAAAAGAACATCCAAAGATCGCCTGCTCCAGAACGTTCTCCAAAATGCATTCCTCAGCTCAGCCCACCCTACCAACGAACAGAAACACCCAGTGGGGCAGGCAGTTCCAGAGACCCACAGGGAGATCACAGAACCCTCCCCAGGAAGAACCAAGATTACAGATCCGCCAACCAGCTCCAGCTCGGCAGCTCCCCCTATAGTAACAGCTCCCGGACACCAGATGACCGATCCACTGGAAATGGACATAACCCAGGCTCAAGAAGACCCAGAGCCTCAACGCCAGTAGGACGCCCAACCCACCCATCCCTCCCAAGGACCAGACCTGCATCACGGTCACCACCGAGAAGTTACAGAACAAGTGCTGACGACCTCCAGAAACCTCTGACACCAACAGCTGGACCCACACAAGAAGAAACTGACACAAAGGAAGACAAACAGGGAAGGTTACTAAAGATACTCTCTTGGAACATAAGAGGCTTCCAGTCAAAGAAAAATCTCCTCTTGGCCGCCATTCAGAAGGACCATCCAGATGTCATCCTACTACAAGAAACGCTAACCACAAACACCAAGCCCCCGACCCTACCAGGCTTTGTCATCCACCACCAAGAAATGGTCAACAACCACCCAGACAACCACATCCGCAGGGGTCTCATTACAGCCATAAAAAAACCAGCCCCAAGACCGCAAGGCCACACACCAAGCTGATCCCGAGTCGGAGTCAACCATGATCAAGATCGCCCTCAACAAAAAGAAGACCATCACTATCGTCAACATGTACACCTCTCCCGGCAGCAATAGCAACGTCCAACACATCATAGAAAACCACCATACTCTCATCGTAACTGGCGACCTCAATGCAAACTCAACCATCTGGGGGAACAAAGACTCCAAGAACGGAAAACACCTGGCTGACGTCATCACAGGTCACCTCACCCAAAGCATCCACTGAAGACATCCTGGACGAGATCTACGATGATGTCACCGCTGCAGCCAAGGCATCAATCCCCAAAACAGCCCCAAAGATGCACAAGTATAGAAGATTCCTTCCTGATGAGGCCAAAAAGTGGACCAACATGTTGAGCGTCGCCACGAAGGTCTTTAAAAAGTACCCAACAGACACAAACAGAGCTGAACTCAGAGACACACAAACCAGGGCCCATCATGAACTAATCCCCCTGAGGGAGAAAACCTGGGACAGCTGGTGCCAAAGCCTCTCTGAGATGAACATGAAACAACTCTGGCAAGAACACAAGAGACTGAAACCCAACACAATGCAGGCTGCCCCCATCAATCTGGAAGAAGAAACAGAGAGCATAGCCACCAACTTTGCTACAAGAGCCTCCCCAGAAACTCTCCCCCCCCCCCTGCTGTTGTCAACAAACTAGAGCTCCTC
Organism: Terebella lapidaria; assembly: GCA_949152475.1. NCBI lineage: Eukaryota > Metazoa > Annelida > Polychaeta > Terebellida > Terebellidae > Terebella > Terebella lapidaria. The sequence goes on along the minus strand of OX424557.1, from coordinate 40,933,969 downwards.
CAAGACCAAAGAATAAACGACATCTCGGAAGCTCTCCTCAAAGACGCTAGCACTGACACCCAGATCACCATGAAGGAGCTCAACGCAGCACTCAGACACCACTCCAACAAAGCTCCGGGACAAGATGGCATCCCACAACAGTTTTTCTCCAGAGCCCCACCTGACTTCAGACGAAAGATCCTAGCTCTCTTCAACAAATTGCTACAGTCCCAACAACTCCCCAAACAATGGAAAACCGCCAAAGTAATTGCCATCCCCAAACCTGGCAACAGAGGTCATAGACCCATCTCAATCCTCTCCACCTTATCCAAGATCATGGAGCGAATCATCCTAAATCGCCTCACCTACATCACCCCACACCACCAGAACCTCTTCGGCTTCGTCAAACACAGATATACCACTGATGCCATCTGCCAACTCATGACGAACATGGATCAAGGACTTCCTCAATAACAGAAGCTTCACAGTCCACCAAGGAGCCTACAAGTCCAAGCTCCATTACCAGAAAACTGGAGTCCCACAAGGGTCCGTCCTCTCCCCAGCCCTCTTCAACGCCCTCATACGGGTCCTGGTCTCCAAAGCCGCCACCCCCAGCACCAAGATCATTGCTTACGCTGACGACCTTGCTCTGATATCCAATGGACCTAAACCATACGCAAAGCTCCAAGAAGCCCTCGACAAGTTACAAGACAACACCCAAGATATGGGCCTCTTCCTCTCCCCAGAAGAGACTAAGGTCATGATTTTTGGTGCTCATTCCAACAAGGCACCCGACTTCACCCTCGGAAACGCCCCCTGGAGAAAACTCCCCACTACAAGTACCTAGGCCTCACCATTGACAACCACCTCAACTTCAACAAGCACACAGACGCGATCAGAGCCAAAATCCAACAGAGAACAAACCTGCTCAAACTCCTCGCCAGTGCAGTCAAGGGCCCCACCACAAAGATGATCCTCCAACTGTATAAAGCCATCATCGAGCCGGTCATCCTCTATGCTGCCCCAGCACTCCTACTAGCCTGCCACACAGCCACCAACAAGCTGGCAGAAGCCCAACGAACCGCCCTCAGAGTCGCCCTGGGCCTCCCAAGAAATGCAGCTTCCAGTCCACTGTACCAAGAAGCAGATGTCCCCAAAGTCCAGACCTCAATCCGCATGAGATGCCTGAAGCACTCCGTGGCCAGCGCCACCAGACCTAACAGACCAAGCTACTCAATCCAGAGAGACGCACAGAAGGACCGGGCTGTCTTCTATCCCCCCACCTGGTCACTCAAGGCAGCCAGATCAAAGAGACGCTCTGGCATCTGCATCCCCATAACAGCCCCCATAGTCAAGCCGCTGCCACCTTGGAACGACCTCAACATACGCATCCTGTATATTAATGACTACCCGAAAACAGAGGACCCACAGAGAGCTGCCCTCGACGCCATAGAACGAATCGCCTCCTTGGAACAAGATCATGGCTACTCCTGCTACACAGACGCCAGTAAAAACCAGGACGGCAGCACAGACTGGGCCTTCACTTCTCCAGAGACCGAAGACAGCGGGAGAATCACTGACCACTACCCGATCACTCAGGCTGAACTAATCGCCATAGACAAGACTCTCCTACACTTCCTCACCGATGGAACTCAGCTCCGACCCAACCTTCTTATACACACCGATTCGATGTCAGCCTTACAGATTCTAGAAAAAGAAGACTACAGTAGATACCCTGAAGTCACATCAGATATCCTCAGAGCAGCCAATAACCTCCAGACCGAAGGATACAGCCTCATCCTCAACTGGATCCCCAGCCATACCAACATACCAGGAAACGACAGAGCTGACGCACTTGCCAAAGCAGCTACCCGCCTCCCCACCACAGAAACGGCAGAACACAGCCCTGGTGCCTTCGCCCGCAACCTTGCCCAGCTCCACCGGGAACTCGATATCCAAAATCGCCAGCAAGACGACAAATGGACTACTACATGGTACCACAAGACCACAGTGGACAAACACTGTATGCAGCACCCTAGACTTCTTGACACTGAACTTAAAAAGCTCAGATTCTGGACCATCCCCAGACGCCATGATGGCACCCCAGTGCCTTGCACCTGCGAACAACCCACCAGCCCCAAGCACTACCTCCTCGAATGCCCGGCAAACCCAACTCTCCGATACAACATCCAACAACGCCTTCAGCCCCACCTCTCTACCCTGGACACAACAGAAGCCGCAGCACTCATCCTCCGGTTCATCACCATAGAACCCAGCACCGCCACCAAGCTCATCCACGAACAACCTTACTCTAAACCACCCAAAGCTTGAGCAGTCAACCCAAAGAGGCTGTGTACGTAACCATCGCTGATGGTTTTGATATACTGTAAACGTACAAAATTTTGCGATGTATTAATTTCGCGAATTTCGCGTTTGAAAAGAAAACGCGAAAATAAATACACGCGAATACACGGTTATTCAATTGGAGGACCGACCATTCACAACAGTCACGAACTTAAATCCACGCGAACATGTTGAGATGTTGAAAACGCGAACATTGATACACGCGAAATTTTATACGTTTACAGTAAAAGCGTTTTGGTGCGTGGACGGGCCACTTTTGCTGAGATTATCCTGTCATTCTTTGCAATGTTTAAGCAAACTTTTCACCCTGAAATTTTGGACAGCACTCTGTCTACATGGGGAGAAATGATGGAAGGCAAGGAGACCAACGTAGAAGATACTCTGAATCTGACAGAAGGAGAATGGCAGACTGCCAAGGGGAAGGGTCAACAAAGGAAGAGATCAAGGGCTATCAACTCCCCAATGAAGAATGTCAAGAAACAGATAACGGAAGACCCCAACTATCCACTGTACATTGGTACAACGCCACAACACTCGACGATGCAAAAATCCTCCATCCACGACTCGTAGACCGAAACATCAGAAACCTCCGCATGGCTTCCTACACGCTTTCTTCTGACCATGCAACACCGCGTCTCTGCACCGCACTGCGAACGCCGCCTACGGGACAACCTCCTACAGAAACTACCGCCAGAACTACACAGCCTGCCCGACGACCTCAAAGCCGCCACCCTCCTGAGGAGAGCCGCCATAGACTCTGATCTTTTCTTAAAACTATTTATCGCTCAACCATATGTCATGTAAATGTACCACACTCTGGGGGGCGGTAGCTTGTATGCTGACCACCTCACGGGCATTTTATGATGACAAAAGTTATGACAATAAAAAAAAGAAACATGAGATAAAGACAAAGCCCAACCAAGCATTAAAGTCCAAGACAGACTGGCGTTATCAAAGGCAGACAGCGTGAATGTAGTTATTTTCATTTTATAACTGATGGAATTAATATAAAAAGTAACAAATAATGATAAAACGGTTTAATTTACTAAGAGTCTTCAAACGACTTCTGCAATAGTACAACTCATTTTATATTAAATATATGTCATCTAATGTTAAACAAACGAGCACTCTTTCATTCCTCAACCGCCTAGACCCATCGCATTAATGATAATAATAAAAATAACCACTCGGTCCCATCCTCACCCTCATCCACGAAGTCGCACTCGCCGAGCTCAACGATCACACACAGGAACATCCCCAACTATCCACTGTACATTGGTACAACGCCACAACATTCGAGGATGCAAAAATCCTCCATCCACGACTCGTAGACCGAAACATCAGAAACCTCCGCATGGCTTCCTGCACGCTTTCTTCGGACCATGCAACACCGCGTCTCTGCCCGCACTGCGAACGCCGCCTATGGGACAACCTCCTACAGAAACTACCGCCAGAACTACACAGCCTGCCCGACGACCTCAAAGCCGCCACCCTCCTGAGGAGAGCCGCCATAGACTCTCATCTTTTCTTAAAACTATTTATCGCTCAACCATATGTCATGTGAATGTACCACACTCTGGGGGCGGTAGCTTGTATGCTGACCACCTCACGGGCATTTTATGTTTCCGTGAAATCTCAAATAAACAAAAAAAAGGACGGGCCATTCTCTTGTTTGATAAAGTGAATAACTGCAACCAAAAATGTCTGGTCGAGGTAAAGGCGGAAAGGCGAAGGGAAAGTCCAAGACCCGTTCATCCAGGGCTGGACTGCAGTTCCCCGTGGGCCGAATCCACAGAGCTATTAGATTCGCCTCAAGTCTAATGAGTAGTATGGGGTTGGGTATGTCTTTTGCATTTGCAGACTGGCCACTCAAGCGAAGCGAACACCCGAGATGAGCTGTGCAGGCAAGCTGAGCCAAGCCAGCGTGTGGGCATACAACGGTCAATCAGATGCGAGCCAGCAGCCGACGACGACAGACGTCTATACAACAACGTTTTATTGTTACATTTTTAGTACGCACGTGTTTGTATTGTGTCTTCTGAAGCCCGCGAGGGAAATTTCACGTGAGTGGTTGGGGTCATAATTGTTAACTGTCTAAATACAGTAGTGTAAATTGGGATGTCTTATTTCCTTTGTCATATGAATATATATTGGATTTAAACAACGTTTTATTGTTACATTTTTAGTACGCACGTGTTTGTATTGTGTCTTCTGAAGCCCGCGAGGGAAATTTCACGTGAGTGGTTGGGGTCATAATTGTTAACTGTCTAAATACAGTAATGTAAATTGGGATGTCCTATTTCCTTTGTCATATGAATATATATTGGATTTAAACATTAAAACTTATTTCTGTCTTTGTTTTTGTGTTTAAATGTTGTGAAGGCTAGACGCAGACCTCAAACACTTAACATGCCTTGCAGTTCTGCCGACAGGGTACGGCAAAACAGCACCAACGAAGCTGTTATTTTACTTGGTGGATCATGTATTATGATAGTTGATAGAGACAGATTCAACTCCCACCTATTAGTGCAGTTGTATTATTTATGGTAAAATTGATGGAATTTTAAATTGCAATTGTTAATGTAAACATATAATATTAGAAAAAAAAATTCAGCTGCATGAGAAGCATTACATCTGCTTGATCACCAGCCGGCGGCTGAATCTGTTGCGCAGTTACAGGAGACTTGGGGGCAAAAGACGAAAAAATAGGTTATTGAGATGGAAAGATGTACGAACCCAGAGCGAGTGGCAAAAATTAGACGAAAAAATAGGTTATTGAGATGAAAAGATGCACGAACCCAGAGCGAGTGGCCAAATGCTGTATCATGTGTTGTCAAAGTGCATGTTTTTCCTGTAGAAATCAAGGAAGGGTGGTGTTCAGTCCCCATAAATCCCCAGATGCTATTTGTCATTTTTAAGGGATATTCTCGAGACACACAGCAACAAAAATGGAGTTATCATTTTCGATGAGGTCCATTGCATGGTGACAAACATGATCGAACGCATAGCACAAAATAAAAACTGAAGATGACGATCGTAAGACCATTCCTAGACAAATCTGTATCAAATGTCGCTTGACAGCATGAATGAAGGGATGTATGTCAATGCTATGCTAATGGGAGAAGAAAAAAAATAATGAATTTTTGAATTAATATTGATTAACAACAGGTTTATAAAATATCAAAATTGCTAGAAACATTGCTAAATGATTAAAACTCATTGAAAATAAAAGTGCCATTGATATCTTGAAAATGCATCAGGGTGTGTTCAATAGTCAGCCACCCTCGACCGGGCCCACACACATGGACTTCCATACCACGGAACAGACTGGGAGTTTAGTGGGAGAATGACCATGATCATTAATACGACAGACTACTTGAATACGTGCATCACATTTTACCTCCAACACGTAAAGATTCGATGATGACAATAAAAAAACAGAAACATTTATGAGATAAAGACAAAGCCCAACCAAGCATTAAAGTCCAAGACAGACTGGCGTTATCAAAGGCAGACAGCGTGAATGTAGTTATTTTCATTTTATGACTAATGGAATTAATATAATAAGTAACAAATAATGATAAAACGGTTTAATTTACTAAGAGTCTTCAAACGACTTCTGCAATAGTACAACTCATTTCGTATTAAATATATGTCATCTAATGTTAAACAAACGAGCACTCTTTCATTCCTCAACCGCCTAGACCCATCGCATTAATGATAATAATAATAATAATAATAATAATAATACAACTTCACGTTGTTATTTATCCTTTAATTCATGCTTATAATTTACAGCTTCATTGTGTTATATAGCAAACTTCATTCCCATCAGAAATGTAAAATAAGGCACAGCGAATGAAATACCGTAAAAGTGTACATTAATATACACTTGATAGGTGCTGCTTGGGATGCAAAATACTGATGCATTTGCGAAGGAAGTCCTCGACCAGATGCAAGGAGCATACGATAGAAGAGCATAGAAGGAAACATCATCAACTCGAGACGAAACTCAAGCCAGACAAACTTGCAGGCATCCTGGACGATCACCGAATCGGCACTGCCTTCTCCTATTTCTACACAGGATGTCATAGACAAAACCGACACAACGAGTTTGAACAGACTGATCCTCTGCACACAGATGACCAACTTGAAGGGAATTAAGTTATTGCTGATTCCTGGAAGGGATAAGTCCTCAAGGCGAACATGGTCAACAAACAACATGAAACGCCACTTTGTGTCCTCTGGCAAAACGATCCAAACATATGGGCGAAGCACCAAGTGATGAAATCTTTTGAGTAATCATCCGTCTCTGCAACAATGTCAACAAGGTACTTGGCGTACAACATGGCTACGTCTAGCAGATCACGGTAGCAGTCCAGACTGCATAGAAAGATCAGTGTGAGTGTGAGATCAGGTGCTCCGGAAGAGTGAGCATGTCCTGCCCCGCATGCGACACCCGCTGTGATATCCACACTGACAAATCGAGACGGAAATATATGCACAAAACTATAGGGATGGGATATCTTCCATCATATGTGTGACAGGCTTGGCGTAACCTTCAACCAGATCATAGTGACGACCATAAAACTTCTTGAATGTCGACCTCAGCCTAGGCATTTGATATCCTTGTTTGAGCAATTTGGTAGTCAGAACCTGTGCTCTAACTATGAATTCCTGATATGATGAACATGCCCTAGCATAACGGATTAACTGGGACACGTAGACGCCATAGGCTGGTGATGCTGGGATATTACTGCTCAAGACAGAAAAGTTGATAATGGGATAATCAAAATCGTCACCTTGTACACAATTTGCCTTTATGGTCAATTTCGAGATAAATGTCAAGATAAGAAGCTGACACTGGAGAATCAGTTGTTTCTTTGATTTCCAGTTCGTCTGGATATATCTGATGTAGGTATTCACCAAATTTGGGGTTATTCAAGGATATGACATCATCAATATACCTGTAGGTAAAATTGAACGAACTGGCCAATCGTTCATCTCCTCGTTTCATAAGATTTTGGATGAACTCAGCTTCATATGAGTATAGGAACAAGTCCGCTAATAGTGGTACCCATAGGGACACCAACCGTTTGTTGCAAAATAACACCACCAAATTCAACAAATATGTTGTCAATGAGAAATTCCAGCATACTAACGAGAGAAAATATTACAATTAGATTGAGAGAACAAAAGTTTTTTGGGGAAAAGCATGCCTCGCTTTCCCGCAGGAAATTGGGGAGTTCAATTAAATTAATAAAATTGCTAACAAACTTTACGAAGTGACTAAAGCTCGTAGAAGACACATCGTCAAGTGTAAATATCTTGAAAATGCATCAGGGAATGTTCAATGGTGAACCATCCTCGACTGGGCACACACACACACAAGGGCCTCTGCACCACAGAGCAGACTGGGAGGAAAAAGGACATGGGAGAATCAACACCATGACGATATCAATAAGGACAAACTACAGGAATGTTTACATACCAACCTATTACCTCCAACACGTACGATTTTGATGATGACAATTAAAAGGAACAAAGCCCGACCAAACCCGACAAATAGACCCAAGACACGCTAGCGTTATCAGAGGCAAACAAAGTGTAATAATTTCTACTGCACAACTGATGGAATTAGTATAAAACTGCCCCAACAACCGACCAGATAATGCCGCGAAATGGTTGTACGACAAGCACATTAGCCCTGATTTTACATAACATATAATCTGAGTCGACCGAGCCCACATACTAAGTGGGTTTTCAAAAACAAACAACCACCAATCTAGATTCTAGATCAGCTTTACCGATCTAGAAGAGAGAAATATTCTCTTATTTGTTATATTAAATGATATGAACTGTAATTTTTTACGATTGAAAACAATGTTTAAAAACAGGCTAATATAAAGGTAAAGAATAATGATAAAACCGTTTTTGTGTACTGAAAGTCTTCAGACAAATACCAGACCTATCCTGCAACAATACAACTTATATCGTCTCAAATATGCCATCTGTGTAGGCCCACAAGCGTTTGTTAGCAAACCGTATACAAACGAGAACTCTTGTCATTCTTCAATTTCACTTTAGACACATCGATTTGAACAATGTATAAGAAAGTCCGTTCCCTGGAGATGTACAGTTACGCACAACGAGTGAAATGCCTCAAATATACCCAATCACCTACATGCACGTGATGCTACTTCGGATGAAATTATGCTTTCGTATGATTTATTGATGTGTTTATGTTGTTTGTTCGTTTTGAAAAATCAGTTTTGAAGACGAATCAGAAGTACAGAACAGAAATACAACGATTGAATGCAGCATAACGGAACTTTGGGCTCAGAAAATCCATTTCAATGCCAAACCAGTCCAGAGTATATAAATTAGGGCAACGAATACTAATGAAATCATGTTTTTGTGCGCTGAGATTTTTTAGTCAAACACTAGAGGGACCACCCCTCTAACAGATGAGACTACTGATAAATAAACTATACCGCTCTTAGCATCGGGTGCATTTTTGGAGTGCACTTACAAATAAATTTGTTCACATTGTCACGGAGTTCTACAGTCACATGGCCAAATTTTCAGAATATGCCTGAAGTCTTCCAATTACCCAGACAACATGTACACGTTTTGCCAACATTGTCATTAAGGCCAACAATGTTGACCCAACGTTTCACCAACGTCAAAGAAAACCACATTAGGGCCTACCACATTCAATTCACAACAAGAAGGTGACGTCTACCCAACGTACTTCTGCCGACGTTGAATCAAGCTTATTTGACTAACGTTTGACCAACGTTAGGCCAACGTCGCTGAACGACCAATTTGCCGCCATATTGGATTTGATACTTTGATAATCAGCAATTTTCATAATTGGTGAGGGGCACTCACTCAGTATGTTATGGAGGCAGAATGGAAAATGTGTCTTTATTCATGGAGGAAATGTGTTATCATTTCTTGATGTATATTAATTGCACAAATTTTTATAACCAACCTTGGGCCGATGAGCAAACGTGGGATCAATGTCAGATGATGACGTTGGATCAACGTACCACATAGGCCTATGCATTGGTTGAGCGTTGGTCCAACGTTGGTTCTTGGTTTCCAAGTGACAACGTTGGACCAATATTGGGCTCATGAGCAAAAAGACGTGGGATCAATCAACGTCCGATGATGACGTTGGGCCAACATGACACAGGGGTTGGTTTGACGTTGGCCTAATGTATGCATGTTGTCTGGGTCATGAGTAGTTTGTGCACCATAAGAAAAGAAAATGTTTAGAAATGATACTTCGTCGAAAATTGACTCCCAGGGTCATATTGGAAAACGAGCTGTTGCCACACATTTGAGTTACAAACATCTAAAGCAGCCCTTGCGTGGATCCAGTGAAGTAACACCAGCTGAAGACTTCCAACAACTCAAGATTCCAAAAACAGCTTGGATTCATCTGGAAAACCATATTATGCGCAGTAGGCATATCGTTTTTAACTTTCAAAGAGAAATTTGCTGTCGGCTTACACCAACGACTGAAAATATGAAAGATTCAATAAAGCCATGTCAGTGCCAAAATGCAATGGATGACGAATCACAATTGCCTTTGTTTAGTGCGAACGAAACAAACAAGATATCTACTCGAACACCAATAGCACAGGCACAACAGTATGGGGGCGGGCTCCTTGTATTGAAAATACACAATCTGTGAGAACAGACATTTCGGGAAGCATGGGATTTGCCATTGTTTTCCGATCAGATATTGTTCAAATCGAGAGTGAAGTGTCCCATAGTTCGTATTTGTTGGGTGATTGTTAATTTGTTTCCGATAAGTACTTCAGATAAATTCACAAGTTCAGCTGCATCACCCCAAACTCTGACCAAGTGACTTCCTCACGATTTACTGTCCGGGCAGCTACATTTACTGTCCCTCGCGATGGGAGAGCTTATGTATAGGCCACACAACACCAATGATATTGCGTCACATCCGTTACAGTCAGAGAATTCCGTATTTTGAAAACGGGGGATGCCCTTGATCCCCCGCAGAATGGTGGAGGATATTTTGCTATGGCTGGTTGTTGACCCGAGCTGGTTGGCATTGCACACGAACAGTTTCAAGACCACAGCACGCACAGAACGGCTCGGACGACGAACGATATATATGGGTTGTCAGGCATGAAAATCAGTCGTTTTAAGGGGGTACCCTCAGAATTCGAGCTGTAGCGAAAAATCCAATTTATCAATGTGGCGATTTTGCCCAAAGATCGCGGCAGGAGTCTTTGCAAAACACTAACCAGTTTTACGGCCTATTTGTAGATCGCTCCCGCTCGGAGCGTGCGTTGCCCAGCAACGCACTGTACTCAAATCGCGCCCAGTAAACTATAACAATGGTTTGACCTAGTTTCTCCTCTCGTCTCTTGGCTCGATATATACGCGAGCATTGGCTTGGTCTGTGAGATTGTCCCAGAGCAAGCCGAGAGGCAGGACGAGAGGCTCGCCATGAGCTTTACGTCCCTGTGTCTTGGGTAAGGCCCTCGCGGGCCCTGGGGACGATTTCCATTGGGGGCCCAGGTGGGGGAGACCGTTGCTGACTCGGGGGCTCACGCCCTGTGGTTCACCGGTTTCTTACCACCTGGGGTGGTGTGACACAGGCTCTGGCAGACCGTCGGGCTGGCTCAGAGTTCCATCTCTGTGACAGTGCCTTCGGCGAGGCCGGCCAGCAACATGCCCACGTGTACGGGTTCCGTGGTGCCGCTCCCATGGCATCTCAGGCTCTACATGCGGCTACATTACCATAACTGTGTAATATGCATGTTGTAGTTAAGGAGTTGGTGAGATGCATGTGTTATGTCGTAGTGTATGATGGTCGGACTCGTTCCGGGCTGACTGTACCTGGTTGTAGTGTTCCGTAGAGTAGTGCCGGACACCCTGTAGCGGGCGCCCGCCGAACTTTACATCAACATATATTTTCCTTACTATAGTGAGATGAGGAAATGAATTGGCTAGCTTTGTATATAAGCTGCTAAGGTTCATCTTATTCTGGGACGGAGCTATGGAGACTTGAATTTGGGCTTTTTATCATTGTTTTGTATGGCCGAAGGAATTAGTGAAATCTGTCCTATAGAGCAGCGGTTACCACATACACCCCTATTCGGGCTCCGCATGCAAAACATCGGAATTGTATGGCGCTGAGGAATACCACAGGGTCACGCGAAAATATGGATTTTTTTCTCTTGTTAATTTTTTGGGGGTTATTTGACAGTACTTAGACCTACGACCTTGTTGGATCATATGAAGCAATGGACATAGATTCGTTCGTCTACGGAACACACCGCATCGACATGTACAGTAGCAGATTTAGAGGGAGGGGGGGGGGGGGAGTTACTGGGGTCAGGATCCCCCCCCCCCCTCGAAAAAAAACATATATATCAGAGTTTCCATTTGCGGATTCAGGCCTCCTGCCCGAAAAAAATTATGTCGGAATATCATGTTTGAGTTCAGGTTGATCATAGTGAGTTTGTGTGAAATGTATACTCAGGAGAGACTAGTATATGCTCAGCTACCACACAACATAAAAAGAATTCTGGCTTATGGGGCCCTTCAGCGGGCCCCACACTCCCGGCCCCACACTACATTTTTTACAAACTTTTCAGAACATGGTAATCAATAATTTTCAAGTGCAATTTATTCCCAGGAAAGGCTACAAAATTGATTCGGAACATATTAAACCCTTCAGCGGGCCCCAGACCCCCGACCCAAATGTGCAACTCCTCTTCTATATTTGTTTTTTACAAATTTTTCAGAAAATGGTAATCAATAATTTTTTAGTGCAATTTATTCTCAGGAAAGGCCACTAAATTAATTCTGAACATAAAAAAGGCTATGACTTCTGGGACATTCAGTGAGTCCCAGAACCCTGGCCCGGATGTGTAGCTTTCCTTCTACATTTTTTACAAACTTTTCAGAACATGTTCATCGATGAATTTTCAAGTGCAATTTATTCCCAGGAAAGACCACAAAATTAATTCAGAGCATAAAAAGGCTCGGACTTCTGGGTCCTTCAGCAGGTAACAGACCCCAGCCCCCCCCCCCCCCCTCCCCAGCTGAGACGAGCTCGCTTCGTTTCTATTTTTAGCATTAGATATGAAAGTAGGGCGATCCATGGTATTCAAGTGGAAGTCATACCAAGGAGATGCCATCACATTAACACTGAAAATAAAAAAGACTCTTGCTTCGAGGTCTCTTGAGCGGCCCCAGACCCCCACCGTGACAGGCTCGCTTCACTCCATAACTTTTTATATACCAGGGGCATGAAGTGGGATTTGTACCCAGGCGATGCCAGGAAGCTACCACAGGACACAAAAAAGGAGCAGGCCCCAGACCCCACGCCGTATAATGTTGGACCCCCTCTTTTCAAATCACTGGATCCGCCCCTGATGTAGGCCTATCTGTCAAGCCCTATGAAACTCCGAATGTGGAGATAGTTGTTGATGCAACAACCCCACCCCCCTCCACCCCCTTCCGCCCATTTAAGTTCGGAGAGCCATTGTTGGAGCTACAACAGTAATACAATACCCGTTACTACTGGTCTGGGATTGTTATTGTTCTAACATTTGGGGCGACTAGCATGCAAAGCATCAATCAGTTTGTGTCACATGCACTGGATATAGAAAGAGTAAGAGAATAGTAGCTGATCAAATACAAAGACAGGCGAACACAAGAAAAGAAAATGTATGAGTCGAACAATAAACATACAAGCTAGCACCAATGAACAATATCAGTCCGTCATTTCAATAGAGCAACAAAAAGTGTGCACATACAGGCAACAATATTTTGTACAAACGAAAATAACCAAATATTTCAATGTCATCTATTTAATGCCATTTCTACAATGCATAAATCTAATATTCCAATGAGGCATCAATGTGACACTTCTTTGAGTAAGGATGCTAGTAAAATTGGACTTTGGCAAATATTTTGTTGACACCAAGACACATGATCAATGATAAATTCGCATGCTAATATTTTGAAATATTGGCACGACTTGCTATTTAACTAGTCTAATACACCGAGTACCTCACCCCCCCCCCCCCCCCACCCCACTTGGCCCGATTTCGGCGACCCACCCCTCCAGAAATACGCCCCAGGGATCATCCGAAATTCTACAAATTCTTTATTTTTTCCCCAGACCAGATGTCCATAATTTCAAAATATTAGAACTGCACGAATACAGTTGTAAACTAAACCTCAGACATCTCAGGAGTTGTGCTCGCTCCTCCCGGTCCCCTGGCGGTTCCCCTGCACCCCCCCCCCCCCCCCCGGCCAAATTCCTTGATATCGCCCCTTTATAGGTACCGCCCCGCCCTCTCCCAAAAAATTCTAGATACGCCCCTTGATGCGCAGGTGTCATGCACCAACAACAGTCAGGTTCCACTGTCACTTTCTCCATCAGAAGTTTTTATTCTTCGCGTGCATTCGCGTGCAACGCCCTGTTGTCGAAAAGCAGAAGTATACAACAATAACAAATCCATTCGTATAAAATTATTGAATACATGTACACATGTATGAGATATTATGTTCAGAGTAACAACACAGTACAAGATAAACAGCTATACTTCTGCTTACATTGTGACAACTCTACGGTGGCTCATATTCGCCAGATGGAGGAATGCACTTTTTTCTTTACAGCATTATAACGCTGTAATACAGCGTTATAACGCTGTAATACAGCGTTATAACGCTCCAATTTACAGCGTAATAATGCTCTAATTTACAGCGTAATAATGCTCTAATTTACAGCGTAATAACGCTCTAATTTACAGCGTAATTACGCTCTAATACAGCGTTATATCGCTGTAATATAGCGTATTAACGCTGTAAATTAAAGCGTAATTACGCTGTAAATTAAAGCGTTATTACGCTCTAATTTACACTGCCAGAGACATCATCGGACCTGCTAGTTCATCAGCTCAATCATTTGTAGGGAAATCTCAAAATTATTCTGATCTAGATATGTTTATTACAAATCACGATAATGGAAATATGCTAGGAAGGTGAACGGTTTAATTTAGAGCGTAATAACGCTCTAAAATAGAGCGTTATAACGCTCTAAATTAGAGCGTTATAACGCTGTATTACAGCGTTATTACACTGTAATTAAAATTTGCGGCCCTCTATGTGGCGAATATGAGCTTCCGTACAACTCTCATACAGAACTGTACTATTTTTGTTTCTAATTTTACAGTTACCGTTGTCCGGGTCGTCGAAATGTTTGTGTAAGCGTGTACCTATGGCAGAGTGCGGTACCTGTTCTGGTATGTGTTGTGTTCGAGCCGACAAGTGTCTCGTGTCATCTCAGTGTTGTCAGAACATTATTAATTACGATAATGGTTGGGGAACATGACCGGACCGAAGGGCCAGAAAGGTCATATGCACGATATACATGTAAATAAATTAAAATTTGGATCTGGACAACAGTTATGGCCGGGGGGCTAAGAAATTCTAGACGGGGGTATTTGTTTGGAGCCTGATAGGGTGGGAACTGGATCTAAAATATTTGACACATGTTTCTTAGGGGTAAAACTGTAAAATAGAACACTATAGTGCTATTGCCAAGATGAATACAACGGAGTGTGTAAGTTGTGACATGTTGATTAATTGTTATAAATAATTCATATACAGTTGTACTTCATTTTAGGCCTATTTTGTATATCATATTTGAGTGTTCATGGATAATTTACAAACTTGCCAGTACAACATTGATATTTGCAGGAATCGTCCCGGCCCACAACGCCCTATATGCTGGATCCGCTCCAAAATATTGATCAGCCGACATGGTCGAGATAGTGCACATGCGAACTCACTAAATTTTTAATGATCACGAACTGGAAAAGGTGTCGGGATATCATCAGAGATTATTATAAGACATGTGCATGCCTAACTTTCTTCTATCATGGCTGATGATGTTGATGATTGTGAGCAGTACAGGGCACAATGCTGAACGATCTTCAAACACCAACATGGCTACGGAAGTACACAATGAGAAGCTAGTGCAGTATCGATCGTGTCCGTGTGCGGATCCTGCTCTGTGCGAGAGGGTGAAAACCATCCCACAGTACGAGGTATTCGTTTTTTCTACAAACAACAAAAACTGGCGAGACTACGACTGGGATAAAATCACATCGGTCGTAGAGGTTGGTTACTATGATGACGACCTCATGTGCTACGCCCACAGCAGAGGAGTTCGTGTTTTGGACATAATTGACCTATCGCCAAATGCCCAAAAAGTTGTCCGAGTTACACATATTACGTCGGCCAACTTCTCTTTGGCCAATGATAACGTTTTGCAGAATGCGTCGTAAATGGCGTAAAAAGACTCGGACAAATGGGCTCGGCGATAGGTCAATTAGCTTCCCAGTCGCCCAGTTGACTAATTCGAGTGCTCGAACTGAATGGATTGCAGAAAGAATTGATGTCATCAACGAACATTTTTTGGATGGAATCAATCTGGATTTTGAGAGTGAAATTGACATGGAGAAATTGAAGATTCGACAGGGGCTGACAAATTTGACAAAGGAATTGACCACTGCTGTCAAGTCACTTGGTTCTTACATGCAAGTGACTTTCGACTTTGCATGGTCCCCTGACTGCATCGATCAGCGTTGCTATGATTGCAAGGACATAGCCAACATCGTTGACTTTGTGGTTCTGATGGCATATGATGAGCGCAGTCAAATCAAGTATGAGTGCATTGCCTGGGCCAACTCGGCTTTCAATACGACTGCTCATGGACTCCAGCGATACATTTCCATTGGGATAGATCCTAGTAAGCTCGTGCTTGCGATTCCTTGGTGTGGTTACAGATATCCGTGCGAGTCCTACAATCAAACGACCAATAAGTGTCATATCCGAGAGGTTCCATACCACGAGGTGAACTGCAGTGATGCGGCAGGGGTCGAAGTTGGCTATGGTGTAATTTGGAAACTGATGCTACCATCTTCATTCACCGGACGGCTCTGGGACACTGTTGCTGAGTCGCCGTACTTTTCCTACAAAGATAAAGTAACTGGACACTTGTTCCAGGTTTGGTACGATGACCCCACAAGTTTGGCTACCAAATATCGCCTCGCAGCCCGGCATGGTATCAGAGGTGTCAGCATGTGGAACGCGGACAAAATTGATTATTCCGATAAAGAGCAAGTCATGGAATTCTGGGGTGGATTACCTGGCCGATGATATTTCAATGCATATGGTACAGTAATGTCATGTAATGCTGTACAATATGAGATAAATAAAAGCCTAATATAGTATGTGATTTGCACTCGATCAAAAAAATTGTGTCCATCCTCTCCTTGCACATCGAGCTGACTGCTCTCTCAAGTCTCCAAACCATATTCTTAGTTGATAGGTATACATACTTCATCATACCTCACTGGTCACGCACTCCAGATTACCTGAACATATATATGTTTAACAATATCGTATGTCATGACGATGCTCGTTATATGAAAAGTGAATAGACTAATGCTGTTAGGGTTCAGGTGTGGGACATAAACAATGAAATTTTTAATGATAAATCCACATCGAATTAAAGTTGACAGTACCGAAAAGAGAACCATCGTACATGTCTGAGAACCATGCTAGTATCCATAATTAGCAGAAAAAATTCTGCGAAAACCATAACCATAAGGCATTTCTGCCGAAATGCCTGATGGCTTAACTTTAGATTGCCTCAATGTATCTTTGCCAAATTGTCAGCATTGGTCAGACATATTATGTTGAAGAACCCTATTGTTTTTCGGCCGGATCCGAGATCCGTGAGGTCCGGTGAGGATGAAATCAATGACGATTTTTGGACTTTGTTTCCGCGCGATAACTCAAACAGTATACAGGAATTGGCTTCAAAACTTTGCACGAAGGTTCAATCCGTCAAATGACCTTTGACCTAGAGGTCCGAGAAATTTTCGCCAAGTCATTCTTGAGGTTTCCTGCATATCTCGGAACGATGCGTCGTAGAGCGAAATGGGCGTTATTTTCGGACTCGTCGCCCTAGACAAACATGTCTAATGAGTATTGAGGATGAACTTTATCTCTGAAACGGTGCATTGTAGAGCTAAAAAGACCCTAACCCGATTTTTTTTTTTTTGATTTAGCATTCTGTTTGTTTGGTATCTCAGTTCGGTGTGTCATAGAGTAAACCGGGTGTCATTTGTGACAAGCATATTATATATGTCATAGGTTATTCTCTACACCGAAATGTCAGTGTTGTCAGAACATTATTAATTACGATAATGGTTGGGGAACATGACCGGACCGAAGGGCCAGAAAGGTCATTTGCACGATATACATGTAAATAAATTAAAATTTGGATCTGGACAACAGTTATGGCCGGGGGGCTAAGAAATTCTAGACGGGGGTATTTGTTTGGAGCCTGATAGAGTGGGACTGGATCTAAAATATTTGACACATGTTTCTTAGGGGTAAAACTGTAAAATAGAACACTATAGTGCTATTGCCAAGATAAATACAACGGAGTGTGTAAGTTGTGACATGTTGATTAATTGTTATAAATAATTCATATACAGTTGTACTTCATTTTAGGCCTAATTTGTATATCATATTTGAGTGTTCATGGATAATTTACAAACTTGCCAGTACAACATTGACAGTACCGAAAAGAGAACCATCGTACATGTCTGAGAACCATGCTAGTATCCATAATTAGCAGAAAAAATTCTGCGAAAACCATAACCATAAGGCATTTCTGCCGAAATGCCTGATGGCTTAACTTTAGATTGCCTCAATGTATCTTTGCCAAATTGTATTGTTTTTCGGCCGGATCCGAGGTCCGTGAGGTCCGGTGAGGATGAAATCAATGACGATTTTTGGACTTTGTTTCCGCGCGATAACTCAAACAGTATACAGGAATTGGCTTCAAAACTTTGCACGAAGGTTCAATCCGTCAAATGACCTTTGACCTAGAGGTCCGAGAAATTTTCGCCAAGTCATTCTTGAGGTTTCCTGCATATCTCGGAACGATGCGTCGTAGAGCGAAATGGGCGTTATTCTCGGACTCGTCGCCCTAGACAAACATGTCTAATGAGTATTGAGGATGAACTTTATCTCTGAAACGGTGCATTGTAGAGCTAAAAAGACCCTAACCCGATTTTTTTTTTATTGATTTAGCATTCTGTTTGTTTGGTATCTCAGTTCGGTGTGTCATAGAGTAAACCGGGTGTCATTTGTGACAAGCATATTATATATGTCATAGGTTATTCTCTACACCGAAATGTTTCCAAGGCATCCTTAGGCCTTGATGTCTAGTTATTAACTCTGTTGCGTTACGAGAAATCCTTATTTTGGGTGTATGGTAACTATATGATGTGTCATGACACGGGATGGGATCGTGGTCTGAAGTGGAATAGTACTATTGATTGGTGGTGTTTTTGATTCATCACAGTGACCAGAGTACATAATACAATATCCACATAGAGAAGAAACATCGAGCATAATTTTTCATCACTTCTTAAATGTGAAGACATTAACGTTACATTAAGTGATTATACATATATCATGTTTCTGCATTTTATGCACTGAAATTGTTCAAGAATACAACCGCATAATGAATGAATTTATAGCAAACAAAGAAGAAAATATACTGTTGTATCATTATTTGAGGGCATTCAGAAGCCCCAATGTGCTGGATCCGCCCCAACATGTAGATTGGCAGGTCGACATGGTCCAGAGAACAAGCAGACTGAATACTAGACATATACCTAGATTCTCCTGACATATAAACTGGGATACAGGCGCGACATATTTCGACAGAGAACAATAGCACAGTAGATATGTACAACCGTACATTTTTGTTATTATGGATCATTTTGTTGCTGGCTGGGAGCAGTACAGGGCACAATGCTGAACGATCTTCACACAACAACATGGCTACGGAAGTACACATTGAGAAGCCATTGTATCGATCGTGTCCATGTGCGGATCCTGCTCTGTGCGAGAGGGTGAAAACAACCCCACGGCATGAGTTATTTGTATTCTCTACGAGCAACAAAAACTGGCGAGACTACGACTGGGATAAAATCACATCGGTCGTAGAGGTTGGTTACTATGATGACGACCTCATGTGCTACGCCCACAGCAGAGGAGTTCGTGTTTTGGACATAGCTGGTTTCCCAACTGCCAACTTGACCAACAAGAGCGCTCGAGCTGAATGGATTGCAGAAAGAATTCGACGCATTGAAGAGTATTATTTGGATGGCGTGAACATGGACTTTGAAAGTGGAATTGACATGGAGAAGTTGGAGATTCGACAGGGCCTGACAAATCTGACAAAGGAATTGACCACTGCTGTCAAGTCACTTGGTTCTTACATGCAAGTGACTTTCGACTTTGCATGGTCGCCTGACTGTATCGATCAGCGTTGCTATGATTACAAGGACATAGCCAACATCGTTGACTTTGTAGTTCTGATGGCATATGATGAGCGAAGTCAAATCAAGTACGAGTGCATTGCTTGGGCCAACTCAGCTTTCAATACGACTGCTCATGGACTCCAGCGATACATTTCAATTGGGATAGAACCAAACAAACTCGTGCTTGGAATTCCTTGGTATGGTTACAGATATCCTTGTGAGTCATACAATCATACGATTCATAAATGTCACATAAAGCAGGTCCCATTTCGTGGGGTGAACTGCAGTGATGCGGCAGGGGTCGAAGTTGGCTATGGTGTAATTTGGAAACTGATGCTACCGTCTTCATTCACAGGACGGCTCTGGGACACTGTTGCTGAGTCGCCGTACTTCTCCTACAAAGATAAAGTAACTGGACAGTTGTTCCAGGTTTGGTACGATGACCCAATGAGTTTGTCCGCCAAGTATCGCCTCGCAGCCCAGCATGGTATCAGAGGTATCAGTATGTGGAATGCGGACAGTATCGACTACACTGAAATAGCACAAGCCTTGGAGTTCTGGGGCGGACTACCTGGTTGACAACCAGCAGCTGGCCCATTATCGTCTATATACATGTACATTATTAATATGTGTGTGTGTGTCTCATTATAATTATCAAATACATTAAATTCTTTGGTGTGAGAACTACATGCTGGACTACTAAGAGTCATCATATTAAAAATAAGGTTTTATTCGTCCTTGGATAATTTTGTCATTTTCGTACTCCAAGTTGAATAAAGCTTTGTATATTTTCATGTATTTGTTGTACTCTCACTACAATGTACATTTAACTTACATTCTGCTATTCAGCTACTTACATACACATTGCTGTCTCAAAATTGTTCGGCAATGTACTAGTATGCCTTATCCACCAAATAAAATATTTACTCAATTGCGAGTCCAATTGGTGCAATTTATAGCCTGTTTTCTAGTCGAACGATTTGTATTTTGGTTATGTACCAGAGAGGGTTTCCTGGCTCCAATAAAAGTAGTTCCATGTTGTTGTTGTTGTTGTTGTTGTTGTTGTTGTTAAAATCATATTAGACGTGACCAGCCTCCATATTCAAGGACGAGAAACGATTTTTCGATGAGGTTAAAGACAATCATATTAGCCAGGCTTATATAAGTAGGACTTTATAATCTTCACCATTTTTTCAATATTATTGTAGACCCACTATTGGTATTATCGCTTATGAACTGGTCTGTCGAAAAAGAACGTATACGTTGAATGAAAAATTGGAAATTTAATTAGTTTAGTGTATTTCAGTAAACAGGGTGATTTGTGATACATTGGGCGCTCCTGTAAGTGCTTAATTTTGGGGGTCCGCCTTTGAGTGAATATTTATATACACGCGTGCAAGTCAGACAATTAGTTTTTCAAACTCGTCTTAAAATATATTTGATATGTCGCATATGTGCTCCTGTATACGCATCAGTACGGTACGAGAGCACGACAGGCATAACGCTCCATTGTGAAAATTCCAGTTTGTCCGGTGACAGGCTCGGTGACATCATGATGATATTTGTGTGGTCCTTGTTTATTGGTATCAGGACTGCGCATGCGCCGACAGGTGCGCTCCATACCTGTACAGGTAAAGTTGATGACGGCGAGAAAACATTTTGAACATCACTGAATGATTGACAATGTGAAATCTTCCGGAAAGATGTTTGTGTCAAAAGCTTTCGTATATTTGTTCTTAACGCTCTTATGTAGTGTCTACTGCCAAGACCCTAAGGTGAGAAGTGTATTTGATATGATTAGGCCCCTATATATGTTGAATCATAGACCTATATACCAGGCAGTATGTACCAGGTATGTACAGCATGTACAGTGTGTCACAGCCTGTGTCACATATATACTGTTAGTGTTATAATTGAACTGCAATGTATTGACATCTCTATGTACTGTAATTGACCGTAATGGTGGTTCGGGTTTGTTGGTGCCCGACCAGCCTCCAAACTTTAGTGTTGGGAATTGAAATGTATGTTTTAATCATCAGTCATCGATTGATAATCGAAATAATATACAGGCAAAACCCATAAAATACATTTATCCAATGTATGTCAATTGTCATTCAACAAGATGTCCTTGTTGCAATAAACTATTATTATTATTATATTATTATTATATTAAAATATGACACCATTTATATCGTAAATTTTGGATGTAAATATGTAAAAAATGTACTTTGCGATTAGTTCAAATCAAGTTTTTTGTTTTGAAATTTCTTATTGTTTATATTTTGCCTCCTATTTAATGGCCTATATGCAAAATTACTGTGTTTAGGAGCATATTTCAATATTTTCGTGCACTTCTCTTCTATGGATCCAGTAATTCAATTGTGTTACGTTATTAGGCCGTGTTGTGTTAGGAGTTTGTTTAGCGTCCGCGTGCGGGTAGCTTTTCCACGAAGTTCGGCACTAACACACACAGGAAATCTTGGTCATTTAACGATATTTTTAGGTAGTTGTTCTTCAAAATTCTCTTGCCTTCAATTTCGGATAATTATTGAACAATAAAACAATATTTTTTTTCAAATATATTATGCATATTATTTTCCTTTGTTCTGGCGTTGATAGAACAGGTTTCCACTTGACATGTACACAAGAATTTATGGTTGTATGTCGTATATATATTGACTTGTGTTAGAATTTGTGTGTTAATATTCCGTGCTGCCTGATCATGTGATATCTTTTCGAATTCTGGTGGATGCTAAACAAAGTCTTAACACAACACGACCATGAATTATAACACGGATAACAACTGTTTACTTCATACATAACTGCTACAACATGCATACATGTATATGTCACAGTGAAAACCCATGGCGGGTTCACGATTCATGCTCATCATCTGCATGATATTTATATTTCTGAATTTCAAATGATGGGGGGGGGGGGGGCTCAAAAACTATGCTCAACATGTTTGCAGTGCTCGCTCATGAAATCCATAAAATACAATGTATCCAAAACTGCACAAAAAGCACACCTCGTAAGTCATCCAAGATCCTATAAGTCCCAAAATTTTCTCCGGGGGCTTATGCCAACTCACGCCCCATCCACGTTGAACCCCCAGGTCAGGAGAAGCAGCTGTGCTCACTCGCATCCAATTCGAAGTATCCAAATTTGCACCCCCAAAAAATACAAAATCATCGATCTGCTGCCCTGGCTTGTCAGGGGAGGGGGGAGAGGACACCAGAGATGTTCGTGCTTCCACTGATTACATGCATGTACAAGCAACATAGATATTTTTTAGTCGAACACGATAATATCACCTGTATTTTGATATCTGTCTATTTAATTAAGGCATTTCGGCAGAAATGCCTTTATGGTTTTAGCAGAATTTTTTTTTTTTTTTTTTTCTTTTCTTTTCTTTTTTTTCTTCTTCCGCCACTTTTGGTTTCCGGACGATAACTTTAGATTGCCTTGACGGATCCTCGTCAAATTTTCACCACAAGTCAGAAATGATATGTGGAAGAACCCTATTCTTTTTGAGCCGGATCCGAGGTCCGTGAGGATGAAATCAAGGCTAATTTTGAGACTTGGTTTCCGGACGATAACTGGAAAAATATTTACGCAATAGTTGCAGAACTCTGCATGGAGGTTCATATGCCACCAGGGAAGAACCCTATTGATTTTGGGATCGATCCGTCAAACGACCTTTGACCTAGAGGTCGAAATAATTTTTTGCTGATTCATCCTTGAGGCTTCCTGCATATCTCAGAAACCGTGCGTCGTAGAGCGAAACGGACGTTATTTTCGGACTCGTCGCCCTAGACAAACATCTCTAGGGTGTATTATTTTTTTTGATCCGGCTCCGAGGTCCGTGAGGTCCTTGAGGATGAAATCGAGGCTGATCTTGAAACTTTGTTTCCGGACGATAACTCGAAAAATATTCAGGCAATAGTTGCAGAATTTTGCACGGAGGTTTATATATCAACAGGGAAGAACCCTATTGATTTTGGGATCGATACGTCAAACGACCTTTGACCTAGAGGTCAAAATAATTTTTTGCTGAGTCATCCATGAGGCATCCTGCATATCTCGGAAACGGTGCGTCGTAGAGCGAAACGAAACTTTGACCTTGACCTTGAATTTTTTTGCCGAGTCGGCATTTTTCGTTTTCGTCGATATCTCGGAAACGGTGCGTCGTTGAGCCAAACGGACGTTATTTTCGGACTCGTCGCCTTAGACAAAGGGGTATTATGGATGAACTTTGACCTTGACCCGAAATTTTTTTGCCGAGTCGGCATTTTTCGTTTTCGTCGATATCTCGGAAACGGTGCTTCGTAGAGCGAAACGGACGTTATTTTCGGAATCGTCGCCCTAGACAAACATGTCTAAGGGGTATTATGGATGAACTTTGACCTTGACCCGAAATTTTTTTGCCGAGTCGGCATTTTTCGTTTTCGTCGATATCTCGGAAACGGTGCGTCGTAGAGCGAAACGGACGTTATTTTCGGACTCGTCGCCCTAGACAAACATGTCTTAAGGGTATTATGGATGAACTTTGACCTTGACCCGAATTTTTTTCGTCGATATCTTGGAAACGGTGTGTCGTAGAGCGAAACGGACGTTATTTTCGGACTCGTCGCCCTAGACAAACATGTCTAATTACAGCAGATAATGGTTTAGATAGATAACTTTTTTTGGACTAATTTGTTGTTGAAAATTTTAATTTGTATTGTGGAGTGTTTTGAGTGTTCTTCGGTACTGTATCGACATCTTAAGGGAAAACCCACTAAATTACTGTTGCGCGTATGCTCCTACATGTACTTATATACATACTAGTATTTGTTGTATTGAGGTAATGATCCCATGATATCCTAATTGAGTTAATTTAATCATTGCTGGTATTCTGATTTATTTCAGGTGACTATCACACACACAGAGCCTGAAACCTACTTGGAAAACCACTTGCCTACTGTCAATGCTCGCAGGAATCAGGATGTGTCATTGTCTTGCTTCGTGGAAGACTTGGCACCATCATTGCAGGTTCGGTGGAGGAGAGTGTACGAGGTGAATGGACAGACCAAGCGGGTCTTCATCTCCACAGATATGGCCAACACAGATGTCACCAAGTACAGCATAGAGAAGCCAACTGATTACACATGGCGACTCCGCATCAAGGACATCCAGATTCTAGATGAGGGCACGTACGAGTGCTTTGTCCAGCTGACGGAGTTGTCCATCGTCAAAGGTCTACGGTATGTGAAGGTGCTGGTAGCGCCTTCTCTGCTGCCGCAGCAGGTCAGCTCTGATATGACTGTTGGCAGAGGTGAAGAAGTGGTTCTGATGTGTAATGCCACTGGTCGACCGTATCCCATGATTGAGTGGACACGTCTCGGAGGAGCGGTGCTTCCTAATGGCAAGGAGCGCCACCTGGGGGATACGCTGGTGATTCCACGGGTACAGGCCACCCATCGTGGGGAGTATAGGTGCACTGTGTGGAACAGTGTGGGGCGGCTGCAGCGGAAGATCAGTTTGGATGTCAAGTTTGCTCCGATTGTCACCGTGGAACAGACTGAAGTGTACCAGGCGCCTGGATACGGCGCAGAGCTCCAGTGTTTGGCAGAGGCTAACCCCAGCCCTGGGGAGACAGGAATGAAGTGGACCAAAGACGGACTTTCTTACACACAGACATCCGGCAAGTACATCGTTCGCAAAGTTCTCAGTGCCTTCAATCGAATCATGTTTGAGCTGATCATAGATGGAGTGGAGGAAGAAGATTATGGACTGTACACTTGTCAGATCCGTAACTCTGTCAGTACAACAGGCACAGGCACCACACAGGAAGTGCGGCTCATCAAATCTAAAACTCCAGTGCCGTCCCGAAAAATTGGAAAAGCTGTGAAAGCAGGGGAATGGCGTGCACGCTTCCAGGACAAATCTGTTGGTGGAGCATCTGGTGTTATGATCTCCATGGCAACACTGTTAATGTGCTTGGTGACATTTGTTCTTCATCATTGATAACAAATTTAATTTGTGAAGCATGTATTTCTGTATTTTTTATCTGTAATATTTTGAAGCAACGATCTGTTTCTTGTGAATGATCTGATATTTTTCATAGATCTGAATTTTTTTTCTGCGAAGCTGTCTTCCACGTTACTAAACACATATGAGCTAATTCAGCTGTCTGTAAATCCTGTCGAAACCAACATTATTATTGGGCATGATATGTCAGATTTTATGACATGTGTATCATATTTGTTGTTTGTCCCCACCATGTATCAAATACAGTATTTTCAAATGCATGTGTATGTTCCAGAAATGATGTGATTATCTAGGCCTATCCGTTAGTGACAGTGTTTAAAGACCACGATAATATTTTTGGCAAAAGGGTCGCGAATAGGACCTTGAGACACTTTGTAAGCATTTGAAAATTATATGTTTTATTTTAGTTCAAGTACATACATGTTTATTGTCATGTACAAATGATATGATATCAACGGGATTTCATACTTGAAAGGGGCAATTGGGAAACCAATAATATAGTCTCTTGTATTTGGATTTCACGTTCATTCAACTAAATCCATGAAATACTCTTATAAAATTTGCCATGGCAGTTCTGACTGTAAACATTAGATAGTAGCATGATCGTTGTGTTGATCTGATTATTCCATCATTTTACAAGCAATGCTATTAAGACCTATATACATAAGTAATATGTTTACTTTGAGTTTGTGAGTGTTTTATATTATGCCAATGCACTAACTCGAAAATCAGAACTCACTCAGTTGTTCTTATATATGGAGAAGGAGATCTATTATTTTGTATCTCATGTTTATCCTCTGTATGATCATAAATAAATATGATGATGTTTATTTATCTCAATAAATAATAAGTCTTATTAAGGCATTTCGGCAGAAATGCCTTTATGGTTTTAGCAGAATTTTTTTTTTTTTTTTTTTTTTTTCCGCCACTTTTGGTTTCCGGACGATAACTTCAGATTGCCTTGACGGATTCTAGTCAAATTTTCACCACAAGTCAGAAATGATATGTGGAAGAACCCTATTTTTTTTTGAGCCGGATCCGAGGTCCGTGAGGATGAAATCAAGGCTAATTTTGAGACTTGGTTTCCGGACGATAACTGGAAAAATATTTACGCAATAGTTGCAGAACTCTGCATGGAGGTTCATATGCCACCAGGGAAGAACCCTATTGATTTGGGGATCGATCCGTCAAACGACCTTTGACCTAGAGGTCGAAATAATTTTTTGCTGATTCATCCTTGAGGCTTCCTGCATATCTCAGAAACCGTGCATCGTAGAGCGAAACGGACGTTATTTTCGGACTCGTCGCCCTAGACAAACATCTCTAGGGTGTATTATTTTTTTTGATCCGGCTCCGAGGTCCGTGAGGTCTTTGAGGATGAAATCGAGGCTGATCTTGAAACTTGGTTTCCGGACGATAACTCGAAAAATATTCAGGCAATAGTTGCAGAATTTTGCACGGAGGTTTATAGAGAAATGCCCCCTAGACAAACATGTCTAAGGGGTATTATGGATGAACTTTGACCTTGACCTTGAATTTTTTTGCCGAGTCGGCATTTTTCGTTTTCGTCGATATCTCGGAAACGGTGCGTCGTAGAGCGAAACGGACGTTATTTTCGGACTCGTCGCCCTAGACAAACATGTCTAAGGGGTATTATGGATGAACTTTGACCTTGACCCGAAATTTTTTTGCCGAGTCGGCATTTTTCGTTTTCGTCGATATCTCGGAAACGGTGCGTCGTAGAGCGAAACGGACGTTATTTTCGGACTCGTCGCCCTAGACAAACATGTCTAAGGGGTATTATTGATGAAGTTTGACCTTGACCCGAAATTTTTTTGCCGAGTCGGCATTTTTTCGTTTCGTCGATATCTCGGAAACGGTGCTTCGTAGAGCGAAACGGACGTTATTTTCGGACTCGTCGCCCTATACAAACATGTCTAAGGGGTATTATGGATGAACCTTGACCTTGACCCAAACTTTTTTTGCCGAATCGGCATTTTTCGTTTCCGTCGATATCTCGGGAACGGTGTGTCGTAGAGCGAAACGGACGTTATTTTCGGACTCGGCGCCCTAGACAAACATGTCTAAAGGGTATTATGGATGGACTTTGACCTTGACCCCAAATTTTTTTTCCGAGTCGGCATTTCTCGATTTCGTCGATATCTCGGGAACGGTGTGTCGTAGAGCGAAACGGACGTTATTTTCGGACTCGTCGCCCTAGACAAACATGTCTAAGGGGTATTATGGATGAACTTTGACCTTGACCCCAAATTTTTTTTCCGAGTCGGCATTTCTCGTTTTCGTCGATATCTCGGGAACGGTGTGTCGTAGAGCGAAACGGACGTTATTTTCGGACTCATCGCCCTAGACAAACATGTCTAAGGGGTATTATGGATGAACTTTGACCTTGACCCGAAATTTTTTTGCCGAGTCGGCATTTCTCGTTTTCGTCGATATCTCGGAAACGGTGAGTCGTAGAGCGAAACGGACTTTTTTTTCGGACTCGTCGCCCTAGACAAACATGTCTAAGGGGTATTATTTTAACGGTAAATTTTTTTGCGGAGTCGACATTTTTCATTTTCGTCCATATCTAGTATATATTATAAATTAATCATCACACCGAAATGCCTCCAAGGCATCTTTAGGCCTTGACGTCTAGTTTATCTCAAATATGTGATCAGAGAAATCAAACAAAATTTCAGAGAAATCTATTCACAGCTTTTTATTAGGTTACCGGACCTTTGGTCCGATAACCTATTGCCGTGGCGTTGCGTGCGTCGTCCGTCCGTCGTCCGTTCACATTTTTATATTTCCAGGAAAGGTTTTTTTAGTTTTTTGATTTTCGCATTTTTGGGCGGGTTGCGTGCAACCAACCCGCCTATTAGATTGGCGTGTCCGTCTGTCTGTCTGTCCGGGCAAACGGAACGGAGTCATGGGGATTTCTTAGGGGGAATAAAGCTGAAAACGCCCCACAACCTCAGTTTAAGCCAAAAGTGCGGTCTTATGGGGATTTTTTCAGGACTTATTATGGGGAAAGTTAAGATAGGAAATTTAACATTGGGTCCGCCCGTAACGCCCGTCCGTTCACCCGTCCGTCCGTCCGTCTAGCCGTCCGTCCGGCCGTCCGTCCGTCAACAATTTCTTGTGAACGCGATAATTTACAAAGTTTTTAACGAAATACCGCCAAAATCATACCAGAGGTGCATCATGAGCAGATCTCGGACGAGTTCGATGATGGGTGACCTTGACCTATTTTTCAGGTCGTGGCAGGACTTCGAACTTGACAATACATGAAAACAGGACTTTGTACCTTGTGAACGCGATAACTTACAAAGTTTTTAACGAAATACCGCCAAAATCATACCAGAGGTGCATCATGAGCAGATCTCGGACAAGTTCGATGATGGGTGACCTTGACCTATTTTTCAGGTCGTGGCAGGACTTCGAACTTGACAATACATGAAAACAGGACTTTGTACCTTGTGAACGCGATAACTTACAAAGTTTTTAACGAAATACCGCCAAAATCATACCAGAGGTGCATCATGAGCAGATCTCGGACAAGTTCGATGATGGGTGATCTTGACCTATTTTTCAAGTTGTGGCCGTACTTCGAACTTGATAATACATGAGAACAATGCCAATTCCTTCCACTAACAGCCCTCCTCGATGCAACCCGCCCAATTGTCGCGGGCGCGACTTATACTTGTTTTCAAAATGGCGGCCTTTTTCGTCGAAAAATGGCCAATTTTGGACTTTGACGGTCGTTTTCTCAAAATCTGTTCAGTAACTTTTTTTCTTATTGATGCATGACACTCCTCCTATTTACCCCTGTTACATGTATAAATTTCGTTGCCCTTGAATCGCTCGAAGTGGGCCATTTTGGGCCCAAACTCGGCCCAAATGGGACTTTCCCATGTTAAATTCTCCTATGCTTTATAATGGGACACATTAAGCCTAATATCTCACTTAAAATTGAAATTAGAGACTAAGAATCAATTGTGGACATATAGGAAATGATATATGCTGAATATTCTCGCAACCTTGAATTTGACCTCTGACCTCAGTTTCAAGGTCAGAGCGGCCGTTTTCGTCTAAAAATGGCCAATTTTGGACTTCGATGGTCGTTTTCTCCAAATCTGTTCAGTAACTTTTTTAGGTTACCGGACCTATGGTCCGATAATCTATTGGCATGGCGTTGCGTCCGTCATCGTCCGTCGTCGTCGTCGTCCACTTTTATATCCTTTTTGTTTACCGGCGAATTTTTCTGAAATTTTGCAGAAAAATACTTAAAAATAATTCAAGAAGGAGGTATTTTTTAGTTTTTTGATTTTCGCATATTGTTCAAAATGGCGGCCGTTTTCGACGAAAAATGCCTGATTTTGGACTTTGGCGGCCATTTTCTCAAAATCTGTTCAGTAACTTTTTAGGTTACCGGACCTTTGGTCCGATAACTTATTGCCGTGGCGTTGCGTCCGTCGTCCGGCGTCCGTCGTCCGTTCACATTTTTATCTTTAAAGTATATGATCGAATCTTTCTGAAATTTTGCACAAAAATACCTAAAAATATTTCAAGGGAAGCTTTTTTTTAGTTTTTCGATTTTCGCATTTTTTTCAAAATGGCGGCCGTTTTCGACGAAAAATGCCTGATTTTGGACTTTGGCGGCCATTTTCTCAAAAACTGTTCAATAACTTTTTTTCTTTTTGATACACAACACTCCTCATATGTACTCCTGTGATGTGTATAAGTTTCGTTGCGCTTGAATCGCTCGAAGTGGGCCATTTTGGGCCAAACTTGGCCCAAATGGGACTTTCCCATGTTAAATTCTCCTATGCTTTATAATGGGACACATTATGCCTTATATCTCACTTAATATTGTGATTAGAGACTAGGAATCAATTGTGGACATATAGGAAATGATATTTGCTGAATATTCTCGTGACCTTGAATTTGTCCTCTGACCTCAGTTTCAAGGTCAAAGAACAAAATGGGTAATATCTCGCTCATTATCGACTTTACAGCTTAGAAATCAATTTTGGACATATAGGAAATGATATATACCGAATATTCTGATGACCTTGAATTTGACCTTTGACCTTATTTTCAAGGTCACAGGACAAAATGGCTAATATCTCACTGTTTATCGACTTTACAGCTTAGGAATCAATTATGACCATATAGGAAATGATATATGCAGATTATTGTCATGACCTTGAATTTGACCTTTGACCTCATTTTCAAGGTCACGGGACAAAATGGCTAATATCTCACTTATTATCGATTTTACAGCTTAGGAATCAATTGTGGACATGTAGGAAATGATATATGCTGAATATGCACGTGACCTTAAATTTGACCTTTGACCTCATTTTCAAGGTCACGGGACAAAATGGCTGATATCTCGCTTATTATCGACTTTACAGCTTAGGAATCAAATGTGGACATATAGGAAAGGATATACGCTGAATATTCTGATGACCTTAAATTTGACCTTTGACCTTATTTTCACAAAATGGCTAATATCTCGCCATTATGGATTTTACAGCTTAGGAATCAATCGTGGACATACAGGAAATGATATATCCATAATATTTTTGTGACTTTGAATTTGACCTTTGGCCTCATTTTCAAGTTTTTTTTTAATACAGAACACTCCTCATAATATGTACTCCTGTGGTGTGTATAAGTTTCGTTGCGCTTGAATCGCTGGAAGTGGGCCATTTTGGCCCAAACTCGGCCCAAATGAGACTTTTCCATGTTATACTCTCCTATGCTTTATAATGGGACACATTATGTCTAATATCTCACTCAATATTGAGATTAGACACTAGAAATCAATTGTGGACATATAGGAAATGATATATGCTGAATATTCTCCTGACCTTGAATTTGACCTCTGACCTTAGTTTCAAGGTCAGACCACAAAATAGCTAATATCTCGCTTATTATCGACTTTACAGATTAGAAATCAATTGTGGATATATGGGAAATAATATATGCAGATTATTGTCATGACCTTGAATTTGACCTTTGACCTCATTTTCAAGGTCACAGGACAAAATGGCTAATATCTCACTTATTATCGATTTTACAGCTAAGGGATCAATTGTGGACATATAGGAAATGATATATGCCGAATATTCCCGTGATCTTGAATTTCACCTCTGACCTAATTTTCAAAGTCAAGAGCACAAAATGGCTAATATCTCGCTTATTATCGACTTCACAGGTTAGAAAATCAGTTGTGGATGTATAGGAAATGATATACGCCGAATATTCTGATGACTTTGAATTTGACCTTGTTCTCCACTTCAAGGTCATAGGAAAAAATGGCTAAAATCTCACTTATCATCGACTTTACAGCTTACAAATCAATTGGGGCCATGTAGGAAGTGATATATGCTGAAGATTGTCATGACCTTGATCTTGACCTTTGATCTCATTTTCAAGGTCAGAGCATTAAATGGCTAATATCTCGCTTATTATCGACTTTGCAGCTTAGACTCAATTGTGCACATGTAGGAAATGATATATATACTGAATCTTGTCATGACCTTGAACTTGACCTTCGACCTCATTTTCAAGGTCAGAGCATAAAATGGCTAATATCTCGCTTATTATCATTTTTACAGTTAAGGAAGCAATTGTGAACAAATAGTAAACGATAAATGCTGAATATTGTCATGACCTTGAATTTGACATTTGACCTCATTTTCAAGGTCAAAGCACAAAATGGTTAATATCTCGTTTATTATCGAACTTACAGCTTTGCAATCAATTGAGCACATATAGGAAATGATATATGCTGAATATTCTCATGACCTTGAATTTGATCTCATCTCCAAGGTCAGAACACAAAATGGTTAATATCTTGCTCATTGTCGATTTTGCAGCTTAGAAATCAATTGTGGACATGAAATGATATATGCTGAATATTCTTGTGACCTTGAATTTGACCTTGTTGTCAAGGTCTCGGGACAAAATGGCTAATATATAAAATGTAAAACATTGTCCGGTAACCTTTCTTAGCCCTTGGGCTAATTTTTTGTTTTTGATACATAAGACTCCTCATATGTACTTCTATGATGTCTATAAATTTCGTTACGCTTGAATCGCTCGAAGTGGGCCATTTTGGCCCAAACTCGGCCCAAATGGGACTTTCCCATGTTAAATTCTCCTATGCTTTATAATGGGACACATTATGCCTAATATCTCATTTGATATTGAGATTAGAGACTAGGAATCAATTGTGAACATATAGGAAATGATATATGCTGAATATTCTCGTGACCTTGAATTTGACCTCTGACCTCAGTTTCAAGGTCAGAGCACAAAATGGCTTATATCTCGCTTATTATCGACTCTACAGCTTAGGAATCAATTGTGGACATATAGGAAATAATATATGCTGAATATTCTCGTGACCTTGAATTTGACCTCTGACCTCAGTTTCAAGGTCAGAGCACAAAATGGCTTATATATCGCTTATTATCGACTCTACAGCTTAGGAATCAATTGTGGACATATAGGAAATGATATATACTGAATATTCTGATGACCTTGAATTTGGCCTTCGAACTCATTTTCAAGGTCACAGGACAAAATGGCTAATATCTCGCTTGTTATCGACTTTACAGCTTAGGAATCAATTTGTGAACATATAGGAAATGATATATGCTGAATATTCTCGTGACCTTGAATTTGACCTTTGACCTCATTTTCAAGTTCACATAACAAAATGGCTAATATCTCGCTTATTATCGACTTTACAGTTTAGGAATCAATTGTGAGCATATAGGAAAGGATATATGCTGAACATTTTCGTGACCTTGAATTTGACCTTTGACCTGATTTCCAAGGTCACAGGACAAAATTGCTAATATCTCGCTTATTATTGACTTTACAGCTTAGGAATCAATTGTGAACATATAGGAAATGATATATGCTGAATATTCTCGTGACCTTGAATTTGACCTTTGACCTCATTTTCAAGGTCACAGGACAAAATGGCCAATATCTTGCTTATTAGCGACTTTACAGCTTAGGAATCAATTGTGAATATATAGGAAATGATATATGCTGAAAATTCTCATGACCATGAATTTGACCTTTGACCTCATTTTCAAGGTCACAGGACAAAATTGCCAATATTTTGCTTATTAGCTACTTTACAGCTTAGGAATCAATTGTGAACATATAGGAAATGATATATGCTGAAAATTCTCATGACCTTGAATTTGGCTTTTGACCTCATTTTCAAGGTCACATGACAAAATGGCTAATATCTCGCTTATTGTCGATTTTACAGCTTAGGAATCAATTGTGAACATATAGGAAATGATATATGCTGAAAATTCTCATGACCCTGAATTTGACCTCATTTTCAAGGTCACATGACAAAATGGCTAATATCTTGCTTATTATCGACTTTACAGCTTAGGAATCAATTGTGAACATATAGGAAATGATATATGCTGAATATTCTCATGACCTTGAATTTGACCTTTGGCCTCATTTCCAAGGTCACAGGACAAAATTGCTAATATCTCGCTTATTATCGACTTTACAGCTTAGGAATCAATTGTGAACATATAGGAAATGATATATACTGAATATTCTCGTGACCTTGAATTTGACCTTTGACCTCATTTTCAAGGTCACAGGACAAAATGGCCAATACCTTGCCTTTTAGCGACTTTACAGCTTAGAAATCAATTGTGAACATATAGGAAATGATATATGCTGAATATTCTAGTGACCTTGAATTTGACTTTTGACCTCATTTTCAAGGTCAACAGGACAAAATGGCCAATATCTTGCTTATTAGCGACTTTACAGCCTAGGAATCAATTGTGAACATATAGGAAATGATATATGCTGAAAATTCTCATGACCTTGAATTTGACCTTTGGCCTCATTTCCAAGGTCACAGGACAAAATTGCTAATATCTCGCTTATTATCGACTTTACAGCTTAGGAATCAATTGTGAACATATAGGAAATGATATATGCTGAATATTCTAGTGACCTTGAATTTGACTTTTGACCTCATTTTCAAGGTCAACAGGACAAAATGGCCAATATCTTGCTTATTAGCGACTTTACAGCCTAGGAATCAATTGGGAACATATAGGAAATGATATATGCTGAAAATTCTCATGACCTTGAATTTGACCTTTGACCTCATTTTCAAGGTCACATGACAAAATGGCTAATATCTCGATTATTATCGACTTTACAGCTTAGGAATCAATTGTGAACATATGGGAAATGATATATGCTGAATATTCTCATGACCTTGAATTTGACCTTTGACCTCATTTTCAAGGTCACAGGACAAAATTGCTAATATCTCGCTTATTATCGACTTTCCAGCTTAGGAATCAATTGTGAACATATGGGAAATGATATATGCTGAATATTCTCGTGACCTTGAATTTGACCTTTGGCCTCATTTCCAAGGTCACAGGACAAAATTGCTAATATCTCGATTATAAAAAGTGAAAAAAGTGAAAATCACATAATTGGCTATAACTCCGGTTCTACTTTATATTAATTTTTCAAACTATTTTTGTATTTTTCTTTGGCCAATTCCGGATCGTATGGTGTATGGCCGATGGTCGTAGGACAAAAATTCTCCATTTTCGCCCGATGTCGAAAAATTGGGGGTTCACGATTTCGGTTATTTTTTGCCAGCGACTTTTCAGGGCATATATCTGCGCTTATAACTTAAATACAAACGGTCCTAACGATCTGAAATTTTTAGGAGTGAAGCGAATGGTAGGGGCTCGGTCTTTTTTCTACGGAAGCGTATTGCTATCAAGTGTGTAAAAATTTGTATCTCGTATGTACGACTTAATAACTCGTACGTACAACTTATTAATTCATACGTACGACTTATCAAGTTATACGTACGACTTTTTAACTCGTATGTACGACTTATTAACTCGTATGTATGACTTATTAACTCGTACGTACGAGTTAGTAAGTCGTACTTATGAGATACTAAGTCATACGTACGAATTAATAAGTCGTACATACGAGTTAATAAGTCGTACATACGAGATATAAGTCATACGTACGAGATACATTTTTTTACACACTTGGTAACAATACGTTTCACTACGGAAGCGTATTGTTATCAAGTGCATAAAATTTCTTATCTCGTACGTATGAGTTATATCTCATACATACGACTTATTAAGTCGTATGTACGACTTAATAACTCGTATGTACGACTTAATAACTCATTTGTATGACTTAGTATCTCATGAGTACGACTTACTAACTCGTACGTATGAGTTAATAAGTCGTACGTACGGGTTAATAAGTCATACATAGGAGTTACTAAGTCGTATGTACGAGTTACTAAGTCGTATGTACGGGTTAACAAGTCGTGCGTACGAGTTATTAAGTCGTACGTACGAGTTATTAAGTCTTACGTACGAGATAATATTTTTTACACCCTTGATAGCAATACGCTTCCGTATTTTTCAAATTCTGTCGAAATCGAATAAAAATGGTTGTCATGGCAACGGAAAAAGTGAAAATCACATATTTGGCTATAACTCCGCTTCTACTTGATTTAATTTTTCCAGCGATTTTTGTATTTTTCTTTGGCCAATTCTCGATCGTATGGTGTACGACCGATGGTCGTACGACGAGAACTCCCCATTATCGCCCGATGTCGAAAAATTAGGGGGCACGATTTTACTACTTTGAGTGTTCTAAGACTCCAGGCCATATATTGTGAAGCTAGTTTTCAATCGTTTTACCCCATTGTCGTTCAGGAGATGCGCCTGGATGATATAAACAATACTGTGAATTTTTTACAGCTAAATAATGAACGACAAGGTCAAGGTCAGAGAAAAGATCAAAATCTAAAAATTGCAATAACTCTGTATATTAATTGTGTAATATATTTTGCCCAGGTGTCTTTGTTAAACACTCTAGTTTTACGGCCTTTGTTTTGGACGCTTCTGTTCGAAGCATGCGCTGCCTAGCAACGCTCTCCAACTCTCTCGCTCCAGTAAGCTATAACAATGGTCTTACGTCATCTCCTTCGTGTCTCGTGCTCTAGTGTGTTATATATACTCTGGAGGCGTTTTGTTCAGGGAAGTTGTCTCAGAGCAAGGCGAGAGAGACGACGGAGAGCTCGGCCATGAGCTCTACGTCCTCGATCCGTGGCTAAGGCTCTCACGGGCCCCTGGGGACGACTTCAATAGGGGGCCCAGGTTGGGGAAGACCTTGACGACTCGAGGGCGCACGCCCTCTGGATCACCGGTCTCTCCCACCCGGGATGGTATGACACAGGCTCTGGCGGACTGTCGGGCTGTCCGGGGTTCCATCCCCGAGGCGGACTGCGGCGAGCCGGCCTTACAGTTAACACCACGGTGATGATCCTGTATCTGAGTGGTGTCCGCATGTCTGGGCTCGTTGGGCGGGCTGCTACCTGGTGAATGTTCTAATGATAGAGTAATGACTGCGCCTGCAGTGACCCTCAGTGAGCGGATTATCCGCGAGGATCTGAGGATAGCGGCTGCGCGTCCGCGATGACCTGTGGTGAGAGGACTATCCTCGAGGATCCTGGATAGCGGACGACGTTAAAACTTTACATAATGATTAATTTCCTTTATTAATTTTGTATTTTTCTGTGCTCAATTCCGATCATTTGCTGTATGACCGATGGTCCTATGATCAAAATCCCCATTATCGCCCAAGGTAGAAAGTGCAAGGGTCATCAGCTGAAATCACTGATTCGTAGTATTTCAAGGGGTGTTAATTCCCAAACCACTGACGATAATAAATAAAATGTTGAATTAAAGTATATGCAGTATGAAGTTGTGAGAGCTGGCGAAGTTTGGGTTGTCAGTATCAAGAATTCAGGTCGTGGTCGACAGGTCGAGAATATGTTCAAGATAGAAAAAAAAACTCTACTTTTATTGATGATTATTCCTCCCATGATTAATATATTTTTATGGCCAATTTCCGACCATTTGATATATGACCAATGATAGTACGACCAAAATCCCCGATTTATTGTCCAGACAGAAAATGTCATAACTCTATTTTTAGTAACTAAATCTGGAAGAGCGAGGGTCTGCAATCTTTGATTGTCTCGTTCCACACTGAAGAGAATATTTGATCCGAATTTTCTGTTTTCGAATACACAATATCACATGATTAAAAGTCTGAAAATATTCAAACGAATTTCAAATTTTGGGCCCTTCTGCTTGGATCCAAAGGGAACGAACATTTTTAACTAAATAACTCCAGTAAGTACTGTGCAAAATATTTAGAAAGTCAAATATGAGACGTCTATTGCTGAACTGTGAACTAGTAATAATTTTGTCGACTAGAATATTTGATGGACACTGAATTCTCAAAGATTGAGCTCAGTCTTGTATTATGATTACAAGTATTTTAGTTTGATTTACATGTATAAATTATAATATTAGTTAGTAGTTGTAGTTTATTGACATAAATATCACAAACATGTAAAAAGATGAAAATATTAATTATTTTCGTGAAAATTGAGGTGATGATGGCTAAAGTTCCTGTTGCAAGAGAAATATGTCCCATTATTAATAAGAGGTTCGATCACAAGGTTACATAAACATTTAACTCATATATTCAATGTATAACTGTTCCATTTAATTTCATGTAGTTCGAAAACGTTTGTGTTCCTTATTCCAAAGAACATAATAGTATCATGACCTGTTATCCAGATACAATATGTTTATTTGAAATATAGGCGTCTCGTGTTTTTGTCTGAATTCACCTCCCCCCCCCCCCCCTTCCCGCCATTTGCATTCCGGATCACAACTTGAAATCACTTTGACCTATCATCCCGAAATTTTTATAGCTCCCTGTTGTTTTTCATCGATATACAATTTCGAGACGTCCACCAGCGGCCGTCTTGGAATAAAAATCGGTCAATGTCATAATTTGATCCTTACGGAGCCCCTGACATACCGAAAATATTTATTAATCCGTATGTACGGTTTACCAATCCGTGCGCACGGTTTACCAATCCGTGCGCACGGTTTACCAAACCGTGCGCACGAATTACCAAACCGTGCGCACAATTTAACAATTCGTGGCAACGAATTAACAATCACGAATTGGTAAATCATGCCATGGATTAGTTATACCAATCTG
Source organism: Terebella lapidaria (assembly GCA_949152475.1). Classification (NCBI taxonomy): domain Eukaryota; kingdom Metazoa; phylum Annelida; class Polychaeta; order Terebellida; family Terebellidae; genus Terebella; species Terebella lapidaria. The sequence continues at coordinate 40,895,012 of OX424557.1, read as the reverse complement.
TGGCCACGAAATACTAATTCGTGCCCACGAATTGTTAAATTGTGCGCACGAATTGTTAAATCGTGCCCACGAATTATTAAGTTGAGCCCACGGATTGTTAAATCATGCCCACAGATTAGTTAAGGTAATCCGTGCGCACGGTTTACCAATTCGTGGCCAAGGTTTACTAATTCGTGGCCACGGTTTACTAATTCGTGCGCACGGTTTACTAATTCGTGGCCACAGTTTACCAATTCGTGGCCACGGTTTACTAATTCGTGCGCACAGTTTACCAATTCGTGGCCACGGTTTACTAATTCGTGTGCACAGTTTACCAATTCGTGGCCACGGTTTACTAATTCGTGCGCACGGTTTACTAATTCTGGTATGTCACCTCAGGGGCTCCGTAGATCCTGGCAATTTCGTGCAGAAAAAAAATTGGGGTATATTGTTAGGTTACGAGACCTTTGGTCCGATAATCTATTGGCGTGGCGTTGCATATGTCGTCCGTCGTCGTCCACACTTCTGTCTTTAAAGTTTACAGTCGGTTTTTTTTTCTGAAATTTTGGCATTTTCTTCAAAATGGCGACCATTCTCAACCAAAGATGGCCTATAGATAATTCTGACTTTGGTGGCCATATTCTTGAAAATTGTTCAGACAGTTTTGAAATTTTTGTTTCAAAAGATTCGCCTTATGTACCTTTGTGTAGTTTCGTGTTGCCCTTGAATCGTTCGAAGTGGGCCGTTTTGGCCCAAATGGGACTATCTCATGTTAAATTCTCCTATGCTTTATAATGGGACACATTATTACTAATATCTCACTTAATTTAGACTAGAGATTAGGAATCAATTGCGCACATGTAGGAAATGATATATGCTGAATATTTTCGTGACCTTGACTTTGACCTTATTTTCAATGTCACAGGACAACATGGCTCATAATATCTCGCTTCTTATCGATTTTATAGCTTGGGAATCACTTGAGGACATATAAGTAATGATATGTACAATATTCTGATGACCTTTAATTTGATATTTGACTTCATTTTTCTCTCTTGATATTAAATTTATAGCTTAGCATTCTTGTGGCCTTGAATTTGACCTTCAATGACCTTGGAAGGTCAAAAAGACATTTTTTTGTCGGAAAAAACGATGAATTTTGTCTTTGGTGGCCATTTTCTCAAAAGATATTCAGACAGTTTTTCTCAAAATCATGTATAAGATACTCCTCATGTAATTTTGTGATGTGTATAAGTTTTGTAGCCTTTTACTTGACGGTCTGCGTGGGGCGGCCATTTTGATTTTTTGATGGGTAGGCGAACAAAATTTTTTGTCCGAAATCAAGTTATTATAATTTGTTTTGAGTCATTTCCAGCAACGACAAACAAATTTTGGCCATTGAAAAATGTTTTTGGTGAATATAATGTTTCAAGAGGTAACTTGATTTCGTATTATAGTCCATACAGAAAATGTGTTTCCAGCAACATTTACGAACATGTTTTGACAATAGAGTTTAAGATCAGCAACAATTTATATGTTGGAAATTCAATACTTTGCATTTCTCATGATTGCCAGTAAGCTACAGCACCCTTGGTGCTATGTTTTTTCTCTCTCTCTGAGATTAATGAACTGTTTTAAATGTACCTCATACTTTCTATAATTAAATAGCATAAATATCATTATAACAGTGCTTTTTCTCATTACAAGTTTTGCTTAAAGCTCTCAAATGATTCAACATTCAGAACAATAGTTTTAGATTTTTTAGGTTACCGGACCTATGGTCCGATAACCTATTGGCATGGCGTTGCGTCCGTCGTCCGTCGTCGTCGTCGTCGTCGTCGTCCACATTTTTATCTTTTTTTGGGCGAATTTGTCTGAAATTTTGCACAAAAATACTCAAAAATAATTCAAGAAGGAGGTATTTTTTTAGCTTTTTGATTTTCGCATTTTTTCAAAATGGCGGCCGTTTTCGACGAAGAATGCCTGATTTTGGACTTTGGCGGCCATTTTCTCAAAATCTGTTCAGTAACTTTTTTTCTTTTTGATACATAAGACTCCTCGTATGTACTCCTATAATGTCTATAAATTTCGTTGCGCTTGAATCGCTCGAAGTGGGCCATTTTGGCCCAAACTCGGCCCAAATGGGACTTTCCCATGTTAAATTCTCCTATGCTTTATAATGGGACACATTATGCCTAATATCTCACTTGATATTGACTAGGAATCAATTGTGGACATATAGGAAATGATATATGCTGAATATTCTCGTGACCTTGAATTTGACCCCTGACCTCAGTTTCAAGGTCAGAGCACAAAATGGCTTATATCTCGCTTATTATCGACTCTACAGCTTAGGAATCAATTGTGGACATATAGGAAATGATATATGCTGAATATTCTGATGACCTTGAATTTGACCTTCGACCTCATTTTCAAGGTCACAGGACAAAATGGCTAATATCTCGCTTGTTATCGACTTTACAGCTTAGGAATCAATTATGAACATATAGGAAATGGTATATGCAGATTATTGTCATGACCTTGAATTTGACCTTTGACCTCATTTTCAAGGTCACAGGACAAAATGGCTAATATCTCACTTATTATCGATTTTACAGCTTAGGAATCAATTGTGGATATATAGGAAATGATATATGCTGAATATTCTCGTGACCTTGAATTTGACCTCTGACCTCATTTTCAAGGTCACGGGAGAAAATGGCTCATATCTTGCTCCTCTATTGACTGTATGGCTTGGGAATCAATTGTGGACACATAAAATGATATGCACTGAATATTTTGATGACATTGAGTTTGACCTTTGCTTTCATTTTCAAGGCCACAGCAAAAAATTGCTAATATCTCTCTGATTGTTGAATTTACAGCTTAGCAATCAACTGTGGACATGATATATGCTTAATATTATATATGCTGAATATTCTTTTGACCTTGAATTTTAACCATTAACCTGGCTAACATCTAAAATATTAAACATTGTCCGGTAACCTATCTTTGGCCCTCGGCCTAATTTTTTCAAAATGTTTTATATTTACTTTGTATTTATGATAGTTAATTATTGAATTAATTATTCATCATTCATATCTCATTTACATATCATTTTACATCTGACAAGAATACCTGAAGAATTTATGAAACTGAATAAGCATCCTCTGAAATCTGAATAATATTTAACTTGTTGGCTGGCGAATGTCTGATATACATTCGCTTTATTTGAAAAATGCTTTCAATAATTATAATGCAAATAGGAAAGTTCTGACTTCATTGTGTGCGTCTTAATTACATGATTATACCTATATGAAATACAATAATAAAATCATTGCAATCAGCCCATTAAAGTGATCTTGGCAGGAAAACTATTTTTTCCAAATCAATTACATATATGCCTGTGGTCTCAGAATAATAGGTTACAAAACAAACTTTGCTTGATCAAATGGATAAATCAAGCATTTGACAGTACTAGCAGCCGCTTTTTTTTTGTTTTGTGCGCCACTCAGAGTTACCTCTGACTTAAGATTGAGTATCAGGCACGATCCACGTAATTTCAATGGTTTCATACCACGTGCAATTTCGGTTCATATCTCGGCCGTTTCATAACAAACTTACATGAAATTTGGAATATATATTCTGTATATATGTGTGAAGCTGATTCGAATAAGATATTGAAGATTTCATTGATAAATTAGTATATAAATGGAGTTGAATGTTGCTTGAACAAATGTAACTTACGTTGCGTACACGAAGCATTACATGGTGTATTTTCTTAACTGCAACGAGTGCACATATCCGTGATCAATAACCTACCCTTGAATTTTAGATATCCCATCGATAATCATGTCAAATTGATGTGCAAATGTGTATATCTGTTGCGATCTGGCAAAAATGTCTTGTGCCGCTGGTCAGTGAAGCGCTAAGTACAGATCAGCGGATTATTCGTATGGCAAATACCGTCAATGCTCAGCTGTCGAGAACGTTGTACTCAGGAGTGAGATGTTGTTGTGATTTTGGTTATATACTGCACTTAGAAAATATTAGAGTCGCTGAATTCTTGATGTAGTTTGCGGTTGAGTTTACAATGCCAACGGATATAGACGTTATTAATGCGATTGACAATCAATTTCTTTTGCCCAGTGTATTTTCAATGCGGATGATATATAACATGGTATTTTGACCATCAAACTCCCATCAAGTGTTTAGGAAAATCCCAAAACAGGCAGTAGGTTATTGTTCTATGATAGGTAATCTAACCATAGTCAAGAAACTGTACCCTAAAACGCTGTCAGTTTTCTATGTAAGTTGCATTTGATTGGCGGTGTAAAACGTTCAGGATCTGTATGAATACCGACCGGGTCTTCAACATGGTCATTGGGCAAGCATTGTAGTCGTCGATAGAACCTACACAACAGTTTTCAGCGCAATCCATTACCAAACTGTAGAGTTATAGGCCAAACAAAACATACCAGAATTCTGCTGATAAGGCATGGATCCTGACTGATAAGCATCCTTAACCTAGTTCACGCTCGATTGGCTCGAACATACACGAGTAATGCCTAGGTCACATTTGCACCGGTCGCCGGCCGATGCGAATACATTGGTGCTTCTCACCGATGTTCCGGCCGCCGGTAACTTTTTTTTCAGGTATCTTTTACATATCTCTCAAGTGGTCATGAAAGCACCGGGCATTGGCAGATCACCGGTGGACACCTATCCGGACATCGTACACTGACCGGCCGGCATACGTAGGAATGGGGGTAGAATGTCTACCTTGATGCCTACGGGAGACCAACCAGTCACCTAGCATTCATCGGCCGTTGGCCGACTGACGTCCGGACGGTTCTTTCCTGGCGGCCGAAACATCGGCCGATTGCCGGACGGGTGCCGGACAGTCTGCCTCCGATATATAAAGGCAGTTGGTGGTTGCCCGCCAGATACACATTAGATGGCGCGTAGAGTGTCCATGCAAAGTTACAGAATTCTTCGAACTTTCTCATAGATTGGAAATGCTTGAAGTCTCCATGATGCTCCCTCTCCAGCTCTGCCATCAAAGTATCGAAATGGACATATAGCAGGGCGTCTAATCAGCCACGGCCGGATCCACCATTTCCGACGGCTGCGACGTTGCTCCCTAACAACCCTCTCCTCCTCCTGCTCCTCCTCCTTGGAGGTGACGAGCACGGGCATAGACTACTGCATCTGCAGCCAAGCAAACTATCCTGCCAACTTCTTCTTCTTGATACTGTGTAGATTTGTCTGTAGATTCGTGGACTAAATATCCTGGAATAGACATACTTAGAATCAATACTCAGTATTAAGTATCCCGAGCGAACAAATCAGGGGCCGTTATTCAATCTCACAATCCGGGGACAGAAAGTCATATCAGGCATGCGAAATGACGGGAAACAAAAATGACAGGCAAACTCATGAACCCCCAAAAATGGCCATTAGGAGGTGAAATAAGGTGTTCCGGAAAGAGCGAGCATTTCCTGTCCCACCAGTGGCACCCGTCATGAATTCCCCAAAATTAACATGAAATAGATCTAGTTGCATGGCATTCATGGATTTGGTGTATTTAACAACCAGATCATGATGACGTCCATAGAATTTCTTGAAGGCAGCTATAAATCTTGCTAAAATATATCTTGTCGCAGCAGTTTCGAGACTAGATGGGCTCTTCGATAAACAAAGTCCTCATATTTGCAACTAGCTCTGGAATAGCGTATAAGTTGAGATACACAGACCATATGCTGGTCACCTAGGAATGTTGCTGCTTAGAAAAGGGAAATTGACTATGGAAAAATTGAAATCATCACGTTTGTCATACAATCTGGTTGATAGGTTAGAATCACTATCAATCTCCAACCTCAGGTCTAGATAGTTGGAAAAAATTAGCGGAGTCTGTAGTATTCTCAATGTCAAGTTCCTTAGGAGTTTTTTTGGCTGAGACTTCAGTTCAGAATAAGGTATATTTGTGTACAAAGTGGAAAAATCAAATGTTTGGATAGACGTTACTTTTGAAAGTGTGTGAGCATGTAGATGTAAAGTTATTGACTATCGTCCGCTCTTCGGGATCCTCGAGGATAGTCCTCTCACCGCGAGTCCTTGCGGACGCGCATCCGCTATTCCGGATCCTTGCGGCGGCGCCGCTCACCGGAGGTCACTGCGGACACGGTAACCACTCTATCATTAACGGTAACCAGGTAACAGCCCACCCGACACTCCCAGGCCTACGGACACCGTTCAGAAACTGGTTCATCACCACGGTGTTAACTGGAGGGGCCTGGCGAGCCGCGGTCTGCCTCGGGGACGGAACCCCGTACAGTCCGACATGCTAGCCAGAGCCTATGTCACACGTCCCGGGAAGGGAGAGAACTGGCGATCCACAGGGCTTACGCCCCCGAGTCAGCAACTTGTCTCTCCCAGCCCGGGCCTCCCCATGGAAATCGTCCCCAGGGCTCTAAGAGCCCACTACTCTCGACCAGGGAACGCAAAGCTCATGGCGAGCCTTGCGTGCGTCCTGTTCACTCTCTCTCGGACAATCTCCTCGATCGAGTAGCTTCCAGTGTATATATAATACACCACAAGCTGTAGGACGCACGCGAGGTATAATCAAACCATTGTTATAGTTTACTGGAGCGTAAATTACAATGCGTTGCCGTCGCAACGCACGCTCGAACGGAGCGTGTCAAAACAAGGCCAAGAACGAAAAGGCCACATAAATGGCATGTATGTTTACAATCACCTGCCGCGTACTTAGGGCAAAATCGCCACATAGATATTCCAATAAAGATTTGGAATTTTTTAATATCCACATTTGGTTTATACCACTTCTAGAATAGATGGTTTCACAGTACTTTTGGGAGACCCTGTTTAATTTTAGACAATATAACAGTTAATACAAATTATTATCACATCGCTTCGACAAAAAGTAATAGACAATCAAATAATAGACAAATTAATAGACGAAAAATTAATTCTGAACAATTAATTAAAAGACCAAAAAATAATTAATAAAAATTATTAGACAAATAGCTGTGCTATGTAGGCCTACAGTTTTATCCATAACATAATGGGTATCGACCGGTCAACCGATCACGCCCTACCGTAGACCCCACGGTACCCTACTGATAACTGCTAGGTGACCGTCTCGTATGTACAAATCGGCCGAATATCGGAAAAGCACCTCCCGCACATCCATCGGTGCCAGGCATGATACCCTGCGGTGATCGCCTGGCGAGCTACTCATATCAATCGGCCGATAAATTTGGTCGATCCCCTCGGCGCCCGGTGGGCACATGAAGGAGCTGTGATCGGTCGCCGGCAGGTGTGATAACGATTAACAGGCGATGTCAATTTTTCCACCGGTCCCCGCAAGAAAATAACTCTGCGTTATTTTCTTCCGATGCCTCCACCGACGTGTCTACGATGTCCGATTGCTGCCCGATAGTCACGGATGACCCTCCGGCGCTCGGTGGGTGACCCGCCGAAATGGCCAAATTTCAGCCTTTCCACGCATCGTAACCACATCCGAGGAGGCATCGGTGCAAATATGACCTAGGCATTAGCTGGAATCGCACTGCGTCACGGTATACAAAGCACCGAGAATGGCGGTAATGTAAACAAACTCAAAATATCTCCACCAGAAACTCGCAACGAAATCTATTACACTGGCGGATTCAGGGGGGGGGGGTGCACCCGGCGCGCACCCCCCCTATTGGGCCGTGAAAAAAAAGAGAAAAAGAAAACAAAAAAAGAGAGAGCAAAAAGAAAAGAAAAAAGAGAGAGCAAAAAGCTATAGAAAATGTGGGTATGCACCTATGTAACGAAATATGAGTGTAATTTTCTTCGTTTGATATTTTTGACCGGGAGGGGGGGGGGGGGAGCGGAGGGGGGGGGGGGGGGGTAGAGCCCCACAATATATTTTCAACAAAAAAATCTGTGACTCAGAAATATGTTAAAGTGCATTACAGCGTTACATAGGCCTAACATTCGTTGGTCAATAATTATGCAATTGAGTGTTATTAACCATGAGTTCTTCAAGTTATATGACATATGATATGTAAAGTGACAATGAGTAGTTTTGGGATAAATAAATTTAAATACCAGCAATATTTACATGCATGTGTGGAATGAAAAATACTCAATACAGCGTTACATAGGCCTAACATTCGTTGGTCAATAATTATGCAATAGTGTGTCATTAATCATGAGTACTGCAAGTTATATGACATATGATATGTAAAGTGACAATGAGTAGTTTTGGGATAAATAAATTTAAATACCAGCAATATTTACATGCATGTGTGGACTGAAAAATACTCAATCAGAGCCAGAGAGAGCTCAGAATCAACCACAGAACATGGAAAAAGCCCTGGCTTCTGGGGCCCTTGAGCGGGCCCCAGACCCCACGCCGTGTAAGCTACCACCTATCCACCTAACTTCGCTCGGTCGCTTCACTCCTCTAACACTGCGCGAAAATCCATCTTTACAAAATACACTGTACATGTAAATACATTGTAAATAACTATGGATGACCTTTCTCAATACCTTTCCATGAAAGTAAATGTAATGCGAACAAAAGTCATTGTAAATGCAATATAAAGATCGAAAAGTTGTTGTAAATTCACGAACATAAGCTATGCACCAAGTGTTGTATTTACAAAAACTATATAATAATACATTTACTACGCCTTTCCTTTTTCGGAAATGTGTTTAACCTTTACACGAATCGTAAAGGCGAATAGGCATGTGTTCTGTACCAGAGTGAAATCAGTAAAACTAGCAATTATCTTTTTTCTTTAGAAATTGAAAGTGACGCCATTTGATGATCAAAAGAGATCCTATTATATATACTTGGTATGCGACCTTCAATGTGATCAGCAAAGATTGTATACTTGTATTGCATTTTTGTAATCAGTGAATATGACCTAAGTATCTCAGAAAAAATAACTGTGTGCCATCGGTGAAAAGATGCTGTGCGGCCGCCTACTCGGACCGCAATACTGAACAAAATATTAAGTAACAATCGATTTCTAAATATTTCATTTGTGGAAATAGGACATCTATAAATCAAGCGTATCCAGTTGGGTAGTATTATCTCAACAAATTATAGAGTGTGTGCTAGTTTGTTATTTGTATACATTATATACAACAATTAGCATAATTATACATTAATCATAGCGATATTTTTCGTCATAACGGTTTCACATGCGTGGACATCTAAAAAGAAAATATTCTATATTTCTCAAGATCACTCACATAAAAACATATTGATATGTTTGTCAGTGCATCAACCGTTCGTATACGCCGTAAGACGGTTGCCTAAGTTAATTATTAGTCCATGTCATATTCATGCCATTATACACCTCAATGATCGCGATCAGTCACAATATGTTTAAATTGCCTAATACTATTGTATATTTGTTAGCTAGCTTTTTTTTCCTAAATGACATTGCCAATAATAAGGGGTTTTAGCGCTAGTACATGTAGATATACAGTTGGCTGTGGTTTGCGTAATTTTCCGTCTTGAAATGACATGTTAATTGATTCAATGAATGTTTTTTGCACATAATGTTCATTTGATATCTCACTCTAACTGATTAAAGCAGCCTAAAGCACGGGGGTCGGAAATCTCCCCCCCCCCCCTCCACACACACACACACACACACACACACACACCCCGGCCCCTGCACCGACCCCGACCCCCGGCCGCCGCTGCAGCGCATTCAGGAACCGCTTCAGGAACATAATAGACAACTACATTTATATTGATACATATATTGATATAGAACATATATCTTGCTATACAACGTGCACGTTGTTTGCACTAGGTGGCTTATCAGGCAAGGGATACGAGCTTCTCCATTTATGAGCCACGCATGTGTTTTCAATAACCAGCAACACAAAAGAAGTTTTGGTTACTCTAAAGGAATAGACCTTCAATTGCAGCCTGCGTTCTTTTGTTTTGCATGGTGCGGCGAGATATTTAGATCCAATCGCTTTCTAACTGCGGCGAGTTATAATGATGAAAGCAGTCCTGGAAAATGGCCATGTTTTAAAAAGTGAACACAAGGCGCTTGGTGTCACTGTCATATGAAATTTATAACATCTAATCGTTATACACACATAAAGAGTGTGTATGAAGCAAACAAAATCATGAATTTGCGCACATCCATTCCATACCATAATATACTATAGAGTGACATAATGCTATGGTCATCAAGGTTCACCAATCGAGACTGCTTCTTTGACCAAATGTCATGTGTCATTTTGGTGTATCATTTTCCTATTTATTTCTCAATACAAGGTACTCGGTCCAAGTATCATATTCTGCGCTCCCTATATTACAATTTATATTTCCCTGTATTCAGTAAGGATTAAAAAGGTGACAGACAGATTAAATGGCATTCGTTTAGTTTCTGCTCATAAGCAGTACATTCTTCATGCATATATCTATATATGAACATTCTGATTTCGCCTACATAACGTGTTGTCATGAATGGCCAAAATATTCGAATGAGCTCAGCAAATACAAAGGTTACCACTCTAGCGATCAGTTTCGCGGGTCCAAGAGTCTGGAACAAACTTCCATCATTTACACAACATGCCGAATTGAAAGTATCTTTTTATTCACAAAATGTTACCTATTATTCTGTTCTGCCGTTCCATCTACACGTAAACTGTTTTTCGTTCTTTGTTTTGTTGAGTGAATACAATCAATTGCAGGTATAGTTTGATAGTGATAGTTTGTGATAAAAATGTGAACTATACTATATGAGAGTTATCGCTAAGTTTTAGCGTGATCAAACGGTGTACTATTGATGTGTATCTTGTTCTCGTCTCCGTTCGTGGGCAATACTTGAATCGAGCTTAATTGCAATTAACAGCTTTAGTGCTGGGACCATATGTAATTATACACGTGCCTGCGCATACCATTCTCAATACACAAACTAGTAGCATAGAGAATGTATCTTGTAATATCACAACACCAACGACGAGTCAATTAGCACTTACGTCATTGTCTTAATTGCCGCGTTGATCACAGAAATAACATTGATTCGCCATGCTACTATGTGGCGGAACATGCCAACGTGAATAGTTTTATGATAAGGATTTTCTTCTTTACATTAGGAAGCTACCAATGAATCAATCGACCAGCTAACTATTCAGCCTTATAGCCCTTGTGTCCCCATGAATAAGCACATATCAAATGAATGTCATGTGAAATAAATTAATGTAAAACAATGGCATATCAATAGTAAAGTAATTGTTATAAAAGCACGATTTCAGTACTCTTATGATTTTCATCGGGATTATCATTTTAAAAATTCATGGCTGGTCAGTCATCAGGCTTTGATTAAACTTGATACAAATGAATTAATTATGCTACAGTTGATTGTTATCAGAAATTTCCCCCACCCGTGATCTTCAAATAACAATTCGGTCATTTAACTTATCTTCCATCTCCAAGATCTTTTGCGCTAATTGCATCATGCAAGTTAGAAATTGATATTGTTACGGTGTCTTCGTGTATCACTTTGCACATACATGTATTGACCCAACTTAATTTATTGCGCACTTCTATGTATGTTTCCACGTGTATTCTCGCAAAGAAGCTCACAGCGCTTTCAAATTTATTGTATGTACCAGCAATTGCTGTATGAATAACAGTTCGTATGCGTGATTCATTCAATCATTCTTGATACAACATTTATGCATCATCAAAACAATAATAGGCCGGATAATGCTATATTTGTTAGTCGTATATTTCACCTAAATCCCGGATAGGTTATATTTCAAATTATCTGAGATACACGGCACAGCCCGGAGTTTTTAGAGGAAATCAACGAGCTTAGTTTTAAAATTGATCAGTCAAAAAGACAAAAGGTAAATAAGGGGGGGGGGGGGAGGGTACACGACGTGTCTTTGTACGTAAATTAGGAAGAATCTGTTAAATAATCCCGTATATCAGATGGGAGACGCGCTGAAGCACGGACATTTGGAAACAATATAGTAATGAAGAGTGCAATAAAGAATATTATTAGAAAGCTCAATTATCTTACAGCTAATAATCACATTCACTTATAAACAAGTTACAATTTCGAACACAGTTAATAAGGCTAACTTTCTTGTTCCTAAATATGAGTGGCGTGTGGAATAAAACTAATTTCGGCGATAAATTCATCTGAGCTCCGCCCCCTACAGCTCTACAACCAATCTGGGCATTGTATATCATATCTAGTATCCGTTGTCTGCGAACTCTCATTACATGTCTCTCTGGGCAAACAAAATAGTGTATACAATATCCAGTTATTCGACTGTTCAGTCGCCAGGCATATACATCGCGACAAAGAGTGTGAGATGTATGCTCAGTTTATTCTATCGAAAACAAATCGACATTAAATTCCAGCAAATTTTTCGCTGGTGCTTTCGGCACGACACGATTTTTTTTTTTTTTTTTGCAAAACAAGGATGAGTGATTCAACGAATCCGAATGCTTATCCATGATGGAGTACGGGGATAATGCCGATTAAGGTAGCATATCGACAGTTGATAGGACTACCGAACATGAGAGAACGAATGACAGATCAAACCTCCGCCGCACAAGTTCTCCGAGAAGGCTCAAACAGGTATAGGTCTGTGTTATGTGTCAAAACTTAACACTTGTATATAATGATTAGGTAAATAATCAAAGCCTGTATGTATAAGACTGAGCAGTCTCATCACTTAGACATGTATATACGTTATTTGTCTTTTTTTCAGACCGCTGTTCACGATGCCTTCCAGGATGCAAAGGAGTGCGTTTATTCTGAAGTGTGGGTCTTATGGACAAGTAAGTACAAATAATTCGCCGGGTACCGGGTATTGCATGCGAAGTAAATGTATCGCGCTTATATATGTCAATAATATAAATTATAAAATCTTCAACTGACCTGTTGGGTAAGTAAATTGAATCGAAAACATAACATTATCATTACTTCATTTCATTCATTGTATTCATTGTCCTTGCACATGTGAAATGGTGATATCCCGATAATACGACAAATCATCACTCACACACGATAGTGCGACGGGCCCAAGTATCATACACCGCGCCTTCCTCTATATTCAATAAGGATTAAAAAGGTGATAGACGGATTAAATGGCATTCATTTAGTGGACGAGTAGTATTAAGGCGCAGTGTATTATACTTGGGCCGTGCGACGGACTGGCCGTCTTGCCTAACAAAATTGGTTGTCTATTTCTCAGAGCCAGCGTCGACACCACATTTGAGGCAGTTCACGTTCCAGCCCTAATGTTGGGCGACGAGGACAGTGACGGAGACAACGTACTGGTGAATCGTCTTCCTGCTTGGCAGAACGAGACATCCAATCGCCTGAAAGTGGATTTAGATGCTGAATATCTAGAACAGGCCTCGACAAGTCTGAAGAACAGGGCAACCATCGCTCGAAAAGATGCCCAACGACGCCGGCGCGCATCCTTGGCCGCATGGATAAATTGTCAAAAGTTATCTTTTCATATTTGTCTTCTAGTAATATAATGTTGGCTGACATTGGACTACGGCTTCTGGCCAAATATAAGAAAACGCCATGTCATATTACTTCCTCAGATATTTCTGTATCCAAATTAGAGACAAATGTTTTCAGGGGTCTATGATACACGTGAAAATAAATGTTTACACCCCGATCGGAGTTATCATGTTTTCGCGAATGTATGTGATGATGGTCTGCACTCAAAATAACAAAAGTTAACATTTTCAAAAGATGTTACACATATACGTGAGCAGAGATATGATTTGAACGGATCCAGTTCCACATTTGATTAAATGCAAATATAACACGAATCAGCCTTTTTGCACGTTTCTACATAATCTCAGGTCATCGGTCAAAACATATTCACTCCATTACAAATTCCAAAAGACGAAATTTCCAAATACAATGAAGTATTTCAGTTAAAGGGAGTGTTATTTGAGCAGGCCTGGTTGTGCATTTTATTCAACACAATGTGGAAATGAACTGAAATTTATACATATTTACATATAATATCAGGTCATACCTTCAAACATGTTGATACCTTTACGAATACCAAGATATCATATTTCCAAACAGATTGACCTCTTTACAAAAATGGAAAGGCGACATAGTGGTATATAGTGGTGCATGTAAATGGAAGAAAGGGTCACATATTCTTATAAAATTAATACATTTGCAAATAATAAAAGGTAACATTGCCAAGTAAAGGGATGCATTGACGTGATTGGAAATGTGATATGAACATATCTGGTTACACATTTACATCAATAAAATGATGACCTGAACTGATCGATTTGCATCTTTACATAAACTATCAGGTCATACATTCAAACATGCCAGTACCATTCCAAATGCCAAAAAGACAGTATTTCCAAAATGAATAGATACCTTTACGTGAATGGATATATCATCTTGTCATATCTAGTATATACCTTTACAATTGCCCAAATATCATCTTTCAACCGTTTTGTACATTTACGTTAGCGAAAATATAACCTGAAGTTGTCATTAATGATCAACTCTTGTATCCATGCTTGTATAATTGTAAATTTAATACGAATGAAATGTGACCTTGTAATAAAATAACATCACCTTTCCATATATATGCAGTAACCACCAATACATTTACATATCATTACAAGACCTCGTTGTACATATCCATCGGCTTTACATACACATCGCCATCACCTTTCCATATATAAAAGGTCACATCTGCGGACCTTGTATGGATTTTGTAAATTGTGCCATTACTATCTGGGATGAACTTGTAAATACAACCTTGATTACCTTTGCGTTTTCTTGTTCAGGGAATTGTAAATGTTTTTAAAGGCGATGTAAATGCTGCTATTCGTATACCTTTCCCGAATGTAAATACATTGTAAAGATGATTTTTCACGCAGTGTAACCAGCTTGCCACCCCCCCCCCCCCTCCAATAATAAATCTAGTCCGACACACTTGACTTCATACTGAAACTGTCATTGAATATACACAGGGGATACTTTTGTATCCCCCGAACGTTCGTCGGATACTATGGATTTGTCTTCGTTGTGCCGCCGCCACGTCCGCGTCGCAGACACTTTCTTGTGAACGCTCTACATGTTGCAAATCTTAACAGATTCTGATAATTTTTCATACAGACACATCTTATGGTAAGATCCCGACACCAATCGATTTTGGTTGCCATAGCAACCAAATTGGCCGATTGGCGACACCGTTTGTGCTCAAATTAGCCTGTTTAACACACATGGCTTGTGAACGATCTACAGATGGGAGTTTTCAATGAATGATGATGAAATCGCACAGACTCGGAGAGAAAGACCCTCACACGAAACCTGTCGTTTTTCAGAATGATTGAATAAATATTAACTAGTTAACGGACTAACTTATTACAACCATTAAAATACCGACTTGAACATCTGTGATCAATCCAATACCCTGTACTAGGACAACAAATATCACTGGATTCTTGTTCAGAATAGAGAACTGATGTTTTTATTGAAAACAGATCGATATTATCGAATAAGTTAACCTTAATTTTACTAGTTAGGTCTATTATTGACCACAATTTAAATAGTTAAGATGAGAAACATTTATTATTAAGCTCAACAAGGCGAAGGTTTTGTCCAGTACAGATTTCATGAGTGCAACCGAATAAGTTAACCTTATTATTACTAGTTAAGTCTATTACTGACCACAATAAGAATAGTTAAGACAAGAAATATTTATTATTGGGCTCAACAAGGTAAAGGTTCTGTCCAGTTGAGATTTTATGGCTGTAACCAAATAAGTTAACATTATTTTTGCCAGTTAAATCTATCATTGACCTCAATAATAATAGTTAAGACGAGAAACATTTATTATTGAGCTCAACAAGGTAAAGGTTTTGTCCAGTAGAGATTTCTGGGTGTAACCGAAAACATTAACATTATTTTTACTTGTTAAGTCTATTATTGACCATAATAAAAAATAATCAAGACAAGGAACATTTATCATTGAGCTGAACCAGGTAATTGGAATATCACATTCAAATCTAATTTGGAACATATTTGGGGTGAAAATAGACCTTTTTGTGAAAACATTGATCTGGCTCCAATTTTGTCATCTTGAAATGCAGTTTTGGTCAACTTTTACTTTGAATTTCAACCTGAAACCAAGTTTGGCACATATTATGAGTTGAAATATAACTTATGGTGAAAAATTCGATTTGACTCCAATTTCGTCTTCTTGAAATGCAGTTTTGGTCAACTTTTAGTTTGAATTTCAACTTGAAACCACGTTTGGCACATATTATGAGTTGAAATATACTCATAACGAGGTAAAGGTACTTAGAAACTTAGGTGAAAAGTTTGATCTGGCTCTAATTTCGTTATTTTATCGAACATGTCGAAATGGAAATTCATATGCAGTGGTTTGAGTGGTGATGTTGAATTCGACCTACAATAAATCTTGAAAGATCAATGCAGCAATTTTGGTAGAAAACAAAACAGTTGTGGCTTAAGATTTTACATTTCTGTGGTAAACTTTTTTAGCCCTTGCTCTAGTTTTTCACACTTATCATTAATATATTTGGGGCAACAGGGATGATAGGGCTACGGGGGATACACCCAAGCGGTCGTAGGCGACCGGAAGCGTCTAGTTTATTTTTTTTCATTTGTTACAGACAGGGTTCTTTATAAATCTGGATATAATTCTGGATGTCAGCATAGCTTGGAAGATCTTATCTTTATTATTAAATGATTGATCATCACCATGTCTGGTGCATAAGAGCCTTAAAACAGCCTTAGAATGGTAGGACTATCAGACCTTCCTTTCTTTGAAAATCTATCCTTCATTTACGACAGAACTAAGCAGACTTCTAAAGTAAAATTCTACTTATTGATTTCACAAGGTTCAGTTGTAAAATACACCTTAGAAACCATCTCCGAGAAACTAAATTAAAAAAATATTTCGGGGGCGTACGGCCCGAACCCCCAGACCGCATAAGGCTTCACTCGCTAGTCAGTGATGTATCCTCCATTCACAACAAAAACAGACTCCTAAAGTGAAAATCTACTTAGTGATTTCACAAGGTACAGTTGTAAATACACCTTAGAAACCATCTCAGAGACACTAAATTCCAAAAAATTATCGGCGGGCTCACGGCGCCCCCCAAACCCCCAGACCGCATAAGGCTTCGCTCGCTACGCTCGCTCACACTTTTTCAAGATTACGTACATTTAAGAAGAGCACCCCCCCTATTCAAAAATCCTGGATCCGCCCCTGTATTAGAAAGGGGCGTCTGTTTGGGCATACAAGTGCAGATAAATTAATTTTTATGTTTTCTTCGTTCGATCAGAAAGATATGGAAAAATCCATAACTTACTGCCAATATCACTTTAAGTTCATTTCCGAACACCCGCGGTTATATTTTGATTCATTTTACTTGTAATGAATCATGATCATGCTTCTTGAGTCCATAGCTGGAGTCCGCGGGTCTTGGCGTATCGCTGGGTTATGTTGGGTCAATCACGAAGGCCCGATATTACGTGCGATAGACCCAAAAACCTAATTACTTTTGGACACCACAAGACAGGGCCTCAGTTAGTATAACGAGCATATAGGAAGTCATTTACGATGCATCTTTTGGCGAACTTGAACGTGACCTCAGGTGACATTGAATGATAAATTTCAAGGTCACGTCTAACCTGAGATGTGTAAATTGGCCTGTGTAGACATTAAGACATATTATGAAGACTTTGAACCTGACATTCTGCAGACAGAAACTTGTAGAGAGTGCTTAGTTTTGTATTATGAGTATTTGATTAACTTGAACTTGACATCGGAAGAACTTGAGTGATAAATCTCAAGATCATGTTTGAACTGAAATATGTTATTAGCATCCACAGACAAAATGCTTGTAGATCGTGTTTCGCTTTGTGTTGTGAGCATACATGAAGTCATATATGATGGATCTTCCGATGACCTTGAACTTGACCTCAAAAGAACTTGAGTGGTTAATCTTAAGGTCACATCCGACCTGAATATGTAAATAGGCCCCTGTCGACAAAACGCTGTTAGATGGGGCTTTGGACATATGAGATCATACGACCTTGAATGGTAAATATCGTCATATTTGACATGAATTATGGAAATTGTCCTCTGCAGACATAATGATGATAGATAGATCTTATCTGCTTATGGCTTTATATGATATGGCCATATAGGGAATCGTACATATGTTGCATCCGTTGATGACTTCAACATGACCTTCAGTATTATAGCTCAATAACATGTTTGCCCTAAGTCTGCCAGTAAACTACAGCACCCTTGGTGCTATGTTTTCAAAATGGGGGCTCAGTAACTTTTCTTTTTAATTTCGCGCAGACCATCTGAAAGGTGTCATAAGATGGAATGCCTTATTGCTCGACAGGTCTGAAATATAAGCCCTAAAATTAAAAATTACTCTTAATGGCACTTTGCTTGGAGTCTATTAGGTAAATTTCTCTCCAATTTCACTTTTGATTTCATGACAATGTGTACTGTCTATCTCGTGTATACAGATTGATTGTCTTGAAGCGTTTGAAAGGTCCGATATGTAGACCCAAACGGCGAAAAAAATGATATCACAATTCCCCTTATTGGCACTTTGTTCGAAATATGTTCCGTAACTTTCTCTCTAATTTCACATATATATTCATGGCATCATGTATTAGGCCTATATATCTCGGGTATATATATGGAATGCCTTGAAGGGGTCCAACTGTAGGCCCAAAAGGCCAAAATTCCTCTTTTTGGCTCTTTTCTCAGAATATATTTAGTAGTTTTCTCTTTAGTTTCACACCATGTACTATCCATCTCGTGTATAAAGAAGATAGAATTTGATCTCACATGACATTGAATGATGATTCTCGAGGTCACGTCATACCTGAAATGTGTAAATTGACCTCCACGTATGAGATGACTGCAGATAGAGCCAAGGTTATATCAACATAAAGAAAGTAAAAGATTGCGGATATTTTGTTAGTTTTGAAGCTGTACTTGAGATGACCTTGAGTGGTGAATTCAGAGGTCGCATCTGACCTTAAGTTTATACATCGGACTCTGCATACAAAACGGTTGTAGATAGAGCTTAGGTGTGTATTAATCATATATAGGAAGTCACATATTGCAGATCTTTTGATGGTTTTGAAGTTGACTTCAGATGACCTTGAGTGGTGAATCAAAAACGATAGATTTGAATTGAAATTTGTAAATTGACCGCATATGACCTTGCTTGGTAAATCCAAAGATCACATCTGACCTGAATACGTCTGTGCACATTTTTTTTATTTACATTGTGTGTGTACGTACAGAGCAAACATAACACAAACCAGTGTGTACATTCACTCGGAGTGTGGTGTGGTTTTACAATATAGATATATTCTTTGACAATCAAGTTTCGATTGACCAGAACCATCCGGCTTTTCTAAGTTACTTTTCATTAATTTGTGTTCCTGAGGAGTAACAGGATATACGTAGACGGTTTATATTCGGTACCATTCACTTTTACACTGACACTGGCGGGGACTTACAATTAACCAACCAAACATTAGTAAAAATGAAACATTTCGACAAAAACGGAAACAGTGCCCTAGACAAATATGTTTCATGGGTATATGAAGGATGAAGCTTGATTTCGACTATAAATTCTCTTTATCCTTTGATATTGTCGATGTCTCGGCGGTGGTGCGTCGTAGAGCGAAACAGACATTATTTTCGGACTCGTCTTCCTGACCAACATTTCTTAGCCTCTTAGGGATATGTTGAGTGTAGACCTTGACCGGAAGCAAGTTGTTTTTCCTGAGTAAGCTTTTTTTACATTATAATTTGCATTTCAGTGAAAGGAATATTATTTTCTGACCCATCACCTTAAACATGGGCTACATGTCGCCTATTGGGGGGGGGGGGGGGGGTATCTTTGTCCTAGATATAAAATGTTATCGCTGCTTTACACCATAATGCTTCCAGGGCCTTTAGACCCTTACGTCCAATTATTTTCGGCGACATTGAATATACTTCAATGACCATAATTGAACTCATACCATAGAATTATAGCCATAGCCTAATTACATGCCCATACCATACATCACACACTGGATTGTGTAGGACATATATAGCTACTAGTATACGACAATGTCGATACCTCGAAGTACATATTAAATTAAACACTGTGGTCAATAATGTCAAAAACATTAGGCAGATCTGTGGGATGTGATACATACAAATCCTCATTTAAAAAGGCTAGATGAGTAGGTTTTCTCTTATCCGTTCTTGAATATTATGAAGACACCTGAAATTTTACTTTCCCTCTAATATATGTGGTAATCATCTGCTTCATATATCAAGTCCAATACCATCAGTGGTATCCCCTACCCCCCCCCCCCCCCCCCCCCCCCCCCTAGACAAAGCTCCAGATCTAGCAAAGCCTTGAGGCTTGAGACCACGGGCAGAGAAACGCCCCGAGCGTGCTGTGCCAAGTCCATGAGTAGGCCTACGCAGCTCCAGAGTCCAGACAGTAACAGGCGGGCTTGAAATCTACACTGGAATTGTGTGCTAAACACATCACACAAAACATCACTTTTCTCCATAACTATGCGATAAATGGGTTATCGATGTAAACAGCCACTAGAACAAGTGTATTCTGTGATGGAAACGCGTATGCATGATAAATAATATACAATTCTTAAATATTAAAACATCAATAATATAAGCGAAAAGTATATCTTCTACAACTTTTCATCTGAACACATCCAATATTTATGCAAATAGTTATCATCTGAAGTAGGTACGTTCAACAATTTTATGGCACAATAAAAGCCAATGTTCTTATGATTCATTCACAGTATTGCGAATAGCCAGATAGTGAAATATGAGTGAAATAAAACCTTTTGAACAAGACAAACTAACACAACAATTGGTACAATCGCCATTTCCAGTCTGTGGACACGGGATTATAAATGCTGCTCACTGTGACGTCCGTGCTTACTAAATAAGTAGGCTCACGTCGTCAGCACGGCATCAGTCATCTTACAGATCCTGCAAGTGACACTTCTGAGATCGACAAACGATTCATCATGGCTTCTCCAAGAAAGGCGAGATCGCCGTCCAGATCACCATCGAAAAGACCCAAGTCCCCCAAGAGGGCCAAGTCGCCAAAGAAGGCAAAAGCTCGCAAGCCAGTGAAGGCGAGTGCTCATCCGCCGGTAGCAGTGATGGTCAAAGCGGCCATTGTTGCTTTGAAGGAAAGAAATGGATCTTCTCTGGCCGCCATCAAGAAGTACATCTTGGCAAACTACAAGGGCATCAACATGACGTATGTGGCACCAGTCATCCGTCGTAACTTGGTCAAAGGAGTTACCGATGGCGTGTATGTCCGGAAAACGGGAACAGGAGCTTCTGGGTCATTCCGAATGGGTGCTGCGCCGAAGGTCGTCAAGAAGAAGAAGCCCGCAACGCCAAAGAAGGCCAAGAAACCAAAGAGCGCTGTGCGACGGAAGTCTGCTGGGAAGGCAAAGAAGGCGTCTTCAAAGTCTGGAGCGCGCAAGGCAGCTCCCAAGAAGGCGACTAAAGCTAAAGCCAAGAAGCCAGCGAAGAAAGCTGCCAAGCCGAAGGCCAAGAAGCCGGCCGCCAAGAAAGCCAAGAAGCCGAAGGCGAAGAAACCGGCCGCCAAGAAAGCCAAGAAGTAAACGGAATGCCACAGCATTGCTAAAAGGCCCTCTTTAGGGCCAACACATATACCGAAAAGTTTATAACGATATTTTTTGCTTTCATTTTAAACAATATATCACTATTTCTAATCTTATCAGTGTTCCCAGTATATATCTTTTTTCTGCAATACACTTTTCATACTTTATTTCTCTTAAGTAGGCTAGATCTATTTCTTTTCAAACATTAATTCTCTTCAAATATTAAATATTTCTGTCATTTTCTGAATATTCGCCTCGACAGTAGAGGTAGAAAGCAATTTCCCCACAAATCTTCCATGTAATTTCATTATTTAGTCCAGAAATTTCTGTGTTAATATATTTGTAGTCTATCGAGATTATCGTGATCGCGGTACTGAGACTGAAACTATTTTCATTGTCGAAATAAATCTTAATTTTTGATGATCAGCTTTAAAATTACACGTTTTTCACTAGCTTTGCATACTTTAGTACTAATTGAGCTGTTATACTCACTCGCCGGTAACTGCGCTGGCAGTACAGAAAAATACCTAGACAAGTATGGAATCACTTGTTCTTTTTCGAAATATATATACATATGTAGTGCCTCACTGAATTTACGATTTGTATTATAATAAGGTTGAAAGTATTTTTTAACCTACAAAATGTAGGCCACATGACAGAACAAATTCTCTACACACTGTACACAGGTTCAAGGTCAAAATCTTTTTTTCTAAATCTGGAGAAATTTGCAACTACGGGAGAGTTGCCCTAATTGGCCCGGTGCCTAGATTGGACCACCTGACTTTTATTTTATTTTAAATCACTGGGGGGACACATGATTCGGTAACCGATTCATTGCAGTTACCGATTCATTTTCAGAACGGACGCGGCGTGTACTCATATTTAAATTGTGTGCATTTGTAACGTATATTACCGCTATATTTTGGTCAGTTCTTATTTATTTGTTGTCTCTGAACCAAATTTAGTGAGATTCCGTCGTGTTCCATGTGTAGTTTCACTGATATGACTGTTTATATATATCGGAGATGATTCGGTAACTGACATAGCTTCAGATAAATTGATTCGGTAACTGTGACATTGGGATTCGGTAACTGAGAGTTTGTCAGACCAATTAGTTCCCGTTTCAGCACATGTTAACCGCACCAGCACTGGTTAAAGATATGTATTGTTGGTAATAAAAATGTACAACCATTTCGGTTGAAATTTCATATGTTGCAGTGCAGCAGACGTGTCGGTGATCGAAGTGGGCAGCTTCACACTTTATTAAATCTGTACTAAGGTGGCCGTGGAAATAACTAATTGCTAATCATGCAGATAAATTGATTCGGTAACTGTGACATTGGGATTCGGTAACTGAGAGTTTGTCAGACCAATTAGTTCCCGTTTCAGCACATGTTAACCGCACCAGCACTGGTTAAAGATATGTATTGTTGGTAATAATAATGTACAACCATTTCGGTTGAAATTTTATATGTTGCAGTGCAGCAGACGTGTCGGTGATCGAAGTGGGCAGCTTCACACTTTATTAAATCTGTACTAAGGTGGCCGTGGAAATAACTAATTGCTAATCATCCCCGCATTGATTTAGACACCTGACCTGATCCTTTTACCAATCAGACTTTTCAGTTTGTCAAAATAATGGTCGGTAGTTCCCGTTGTTTTAATCTATTTTCCTGTTTCTTTCTATTTTACTGATAAATCGGAAGTCAATTTTCAACAAGGGAGGGAAATACATACGATCGTAATATATGTGATCTTATTTTGTGTTGTAACTGCCAGCGAAAACCTTCCCAGAGCACACCAGTTCAGGAAAACCTTTAGGTAATACTGAAATTCAGTATTGGGAAGACCTAAAAGTTCTTCATTGCTTGTATGATACTGACGTGAGTAACAACTTTCTACGTGATCACTCAGGCGTACATTTCACCATTCTTCTATGCCGAGAAATCGGGTATCCACTCCCGAGAATCGGGGAATTTACGTGTGACCCTAGAATCCAGGTGCACCTATCCTGTTGTATATATATTCACAGTCTGTCCTATATAGAGCAATCATGCAATTTTTAAGACAATGCGTTGCTAGGCAACATAACTGCCTTGATTGGACCACCACCTGGTTCCTTGATTGGACCATATGATATCCACATTCATCAAGTTGCCCTATTTGGACCACAATATCAAACCACGGTAATTAATGTTTTATTGTTTGATAATTTGCTCGGGGTTCATCACTATAGATCTAACTGTTAGTAACAAATATTAATTATGCAATTATAATATATTATTTTGTGGCTGTAGTCAAAATATAAAGTAGGCCTAGTTATTATTGCCAACTTATTATACCTATTAAACATCGATTTTGCTCATATTATTGCGACGCTAAATGATATCGTGTTATAACTTTGCAGATTTCATCTGAGAGTCAAATGACAATTGAAAAAGTTTGGAATTTATCCCCATTGATACGGCTGTAGAAAAATTAGAATATGGAAATCATTTAGTGCTGGAATCTACGGATGTTGAAATTATCGGTGATGATGTGGATTTGATGAAGAATACAATTTTAAGCATGTTCCAATACATTTTATTACTGTACACTGTACACAATATAAAAAATAAAAATTAGTGACATTGACAATTGGTGGTCCAATTAAGGAAACCTGGTGATTCATTCAAGGCACTTAGTTTCCTTGATTTGACCACTTGCGGTTAAATTTCATATTAAAATATCTTTGGAGTCTGTAGTGAATCTACTAAGAAACCCGACGTTGTCATTGGTTAAAAGCTGGTCACGTGTCTGCATAAAATTACATATTCACCAGACAAGCCGGTGAAGTTTTTTTGATATTCACCGATCGGTCCATATCACATATAAGTACCTCTCGCCAAAGAGCAACTCTGGTCAAATGCTTTTTCATGCTTGTTTTCTTTTTCTCTTACTGGTATCGCGTATCCAGTGATATAGTGAAATGAATGACCTTGTTTCAGAAATCATTCCTCGCTTGTTTATAGTGTTCCTGAAATATTTACATCAAACTGAAATCTAAAGGCGTGACTGGCGCAGTACTTATTTGAATCAACACATGATAGTTTTAGATTATTATGTTTATATCATACATCCACGTCATACATAAACATTGCTTCAGTATTTGCATGAACTTTACACATGTATTATATAATAAAACAAATATTGACTATTGATTTCGGTGAATACGTGAAAATATGTACCTCTCGTATATTAAGACATATTCACCGAGCTTGCGAGGTCGTATTCACCTCACCAAAAGTCAATATTTGTATAATAGTGTAACGGTTTTGGGGCGTACCCAAAAGTTTCCCCATGGTAATTCTATTAGTGTTTTGTGATATTATGGTTAAATAACCGTTTATTAAAATGTATATGTGTTTAAAGGTCCATACGGTTCCGTATTGTTAATGTTTAGAAGGTTTTCCGTCTCGGAACTTGGTATATTTGTATGTTGGTAAAGCCGGAGACGGAGCCGGAGACGGAGACGGAACCGGAGACGGAGTCGGAACAATGGAGTACAAAAACGTAATGACGTTATTTCCGGAAGGTCATGTGATCAGCCTCGTTTTCGGTTTAAAAGGTGACGTGTCAGCCACTGATTGGTTCTAGAGTGTTTTTAGAAATCCGAAAAAATATCAGTGTTTTGGCGGACTATGAAGTCACAATAGGTTGGTCACGTGACTCGGGTCTCAGGTCTATAAAAGCCCCAGCTTCACAGCGGACGGCGGAGTTGGTGTCCTGACGTCGACCTGTGCAGACCCCTTCTCCCATAGCAGAGTACTCCCTTGTTCCGGATAGAGTCATCCAGATGATAGCAGTTAAGTCTTCTGACTGTGCACTTGGAAAATAAACATGAAAACTTCAACCGAGTTGTTTTTCCGTGTTCGTTAGGGAACTGGAATTTATAATAAAGTTAGTTCACCGGAAAAGAAAGTAATACGGAGTAAAGGGAGATAAGACCACAGTCGGTTAAGACCAAGTTGTAACGACGTCTTAGGGTGATCCAAGAACCCAGATCACCAAGGAAGGAGACGGAGACGGAGGTGGAATTCAACGGAGCAACTACGGAGGCGGTATCGGACGGAGCAGTTGCAGAGACGGGAACGACGAAGCAGTTGCAGAGGCGGTACCGGACGACGGAGTTGCAGAGGCAGTACCTGACGGAGCGGTTGCGGTAACCGGAAGTGAGAACACTTCCGAGATTCTCCATTTCAGGTGCAGTCACAGGTTGCGGTGAGGTGGAGTCAACCGGAGCAGTTTGCAGTAAGGCGGAACCTGGCAGAGCGGTTGCGGTATTCGGAAACGGCAACGTTCCCGGATTCTTTATTCCAGGCGCAGTCGCAGTTTGCAGTAAGGCGGAAAACGACGGAGCTGTTGCAGTAAAGCGGTATCCCAACGGAGCAGTTGCAGTACCCGGAGACGGAAACGCCTCCGGATCCTTACTTTACAGGTGCAGTTGCAGATTAGCAGTCGGGCAACGCTTAAGAGGTCCATTCCAGACCACGCTACCAACCTTCAGAGACTTCTAGCCGGAGTTCAACCGTACAGCAGTAGCAGTTTCCCGGAGTTTTACCGTTTCAGCTCCGGTTATATAACAACTCACCCACCTCCCTATAAAACCGGTTTATCAAGACGTCACAGAAGGGTGCAAACCCGTTACAACTTTTTGGTGGCAGCGGTGGGATCATCTGCAGTATGACTACTAGACGGGGCAAATTGGCGGAACAGCAGCTGAAGGCAGCCGTGTCGGACACGGAGCAGCCTGTAGGAGCAGTAGGAGCTGAGCCGTTGCAGATGCCGGTTGCGGAAAAGGAAGCAGTTCGTCCTGCCGAGCGAAAGCTGTTGCAGCCGGAAATGCAGAAAGCAGTTGCAGAAGAGCCCCTTCGGGTTCCTCAAGGAGTACAGCCTGCAGAGCAGTTAGCAGAGGCGGAAATTAACTTTCCGGACCAGGCTGGCGATCGGGAACCGGATGCAGACCCGGAAGGCAGAGAGAATTTAGTCGACAACCTGACCAGATTATTGGCGACCCAAATGGAGGTGTTTCAGCAGCACCTGGCAGTAACCGGAAAGCAGCAGCAGGCAGAAGCAGTACAACAACCAGCACCAAGGGCAGGAGTAGCCAGATTAATGACATATGACGGAACTGATCCGTGGCCGGAGTATGAGGCTCACCTCCTTGAATACGCTCGGTACTACCGTTGGACAGCAGAGGAAAAGGCGCTGAACTTATGTGTCAGTTTGAGGGGTAACGCCCGCAGCATACTACTGGATCTGTCCGCGGAGCAGAGACGCAGCTTTGATACGGTTGTGGCGGCATTAAAACAGCAGTTTTGTCCGGGAGAGAAAACATTTGTTTTCCAGGCGGAATTGCAGACACGGAAATTGCAGCCGGAGGAGGAGCTGTCCGAGCTGGCCAGAGACATTCGGAGCAAGACGCGGCTAGCCTACCCAAAAGCGGATCCGGCAACAACAGAAGTGCTCATGAAGATGCATTTCTGCAACAGTCTTACTAACCGAGATATGCGGTTGTCGGTATTGAAAAGCCACCCGGAAACGCTGTCGCAGGCTCTGGCTTTCGCTACCGAGTATGAGAGTATTATGAAGACGGACAACAGCAGACCAGCGGAGCGACACCGGACGAGGCAGCTGAACACGGAGCCGGAGTGGAGCCAGCAGGTGAACGAATTGCGGAAGCAAGCCGAGCAGACTCAGCAGCAGTTGGCGGATCTGATGACTCAGGTCAAGGAAGCGGTTAGCCGGCAGCAGCGCAGTTCTCGAGCGGATTTAGAATGCTTCAACTGTGGCCGGAAAGGGCATTTTGCCCGAGACTGTAGGCAGCCGTAGCAGCAGCAGCAGCGGCGTCAACCACAACAGCAGCAGTCGCCGCGACAACAGCAGCAGCCGCAGCAGCAGCAACAACTGCAGCAGCCACGACAGCAGCAGCAGCAGTCGGAAAACTAGAGCGGGTCGCGGAAAAGGGGAAATCCTGGACCCGGAAGAGAGGACACCCCCATAACCGGCAGGTGGTTCACGGACCCGGTCCCAGGGGCGAGGTGGGCATGTATGTGACAGCCAGAGTATGCGGAGAGCCAGTAACGCTGATAATCGACACCGGCAGCACTGTCACAATGCTCAACCTACAAACCTGGGAACGGATCCGGAAGCCCGGAATGAAGCTGAAGCGGTCGCCGATTCGTCTTTCAATGGTTGACGGAAGTAACATACGGACACATGGCCGAAAAGAACTCCCACTCAACATCGCAGGAGTAGCTGAGACCGTGACGTTCGAGATTGCAGACTGTGAAGACGAAGGAATACTGGGAATGGATTTCATCCGTTCCCGGATATCCGGCATAAATTTCGACCGAATGACCATGCAGATGGGCAGCCAGGAGGTGTTCCTCACCATGTTCGAGCAGACCAGGGAGCCGTTTCCGATCAACGCTGTAGCAGATTACCAAATTCCGCCGGAAACGGAACAGCTGATAATAGGACAAGCAGAGAGTGTCCGGGAAGCAGAAGGAGTACTAGAAATGCCACAGGAGCCTACTGAGAAGAGACCTTGGCTGATCGGGAGAACTTTATCCCGGATAAAGCAAGGAACAGTCCCGGTTCGAGTGATCAATGTGATGGCGGAGCCGGTAATCATCAAGAAAGGAGCGCAGTTGGCGACGATGACCACCTTAGCAGCCGGTTGCAGTGTTGTGCCGTTGGCGGAGCGGAGCAGGAAGGTGCAGATTTCCACGGAGTCGGAGGCCGGGCGGAATTGGAGCGGGTACGAGAAGCTGCGGCAGTTAGCAGAGCAGACCCAGGATGCAGTGCCGAGTCATTTCCGCGAGAGAGTAACCGACCTCCTATTTCGGAATAAGCCGACCTTCAGTAATGATGCCGGAGAACTGGGGCAGACCAACGAGGTACAACATCAGATAAACACGGGCAGTCACCGGCCGATTAAGCAGCCAACCAGGCGAATTCCGCCAGACAAGAGAGAGCTGGTGAGCAGTCTGATTCAGGAGATGAAAGACAAGAACGTCATTGAAGAAAGTAGCAGTCCGTGGGCTTCCCCGATTGTTCTGGTGAAGAAAAAGGATGGGACCACCCGGTTCTGTGTCGATTACCGGCGGTTAAATGCAGTCACGGAGAAAGATGCTTATCCGTTGCCGAGAATAGACGACACCATAGCAGCCTGTGCAGACGCCAAATGGTTCTCCACTCTCGACCTGACCAGGTCGGGATGGATGAAGACGCCCGGAAAAAGTCGGCCTTCTGTGTTCCTGGTGGCCTTTACCAGTTCATGAGTTTCGGCTTGTGCAATGCTCCGGGTACGTTCGAGCGGTTGATGGAGAAGGTGCTAGGCGGATTGTCCTGGAAGACCTGCCTCATATATCTGGACGACATCATAGTCTACAGCAAGACCCTGGAGGATCACATCCGTGATCTTCAGGAGGTTTTCAACAAGCTGAGAGAGGCAGACCTCAAAGTCAAACCGTCAAAATGCAAGTTCTTCCAGCCGGAGGTGTCTTTCCTAGGTCACATAGTCGCAAGAGACGGTATCCGCACCGACCCGGCAAAAACGGAGGCAGTACGGAAGTGGCGGACACCCACCAACCTGACGGAGCTGCGCAGTTTTCTGGGACTATGCTCCTATTACCGGAAGTTCGTGCCGAAGTTCTCCGAGATTGCAGCGCCGCTGAATCACTTGACGGAAAAAGGGGTGCAGTTCCAGTGGCAGACGGAGCAAGAGCAGGCATTTGAAGAGCTGAAGAACCGCCTAGTATCGGCACCGATACTCGGGTACCCAAGGGAGCAAGGCCGATATATCCTGGACACGGACGCCAGTGACACCGGGCTGGGAGCAGTACTGTCACAGAAGCAGGGCAACCAGGAGCGGGTGATAACCTACTTGAGCCGCAGCCTAACCAAAGAAGAACGGAGATACTGTGTCACCCGGAAGGAGCTCCTGCCGGTTGTGTTTGCGGTACAGAAGAATAAGCAGTACTTGCTGGGACGACACTTCCTTCTTCGCACCGATCATGGCAGTCTTACCTGGCTGATGAATTTCAAGGAGCCCCAGGGGCAGGTAGCCCGGTGGATTGAGCTCCTGAGTGAGTTTCATTTCGACATCGAACATCGTCCGGGGCGAATCCATAATAACGCGGATGCCTTGTCCAGATCCCCATGCAGCCAATGCGTAAAAATCGACTGGAAACAAGCCAAGATAGACGCCTGGAACTACGGAGAAAGGATCCGGCAGACACGAAGTGAAGAAACTCCTCAGCCCAAGCCAAGGAAGGGGGGACGCCGGAAGCGGTCACGAAGATCGGGCGGAGAAGCAGAACTGACGGAGGAAGCAGTCCCAAGGAAGGCGGTTGCAGTAGCCGAGGAAGCAGTGTCCCGGAAGCCGGTTGCGGTTGCGGTGACGGAGGAAGCAGTCCCAAGGAAGCCGGTTGCGGTTGCAGTGACGGAGAAAGCAGCGTCCCGGAAGCCGGTTGCGGTTGCGGTGACGGAGAAAGCAGCGTCCCGGAAGCCGGTTGCGGTGGCGGTGACGGAGGAAGCAGTGTCCCGGAAGCCGGTTGCGGTTGCGGTGATGGAGAAAGCAGCGTCCCGGAAGCCGGTTGCGGTTGCGGTGACGGAGAAGGCAGTTCCAGGAAAAGCAGATGCGGTTGCAGAGCAGATTAGGCTGGCAGAAAATGCGGACCAGGATACTGTGCTGGGGCAGAGATATCGACCAGATGATTTGCGGAGAATGCAGCAAGCAGAACCTTGGTACCCACTGGTGACGTCGCTGATCGACAGGGGCGGTACAGCTGGCAGTGCAGACTTTTCCAGCATGAGCAGCGAGGAGAAAGTGCTGTACGGGATGCGGAAGACCTTGCTGAAAGACGACGGAGTAGTCTACCGGAAATGGAAAACGGCAGAAGGAACCAGCCGAATGCAGTTAATAACCCCGAAGGAGCTGAGACAGGAGATTTTCCGTCTGGCCCATCAGAGCCGGACGGGAGGACACCTCGGAAGCAGAAGGATGGCGGCTAGCATTCGGAGGCGGTATTTCTGGCCGGCTATGATGCGGGACATAAAGCAGTGGGTGCTGAGCTGTGACGAATGTGCGTCAAGAAGTATGCAGAACTTGAAACGATCTCCGATGCAGAAATACCGGGTTGGAGCGCCCATGGAGAGGGTGGCAATGGACGTGATGGGTCCGTTACCTAAATCCACCCGGGGGAACCGGTACATCTTAGTAATCGGTGATTACTTCACCAACTGGGTAGAGGCTTACCCGATGCCGAATCAGGAAGCGGTGACGGTTGCGGACATATTCGTCAACCAGTTTGCAGCGCGGTACGGTATCCCGATGGAGATACACACCGACCAAGGCAGAAATTTCGAGTCCGACTTGCTGAGAAATGTTTGCAGAATCCTGGGGATTCACAAGACACGGACAACCGCTTTCCGACCTCAGTCGGACGGTTTCATTGAGCGATTCAACCGGACACTGCAGCAAATCCTGAGCCTGTACGTAAGCGAGCGGCAGACCAACTGGGATCAGCTAGTACCGTTGGTGATGGCAGCTTACCGGAGTACCCCACAGGAGACAACCGGGCAGAGTCCCAATTTGCTGATGCTGGGCAGAGAAGTCAACACTCCGGTAGAGTTACTGATTGGCAGGCCGCCGGGCGAATCGACAGCAGAAGTAACAGAGTATGGCAGTCAGCTCCGGGAGCGACTAGAAGCAGTATACAAGGCGGTTCGAGCGAAATCTGGCAGAGAGATGGAACGGCAGAAGAAGCTGTACGACCGGAGGAAGGTCGACAATCAGTTCCAGCCAGGAGACCGAGTGTGGATGGCGGTCAAAACACGGAAGAAGGGCAAGGCACCCAAGTTGCAGAGGAAGTGGAGCGGTCCAAAGCTAGTGCTGAGCAGATTTACCGACGTGACCTACGAGATTGCAGAGAGTGAAACTCGGCAGAAGGTGGTTCACTTCGATTTGCTGAAACCGTATAATGGTGTCAAGCATCCGAGATGGATGAAGCGGAGAATGGCGGATTCCTGGAGGCAGACGGAGCCGCCGAAACAGAGTAGTGTTCCGGAGATGGAACAGACGGTCTCTGAGTCGGATACGGACTCGGAGTAAAGTCGCAGAGGACGCAGAAATATGAGAAGACGGATTGAGCTGTAGAGCAGGAGAAGGAGATAGCTGAGACCCTGGTAAAACGTTGAGTTCCGGCAGAGAGCGACCGCAAGAAGTTGGAACAGTGAGCAAGTGCTGGTTCCGGAAACAGGGCGGAGAAAGGAAGCGGAGCGGAAAGCGGTGCAGAGACCGGATAGAGACATCCTAGAGGTTCTGACTGGGTTGAGAGCATAGTCAACCAGTCCAGAGTAGCGGCCAGGGTTCCAGAAGAACCTGGGTTAGCGGTCTAGTATCTCCAGAGAAGCCGCTACACGTCTTCCGTATTCAGAGAATCAAGACGGATAGGAAGGGCCCTCCTTCTGGGCAAGAATGTATGCAGTTTCCAGTGTCGACAAGCAGTAATACCAGTGAGCAGATATGCAGTTGACGAAGCAGTACAGATGGCGGAAACGCCCAACTTGCAGTCTAGATGTTCGTCTGGCAGGCAGATTCAACTGGCTGAGACTCTATTCAACCCTCCTGATGGCAGAGATACTTCAAAATTGCAGATACTTCGCTCGGAGAAGCAGTTGAAAGGGAGCCGGAAAAACCCGGAGAAGCCGGTTGAGCCGGAGACGGACACCTCTCGGTTAACGGTTGAGTTTTTGCATAATTGTGAGGTCACTCCTGAGGCAGCCAATCAGCGTGGAGCTTTTCAAGTCACGTGAGCAGAAAGGGTATAAAAGGGCCTTGAAATCGGGCTCTGAGAGCAGTTGAAGAGCAGACCTCGAGCTGTGCACATCGCTGTTAAAGTTTGGCGGAATCGAATCAAGTCCAGCATTTTCCGGCAGCGGCAGATTTTGCAGTGAAAAACGACTAAGTGTTTCCCGGAAGACCACCAGTCCGGAGAAGTGGTGCAGCAGAAGCGGTGCAGCAGAAGCGGTGCAGAAGCGGTGCAGTAAAAGCGGTGCAGTAGATCGACGACTTCAGTTTCCCGGCTTTCCGGAATGGCCTACTCGGCGTTCCTTGGAAGACAAGATCGCGGCCGGAGCAGAGATTGGGCAAGCCCTCAGCCACTGGAGTATAGCCGGCTGTGTAAGCGGTGTGACCGGATGTTCGAGAGTGAGACGGACACGAGACGGCATGTGTGCCCAACCCAGAGGTATCATTGCTGTTTGTGTGCCTTCTACGGCAACCGGGCGAACGACCTTAGGCGGCATCTCCGGGAGATGCACGGCTGGAAGTACCCTTCCGGGAACCGTCCTCCTCAGGACGAGGCAACCCTCAACCATGTGGGAACCTTCGATTCGGCCTGGCGGGGGACAGCAACGCAGTCTCGGCGGAGGCGGTTCCGGAGATTCTGCACACAGTCTCCCAGGGAGAAACCAGTTCCGGAGACTTATGCGGACCAGCTTCCGTTCGGACCTGACTGGGATGCCGGAGCAGCCGCCCCCATCGGACAACCGGAGTGGTTAGATCAACCGGAATTGGCCCCGGACCCGCAGGGCTGTCTCCGGGCCGCCGAAGAAGACCAAGCGGAGGATTGGGAGGCGGAAATCCGTGCCAGAGAATACCGGCCTCCATCTCCCACCTCGGAACCGGAGACGGATGAGTCGGAGTATGTGACGGCAGATGAGGAATCCTGGACGGAAGCGAAGGCAGTGTGGCAGTAGCAGAGGCAGATGGCAGTGTGGCGGTAGACGGAGGCGGTTGACAGTTTGGCGGAGACGGAGAAGAAAGAGCGGTGGCAGTTAGCAGCAACAACAACACGGAAAAAAAAAAAAAAAAAAAAAAAAAATATATTATTTATCCAAGAAGACCACCAGGAGGAGTTGCAGTTTGCTGAGCAGCCAATCATCAAGCAGATAAGCCAGTCACGTGACTTCCAGAGACTATAAAAGGGGGCAGATAGCTGTTACTGGTTGCAGAAGGCAGTTTGCTGTAGCTGAGTCAACATCGACACAAAGCAGAGAATCAGAATGCCGAAAGTAAAGACAACACCCCGCAAGCCCCGCCCTCACCAGTGTGGAGACTGCAACCTAGAGTTCAAGAGCAAGCATACGTTGCTCCGGCATGTCACGGAGCAGCACACGAGTGAAGTCACCGTCTTCGCCTGTCCACAGTGTGAACATTGGAGCAGACGAAAAGAGGGGACACAGAAGCATCTGCAGTCCCGGCACGCAATGGACGCGAACCCGATTCAAATAAGGGTTGGCAGAGAGCAGTTTGAGGAGAAAAGCCTCCGGTCCAAGATGACCCCACGGAAAAGCAAGAAGCCGGTAACACGGCTTGACCAGTTGTCGGATACGGAGTCGGAGTCGGGAGGTTCGGTTTCGTCCCGGACCCGGTACCGTTCCGGTACCCAGTCGGTGGCTACATTAGCAGCCGACGTTTCGTCCACAGAGGCGGGGAGTAGTTCGGAAGAAGAAGCAGAGCTGAAAATCAGCCCAGACCCATCTCGAGGTACCGGAGCAGATCGAGACGGCGGAAAGAAGCATAGTCGCAGCCGTTCGCCGGATAAATCCGGTCGCCATCAACGCCGGGAATATAGGAAGGAGAGCCCGGAGCGCGCCAAGGACCGAGGCGGAGAACGTGGCCGAGAGGAGAAACGACACACCCCACCCAAGTCTTCAGGAGGCAGCGTCAAGGGAAAAGGCAAGGCGGTGTATGACTACAAGTTCCGGCTGTTGGAGAAAGGTTCCAGCGGAGCAGCGGCAGAAGTTGGAGTAGCGGACATTGCGGAAATGCAGAGCAGAGACGATGAGGAAGACCTTTTCCGGAGCCCACCTCCGAGAACGACTAGCAGTGGCAGAGCAGTGAGCAGCGTGATTGTCCGGCCCGGAGGCGGAGCAGAAAGCAGATCCAGCGGCCGAGCCGATAGCAGAGCAGATAGCCGAGCCGATAGCAGAGCAGATAGCCGAGCCGATAGCAGAACAGATAACAGAGCGGATAGCCGAGCGGACAGCAGACCCATTGGCAGATCAGGAGGCAGGCCGGAGACCAAAGCGGAAGGCGGAACCCGGAGCAGAGCTGTCAGTGAGACGGAGACCCGAGGATCCACGGAGAGAACTCTACCGGCAACCATTCAAGCAGTAGCCGGAAGCAGAACCAGTTCAGCGGCTAGGGATGACGGAATGGAGTCTTCCGTGTCTGACCGAAGCCATGCGGACGTGCAGAGAGCCCGGAGGAGTATCCTGGTAGATCAAGCCAGAGCTACACCCGGAATCCTGTCTCCGGTGGAGACCCGGCCTCGACAGTCTTCCAGTGAGCGGTCCGGAAGGAGCCAAGTCCGAGCACCAACCCAGAGTCCACCCTACACATTCTACCCGTTTGGCGGTCCTTCAACTCAACCGTGTCCGTCCCATTGTTTCCCGGTGAATATTGGGGGACGGAGCACATCCGTCTTTGCACCTGCAGTCCCGGAGCATGCCAGATACTATGCAGTACGTTGGGGACCGGAGCAGTGGGGGCCAGCCGAGATGAGAGACTCCGGCGTCTACGTGGAGATCATGGAGCAGAGAGAGTCACCGTTTGGTCTCGTCCCGACCCGTCAGATCGTCCGGATTCCAGATTGGTCCATCCGGGACGAACGCCTCAGGAATGGGTTCTACGTCCCGCCCCAGTGGAGCCTCCATGATCCCGATCTTCTTCCGGTTGATGCCAGAGGAACAAGCTTCGGACGACCGTTGGTACCAAATACCATTCCACCTCGTCCGCCGTCGGGGAGCAGTTCGCGCCGTGATACTGGTGGGCAGTAGTCGTCGCAAGTCGTCGCAAGTCGCCGCAAGTCGTCGCAAGTCAAGTCGGCGCAAGGAGAAGAAAGAAGAACCGTTTCTCGGATTCTAGTATAATTAAGAGTTTAAAAGTGGGAAACGGAACAAGCAAGATATCCGGGTACAGTGACGGTAAACTAGTTAAGAGATACCAGTACCCGGATCACGGAAACAAGTTGTGTTTTATTTTACGGACAGTTTAACGGTTGACAATTTGTATATATGTGATATTGATCTGTTCGGGACGAACAGAGTCTAAGGAAGGGGGAGTGTAACGGTTTTGGGGCGTACCCAAAAGTTTCCCCTAGGTAATTCTATTAGTGTTTTGTGATATTATGGTTAAATAACCGTTTATTAAAATGTATATGTGTTTAAAGGTCCATACGGTTCCGTATTGTTAATGTTTAGAAGGTTTTCCGTCTCGGAACTTGGTATATTTGTATGTTGGTAAAGCCGGAGACGGAGACGGAACCGGAGACGGAGTCGGAACAATGGAGTACAAAAACGTAATGACGTTGTTTCCGGAAGGTCATGTGATCAGCCTCGTTTTCGGTTTAAAAGGTGACGTGTCAGCCACTGATTGGTTCTAGAGTGTTTTTAGAAATCCGGAAAATATCAGTGTTTTGGCGGACTATGACGTCACAATAGGTTGGTCACGTGACGTGGGTCTCAGGTCTATAAAAGCCCCAGCTTCACAGCGGACGGCGGAGTTGGTGTCCTGACGTCGACCTGTGCAGACCCCTTCTCCCATAGCAGAGTACTCCCTTGTTCCGGATAGAGTCATCCAGATGATAGCAGTTAAGTCTTCTGACTGTGCACTTGGAAAATAAACATGAAAACTTCAACCGAGTTGTTTTTCCGTGTTCGTTAGGGAACTGGAATTTATAATAAAGTTAGTTCACCGGAAAAGAAAGTAATACGGAGTAAAGGGAGATAAGACCACAGTCGGTTAAGACCAAGTTGTAACGACGTCTTAGGGTGATCCAAGAACCCAGATCACCAAGGAAGGAGACGGAGACGGAGGTGGAATTCAATGGAGCAACTGCGGAGGCGGTATCGGACGGAGCAGTTGCAGAGACGGGAACGACGAAGCAGTTGCAGAGGCGGTACCGGACGACGGAGTTGCAGAGGCAGTACCTGACGGAGCGGTTGCGGTAACCGGAAGTGAGAACACTTCCGAGATTCTCCATTTCAGGTGCAGTCACAGGTTGCGGTGAGGTGGAGTCAACCGGAGCAGTTTGCAGTAAGGCGGAACCTGGCAGAGCGGTTGCGGTATTCGGAAACGGCAACGTTCCCGGATTCTTTATTCCAGGCGCAGTCGCAGTTTGCAGTAAGGCGGAAAACGACGGAGCTGTTGCAGAAAAGCGGTATCCCGACGGAGCAGTTGCAGTACCCGGAGACGGAAACGCCTCCGGATCCTTACTTTACAGGTGCAGTTGCAGATTAGCAGTCGGGCAACGGTTAAGAGGTCCATTCCAGACCACGCTACCAACCTTCAGAGACTTCTAGCCGGAGTTCAACCGTACAGCAGTAGCAGTTTCCCGGAGTTTTACCGTTTCAGCTCCGGTTATATAACAACTCACCCACCTCCCTATAAAACCGGTTTATCAAGACGTCACAGAAGGGTGCAAACCCGTTACAATATTATCATATCATTGTACTGCACATTGAAACGATATGTATAATTGCGCATCACAAATGAATAACTTAGTATAGTTAGTATTAATATAAATTGTTTGAGATGTAATTCAACATTAGAAAACTAGTAGATTGCCATATTTAGATATGACGTTTGGTGGAGAAAAATACTTCAAAGCCAATGGAAACATTTCAAATTGATCCGATGACTCAAATAATATATGTGAATCCACGGTGATAAAACCCTTTAATGAAAAGAGAGCGAGTAGTTCGCCAAGACTTTTGGATATAGGTGTATGTCATTCATTTTATGTTGATATACCAATATAGACGGTCTAGGTTTGATGACCTGAAACTTGACCTCAGATGATTTTGAGTACCCAAACGTAAAACTGCCCGTTGACACTAAATAAACTTAGTTTGGACCTTAGAGCTTAGTTTTGAGTTATACTGAGTATAGTTTTGTATGATACACAATAAACAACAATCATCTATTAGGCAGCTTTCGGTGACCTTCAACTTGACCCCCAATGATCTTGAGTACTCAATGTTATGTACAATATTATATCAACCTAGAAAATTTGAAATGGTATATGGACACTATTAGAATGCCTGAAGTTTTTGTTTGGAGAAAAGAGTCTATATTTATGTTATGAGCATACATGAATTTATATCTGCTGTCTAGCATGGTGACCTAGTCCTTGAACCTGATATGATATGACCTTGAGTGCCCGAGCTCTGCTATGTCTAGATGAAATGAAAAAGGTCATTGGAGACAAAACACATCAAGTTTCGGTTCGTAATGCGGGCATAAAAGAAATAATAAAATGCATGTTTCGGGGATCTTGAACTCGAGGTCAAATAACCTTAAGCACTGAATCTAAAATAATGTCCATCTACAGATTGCGAGTTGGATTATGTACACTGAATTCTTTAAAATAGAGCTTAGGTTCGTATCATGAGCATATGGGGAATCGCAGATGGTGCATATTATGGTGACTTTTAACTTATGGTGACCTTTAACTGATTGGAGATTTTACACATAAAAATAGCTTGAGTTTGTGTGGCGATTTTGCCCAAAGGTTGCGATAGGAGTTTGTCCGTTATCGTACACCATATCTCACCTGCTTAGGCTGCTTCAAGTTCGAAGCTCGTGTGTCGCCTAGCGCGTTTGTCTTCGCTCATTCCACTATACTGTAACAATGGTCTGACGTCACGCCCTGGCTCTCGTGCGCTGCTTTATAGCTAGCAGCCCATCTTGGTTCCTTGGAGTTGTCTCAGAGCAGTCAAGGCGAGAGGACGACGGCAGGCACGGCCATGTGCTCCGAGTCCCCTTTTCCTGGTCTGCAAGGACCCTGAGGGCAATGTCCACTTGGGGGCCCAGGAGGGGGGCTACTTCGATCCGGGGGCAAGTGCCCTGTGGAACGGTAGTCTCTCACCCTGGGATGATGCATACAGGCTCTGGCAGATTGTCGGGCTGTCCGGGGTTCTATCCCCGCGTCAGAGCAATCGGCGAGACCGGCCAGCAACACGCCCAAGTGTGTGGGTTCCGGGTGCCGCTCCCATGGCTTCTGGGCTTGTCACATCGGGCAACATCACCGTGTTGACGTAATGTCTGAGTGATGTATGAAGACCGGACTTGTTCGGCAGACTGTTACCTGGTTATAGTTAAGTAATTACGCCGCCCGCCATGACCATGCCGCAGTGCCGGGCACTTGCGCCCTAGGTAGCGGGCGTCAAACGTTACATTGGTGCCATGACCAGGATCAGTTCGACGGCGTCCTATTGCAGCCTAACACGCAGTGTCTTCGCACCTTCGTCCCTGCGCACCGCCACTCTCCTCTGGGACACTCAACAACAAGAAGAATGAGCGAGGATAGCATCATGAAACATACTAGATCCAAGGCCGGGCACGGGCCGGCCCGCGAGAGCTCAAGCCTCACGGAAGGTCGTCCGGATGACCAACAGGACTTTTCTTGGTCCACGAAGATGCCCCCGACTCCGTCTCTGGACGTACAGCCGTTGCAACCAGAGATCATCTCTGGCTTACAAGGTACGCCAGGTGCAGGTGGTGGGTCCGGAGACGGGCTTACCCCATGCCTGCCTCTGCCCGGACCCACGCTTCAGACGGAACTCTACTCTCTGATGCCCACGGGAGTCCGTATTGGAATTCCACTCTCGCCTGCCAATCCTGGGCAGTCAGACCGACTGTACCGGCTGCTTCAGCCAACCGGGTCGATCCCCTGGAGGATCCCCGGCCCTGCAGTCGGACAATCGTGAAGGAGTGCAGTAGACCAGCTCACTGACGCACTCAGTACGCTGGCCCCCTCCGGTATGCTGGCCTCCACAGGGTGCGCTTGCCTTCTGCGCAATCACAGCCCTCCTCGGAGAGGCTGGCAGAGAGGGAGCAGCGGCTGATCCAGATTACAACCACAGTCAGCCTGTCACACCAAGTCTGGACCCTACGGTCCCATACAGTCCAGGGATGGCTGGACCGCTGGCCAGCCCTCAAGCTGTGCCAAGCCCGCAGGTGGTGGCGTCCT
The DNA here is from genome assembly GCA_949152475.1 of Terebella lapidaria. Taxonomy (NCBI): domain Eukaryota; kingdom Metazoa; phylum Annelida; class Polychaeta; order Terebellida; family Terebellidae; genus Terebella; species Terebella lapidaria. Next base: position 40,855,192 of record OX424557.1, on the reverse strand, counting down.
TGTTCTGCGGCTTGGGGGTACCACGTTCGCTATGGCCTCCGCTGTTACGGCGGCGGGCTTTGCAGCCACGTGGTCAAACTTCCCAGCTCCGGAACGACCACAGGGAGATGGCTGGCAACCGGTGTTTTCGGCCCCAAGTTATCCCGCCCCGCCTGCGGATGTACGAGAAGCAGTTCGTTACTGCTTGGCTACTGAGTCCGTGACTGAGTATGCATTCCAGTTGCGCATACTCAGCTGGAAAGCCTATCCAGAGGTGCCCACGGATAGGTTTGAACAGATGCTGATTGATCAGTTCATCGATTGGCAGTCATACCACATAGGATATGCCCTGGCCGCCAACGAGATATGATCAATGCAGGAGGCCATCAATGCGGCACTCGCGGTTTAGGCAGCTGTCAGATCCTGACAGATGCCTCCGGCCCCGGCTGGGAAAGGGTGTTCCCGCATCTGCTCCCGCAATTTCTGCTGTGGCAGCATCCCAGGTGACTCCATGGGCGTTCCCGGCCTGCCAAGAACCCATCAAGGGACCCTAATCCTCCCTGGGTTAATGCACTGCCCCAACAACCCACAACGGTGGTGCAGGCGGCGCCGGCCGCCATGTCGTACCCGTCCTCGGATGAGTACGACCTGGAGGAGTATAATTTCAGCGATGCGCAGATGATTGTGCACTGCGCTGGGATCGAAGCCCCTTGACCCGCAGATTGCTGCAAGATCACCTCTGGACTGAACGCCAACCGCCCCTGTTACTACTGCAGCAAGCAGGGCCATTTTTGGTTGCAGTATCTGGGGTTGTTGGAGTGCTTGCCGGCCAGTGGCTACACAGGCAACTTGCCTGAACCACACCGAAGGAACTCCTCGTTCCTAACTCATCGCTCAGCGCCGCCTTCCATGTGAGATAAACTAAAGCAGGAGCTGGTGGCGACCGACACCGCGTCTGGGGATGGTTACACCATGGTACCTGAGTCTGCACCACTCGCGGACAAGCAGGACGAGCTTCAAGTCGATATAACTCCCCTGGGAGTGGTCCTTGAGGATCCGTCTAGTTCCTCCGCCACTGAGACAGACAACGAGGATTCCGATTCCCGGGGGAATCTTCGTTGAGTCACCCAGTGTGCGCGCTGGTTCGGGACCCGTGCTGGTACATGCCCTTGTCCTTTGGGCTGGAGTGGATGCGGTTCCTAGTTGATACCAGATCGGTAGTGAACCTCATAGCCACGAGTACGTACAAGCGAGAGCCCGCTTTTCGTAGCATCGAGCTGTGGGACTCCGGAAGTTACAAGCTATTAGGGGCGAGTAACAACTGCATCCCTGTCCACAGATTGATCGATTTGCTGATTACACTTGGGGACAAGGTGCATATGGTAGAGGTGATCGTGGTGGATATCGGTGCAGCCGGAATAATTTGAACGAACTTCCTTCGGGTCTACCGGGTGATCGCGGATTTTAGTTCTGGCAAATACTGGGTAGGAGAGGATACCCATTACCTCTTCCGAGCAATGCCTTCCCGTTCGTTCCAACTCCAGACGGCACGCACCACAACAGTGCCGCCTTACAGTGAGATGATCATGGAGGTGCGTCCGCGCCACCCGTGCATGCCTCTAGAAGGCCGTTCCTGTATAGTACAAACTTTGAGTAGTTTCACCCAGGATACGGGACTCATGTTAGGTGGGGCTGTGGTCAAGTCTGATTCTGGCGTGATGCCCATTTTCGTGGTGAATCCCATCGATACTCCGGTTGTACTGCACCGTGGGTGTGTAGCAGCAATTTGCATGCCCGTGGCTTGCGCACAAATCACCGCCGGGGACAACCCCTTTACCCTGCTGGACCATTTGGGATGTCGTGTTCTGAAGGATTGCTTGGATGAAGATCAGCAACTCGATCTCCGCAAATTGCTTCAGCAGTTTGCAGATGTATGCATGAGTCCTGGCGGTGCAGTTGGCAAGATAAACGTAGCCAAACACTGCAACTACCTCGACGAGCGTCCTATCAAGCAGCGTCTAAGACGATCAGCTATCTTGCACCAAGAGGTCATTGACAAGGAGGTGCAGAAGATGCTCGAGCTAGACATCATCGAACCCAGTGATAGCCCTTGGGCCAGTCCTGTGGCTCCTCAACTACAGGGAAGCCGATGGCTTGGTGGCCCAGTGGCTCGTCAAACTCCAGGAGTATCGCATGAAAATTGAGCACCACGCCGGAAAGCAGAATGGCAATGCTAACGGACTGTCACGTTGCCATAAGTGCAAAAATCCGGACTGCACAGGAATGACACCATTCCAGCACGGAGAGTATTCTTCTTCCGACTCTGAACTGGACCTTCGAGGAAGAGCTACTCGACCCCAGCAAGTTTTCCTCAACATCGGCGGTGTACTCTTCTTGGGTACCCTCGTCGTCCTCGGACGAGTCTGTGTACGAGCAGCAATTGTCCCCTATGGTGATGGCCGCTGGCGTGCAGCCGGATGTAATGGATGAGGAGCCTACCTACTTAGGCGGGTACTCTCCTGAGCAGCTGGCTGTGAAGCAAAGGGCGGACAGTGCCATGGCGTCGGTAATCAAAGCTCTGGAGGCGAACCGGAATCCTCTGAAAGCAGAGCGGAAAACCTACAGAGAGGAGACGCAATCTCTAGTCTCCCAGTGGGAACAACTCGCCCTCCGTGAAGGCCTCCTCTACTGGCGCTACGAGCCTCTGCACCCGCGGCTTTGTGAGCTATAAATAGAACACCAATTGTTTGATGTGTAACTGTATTAAAAAATGTCACCTGGTCTCGAATTTGACTTTAGGTGAACTTAATTTTCAGGGAAATCGCTTGCGCATGTAGCTGCTGCTCCGATTTGCATTGTGAGCATGTACAGGAAATCATAAATGACGGATCTGTATAATGGCCTCGAACTTGAAATGTGAAAATTGGACTCAGTAGACGAATTGTTTGTAGATAGAGAAACCGAGAAATGTTTGCGGAACTTTATGAACCTCCACATACAGGGAATACTTCAGTAATGACATTTGGTACTAGTTTCGATGGTGATAGCTATGTTTTGACACTTTTCGATTAAAAAAAACTCTGAAAATGACTTTGGACAAAAAAATCCGTAACTCTTTTCTTTCTCAATAGGAATTGTATGTAATGGCTTAGCTTTATTAGCTTAGCTTGGCTCGTGCTTAACTACTGACATGTTGAAAAGGGATGTCACATGTGGCGACTACGAAGGTGGTCTTGAATTTGACATTTATTTACCCTGAAAGGTCAAAACGGCCATTTTAATAGAAAAGCGAACATATTTGGACCTTGTTGAATAACACCGTAACATTTCTAATTCATGGGCTAATTTTCTTACAGTTAATTAATAAATTGGACCGTGATTAACCGGTTAACGTGAGACAGCCCTTCTGATTTTCCGACGGCTTGGCGAAAAGAAAATGTTCAAAACAATATCAAGAACCAGCTTTCTGAGCTATTTCTAGCCGAAGAAAATCGCTTTTCGGAAAATTTCGAGAAATGTAGGCAGTTTTGTTGCTTAAAATTTTTCTGGTAATCTTAATTTAGCCTTTTGGCTAAATTAGCTAATGGTTAGTCGATCAAAACCAACCCATAAATATAGAGACGGGGCTCATGACATGAGCATACATAGGAGGTATGTATTATGCATCTCATGGTAATACTAAACTTCATATCAGGTCACCTTGAGTGTTGTCATGAGACAGGAGCCTCCATTAGCTGCCATAATCTTCTTGGCTCTGCGATTGTAAATTGGCTACCCACCAACAGTGATGAAATCCATGATGATAAATTTATAATTTTGGAATTAGCCAACGGATACCCAGAATGGTTTCAAAGAGAAACTCCTCATGAATTTAGCTTCTGGATTCGGTTCCCTGTCGGCTATGGTTCGACAGCAGCCATACCGATAAATTCACGGTAGTGTTACCAGAATAGCTGTCATGATCATCATCGCAATACTATAAGCAAAACACGATATTGCCTGATTAAGTTTAGGTTAGATCGCCAACTCTCTCAAATGTGTCAGAAAATCGCCAAGTCCACGGCGAGGGACATGGTTTGTGGAATATATTCATAGAAAATATTCGAGAATGGTTGTGGAGATTGGAGAATATTCGTGATATTTGTAGAATGTTTTAAATGTATCTGATCTTTCAGAACTCCAGTTCAAAATATATTCATGTATTCCCGGAATTACGTAAAGATATATGTATAATATATGTGGCCCATTTCTAAACGTAATACAGCTCCTGCTTTCATTTAGGACTCATCCAAACGTTGTTAATTATTTGGGGACGCTGAAGGCCTCCAGACACCCTGTAGGTTAATATGTTGTACACGTTTCTCTGAACTTCCATCTTCTGGAAACTATACGTCAGCTTCTCTCTACTCTGTGGAGCGCAGCGCCGAGCGTCAGTTGCTCCGCATATGTGTTGTCTCCGCATGTCAAAGTGGACTTCCTTCTGCTCCGCTTGTTCTCTTGTACATGAAAAGACAACTGTAATGCAAGTTGGCTGGGCTTCTTGTAATTGAAGGGCCGAGAACAGGATTCATGAACATTGAAGTTGAAGGGACCCACACCCTTCATAATTAGGTTTTCCAACCTCGTGTTGTGTGGAGTCTCAGCTAGACGTGGCTCTGTATTGCGGAGGTCAATCAATGCGAAGTTAGTCGCAGTCGAAGTCCAGCCCTCGCCTGCTCCGGAGAAAGCAGGTTCATTGAGGGTGTCCAGAGTTGTTTTGTCCGAAAAATATCCTGAACAGAAATGTTATATTTCGATGAAGCAGTTGTGAAAATCCATTTTGTCCGGATTCAGTATTGATATGATGATAGTAAATAATGCCATTAAGAAACATGGCAGATCTGGAACTTTTTCAGGCCTGGGGAGCAAAGTTGCATAACAACCTAGACACAGTGAAGCCCGGCAGATTTTGGGTGTGGACGGGGTCTACAAGTGGCCAAGGGACAAGCTTTTATGGTATGTGAGGGTCTATTATCCAGGGAAGCTTTAAAAAAATACCAATCAGAGTGCAGATACTGGCGTACATGATAACAACACGTACAGTAGATTTCCAAACGAGTAGGTATCTCATCTCTGACATCGAAATCTAGGCTACAATCCTCTCATCAACATGAGAATACGCCGTGTTTCACCTTTCAAGCTGCTCACCAGTACAATCCCCGTTCTGTCTGTCCTCACAGGCTCAAATACTCTGCCTACTCCCCAAAGACATCATCGAATTTGTCGGGAGCATTTGTTGATGAGGTGTTCCCTTTGAAGTCACTCTTCCCGCCTCGTCGTCTTCACGGACTTGAATTCCGTCGGTACCTCTAGTGAGATAGTGTACTCAGTGGAAGAACCTTAATTCGATCTTCGAATCTGTATCTCGACTATGTTTCCGTTAATTGGGGGCATCCGGCGCTCTCATCTGCGGAGCCACCTGCAGATCCATATGGTTCGACATTATGCGGTGCTACTTGCGGCGCCGTCTGCGAATTACCTGTGGAGCTACTTGTGAAGCTACTTGCGGTGCCATCACAGGCCGTGCATCGTTGTGCACTGCGGTCATCGGCTATGGAGCATAAGCGGACCATCCCATCTGCGGAGATGGTACGGCTCCCTGCATCTGGCCGCCTCTGACTCTCAGACTCATTAATTAGGCGGTAGGCCCAGCTAGGTCTCTTCCCGCCATCCTCTATGGACGGAATGTCCCTCCCGAGAGAGTGACTTCGAAAAGGGCGGTAAAGGTGCTTGTTGTCTTCCGTTTGTGTAGCTGGTGTGTGTTTGGATACATAGGCACAAACGCCAATGTAAAGTAGTCCGCTCCGAAGAGTAAGGTAACGAAGGGTCAAAATTAAAGTTTTTTTCTTGATTATGATCTCTTCAAAATGACCTATTTTATAGAGTACCTGATCAGCTTGTTAATACTGTAACGGGTTCTTCACCCTTCTGTGACGTCTTGATAAACCGGTTTTCTTGGGAGGTGGGTGAGTTGTTATTTAACCGGAGCTGTAACGGTAAAATTCCGGGAAACTGCTACTGCTGTACGGTTGCACTCCGGCTAGAAGTCTCTGAAGGTTGGTAGCGTGGTCTGGAATGGACCTCTTAACCGTTGTCCGACTGCCAATCTGCAACTGCACCTGTAAAGTAAGAATCCGGAGGCGTTTCCGTCTCCGGGAACTGCAACTGCTCCGTCTTTTTCCGCCTTACTGCAACTGCGACTGCACCTGGAATAGAGAATCCGGGAACGTTGCCGTTTCCGAATACTGCAACCGCTCTGCCAGGTTCCGCCTCACTGCAAACTGCTCCGGTTGGCTCTGCCTCACCGCAACCTGCGACTGCACCTGAAATGGAGAATCTCGGAAGTGTTCTCACCTCCGGTTACCGCAACCGCTCCGTCAGGTACCGCCTCTGCAACTGCTTCGTCGTTCCCGTCTCTGCAACTGCTCCGTCTGGTACCGCCTCCGTAGTCGCTCCGTTGAATTCCACCTCCGTCTCCGTCTCCTTCCTTGGTGATCTGGGTTCTTGGATCACCCTAAGACGTCGTTACAACTTGGTCTTAACCGACTGTGGACTTATCTCCCTTTTCTCCGTATTACTTTCTTTTCCGGTGAACTAACTTTATCATAAATTCCAGTTCCCTAACCAACACGGAAAAACAACTCGGTTGAAGTTTTCATGTTTATTTTCCAAGTGCACAGTCAGAAGACTTAACTGCTATCATCTGGTATGACACAAGCCGGAGCAAGGGAGTACTCTGCTATGGGAGAAGGGGTCTGCACAGGTCGACGTCAGGACACCAACTCCGCCGTCCGCTGTGAAGCGGGGGCTTTTATAGACCTGAGACCCACGTCACGTGACCAACCTATTGTGACGTCATAGTCCGCCAAAACACTGATTTTTCCGTAATTTCTAAAAACACTCTAGAACCAATCAGTGGTTGACACGTCACCTTTTAAACCGAAAACGAGGCTGATCACATGACCTTCCGGAAATAACGTCATTACGTTTTTGTACTCCATTGTTCCGACTCCGTCTCCGGTTCCGTCTCCGTCTCCGGCTCCGTCTCCGGCTTTACCAACATTACAAATATACTAAGTTCCAAGACGGAATACCTTCTAAATATCACCAATACGGAACCGAATGAACCTTTAAACACATATACATTTTTATAAACGGTTATTTAACCATCATATCACAAAACACTGCTAGAATTACCTAGGGGAAACTTTTGGGTACACCCCAAAACCGTTACACTCCCCCTTCCTTAGACTCTGTTCGTCCCGAACAGATCAATATCACATATACATAAATTTTTAACCGTTAAACTGTCCGTATAATCAAACACAACTGTTTCCGTGATCCGGGTACTGGTATCTCTTAACTATTTTACGGTCACTGTACCCGGATATCTTGCTTGTTCCGTTTCCCACTTTTAACTCTTAATTATACTAGAATCTGGGAAACGGTTCTTCTTTCTTCTCCTTGCGCCGACTTGACTTGCGACGACTTGCGGCCACTTGCGACGACTACTGCCCACCAGTATCACGGCGCGAACTGCTTCCTGACGGCGGACGAGGTGGAATGGTATTTGGTACCAACGGTCGTCCGAAGCTTGTTCCTCTGGCATCAACCGGGAGAAGATCGGGATCATGTAAACTCCACTGGGGTGGCACGTAGAACCCATTCCTGAGGCGTTCGTCCCGGATGGACCAATCTGGAATCCGGACGATCTGACGGGTCGGGACGAGACCAAACGGTGACTCTCTCTGCTCCATGATCTCCACAGAGACGCCGGAGTCTCTCATCTCGGCTGGCCCCCACTGCTCCGGTCCCCAACGTACGGCATAGTATCTGGCATACTCCGGGACTGCAGGTGCAAAGACGGATGCACTCCGTCCTCCAATATTCACCGGGAAACAGTGGGACGGACACGGTTGAGTTGAAGGACCGCCTAACGGGTAGAAAGTGTATGGTGGACTCTGGGTTGGTGCTCGGGCTTGGCTCCTTCCGGACCGCTCACTGGAAGACTGTCGAGGCCTGGTTTCCACCGGAGACAGGATTCCGGGTGTAGCTCTGGCTTGATCTATCAGGATACTCCTCCGGGCTCTCTGCACGTCCGCATGGCTTCGGTCAGACGCGGAAGACTCCATTCCGTCATCCCTAGCCGCGGTACTGGTTCTGCTTCCGGCTACTGCTTGAATGGTTGCCGGTAAAATTCTCTCCGTGGATCCTCGGGTCTCCGTCTCACTGTCAGCTCTGCTCCGGGTTCCGCCTTCTGCTTTGGTCTCCGCTCTGCCTCCGGGTCTGCCAACGGGTCTGCTGTCCGCTCGGCTATCTGCTCTGCTATCTGCCCTGCTATCGGCTCTGCTATCTGTTCGGCTATCTGCTCTGCTATCTGCACGGCCGCTGGGTCTGCTTTCTGCTCCGCCTCCGGGCCGGACGATCACGCTGCTCACCGCTCTGCCACTACTAGTCGTTCTCGGAGCTGGGCTCCGGAAACTGCCTTCCTCGTCGTCTCTGCTCTGCATTTCCGCAATATCTGCCACTCCAATTTCTGCTGCTGCTCCGCTGGAACCTTCCTCCAACAACTGGAACTTGTAGTCGTACACCGCCTTGCCTTTTCCTTTGACGCTGCCTCCTGAAGACTTGGATGGGGAGTGCTGCTTCTCCTCTTGGCCACGTTCTCCGCCTCGGTCCTTGGTACGCTCCGGGCTCTCCTTCCTATATTCCCGGCGTTGATGACGGCCGGATTTCTCCAGCGAACGGCTGCGACTCCGCTTCTTTCCGCGGTCTCGATCTGCTCCGATACCTCGAGATGGGTCCGGGCTGTTTTTCCGGGAGGGGTTCCGGGAAGAACTTCGGGTAACAGGTGGCTTCACCGGCTTCGGGTCCTCCGGGTCTTGCAACTCGTCTTCACTTGCCATAATTTTCAGCTCTGCTTCTTCTTCCGAACTGCTCTCCGCCTCCGTGGACGAAACGTCGGCTGCTAGTGTGGCCACCGACTGGGTACCGGAACGGTACCGGGTCCGGGACGAAACCGAACCTCCGACTCCGACTCCGTATCCGACAGCTGGTCATGCCTTTTTACTGCTTTCTTGCTTTTCCGTGGAGTCACCCTGGACCGGAGGGGTTTTTCTTCGAACTGCTCTCTGCCAACCCTTAGTCGAATCGGGTTCGCGTCCATTCCGTGTCGGGACTGCAGATGTTTCTGTGTCCCCTCTTTCCGTCTGCTCCAATGGTCACACTGCGGACAGGCGAAGACGGTGACTTCACTCGTGTGCTGATCCGTGACATGCCGGAGCAACGTGTGCTTGCTCTTGAATTCCAGATTGCAGTCTCCACACCGGTGAGGGCGGGGCTTGCGGGGTGTTTTCTTTACTTTCGGCATTCTGATTCTCTGCTTCTGGTCGATGTTGACTCAGCTACAGCAAACTGCCTTCTGCATCCGGTAACAGCTATCTGCCCCTTTTTATAGTCTCTGGAAGTCACGTGACCGGCTTATCTGCTTGATGATTGGCTGCTCAGCAAACTGCAACTCCCCCTGGTGGTCTTCTTGATATTTTTATTTTTTTTTTTTTTTCCGGGTTGTTGTTGCTGCTAACTGCCACCACTTCTTCCGTCTCCGCCAAACTGCCATCCGCCTCCGTCGACCGCTACACTGCCTCCGCTTCCGCCACACTACCATCCGCCTAGAACTCTCCTTCATCTGCCGTGACGTACTCGGACTCCTCTGACTCCGTGTCCGGGAAGGGAGAAGGTGGTCGGTACTCCCACAACCGAATTTGTGCCTCCCAGTCCTCGGCCTCCGTCTCCGGGTGAACTGCAACATCCGGCTCCGCCGCTACTTCCAGCTTCAGCTCCCAGTCTTCTTGAGGGGTGGCCTCTGCCGCCCGGAGACAGCCCTGCGGGTCAGGAGCCCATTCTGGCATATCCATCTGCTCAGGTTGTCCGATGGGGGCGGCTGCTCCGGCGTCCCAGTCAGGTCCAAACGGAAGCTGGTCAGCAAAGGTTGCCGGACACGGGGATTGCCTGGGAGACCGCTCACAGTAAAGCCGGAACCGCTTCCGCCGAGATTCCGTGGCTGTTCCCCGCCAGGCTGAATCAAAGGTCCCAACACGATTGAGTGTTACTGCGTCCTGAGGAGGACGGGATCCGGACGAATACTTATAACCATGCATCTGCCCTGCTATCGGCTCTGCTATCTGTTCGGCTATCTGCTCTGCTATCTGCACGGCCACTGGGTCTGCTTTCTGCTCCGCCTCCGGGCCGGACGATCACGCTGCTCACCACTCTGCCACTACTAGTCGTTCTCGGAGCTGGGCTCCGGAAACTGCCTTCCTCGTCGTCTCTGCTCTGCATTTCCGCAATATCCGCCACTCCAATTTCTGCTGCTGCTCCGCTGGAACCTTCCTCCAACAACTGGAACTTGTAGTCGTACACCGCCTTGCCTTTTCCCTTGACGCTGCCTCCTGAAGACTTGGATGGGGAGTGCTGCTTCTCCTTTTGGCCACGTTCTCCGCCTCGGTCCTTGGTACGCTCCGGGCTCTCCTTCCTATATTCCCGGCGTTGATGAAGGCCCGATTTCTCCAGCGAACGGCTGCGACTCCGCTTCTTTCCGCGGTCTCGATCTGCTCCGGTACCTCGAGATGGGTCCGGGCTGTTTTTCCGGGAGGGGTTCCGGGAAGAACTTCGGGTAACAGGTGGCTTCACCGGCTTCGGGTCCTCCGGGTCTTGCAACTCGTCTTCACTTGCCATAATTTTCAGCTCTGCTTCTTCTTCCGAACTGCTCTCCGCCTCCGTGGACGAAACGTCGGCTGCTAGTGTGGCCACCGACTGGGTACCGGAACGGTACCGGGTCCGGGACGAAACCGAACCTCCGACTCCGACTCCGTATCCGACAGCTGGTCATGCCTTTTTACTGCTTTCTTGCTTTTCCGTGGAGTCACCCTGGACCGGAGGGGTTTTTCTTCGAACTGCTCTCTGCCAACCCTTAGTCGAATCGGGTTCGCGTCCATTCCGTGTCGGGACTGCAGATGTTTCTGTGTCCCCTCTTTCCGTCTGCTCCAATGGTCACACTGCGGACAGGCGAAGACGGTGACTTCACTCGTGTGCTGATCTGTGACATGCCGGAGCAACGTGTGCTTGCTCTTGAATTCCAGATTGCAGTCTCCACACCGGTGAGGGCGGGGCTTGCGGGGTGTTGTCTTTACTTTCGGCATTCTGATTCTCTGCTTCTGGTCGATGTTGACTCAGCTACAGCAAACTGCCTTCTGCGTCCGGTAACAGCTATCTGCCCCTTTTTATAGTCTCTGGAAGTCACGTGACCGGCTTATCTGCTTGATGATTGGCTGCTCAGCAAACTGCAACTCCCCCTGGTGGTCTTCTTGGATATTTTTTTTTTTTTTTTTTTTTTTCCCGGGTTGTTGTTGCTGCTAACTGCCACCGCTTCTTCCGTCTCCGCCAAACTGCCATCCGCCTCCGTCGACCGCTACACTGCCTCCGCTTCCGCCACACTACCATCCGCCTAGAACTCTCCTTCATCTGCCGTGACGTACTCGAACTCCTCTGACTCCGTGTACGGGAAGGGAGAAGGTGGTCGGTACTCCCACAACCGAATTTCTGCCTCCCAGTCCTCGGCCTCCGTCTCCAGGTGAACTGCAACATCCGGCTCCGCCGCTACTTCCAGCTTCAGCTCCCAGTCTTCTTGAGGGGTGGCCTCTGCCGCCCGGAGACAGCCCTGCGGGTCAGGAGCCCATTCTGGCATATCCATCTGCTCAGGTTGTCCAATGGGGGCGGCTGCTCCGGCGTCCCAGTCAGGTCCAAACGGAAGCTGGTCAGCAAAGGTTGCCGGACACGGGGATTGCCTGGGAGACCGCTCACAGTAAAGCCGGAACCGCTTCCGCCGAGATTCCGTGGCTGTTCCCCGCCAGGCTGAATCAAAGGTCCCAACACGATTGAGTGTTACTGCGTCCTGAGGAGGACGGGATCCGGACGAATACTTCCAACCGTGCATCTCCCGAAGATGCCTAAGGTCGTTAGCCCGGTTGCCGTAGAAGGCACACAAGCAGCAAAAGTATCTCTGGCTCGGGCATACGTGATGTCTCCGGTCCTCCGCACTTTCGAACAGCCGGTCACACTTCTTACACAGCCGGCTATAATCCAACCGCAGGGGACTTGTCCAATCTCTGCCTTGACCGCCATTCCGTCTCTCTCGATTCCCTCCGGCTCCGCCCCGTCCGTCACCTTGTCCTCCTAGGAACGCCGAATACGCCATCCGGAAAACCGGGAAACAGAAGTCGTCTAACTACTGCACCGCTTCTACTGCACCGCTTCTACTGCACCGCTTCTCCGGACTGATGGTCTTCCGGGAAACACTTAGTCGTTTTTCACTGCAAAATCTGCCGCCGCCGGAAAATGCTGGACTTGATTCGATTCCGCCAAACTTTAACAGCGATGTGCACAGCTCGAGGTCTGCTCTCCAACTGCTGCCAGAGCCCGATTTCAAGGCCCTTTTATACTCTTTCTGCTCACGTGACTTGAAAAGCTCCACGCTGATTGGATGCCTCAGGAGTGACGTCACAATTATGCAAAAACTCAACCGTTAACCGAGAGGTGTCCGTCTCCGGCTCAACCAGCTTCTCCGGGTTTTTCCGGCTCCCTTTCAACTGCTTCTCCGAGCGAAGTATCTGCAATTTTGAAGTATCTCTGCCATCAGGAGGGTTGAATAGAGTCTCAGCCAGTTGAATCTGCCTGCCAAACGTACATCTAGACTGCAAGTTGGGCGTTTCCGCCATCTGTACTGCTTCGTCAACTGCATATCTGCTCACTGGTATTACTGCTTGTCGACACTGGAAACTGCATACATTCTGTCCAGGAGGAGGCTCCTTCCTACCTGGGGTGATGTTTCTCCGTTTCTGTCAATCTGCAGTCGGTTTACTGTCTCTGCTAAGTGGAAACTCCGATTGGATGTCTTCAGCCGGAAAACTTTTCCGTCTTAATTCTCCTCATACGGAAGACGTGTAGCTGCTTCTCTGGAGATACTAGACCGCTAACCCAGGTTCTTCTGGACCCCTGGCCGCTACCCTGGACTGGTTGACTATGCGCTCAACCCAGTCAGAACCTCTAGGATGTCTCTATCCGGACTCTGCACCGCGTTCCGCTCTGCTTCCTCTCTCCGCCCTGTTTCCGGAACCAGCACTTGCTCACTGTTCCAACTTCTTGCGGTCGCTCTCTGCCGGAACTCAACGTTTTACCAGGGTCTCAGCTATCTCCTTCTCCTGCTCTACAGCTCCCCCCGTCTTCCCATATTTCTTCGTCCTCTGCGGCTTTACTCCGAGTCCGTATCCGACTCAGAGACCGTCCGTTCCGACTCCGGAACACTACTCTGCTTCGGCGGCTCCGTCTGCCTCCAGGAATCCGCCATTCTCCGCTTCATCCATCTCGGATGCTTGACACCATTCTACGGTTTCAGCAAATCGAAGTGAACCACCTTCTGCCGAGTTTCACTCTCTGCAATCTCGTAGGTCACGTCGGTAAATCTGCTCAGCACTAGCTTTGGACCGCTCCACTTCCTCTGCAACTTGGGTGCCTTGCCCTTCTTCCGTGTTTTGACCGCCATCCACACTCGGTCTCCTGGCTGGAACTGATTGTCGACCTTCCTCCGGTCGTACAGCTTCTTCTGCCGTTCCATCTCTCCGCCAGATTTCGCTCGAACCGCCTTGTATACTGCTTCTAGTCGCTCCCGGAGCTGACTGCCATACTCTGTTATTTCTGCTGTCGATTCGCCCGGAGGCCTGCCAATCAGTAACTCTACCGGAGTATTGACTTCTCTGCCCGGCATCAGCAAATTGGGACTCTGCCCGGTTGTCTCCTGTGGGGTACTCCGGTAAACTGCCATCGCCAACGGAACTAGCTGATCCCAGTTGGTCTGCCGCTCGCTTACGTACAGGCTCAGGATCTGCTGCAGCGTCCGGTTGAATCGCTCAATGAAACCGTCCGACTGAGGTCGGAAAGCGGTTGTCCGTGTCTTGTGAATCCCCGGGATTCTGCAAACATTTCTCAGCAAGTCGGACTCGAAATTTCTGCCTAGGTCGGTGTGGATCTCCATCGGGATGCCGTACCGCGCTGCAAACTGGTTGACGAATATGTCCGCAACCGTCACCGCTTCCTGATTCGGCATCGGGTAGGCCTCTACCCACTTGGTGAAGTAATCACTGATTACTAAGATGTACCGGTTCCCCTGGGTGGATTTAGGTAATGGACCCATCACGTCCATTGCCACCCTCTCCATGGGCGCTCCAACCCGGTATTTTTGCATCGGAGATCATTTCAAGTTCTGCATACTTCTTGACGCACATTCGTCACAGCTCAGCACCCACTGCTGTCCCGCATCATAGCCGGCCAGAAATACCGCCTCCGAATGCTAGCCGCCATCCTTCTGCTTCCGAGGTGTCCTCCCGTCCGGCTCTGATGGGCCAGACGGAAAATCTCCTGTCTCAGCTCCTTCGGGGTTATTAACTGCATTCGGCTGGTTCCTTCTGCCGTTTTCCATTTCCGGTAGACTACTCCGTCGACTTTCAGCAAGGTCTTCCGCATCCCGTACAGCACTTTCTCCTCGCTGCTCATGCTGGAAAAGTCTGCACTGCCAGCTGTACCGCTCCCGTCGATCAACGACGTCACCAGTGGGTACCAAGGTTCTGCTTGCTGCATTCTCCGCAAATCATCTGGTCGATATTTCTGCTCCAGCACAGTATCCTGGTCCGCATTTTCCGCCAGCCTAATCTGCTCTGCAACCGCATCCGCCTTTCCTGGAACTGCCTTCTCCGTCACCGCAACCGCAACCAGCTTCCGGGACACTGCTTTCTCCGTCACCGCAACCGCAACTGGCTTCCGGGACACTGCCTTTTCCGTCACTGCAACCGCAACCGGCTTCCGGGACACTGCCTTTTCCGTCACCGCAACCGCAACCGGCTTCTGGGACACTGCTTTCTCCGTCACCGCAACCGCAACCGGCTTCCGGGACACTGCCTTTTCCGTCACCGCAACGGCAACCGGCTTCCGGGACACTGCTTTCTCCGTCACCGCAACCGCACGGAATTCTTCATTTTCTGTAGACTCCTCCTCTGCCAGTCCTGCTTCTCCGCCTGATCTCCGTGACCGCTTCCGGCGTCCCCCCTTCCTTGGCTTGGGCTGAGGAGTTTCTTCACTCCGTGTCTGCCGGATCCTTTCTCCGTAGTTCCAGGCGTCTATCTTAGCCTGTTTCCAGTCGATTTTTCCGCATTGGCTGCACGGGGATGTGGACAATGCATCCGCATTATTATGGATTCGCCCCGGACGATGTTCGATGTCGAAATGGAACTCACTCAGGAGCTCAATCCACCGGGCGACCTGCCCCTGTGGCTCCTTGAAATTCATCAGCCAGGTAAGACTGCCATGATCCGTGCGAAGAAGGAAGTGTCGTCCCAGCAAGTACTGCTTATTCTTCTGTACCGCAAACACAACCGCCAGGAGCTCCTTTCGGGTGACACAGTATCTCCGTTCTTCTTTGGTTAGGCTGCGGCTCAAGTAGGTTATCACCCGCTCCTGGTTACCCTGCTTCTGTGACAGCACTGCTCCCAACCCGGTGTCACTGGCGTCCGTGTCCAGGATATATCGGCCTTGCTCCCTTGGGTAATCGAGTATCGGTGCCGATACTAAGCGGTTCTTCAACTCTGCAAATGCCTGCTCTTGCTCCGTCTGCCACCGGAACTGCACCCCTTTTTCCGTCAAGCGATTCAGCGGCGCTGCAATCTCGGAAAACTTTGGCACGAACTTCCGGTAATAGGAGCACAGCCCCAGGAAACTGCGCAGCTCCGTCAAGTTGGTGGGTGTCCGCCACTTCCGTACTGCCTCCGTTTTTGCCGGGTCGGTACGGATACCAGTCGTCTGCTTAAGCAGTCGGCTGCTTAATCGGCCGGTGACTGCCTGTGTTTATCTGATGTTGCACCACATTGGTCTGCCCCAGTTCTCCGGCATCATTGCTGAAGGTCGGCTTATTTCGAAATAGGAGGTCGGTTACTCTCTCACGGAAATGACTCGGCACTGCATCCTGGGTCTGCTCTGCTAGCTGCCGCAGCTTCTCGTACCCGCTCCAATTCCGCCCGGCCTCCGATTCCGGAGAAATCTGCACCTTCCTGCTCTGCTCCGCCAACGGAACAACACTGCAACCGGCTGCTAAGGTGGTCATCGTCGCCAACTGCGCTCCTTTCTTGATGATTACCGGCTCCGCCATCACATTGATCACTCGAACCGGGACTGTTCCTTGCTTTATCCGGGATAAAGTTCTCCCGATCAGCCAAGGTCTTTTCTCAGTAGGCTCCTATGGCATTTCTAGTACTCCTTCTGCTTCACGGACACTCTCTGCTTGTCCTATTATCAGCTGTTCTGTTTCCGGCGGAATTTGGTAATCTGCTACAGCGTTGATCGGAAACAGCTCTCTGGTCTGCTCGAACATAGTGAGGAACACCTCCTGGCTGCCCATCTGCATGGTCATTTGGTCAAAATTTATGCCGGATATCCGGGAACGGATGAAATCCATTCCCAGTATTCCTTCGTCTTCACAGTCTGCTATCTCGAACGTCATGGTTTCAGCTACTCCTGCGATGTTGAGTGGGAGTTCTTTCCGGCCATGCGTCCATATGTTACTTCCGTCAACCATTGAGAGACGAATCGGTGACCGCTTCAGCTTCATTCCGGGTTTCCGGATCCGTTCCCAGGTTTGTAGGTTGAGCATTGTGACAGTGCTGCCGGTGTCGATTATCAGCGTTACTGGTTCTCCGCATATTCTGGCTTTCACACACATGCCCACCTCGCCCCTGGGACCGGGTCCGTGAACCACCTGCCGGTTATGGGGGTGTCCTCTCTTCCGGGTCCCGGAATTCCCCTTTTCCGCGACCCGCTCTAGTTTTCCGGCTGCTGCTGCTGCTGTCGTGGCTGCTGCTGTGGCTGCTGCTGCTGCTGGTGTCGCGGCGATTGCTGCTGTTGTGGTTGACGCCGTTGCTGCTGCTGCTTCTGCTGCCTGCAGTCTCGGGCAAAATGCCCTTTCCGGCCGCAGTTAAAGCATTCTAAATCCGCTCGGGAACTGCGCTGCTGCTGCTGCCTGCTAACCGCTTCCTTGACCTGAGTCATCAGATCCGCCAACTGCTGCTGGGTCTGCTCGGCTTGCTTCCGCAATTCGTTCACCTGCTGGCTCCACTCTGGCTCCGTGTTCAGCTGTCTCGTCCGGTGTTGTTCCGCTGGTCTACTGTTGTCCGTTTTCATGATGCTCTCATACTCGGTAGCGAAAGCCAGAGCCTGCGACAGCGTTTCTGGATGGCTTTTCAATACCGACAACCGCATATCTCGGTTAGTAAGACTGTTGCAGAAATGCATCTTCATGAGCACTTCTGTTGTTGCCGGGTCCGCTTTTGGGTAAGCTAGCCGCGTCTTGCTCCGTATCTCTCTGGCCAGCTCGGACAGCTCCTCCACCGGCTGCAATTTCCGCGTCTGCAATTCCGCCTGGAAAACAAATGTTTTCTCCCCCGGACAAAACTGCTGTTTTAATGCCGCCACAACCGTATCAAAGCTACGTCTCTGCTCCGCGGACAAATCCAGTAGTATGCTGCGGGCGTTACCCTTCAAACTGACACATAAGTTCAGCGCCTTTTCCTCTTCTGTCCAACAGTAGTACCGAGCATATTCAAGGAGGTGAGCCTCATACTCCGGCCACGGATCAGTTCCGTCATAGGTCATTAATCTGGCTACTCCTGCCCTTGGTGCTGGTTGTTGTACTGCTTCTGCCTGCTGCTTTCCGGTCACTGCCAGGTGCTGTTGAAACACTTCCATTTGGGTCGCCAATAATCTGGTCAGGTTGTCGACTAAATTCTCACCGCCTTCCGGTTCCGCATCCGGTTCCCGATCGCCAGCCTGGTCCGGAAAGTTAATTTCCGCCTCTGCTAACTGCTCTGCAGGCTGTACTCCTTGAGGAACCCGAAGGGGCTCTTCTGCAACTGCTTTCTGCATTTCCGCCTGCAACAGCTTTCGCTCGGCAGGACGAACTGCTTCCTTTTCCGCAACCAGCATCTGCAACGGCTCAGCTCCTACTGCTCCTACAGGCTGCTCCGTGTCCGACACGGCTGTCTTCAGCTGCTGTTCCGCCAATTTGCCCCGTCTAGTAGTCATACTGCAGATGATCCCACCGCTGCCACCAAAAAGTTGTAACGGGTTCTTCACCCTTCTGTGACGTCTTGATAAACCGGTTTTCTTGGGAGGTGGGTGAGTTGTTATTTAACCGGAGCTGTAACGGTAAAATTCCGGGAAACTGCTACTGCTGTACGGTTGCACTCCGGCTAGAAGTCTCTGAAGGTTGGTAGCGTGGTCTGGAATGGACCTCTTAACCGCTGTCCGACTGCCAATCTGCAACTGCACCTGTAAAGTAAGAATCCGGAGGCGTTTCCGCTTTACTGCAACAGCTCCGTCTTTTCCGCCTTACTGCAACTGCGACTGCACCTGGAATAGAGGATCCGGGAACGTTGCCATTTCCGAATACTGCAACCGCTCTGCCAGGTTCCGCCTCACTGCAAATTGCTCCGGTTGGCTCTGCCTCACCGCAACCTGCGACTGCACCTGCACCTGCGACTGCATCGGATACGCGTGCCGAACTGTGTCCGCGACACGACAATGTAATGTCGCGCCCATCGGTAACGATCCACACACTGACGCGACCAGACCGAACCCCGCCGGTGTACTCCAGAGTACCGGCCGACCCAGTCGTCACGGGAGAGCTGCTGGATGTCCACCTGCCGAACCGGAGAAGCCGCCACCGAGAGTACCCCTGCGGCCGACCTCAGTTTCAACGCTGCCCAGACGAACGACCCGCCGACACGATTCCACGCACCCGCGCCGAGATCGGAGGTCCGATACGCCAGCGACACCATCGATCGCCGACCGCGCAACATCGGAGTACCGATCTCCGACACCAGCGAAAACACGCACCCTGCGCATCTACCACCACCGGTAGTCAACATCGGACCATCTAACGGCGAACCGTCGCTACCAGCGGAACATTCCGCCTCACACGGCTACGTGCCCAACCATGGAAATGCAGTGCCCATGCACAATCATGGGGGAGTATCAGTATCGAACTATGGAAATGCGGTGCCCAGGCACAATCATGGGGGAATAGCAGTACCCAATCATGGGGGAGTAGCTGTACCAAACCATGGAGTACCAGCGTACGGTGTCGCCGCGTACAATCACAGAATAGTGCCCAATTTGGGAATTGTGCCACAAAACCCTGGAGTAGCAGTTCCAAGTGTGTACGCTCCTGGTTCGGGATATCAGTTCCCACAAATGCCACACCCAACTCCGTCATACGGAATGCCAGAAATGTCGCCGCCATACGGACCGGTCTCCCAAACCGCGCCGTTGTCAAATCACGCTGGCTATCCGCCCGCACCCGACGCCACGCCATACGTCGTACCGGTCACCATGACCACTGCCGCACCGACCACGGAGGTCACGCCGCCAACTCCCGCCGTTTCTGCGACGACTGCCAGCGCTACGACAGCGGCATCACAAGCGCCCATCATCCCGACGCTAGCGCTGAGCACTGCCAAACCAGCACAGTGGCGAGCCACGTTTAAGGAGGGTAATCTGAACCAGTACCTCCGCAGCTTCGAACAGTTTACGGCTGCATTCACGTACATGGACCTGAACAAAACTACGACATTCCGTAGTACGTTACGCGGACGAGCGGAAGCAATCGCTCTGAACATTCCATTCAACACGCCTTGGGATGAATTCAGGCGTCGTCTCCTGGAAGGATGGGCACCCGCCGCCCGCCGACAGTCGAAACGAGACGACTTTCCGTTCTTGAAGCGTGAACGGAAAGAGGATGCCGAACATTTCCTTGAACGGTTACAAGCCATAGCAGAACAGGTGTTTGATGACGTCACACCTGAGTTTCTCCAACGAACTGTTATTTCGCAATTTGTCAATGGTCAGCCTGACCATATTGCGGATAGACTTTGTGTAATGACATTTACTTCGTACAGCGACGCACTCACGGCTGTACTGAAAGCAGAGAGTCGCCAGCAGCGGACCAAGAGAGATCGGCCCCACGGTACCCGCCGAGCGGACGCTACCTACCACGGGTATGCCGACGACACGGAGGCGAACGACGAACTTTCATGTGCGATCGGACAGTTGAACCATTGGGATACACCAACTCCCGATCAGATCGCTGCATACTACGACCCTGCAGATAGCGACACGACCGGACTGCAAGGGTGTGAAGAACATTCCGTCCCTTCCTGCTCCCGCGAATGGGTCGCGGAAGCGTTCCAGTGTGTTGTCAGTGACGAGTGCGGACAATATGGTGAGGACGCACTATACTCTGTTCTACGAGCTATCGCTCAGGCTCGTGGCGACCGTTCGACGCCTCAAGGTCGAACTGAAATATGTTTCTTCTGCAAGAAACCGGGACACAGGTGGATACGGTGTTACTGTTTGAAGGACATATTGGTACGAAATGGAATGAAACCGTTCCCGCCACGCCCTGGCGCAAATCGGAATAACGGACAGATTGGTATACCGAACTCGAACTCTCAGCCAATGGCTACGACGCCACCGGCTCAGCCACCACCACAGGCCAGGCCGATAAACTAAGGGAGGAAGGAACTGCGGAGCAAGAACCTTCCGTTAAACCGAGCTACGCTCAAAGCTCCAAACCAGTGGTTGTGTCCACGGCTACGAACATGACGCCACCCAAGCTGTCGCCGACACCACGGGCCCTTCCGCTCCGCGAAGGGGTGTGCGCCAAGTGTGCTTCGTCGACTTCAGGTACGGAATCCCTCCACGAAGGGGTGTCGGAACCATTGCCACGCAGGCCATCACGGACTAATCGTCACGAAGGGGTGTCGACACGCACCACCGGCGATACAGGAACGGACTCTATGTCTGAAATCGAATGGGTGTCGGATGATGGAGGCTTTTACGCTTTCCCATCGGGACCTGAAACCAAGTCGGGAAGACTGAAACTTCCACTCCTACTGCCTGAGGAGGACCTCGATGGACCGATTGTTATCAGTCGAAGTCTGGCCGCCCATGAGTGTTGGAAATTGCCAGTGCATGTTGGGGAACGAACTTTTAAAGCAGTAATGGACTCAGGAGCACAGGTTTCCCTGCTCCGAAAGGATATGATGCGACACGTGCCTGTCGAACAGCGCACTCTACGCCCGACCATGGCGACCATTCGGGATGTCAACGGAGACTCCAGCCCGATCGACGGACTTCTAGATCTTACGATCAAGGTCGGAACAAAAGAAATGACAGTAACATTTTGTGTAGCAGCGATTCATGACGAAATGATTTTGGGCATGAATTTCTTCCGACAAACGAAAGCCATCGTTAATTACGGTGATGGAACTGTCGAAATTAACAAGGAAATCCTGTTTGCATACAAGGACTTCGAAGCTAATGTTGTACGCATGGCTGTACGTCGAACCGTTACGGTACCGCCACGCAGCGAGGCCTTAGTCGAACTTGTACCGACCTCAAAGGTCAGGGTGCGCCAACACCCTCGGCTCATTCAGCCCATGACGAACTTTCCGGAAGAAACGGACTTGATTATGGGTCGCACATTGCCCTCATTGAACCGGAAGTGTGTTAAAGTGACTGTGGTGAACCCCGCGGATACGGGCGTAACTCTGACTCGCTCAGATCCAATAGCCATAGCGAGCCCCGCTGACAGTATTGTGGGCGCTCTGCCGAAGTCAAGAGAGGAACCGGAAGTTCCCCACATGAACGTTAACCATTACGAAGACCTCCCGCCACACCTACGGGAGATGGTGGACCGTGCCGGACTAGCACCCGAACAGCAACGGTGCTGTGCCAATTTGGTATATCGGTACAGAGATACTTTCATGTGCCCCGAAGGACAGCTCGGACGGACGCATGTAGTGCAACATCGGATCGACACGGGTACAAGCGCCCCAATCCGTCAGCGACAACGTCGCGTACCCTAAGCGCAACAACACATCATAGATGAGGAAGTTGACAAAATGTTGCGACTTGGATGCATAGAACCTTCGGAATCACCATGGAGTTCACAAGTGGTGTTGGTACGAAAGAAAAACGGACAGGTACGATTCTGTGTGGACTATCGTCTGCTCAATGACGTAACACGGAAAGATTCGTACCCTCTTCCGAACATTCAAGACACGCATGACGCACTCGCTGGAGCGAACTACTTCTCGGCCTTAGATCTCGCCTCGGGATACTGGCAGGTCGAAGTGGACCCGACGGACCGACCCAAGACGGCCTTCGCCACCTGGAAAGGCCTATAACAATTCAGGGTTATGCCATTCGGACTGAGCAACGCGCCAGCGACTTTCGAACGTCTCATGGAGACCATCTTGCGCGGATATCTGTGGACCAGATGTATGTGCTATCTGGATGACGTGATAGCATACGGACGCACTTTTGATCAGGCGCTTGCCAACCTGGAAGCGGTCCTCGATCGGATACGAACTGCCGGGTTACGCTTACAACCCAAAAAGTGCGAACTCTTTCAACGCGAAATCCTGTATCTGGGATTTATCGTCAGTGGACAAGGAATCAGGGTGGACCCGAACAAGGTCAAGGCTATTAGGGAATGGCCGACTCCCTGTGAGATTACGGACGTACGAGCTTTCCTGGGGTTTGCCAATTACCACAGGAGGTTCATAAAAGACTATGCCGAAATTGCTGAACCCCTGGTGGCACTCACCCGGGGTGAATGTCGCTTCACGTGGGGATCGCCCCAATGGAACGCCTTTAGGAGGCTCCAGAAAGCACTTATCAAGGCCCCCAAGCTCGCCCATCCGTCACAAGATGCGGACGATTGTTTCATTCTTGATACAGACGCCAGCGGTTACGCCATCGGAGGTGCGCTTTCACAGCGTGTCAATGGAAAGGAAATCCTGATTGGCTTCGCAAGCAAGACGCTGTCCCGCACGCAACGGAATTATTGTACGACCTATAGAGAACTGTTGGCTGTTGTTGAGATGATTCAGCATTACCGACATTATTTGTGGGGACGCAGATTCCTGTTACGAACTGACCATAGCTCTCTGCGATGGTTAAAGAACTACAACGATGCGGACGGTATGTTGGCTCGCTGGTTAGCCAAACTGCAGCAATATGACTTTCGTATTAAACATCGTCCTGGAAAGCTCCACGGAAATGCTGACGGACTTTCCCGTTGCCATAGTTGCAAACATTCGGACTGCCCTGGACGCTTAGTCGTTCCACCCACGGACCCGGAAACGAGTTCTGGAGAACTTCCCGTCAGACGGATTACGGTGGTTCCTGTCGGACCCGAGAAAGACCTCCTGGACAGTGATACCATGACATCACCGGTCTTGTCTCGGATGATCTCAATACGCCAAGCTGCACGTGTGCGAGCATTGGATGTGAAATTGAACGGACAAGAATGGCTGTCGGACTATTCAACAGCGGACATTGTTGCCGCTCAGCAAGTCGACCCGAGTGTCGGAGTCGTACGACAGTGGGTATTGAACGGAACGAAACCCACGTCAAAGGAAGTCGCCCGCTACGGTGAGGAAGTGAAAACTTTGGTTTCACGGTGGACTTTGTTAGCGCTACAGGATGGAGTCCTCATACGAACTACCAAGCCGGACCCAGCTGGTCGGACTGTCGTACAAACTGTGTTACCAGCGACATTACGAACGGTGGTTCTACACCAACTCCACGACCTCAAGGTCGTAGGCCACCTCGGAATACAACGGACTGTTGAGAGAGTAAAGCGCCGGTTTTACTGGCCATGTCTCACCTTGGATGTTGCCCGCTGGTGCGCCCGCTGCCCGCAGTGTGTGTCACGGAAAGGAAAACCAGCGCCCAAGAAATCGCCTCTAACGCAACTACCAACTGGGGCGCCATTTGATCGTATTGCCATGGATATCTTAGATACCCATAAAGTTACCGGACGTGGAAACAGGTACATTCTTGTCGTATCGGACTACTTTTCAAAGTACACAGACGCATTCCCGCTCCGCTGCATACGGCCAAAAATGTCGCCGATGTTCTGGTGAATCGTTGGATTGTGTACCACGGGGTACCGAAAGCCATACACAGCGACCAAGGAACGGAATTTGAGTCGTCATTATTTCGGAGCGTTGTACGCCTTCTGGGCGCCAAGAAAATTCGGACCACGCCCTACCGCCCACAAAGTGACGGTCAAGTCGAACAATTCAATCGGACTTTGTTGAATATGTTGAGTGCATTCGTCAGTGATCGTGGGAATGACTGGGATCTGCACTTACCATATGTACTCATGGCGTACCGCACCTCGGTGCATTCTTCTACTGGGTGTACACCACACCTGATGGTATACGGACATGAATGCAATTTGCCTGTTGACTTGATGTGTCCTACGTATGACCCAGAACCGCTACCTCCATGCGGACCTGAATACGTCGAGTATCTCCGAACTGCCATCAGAGCTGCCCATGGGTTTGCGCAAGACCATCTGCAAAAAGCTGCAACCCGCCAGAAAATGGGGTATGACGCACACGCGAAATCTCGCCCTCAGTTCCAGCCGGGAGAGTTGGTATGGTACTACTACCTGCCCCTCACTCAGAACAGCAAATTCGCCCGACCCTGGACCGGACCCTGGAGAGTCCTGGAACGCGTTACTGAGGTAGACTATCGAATTGCTCTAGTCTCCAATCCACGAAATACTAGAGTCGTCCATCTGGACGTTATTAAATCATACGAAGGCGACGCACAGTTGCTGAACCTTCAACCTCAAGTCGGATCGCCACCTGAGTCGTCAAGCAGCACAGACTCCAAGAACGAACCATCGAACGATCCCCTGGAGCTCCTCAAGGAATTCCTCTACCCTTGGGATGTCACCGTACAAGACAAGTCGTCAGATACAGATCGGACTACCGAAACTGATACTTCGTCATCACCCGCCAGTCGGAGAAGCCACACATCCGGACCGCGACGCCGTCGCCAAAAGCGAAAATCGCGCAAGTCGAACTCTAGCGCTTCACAGCGAGCGCCAAAACCCCGAGGACCCAAACCCGCGATTGCTACGGACTCATCAACAAGCGAGGCTACACCCCAGCCTGCTCCGTACAATCGACCCAGACGCACGATTCGCCGCCCAGCCCGGTTCAGATAACCACGGCTGTGCCAAGGGACTGATCTCTATGATGATGAATAAATGCCTGTCTATTGGACTATGATGGCATATCACCTCAAAATATATTTATAATATAATAATATTATGTACATATTCATTTCAATAACCATTTTATGTACTGATGTCAGTGAGGCAATTTTCATATATAATATTGATATGACGTTATAATATTGATGCTGGTTACGATGCTATAATGTGGTAAATGTGTGTTATGCATTGCATATAACTTCGTACTTCTCCATGCCATCTCGCGCCTGTTGCGCACTACCTAAATATTGCATGACTAACAATTCCACCCATGTGTCAGCCGTCATGTCCTGCCGTGAGTAAGATCACTTTGTCGCGGACGAGGTGAGAGGATAGCCGTCTCCCGAGCAAGCGTCTGATAACAGCCTCTACTCCCCCTACACACAATTCAGGGGAATGCCTTCAGGAGCAGGATTCAGTTATAAATAAACCTCTGCATTCCAACGCGCGATCTGTCATCACATTCATTGAAAATTATGCAACGCGCCACGGCAGGGCTGCCCAGATCACCCCATCACCCCTCATGATAATATCAGCGGTTCCATTATCTACGGCACTAGATGAAAATGAACGGACTGAGCAAACTTCTGTGAGCTTGGTATTTATACCTCAGAATATGTATGGACAGTGATCATCTGTTATAAACAAGTTGGTCAAAAATTTATTGTGTGCTAATTGTACAGATAAGGAACGGACTAATTGTAGGAGTTCACACGGAAAAGCATGAAGCGCAAATAAACACTGAAGCCGCCCGCGGCACCTCCATATAAACATTCCCAGTTAACTTCAATAGAGAGTGGAAGCACGTAAAAGGTGCAGTAATTTTGACTGTATGGTAGACGGACAGTGAAATGATTGGATTGCGTTATCCAGAAGTTTGTGTCGGACTATGGGAAAATAGAGCAGCTGTGTGCTAACCAACTGCCCCTGCTTGACTGGTGTGATGAACCAGAGCTTTGATGTACACGCGTTGCCTAGGTGATGGACCGCCCCCTCTTCGCACGACTGAGAGCCGAGATGGATCAAGCGAACGTAAAAAGACGTATAAGACAATAGACAGAGCGCACCCCCCGATTGTGGAAAACCGCAAAAGACACTGTCAGCACTTTGTGTGTGTACGGATGCCAGATAAGCAGGAAAGTTTTGGAAGTGGGTCATTCTGGCTGCGGACACTGGAGAGTTAACATCTAGCGGAAAAGTGTTGATACTACAGTGATCTTGAGAGACAATTAGACATTACTTTGAATATATATATACTTCGTACGGCAATAGCACGCAATAGCACAGACTATTGAATAACATTTTATGAACTTTGTGTGTGAATAATCCTGGTACGCACCTTGTATTAGGAAAAAGGCCGGACTAGTGAGTGTGGGCTCACGCCAGTGAGCGAAGTTCGAACCATGTCGTCTTCCGACAAGGAGAGAGATAAGCCACCGGACAAGAAGACGGCATCTGATGCCGATAATAACGAACTTCCACTTGCTGTGAGAATAGTGGAGGCTGGGGATGAGCCGGAACATCCCATCGTACTTGGAGAATCGGCGACAGCCGACAGCGCACCGGGAACAGTTTCCCCTACCTCGGACCTGATCACGATATCAGATACAGAAACGGCCTCTGGGGCCGAAACGGACATTCGAAAGAAAGTAATAGCGAAACTCGCTCAACGTGGAGAGCGTCATACGCCGAGTCCATCATCGGACTCAATGTCGGACTTGTCGAGCAAGCCATGGCTGCCAGAGACGCAGCTAAAGCCACGGCTAGTGTTACTTCGGACTCCGGACCAAAACAAATGATGGCTACCCCGCCAGTGACAGCCGCACGACCGACCACCGTGTCGGCTACTTCGCCTGTTTCAGCCAAACCGGCCAAGCCCGTACGACCTCTCGCGTTGCTCCCGCAAGCGACGACATCGCGAGGATACTCCTCGGCATATACGGACTTATTCCGGACTCAGGGAAATCATGAGTCGCGGGATCTACGACAACGGACATATCGCCGTCAAGTTGACGAGTTGATGGAGCTCGTACCTCGTCCCCCCACACCCCACGGGACGAGTCCGATCGACTGGAACGCGGTTCCACTCTACGACCGGAACCGGCAAGCAGGATATGGACACGTCCATGATTTCTCCGTACCGTCGACACTGACAGAGAGTCAGTACTTGACTCTTATGCCGCTACGCCTCGGAACAGGAGGATTCGACTGCCCCTTCTGTACCAGTGAGGAGGAGTCAGAGCACGAACGGACCTGGCCCACGGTGCCTCGCCGGGCCCCACTTCGGACCCCACAGGAGCTGGATGCTCATGTTCTGGCGTACCATATGCCATTCGTACGTTTCTTTGTGTGCCCCGCACGGGACGGGTACATGACCCTGACGCTTTCGGACATGATACAGCATATCTCGACGCCCACGGCGAGTCACGCGGACCGGTTCCCAATTTTTCAACGGGGATCACTAATGGCCACAGAGAACATGGTTACTCGTTTCGCCAAGCGATGTGGGGTTGACATGCAACCCAATCCGAACTATCGGCCACCACGCGTGCCAGCGCACGTGCCCATCTTCTGACGGACGCCGGACTCAGTGCTCACTTTCGGCATCTGGGCGATGGCGCCCGCGGTGATGTCACAGTACCCGCCGAATATCGCACCGGAGGTCCAACTGGTACTGGACCGTATCGAGTTCGCCCAACTAAAAACGAGGGCCGACGAAGCCAAAGTCGAACGGATGGTACGGGACATCCAGCTGATCAACCGTCACGTCCGCTACCGAAAGCCTGGAGCTTTCTATTTCGACCGTCCTGTCGTATACCGGACCTCGGCCATGAAGGCCGCCGAATCTCGGACCTCGGCTTCACCAGCCACAGGAGTTTCAACTCCCGCACGGAGTTCGCCCTCGGGGCGATACCTAAGAGTCGGACTGTTGAGAGGCCTACAGCGCCTAATGTTACGGACTATAGAGTTCGGGAGGGACTTGTGCCACCCCCGGACGAATATCCGCCCCTGCCGAGTCGACCCACGGTCGAGACAGACGCGGCTGAATCTTCGGACTCAGTTAAAACTTCGGACCCAGCCGAACCCATGGAAACGGCTAAGATTACGGACTCTGTGGATAGGGAGCCTTCCCCAAGGACGGCTTCTCAAACCCCAGTTACGGACACTGAGTCGCCAATGGAGTGCGACCAGCCACCACCACTTCGGACGATCGAGGATGAGTCAGAACCTCGACAACGTCGAACACCCGACAGCAGGCCGGGCTCTCCCATGGAGCCGTCCCACGGCTTAATTAACTTCGGACCACCTCCTCCGTACTTGGATTACGAAGAGGAGATGTTGCCCCCAACGACCACCTTGGTCACACGAGCCAACGACCCGGACAGGCCTCGGCTAAGAATGGAGGTCCTGGAGGACCAAGATCCATTACCTTGCGACCTGGAGGTCAACTTCGGACTTCACGGATCTGGTGAGTTCGGAGCGGACTACCAGCTACTTCGCCAGCACGGGCAAAGATTGCTCGAACGGACTCTACCCGAACTACAAGTCCTCCCCGGAGTTAACCCGGACTTCGCCGAACTTTACCAGGACGACAACACACGTCGTCTCCCCGCCGGACTTGGACCGCATCAGTCCTACTGGATGGATCAAATCACCCAGGCTGCGATGGACGCGGACCCTTTGCTGCTAGCGGAGGACGCCGAACACCACCTCCCGTTGTTGGCACTGGCCAGCGCGGACGACCTGGCGCTACAACATCTGCGAGCCATCCGCCGCGGGTATGTACTTGCCATGGACGCACACATCCGCCATACGGAGTACAATGCTAGGTCCCTCGGATTTGGGATGGGGTCGCTCCACGAGCGACAGACCCCTACGGCTCCGCACCCTCTCCTGGAGGAGAATCGTTGACTCCGGGAGGAACTCCGCACTGCGGAACAAGTTAATTCGGACTTGCGAGAGGAGAACCGGGAGCTCCTTGCCCGCCTCTCTACGACTTCGTCTTCGTCACCGGAACCTCAGGGAATCCCTGACGAACTTTGGACGACGATTGTGGCGGTTCTACCGCACTTGCCGGCCGAGGAACAACGGCGGCTGACGCAACAGGCATCGCCAGCCGCCCGTCCTCCAGCGTCACGGAGACGCGACCGTCAGTCGGACTAGACTTCGTACCCCAGGTCACAGCACCAGGATAGCTGTGGCCTGCAAATGTCGTACTTATCATATCATATGATGTGCATGTGTACTATGTACTAATCCTGGTCACTTTCAGGTATTTCGGACTTTAAAATGTTTCCGTTCCGCTAGGGAACGTAGAGGAGTATTTTTACATTCCAATAATATATATGTATATAGTTGTGATTCTTCATCATCAAAATCTGATTGTATTGGTGGTAATGGATTGATACTTACATTCATACCACTGAGTCGGTGTCACTGCTGGCGGACGTTAAATCTGTCCCCGAGGATACCATCAGCTCAGTAGCCTTCTGGCTTGTGATTGGGTACTTTTGTGCTTGTCGTGTATCTGTTCCATGGGGTTAGTTTCGGATTTCTAGATTATTTTCATAGGTTGTTGGGCGGTTGTGTGCTGGTTCCGTCGGGTGTACGGTGGAGACAACTACATTTAACACACTGTCTGCCCCTGATGACGCCGGTGTGTCTTTGGGTAAACTATAAGGTCGGGCTTTGTTTCTATTGCAAAATGTTGTGTTTTGCGTTTGTTATTGTCATCATCAAAATCTGATTGTATTGGTGGTAATGGATTGATACTTACATTCATACCACTGAGTCGGTGTCACTGCTGGCGGACGTTAAATCTGTCCCCGAGGATACCATCAGCTCAGTAGCCTTCTGGCTTGTGATTGGGTACTTTTGTGCTTGTCGTGTATCTGTTCCATGGGGTTAGTTTCGGATTTCTAGATTATTTTCATAGGTTGTTGGGCGGTTGTGTGCTGGTTCCGTCGGGTGTACGGTGGAGACAACTACATTTAACACACTGTCTGCCCCTGATGACGCCGGTGTGTCTTTGGGTAAACTATAAGGTCGGGCTTTGTTTCTATTGCAAAATGTTGTGTTTTGCGTTTGTTATTGTCATCATCAAAATCTGATTGTATTGGTGGTAATGGATTGATACTTACATTTTAACTGTGATTTATGTCTTGATTTATGTGTTTCATCGTCACCTGTCGTTGTTTTAAATGTATTTGTCAAATGTGTTCATATCATCTTAGTGACTGTTGACTGACCGACTAATGACTTTATTTTGACAGTTAGAGATTTTTATTGTACTCATTGCTTTACCATTGTCTCGCGCGGTGAATGTGTTTCCCTTTAGGACTTTTAGCTTATCATGTTTAGATTTTTGGACAGTTAGGTTTCGGGGAGGGTAAATTCCCAGGGGGTAATTTGACGAAGGGGTGTTTTGTAGAATATTTATGACTGTTATGGCCCGAAACCCGTCCCTGACACATTCTCCCACTCGACATACACGGCACAGATTCATCACATGACTTCATACTTACTTACCTTACGTCACCGGGCACACACCGTCCTCGCACCACATCTACATGTAAACAACACTGCTCACGTTATCACTTCCTACAATCCCACCAATCACCACATTCCCAGACACATGACTCCGCCCACACAGACATGACATCACTTTCCCGCCATTTTACATGAACACCTGCCACATTACGCGGGAAAATCTATATACATCATGAACTTAGCCCCGCGCTTTCTCACACTTGATTCTGAGGGTTGAATAGAGAGAGTTGAATTGAGAGGTACTACGCCAAATATTGTGATTAGAAGATATCAAACTTATATTGGACTATTAATACTTCGGACTATTGTGGGGATTACGATTGAATGTGAGAGTGATCGTACATCGGACCAAAATCATCCCAATAAACTCGGATATAATTGAAATTTACGTCGGACTTCCTGTTGGTGTGTCAACGCACAACATACATCGAACTATTCGATCGGTGGGCGTAATAGCCGCCCGAAGAACTCCGCTATTCCGTCACAATATATATACCACTTACGAAGATTTATGAAGGTAATCGCTAGCATTATCACAGCCTGGTATTATCTAAAAGATAAAATTGAATCTAGAATTTCTCCTAATACATGGTTCTGTTTGTTCTTTGTTGGTGATACAGGTTTAAAAATATGTAGGCGTATCTTTGCTGGTTTCACCAGTGACTTCATTGCTGGGCAAATGCCAAACATGTAACTATCATATCAATATGAATCATTATAATCAATTGAAGTCCATGACTTAAATTGAAATTGACATGCTTGAATTTGACCAGGAGTGTTGACAAAATGAATCGAGATATGCATCTCATGGAAACGAGATTCTGACTCATGGTACAGTAAGCTCTACTTGCACCCCACCCCAGCGTTGGAGTACGTGCTACTAGTATTAATTATGTCCAAGAATTTAACGTACGTCAATGTCTTAAGGCAACATTATAATGTAACATTTATTGGCATTTTTTGCTGTGGTGGCGACGATAATGTAACATGTATTGGGTTTTTTCTTTACCATTTTGAATATTATATAAGGTAGCAGCCACAGGAGCTTTTGCGGAATTAATCTGAAATTTGATACAATATTGCCATTTAATAAATGTCATGTGAAATTTTCCAAGTTATGGGCCCCAACACGATACTATTTAGCATCGCGATAATATGAGTTTTGAAAAAACGATGCACAGGCCTATTTAGAAATTTATTTAATTCAATGGATAAATATCTTATAAAATACTATCAAAAGATATTTGCCAAATAAACTGCAAATAAGTGGAATACCTCATGAAGTTGAATTTAAAGTTAAATTAACCACAACAAAATATCTGCAGTTCGTAATTTACTGATGTTGGCCAATCTGTTCAAAAATTAACGTTCCGCTATTTAGCGAGACCCCTGTTTACCGGAAGTGTGTTCATTTCGTGGACGTTTGTTGAGAACTTCGTGTTAAATTGTGAAATTGCTATTATATCGAAATTTACAAAATGGCTGTGTCAAAAGGAGCGAATACATACAATAGACAGAACTGGGAAGAAGCAGAGTTTCCGATTTTATGCCAAACTTGCCTCGGAGACAATCCTTACATTCGCATGACGAAGGATAAATTTGGAAAAGAATGCAAGATCTGCGCGCGTCCATTCACAGTTTTTCGATGGTGTCCAGGTGCTCGCATGCGCTTCAAGAAGACAGAGGTGTGTCAAACTTGTAGCAAAATCAAAAACATTTGTCAAACTTGTCTGTTGGATCTAGAGTATGGATTGCCAGTACAAGTCCGAGATGCAGCACTCAAAGTTCAAGATGACATGCCTAAATCTGATGTCAACAAAGAGTATTATACTCAAAATATGGAGAGGGAAATAGCAAATTCTGATGGTACAGGTCCAGTTGGTGCACTTGGTAAAGCAAATGCCCCGAGCGATATGCTCCTGAAGCTGGCCAGAACCACGCCATACTACAAGCGCAACAGACCCCACATCTGCTCCTTCTGGGTGAAAGGAGAGTGCAAGAGGGGAGAAGAATGTCCATACAGACACGACAAACCTACTGATCCAGATGACCCGCTGGCTGACCAGAACATCAAGGACCGTTTCTATGGCATTAACGACCCTGTAGCAGACAAGTTGATGAGACGCTACACAGAGATGCCAAAACTTGAGCCCCCAGAAGATAGAACCATCTCAACGCTGTATGTCGGAAATTTGGGAGAGAAGATTGAAGAGACTGATCTCAAAGACTACTTCTATCAATTTGGTGAAATCCGCTCCATCACGATGGTTCCTCGACAACAGTGTGCATTCGTTCAGTTCACATCTCGAGGTTCCACAGAGGCCGCAGCAGAGAAATCCTTCAACAAGTTGATAATCAAGGGCAGGCGACTCAACATCAAGTGGGGTCGGTCTCAAGGGCAGCCGTCAGGACCTGGCAAGAGGGCATTGGAAGGCGTAGATGGTGATCAAATGCTGGAGCCTGTGCCTGGTCTTCCTGGAAGTCTGCCTCCGCCCCCTGAGGAAGTTGGCAGTAACTTCTTCAACCTGGAGCCCCATGACATGCCACCGAGGGGACCGCCGGGTATGCCACCTCACATGGGCATGCCACCACGAGGCCCGGTAGGGATGCGAGGTCCCATGCCGCCAGGTGTGCGAATGCCACCTCCACCTCCGGGAATGATGCCGATGCGACCGCCTCCTATGCCACCAATGCTGAGGCCTCCGCCAGGTTACCTGCCCAATAGACCACCTCCACCAGCCCCACACAGCGGAGGAATACATTACCCATCTCAAGATCCTACCAGAATGGGAGCTACTGCAAAAGTGACGGCCAGTGTAGATGCAGGGGATGAAGACCTTGCAGCGCAGTGACATTATTATTAAATAATGTTTCTAAATGTTCGTGCTTATTACAATTTTTTGTGAAAGTTTGTGACTTTCATGTACATATGTAGCAAGTAAAATATCATTATATTGTGGATTTCCCGACATGACCTTGTAATGGTTCTTTCTATTACAATAGTGGTGTACCTGATTGGTTCACATGCTTTCATTTACATGTTGTGTGATTTGCTACTTCACTTACTTGTATGGAATTTGCGATATGAAAGGAAAACAGTAGAAAGGATATATATGGAATGTTGGAGCAGCATACGCCCTCAATTTTGAGCCAGTTGATAATTTATTAGCACATCTTTTCGGTTGAACACTTTGCGAAATGTTTGTACTTTGCCTCATAACTAAACTTTGTGCAATTTATACTTCAGAAGTTTGGAAATTCACTACAGTGCACCGATGTCGGCACTACAGTAGATGTGTGGTCTGTGATCGATGGTTTTTCACGATTATTTTGTCAAAAATTTATGTATATTTATGAAATTTTTGCAGGGATGTTATCTATATTTGCTTAATATGGTATGAATCATAGACATAGAAGAGAGATGGACTGTCAACTCCGATGTCACTCTCTCTGTTTCTAGTCATTGAGCTTGAGATCACACAAGATCAAAGGAAGAGGGTAGTTACACTTCCGTTGTCAACGTATAATGTCATATTGCCATTGTTCATTCATGATGATCCTCAGAGTGTTGAGGTCATATGGCATTCGACGTATTTTGACAATTCAATTTTTCCCATGAAACTTCAAACCGGAAATAAAGTACCCATCTTCCTCTGGACGCAAGCTCAAGGTCACTGAGGTCGGGTTGGCAGTCCATCTATCTTCTATGTCTATGATATGAATCTGGGGAAAATTGTTTCACTTTCCCCGGTGGGGCGGGACCAAACAAGGAAAATTGTTATGTGAACCCCAAAATACCCTTTCTGGCCTATATATATATATATATATTGAAATCGGTTTGCACAGTATTTCCCCTATTCATAAGCTTTTTTTCTGCCGTTCGCACAGTATTTTTCCCAATTCACCTGGCATCTCTCCCAACTGGGACCGTAACTTAGCTTGGTTGTCACAGTACTATAAAAAAAAGTGCAGCGATATCCGTATTTGTGGCGGATCAGGGTGGATGTAGAGATGCTAGGAGGCCATAAAAAGCACTTTTTATACTCCGAAGGAAATTTCTATTTTTTTCCTGTTTGTTCGTATCAATCTTAACGCCCTGTGAAATAGGAAAACATCAACAGTTATCTGTGCCAGCTGTTCCAGGCGAATTTCACCAGTTTTTCACAATGGGTGAGACGGTTTATATGACAGCATGTACAGGTCAAATTTCACTGGATCATCTCAAATATTGACAGAATAATAGTGGAAAAATCACTGCGCACAGACCAATGATGTTGGATTAAGTGTGGTGATGAAGTATATGTATGGCGTTTAATACGAGAACAATCACAACGTGGTGTTACTAGTGTTGGGATACAGTAATCACATTTGACATTGTATTTCAGAACTGTTCTTAGTGTAACTTTGTAATGATAGATCTAGTACAAATGATCATATTCTTTTGTGGGCTTTGGTCATGTTAAAAAACTTGTTTAAAAATGTGCCCATTTGAATGCAGTAAGACAGTTACAGTAATGCTCATGCTGTAGATGAGATTATGTGCACTTTTGGGATTAATTATGTTAAACAATTTCCTTTGCGGTTTCAATTGCACCTGTTGAATTATGAGAACAATATATGTTGAATACGCAAACTTTTTTTTTGTATATTTTGATACTTATAGGTCCAAATTGAAGTCAACATTAATATCAAACCAAATGGTAATCATTTCGTTTTGTTCGGTGCTTACTTGTGAATTTGTGAAACTTAACATTCAGCCGTGGGAAAAAATATGCCACCTGCTGTGTACAAATGGTAGTATGGTAATTGTCTAGATGTAAAGAAGGATGTTCCATATATACACGCTCTATGAGCATTGTTGAAACACTGCACAACAGTGAAATGGAACTTATTGTCGGAGTTGGCACATGTACATAGAAATTGATCAATAAAGTATCACTCCATATTGGTTGTATTTATTATGTACCCTCCTGAACAAAGTTCAGCGACTGGATGGATTTGCTATTGTCAAACCACTGCATCTGTAGACACTTTCTTGTCGCTCAACGGGGTTGACTTTTTTCGACTAATCATGTTACCTATCCAGTTTGGTAGCCATTGTCATCAAATTTGAGGATTTTGTGATACTAGTAAAAATCATTTGTGATAAACTATATGTTATCAAGTCATTTAAAAACAGGTAGCACTGGATATACAGTGTATGAAGTACCGGTATAGTGCTGATGTTTACTTTGAGACAGTATATTGGCTAGAGTATACACGGTATACCGTAGTTGAGATGGGGTGTGAAGCATAATTTAAGGCGTTATGTTTTTGGCATCAGTTTTAGCTTGCCATCACATATGGGCTAGTTGTCGTGGTTTTAGCTTACCGGGGCCATATGGCCTGAAAATATTTGCAAGTGGTACTTTTATTGTTTTCAATTGAATCGCTTGCTTCAAAATTGTGGCCATTCTTGACGAAAAACCCCCAATTTTGGAATTTGGTGGCCATTTTCTCAAAAACTGACAGTTCAGAGATGTTTGTTTCAACAGATCCCCCTCGTATACCTTGGTTTTATAGTCTGGTGGCCATTTTGATTTTCTGATGGTTCGATGAAAAAAAATGGTCTCAAATGAAGTCACTATTGGTTTTGAGCCATTTCCAGGGGAAAAAAGTAAAAAATTCCCCATTGAGAATTTTTGGGCTTCGAAAATTGTTTCAAATTTTTAGGTTACTGAACCTTTTACATTTTAATCAAGTTTGCAATCTATTGTCGTAACATTAACACAGGACATGATATATTCTGAATATTGTCATGACCTTGAATTTGACCTTTCACATTATTTTGAAGGTCACAGGACAAAATGGTAGAAATATGGGGAGGGGACATGGAAGAAATATTTTTAGCACATTGTTATTGCATTCCCTCGCATTCATGATCACGTTCCCTCGCGTTCCTCGCATTCCGGATTGCATTCCCTTGCGATTTGATTGCATTCCCTCGCATTCCGGTAGTTGAGACGGGGTGTGAAGCATAATTTAAGGCATTTTGTTTTTGGCATCAGTGTCAGCTTGCCATCACATATGGGCTAATTGTCGTGGTTTTTAGCTTACCGGGCCATATGGCCTGAAAATATTTGCAAGTGGTACTTTTATTTTTTTCCATTGAGTCGCTTGCTTCAAAATGTGGGCATTCTTGACGAAAAACGCCCAATTTGGAATTTGGTGGCCATTTTCTAAAAAACTGACAGTTTACAGATGTTTGTTTCAACAGATTCCCCTCGTATATCTTGGTTTTATAATCTGGCGTCTGGCTGCCATTTTGATTTTTCTGATGGTTCGATGAAAAAAATTTGTCTCAAGGTTACTGGACCTTTTACATATTTATCAAGTTTGCAATCTATTGTCGTAGCATTAACACAGGACATGATATATACTGAATATTGTCATGACCTTGAATTTGACCTTTCACATTATTTTCAAGGTCACAGGACAAAATGGTAGGGAGCTTCTGAGGGGACATGGAAGAAATATTTTTAGCACATTGTTATTGCATCCCCTCGCATTCCGGATCACGTTCACTCGCGATCTTCTCGCGCTCCCTCGCATTCCGGATTGCGTTCCCTCGCATTCCGGATCGCGTTCCCTCACAATCCGGATCGCAATCCGGATCTCACTCCCTCGCAATCTTATTGCGTATCATCGCAATCTAGATCACGATCTTATTGTGTTCCCTCGCATTCCGGATCACGTTCCCTCACGATTATATTGCATTCCCTTGCATTCCAGATCACGTTCCCTCGCGATCTTATTGCATTCCCTCGCAATCCGGATCGCGTTCACTCGCGATCTTATCGCGCTCCCTCGCATTCCGGATTGCGTTCCCTCGCATTCCGGATCGCGTTCCCTCACAATCCGGATCGCAATCCGGATCTCACTCCCTCGCAATCTTATTGCGTATCCTCGCAATCTAGATCACGATCTTATTGTGTTCCCTCACATTCTGGATCACGTTCCCTCACGATTATATTGCGTTCCCTTGCATTTTCAGATCACATTCCCTCGCGATCGCGTTCCCTCCCGATCATGTAAAAAATCCTCCTCAGAAGTAATGGGCATCAGCACAGTGAAGGCTATCGCGAGGGATCGCAATCCAGAATGCGAGGGAACGCAATAATATTGTGAGTGAACGCGATCCAGAATGCGAGGGAACACAATAATATCGCGAGGGAACGCATTCCAGAATGTGAGGGAATGCAATAATATCACGAGGGAACGCGATCCGGAATGTGAGGGAACGCGATCCGGATTGCGAGGGAACACAATAAGTTCGCGAGGGAATGCGATCCGGATTGTGAGGGAACGCAATAATATCGCGAGGAAAAGCAATCCGGAACGCGAGATAGCGCGATCCGGAATGCGAGGGAACGCAATAAAATCGCGAAGGAACGCAATCCGGATTGCGAGGGAACGCGATCCGGAATGCGAGGGAACGCAATAAGATCGCGAGGGAACGCGATTCGGAATGCGAGGGAAAGCAATAAGATCGCAAGGGAACGCAATATTATTGCGAGGGAACGCAATAACAATATGTAAAAAAAAATTCTTCCATGTGTTTTCAGCGGCTCTGTAAAATGGCTAATATCTCAATTATTATCAATTTTACAGCTTAGGAATCAATTGTCCACACATAGGAAATAATGTATGCCGAATATTCTCATGACCTTGAACCTGAACTTTGACCTCATTATCAAGGCCAGAGCACAGAATGGCTAACATCTTGCTCGTCATCGACTTTACACCTTAGAAATCAAATGTGAACATATTGGAAATGATATATTCTGAATATTGTCGTAACAAAATGGCCAAGATCTCGCTTATTATCGACTTGACAGCTTGGGAATCAATTTTGGTCATATATGAAATGATATATATGCTGATTAGTCTCATGACCTTGAACTTGACCTTTAATTCTATTTACGATTCTATTTATATTGTCATGACCTTGATATTGCCATATGACCTCTTTTTCAAGGTCACAACCAAATGGCAAATCGTTTATGACCAACTTTACAACCTGACAATCAATTGTGGACATACACCGCGCAGGAAATGATATATGCCGAATATTCTGATGACCTTCAACTTGATATTTGACTTTATTTTCAAGGTCACGTGAAAAAATGCTTATATCTCTCTCATTATTGAATTTACAGCTTAGCAATCAATTGTGGCTATATAGGAAGTGCTAAATGCTTAATATTCTTGTGACCGTGAATTTGACGAGTGACCTTATTTTCACGGTCACAGAACAAAATGGCTAATATATGAAACAAATATTGTCCGGTAACATTAAGAAAGCACTTGGGCTGATATTCTCTTTTTTTTAAAAAAAAATTTGGACTAAGAACATTTTCGACACTTTCCTTTATAATGGGAACTGCAACAACTGTTCTCATATAATATATGAAGATAGAGCTTAGATATTGAGACTTTAAAATGGGAAGTCACGTATGATGATTTATGTAGTGACCTTGGATATGATCGTGTATTACCTTGAAAGGCCAAAACGGCAATTTTTGTCTGAATTGGGATTGGGAATTGGGAAAACACCCATTTCTGGCAATTGGCGGGCATTTCCCCAAAAATTGTGTGAACAGTTTTGAGATTTTTGTTTCAAAATACCTTTGAGACATGTATAAGTTTCGTTGCCCTTGAATCGCCGGTCTTCGTATAGCGGTCATTTTAATTTTTCGACGGATCTGCAAAAAAAAATCCGGAAACATTTGAATCGAATTTGGAATTTCAACATTACTTCTATTTGAACATTGTAGTGGAGCGCTCGAGGTCGATAGGCCTCTTGTTTTGTTATTGAATCATTTGTTAGTGCCAAAAATGGCCAAGTTGATATTTTCGAACTTTGAAAATATTTCTCATAATCCACGTGATAACTTTTCTTCTAGTCCTTATGAATATGACATTTAGACCGAATAAAGATGGTGTACCTTGAAACGCCCGAAATATGTCCCCTGGTAGGTCATAATGCACGATTTGGCATCTGATTACAGAGCACGTGTGAATAGAACTTAGGTTGATATTATGGGCAGATAGGAAGTCCAATAACGTGACTGTCTTGGTCACGCTGAAGGTGACCTCGGGCAAAACTCAATGTCACGTCTGACCTGAAATGTGTAAAATGGCGTCCACAGACTGTATATTAAGAGTACTACTGCTGATTGAGTTTATGATTGTAGTAACTGGTTGAGTAGGATGTCTCCCCCAATACGAAATAGATATCTGATATGACAAGAACAATTACGATACTGAGATCGACAATGGCTTCAAGAGCCTCAACTGTCGTAACAGATGACTACAGTGGGGTACTTTAGTCTTAGACCACTCTGAAAATATCAACTTTTTATAACCTATCAATAAAATATAATTGATTTCATTTAAGTTATCTGTTATTTGTTCTTTCAGTCACTTCCATGTGTGTACGCACAAATAACAGTAGAAATCCAAAACCTCGAATTGTTCAATATTCGATTAATTTTGGAGGGAAAAACACGAAATTTGAATGTTTTTAAATTTGCTTGGAAAAAATTATGGAATGCGAATAATAACATTATTAGGGTGCAATATGATTGTTGATTGTGTGTGGGTCAACATCTGTTTCATTGCAACCAGCTAGCTCCATGTGTTTCTCCAATGTAAGGTGGAGTTAGTGACATAAATAAATATGTATTATTTCTATATTTATTTAAGTTTGGTAAAATTTGTCGATTTTATCAAAATAAACTTTCTGGTGTCATTTTTATGTACACGTCTCTAAAATACAGACAGAGGATTCAGCATTATAGCCTGCATGTAAAAACACATGTCTTATATTGTACGTCTATTATGATGACACGCTCAAAGTGATCTAAGACTTTGGGACCCCACTGTAAATATAAGTAATCATGTGTGGGATGAATGTATTGGTGACCTTGAACGTGACTCTAAATCTCAAGATCGTGTCTAACGAGAAATGAGTATGTTGGCCTCAACAGACTATTCGGTTGTAGATGAAGCTTGGGGTTTTAATGTACTAGTATAGTGCAAATATAATGTGAACTTATATGTAAGATCTCATTGAGCTGAGCAAAATAGTCTTCACGGGATGTGGATATCACAATCCATTCAAAAGCTACAGCACTTTAAAGACTGAAATCGGCAAATTTGCTTTTTCAAAACAGTTTAGCTAATTAGTATGCAAATTAGATATTCATGATGGGGGAGCTTGAATATGAAAGAATACTTTGAAATGTATTATTCATTCATTTGATGTTATGCTGATTCATCGAAACTTCCATACAGTTTTAAATATGAATAATCAGTGTTTTCACTTTTTCTGTTGTTGTCAAGGTAACCAGTGACCGCGTATATGGCCAATAGCAAACAATGGTTGCTAGGGCCAGGAACCCACTTAGAACAGGGTATGCACAAATAAAAATGGTGCCAACTTGAGCTCTATAATAATTTAATTCATAAATAATCGACAGAATGTTTGCAGATAGATTGACTTGGCAGTTAACGGTCATGGCAACCATGGGTAACTACGGCTATAAGAAACGCCTGGTAACCATAGCAACAGTATATGTTGTGTGGATATAGACTATGTATGGTACATAATAATATGCACTAGTCTTATCGTCAGAACCTTCAATAAGAATTATTATATCATGGCTTAAAATATCCTAATTAGAATTTGTTCCCCTCATGACATCATGAATTCTCATTAACATCTAATTTGCATATTAACCAGGTGCTAAAACATTTCAAGTGGCTTCTGCAATGTAGTTCTGGAATGGCAGTTTTGAATGGCTGTAATTTTTGAACGGAAAATGATATTGATATGCCGTACGACCATTTCGCTCAGATCAATGAGATCTTTTATATAACTCAATATCATAATTGCAAAATTTACTAGTACTTTAACATAAGCGTATAGGATGTGGAACATTTTTAGCGCTTCTTCAAATAGTTTGCGTAAAGCGTTTCACACAAAACACAAATAATTACACCATAAAAAGAAAGCTAAATAATATAAATGTCACCATAATAAGAAAATAAATGTCCTGCATGTCATATTGGTGCTATGATTGAATCGTGTTTTGGGCATTGAAGTGCCGAACATGGCCCATTCATCGTTCAGCATGTCTAATGATTTGGACCATGAATAACTCGAAGGGGAAAAATAACAACCCGAAATGGACCGAAATTTACAAATTTGCTCCTGCATGTGAATTTAACTTGGGTTAGTATGATGAGCATGCAGGAAATAATTTGCACGTATGTTGGATATTTTGGTGACATTGACTCCATTGACATTTCACGTTGGACTTGAAATACATGGTTAGCTTTTCAGACAATACTGTTGTAAATGGAGCTTGGTACTGACTATGCTCTATCTTTTGGTGACCTTGAACTCGACTTAAGTCTCGAGGTAATTTCAACATGAATTTGTGTATTGCCCTGCAGACAAAAGGCTTGTTGATACATCTTGGGATTGTGTTATGAGCATGTCGAAGATGGAGTTTGTGTGAAATGTGTAAATTGTTCAAACATTACAAGATGATTGCAGATCCCAGGGTTGTATTACGGGCATATCATATGGATCTGTTGGTGAATTCGAACTTGACCTCAGACTGTCACGGCATTCAAGGAAGCAGAGTCAATTCGCCCCGATGTTGGACAGGACAGTCTAACACTGGGCTCATCCAGGGATGTTGATTGTGCCAATTGGACGATTAAGGGGCCAGTCATTATTTACTGGGTGGGGGGGGGGGGTTGGATGTTTTTTTCCGAGAAATGAGTTTTCAAAGTTTGACCCCCCCATCGATATCGAAAACCAATCTATGACCACCCCACCAAGATCCAAAATAAAAGTATGACCCCCCCCCCCCAATCCCCATGTATGAATATAAGGCTATGCTTCGCAATTGATGACAATTATAATGCACCAGTATCATAATGATGCTTGATTGCTTTTTACGCTTTATTTCATTTCTATTGAAACAATTGTGAATGTAAGTATCAATCTATTACCACCAATACAGCCAAGTTTTTATGATTCCAATAACAAACGTAAAACACAACATTTTGCAATAGAAACAAAGCCCAACCAAATACTTTATCAAAAGACACACTGGCGTATACTTTTGTCGCAAATTTGTGATACTATAAGGTCAGTGAATATTATGATTTGTGCTCTTCGTGTATCCACCATTCCTTCGCTTCAAGTGTGAATTATTACTTGTATGCATACTATATATGGGCACTTAATTATGACAGGTGTTTGAGGGCAAAACCAGACTCCACCCCCAACTCCACCCCCTCCCCGACATCCATATCCAGGATCACTTTCCTCTGAATGCATTTTCTTTTTCATAACACAGGACATCGTTTCGGAGCCCACTTTAAACACTCGAGACAGAGGTCAAAGATCATTCAGTTGATTCCTTGACTCCGAAATTTTTGATGGAATGGAAAAAATGTATGAAAACCATCACGGACTGACTGGACACCATAGCAAACTCGCGAAAAATACAGGGCTCTTCCACATATCATTGATGAGCAGAGAAGAATTGGTGACTCAGGTCTTGAATCAGGTCTGTGTTGGCTCTATGATGGGCTCGTAAGGTTCTGTCACCATCCAAATCATGTGAGTTAGATTCACTACCCGGGTCATCCGGGGCGATCCAGGACTATTTTGCCATTCTGTGTGGAAAGGTCCATGTCTTTTACATGGTGGTTTGTGATAGTCCTGAGGTCTTCGGGGAAAACCCTCAGTGGAGTCATGTGTTGGCAAAATTTTGAGTGGGAAACCGGTCTGTGGTTCTGACATGCTAGTTAAGGTTCATCGTAAGGGATGATATGTTGCTCGGGGTGGTATGGACTGATTGAACCGTGGTTTGTTTGTGACAGGACCCTGCTGATCTGGGTTCGTCCTTGCTGGCACCGTGTTCAGCTGTAGTACTGCTCCGTTAGGTCTAAAGTTGATTCTTGGT
Organism: Terebella lapidaria; assembly: GCA_949152475.1. Lineage (NCBI taxonomy): Eukaryota > Metazoa > Annelida > Polychaeta > Terebellida > Terebellidae > Terebella > Terebella lapidaria. Next base: position 40,811,356 of record OX424557.1, on the reverse strand, counting down.
GACAATGTTCCAATCTGAGTGATGAGCGTTGATCAATGCACATCAGGGCTCAGAATTGACACTTGTGGGTAGCCATAGGCCCATAACATTTCAGATTTGCTCCTAGGCAATAGAGCTCTCGAGCCAATTGGCTGATGAAAATCTGTAGAGTAAGCCAATTGGCTACTAGAAATTGTTGAATAGGAGCGAAATAGGCTTTGAAACCTTTGCCTCCTGGATAAAATTATCAATTTTGAGCCCTGATGCACACGGATTGCGGAATCTCTCGATGTTGGTGTTCCTGAATGGTCCTCTGCGTGATCCGGTTTCAGTGAGATTATGGTTTTACTGAAAATGGTATGTAATTCCATCGCGTACTGCAATGAGTCCATGTGCTGATATTGAGTGGATTGTTTCCACCTAATTATTGAACTATTTTACTGTTCAGATTTTCTCAAAATAACTCAATTTCAAACTCCGACCCCCCAGTCACATCGAAAATAAAAGTATGACCCGCCCAATAATGTTGAAAATGAAAGTATGACCCCCACCCCCCCCCCCCCCACCCAGTTTTTACCCCCCCCCCCCCCACCCACCTGATAAATAATGACCGGCCCCTAAGCCGACATCATATTATTGTCGACATCATACTTTCACCAAAAGATTCTTGATCACTTCAAGACACAGTCCTGTGATTCAAGAGTATCATGTCAAATACGCTATGTACTGTAATGTGACAATATTTAAGCTTTAATATGTTATCGGCCACTGATGTACTAATTCCATCATGTGTACAGAGACACACCTATATTTCACACACTGTCAGGCCCTGATGACGCCAGTGTGTCTTTGGGTGTAAATTTCTGGTCACGCTCCGTTCCTATTTCAAAATGTTGCATTTTAGGTTGTACTGGTGGTTATATGTTGATATTCTTCACTCCATAAATCCCCAAAATCAATTCATGGCAGAAAAATTGGAAAAGGTGGGATCGGAAATGGCTCCAAACAATAATTTGATTTTGGACCAAACCGTTTTTGTTCCCGCCAACCCGTGCGATGTTCAAAAGGACCGCCAAACTTATGTACATAAATTATGTGGAATCCTGTGCACCAAAAAGGAATAGAGACTCAATATATTTGAGAAGATAACCGTCAAAGTCAAAACTTTAATGTTTTTCATCGAAAAAATGACTGCCATTTTCAAATGAAAAAAAAAGAGAATTAAAGTCCAACAAAAACATTCCCCCCCCCCCCCCCCCCCCTCAAAAAAAAAAACGGGTACTATTTATAGGCTGCAAATGACTCAAAACTACAGGAATGTAGAAGGATCACAGAAGATTTTATCTTGAATCACATCACAATATTTCTCTTCTTCTAATTCCCGAAATAATAACTCGGAAAAATAATTTCCTACAGGCATTCCAGTCTTAAGTCGATATCATCGAGTCGGAAATTTAACAAGATAAAGATCCGGTTGGACCTTATGCTCCCGTACAAAACAAAACATAAAAAGTCCTGGAAACTCAAAATGGATTAATTAATGAACAATAAAACTTATACATATCACATGCAATGGTACCAGTGGGTATCCAATGCGGTGATTCACGAAAAGTTACTGAGACTAGTTTGAAGGAATGGCCACCAAAGTCCTGAAATTGTCGTTTTGAAAGTCAAATTCGACAGGATAGGTTAACAGACCATTTAAGTTTTAACCATTGCAGATATGCCCTTGGAATTCACCAGTCAAGTCATCTTGGACAAGTTCAGGCTCATTAAAAGAATCAGCTCAACCATTTTGTCCTTGACCTTGAGATTTAGCCTTCGAGCTGATCTGAACGTCAAGTTCAAGTTCCCCAAATGATGTGCCATATTTGTTTAAAACTTCCTGAGAGCTATATCCTCAGAGGCCAATTTACAGATATCACTGGTGACGTGAGAATAAACACTCAATGTCATCAGAGGTCAAATCAGAGTTCAAGAGGACATCATTAAGGATGCCATATATGACTTACTTTTTGCTCATACACATAAGCTATGTCTACAAGATTATTTCTGTATAGGCCAACTTGAACATTTCCGGTCAGGCATGACCTAGATATTCAGCCTTCAATGTCATCTGAGGTCAAGGTCAGGGGCAGGTATGAGATTTTGGAAGCCCAAAAACTGAAAGGATATGCATGCCCAGTGGTGTGTTTTAGAGGTTTCCTTTGGTCCATTTTCCATTCCCCTAAAGAGCCTTTTGCCCCACACCCCCCCCCCCCCCTAAACCCGCCCCTGGAGGTCACCAACAGATGCACCATACATGTATATGACTTCCTATATGCTTACAATACAGAAAGCTCGACTCAAACTCCAGTTCAAGACTGACTGATTAAAAAACAGTCTAGTTGCACACGCTTCGCTTAAGACATCTTACCTAAGTCAAGCTTGCTACAGCTTGTATGTATGCCTATACATGTGTATTTGCTTGATTGTGGCTCGTTTGGACACACGGCAGGAAAACAAAAATACAGCGACCCCAAAAGAAGTTAGTGGAGAAACAAAAAGAATTATATTGTCGACAGCAAGAGAAATGATGGACGGATGATAGACAAGGAAGATCAGGCCTGGGAACAGATAAAACATTAGGCGAACAGTGTGATAATCCAGTCCTTGACAATAATATTTTCTTATTTTGCCTATAACTTAGCTCAACGTAATAGAAAATACACTGGCCTTGTGTGGTGTGAAAACACTATCAGATCGAGGCGGAAATAAGCAACACCTAGTCACAGCAGCATCGTTTATACAGCACTTTTCATCCCTAGGGATCAAAACTGAAATAACAGTTATATACAGTAAAATCAGGACCAAGTTCACTAAGATATGGTATCTCAAAACATGTAATTTTTTATTGTAATGTACTGTATTCCCATGCATTTACACACGTTGTACCAATCTAAGCTAGACTTAAACCTACCCCAGGCCAGGTTCAGAAGTAGAGCTTAGCTTAAACCTCCGCTTCATTTAAGCTTGACGTTTGCAATCCAAAACTTCGGCTTAAGCTCCGCTTATTCCTTGTAAACCCTTTCTCGGGCTTACGCCAGACGTCCGCAACCGGGCATGAGGCTCTCCATTACATACAACATCAATGACCCTAGTTCAAAATTAGGGAATTCTCAATGAAAAAAATGACCGTTTTGACCGTCCAGGATCATTCAGGTAAAATCCAAGGTCACCACACTTCGCCATTAATGACTTCACATTTGAAAGTGCTAATATATAAGCTCTATCTTCAAGCATTCATGTGAACAGTTATGGCAGCTGCCATCATGAACGAAAAAAGTTATTAAAGTCCCCAAAAAATGCTCAATGGGGCGGAATTTTTCTTCTTCTTTTTTGCCTGGAAATGGCCCAAACTGATATTAACGCGATTTCAGACAACTTTTTTTTTGCCGACCCGTCGAAAAAATCAAAATGGACGCCACGCACCTACCGGCGATTCAAGGGTAACAAAACTTATCTTCTGAAACAAAGATTTTCTGAAACAAAGGTTTGAAAACTGTCAAAACAGTTTTAGAGAAAATGGCCGTCAAAGTCACATGAACTCCCCAGCTTTGTCTGACTGCTATAGATACTCCGTCAAAAAAAGTCAGATAGCCAGTCTGGCTTGGATAGGAACAGTTATCCCCGCCCGTTACATGAAAATCAATGGAATCGGTCGATCCTGGATCGGGTACCAAGAGTTGATCATCTCGAGGACTCAGAAGTTCAGGACTATCAGCTCTCGAGAGCTGATGCAACAGCGGGAAAGATGCGGGAAAGAAAGCTGTGGTGTCGCTATCTGGTTCTTGCCAGCTGAGATAGTGGATGCTATTACCATGCTCTATACCAAGTGACAAAGAAAGATTAATCTTCATTATTTCTGGCTGAACGCAAGAGTTCACATGTTTCTCTGGACAAGGATACAGAGACAAAGCGATCAATTATTGAGATTATCCTGTTCACGGAATCGATGTGGAATCTTTTACCATCACGATTCTAGCAATTCCCCGGTGATGCCAAACTACAACTGTTGACCAATCCGGAACAAACACATAAACATAAGCAGTTCTGAGTTGGGGTGTTGCTGTAGTCGTGGTCATGACCAGTCGGAAATCACAGGCCTGCCCACAAAATGGAGCTCAGCGTTTCGGGAGTGCTGTTATAAAAGTTTTCATCAACCTCAAAATGCATAACTTGATCTCTGGACACAAAATTACAATCTGGGGCTGTGCTATGAACATATAGAAAGTCCTACATCGTGCATGTCCTTGAGTACTCATATCTTGTGAATTGGTCTTTTGGCATGAAACTCCTTGAGGACAAAACATAAATTCGTCGAGTCGATTTTTTTCCCATTTTTGAGAAATAGTCCACATTTGAAGTTGTATATGTTGCCAGGTATCTGCCAAGATTATGCTACAATTATTTTTTCAACACTAACTATTGGAGCAAGCTTTGTTCCCAAGCAAGTGACCAAGTGACCGCTCTCAGCAGCTCCCAACCAAGCTACTGAGAGCGGTCAATCAATTGACTGTACCAGGTTATGGTTATATTATCCCTGAGTTGTAAGTAGCGGATATATGCTTTTTGAGAGGTTATATGCTTAGTTTTGGCGAATGGAATTCAACGTACAATAGTTGTGGTGAGTATAATGTGTCCTCATGAAGGTGGGTCTGATTTCAATACCATACAAGGTTTATGTGGTTGTCCCTTCTTTTAATGATCAATATTCTCACAACCAAAAAAGCACGTCTTTGAAAAAATAAGATGTCATATCATATAATGTAAGTATCAATCTATTACTACCGATACAGCCAAATTTTGATGATTCCAACAACAAACGTAAAATACAACATTTTGCAATAGAAACAAAGCCCGGCCAAATACTTTATCAAAAGACACACTGGCGTCATCAGGGGCAGACAGTGTGGTAAATGTAGTTGTTTCTACTGTACACCTGATGGATTTAGGATACAACTGCCCAACAACTTATGAAAATAATTTAGAAGTCCGAAACAAACCCCCATGGGATAGATATATGACAAGTACATAAGTACCTAATCACAAGCCAAAAGGCTACTGAGTTGATGGTATCCTCGCGGACAGACTTCACGTCCACCAGCAGTGACACCGACTCAGTGGTCGAGTGTCTTTGTGGACATGGTATGTTATACCATAACAGACCTATACCTCTTGATATATAACACATAAACACACTGACGTCAACACACTGATTCAAACACTCAATAACAATAATTGGTGCAACAACAATTACTTGTTTAATCATTGGCACTCTCTTCTGTATTTGACATAGATGCCATCTCCATACTATTTATGTTATGCGTTTTTATGATGTATTGTCCTCTTTTCCAAGAATATGTTATGGTATAGAAGTCTATGGTGTAGCCAAAGTAAGTCACCTTCACCCACTACAGATTATGCAAAACCGTATCCTTAAAATATTAATGAAAAAACCGTATAGATTTTCAACAAATATGCTGTACAAAGGTTATGATTTATTGAAGGTATCAGACATCCATTTATACCAAATGCACACGTTCTTATTCAAATATAAACAAAATGAACTTCCAACTATGTTTGACAATCTTATGAATCCTAACCGAAATCTTTGCGGAATCACCACCAGGCAAAATACCTCATTTACTGTTACCAAATCAAATACTAATCACGGCAACCTATTATTGAACAACTATTGTACCAAACTCTATCAAAGTCTACCTGTACAATTACACCAGATAAATTCATTAGCTACTTTCAAAAAGCATGTCAAACACAATTTAATGAGCAAATACTCGTAAATATCAAAGCATTGTAGCTGACAAATAGGTGACATATATGTGTATGTTTATGTGCGTATGTATGTATTTATATGTATATAAAATTGTTTCAATCATGTTTAAAATATTATGACTATCTTTTCGCTTGTACTTTGAGTTCTTTTATTTTTGTGGTTTCTTGTTGTAACGTAGAATTCTGTTAATATATTTAATTTTTGTGGTCACCAGCCCGATGAGCTCGTCTCTTCTGGTGTCCAGCATATGTTCCCTTGGTTTGTTTTGTTAACATATGTGAAATAAATTTTCTTTCTTTCTTTCTTTCTTTTTATATGGGTGTTTATACCTGAAATAAAGCATTATTATTATTATTATTATTATTATTATTATTATTATTATTATTACAATATCGATGGGGAGACATACCCCATAAATGGGGTATGTCATGCCATCTTAGTAACACCACAAATGTATCTGGATTCATTCCTATGGGCCTGGGTGTCATAGTAGGGCTGGTGGTCGGGGTTTGGGACGGCGTGAAGCTAAAATGAAATACTGGCTTTTCCTTATTAAACTATGGTTTAACAAGTAAATGCGAGTCGCACTTACCCCATGGGGTAAGTACGACCAAAGTCGGACATACCCCTATCGATATTGTTATTATTATTATTATTATTATTATAAAATCTCTCTGCAGAGGGAATTGCAGGTTTTCCACAACCGATTACAAAGGAAACAACAATGGAAAACTACTCCTATGCTCGTACATAAAAATTAGCCCAAGGGCTAAGATAGGTTACCTGAGAATTTTGCTTCAAGCACCACAGATGAGATATGACATTGAGATTTACCAATCAAGGTAATCTTTCTGTACATACGTCAATGTCACCATTAGGTGGGCTGCATATAATTTTGCATACAACATATATTCACAACACAAATATAATGTCTATCTACAAGTATTTTGTCCGTAAAGGCCAATTTACACATTCCAAGTCAGGCATGACCTTGAGATTAAGCCTTCACGGTCGACTGACGTCAACTTTAAGGTCACCAAAAGGTGGTGACCTTCTGCTCTTCTGACACCCTATATGCTAAAGCCATTCCTGTTTAGCTGGAATGTTTCTCGTCCTCGCGCGCCTAGCTTTTTGCGCAATTTTGAGAAAAAAATTAGCCCAAGGGCTAAGATAGGTTACCGGACAATTTGGTTCAAGCACCACAGGTGATATATGACACTGAGATTTACCAATCAAGGTCATCTTTCTGTACATACGTCAATGTCACCATTAGGTGTGCTGCATATAATTTTGTATACAACATATATTCATAATACAAATATAATGTCTACCTACAAGTAGTTTGTCCGTAATGGCCAATTTACACATTTCAGGTCAGGCACGACCATGAGATTAAGCCTTCACGGTCCACTGACGGCTGACGTCAACCTTAAGGTCACCAAAAGATGGTGACACTTTAACACTCTAAAGACAAAAGTGTGGACGGACGGGTCCCAACATTTTAGGTTTAAGGGCTTCTCACGTGTTAAATTTCCTATCTCCAGCAAGCCCCTTATCCCCAAAAATAGCCCCTAAACACACTTTTGCTCATTAAAAGTGGGTTTAGGGGCTATTTTCAGCTTCTTTGAAGCCCCTAAACCCTCGGAAATTGGGGCGGACGGACAGACGGACGACGGACGCAACGTGACGGTAATAGGTTATCGGACCATAGGTCCGGTAACCTAAAAACAGGTCTGCAAACTATTCGAAATAATGTCGGGTCCATCAATATTTCCTGGTCTGGATCTCCGATCTCCGACACACATTTTCAAACACACAGTATACAATTGTACAACCTCCGGTCGTAGTGCATTCAAAAGATTATTTCTGCTGGCTGGACCAAAGGGATTTTGGGCACCGCAACTATATATAGTACTTTCTAAATATACAGTATGTCTAACGTCATTATTGTTTGTATATTTCTGAACCACCAACAAATCAGCAGGCTGCTCATATGTACGGTGTATCATCCATCAGATTGCAATCACAACCAAATGGTCAATCACCTAAAACTATCTTCGACACCCACTTCCGGTGCAATTTGTCCGGGTCCATTCTACTGATAAACCCATACTCCCCCCTCTTCGGAAATCTCGTCCCCGAGATTTGGGCAAGTCCCCCATTGGGCGCCAATGTTCTAGGGTTCGGAAAAATCCACTTGCCCGAGAGCTCTCGATACTTTAACCGCAAGTTGAGCAAGAAAATCCGAAACAATGGTGGAAACATATGAAAGCCTAATGGGATTTGATCATGACTCATCATCACCGTTATGGTGTCTCGCCAACAAGGAAACTGAAGGCAACACACAAAACCTGATTGGCAAGATTTTCCAATTCAGTGAGTCAGCGTCTCCCACCACTGAATGCTAACTCTGACTTCCTCTGAAAAGATGATGAGCCCACATCCGACAAGTTCATCATTGCCCTTGAAGCTGTCGAGCAGAAACTTATTCACCTCAACCCTAATAAATCCCCTGGTCCTGACGACATTCCAGGCTGGGTTCTGCATGACTTTGCGGGTTTTCTGGCAAAACTCCTCAATTGCGTCTTCAACGCCTCTATTTGAGAATATCTCCCCAGGCAGTGAAAAACAGCTTACACGGTACCCATCTCCAAGACCACATTACCACATTAAATCCAAAGTGACCTTCGACCAATTGCCCTGACCCCGCTGGTCAGCAAACTGCTGGAACCGTTCGTATGTGATTGGTTACAGCATCTGATTTCAGCACACCTTTATCCCGATTAATATCGTGCAGTCAAGAATTGCTCCACGCGACACGCCCTGCTAGAAATGAATCATCACATATTAGTGCAGCTGGAGAAACCCAAGACTCACGGAAATGAATCATCACATCTTAGTGCAGCTGGAGAAACCCAAGACTCACGTGAGACTGCTCCTAGCAGTAGTGGATTCAGGGGGCCCCTGACCACCAGGACCAGTATAAGAGGCAGTTACAGTATAAGAGGCAACAGTATGAGAGGCAACAGGCCAGGACATACATCGATGTGTATTTAAATCGATGTGTATCTCCTAAATGTGTATTTAGGAGAGGCCTAGAATCTACAACAGGACATGAAAATGGCTCTAGCTGTTTTGGTCCTCAGCGGGCCCCAGTCCCAGACCCTACGCCGAAACAGACTTACTTCTCTCAGATACATCAACGGGGAAATAAGTGAGTTCTGTACCCATGAGAGACCAGGAATATAGCACAGGGAAAAAAATTGATCTGATTTCTGGGGCCTTCAGCGGGCCCCGGACCCCACGACTGGACAGGTTCGCTTCTCTCCAACAATTTCCAGAATTATTCTGATAATAGGGGCACCAACGTGTATGTAAATGAGAGTAACACCCAGGAGAGGCCAGAGACTACCACAAGACATACAAAAAGCTTTGGTTTATGGGGCACCAGGGCCCCAGATCCCCCTCCCCATTAGGTTGGACCACACTTCTGGATCCGCCCTTGCCTGGCAGATATTCCAAGGCCTTCGATTTAGTGAACCATCACATGCTACTGTAAACGTCAGCAGCTGTTCGAGATTCCCAGGGTTCTGCTTCGATGGGCTGCAGCATTCTTGTTAGAAAGGCGTCAGTGTGTTAAACTTGACAACATAATATCATCCTAACATCCTAACTAACCATCAATGCTGGCAATCCCCAGGGACCACTGTTTGGTCCATTGTCGTTCATTGCCCACGAAAATGACCTGGTTGTCCCAGTTGCTTGTGTTTGTGTTAAATATGTGGCCAATTCAAGCATCGTTCATGCTTCGAATGATCCTACATTTACTACTAGTATTCAGGCTGCAGCAGGCGGTGTGAAAACATGGCCTGACTCCAATGACATGCGTTTGCACACGTCAAAAACCATTGAAAGAGTGTTCGAATCTCCAAAACCTTGAAATTTTTTGACCCGATTGTCATAAACAGTTCACCAATAGACATGGTAAATCAATCCAAATTTCTGGGAGTTACTTTCAGTTCGGACCTGTCATGGAATGCCAACATATCATATATAACACCAAAGACACCGAGGCAACTCTTCATCCTATATCTCCTGATGAGGGCTAATGTCCAGGCAGGTGACATGTATCAGTCTACACCAGTCTCATTCACCCACTGTTGGAATATGTTTGTGCAGCGTAACACCCTGCACTCTCGGAGTACCTGCATCAGTCCAGAATTGAGCTCTCAAAACCATATTATTCGGGAATAACAAAACATACCTAGATCTTATGCAAATTTCCTACCACACATGACCGACGTGAAGAGCTGACCAAAGCAACGTTCCTGAAAGCCCCTATCTGCCAAGACAGGCTAAACTGCCTCTTCCCCAAACCACGTTCCCTTCACCACAATCTCCGAATTTCAAAATTATTTAATCCCGATGTACATGACCAACAGTTACCGGGACAGCTACTATCCAAGACAATACCAGTGATCTGACAAATTACCAATCTGTCTCCAACTGTTTTACCCATGTGTGTAATGCACTTGCTATTCAACTCATGTTAGTGTAGTTGCAAGTGTTGTAATAAACTACTTCTCTACTCGTCAGATGCAGATCCATGAAGGACTAACATACCCCCTAACATGTAACCCCTAACATACCCGTTCAGAAAATCTCCAAGATATCCAACTGAATTATGTTGCATCGAGCTTCTTATGTTAGGTTTAGAAAAACAAAACAAAAACACCAGAACATAACATATGATTTTGTTTGGAACGAATAGAAAAAAAGGTGAATTATTTTCAATCGCAACGAAGCTCGAGCAGAGGCTCGAGAGCCTAGAGCCAAGAGCCTAGAGAACGTGTCGAAAACAACAACTTATTACTAGAAAACTGTGTGTCGTTTGGGGAAAACACACCATCTTCATATTTCTGTCACACTAACGCCACCATAAAACAAGATTCCAAAGCTACTGAAAACCTGAAAAAAAATTTTTTGTCGAAAGACACATTGGCGTCATCAGGGATAGATAGTGTGTAAAATGTAGCCTGCATTGGCTATACGTGTAGAATATACGAGATTTATAAAGTGTTTTACTCTTGACTGGTGAAATGCTGAAGCCAAAGGGATAATATCAGAAAGATATTATTGCTATAGCAGTTGGCGAAATAAGCGGTCCCCTTGATATGCATACAAAATGAGTGAAAGAAATCAATATACATCATTCAATATGCATAATTGACAATGTAATACACAATATAGCACATGTCTTGGTCTGTGTTGGAACGGAAGAAAAGAAAACATGTCAGATACCTGCATTCATCACATCTGAATTCGTACATTGATTTGGAAAAAAAATGTAAATTTTGACATATAAGGATCACCAATATAAGATAATCAGTCCGTTTTCAAAATTCTAATGTGAACAAATTTTTAATTCGAAACCAACCGAACATTTCTTCTTAGACAGATGAGACCAATGAGTCTAGACAATGTGTGAAATTCGAAACCTTCTCTGCATTAATACTAGAAAACAACTTGGGGAAAAATATTCTACAGACAAAACTGATAATCTTCGCTCGCTCAATTGCGAGAAAATATCACACTAGGTGGGTTCGGTCTAAAATGAGACATTGTTCATTAGACATGTGAAACATCAATTCCAATTAGGAAAATATCATTACTTTAAGTTATTTAAATCCTGTTTCGTGCTCATTGGAGAATATATGATCATAAAATGTGCAAAAAAAATGAACGAAAACCACGTTACCACATGTGAAGATGTGCTCCACCAACAGATGTTATAGTTAGCTCGGATCAGTAGAAGAAAGTTTTCTAGAAATATTCACTCAAAAATTCAACCCTGAACCCATAAAAACACCAAATCACCTGAAGAGACACAAAACAAACCAAACCAAACCAACATATCTTTTTCATTTTTTTCAAGTTCGTTTTCATTTTTTTTTTTTTTTTTTGCTGGGAAATATCCATATACATGTCATAGTATATAGTTATGGAATTTGATTCTCATGTTTTAGGATGTATGGCTAGTGCGTCTTATTGCACCGTCCTGGAGCTGGCATGGTGGTGCGACTGGTGTCCAGTTCAGACCATGAGGCCAGTGAGCATAGCACATGTGGGCCCTTATTTTTGCTCGTCCTCATTTCTGAAGCATATCACAATGAAATCATCCACTGTCCTACATGTACACGAGTGAATGTCAGACACATGTTCCGTACAAGGGACACAAATTCGAACGAACTACTAGGATGCATCTTCGAACTATACTTGCTACATATTTTACGTATCTTAAGTCAACAACACAAGGTGACCATAACATTCAGAATAACATGCGAAGTGATAAATTGCACTTTGAAATTGCGGTTGGAGTTAGGCAGAGTAAATTTCATCCATAGAAATTTTCATATGGCTCATTTGTCCATGGTGAATGATGCAAGTCCGCAAAATAACGTTTGTTTTGCCACGTCCATGTTTTGGAATAGGGCGAGATATACAACACGGATTCGAATATGGTTGTAGATTGACGTCAAAATGTATACCTCTAATTCTTTAGTGGTATATGAATCCACACACAATCTGCTGGCTGGAAACGCACAGAAATCAAAAGACCAATACTCGTGAAAGGTCCTCTCAGATGGAAATTCAAGGTCAGCCTACAAAACAATATTAATCTCGCCAATCTACATGAACTTCCGTTGTTCAGGAACTTACATTCGATTCAAGGATATGATTTCCTATACTTACGATACGAACCTAAGTCTTTTGGGGCTAATAGCTGAACTGAGCCAAAATCTCAATGCAAGAAATTAACGGCGCATTGCCATCCCAACTCTAAGCGAATTACTACTAGTAGTTCCATAGCCATCGCCCATCAGGGCTTTGTTTTGGCAACTTGAGTTGCAGCTCTGTGCATTGGCTAATAAACATATTTGAAAACAAATCCATCTGCTCAAACATGAAATTATAGACAGAGGGGCAGATACCGAACAAAAATCTTTTTCGAAAGCTATCGAGATCTCACATCATCGGATTTCTTAACGGATGCCACGAGTTGGGCAGTAAATATTCATTCTTTCCAGAAAACCTGATTTCATCAGTGATTCTCTACATTGAGGTTTATGAATTGCCTGGCATCAAGTATCGAGATTGATTAACGGAGTAGGTATAAACGTTTGAATGCCTGGAATGCTTCAAAGTTGACGGTGGTAACCTTCGTCGCTCAAACTTCCGGTGCGAAAATCTGGAAACAAATGAAAAAATGGAATTAGCACTTTAAACTGATGAAATTACCTTAACATGTTCAACAACATTATATTTAGGACTTTAGGCTTATGTAAACAATATTACACGCAGAAACGCCCATGTAGGTGTAACTGTACGATATATTGTTTTGAGATTCAATATGCTTACGCAGTCTAGATAACCTGGGTGGCCTCGGCACTGACGGCGCCTGAAACAGGCCTGTCGGTTATTGTTGGTTCGGTGCGGCTCAAGGCTGAGGTGGTCGGGTCGACAGCAGAGCGACCTGCCACAGAGGTGAGACACCTCCAACTTCGCTCTGGTTTGGCTCACCCTCCAAATGCCCTCCCTACAGAAGTACATCGCCCGGTGCACTTCAATGGGCATCGACCGGACTTGCCCCGGGAATTGAATCCGAATCATACCGTATCTGGGTCCATTTTTTCCGTGTTGGGCGCCTCTCCAAATCCAACATCCGTCGACATCACGCTCAACATTAACCATAATCTTCGCAAGAAGATCGCGATGTGTCGCCACACAATTCATTACGATAAACAACAATATTGAACTATAACTAAACTGTAGCCGTATAGAAATTAGGAAGAATGCAACCTTATAAAACGAGAACGATACCGAGATTATGTTGGTCAGCACTGACGAGAATGTGAATACAGACGCGCAGCATCATCAAAAGCATTGCATCCTATTGCAACTCTATGTCTAATACAATTCACTATCAAATGTCTGATCCCTCTGGCCCTGGGCGTTCACAGGAAAAAAAGTTATGTATGGGCTTATTGCCTACCAACTACACGTTTTCATCGCTTATTTTCATCATTCATCGCGGTTCCTGTGTATATGATACATTTACATAGGCCTACTACACTTTATATGCATTCGCTGGACCCTGAATAAACATTCAAAACACAGATGTAGGCTATTTGAGCATGTTGAAAATCATGATTAAAAACTTACCACAATATGGGTCCATCAATTCGTGTCCGGTATTGGGTATAATGTTGTTCAATGAATATTTATGCATATTGTTGATGAATATTCCAATCAATTTGGAATACGATACGTTCAATTTGGCTTTGGTTAAACAATTATTGCCTAACTTTACGGCCGATCCCACCACCTGACGAATTTTGTACAATTCTAAAATGGATTCAGTACAATATTATGCCGCACAGTTTATGGTTAGGACGGTTTGGCTTGAAACGCTTTGAAAGCCAAACAAATTAAACTCTATACCATTTTACACATGGTCTGCCCGGATGACATCTGATGATGTCTTTGGCTTAAACTGATCGATCGAGCTTATAATTCCAAAAGTGTTTGATTCTGGGTTTTTATTGGCAGCATCAAGATTCTGTGGTGCTGTTGGCAACAGGTTGATAACTACATCTAACTTGGGTTCATATTATGATCATAATATGAGATATGTTATGGTGAGAATGAACGTCACCTCAGATGACCTTGAGTTTGCAACCACTCCTTTCCCTAATATAAAATACATCACTGAATTATTTGGTTCAGAATGAGATTTCGCGCTTCCAAGTGAGAGCATGTTTGGAAGAAAGGGTGACACGAATATCCTCTTGCTCAAAACAATAAAAAAATTAACATTGAATAATGATGATGATTAACTTGGTTTAAGATGAGAAAATTCAGCTTTGATATCACACTGATTCGTGTATTGTACGAAGCCCAAAGGTTAAGAGAGGTTACCGGACAATGTATATTTTATATTTCAGATATTACCCATTTTGTCCCGTGACCTTGGAAATAAGGTCACTGGTCAATGTCAAGGTCACGTCACGAGAATATTCAGCATTTGTCTCTTCTTATATAGCCAAAGGTTAGCCCAAAGGTTAAGAGAGGTTACCGGACAATGTATATTTTATATTTCAGATATTACCCATTTTGTCCCGTGACCTTGGAAATAAGGTCACTGGTCAATGTCAAGGTCACGTCACGAGAATATTCAGCATTTGTCTCTTCTTATATGTAGGCAATTGATTCTCAAGTGGTAAAGTCGATAATAAACAAGATATTAGCCGTTTTGTCCATTGATTTTGAAGATGAGGTGAAAGTTCAAGTTTATGGTCATGAGAATATTCAGCATACTGTATCGTCAGCATACCGACCCTAATAGTGTCACGGCGAGCCATAGCAAGAACTCCTACAGCAGCGCGCTCAAAAATGGGGTCAACTTGATGTCAAATTCAAGAAAATCAATGAATAACATGTGGATATCCAAGATATCATTAGAAAATATGAAGTGAATTCCGAAGTGTAAATTCCAAAATGACAAAAGTCGAGCATTTCTTGGGAAAAGAGGGAGCGCTCTAATTTTAGGGCATGTGCCACTATTAGAACCAATACGGTATATCACTACCTATATATACACAATTAATTCCTAATCTCTAATTAAGTGATACGAGACTAGAAATAATGTGTCCCAGCCCAAAACTAAAAAATACCTGCCTCTTCAAATATTTTAAAAGGTATATATCACGAAAATTGGATATTGGTTTCTGTAATGCATGTGAAAGCACTATTGAACCGAACAAAATGGTCTTATGACGATATCATGATTCCTTCCAAAGTTATGACACTTTAAACTTGTAGATATTTACAGAATCTGACAACAGAGTCTGGCAGCTAATTAATATGCAAATGAGGTATATGACGTCATTGACAGACTGCTTTTTATTTAGGCATTATTAAATGGAATAATGAGACCGTTTGCATCCATATTTGTTCACCAAATCCCATTTTTATGCGTTTTAGTTCGAATAGTCAGTGATTTCAAGAAATGTGTTGTTGCCAACGCAACCAATGGTCTGGCTGGGTCCTTAGCAACCATGGTTGCAAAGGTTGCTAAGGTCAATATCTAATTAAAAACAAGCTATACATGTATGAAACCATTTCAGATAATAGAGTAATGACAATATATTGAGGAATATATCATCAAAATGTCTGAACACAACCCTTAGCAACCAATATAGGCTTGGGAAACCAGCAGTAATAGCATCCATTAACTTCCAATGGCTCTAAACGTCAGTGATTTCTCAGCCCTGTGTCGGTTGCTAAGGTGTGGGTTTTTGAACATTTTTGTGGATCAATTCCACAAAACATAGTTACTACCCTGTTATCTAAATCGGTTTGATACGTTCATAACGTGTTTTAACTTGAATACCAGCCTTAGCAACCTGGTTGCTAAGGGCCAAATCAGCCGGTTGGTTGCCATGGCAATCATAATTTATATGCACTCACTGACTATTCCTACTGAATGATATATCTGATGAGTTTTGGTGACCAAATATGAGCTTAAATGCTTAATTGTGACATGTTAAATCGCCTAATTAAAAAGCAAGCTGTCAGTGACGTCACACATTATTTGCATACATGTATTTCTAATTAGCTGACAGAATTTTCAAGACTATCTGGAGAAATTTGCCGGATTTTCAATATTAAAATAGCTATTACTTTTTAACAAATCGAGATATCAACATACTCTAAAGACTGTTCTATTCAGCTCAACGAGTGGCTTCAAATAAGCTGATATCATATTTTCGTGATATACTAGTATACCCTTTAAGGCATTATTGTGCAAAATTTCAGATTCAATCGTAAACTTTAAAACAAAAATGTAGACGGACGACGGACGCAGCGCCATGCCAATAAGTTATCGGACCAAATGAGTTCTCCGAACGAAAATATTGAAAAGTAATATCAAAATGAGTACAGTATACTAGTAATGTATTTAGGTCAAAACATAAAACCGCAAATATTGATTCTCGTAAAATAATAGTAGATCTAGTCTGCGTTACGAAACTGCTAAATTAAATCATCTTTTAACAGGTTTACATGTCGATGAGGAATTCACCTTTGTGGAGTTTTTCACAGATAAGTATGGCTGTATTAGTACTTGGTATTCTAATAGAAACGAGACAATCAGAGATTGCAGACCCTCGCCCTTCAGATTTAGTCACTAAAATTAGGCGATAATTGAGAGTTTTGATCTTAAGACCACCGCTTGTACGCCATACGATTGGGAATTGGCCAAAGAAAAATACAAAAATAGATTGAACATTTAATATTGACTAGAACCAGAGTTATAGCCAATAATGTGATTTTCTTTTTTCCGTTGCCATGGCAACCGTTTTCACCCGATTTTGGCAAAATTTGAAAGGGACTGAGCCACTACCATAGCATTCCAGCCCTATAAATTTCAAATCGATCGGACCGTATGCCATTGAGTTATGAGCGCAGACATTTGCACTGAAACGTCGCTGGCCAAAAATAACGGAAATCGTGACCCCCAATTTTTCGACATCGGGCGATAATGGAGAGTTTTCGTCGTACGACCATCGGTCATACACCAAACGATCGGGAAATTGGCCGAAGAAAAATACAAAAATAGTTCAAAAAATTAATATCAAGTAGAACCGGAGTTAGAGCCAATTATGTGATTTTCTTTTTTTCCGTTGCCATGGCAACCGTTTTTATCCGATTTTGACAAAATTTTAAAGGAACTGAGCCACCATTATAGCACTCTATTCCTATAAATTTCAAATCGATCGGACCGTTTGCCTTCGAGTTATGAGCGCAGACATTTGCACTGAAACGTCGCTGGCCAAAAATAACCGAAATCGTGACCCCCAATTTTTCGACATCGGGCGATAATGGAGAGTTTTCGTCGTACGACCATCGGCTATACACCAAACGATCGGGAATTGGCCGGAGAAAAATACAAAAATAGTTAAAAAAATTAATATCAAATAGAACCGGAGTTAGAGCCAATTATGTGAATTTCTTTTTTTCCGTTGCCATGGCAACCGTTTTCATCCGATTTTGGCAAAATTTTAAAGGGACTGAGCCACCACCATAGCACTCTTGCCCTATAAATTTCAAATCGATCGGACCGTTTGCCTTTGAGTTATGAGCGCAGACATTTGGACTGAAACGTCGCTGGCCAAAAATAACCGAAATCGTGACCCCCAATTTTTCGACATCGGGCGATAATAGAGAGTTTTCGTCGTACGAGGATCGGTCGTACACCAAACGATCGGGAATTGGCCAAAGAACAATACAAAAATAGTTGGAAAAATTAATATCAGGTAGCACCGGAGTTAGAGCCAATTATGTGATTTTCTTTTTTTCCGTTGCCATGGCAACCGTTTTCATCCGATTTTGGCAAAAATTTGAAGGGACTGAGCCACCACCATAGCACTTTTGCCCTATAAATTTCAAATCGATCGGGCCGTTTGCCTTTGAGTTATGAGCGCAGACATTTGCACTGAAACGTCGCTGGCCAAAAAAAATCTAAACCGTGACCCCCAATTTTTCGACATCGGGCGATAATGGAGAGTTTTCGTCGTACGACCACGGGCCATATATCAGATGATCAGGAATTGGCCATAGAAAAATACAAAATTAGTTAGAAAAATTTATCTTGAATAGAACCGGAGTTATGGTCAATTATTGATTTTTACATTTTCCGTTGCCATGGCAACAGTTTTTGTCCGATTTTGACCAGATTCGAGGAGGACCGAGCCACTGAGATACCGCTTCATCCCTATAAGTTTCATGTTGATCGGACCATTCTCCTTTGAGATATGCGCGCGGACAGACAAACAAACAAACGAGAGCCCCTAGGGCACCCACTTGCCGGAATGCATACTCATGATACTTGACAGGTTTCAATGAGTTTGAAAACTTGACCTTGAAAATTTACTCATGTGATTTCATGGATTTAACATATAAGTTTGAGTGCCATGCCTGTTCTGAATATGATTCAAATTTCATGAACCTACGACAATTCGAGCAGAAGTTATTACCAGTAATGTGTTTTTCTGGGATTTCAATGACCTTGACCTCCCTCCAGTATTGATGTTGTTATGACCTTTTGAAATTTCAGATATTTGACATTTAAGTCGTCATTGTGACGTCACTGAACGTCATAGTGCCAAAATTAAGACATCACTATACTCAGGAGACCGAGACCTTTCCAACTGTATCCTATTCAATATGGTACACTGAACTTTGTACTTGACCTTGATATTGACTTGTGGCGAACTTATCAAGGTCAAGGTCAAAGGTCACATTCAAGGTCACTCATGAAGGCCTTCTGATATGCCACAATATGGTCTTAGTTTGAACTCTCTGCGACGATTAGTTCTGAAGTTATGGCCATTTATGTGATTTTGACCTTTCCCTTGACCTTGACCTCGACCTTTGACCTTGAGTCACGAAAATTGTGCATTGCCTGTGCACGAAGACATATATATCACCTGTATAATTCCATCAGAAACGAACGAGGTTTGTGGACACTATGACCATTTGAAATTTCGGAAAATTAACGTTTATGACGTCACTGTGACTACAATAAACGTCACAACTCAAAACTGATGAAAAAGTATGTACCAGGGAGTCAAGACCTTTCATTTGATATACTACTTGATAGGTTTCAATTAGTTTTGAAATTTGACCTTGAAGTTTTCCTATTATGACCTTATTTTCCTGACCAAGTTCAAAGTCAATCATGAAATTGACATATACGCTCGATTGCTATACCTCTTCTAAATGATATGGTTCAAATTTCGTGAACCTACGACAATTCAAATGGATGTTATTACCGGAAACGTGTTTTTCTGCGATTTCGATGACCTTGACATTGACCTTTGATCTTTATACTTCAGTTAGTAGAGGTCATTGCTGTCAATATGCATATCAAGTTTCAATAGATTCCATACAGTATTGACGATGTTATGGCCTTTTGAAATTTCGGAAATTTTACGTTTATGACGTCATTGTGACGTCAACGAACGTCGCAGCGCCAAAAATAAGGTATCACTGCAATCGGGGGCTCAAGACCTTTCCAACGATATACTACTCGATATGGTGCGCTGACCTTCGTACTTGACCTTGACATTCACCTCATAGCGAACTTCTCAAGGTCAAGGTCAAATGCCAAGGTCAAGGTCACAGAAGATAGAACTCGAGTTTATCTATAATATGAACTTAGCTTGAAGTCTCTACAACGAATAGAAACCGAGTTATGGCCATTTATGTGTTTTTAACATTTTGCGTGACCTTGACCTTGACCTTTGACCTAGAATCACCAAAAACGTGCAGTCGCGAGCCATCATCCTAGGGAATATGCACACCAAGTTTGGAAAGAATCAAACCGGAATTGTGGATGCTAGAGGGCGTACAAATAAACAAACAAATGAACCGACATAGTCGACTAACTTGCCGGAATAGCTGGCAATGACCTTGAACTTTTACCAAAGACTTTGAATTTTTTGCAAAGTTGATGCATCTGGTTATTTTAAATATGAGTAATGGCATTTTTCTAGATTTTGTATAGTTGATGGAAAACATTGAAAAAAGTATTATATTTCTTTCCTAGCATAAGCAGTTTGTGGTCATGAAAGACTGATAGGATTCGGATCTTTTGTGACGTCATCAATAGAGCTATTTTTCTCAAAATCATTCTGTCATGAGCAATTATCCTACAGAATATCTACATCAAATTTGAAAAGAATCGAGCAACAAATGTGGACGCTATGAGTATGAAAAGACAAACAAATGAAATTTTCTCCAATTTTCCGTCATAAAAAGGTCAATTAGGCCATTACCACTGCAATTATTGAACTGATATTTGTCAAATAGCTTCAGTAGGTATCCCCAATACTTACCAGAGCACCGGATCAACAATAATCATAAATGGTTTATGCATCTCATGTAAACAATCAATTGAAGTATGATAAAATCACGTTTCACGTCATTATGACGTCATATGACGTCAGATTCCAAAAATAAGAACATATATCGAAACTACTCCCGAAGACCTTTCAAACGAGTTACTACTCGATATTTTCGCGAAAGGTCAAGGTCAAGGTCATTTTTGAGGTCAACTTCGACCTCAGGCGCTTGCAAAGGCTATTGGTCATACGCCTTAGGTATAAATGCAAAAGTTGTTAGGCTAAGTGAGTGTAATACTGTAGATTTACTTTAGTGTCTCTATCTTGTTTACTTCTTGAGATATAGTGACCTACATGGTTTTCACTTGCGGGTCAATATTGACCTTGACTTTCGACCTTTGACCTTGAAATTTCGTGGAATAAAAGAACTCGTCCTTTGCTATAAACAGGTGTATCATTAGATTTTTATGCACATTATTGACGCTTCTATCAGCATGGACAGTTTGAAACATGCAATTTCGCTTATAATGGGACCGATTTCGTTGCCATAGAAACGTCAATTACGTCACAACGGATGGACAAATCGCGCTAAAAATTGATATTGACCATGAGGGACCGGTCCCACATCGTTTCCAAGCATCAGATTGAAAATCGGAGGAGGTGACCTCCAAGGTCAAATATTCGACCTAGGGCGAACTTCTCAAGGTCAAGGTCAAAGGTCAAGGTCAAGTCACAAAAGATAGAACTCGAGTATATCTACGATATGCACTTGAATTGAAGTTTCTACGACGATTAGAACCGGAATTATGGCCACTTACGTGTTTTCGACGTTTTGTGTGACCTTGACCTTGACCTTTGACCTATATACACCAAAATAGGACGTTTTCTGCCCAGTATCCTAGAGAATATGTGCACCAAATTTGGAAGAAATCGAGTGAGAAATGTGGACGCTAGGCTGTAAACAAACAAACGAGAGGCCATAGGCCACACACTTGCCGGAATGGATACTTGACAGATTTCAATGATTACCATTTCTAAAATTGACGTTTAACGTCATGACGTCATTGACGTTGCACGTAGCATGTTGAAACTTGGTATGTGGTTGGGTATCATTATTCCACATACGTTCTGATAACTATAGTCCAATACCTTCAAATTTGAGTGCACTGTGGATGTTTGAAATTTTGCTGAAAAGTCCAGAAATTGGTATGATACGCCTTACGTTTATGACGTCATAGCGGAAAATCTATCATGGTGTAAAAGAATTTGGACAGTACCCTTCCGAACCAGAATTCAAGAAGCTTTCCAATGAAGCAATATGCTTCTCTGTATGACAAGTACTTTTCGATATATAGCCCCATTTTAAAAATTGACGTTTTACGTCATGACGTCATCGACGTTGCACGTACCGTATTGAAACTTGGTATGTGGCTGGGTATTGTTATTTCACATATGTCCTGATAATTATAGTCCAATATCTTCCAATTTGAGTGCACTGTGGATGTTTGGAAGTTTGCTGAAAAGTCGAAAAATTGGTATGACAGGCCATACGTTTATGACGTTTATGACGTCATAGCGGAAAATCTAATATGGCGGAAAAGTATCGGACAGTACCTTTTTAATCCAGAATTCAACGAGCTTTCCAATGGTGCAATTCGCTTCTCTGTACGACAAATACTTTTTGATATATAGCCCCATTTCGAAAATTGACGTTTTACGTCATGACGTCATTGACGTTGCACGTAGCGTTTTGAAACTTGGTATTTAGCTGGGTATCATTATTCCACATACGTTCTGACAATTACAGTCCAATATCCGCATATTTGAGTGCACTGTGGATGTTTGAAAGTTTGCTGAAAAGTCGAAAATTTGATATGACACGCCTTACGTTTATGACGTCATAGCGGAAAATCTATCATGGCGGAAAAGTATCGGACAGTACCCTTTTGAACCAGAATTCAACGAGCTTTCCAATGGTGCAATTCGCTTCTCTGTACGACAAATACTTTTTGATATATAGCTCCATTTCGAAAATTGACGTTTTACGTCATGACGTCATTGACGTTGCACGTAGCGTTTTGAAACTTGGTATTTAGCTGGGTATCATTATTCCACATACGTTTTGACAATTTCAGTCCAATATCTGCATATTTGAGTGCACTGTGGATGTTTGAAAGTTTGCTGAAAAGTGGAAAATTTGATATGACACGCCTTACGTTTATGACGTCATAGCGGAAAATCTATCATGGCGGAAAAGTATCGGACAGTACCCTTCTAAACCAGAATTCAACGAGCTTTCCAATGGTGCAATTCGCTTCTCTGTACGACAAATACTTTTTGATATATAGCCCCATTTCGAAAATTGACGTTTTACGTCATGACGTCATTGACGTTGCACGTAGTGTTTTCAAACTTGGTATATGGCTGGGTATCATTATTCTACATATGTTATGATAATTACAGTCCAATACCTTCAAATTTGAGTGCACTGTGGATGTTTGAAAGTTTGTTGAAAAGTCGAAAAATTGGTATGACAGGCCTTACGTTTATGACGTCATAGCGGAAAATCTATCATGGCGGAAAAGTATCGGACAGTACCCTCCTAAACCAGAATTCAACGAGCTTTCCAATGGTGCAATTCGCTTTTCTGTACGACAAATACTTTCCGATATATAGCCCGATTTCCAAAAATGACGTTTCACGTCGTGACGTCATTGACGTTCGAACAATCCGAGTAAAACTTCGCAGTTTTATGGAAGATGCCAATATATATCGGTGTGTTGAATTTCAAAGGTATCGGTCCAATTGTGACTGCTGTGTGAATTTTTGAAAATTCGCCAATGATGAGAGATAGGGATTTTTCGATTTTCAAGGATTTTTGGTGACGTCATCAATGAACAGATTTTCTTCAAAAACGTGCAGTGCCGTCCCATCGCAAATACCTATCCACTATAAAAATTTCGCGATGATTGCGCAAATACTGTGGACGCTAGAGTGCGAACAAACAAACAAATCCACAAACAAATCCACAAACAGACCAACATACTTGCCGAAATCTTTAGATTCCGGCAAGTAACAAACAAACACACAAACAAATCCACGAACGAACCAACATACTTGCCGAAATCGTAGATTCCGGCAAGTAACAAATGAACCGACATAGTCGACTAACTTGCCGGAATAGCTGGCAATGACCTTGAACTTTTACCAAAGACTTTGAATTTTTTGCAAAGTTGATGCATCTGGTTATTTTAAATATGAGTAATGGCATTTTTCTAGATTTTGTATAGTTGATGGAAAACATTGAAAAAAGTATTATGTAGGTATCGATCTATTATCACCAATAGTCAGATTTTGATGATGCCAACAACAAACCTAATATACAACATTTTGCAATAGAAACAAAGCCCGACCAAATAGTTTATCCAAAGACACACTGACGTGTGTAAAAAAGTAAAAAAGTATTATATTATATTATAAGTAAAAAAGTATTATATTTCTTTCCTAGCATAAGCAGTTTGTGGTCATGAAAGACTGATAGGATTCGGATCTTTTGTGACGTCATCAATAGAGCTATTTTTCTCAAAATCATTCTGTCAAGAGCCATTATCCTACAGAATATCTACATCAAATTTGAAAAGAATCAAGCAACAAATGTGGACGCTATGAGTATGAAAAGACAAACAAATGAAATTTTCTCCAATTTTCCGTCATAAAAAGGTCAATTAGGCCATTACCACTGCAATTATTGAACTGATATTTGTCAAATAGCTTCAGTAGGTATCCCCAATACTTACCAGAGCACCGGATCAACAATAATCATAAATGGTTTATGCATCTCATGTAAACAATCAATTGAAGTATGATAAAATCACGTTTCACGTCATTATGACGTCATATGACGTCAGATTCCAAAAATAAGAACATATATCGAAACTACTCCCGAAGACCTTTCAAACGAGTTACTACTCGATATTTTCGCGAAAGGTCAAGGTCAAGGTCATTTTTTGGGTCAACTTCGACCTCAGGCGCTTGCAAAGGCTATCGGCCATACGCCTTAGGTGTAAATACAAAAGTTGATAGGCTAAGTGAGTGCAATACTGTGGATTTACCTTCGTGTCTCTATCTTGTTTACTTCCTGAGATATAGTGACCTACATGGTTTTCACTTGCGGGTCAATATTGACCTTGACTTCCGACCTTTGACCTTGAAATTTCGCGGAACAAAAGAGCTCGTCCTTGGCTATAAACAGGTGTATCATTAGATTTTTACGCACATTATTGACGCTTTTATCAGCATGGACAGCTTGAAACATGCAATTTCGCTTATAATGGGACCAATTTCGTTGCCATAGAAACGTCGATTACGTCATAACGGATTGACCGATCGCGCTAAAAATTGACATTGACCATGAGGGACCGGTCCGACATCGTTTCCGAGCATCAGATCGAAAATCGGAGGAGGTGACCTCCAAGGTCAAATATTCGACCTGAGGCGAACTTCTCAAGGTCAAGGTCGAAGGTCAAGGTCAAGGTCACAAAAGATAGAACTCGAGTATATCTACCATTTGCACTTGATTTGAAGTCTCTACGACAATTAGAACTGGAGTTATGAGCACTTATGTGTTTTCGACGTTTTGCGTGACCTTGACCTTGACCTTTGGCCTATATTCTCCAAAAGTGTGCGGTGCCTGCCTGTTATCCTACAGATTACATACCCCAAGTTACGTAACAATCACTGTACAATTGCGACCTGTAGAGCACTAACAGATAAACAATCAATCAATCAAACCAACCGACCAACATACTTGCCGAAATCTTTAGATTCCGGCAAGTAACAAACAAACACATAAACACACAAACCAACCGACCAACATACTTGCCGGAATTTAAATTCCGGCAAGTAACAAACATACAAACGGACAGACCCAATTGCAATACCCTCTGCCCCTATCGGGGCGAGGGTAATAATTACTATTCGGCCTACCAAACAAATTTCGAACTGCCAAATGGTATTGTACCAGTAAATTAAAGTACTAGTATAGTGAAAATATGATGTGAACTTATATGAAAGATCTCATTGATCTGAGCAAAATGGTTTTTACGGAATGTAAATATCACAATCCGTTCAAAAGTTATAGCACTTTAAAGACTGAAATCGGCAAATCTTCTTTTTCAAAACAATTTAGCTAATTAGTATGCAAATGAGATATTCATGACGTCATCGGGGGAAGTTGTTTTAATTAGGTACTTTGATATGTATTATTCATTCATTTAATGTTATGATTATTCATCAAAACTTATTCTATACAAATTTTAATATGAATAATCAGTGTTTTCACTTTTTCTGTTGTTGTCAAGGTAACCAGTGACCTGGTATGGCCCATAGCAACCATGGTTGCTAGGGCCAGAAACCCACTTAGAACAGGGTATGCACAAATAAAAATGGTGCCAATTTGAGCTCTATAATAATTTATTTCATAAATAATCGACAGAAAGTATGTGGATACACTGACTTGGCAGTTAATGGCCATGGCAACCATGGGTAACTATGGCTATAGGGAACGACTGGTAACCATAGCAACAGTACAGTTTGTGTGGATATTGACTATGTATGGTACATAATAATATGCACTAATCAGATCACCAGAACCTTCAATAAGAATCATTATATCATGGCTTGAAATATCCTAATTAAAATTTGTTCCCCTCGTGACGTCATGAATTCTCATTAGCATCTAATTTGCATATTAATGAGTTGCTAGAACTTTTCAAGTGGCTTCTGTAATGTAGTGCCGGAATGGCAGTTTCAAATGACTGTAACTTTTGAACGGATAGAGATATTGATATACCGTAAAGACCATTTTGCTCAGATCAATGAGATCTTTCATATAACAAAACATCATATTTACGCTTTACTAGTACTTTAAAGGTATCATCTCGGGGTTCCAAATTCGAGGTATCTGGGATTGTCGATGCCATCACTCATGAATATGCATACTGACATGCCAGCATTCAAAGAATTTATATTGATCGGAACATTTATCATCGATATATCAATATATACTCAGAGATTTCCCTCCGCACTCACTTAGACATACATGAAAGGGATTTCCGTTGTGACGTAATAAGGTACCGCATGCTATATGCGGTCAGTCTCGTGAGCGGTCCATAGCCAGGAAAATTTACGTCATTTTACGTATTTCCAAGAAGCGATGGTTTTACCAGAGGTCTGGTTTTACCAAAGTTTACATGTAAACCCAGGATTTTTGTACACTAACAGCTGTCACACTCACAGTTTTGGTGTACAGTTACACCTGTAGAAGGAATCATTGTAGCTAGAACTTGTAGAATGCGTTATGTTGGAGATGCCGGTGACAACTGACAACGTAACAAAGGTTTGTTTACATAAGGAAACCCCTATACGTCATCAGTACCTTATTACATCACACATATGACGTCACATTTAAACGTTTTCGGAATGGCAAAATGAGTTTCCTGCAATTTTCACAGATTTATTGGTGCGTTTTTTTCATTCATATGCCTAAATATCATATAAGTATATTCAATAAATATCACAGGACTTGTGATTAGTATTATTTATCTGTTACATGACATGTCTATGCATATATCTCGGGCGTAGGTGGTTCTCTGTTTTCCTGGGGAGGGAGTGATTCTCCAGCTGTTGCCGTCACGATGGGAAACATAGGGTGAGATGATCCCTTTAAGTCTCGTGTTCGAGGTGAAACTATTGCCGAGCGTTTCATTTTTGAAAATAAATGTCTGAAACTTGGTGGGAAAAAATACTATTACGTACACATATTACCAAAACTCTGGAATGCACAAATATTTTCATTTTTTTTTATTTGTACATTGTGGATTACAGTTTATATTACATTACAGTATATGAACAATTGTTCCTGAAAGTATGCCTAGTCTTCAAAACTGATGAAACCTAATTCTTGGGACAAAAATTGTGCGTTTTCATACAATTGTTCCTTTAAATAACAAATGAATATACATTTTTGCTCCCAAATTTCAGCAGAATAGATTGAAGAAAGTTTGCAGTGAATCAAAGATATAGATCTATTTATAATTATAAAATAATTGCAACTTGATATTGCCGAAAAATCGTTATAAACTTTTCGCTGTAAGTGGTGGCTCTGAATAGAGCCGTTTTTAGTGACGGAACACTGCAGTGTCTATCGAGACTTGGTGTACTTGGTGACAGCCTTGGTGCCCTCGCTGACGGCGTGCTTGGCCAGCTCACCGGGAAGCAGGAGACGGACAGCTGTCTGGATCTCTCTGCTGGTGATGGTGGATCGGCGATTGTAGTGGGCCAGACGGGAAGCCTCGGACGCGATACGTCCAAAGATGTCATTGGCGAACGAATTCATGATGCCCATGGCCTTGCTGGAGATACCAGTGTCAGGGTGTACTTGCTTCAGCACCTTGTAGATGTAGATGCTGTAGCTCTCCTTCCTCCTTCGTCGTCTCTTCTCATTGCCACGACCGCCCTTCCTCTTTCCGCCCGCTTTCTTTGCTCCCTTGCTGGCCTTCCCCTTCCGTGGAGACTTCGAGGGCGACCTTGCCTTCTTTGGCGATCTTGGCGTTTTCTTCGGTGTAGTCGGTGCCATCTTCCTTTCGGATTCGGTTGTCACTGATGACTGGTGATGAAGAAAGCGGCGGATGGGGTTATATGACTAAAGCGCGGACGTCACAGTGAGCCTCTCGAAACACGGGCCCCAAAATGGCCAGTGGAAAGATGTTGTGCTAGTTTGTGTTATAAACTGTAATATTGCGGCACATATTTTGGGAGAATAAGAATACTTTCATTACCAAGATAATATACACATAGAGGCCCCTCTATCGTAGTGTCATCGTGTGCTAATTAAGTTTTCATCCGTATTTATTCGCCGGTTTACTGGCGGTCATTCTATTACAATATGACACATTCCCCTTTCTCTTCGGAAAATATATCAATTTCATAAACTACCGGAGATGAGAATACCCGAGAAAATATGCGTAAATAACACCAATGAAATGGGGATTGATCCAGTTTAATTTTTTTGTGAATACATGGAAAAGTTTCGACAAAAACTTATGTTTGGTGTGGGGTATCTAGCACACAAACGACAACCGTATTGTAAACGCAGCCCACACAATGACACATGCACATGACCTGACGTGGAGTTGGTGCGCCCACCCTTTCCTTCAATCAAATTCAAACCCCACCCCATGACGGAGAGGTTCCATGGAGTTCTCACCTAACAGGTTAAAATCAGATTTAAACCTGGTTCGTAGAAAAAGGTTTAAGCCAATTTTAAACTGGAAATTTAACGGATAATTCTGACAACTTTGAACATATTAATCAGAGTGCATGAAAGGCACCTAGTACAATTTTGGAAATCACCGGTGTAGAATAGGCCTAGGCCTACATCCTATGATACTATCATACTAATAGTAAAACTATGATAAACCATCTAGATCTAGATATATATATGGCATAGCCATGGTTCATATATATATATATTATGGTTTAATATATATATATATTAAACTAAAACTAAGGTGAGAAAAACAGTTCATTTCAAACGTGGCTCCATAAAAGTTTAGGGTCTAACTAGATTAGATCTACGGGAAAAAAATCGCCGATGATAGTAGAGAGATCTGGAAGAACAATGAAAGAGGCTAAGGCCTACATGACTAGGCAAACTATAGAGTAATTCTATGTACGTGTTTCAAAACAAAAAATTGTGTTTATTTCGGTTTAGAATTGATCTAGACTCTAGATGCTATCTAGATCTACTTGGTGCCGTCGCGGAAACTGAAAGTGTAATAGGCCGACATGAACGAAAGCCTGTAGACATATAAATCTATCTTTACCCTTTTCAGATCTATGTCGACTGATTTCCTGACACTGTGATAGCCTACATAGGACCTACAGGCTGTAATTGCCTTAGAAAATATAGAAATGAAACGACTTTGTTTCGGGTTAGAGTTGATTCCGATTCAATGTAGGCCTAATTAAACCTAATGATAATATGAAAGCTGTTTCCCAGAAAAAAAAACCTAGGCCCTATACTAGAGATCTACTAGTGAATCTATTTTAACTAATTTAGCCTACTAACAATGTGACCCATAGATCTAGGCCTATTTATTCATCTATGGGCCTATAGGCCTATATAAAGTCAAGTTCGACCTGCGATGTTTCTTCCTATAATTTTATTTCGGGTCGACGGTACAACTTGAAATCATAATGTTTCCATTGGATATCTAGGCCTAATATATAATATGGACTCTGAGACCGATCCAGTATTTCGTGTTAAGGCGGGCTGATAAAGATTATATTGAGATGAGAAATAGGCACGGGTGTAGCGAAGCGAGACGAATAGGGCCTTTCTGGATGTTGGGGAACTTGGGGCCCGGGACCAAGGGAGATGGTGAACGGAGGCCAGCTCAAAGGCACCCAGAATCTGGAGGGTAAATGGGCTCCAAATACAAATTTATGTGCGTCCTAATTGTGACCAGAATCTTAAATAAAGGCCTGTATGAAGCAATTATGAACTTGGGGCAGGTAAGCTGTCAGGGGTTGGAAGGGTGCACAATGAACAATTAGGTCTATCGAATATAGGCCTACATGTATTCTAACACCACAACCAAATATATTATCAATTACCAAATATATATGCTAACACCACAACCTCCGCAAAACCACATGCGCTCACCTGCATGACTGCGTCTATATACCCACGTGCGCGCGGGGCCGTGATCACGTGCCCGCGGAGGATAGCACATGTTTTGTGCGGAGATCGAGTGACTATAACATCAGACGACCACAGCTCTTGGAGCTCAGTCTGAAAGACTCCTGACGTGCGGAGACTCGAAGACTCCTGACGTGCGGAGACACCTGTCGCGGCAGACGTGCGGAGGACTCTCCACAGTGACGAGGACCTCCACCGTGAGAGAACCTCCGAAGTGAGAGGACCTCCGCAGAGAAGAGGAGCCGCCGCAAATGCGAAGACCTTCTGCATCCACACGAGGCACTTCCGCAGATTGAACGGCGGCGACTGACTCCGCAGCAGCCAACTTCCGGAGACGTAGGCCTACGAGTTACGGAGTCTGGGACGAGTCACATCCGCATGGACACAAGCGTGAGACGAGATCGACGCTAGATCCCTGTTAGCAGAGTCTTAGTCTAAACATGGACCCGGTTTAACTTTTCAACCACTAGGCCTATATAACCCAGTGACTTAGTCTAGACCTGGTCAGTGTGTAAGAGAGTTCTACTTGATATATTTTGTAAGTGTCAGAATATATTTGATCGTCGTATATTGGTAATAAAATCCATGTCTTTGAATTTTTGTCTTCAGCACTTTTCTCTCCTCAGAGAAACACTATGGAATTGCAGACGTCCCACCAATAATTATCTACAGCGTTCGGACACAGGAAGAGAGGTACCACAGCGAAAACTATGCGAAAACTAGACACAGCGAGAGAAAATAAACAACCAATCAAACACACGGCACTAAAAACCAGCATAAAATCGCTGTAGTCGTTTATTCGAAACTTTTCTTTTGTACTTGGACTAGATTGAATGCAAATGCTAACACATGCATTGACTGATACAAACACATTGACAGCATTTGTTGCAAGCATTAATATAACACAATGTTGAACATTCCCCCATCTTGAAACAATTGTGACTTCTGGATTGATCTATGAATTGAAAGAGCTCCTTAATGCCATTTTTGCTCCTAAAGTCCATTTTGCTCCTTACATATATGTAAAGAGCTCTTTATGAGTACACACTCGCAATTCAATTCCCTATATACTACAAATCAATGTAAGTTGTCCACTACGGATCCCATTATCTCTATTAAAGGGGAAGAAACTCAACATTTTGTTCTTTTTTCTGAGAGCTACATCACTTGGCAGTAATAAAAATGTTAACTCGTCACGCTCGTTTTTGCGCCATGTTTTGCTGAGGCCCGAACGGAATACGTGCGTTCGGCGTAGGAATACCGGACCTTAAATTTCTGTTTACAAATTGACATTGCTCAATAGTTCGTCACAACAACATGTATTGTAATGTTTGAAGTTTTATTGCTGTCGAAAGCCAATAGTTATATGCATTCACAAAGACTGCATATTATGACAAGAAATTCAAGGTTCGACCATTTGTTTCCACCTGGTTTGTGCCGTGCTAAAATAAATTGGATCCTGTCGAGCTGCATGCCAAGAGCAGACCCGTCTTGGAAAATCAGCTTGACAGCCAGGAGTGCTTCAAGAGGTGGCCAGAAAAAAATCCTAAAAAATCAGATTTCTTGAAAAAAATATTATAAATTTCGGAATCAGTAGATATATCATATCGAACACGAGAAATTATATCATTTCGGACCCGGGAAATGGGCGAAAACTACACGTATTCGTACAAGTAAAATGTAGTAGCGTTGCATATGATGTGAATCGCAGGAGATATCATCGGCAGACATGGGAATACATGTATATTCTGTTGCAATTAACTCAATGTGGAACATCAGCTTGTCAAGACTTCACCCAGTGTGCTGAAGTTGGAAATTGTGTGTTTTGGTGAGTTATTTGGGAAATTAGCACCTTATATGTCACTGTATGTGGAATCTGAGTGTCTAGTTGACATCCCGTATGAAAAAACATAAGAATAGACATCTTATTTGCCTTGATATGTTAAATATTTTGAAAGGTGAGGCGATTTCAATATCTGGGCATGAGTGATGACGGCTGTCTTTGATTATTCGTCATATTTCTGGACTCGGGCAAAATCTGTCTTGGTATTGTAGCTAAAATCAATTAACACGTATTCAGTCTGTATTGTACCAATTTTGGCGCTTTTACCACCAAACCCTAAATTATTCAACTTATCTGCTGCACTAAAGGTGTTCCTCGAGTGGTCAACCGTTGAGTGACCTCTGTGAATATCGAAAGAGCTAAATTAAGCTTAAAATGCAAGTTTGACCTCCAACTAACTCTCCAGTGCTCCTTGAGCCCTACTTGAGTCTATCTCACTGGAGTATGTTGTGAGTGAGCTTTCAGAATACAGGCAATATATGTCTGTTATTTGCATCTGAACATACTCCAAAATAATTAAAAATTGTTCAACCTTGCCAATTGAGTCTGCAACAAATTATTCCAACGGAAGGTCATTCAGGGCATTATGATCCGCTACATATATCGGATTCAATCAATTATCATGTATCTTCCATGAATGCCTGATTAGGTGATACTTCTTGATGCATAATAGTGAGTAGACTGAGGTGGGTGAGAGCAATATTCCATACTCTGCCATTTTGAACGCATGTGACTTCTGGCCAACAGGTGCTATAGCTTATTACGTGAGGTTCCCTCTGAGGGTAACGAGTTCACAAAACACTGTTCCGTTCTGGGCTGCAATTTGACAAGATGAAAGCCACAAAGACTTTTTCTACCACCTTTGATCATTATGAGCATCAGTGTAATTTTCCTCTCATTATCAATTATGGTGTTTTTACCCAGTGTGAGTCTCTGCGATCTGTATACAACGTGCATAAATGATCAGCGCTGTCAATTATACTCAGTTTTTGCTGCCAACATCATCCACAAGTCGCCGTTCAAGTCACACGTAAATCATTGGATTTGTTCGCTTCGAAGCTGTTATCAGTTTATGTTATCATTGGATCACGAGGCTTAATTGTACAGTTCGTTTGCTTCAGGCTATATAGACGAATTGAACAGCATGGAATTCAACTTGTCATTCAGCAATGAATCCAAGCTCCAGGATACGTCTGTGGTGCAAATGGAAGTTTTGTCCTGGATAGAAAACGGCTTCATGGTCTTGGACTTGTTGATTGCACTTGGGGTGTTCGCAATTAACGGTGGCATATTTGTGACATTTGCATGTGAGCATGTCATACGGACCAGCAATAATGCATTGCTACTCAAACTAAGTATCTTTGACATCACAGCCGGGTTCAGTATCGTCTTGAACGTTGTTGCCAGTAGATACCCGCATGAAATGGCCGAAAGCAGTTCCAATCAACTCTGTACAGCAAGCGGTGCGGTGACGGCCGTGTCACTAACTGGTTCCATATACAGCTTGTTAGGAATAGCCATCGAGAGATACGTCAAGATATGTCATCCGTATCATTATCTACGTCTCGTGACTAGAAAGGTCGTTGCAACTTATTGCGTCTTGGAGATCCTGTTCGTGTCTTCTATTATGTTACTTGCCAAGTTCACATTAGAAGCCTCTGAGGAGCCGAAAAAATCCAGATGTATGCCCATGACGTTCGTATCAGTTAATACAGGGGCATACGTGCTTTTGGTCTTCACCATTGGACTCCCCATACTCGTAACCACTGTGTTTGCGTTACACCTTGGATGGATCATCAAACGGCACAAGACGCAAATACATATCCAATCCGCACACCGAGTATCACCAGTTGTACAGGCTTCTTCTCCTGATGGTCCGAACGTACGAAGGAACCAGCCAGAGAGTCCGCGAAATCCCACCACCCAAGAGAGTGCGAGGCGTGTTAATATGCTGGCGCTGCTCCTGGCTGTCCAGTACATTGCATTGTTACCGACCATGGCAAGTGGCGTTCTCATAAAAAGGGCACATTTGTCGTTCTCTTATGCCATAGCGGCCAAGGTGTGGCGAGAGATGTCGTATACAGCACTGTACGTCTCGTCCTTGGTCAACCCTCTGTTATATCATCTACGTTGTCCGGAGATTGCTGCTGCTTTTAGAAAACTGATCCGACTTAGGGAATCTTGAGG
Source organism: Terebella lapidaria (assembly GCA_949152475.1). NCBI lineage: Eukaryota > Metazoa > Annelida > Polychaeta > Terebellida > Terebellidae > Terebella > Terebella lapidaria. The sequence goes on along the minus strand of OX424557.1, from coordinate 40,776,782 downwards.
GTGAAGGTTTTAAAAAGTTACATGTGAAGTCTCCCAATTTGCAATATGAGCTCTAAAAGAGAGAGCGCATGGACTTCACTGAATCTGTACGATGGCTCTGAAGGGACCTGACAATTATTATCAAGTGCTCGACATATTATCTCGAGCGCTGGAAATAACAAAGCAAGTGCCTGACAAAATATAGCGAGTGCTCAACAAACTCATATCGAGCTCTCAACTTCATCACGAGCGCTCTACAAAGTATTGCGAGCGCTCGGAATATTGCAGCAAGCGCTTGACATAATATAGCGAGTGCTCCACATAATATAGTGAACACTCTACAGGATATAATGAGTGCTCTACATAATATAGCGAGCACTCTGCATCATAAACCAAGCATTTTTTTGCTGCATAACTGATGTCTAAATGGAAACGGTCAGATACCTATATTTATATGAGAATATTAATTGAACAGCATACCATCAACCGATCTTGAACTGAAGTGCTGAATACCATAAATCCTTATAAATCCTTAACATGCCTCGAGCGCTCGAGATGAACAAGTTGAGAGCTTGCTTGGTTAGCGCTCGCTATATTATGTTGAGCACTCGAGTTAGTTAAGTCGTGCGCTCTATATGAGTATGTTGAGCGTTCGATATAATATCTCGAGCGCTTGTTCATTTCGAGCACTCGTGATAATATGTCAAGCGCTCGAGATAATATTTTTTCACACACAGGTCCCTTCAGAGCCACCGTAAAATATGAGTACTGACTTCAGAAACGTTTGAATTAGTTTAATAAATATTTATTTTTAAATGTGCATCGGCCACACGTTTGAATTATATTGTGTGTTCGAAGAGTTGCGTAAGTACATTGATGCAAAGTAGGTAAATGCATCATCCATGGCATGCCCGGAGACTAGAGTGTGTGCCTGGTAGTGAGTGCAGTGATCATATCGACGGTATGAAATATCGCAGTTTGGCAAATCGTTATCAAATAAAAAAAAAAAAATATTCAGACTCGAACAGGAGTCTCGGTGGTGTAAGTTGTGAGTCTTAACGTGTTGTATGATATCAGTGTGATATCTTACACGATGACGAGCAGGTATATGGGGTAATCGTATTCAGTATTCGTATTCGAATACATTCGAATACACTTTTTCTGTATTCGTATTCGAATACTTTGCAAAAGAACTCAGAGTATTCGTATTCGAATACTTTAGCAAAGTATTCGTGAATACTTTAGATGAATACTTATATTTTTTCGCTTGAATTTTAATTCCTAACCATTACAACCAATTGTTGTATCTGTGGGCTGGCTACATACTGTATAATCATGGTTTCATCACTAGAATGGTAATTATGGTCCACAAAAGAAAAATTCCTGGCACTGTTAGCAGAGCCAGGAACTACATGTGTGGAGCATGATCAATTGACAATATCAGGATACCAGGTGTGCTCCCAGCTGAGTACTGGACAACACAATGGGTGTAGTTTCTGGTAGATGTAGTCTGTTACTACATGAATCATGGCTGTTAATCCCTTACACAGGCTTACTATTGTGCATTGACTGTTTTGAGTTCAGTCAACACAGAGTGGTAAATCATTGTGCAATATTGGTGGGGGAAGGATATGGTGATCCAGGTTCGGCAAAAAATATTTTGAGAGTGGGAAAGGACTAACATCATTGAATTTATTAGTGAAAGTTGGTAAATCTCGCTGCATGCACCATGGCCACAATTAAAGCTGCTGCCTTCGAATGTATGCAATATTTTTTTCAAAACCAATTTTTTGTTAAACACATCTAATGCAATATAACAAAAGGTGTACTCAATGATTTTGACGATTACAGTCCGTCCGAGTTGTCTTTTCATCCGTTATAGTGCCCATTTTCGACCGGTTTTGTAAATAAACAAACGAAGTGTATCCATCAAACCCGAATGTAAACAAATGCTCAAATCGCGCTTAAAAGTCCACATCGAGTACATTTTCCAATTCGTATGTGCATATATAGTGTAGTTATGAGAAAATAATCAGCAATATACCATGATGTGCGTGGAATTGTCAGTTATCTCGCATTTCTATGCTTTGTTTACATATGCGTGTGATGGATACAGTTCCTGTATTTACGCGAGAACCGCCTGTTCAAATGAGCAAAATTTCCCCGAGGACTGATTATTCTCATTACATTTGATGTGAGTATGTTTCATTCAATTAGTTTAGCATGTTCAATATGAAATATAGTTTTCAAAAAATATTGACTGGTTACGAAGGCAGCTGCTTTAAAGTACATGCACATGTATATATTACATGTACATGTCTACGTACATGTAGCCTGACGTAGAACGAAATATTTATAAGTCGAGTTGTATTCATGAATACATTCATGAATAAATATCAAAGTATTCGTATTCGAATACAGAGCTAACTATGTGTATTCGCGTTCGTATTCACAGTCATACATTTGTGCAGTATTCGTATTCGCATTCGAATACTTTTCTAATGTATTCACCCCATGTCTGAATTGACAAGTCGGAAATTTTAAGATTTGAACTTGATTCGATTACCTAGAAACGAACCTACACACAGAAGCTGTATAACTATTTTCCGATAACTGCAAATTAGCCCAATGGCAAATGTCAACGGAGAAATGTATGGTGTACAGCCACAACTGTTTTTTTTTTCTTTCTAGGTCACTGGAGGTCAAATTCAAGGTCACCACTGATATCACTATATCTGACTTCCCATTTGAATGTGCTAATATTCAAGCGTAATCTTTAAAACTTTTAAGAGGTTACACTTTATCTTTAAAAGTTTCTGAGAGTTTACTCCGCACAGCTCCCATTATGAAAAGAAAGTGGATGAAAGTATTTCTGAAAGTCTTACTCTAAAATATTTTCCAATGGCAAAATAAATTATCGGACAGGGAATGACACAAATCAGTGACATGATTTCAAAATGATTGCATCCTATGCATTATTTTTAAAAAAAAAAGGTACTGAAAACATTTCGAGAAAATGACAGCCAAAGTGTTTCGACCAAAAAATGTTTGTTTTGACCTTTCAAGGTCATTCAAATTCAAGGTGACAACTGAAACCGTCATATATTATTTTCCATTTGAATATGCCAATTTTAAAACTCTATCTTGAAGTGTTCAAGGGTTTACACAATATAGCCCCAGTCCAAATTGTTCTAGGAAATCACTCCATACAGCTCCCATTATGAAGAGATAAGTGGAGTCCGAAATATTTTAATAATGGTGAAAAAAAAACCTTTGCCTGGATATGGTTGAAGACAGATAGGTACTTCACGGTATGTAAGCGATAACGCGACAAACCCATTGATTACCAAAGTGCGCAATAGAACTGCCGAGGATCGCACAGAAACTGCCGAGATGTGCAGAAAACACCTTGTTTCGTACAAAAAGTAAGTAAACTGTAATTACACGTGCTTATGTCAATGATAATGGACGAACTTTATGTCTATCCGGATTTCCCGATACCTAATGAGCATGTATAGCTGAAAGACAACGTTAGGCGATGATTTGATGTAGCACGAAAAACCTTGTGACTATTTTCCCAAAACACCCATTATCACCAAGCCGAGATTTCAGGAGCGTTCACTGGTCTTCCAATGCAAAATATGAACATATATCTTTCATGGTTACTCAAGTGTGAAAATACAACAGATGTTGATGTCATTTGCACAATTATCTCTTAAACTATAATAAAAACACGGTTGAGCATTTTTGTTGTGAATATCATGGAGGTGCCGCACACCTCTATGTGGGCATCTGTTGGTTTTAATCCGAAAATGGTCACAGTCACGAAAACACCCACCCATTCATATATTATGCTCGCAAATTTGCAATATTCATGAGATATAGCATTTAATCATATTTTATAGTTTGTATATAAATTGCCGTAAATACCATGAACACGGCTGAGCATTTTTTTGTGAATATCATGGAGGTGCCGCACACTTCTATGTGGGCATCTGTTGGTTTTAATCCGAAAATGGTCACAGTCACGAAAACACCCACCCATTCATATATTATGCTCGCAAATTTGCAATATTCATGAGATATAGCATTTATTCATATTTTATAGTTTTTATATGAATTGCCGTAAATACCATAAACGGCAAACACTTTTTGTGTTTAGTAGGCCTACTAGGTACCTAGCCATCCAAAGGTAAATCTACTATCGAATTAACCGTAATCCAAATGTCAAAAGGGTCTTTCTATTGAATGGACACAGTTTACTTTATTTTTTGTATATCCACTCTGATACTTCTAGAGAGGAACGGGAGGCCTGCACGGCCGGATTATTTTCAAACACCTCATATTTTTAGCTTGAACGATGGTACCCTTCAAAATTTGCACGATTTTTTATATTGCTTATTTTTCAGCAATCTTACCAGTATTCGATCGAAGTTAATGCGATCCAGGTAATTCTTAGCAGCTATATCAATTTATGTATTATCCATCATATGATAACATTGATTATTACCTATAAATCGGCTGTTAACTAGTAGATTCTCGTTACTTTCCGAGGCGAAAATTCGGCAGTGGTCATGCGTTATGATTGAAACCCCAACACGCAAATATATTTACAGCCCGCATTTACGACGTAAATACTTCATAACAGCCCAGCAGTCACGTGATCGCGTCTGCAGACGGCACGAGAATTTTGTTGTCACTTTAGCATAGCACATCAGGCAAGGATATTAATGAGGTTAGCAGTAAACATTGATTTGTACCAGCAATGTATGTGTGATGTGTTCTTGAAGTTATGTTTACCGGTAATTATGGCCTCGTGATGTAACCTGGAAGGTAATAAATGATGTTTGTTGACTACTGTGTTTATCTCCTTGTAGACCAATTGATATAGGTAATAATAGTAATAATATGTTTTTGGCGGGCGTAGTGATTATTTACGGCCCAGCTCAGATTATTTACAGCTCTCCAAGGTTTTGCAGCCCTCGCAAGCTCGGGCTGCAAATGAACCTTGTCGAGCTGTAAATAATCTGAACTGGGCCGTAAATAATCACTACGCCCTCCAAAAACATATTAATGTTATATTAGCATTTTCTACAATAATTGAGGATTGTTATTACTCATTTTTATACACATGATTATATTTTACGATATCTCATAGTAGGTCATCTGTTACCAATCTTCTGTCAATATGATTTGAGAATATAGGTGCCTGAGTGCTCCTCGCGAAACTTTGAACTGAGTCGTCCAGAGGAACAAATCCAAGATGGCTACTACTGTCCAAATAGGATGGAATACTTCAAGATGACAGCAGTGAAATTTAAGTTTACATACATTAGGTTAACACTAAACAAAATATGTTTTGAATACAGGTTTTTGATGCCAGCGAGTCCAAATCTGAGGTCACCCTACAGGCAGCCATCATTCAAACGCTATTAAATAGCAGATTTTCTTGATGTAACAACGCGTGTCTCCTAGATTTCTAAATCAGTTTTTATATTAATATATGTTGTATTAAGTTATTGATTCGCAAATCAATCTAATCGTCGTTGGTGTGCGTATTTGTTGCGGTTTGGTAACGTCAATTGAAATACTACAGTGAAATACTATCCCTGGGTCTTCAGTCATCTTCAAAGCAATTCTCTGTAAACGGAACAGTGGGGTGACTTGCTGGATGATGGCTGGCTTGATGGATGGATCGTCCGTTTAGAACTATAATAGTTAGCAGACTTATTACCGACTCACAAAAAGAATGTTGTATGTCAGATAAAACATTGAAAACACAATAGTATAACCCAAAAGGGATGCGATCCATAATATGCAAAGCAGTGTGACTACATTTCCATAGTGAATGCTTAAATAATTAATGAAGTTCTTGGTCTGCTATATTTGCTACCTGGGTTTATGGGTGTTTTAACATTTTAACTGATGTTCGATCTTTGAACAAATCATCAGGGCTATAGGCTTATATTTTTTCCTTTCGGTATACCCAGCGTTTAATAAATTGAGGGTCATTTTCAACCCAAAAAGGAAACGAAGCTAACTGCGGGACACGACATTAGATGTACATGATGTCACTACCCCCACTCCCCGCACCCCCCCCCCCCGCCCCCAAAGTGTTCCAAACCCTTAGGCCTACTGTATTTGTCTAGAACCTCATTTGTGCATATGATGAAAACTATAGACCCACTTCCATCACATCCCAAAGTCTCAAAATTATTTTGACGAGTACGCTTGCTGAAATGACACTGAACTTCAACAAAATCTCCTTCAGAATACTTAAAAGAATATCTGCATTTGATGGCATGATATATCCTAGCACATGCATATTAAATGGGCAAACTGAAAGATAGTACGGTAGGTATGGCATGTGGGCCTAACATATAGAATAGCGCGCTCCAAAATATGCGTGTTATTACCGGTACGAAGAATACTAAACAATTGTTCACACAATTTGGTTTAGTAAAATTTGCTATGCATTTGCCATTTTGGACGTTTTCAGACGATCTGAGCAGTATAGAAGTGGAATCTTTCAAATGGCCGAGCCATTTGAGAGCTTTTATGCCAAGCACGAAGAAACTGTCGTTTGAAATATGTGTCTGAAGGCTTACATGCCAAAATGGATCTTCCATCAAAAAGCCAACACGCGAGCTCTAATGTCAAAACCAGGGTTCACGCTCTTCTCCGAGAGAACACTAGATGTACATGTATATGTATATATAATGCTCTGACAAACCATTAAAGACCATTGAGTTTGACTCAGTCAGCAGCCATCGAAAATAATGGAATTTGGTTGTTTCTTCAATATCCACATACATTTGTTCATGCAAATAAAATAAATATGAAATTATTCATTCATAAATGAATATACTAAAGTAACGATAGAACAAGCTTCAGGGTTCAGCCACTTCTTCGAGAAAACACTGGAATGTATAAATGCTCTGACCATTTGAGTTTGACTCAGTAGCCATTGAACATCCTGGGATTTAGTTGTTCCTTCAAATTCCACATACATGCAAATAAAATGAATATGAAATATTCATTTTATTATGAATCAAACAGTCAATATAGGCCTAACGTAACGGTATAATTCATCCCCCTATGAGAAACGACGGGAAAGTCACAACCAGAATACTCTCACTCAACTGAAAGAAGTATGATATCCAACAACCATAGAAACAAATACAATATTGTTAGATGCCTTGTCTGCTGGCATCATGACAAACTTCTCATGCAGGCTAGTTAAATATTTACGAACTTCAGGATCTCCCAGCACTGATTTTGGATTGCTGTTCATGGATCTTTTAAGTTTCTGTATTCTATTTCGGACACATGTCCGCACAGCTTTAACCCATTCTGAAAGGGTTTCAGTCTCGACCTCCTCAAGTTTAGCCCACTTCCTTGCATAGTCTTCAACGGTATCCATTATCAATTTGAAGTTGAATTTCCAGTTGAATGGTTGAGCTTCACGCTATTTTGGACCTTTGTGTAACAGTTGTCTCAAATTCCCATTTTTGACATTGTTCAGGTCACCGGTATTGTGTGCCCAGCGGGCACTATGTGCCCAGCGGGATAATACAAGTGCCCAGCGGGATAATACAAGTGGGGTGATGAAGCACATGAACATGATGGTGGGTTGGCCTTGAAATCATGCACGTTGAAATGTTTCAGTGTAGTCTCAGTGTAAGAAGTAGTGTATACTCTTTTCCCTCAACGAATGCTCACAAACAAGACCACACTCATGTATTCTCGATTACAGGTTTTCCAAACACACAGTCGGCCATGAAGTTTGAATATAAATATTAGCATGTGTATATATGTCTCAAATTCCTGGCAACCGTGCAGTTGCCAGTGATCGCTCCCGAGCAGATGCCGATCGGATATTCACATTTCCAACTAGCACACATAAATAACTTCTCAATGATTACATGCACTTGATGTAGAATGTAGATCATCGTGAATGCTAAAACCAGTCGGGGTATGCCTGTAATGTTCTTTTCCGTGAGCGATTTTTTCCAATACTTTTACTGGAAACCTAGAAGATTGGTACTTTTTGGAAACTTCGTAGGTCAGCTGACACTGACATGACGATCAATAATACTGTGATTATTCATATATCCAATGAGATATATCCAATTGTTTTCATACTTGTCATCCTTTCTTCAGTATCAGATGAAACAGACTGACAGCCTTAATTTTTATGCACATCTCGCCAATTTCTGTACGATCTTCGGCATTTCTAGTGCGCGATTCGGTAAGAAACAGATTTTTCGAATTCTTGCAAGCTTACATAAAGTGGGTTTGATTCCGGATGAAACAATTTTTTTTCGCCGACCCGTCAAAAAATCCAAATGACCGAACGGCGATTTAACTTTATAAATGACCGCCAAATCAGAAATTGGCCGTTTTTTCATCGAGAACGACCGCCCTTGCGGTGGAAAATGTGGAACAAAATAAAAAAAAAAACCCTTTCGAATTTTGTGCAAAGTTTCAAGAAGATTCACCCGTGAACTTCAAAGATGAAAATGTGGACGAACGACAGACGACGCACGCAACGCCATGCCAATAGGTTGAAATACATGAAGATGCAGTGTTTGTATTTTTGGCTCTCATTCTCTCTCCATATATGCACCATTTAAGCTGTGTCGCTCTCTGTAATATGGCTATCCTTTATGATGCTTACTTTGTAATTTTCCGGCATGTTGCACTATGATCGAGTGAATAAAGAGAGATAGTGAAGGATCGTGGAATCAACTTTCCCACAAACGATCGCCGTTTTATGAAGACTCAAAATTCTGATTATATCCATTACTCGGAGGGATGTCAGAAAATAGGTGGGAATTAGCCAGTATTACTGGTCATTTCGACGAAAACAAAATGAGGAGTGATACAAATTAACAAACTTGACTTCCTGCACAATAATGTCAGTTCCTATATCTATATCGATATATATGTAATATCTAGTATCTATTTCGAGGCATTCTAAGTGTTAAATCTATAAGGCTCGTTTTAATGAGAAGTTAAATAAAGTAAAAAAAAAAAAAAAACAATGGCAGAACATTTTTATCGACTGGCAACGAATCCAATGCATTTATTTGAGAAAAAATCACTGACCATATTGAATTTGAGAAAATGACATCCCGATGTCTTTGAAGTTCAAATTGCAAGGTCACCATCGAAAGTGTCATATATGTCTTGTATGTTCATACTACAAATCCATCTACATCCGTTCAATATCCATTGTGTGCATTCAAGGGTAAATGTGACTTTGGGATTTACCTTCAACTTCATCGGGTATTTGACAAATTGACAATTCCTGCATGTTTACAGATCTGGGGAGGGTAACTGTATCTACTGAACGACCTCATGGTTTTCCTGACTTGCCAATGAGTCAATATAATTTCAAATTTAATCTTTGAGGAGTATCTCATGTTGTTTATAGTGTCTTATTTATCTTACATATCTTGCATGGACCCTTGTATACAAATATATTCTGTATTGGATATTGTTTGATTTTTCTGGTTTGTACGGAAAATGTGCACCAATATGAGATTGTTAAGTCATTACAGGCAGTGCAGCCAAGACATAATTCTTCAATTTAAATTGGCCTTGACCAGTACTATCAATGTATGCCATTCTACGGAAGCGTGCGTGGATACAAGTTGAGACAAGCTAATACTTGGCCATGTTGACTTTCATAGTCCATTTGAAATAAAATGTTTTACTTTATAATGAAAGCCGAAGACGTGGACAGTGCTTGTGGCAAATTTCAAGACATCCCTCGTATTGTGTTTTAATAGCCACGAGTAACCAGTATGTCCAACTTGATACATATATATTTTGTGACGTATTGGAAGTACTTTTACTTCTCTTCACGGCAGTTCTAGCATAAAATGGACATGAACGTTTTCTCCCGGACCTAGAACCACCCAGATTTGCAACCAATAAATACAACGTCAATTCATCTCGCTTTTAGTTGATCTTGATTAGCATTCTCAAATGGCATGCCATCAAAAAATATACATCTAAGAAAATCTTGTCGCACTCATTATTATGTTGCTATTAGTTTTAATGAAAGAAGCGAATGACCGGTATACATATGTCCAAGTAATATTTTTATTTGGAATTAATTTGGATCTTTCTTGTTTAGTTTTTGGAGGTTTCTGGCTTATAACGCTGTGACAAATATTTTAGGACGATGATGACCGTTTTTGTGAAATGCATCCAATGGCGCCAATAAACGTTCGTCATTTCGTGTGTGCATGATTTATTATAAAGCCCATCTACCACTGTACACCCCTGAACAGGTGTGTGTATCTCAATGTTGTCAAGCTGATCGAAATTGAATATTTGCATGTGTAGTAATTTTAGCGACTGTTACTCCCGTCCCTCCCGCGCACTACACATTTCCACAACAAACATTCATTCTGCATGACTTACATACAGGACAAGTACACACTATACGATCACAAGCATAAACTCCATGTAGTCATGGTTACATACACAGGTCAAACCACGCACCTGCGGCCCCGCTAGCTCAGTACACTCGGCCCCGTTTACCCGACCTTGACCTTCACATGCACTGACTTCTAAACATAGAACTTGACACACATACTCCATACATCACGTGCACACATACAGGCATTCCAAGTATTGACACGAGCCGGGGAAACCCACTTTCCCGGTGACATCAGCGCATTGCACCACACATTCAACCTATCACAACACCGCTTACACTTGGCGGGAAATCACACAGCCACATGGTCCCTCGGCCCCAGTCCACTGCGCAGAAGAGTAGTGAAAATCCCAGTGACAGGACGTATATACCAAAGCTCCTGTGAGACTGTCGATATTAATATACGAACTGAATTCAAGTGATATATAATCTATCGGATATATGTGCAAGTTGTATAAAGGACTATACTAGGAATATAGAAATATAGACTGGGATATCACCCGACGTAGGTGAGAGTGCGACCCTGATTGTGAGTGATTGATCATCAGTCTTTATCACCACAATAAACAGTTAAATTGAAACTGCCGGCTTATTGTATCACACGACGACCCAGTTAAACCGGCTTAATATCGGCCGTGAACGATATTCTTCACATTGGCGCCGTTCGACCAGGATCTGAGCTAGTCTCGGATTATCGACCCAGACCTGACCGGCATTGATGGCATTGGCCCCGGGAGCCTCCCGCGGTGAGCCACTCGACCCTACGGATGATGAAGTGACGATCAATCCGAATTCGGCCTTCCGACCTTCCGGCCCTCGCTCAGTTGCCATGAGCGATACAGTTCCACTGTCGCAGGAGCAACAACCGTCCGGCCTTTTCGACTCCATTGGCGACCATTCGTCCCTGAGATCGTTTTCGCCGCCTACCGACCTGGTGCAGGAGTTCCTAGACGAAGACCCGCTCGCGCCGTCACATACAGTAAGTGACATTCTGCGTGCACACGCTAGAGCGTACTCGGCCACGCCCGCTAGAGCGACCCAGAAAAGTGACTTTGCCGACAGAAACTATACGCGCTCACGTCAAAGAGCGAGCGTAGATTGTGATATCGACCCAGAACAATTAGCAGTGGACGTTCGGCCGGTAACCATAGACACGTCAATGGTTACACACCCACCAAGTAACTCTCGGATACGACAGTGGGTTTGTCAGTCTGACAATGTTCCGGAATCGACCCCGCCGAACGCTTATTCGGCCAATCGACCCCTGGCGCCGTCCATGACGCCGAGACAACACGGCCCCGCGCCAGAAATGTACTCACGCATACCGACCGAGCCTACGGTGGTAGAGTACACACGACCCAGCCAGACGGGAGCGACATCCGAAGACATCCTGATGACGACCGCTACCCGGATCGCGACGCCGCTACGACAACAACGACCCAGCGACACAATGGCGGAACCTCGCGCCACCATGCGACAAGCGCGACCCCGACAAGCACCCTCGACATCAAGTCGCCGACCTTGCGACCCCGACACGCCGACTTCCGACACACGCGCTCCCGCGCCGACCACGCACCGACCATCGCCGACTACCGGAGAACAACCGCGCTTCGATCCGTCGCAAGATCAAGTTGTGTCTGCTCCGGCAGAAAGTGTTGTGCAAACGATCGGACCTCCGATCTCACAATCAGTCGGAAACACCAACGGATATGGTGTACCGCCAGTCGGATACCCTGGCGCAACAAGCGGTGTTCCAAATGGAGTAGCTGTCGGATACTATTCACCGCATGTCGGCTACGCGAACCCACCGCCTGGATATGGTGGCGTTCCCAGCGTGATCGCTGACACCGGCTATCATGGTGCACAACCCGGATTAGTGTACCATGGTGTATGCCCGGATGGATCGGTATACCGATATCCACCACCGGCTGTATTCCCACCCTCAGTCGGGATACCATGGGTGACGCCTCCATACAGTCAACCGGCCCCCGCTGCGCAAGCACCACACGACCCCAGCCACACGACGGCACCACCCGCCGCATCGCTCGCCGTCTCCGCGACGACAGCACCGACCGCCCCCGCTAACGCGACCCCGATCGGCCCAGATACGACGGCTCCGGCGACTTCGGCTGTTCCGACTCCGACGGCCGCTACAGCGACTACACCAGTTGCGGTGAGTGTTGACACGCCCACGCCACAGAGACTCACGTCTGAGCCCCAAACGTTGGCTACAGCTAAAATGGCTCAATGGCGTGCGACCTTTAAGGAGGGCAATCTCACTCAATACGTTCGGAGCTTCGAACAATTCGCTGCGGCCTTCACTTACTCCGACCTCAACAAGACGACGACCTTCCGGAGCACGCTACGCGGCCGCGCTGAAGCGCTAGCTCTAAATATCCCGGTCGCAACTCCCTGGGGAGAGTTCCGTCGCCAACTCCTAGAGGGCTGGGAACCCGAGCCCCGTCGACAGTCGAAACGGGACGATTTCCCGTTCCTCAAGCGGGAACGAAAAGAGGACGCGGAACACTACATGGAGCGACTCCAGGCCCTGGCGGAGCAAGTGTTCGATGACGTTACGCCAACGTCGCGGCAACGAACTGTAATTGCGCAATTCGTGAACGGCCAACCCGACCCCATTGCCGATAAACTGTGTGCCCTCACTTTTAACAGTTACAGTGAGGCACTTACGGCCGTTCTCAAGGTAGAGAGTCGTCAACAGAGGACAGCCAGAGATCGACATCGAGGCACACGACGTGCTGACATTTCCGCAAGTGGATACGCGGAAGACGACCCTGTCAATGAAGAACTGTCCTGTGCCATGGGACAAGTCACTCAGGGGGAAACACTAACCCCAGAGCAAATTGCGGCCTACTACGACCCCGCGGACAGTGGCACTACCGGCCTACAAGGTTGCGACGAACACTCAGTGCCGACCAGCTCACGCGAGTGGGTGGCTGAAGCCTTCCAGTGCGTCCTTAGTGACGAGAATGGACTATGCGAGGAAACGGCTATCTTCTCTGTCCTACGAACAACGGCCCCGATGAAAGGTGATCGACCCCCGCAACCCGGACGACCCATGGTTTGCTTCTTTTGCAAGAAGCCCGGCCATCGCTGGATGCGGTGCTTTCGGCTTAAGGATGTGCTAGTACGTAACGGCATGAAACCGCTAGCATTTCGGCCCAATGGTCCCGGTACTGACAGAAGGACAGCTCAAGTGTTGTCAGTACCTAACCAAACCGGTAACCAAACTAAACCGGCCCCACCAACACCTCCGACCCCGTCGTCAAACCAGTAGGGGAAGGTGCTGAGGAGCAAGGACCTTCCAGACAACAGGACAACGTTCCCCGCTCCACATCTGCGGTTGTCACGACTACTGTACCGGTAACGACACCAATAACGACCCCGCAGCCGGCCCAGCCCACACCTCAGCTCCTTGAAGGGGTGTGTACAAAATGTCAAGCTCCGACCCCGAAACCGGCCTCTTTTCATGAAGGGGTGTCCGCACCGCGACCGCAACGGCCACCACATGGAAACCGTCGTCCTGAAGGGGTGTTGCCCCCAACCGACCCAGAAACAAGTTCCGGGAAACCTCTAGTTCGTCGGATAACCGTTGTTCCGGCCAAGACAAGGGCAGACCTCCTAGACAGTGATTCAATAATGTCTCCGGTCTTGCGGTTGCCCCGCCTTATTTCGGCACGCCAAGTTGTTCGAGTCCGTGCTTTGGACACCACACTTGATGGACAAAAGTGGTTATCGGACTATACGACCCAGGACATTGTCGCGGCACAGCAAGCCGACCCCAGTGTCGGGAGAGTGCGACAATGGGTACTAGCTGGCACAAAACCAGACTCGAGAGAAGTTGCACGCCACGGGGAGGAGGTAAAGACACTTGTTTCTCGCTGGAACCTCCTGGTGCTACAAGACAGAGTACTGGTACGAAACACAAGACCCGACCCCGCTGGACGACGTGTGGTACAGACCGTGCTCCCCGTAGCACTCAGGACACAAGTTCTGCACCAACTACACGACCTCAAGATTGTCGGACATCTCGGCATACAGCGTACCATCGAGAGAGTCAGGCGCCGATTCTACTGGCCCGGCTTGGCGCTGGACGTCGCCCGCTGGTGTGCCCGCTGCCCGCAATGTGTGACCCGCAAGGGTAAACCGGCCCCAAAAAGATCGCCCCTGACACAGCTACCGACAGGAGCGCCGTTCGACAGAATAGCGATGGACATCCTCGACACCCACAAGGTCACGGGAAGAGGCTATCGGTATGTACTAGTCGTGTCGGACTACTTTACGAAGTACACTGACGCTTTTCCGCTACGGCGACATACGGCCAAAAATGTTGCCGACACCCTGGTGAATCGGTGGATAGTCTACCACGGTGTCCCCAAAGCGGTCCATAGCGATCAAGGTACTGAGTTTGAGTCGTCCCTGTTCCGGCATGTTGTGCGTCTACTGGGCGCTAAGAAGATTCGTACGACCCCATACCGACCCCAGAGCGACGGCCAGGTTGAGCGATTCAACAGGACATTGCTCAACATGCTGAGTGCGTTCGTCAGCGATCGTGCAAACGATTGGGACTTGCACTTGCCATATGTGTTAATGGCCTATCGAACCTCAGTACACTCGTCCACGGGATGCACCCCGCATCTGATGGTGTATGGACATGAGTGTAACTTGCCAGTCGACCTCATGTTTCCGACCTACGACCCTGAGCCTCTACCTCCGTGTGGTCCGGAGTATGTGGAGTATTTGCGGCAAGCCATCAGGACGGCCCACGGTTTCGCCCAAGACCATCTTGAGAAAGCGGCAATTCGGCAAAAGATGGGTTATGACGCCCACGCGAAACCACGACCCCAGTTTCAACCAGGCGAACTGGTCCGGTATTATTATCTGCCACTCACGCAGAATAATAAGTTCGCTCGGCCCTGGACTGGTCCCTGGAGGATCATCGACCGTGTAACCGAGGTTGATTACCGAATCGCCCTGGTTTCCAACCCTCGGAACACTCGTGTTGTTCATCTGGATGTGCTCAAGCCATACGAAGGTGACAACCAAGCGGCCCACATCTACTCCGACCCTGTACGACCCACGTCGTCGTCAAGTAAGTCCGACCCAGAACAGTCACCCGACCCCATGGGACTTCTCAAGGAGTTCTATTACCCCTGGGAGGTAACAGTCCAAGATCGGCATACTGATTCAGACCAAACAGCAGAGTCTGATTCGCAAACGACCCAGGATCGTCAATCGCGATCTCCGACTTCATCCGGCTCAAGTCGACATCGGCAACGGAAAAGATCACACAGATCAAGTTCCGACACTCCAAAACCGGCACGCAAGACACGCAGGCAAAAGCCTGTGATATCATCCGACCCCGAGACAAGCGAGGCTACGCCCCCGCCTGCACGACCAAATCGACCCAGACGCAATGCACGCAGACCGGCCCGCTACAGATAACCCCGGCCTTGTTATCTGATTGATATCATTGATGATGAATTATGCATGTCTAATGGACTATGATATCATGTCTTTCCCAATAATAATATATTATATTACAATAACAATATATGCATTTAACATGTACAAGATGTCAGTGAGGCGAACTCGATATATACATACTAGATATGATATTATAATTATGATGCTGGTGAAAAATTGGTTGCATTATGATATGTGTTTCGACCCCGTATAACATGTACCATTGATCAAGGCGTATGTTACGCAATGACTAAGATTATCATGTAAAGCTTCAATCCATGTGCCAGCCGAAGAGGATAATAACCAGTCACACCGTGAGTAAGGCCACTTAGTTGTCGAAGAGGTGATAGTGTGATTCGTTCTGGAGTATGCGTCGACAGAGCCTCTACTCACTCCATGTAATATTCGGAGGAACGGCCCAGTGGTACGTGAACCAGTCACTACATAGCTATCATGCCAAGATGCGGCCTGTCATCAAATCCATCACCCAAAATATTCAAAGCGCCGCGGTGTGACCGACCCAGTTCATTGCAATTTCGACCCCTACAATATTTGCGGCCCCGTCGTCCTGTGAACTGGCTGAAAATGAATGGAACGATGTCCGCCCCTGTGAGTGATTGATATTCATATCTCAGCCTTTAATAACTGTGTGTCGTCTGTGAAACAGCAACTCGACCCCGTAGTTTATTGTGCGCTAACTTGTGGGAGAAGGAATGATAGACTGATGAGTTCACAAGGCACGCACGAGCGCTAATAAACATTTCAGCTGTTTACAGCACCTACATGAAGTCGCCCCTAATAATTACAATAGTGAGTCGTCGGGCAAAAAGAGCCCAGTAATCTGAACAGTCGACTAGTATAAAAAGACAATGATTCGGCACGAGTTATCCAGGGGACGGCAGATGGACATACGGAAATCTGGACAGTGTGAGGACACCCCTACTGTCGTAATGGACTGACCCAAGAGGTCAGAGAAGGATCGCCCCGCGTTTCCTTGACGACGGCCCCGCCTTGCTGTGTGTACGCTTGGAACAATGATACATAGCGTAAAGACGTTTTCTATACATATAGAGAGCGCCCCCCGGCCCAGTTCTAAGAATCGAGATGCTGTCAGCATCTTTGTGTACGGCATTGAAGATTAGCGGCAATCAGGTCACTTGTGCCTGAGACTTTGGAGGAGAAGGACTATTGTCAGAAGTTTCGGCTATTGAGATACAGACTATTGTTATAGAAACTGTGCTAATCGAACAATACTTATCGGCCTATAGACTGTGATATCATTGAAATCCTGGTCACAAGACTTTGGAGTTAATTCGGCTTGTATTATCGGCATTTGAACTAGGCTGGTTTTGAAGAAATCCAGACTTTGTTACAACCAGCCTAGTCAGTACTTGGGAAGTACTTCGGCTTGATTTCGGCCCGTCAGCATGGCTGACAAACCCGGAGACGACCGGGAAAATAGCGACCCAGGTGACAATCGGCCCCGCACAGTTAAGTTGGACGGCGCTAACATCACCGTCCAAGTAATCGACACCGGGGATGAATCAGATCATCCCATAATCGTCCCCGACAACGAAGTTTCGTCCGGCCCCGACTCGCAGCCTGAACAGCGCGATCCAGTCACGCTCAGTGACACGGCAAGTGGATCGGAAAAAGGAACGCGACCCAAAACGGCCCGGAGCAAGCTGGCGCAACGAGGAGAGCGCCATACACTGAGCCCGACTCCGGACGATATTTTCAACATCGACCCCGAACGCTTCCGCCGACTCGAGGAGGGCGGAAGTATCGTCCAGCGTGCAATTGAAGCACGACAAGCGGCCCAAGAAGCTCAACGAGTCGCCACCGCGAGCCGCCAACCCGACCCAGCAAATCAAGTGATCGCCCCGATCGCTCCGGCCCCGACTTCACCCGCTTCCGGTTCAGCGGTAGCACGACCTGCGGCCTCCCGTTCTCCAAACAAGAGAACTTATACTTCCTTCAAGAAGAAGCATGGAGCGGGAGCCCGATCGACCTCCAGCAGTTCGTCACGCTCCAGCGGCGGATCTGCTATTACGGCCCCGACCTCGACTTTCCGTCGGCAAGTGGCAGAATTAATGGAATTGGTGCCACCTCCCGTGACACCCTACGGAACTCGGCCCATAGACTGGAACAAGGTTCCACTCAATAAGCGAAATCGAAGCGCTGGATACGGCCACATCCATAACTTCGATGAGCAGTCGACCCTGTCGGAGGGAAACCTCCTCACATTGGCCCCGCTGCAGCGTGGAGACGGTCGATTCGAGTGCCCTTTCTGCATCGGTGAAGAGGAAGGAGCAGGAGAGCGACAGTGGTCCTCCGTGCCACGACGCGGACCTTTTCGGACGGCCCAGAGTCTTGATGCACACGTGCTAGCGTATCATTTTCCATTCCTGCGCTACTTCGTGTGTCCGGCCCGCGACGGCTTCCGGACATTGGCCCAGGAGGAGATGTTCCGGCATCTGTCTCAAGCGACCCCGCAACACGTGACGTCGTTCCCCTTCTACCAGGAGGGACGACTATCGGCATCCGGCCCCATGCTCGTCAGGTTCGCGCTACGCTGCAGAGTCGACATGCAGCCGAACCCGAATTATCGACCCCCAAGAGTTCCGGCCAACATCCCGATCTTCAGGAGGGATGTCAACACCGTCCTGACGTTCGGCATCTGGCACATGGCGCCAGGGCTCTTTGAGCAGTATCCGCCCAACTCGGCCCCGGAAGTGCAACAGGTACTCCGTCGACTGGAGTACAATCGTGCTTCGACCCCGGCAGACAAGATTCGGCTTACCCGCATGGTCAGTGACATCGAGACCATGAACACGCGGGTTCGAATTCGACGACCCAGTACGATCTTCTTCGTTCGGCCCATAAACTACCAGACGGCATCGGTGAGCACGGCGGAGGAGGTCCCGACAACGACCACCGGTGTTTCGGCCTCGGCGGTCGTCACGACGGCTTCGTTCGCGACAGTGGTGTCGCCAGCGACAACTCGACCGGTCACCACAGTGACATCTTCGACCCCGTCTAGAGCTCGGCCGTCGGATATCATACCCCGGCGGATGGTTGTGGAACGACCCACGGCCTCTAACGTCACGGACTACCGAGTCCGTGAGGGATTGGTCCCTCCACCTGAGGAGTATCCGCCACTCCCAAGTCGACCCCTGAATACCACACCGGTATCGTCATCAACCGGCAAGGAGACTCCCGAGCCGAAGAGTCCAGTTGAGGATCGGCCACCTCCACTCAGAGAGATTGCACCCGGATCTCCTGTACGTGCGACCCCGACACCGTTCTCGACCCCGGAATCTTCACCGGAGCCTTCGCGACGGATGGTGGAACCTGTCCCGCTCCCACCGTACCTCACGGAGGAAGTGGAGCCTCTGCGCTCCGTCCCGACACGCGGCACCGATAGAGACCGGCCCCGACTCCAAGTGGACGACCCGGAGCAGCTTGAGTCGCTCCACAGAGACCTCGACGAGCGTCTACCGCTTCATGGGTCCGGTGAATTTGCGGCCGATTTCCAGTTCCTGCGGCAACACGGCAGACGTCTGGCGACCCGCTCGCTTCCCGGCCTGCAGGCGCTACCCGGCCAGAACCCCGACCTCACAGACTTTCTGCGGGATGAGGACGCCCAGCGGCTCCCGAACTACCTCGGATTTCACGAGGACTTTTGGACGGCTCGTCTCGAACAGGCCGCCCACAACGCCGACCCCTTGCTCCTGCCGTCAGAACCGGAGGAGCACCTTCCGACCCTGTCACTCGCCCGCGCTGACGATTTAGCGCACCAGTACTTGCGACTAATTCGTCGGGAGTACCTGTCGGCCCTGGATCACCACATCAGGCAGGCAGAATATCACGGCCTGTCTATCGGCTTTGGGATGGGTGCTCTGCACGAGCGCCACCAGCCCACGTTCCCGGACGCCCTGTCCGAAGAGAATCTACGGCTTCGAGTCCGTGTGACTCAGTTGGAGGACCAAGTCGCCCACCAACGACAGGAAATCACTCGGCTTCGAGCGACTTCGACCCCGACGCCATCGGAGGCACAAGCTCCGTCGACCCCGACCACACCGACCATCCCGGGGGAGTTGTTGGCCACGATCGTGTCCATCCTGCCCAGACTGCCCCCGGACGAACAACTACAGCTGATGCGGCAGGCATCGCCAGCGGCCCCGCCTCCTCCCGCCAGCAGGCGTGAACGGGAGGACAAGTGAAATTCGTCCCTGAACTGTTCGGCCCCTTGAACGCGGCCCCCACCGAGTGACTAAACAATTCTGGTCACGGCACATATATATTGTAAATAGTTGTACATATACATTTAATATCCTAGTCATGGCTTTTTGTTTTTATACATGTAATTTAGTTAAATTTAATCTACATTTTAGTTCAGTTCATTAGACTCTTAAAGTTATAGTTCCGTTTCGCTTTGAAACGTCGAGGAGTTTTGTTTATCATTCCATCTTTAACATTCCATTTCTCATCAGTCATTGTTATGAATGTATTTGTATATGTATCATCGTAGAGACTGCTGACGGACTGACTGCTGACGTTTATTTTGACAGTTAGGAATTTTTATTGTATGCAGTGTTTTCGCATTTCGCGCGGCGTGTGTGTGTGAGTGTTTTTGGGTTTGACCTTTAGGACTTTTTAGCTTTTTATTGTTTAGTTTTTGGCGACGGTAGGGTCCGGGAAGGGTAATTCCGAGGGCGTAGAATTAATGAAGGGGTGTTATGTAGTAATTTTAGCGACTGTTACTCCCGTCCCTCCCGCGCACTACACATTTCCACAACAAACATTCATTCTGCATGACTTACATACAGGACAAGTACACACTATACGATCACAAGCATAAACTCCATGTAGTCATGGTTACATACACAGGTCAAACCACGCACCTGCGGCCCCGCTAGCTCAGTACACTCGGCCCCGTTTACCCGACCTTGACCTTCACATGCACTGACTTCTAAACATAGAACTTGACACACATACTCCATACATCACGTGCACACATACAGGCATTCCAAGTATTGACACGAGCCGGGGAAACCCACTTTCCCGGTGACATCAGCGCATTGCACCACACATTCAACCTATCACAACACCGCTTACACTTGGCGGGAAATCACACAGCCACATGGTCCCTCGGCCCCAGTCCACTGCGCAGAAGAGTAGTGAAAATCCCAGTGACAGGACGTATATACCAAAGCTCCTGTGAGACTGTCGATATTAATATACGAACTGAATTCAAGTGATATATAATCTATCGGATATATGTGCAAGTTGTATAAAGGACTATACTAGGAATATAGAAATATAGACTGGGATATCACCCGACGTAGGTGAGAGTGCGACCCTGATTGTGAGTGATTGATCATCAGTCTTTATCACCACAATAAACAGTTAAATTGAAACTGCCGGCTTATTGTATCACACGACGACCCAGTTAAACCGGCTTAATATCGGCCGTGAACGATATTCTTCACACATGTATACGTGTAGTTTGCTTGATATCCTTGGCCATATGATACTTCTCTGGACCCTGAGAGAACACATTGATTTTTTATGATGGTTGCAGTGAAACACGTGGGTGTGGGATTCACTCCCCCAAAATGATATGTGGGCCCCTGTCGCTATGTGCAACAACTTCATCGTTAATATTTGAGTTATAATACTTAAGATATGATAAGTTTGATCATAAGTGACATTCGAATTGTAGGCAACATCTTAGTTCTGTATGTCAACAACTCCGTGAATGGAAACTTTTCTGACAAAATACAAAACACAACACGCCTTTACGTAATATCTGTGCTAACGAAGCCATTTACATGCGTGCAGCCCTCTCGTAAAACACTCCACATGATATGATTGGAATATTATCACTGTTGCACCGGTCTCCTACTGATAAAACAGCATCAGAGAAAGTATGAGATATCATATCCTGGAAATAAAATTTGTGTGGATGACATTTGATATACCACTATCAAGGACAATTACGATGACGTGACATCATTAATCCTATTTAAAAAGATATGCAACAGTTGTTGCATTAGGTAAATGAAACACTATGGTCAATATTCAGACGAAGTAGCTCACATAAATCTCCAATATCCCAACGTTTTTCGCTGGATGTAAAGTATTATTTTAATTCAGCGTCATATTCGTTCATATATTGTGGTCTATTGTGATGAGCACTTTCGGACCGGAAACATGGTCAAAACAGCACAATTCCCAGCTTTTGTTCATGGGGGCGTTGAGTGTTGTTGTTGTCGATTTCTGGACGCAATGTCTCGTTAGAATTCGAGCGGGTAAAGGCCTTCAGATGAGATGCACTAATTATTTACGAAAACTAAACATAGGGGTCCATATCCAGACAATGTAGCTCACGTACATCTCGAATATTCCAACGATTATTCTACCATTTCAACTGCAGGATTCGGTCATCACAGAGGTGTTTCATTCGGTCATCACAGAGGTTGTGAACTAAACATTTCTTAAGCCCGTTCATATCGTGTTTGGTGTATACTTCTGTGGTGCTGTATGGTATCGTGTTATATATAGCTTAACACCATAATTCAACCCTTTACTGCAGAATCAAAATTAGTTGTCAAACGGCAATATTCCACTGAACTTCAGACTTCTATCAGAACAAAAATTGACAATCTACCTCAATATCAATGTCTCGCTAATAAAAACTAGATCTCGAAGATCTGAGCAAGGATTGACTGTGTAAATCTATCAGGAGTGGAAGTAGTGTTGTAAATTTGGACCTGAAGACACATGAAGACATCTTGCTGATGTCAAAAAACTGCATGCTAAAAAGCCAAAAAGGAGCACAAAAATCATGTGCCGGCCAAGAAATTATAGTATGGGGCTAAAAGTAGAATTGATGTAGGTTGCCAACATTTTGACTTGATGGGAAATTGTCGTTTGAGGTGAAGTATGTCAAATTACACCATGATTGCTGTCAGTGTCGCTGAATTATGGATAAAACGGATATAGAGAGTTTAGAAAAATCAGAGTATGACGTGAAAGTAGGCAATTTTTGTTGTTGGATCCTCAGCTTAGTTCATTGTACTAGTGACTTTTGTCGATTGATCTGTGCCATTTATGTGACATCATTGGATACAAAGTGCTATTTGAATTCAGCGTTCGTTCGTTCATATATTGGGATTTATTGTGATTTATTGTGATGAGCACTTTCGGACCGGAAATACCATCATAACAGCACAATTCCCAGCTTTTGTTCATGAGGGCGTTGAGTGTTGTTGTTGTCGATTCCTGGACGCAGTGTCTCGTTAGAAATTGAGTGTGTAAAGACATTCAGATGAGATGCACTAATTATCTCGTACATACTATGCTTCATGGTTATGTTGTGCATGATAAATGTAGTCGTTATTGCAGAATGGAGCCAAACTCTGCATTTGATCTCCATGAATAGGACCTTTGATTATTGAACCACAATGGCTGTTATTGGTGACACAGACACCACAGATTAGCTCTTGACGAGAGCTGTAAAGAAATCTTTTTGTCTTCTGACATGTAGTACACACTATCAGTGGGTGTATGGACATTCTAGAAGCCATCGGACTACGATTTTACACACCGATAATGACCTCGAAGAGCATTTTTAGCTGGGCTAGCTATTTGATATCGGACTTGCAGTGACAGTGATTCCAAAATGTGTCCAGGATACTGAAATCCAAAGCCCTGCGTTTTCACAAGGTGTATTAGACGCACTCGCCTTGACCTGTCGTATCTTGGTACATTGTGCACATGCGTGTGTTGCTCACAATTTCACACTTCCTCAGATTTCTGTCATTTGTTACTGTCACACGATCTCCGGTAGTCCGAGTACGTTTCATTTCCGCATGACTCTGCGTACCGGATATACCACGGGTCATGTTCTTGTCTGAAACAGTGCTCAGCGTTGCACCGTTGAATGCGAATTGCCGTTATCAAATTGATCTTGCGCTTTTGCGCTAAGAGGTACATGTATAAAATAATGGAGTAAAATTGCTTAAAAAAAACAAAAAAAAACCTTGAAATATATAAGATTATGAAGTTGCTTTTCCATAAAAAAACGTTGAGCCTCGTTATGTATAGGTTGTTAGACAATGCGGTGCCCTTGTAATCGTCATTGCAGCAACCACAAAACTCAAGCAAGTCGGCATGGAATCGCGGTCCTCAGATGGCCATATTTTCACAAAACGATTCTCCATCCTCTGAAATGTAGATATAATATACACCCTCTACAATATAATATAGGGTCTACATATGAGCATTTTCATGGCTGGCCTCCGTTTCGCCCTTTTACGATAAGTTTTATTTTGTGTTGTAGATCCTATCTTCCCAATATTCTTTACATCATCATTCGGGCATATGCAATAACATAACTCATCATCTATCTCAACACATAAAAAGAAGCTGTATGGAAGGTCTCTGTCGGAGCACACTATCCAGACCTACATCACAAGGCTTGAAATACCAAGATGGGGCAATCTTATTTGAGCTGGCAGTAATCAGTATGGTCACTGTAGGAGTGATTAATCCTGACACAAGTGATCATTATTATTGTTGGTTGAATCGCCCATGATGGAAAAGGAATCAGCAAGGAATCAGGGCAAGATGGTAATTCATGCTCTCTGACGTACGTTATCACGAACCAAAAGAAAATATTTGGCATGGGTGGGTTGTGTTGCTTGTTCTTTTATATAACGATTGGAAAGCTTCAATGCAGATAATGGTATGTTTTCAGTGGACGGGTGGATTTACGAGAGGCAGCTCAACAAACGTGGACCGGTATCGGTATGTGACATTACATGTGTACAGCGAATGTGATTATGTAAGTGAGCTGGTGACACAGAGAAGAGCAAATACTGACGTTAATTGGATATCTGTTTTATGTTTGTGTCGGTACTTTCTGAAAATGGTACACAATTGTACAGTTAAATACATTCGTATTAAAAAATATCCAAACATACAAGGTGAACAGTCAATGGAATTTGAATTGCAAACTGATGCGCGAGACAGTTAGGAAGACATAAGATAGTGAGGTAACTCCTAACTCCTAAGATTATATCCCAGTACAGTATCATTCTACCATGGTCGCTACTTTGTTTATCCAACAACAATTGGTACATTTATTATTATAACTTGTAATTATTATAGCTTGTAATAAGCTACGTCTGATACTTCTCCCCCAAAACAATGAATGATCCACTTTCTGTGGAGCATTAGTCATTTTGCATATGCATATACTTCGGGGAACAGCCTGATGTATTCACACAATGGCACGTGATCAATCGGAGTTTTTGTTTCGTATTCCTTCCTTGGGCAAAACAGCTGTAACTAGGTGGAATAATTCGGTCCTGTCATAAGCCATAGGCATGGAATGTATACGAACAGCAGATCAAAAATCGTATTTGCAAAATAACATGCTAGGCACAGCCCTAAGCTAGACTACACAATACTACTACAAACGTCTGAACATTCATTTCTGATCTCATTTCCTTAAGCCGACCAAATGATGAATATCGCGATATCGAGAATATCGAACAACACAGGAGCATTTTTATGCGTTGAATATATTAAGGAAAAGGCAAAGAGCACATTACCGCATATAATACATGTGGCGATTATATTTTATAACAAACAATTAATTACAAACAAAATAAAACCATGGCGCTTGTTTACTGAATGTTGTTTTGTTTCCGACTATAGTATTAGGCTTATGTTTTATATTGCCTCTTGCTGATCAGTATGCATGTTCATTTTTTTGTTGAAATATAGGCTTATTTCAAAACAAAATTGTATATTCAACCTACAATTCGATTAAATTTATTGTTTCCGTATAATTGAAATTTGTAATACATGTACATGATCTATGGAAAGTTTTCTGTTGTGGAAGGTTCATTGATTTCAATAAAAAATGACGTGTGTGTTCTTTCCACAGCTTATTCAAAGACAAACACAAATTTTAAAAAGCTGGGTCCATAGGAAGTGTCCAGTTGTGACAATGTCATCTGGTGTCGACGATTTACATTTTGATATAAAGATATACGATAACGGCATGTGACGCCACTGCTATGCGTGATCAATATCAGGAACTTTCCTGACGTTATTACAACGATATTATATCTTCATATATCGTCCCCACGGAGAACCGAACAATCCACTTAAATGTACTTCTGCGTAACCAATCCATTCACAACACTGCCAGAACCTAGCTGTTTTATAGCAGAATCTCTGTCTCATAATCATAATCTCGTGATAGTTGTATGTCAATGTGTTACATACTGGAGATGAACCCACCAACAAACCAAGCACATAAAAAAACTTTTCAAAACTTATTTTCTCTGCTATTTCCTCTGGTAAATAAGGAGAAATAAAATGCATGTTGTTGTTGTTGTTTTTATTCCTAACAGAGCTGTTACACAGCAAGGCACTGTTGTCTAACACCACTGCTTGGACTTTGACATCCACAGCATAAACACATGGTTTATTTACTATGCTAACGTGGTCTACGGCCACAGACGGATACGACCCAAAAATATAGAGCATACCATACTCTCAAAACCCAGGTTTTATCCAACACGGAATCGAAATCGGAAATTCATGAGCTTCCGTTTTGATGAAACGCTGGTTTGGCACCAATAAGTGCACGCCGCTTCATCTCACAAATATTTGACGCAAATGACATAATGTTCTTGTTGACCTACTTATAATGTGAAGGATACAACTGACTGGCTTTATAGAAAACCAAAAAAGCGATCACATCACTACTACTCATCCATCATCATCGTCGCGCTAGAATTTATAATTGCGCCAATAAAGTGATCTAGACATGGAGTTGATGAAGGAAGATTTTGACAAATTGGATGTAGACATGACGATCTTACCCGAGTTACGAAGAATGAAGAGATCCGTAATATGGTGGATGGTTCCTGTTTATCTGCTGTTAATTGTGGTGATTATTGTGTTATGCTGTCACGTTGCCATAATGTCGTCTGCAGTCAGCAGTACAGCCCAGTCTGTACTTGTGACCAGTACGGTACAACCTCCTGTCACCAGCACTACACAATCTCCACATCGAGAGATCTCTCCAGAAACAACATCATCAACCATCGAAATCACAGGTATGTATAGATCTATGAAAAATACCCCCCCCCCCTAATTGCTCGATGAATACACATAGTCACCAGCGAATGCGTACCAGGATCACGATACGAAATCTGGTAGCTCTCCCATGCGATATAAAATAATTATGACCTTGTATCTCGTATTCATGACATAGTATGTAATATTTGTCATCAATGGATAGTTAACATTATGAAATATGATGTGAATTTGAGAAAACTGAATCATAGTTATCAAGCCACTGAGTCACATAATGATAATTCCTAGTTGTGATTGAGCAAGTCACAGTACCAGACTTTTACGAGAATTCACCTATGCCAATTATCTAACACGCTTTGACATTTGCAGTTTTTTTTCGAAGAGTGAAATAATACTCGTTAGTTGTGTTGTTGACTGTGAATTACTGGCACATGATAGATGATGCTTGTTTCAGACCCTGGTTCGGCATTGGTACAGGTGGCCGGAGAGTGTTCCGTGGGCTCCGGTGGGGTCGGTGGCGGTGTGTTCAGCCACTACACCGTGTACCAATCGTACGGTAGAATCACAGCACTCGACCTCAAGATCGCAGAAGGGCAGATAAGGGGGTCTGTTCACTAGATTATTGGATACATATCATTTACAACATGGCACCGAAATATCTAACACTCTGTTAATATTTACGTGTGAATAGATTAGAATAGCGTGGGTAAGTACAGTGTGTAAACATTTTCATGAACAATGACTGCTTCTCTTGTTTTGTTT
Organism: Terebella lapidaria; assembly: GCA_949152475.1. Classification (NCBI taxonomy): domain Eukaryota; kingdom Metazoa; phylum Annelida; class Polychaeta; order Terebellida; family Terebellidae; genus Terebella; species Terebella lapidaria. The sequence goes on along the minus strand of OX424557.1, from coordinate 40,748,977 downwards.
TCGATACGATATGTGTCTGACGCTTATATTGTGTTTTAGGATGCGAGTCCGTTACGGTGAACAGTTCACAAGTTGGAGTGGGGATTATAACAATCCTTACATACGAGTGCTTCTGAATACGGGCGAGCTCATCACTGGGATGGTCGTGTACGAGGGTTCGTGGAACACTATAGACGTGATACAGGGTCTAGAGCTGTTCACCAGCCTCGGCCGGAGACTCGGACCGTACGGGAGCACGGGTGACAACATTGTCAACGGGACGTGGGACGAACTGTTGTACTTCAGTGGCAACTGTGGGCACGCCATTGACGGACTCACTATCCATGCGCGTGGCTGTGTACTTGGATCACAGACTTGAAAATCAACTCCGAACAATCTGTGAATAAGTAATGTTTAATTTCTGGCATTTTATGAATATCGCGACGATGCTGACATAATCCCATAATTCACATCATTTTCGTATTAAGAACAACACATATTTTTTTCATTTTCGGTGACTCTACCGGCCGTAATACTGTCGCCAAGCCATACAAGAATTTGGCCATTTATTCTTTTCTTAGTTGCTGCTGTTAAATATTTTCTATTTTTACATCTTGATTATTTCTCTTTCTGGGAGTGTCAGTCTCAATGGGGCATCGCGACTTACCTTACTGGTGATTGATTCCAGCCATTTCTGATTCGTGTAAAGTAGTGTACACTGCAATTGTCTTGACTATATAGTGTGATATAGTGTGTTAGTGTGATTTGCATCTGTATCTATAACAGAAGGCCCCAATTATGCCATATCACTGGCATTTATGCCATATCACAACCAGACAAACAATATTCATGAATTCCCCTCAAAACGCCCACGTTATTCGAATGTATGCCATAATATCTTGTCACTTTGTGTGAAAGGCATGATACAGTATCTGTACACTGCTATAGAATACCATCAGACAGACGAACTTGTTGTTGGGCTTCTGTTCCAGTCCGATAATAGGATGGACATGATAACGTTTACTAACATTCATTAGGGGACCTAATTTTTGATGATTCGGCAGTCAAGATATCCAATCAAGATAAAGGAGATAACTGGAACTTTTCTGCAGCCGCGTTATAAATTAGTGATGAATATATTCAGAATGGCGTAGCTTACATGACAGTTAATTACCTCTATTACGATCATTGCTGATATCACAGTATTTATTTTGGTGACATAGAAATGAAAAAAAAAATCAGAAATTGGAATCACTTTTGTCAGTTCAGTCACCACAAATATGAATATTACCATACTTGTATACGTTTATTATAAATATCACAAGATACATTGCTTATGAATAAAATTAGCATCATGATATATATATATATGTATTTTTGCACTTTCCTCGCAAGAGCATTATTTACTTTCAATACAGAAAATCCCAGAAATCTGGATTGACTGTCTTTGTTCAACTAACTTTTCTTTGACATGACTTCAGTAACGTCTTACTTTTCGAGAGTAAGGGATTTGATCTGCCGACTATGAATGTAATTCCCATGTTTGAATCCATCGACAGGCGACATTTCGATTAAATACAGAGTGAGGACATGATGATAAGGCATCACACCTAATGTATATTTCATATTCATGACCATTTACGAAATATGAATCTTTTTCCTTAAAAAACAGCAGGATACCACTTATCGCATGGTTAGCAAGATCATACCTTGCTTATCTTGCTAATCTGCCTTCGCGAAAGGTTTCCGCTCGGGTGACAGTACTGTTCAAATCGCATGTTTACTAGCGCGCAATAATACGAAAATGAGTTATTTGTTGAAATCGCCCTTGTCTGATCAAGAATTGAACAAACAACACATTTCTGGGCCAAAAACAAAATCCCTGACATTCTTTAAGCCGATTTATAGAGCAATTGTGGTGTGATCCGATATTAAAGGCATATTCTCAGTCTATATCAGATGATGAAGGATGGCTGACCATCGGAAATGAAGCGCCGAGTTGAAGGTGATCTTTTAGATTGTACAAATGAATGTCAGGAAATGTATCCTCGCTACACACCCCAAGCTTCGAGATACGAAAGTATGGCAGAAGGAAAGAAAATTAAAATACATTGACGTCAAAGTGTTCTGTAATGCTCTGATATCGGTTTTCACTTCTGTTTACTATTCATTTTACTCATCACAGCTGTAGGACAGAATGACATATTCTCTCAGACACTGTATCTGACATATGGGAGCTGGATAGTGCATTGTTTCGAGTCCTCCAATGTGCAGCTTGTGTGCCGTGCGATTCGAGATAGCAGAACTGACGAGCCCGCTGCAGCAATGGCAGTTCACTAGAAGCTTGCGCATTGCTGGCCCCAGCTATTGGAAAGAGTATGTGTGGGGAGGGGGAGGGGGTAGGCGAGGTCGGTCTCGGGTAAACTGTAAATCAAGCTCGCAGCATGAGTACTGCTGAGTCCAATATCAGATTGGCAGGACGTAGTCGACATCGGAGTGTTTATGGATCAATTGTCTGTATGGTTTATCACGGTAACTCGGCTTTTCATAGTGTCATGAATAAATACTGCGAATTATTACAATACTAAAACGGAGAATCACAAAATAAAAGCAACGCGTCTACGTACGAGTAAAAAAATACACCTGCCATGCCATGAGATTCGACACTCTGCAGGAGAAAATTTCATGATTGCGATGGATCTAATAACGGATAATAACACAACCAGTACCAGTTGGAACAACGATAGCGAATTTAGCTTCGGTGCAAAGTCACCAAACCTTCCAGGATGTATACATATTATACAAGATATGCTGTTGGGAATATTCATTGTAACTACTTTAGTGGGCTTTGTAGGGAACACATCAACTATCCTCGCCATACTTACCACGAAGCAACACACAAAAAGTGTAGCCACGTGTTTCATATTGAATCTTGCTGTCGCCGACGACTTGTTCATCTTGAGTTTACCTTTTCAAGCTCACAGCAGCTACACGTCAAGGTGGATATTTGGCAAGGCGATGTGTGTGATACTCAACCCGTTCTATGGGATAAACTTGTTCGCCAGTATATTCACAATGGTACTTCTGAGCGTGGATCGATACCTTGCAATTAAACAACCATTAAAATCGATGCAATACAGACGACCTAGAAACGCTGGATTGGTTTGTATAGTGATCTGGACTTCTAGTCTGGTCATAGTTACCCCGATGTGGCTGTACGCCGATGTACAACACAGTTGCGGCACTGCGATGCCCATCAATGTACTTTATGTGTGGAATAGCGTGCAGTTGATCCTGGGCTTCATCCTGCCAGTGATAGTGATCGTCGTCTGCTATTCCCAGCTGATCCGACACCTGCTCAGCAGGCGACCAATGATCCGAGACCAGGTACCCAACCACGTCAAGCGGGTCACCAAGATGGTCCTCCTGGTCACAGTGACGTTTGTAGTGTGTTGGACCCCGTGGCACGTCCTGAAGTACCTCAAGAGGCGACACGTCGTGGCTCACATGTGCTCCGTGATATCCCTGAATGTCGTGGCTCAGACTCTGGTGTTCGTCTCCAGCTGTTGCAACCCTTTTATCTACTGGATCAGCAGCAGGACATTCAGTGAGTAATAGACGTGTAATAAAGAAACCGGCTAGAAAATATAGTGAAAAATACACTTGCTAAAAATGACTAATGGCAAACATGTTTCCACCATTGTTCAGGATTATATCTCGCTCGATCTAAGTGATCTTAGTGCTCCCAGTAAGCTCTAATGTAAACAAATTCACAGTTTCAAACTCAAAAACAGTTTGTGCTTGTATGATCAACAGTTGGCTATATTTGTTGATATCTGAAGAATTTTGTTTTTACCTTTTCTACATTACTAACATCGCTATTAATGTGCCTTACAGTCATGGTATGAAAAAGTGTTATGGATATTTAGTTGAATGTGCCATCCAGTCAACCTGAATACATGTATCCCTCACTAAGCCATAAATGCTTAGACCTGTTCTTCCCAAGGTGTTACAAATTTACATGTAAACCAAAGAGGTTCATGTGTCTGCACAGTTGATGTTGGTTCGGTTACCGTCTCTATTCGACCACTGTAGTAGTGTTCTGCGTGGTTTGCCAATTATGTGTGCTAATTATCCGATTCAATTTTTTTTGGACATTGAGTTTCCTGCAAGAAATATGGGAAAATAATCCGCCTGTGGCTATGAATCGCCCATGGATTTGACGGACACTAAGTTGTCAGGCACAATTGCACTGAGTGCCGTCCCCTCATTATTTATGTTCAACAATGCAATATTTTTCAGGAAATGGAAGCATGATTCATGCTGGAAGTTTCCCCTCCGAACATATATGTTGATGGCTTGGCTCGTGCGTTCGATCAGGCCCAACGTCGGAACTGGCTGTAATATACATGTAGCCAATGTCACATCCACTTACATGTGTTAGCTGTTACCTTCAATGAGGAAACTTTGCTTGGGTTTATCCAGAGAACGTGGAAACTTTGCTTGGGTTTATCCTGGGGAATGATTACCTCTGGCATTCAGATTCATTAGGATTTATTTATCCTTCATAAGAACGTCGTCTAGTCTCACGAAATGTGACATCTCGGAAATTGGTGACCGTGTTCTGATTTGTGGTGTGTGATTCGACCATGGGCACTTCTATTCCGACATACTTTGTCTGCACTGCGACCATCCATCATCGGGACATTTGTTCAAAGTGACACATCGACACCCAGTAGCTATACTTTCTCCTCGGCGTTGTAATTGTTGCACTCGACGAAACAAGCAACCTTGATCTTCAAAACCAAGGAGGGTACACAGGCAGATGGACGTGAAGAGACTGACCAAGATACAATTCCTTTATGGCCTAAAAGGTGCCGAATACGTAGAAGGAATTAGATTATTACCACATGTACGGTGAAAGTGCAGCCATAAAAGTAAGGTTTTGTGTCCAAATTAGTGGTTGAGTGTGGTAGTCTCTCATAATCATTGGGAATGAATTTTATTGAAAACATTGACCATCAAGAAAAAAACTTCGATCACCGAGTTGTGTCTGATGGTATGCTCTTGCTAGAGCTAATATTGACCACTAATCAATGCACCAATCGTTTGACAAATAGAACGTATTAATATTTTGGCAAAAACACAAATTTTGATAAGAAGGCTACAATATTATCACCGCATATATATAACTACCGACTAGATATTATGACAGTATATATTCCCAATATATATGGACTATCTGGGGCCAAGAGATCCACAAGTGGTAGTAGTATTGATATATCTGTAGCTGGATCAGGTTCAGAATGAGGAAGCTTTAAAAAATATTTTTGAAAAAGCTTCAGAAAAAGAAATACATAATTACTTTGTCTTGAGTTCGTCTTGTGTCACAAATTTCTTAGCTGCAAGTGATTAGTTTCAGTTTGAGAGAATAAGATTGAATCCTCCCTATATGATTCATGGTGATTTGGAAAGTAGTTATGTATACTGATTGCCCAGCCAGAGGTATACGTTGGTATATGGTCACGTTCTGGTTACCATGTATTTCGTTGAATTGTTTAATTTGATTTCAGAGATGTACGTTTCTCTGTACGAACATATTAAAATATTCATTCACATTCGAGTTACATTTTTATACCGAGACCAGTCTCCATCTGACCATAATAGTTGTATGTTCAAATTTGAATTTTATAACTCAGTCCATTTCTGCGTGACAAATCAAATTGATGTTTGGTTTTGGTTTATTCGTTTTCATTCGAACATACCGTCAAATACCAGCAGCAAAAACACGATTACCAAAGATTGCATAACATCATCAAAGACACCAGCCAGTGCCGTGGCGGATACCCATGCATTAGATAGATTTACAGCATGATATGTTTTCAGCTTTATTCGATACTATTCAATTGATGAAATTCCATGTATGCTGATGTGTAGCCGAAAATATAGAGGGAATGAACGAATCGCGTTTGATATTAACGACTTGTAAAGTGCATTATCTAGGAGGAGGCGTGTTGTTTTTATCATGTAGCAATGTAAGTTTTACGTTTGTAATAGGTGTGTATTTCTGTTTACTACATACACACTGTACTTTCAGGGGCTATGTACTGGACTGTTTTGGGGAAGTGTTGTCCACAGCTCCGGTGTGCTCAGAGACTCAGAGGATCGGTGTTAGCACGTAAGCACGACACTCGCACTAACAGCTGGTGGTTGCTGATGACAGCACAATACTTATATATGTATGCATTTATAATATAACGTTATTCAATTCGATTGGTGATTAGGTATCAAAATGTCAAGCAGGTCACCAGTAGTCAACATCAACATTAAGCCTGCAAACGCAAACATAGATAGACATAGAAATAGACATTGAAACATGTGTATTCAACCGATGTTTGAGAAACTGCTAAATTGTTCTAATCATTGACTATTACAACGATATGTTGTTTGGAATAATTGCTGTAAACATTAGAAGACAAGTGATATTTTGGATGCAGACAATGGAGGAATAATTTCCGATACAGAAGAAAACATGTTCTACAAAAGGCATTATCAAGTGAATGTGTGACGTCTGTTATGTATGAATCTCTGATGAATTTCTAAGCTTTTCATATTACATCGTACACCGATACGCATGTGACTCCCTTGTCCTGTACCACAGTTGTTACTCAACAAACTACGGAACGTATAACTGATACCGTGGAGCAGTAATGCAAACTATTCACTTCTCCCATGCTTCCTCTGTGTATTGTTTGTGACATATTGTATCTTGTCTTTCAGCCAGTCAGTCAGGTCGGAGTTACGTTGCGAAGTACACCCGGACGTCACTTGTAACTTCGAGAACGATTGGTTCACCTGCAGTCAACAATGATGATGATGTGACATGCCGACTTCAGAACAACTGACGATTTCCACCAGTAATTATCTCTCAACCATTCCTTGTGTCGAATAAAAAACGTTTTCAGTAATGTTTTGTGCCTCTTGCCTCAAAAAGATACCATTCAATCGTTGATAGTCGTGAATGTGTACAAGCGTTTTCAAGCAAGTAGATTTTAAGCTTTGAAAAATCATAACTGTTTCTTTCGCAATAGGCCTCGGAATACTGAATATCAGTGTAGTTACATGTACTGCTTGTAACAAAACATAAAACGACAAATAAACAAGGAAATCAAAACAAAAATGTTAATTTGTACAGGATTCCTGAATAAAATTTCGTTCATGAATACAATTCTCACAACCTTTTTATATTGTGTGATTAGAGTTGAAACATGCAACAATCATTCGGATGTTCGATTCCTGGCTCCTGTGTGCTCAGTGCCGTAATTAAATGTGCCGTACCATTATAGCATAAAAATTCATTGAATGTGCTGTCCAATCAACTTGTCATCTGGAAATGAAACACCTGTTCTTGCCAAAGTCACAGTTAGTATTGGCCTGGTGACCGTCTGTCTTCGACTCGAGCACTTGTATTATGCGTGGTTTGCGCTGTGTGCAAATTATCGAATATCTGCATAATTTGTCGTTGGAAATTGAGCTTCGTGGAAGAAATAAGGGAAAATAATTCGTCAATGGTTGTGAATCGCCCATGAATTCGACAGACATTAATTTGTCAGACAATTTGGTATAAGTACCCTCATTATTGATGTTCAACGATGCAATAGTTTTCAGGAACTGGAACCATGATTCATGTTCGCAATTTCCCCTCCGAAACAAGTATGTTGATAAATATGGTATCAACAATCTTGGCTCGTGTGTCCAATAAGGACCAGCGTCGAAACTGGATGTAAGACACACTCATAGCCAACGTCACCCCCACTTAGCTATCATAGCTGTTACCTACTAAAACGTTGCTTGGGATTATCCAGAAAACGTGGTCTCTCCAGGAACGATTACCTGTGGTGAAAAGAGTATCTAGGATTTATTTAATCCCCAAAAGAACGCCATCTATTCTCACAAAACGTGACAAAGATGTGACCGTGTTCTGATTCGCGGTGCGTGGTTTGACCATGGGCACTACCATTCTGACAGATTTTGTCTGCATTTCGACCATCTATCATCAGGACATTTGTTCAAAGTGACACATCGACATCCAGTACATATATAATTTCTCCTCAGCACTGTAGTTGTTGCACTCGACTAAACAAGCAACCTTGATGTTCCAAACGCAGATGCACTTGAAAAGACTGACTAAGATATTTGATGAAAGTGACACATCAACATCCAGTAGATATAACCCCCCCCCCCCCCCCCCCAGCACTATAACTGTTGCACTCGACGAAACAGGCAACCTTGATCTTCCAAACCATGGAGGGTACACAGGCAGATGGACTTGGAGAGACTGACCACGATGCAGTGGACTGGAAGGTGACAAATACCTAGAAGGAATTAGATTATTAGCACATGTACGAGTTGGAGGAGGGAAATGGGTGGTGGCAGATGGGTGGAGCCAATCAATTGGGGCTGTATGTTCAAAGTAGTGGTTGACTTCAGTAGTCTCAAATATTCACCGGGAAATATTTATTGAAGACACTGACCATCACGAAAGACTTCAATCACCAGGTTATGTAAGGTAGGTAGGTAGGTGTTTATTTCGAGAATACATCTGCACATTTATAACTTTAATATTAAACAATACATCTTTAACACGTATATTCCCGTGGTACCACACAAAGACACAATGTGTGTGTGCCCTGTTTGACAGACAATGATGATACCCTGTTTAAAAGAATTTCGTATATATACAAAACTGGGTGTGTGGACCGTACAAAAACAAAGCAAGAGAAACCGAACGATATTACAAAATACCTGAAACACAGCTGGAATTTCATAAAAGAAGAAGCAAAATTTTAGACCACCTCAATAACACAATCACATATTCAAACCTATTAAAAAAATTAGTGAAACACACAAAATAAAAGCCCCCCCCCCCCACACACACACACACACACACACACACACACACACACACACACACACACACACGTACCCTTTACCCACAAGCAGTCATCATTCATCACATATTCGAACATTTGCTAGTTACAAATAGTGTGGTTGGCTTTAGGTAGCAGGCATATGTTTTCAAAAGCACTTTTGAAAAAAAAAAACTTGATTGATTTCTGATTAAAAACACATACAAATAAATGTTGATACACTATTGCTATGCTATTGATATCCGACCTATCTGAAGGAGTATTCACAGAGAGAGATGGTTCAATAATTGGACACATAGTAGCCAGTTAATCTCCACTTGAAGATAGCGATAGTACGCGCTGATCGAATCGTTTCTGGTAGTTTATTCCAACTTTCAGGACCATGGCATATAAAGCTATTTGACATTATATTAGTCTTTCTTGCGATCACAAGAGGATCATTGTTGTTTCTTGTGTTATGAGAGTGGATCTGATTATTTCGGACAAAAATAGAATTCAGCGGCCGAGGAAGGATGTGCTTCTGTGAGTTAAACATAAGTAAGTTAAGTTGTTGCCTGTAAACATCGTTGATTTTCAAAATTTCTGTTTGTTTGAATAGTGGCGGTGTGTGCGAATTATATTTCGAATTAGTTATCACGCGTACAACCCTTTTCTGCATTATTTCAATTGGTTTGATGTCCTTTTTATATGCTGAGCCCCAGAATATCAATCCATACGTCAAGTAAGGTTGAATCATGGTGTGGTATAATGTTGATAAGACATTCCCGCTCACAATATTTTTAACGGCACTCATGGCATATAACCCGCTTGATATTTTATTTCTACATGACGATATGTGTTGTTTCCAATTAAGCTTCTCATCGACTATTATGCCCAAGAATTTTGTTGAGTCTACATTGCTTATAACTTCTCCATTCATTTTAAGGTCATGAACATATTGTTTAGCATTATGATCTCGGTCTTTATTGAACAAGATGTGGTTTGTTTTTGAAGTATTGAGAGAGAGTTGCTTTAAACCAATCATCAATATTTCAAGTTCCGCATTAATTTTTAGGTTACCGCACTTTTGGTCCGAGAACCTATTGCCGTGGCGTTGCGTCCGTCGTCGTCCGTCGTCGTCGTCCGTCTACATTTTTATCTTTAAAGTTTACGATCGAATCTTTCTGAAATTTTGCACAAAAATGCCTAAAAATATTTCGAGAGGGAGGTATTTTTTAGTTTTTTTATTTTCGCAATTATTTCAAAATGGCGGCCGTTTTCGTCGAAAAATGGCCAATTTTTGACTTTGGCTGTCGTTTTCTCAAAATCTGTTCAGTAACTTTTTTTCTTATTCATGCATAACACTCCTCATATGTACCTCTGTAATATGTATAAATCTCGTTGCCCTTGAATCGCTCGAAGTGGGCCATTTTGGGCCCAAACTCGGCCCAAATGGGACTTTCCCATGTTAAATTCTCCTATGCTTTATAATGGGACACATTAAGCCTAATATTTCATTTAATATTGAGATTAGAGACTAGGAATCAATTGTGGACATATAGGAAATGACATATGCTGAATATTGTCGTGACCTTGAATTTGACCTTTGACCTCATTTTCAAGGTCACAGGACAAAATGGCTGACATCTCGCTTATTATCGACTTTACAGCTTAGAATTCAATTGTGAACATATAGGAAATGATATATGCTGAATATTCTCATGACCTTGAATTTGACCTTTGACCTCATTTTCAAGGTCACATGACAAAATGGCTAATATCTCGCTTATTATCGACTTTACAGCTTAGGAATACATTGTGAACATATAGGAAATGATATATGCTGAATTTTCTCGTGACCTCGAATTTGACCTTGACCTCATTTCCAAGGTCACAGGACAAAATTGCTAATATCTCGCTTATTATCGACTTTACTGCTTAGGAATCAATTGTGAACATGTAGGAAATGATATATGCTGAATATTTTTGTGACCTTGAATTTAACCTTTGACCTCATTTTCAAGGTCACAGGACAAAATGGCCAATATCTTGCTTATTAGTGACTTTAGCCTTATGAATCAATTGTGAACATATAGGAAATGATATATGCTGAATATTCTAGTGACCTTGAATTTGACTTTTGACCTCATTTTCAAGGTCAACAGGACAAAATGGCCTCTGTGGCCGAAAAAAACCGCCTCTGTGGCCGAGTGGATTGGACAAAAACCGCCTCTGTGGCCGAGTGGATTGGACTGGTGGCTCTTGAAGCAACGAAGCTCAGAAGCGGTAGGTGACGCGGGTTCGATCCCCGTCATCGGCACAAAGTAGAAGGAGTTTTCATCCTGGCACTGCAAAGGTTTCTCCATTCGAATGTGCTTTCCAAATTCAAAATTGTCACTCGACGGGGGATGGGGAAGACAGGCAGAATTGCCTATCATCATGGACCGTCGTTAAATAAATCTGATTATTATTATTATTATTATTATTATTATTATTATTATTATTATTATTATTATTATATTAATGGCTAATATCTTGCTTATTATCAACTTTACAGCTTAGGAATCAATTGTGAACATACAGGAAATGATATATTCTGAATATTCTCATGACCTTGAATTTGACCTTTGACCTAAATTTCAAGGCCAGTCATTTTATTTTCAAGGTCAGAATACAAAATGGTTTATATCTCTCTTATTATCAAATTCACAGCTTAGGGGTCCATAGTGAACATTTAGGAAATGATGTATGCTGAATATTTTGGTGATCTAGAATTTGACCTTTGATCCAATTTTCAAGGTCAGAGAACAAACTGGCTAATATGTCGCTTATTATCATCTTTACAGCTTAGGAATCAATTGCGAATATGAAGGAATGATATATACTGAATCTTTTCATGAACTTGAACTTTGACCTCATTTTCTAGGTCACATCACCGATCACAGAATGGCTAATATCTCACTTATTATCGACTTTACAGCTTAGGAATTTATTGTGGACATACTAGAAATGATATATTTGTTGAAAAATTATTTTCAAGGTCACTGGACAAAAGGCTAATATCTAAAATGTATATTGCCCGGTAACCTTTCTTAGCCCTTGGGCTAATTTTTTTGTACAATTCACGTTTGTCTTTACCAGAAACAAAAATCGTCGTATCATCAACAAATAATGCTTTATGCAATAAAGCTTTTTATTTACAGAGGGACGATGGTGTGGTGCTAACATCTTTTAATGAAATAATATACGAGAAATTACGGTTCCTTCCCTTTCCCATCGTCCTTTGCGGCTACCCCCTTCCAGCATAAACTTCCGGGGTCCGCCATATTGATATTATCAAAGGAAAAATTCTCAATTTTCTATCCGCTTTCATCGTGTGCGTTCCGCGGCTTTGTAAAGATCACAAACGATATTATGCATTAATGGATTGCTTGCTAATTGGACACAGCTTTATCAGACGCCTTTCCTGTTATCTGACTGAACAATCGTATTCTAAACACACCAATATCAAATCGCATGTTCTGGCTACGCGAGGCGCTGAACGCTTGGAAATCGACCACCAATTCCGAGGCATTTACTCTTATTGTGATCAAATAAACTTGATTGAGGACTTGAACCTATCGGATATTTTGACGGTAACACGACTCTTGCATAGTTTTACTCGACATAGGGTCCAACGATCTTGCAAATATCGAAGTTGTTGACCCCGGTAAATGTTTGCAACTCGCCCGAACTCTGTTAGACTTTGCTGAATCCCTGAGGCTGAGCGCATCTAATTCAGTGAAAGTTTGTATCATCAACAGCGTCATACCCCGGACAGGAAGACTTTCAGGCAGCCAGGAAACTTTCTGTGCTAACACACAGCTTTTCAACAACTTTGTGAGCAAGTTCATCTCGAATGGAAAAATCTTTTACCACAACAAAGTAAAAGATTTCAGCAGCCGCCCAGTGGAGGAATGGTCGAGTGGCGGAATTCACTTCAATGCACACCAAATACAACGTTTTGCTGCCCGCATCCGGCATGGACTTCTCTTCATGAATCGGAAAGCCCAATAGTCCGCTCCTTGCATCAAATCCTAACAATTCCGGTATGGTGCCTCTTCCTAATTTATTTCATCATTCCAGTGCAATGCACTATTTCCAAATATTTCCAGTGCAATGCACTATTCCATTTATTCCAGTGCAATGCACTATTTCCAGTGCTGTGCACTATTTCCAATTACTCCAGTGCAATGCACTATTTCCAATTACTCCAGTGCTGTGCACTAATTTCCTACCCTCTCCAGTGCTGTGCACTCCCTGTTCTCCATTATTCCTGGTTACCGGGTGTTATGCACCATGTTTACGTTCCATGGATCCAGTGCTCTGCACTAACCCCTCCACATCTCGTTTTCTAATGTCAAATATGCCATTTTAATATTGATTTTACGGATTTATGTTCACTGAGTAACATACATAGTTCACGTGTAATTATTGTATCTGGCCATACATTCCACTTCCGCTCCCAATCCTACCGTTCTTCCTTTTTCCGTTTAGTAACTGTTTATTAACTGTCTTACTTTTTTCCTCCCATCAGCCAACATGGGCCGACCCAAGAAAACCCAGGACCACCATGACCCGCCAGCCACTAATTCTTTGGAGACAATCTTCCAACAAGCGCACACTTTGCGCTCCAAGCTGGCTGCTGAGGACCGTTCACGTCCCCGTCTCCGATCGAGCCCCCCTCCCAGCGATCCAGCCTCCAGCTCTGATGAAGGACCCTCAAATAGGTCCAGACCCCCTCCTCGGGCACGGAACAAGCCATCAAAGAATGCTCCTTCAGTCCAGGAGCTAGAATCCTCCGAGTCCTCCTCAGACACCTACCACCGATCCAAACGCAGCCGACGAAGTCCCTCCACCTCTTCATCAACCACACCAAGCAAGCGCCGCAAATCCCGGAGCAAAAAGAAGCGGAAACACCGTAGATCTCGGTCTACTAGTTCATCATCCACATCTGGTGAGAGTTCATCGGACTCGGACATGACTGTAGTCAATTCTCATCTCACCATTTCATTCGGTTGTGCTTTGGGGGCCAATGTTTCATCAAAACTAAAGAACAAAATCCTTCAAAATCGCTATGTTGACTTAGCCCTTCTCGTTCCCCAGTATCTATCAAAATCCACCCCAGAATTCATTCTTCGCCAGGGTTCACATAACTCAACAAAATTGATCAAGAACAAACCCAAAACCGACCTAACCCCTGATATCTGGCAGGTAGCTTTTGACACCTACATATCAATCTACCTACACACAGCTAAATCCACTTTAGCCATGGCTACATTGGTCACCGAACTTCTCACCTACAAAAAACAGATCTATGATCTTAACAAAATGGGCTACGACTGGCAGGCCTATGATCGACACTTTCGGTCCGATCGAGAGTTCGTCCCCTGTACCTGGTCAACTGTCTGGAGTGACCTCCTCATTTCGTACGGACCCTCTCAGGGCCAGCTTTTTCGTCCCCAACCGAAACAGCCAAATTCCTTTCGTTCCCCTCTCAAGCCGAAGGCGAAAAGAGATGCGAAAATGGCATGGACTGTCAGTTTCAACACAAGTGCCCCCGGTGCCAAGGGAGACATCCAATCTACCGACCCTGCTCCAATTCCTCCAACACATCCACTCCAAAACCTTCCACCTCCAGTTCAGTTGTCCACGACCTCCATGTTAGGCCCTCAACAAAATCAACAGGGGTCCACCCGTCCAAGTCATAATGTTCAAATCACCACTCCAGTCAGTCCAGTCCGCGTACAATATTATCTCAAGTCGGCACAATATGACCCATCTACATCAGAGTTTCTAGTCGCTGGCTTCACCTCGGGTTTTCCTCTCCATCATCTTACCCCAATCACCAATCACTTTGTCCAAAACCCCAGATCAACATATCAATTTCACGATGTTATCATGGAAAAGCTGTCATCTGAAATTTCTGCAGGAAGAATGGCAGGCCCATTCGACATTCCACCGTTTCCAAATTTCCATGTGTCCCCACTGACTGTCATCAAAAAGTCGGAGCCCAGCAAATACAGACTCATTCATAATCTCTCATACCCATATGATGGAACTTCGATTAATGACGGAATCCCTGACAGTTGCAAGACAGTGAAGTACTCCTCTATCCGTGACGCCATCCGTATTCTGTTGCAACTCCCTAAGGGTGCTATGTCGGCTAAAACCGATATCTCCGATGCCTACCGTCTCATTCCCATCCAGCCTGCTGATTACCCCAAATTAGGCCTGCAATTTCACAACAAATTCTACTTCAACAAATGTTTACCTCAGGGTTGTGCAAGCTCATGCAGCACCTTTGAGAAATTCTCAACAGCACTCCAAGGGATCCTCGAGCACATCACCCCCCCCCCCCCCCTTCAAAAGGTCGCTGCCTACATTACATTGATGATTTCATTTTCTTTGCCCCTGACGAACAAGCATGCAGCAACATCCTCAAGGCCTTCATCAAACTGTGTGAAGACATTGGTGTCCCCCTTTCACCAAAAAAGACTACTCTCCCTGCAACAAACACAGTCTTCCTGGGTATTGAGTTGGACAGTGTTAACCACGTGGCTCGGCTCCCCTCTTCAAAATTAACAGAGTATCAAGAGGCTCTCATACACATTCTACAACAGAAAAAGATAACGAGGAAACAACTGGAATCCCTCATTGGAAAACTCAACTTCGCAGCAGCGGTTGTTCCAGCCCGACCATTCTTGCGTCGACTTATTAATCTGCTCCAACCACACCAACAGCCTCACTACTTCATTCGTCTGTCCCCATACTTCAGAGCGCTGGATATCACCCCTTCAGATGCCTTAGGTATGGCATCGGACGCAAGTAAGCAAGGTTTTGGAGCCTGCTTCCGCAACCAATGGATCCAGTGTACATACCCACCAAATTAGGGTTCCCTCTCCATAACAGTCTTGGAACTCTACCCAATATATGTCTCTATGACATAATTCGGCTCCCAAATCCGAAACAGCAACATACTCTTTAGTACAGACAATCAGGCCGTCAAAGACATCATCAATCGCCAAACTAGTAAAAGCAAACAAGCCCTCAAGATTGTTAGGGCTCTTGTCCTAACTCTCATTCGCCATAACATAAGTCTCAAAGCTAATCATATCCCAGGTGTTTCCAACCATTTACCTGATGCCATTTCTCGTTTTAAGGTCTCCAAAGAAATGCTGCAGCACTATAATATGGATCCGTCTCCTACCCCGATTCCCCCTCATCTGCTGCCCTGGAACTTCAAACTCGAATGAAAAAGGACGCCATGGCTTCACTGTCAACATCTGCTCAAGTGACTTACAAGCGAGCTTAGCGCTCCTTCAAAAGGTTCCTGAGGAAGCAGCTACACTCTTGACCCCCATCTAACCCTCAGCAAGTAGCAATGTATGCTGTTCACCTTCACGACAACCACCTAAAAGCTAACTCCATTCGGTCCCATCTGTCAGCCATCGGCTTTATGCAGGAACTTTCTGGTCATTCAAACCCTGCCAAATCATTCATGATCAACAAATTGCTCGCCTCATATGCCAAGTCTGATCCACCTCCTACCACTAGACAGCCAATCACCCTCGACATCCTCCTCCAACTCTTGCCATCTGTGAGGCAGCATCAACCATCCCGATATGATCGGCTGGTAACAGCGATGTTCTGTGTCATGTACCATGCAGCACTGAGGTCGGTGAAGCTTGTCTCGGGAATAATTCAACCCACACACTGCATGCACATCAGCTTCGAATAACAAGTGACCATTCAGGAAAAGTCCTCATTATCACTTTCAGCTCCTTCAAGCACTCCCAACACGGTCTCCATCACTTGGGTCTCCGTGCAACAAACGACTCATCATGTCCAGTTCGTGCGTGGTCACGGTATAAATCGCTTCGTGGTTCCTCCATGGGACCAGCGTTTATCCACAGCACGGGAGCTCCAGTCAAACGGCGTACAGTGCAGACTTGGCTTCACAACCACTTATCTCTCTCTGGGTTCCAGTCCACCCTCTTTAACACCCATTCCTTCCGTATTGGCAAAACCACCGATATGGCTGCCACCGGACAGTCCAAAACCCAGATTGCCTTAGTGGGCCGCTGGAAGTCTTCTGCATATCAATCCTATATCAAGCCTGCCTTGGTCTATGCATAGGTTGTTCTGATTTCTCCCATCTTGCCGCATCACTTTCCGTTTCATTCCACCCAGCACTCTTCATTCCATTCCATGTCGTTCTGTTTTGCCGGTGTTTCGCCAAGATGTTTGTGTTAGGCCAGAATGTTATCCATTATATTGTAGATATCTGTACTGTCCGCATATATGTTAATCAAGGTGTTTCAAAGAAACCAAGCTGGTTTTCTATTTTGGTTTCATAGACTGAGTAGACTTTGTTTAGTTTCATCGATAATGTAGTTTTGTGATGTGTTTGCTGTGTTATGTCCACTACTATATTCTGCCAATTACGTAGTTTTGTGTTTTGTTCAATGGTATTGTGTTATGTCATTTACTATATACGGGGTCTGACAATTAAGTTGGTCTTCTGACTTAATTCGTCATATATATTCAATCAGTATTAGCATGTCCACCACACCTAGTCCAAATAAATCTTTTAAATGGCAATTGTGTTCGAGTCACTCAATGTAAATAAATAATGTTTTATGCAATAAAGCTTTTTATTTACAGAGGGACGATGGTGTGGTGCTAACATCTTTTAATGAAATAATATACGAGAAATTACGGTTCCTTCCCTTTCCCATCATCCTTTGCGGCTACCACCTTCCAGCATAAACTTCCGGGGTCCGCCATATTGATATTATCAAAAGAAAAACTCTCAATTTTCTACCGCCTCCTCCCCAACCACCTCCAATACAATTCCTCATGCATATGGTGTTTCGCCAAGACGTTTGTATCCTGGTGTTGCCGGTGTTTCGCCAAGATGTTTGTGTTGGGCCAGAATGTTATCCACTATATTGTAGATATCTGTACTGTTCGCATATATGTTAATCAAGGTGTTTCAAAGAAACCAAGCTGGTCTTCTATTCTGGTTTCATAGACTGAGTAGACTTTGTTTAGTTTCATCGATAATGTAGTTTTGTGATGTGTTTGTTGTGTTATGTCCACTACTATATCTG